>CM075070.1:16092500-17342500 GCA_037428765.1 Rubia yunnanensis
TCCTTATCAAAACTAATTAAGTACTATAAATTGAATAAGTAACGATCATAACCCACCTTGACTTTGACCACCTCAAAATGATTTTTATTTTGGCCACTACCGTCCTTTATTGCCAATTCCAAAATCTCAACAAATGCATCCGACGGTTGGAAGTGCATGGGATCCATCCAATAAATCTGGTTATGAGCGAGGACAATCAAAATCAATCTCCAATGGTCCCTAAATAAAAAAAATTGAAATTATGGACGAAATGAGTGATTTGTGTAACCATTAAGTAAAAAAACAATCTTAGTATATATATACATATATAACATTTCTATGTATGGTGAAATGAATAGCTTCTTATCCTTCCGCACTAGGCTCTTACGGATATAGTCGATCCTCTCTTGTTTCGTACAACCAATTTCTTAAATCGACATCGGACACATGTATCCAATTCATCCCTTGTTTTGATTATGTGTAAAAAACATGTACCTATGGAATTTCATTTTTCTTTAGTACCTTCGAAGTTTTAATAAGAATATTGAAAGAAACAAAAATTTATAGAAATAACTCACAAGGCGTAGATGGATATGATCGTTTGATTGGCTCGCTCACATATCCAAAGATATTCAAAATCACTCCACAATGCAATGATATCCCATTTACATCCAAATACACATTCATTCCCCAAGAATGAGTAAGTTGAGTTTCTATTAGGCGGTTGAAGCCAATTAAACAGGACCAAGTGCGGTGATTGCCCAAGGACTTGTGCTCTTTTTGTTAGAGCTCTAAACTTCATGGTTGTTGTTTGGATCGATTTAGGTGTTGGTTTGATAGGTCTTGGTGTTGTGTTCACTAGTTTAGGTGATGCGGATTGTGTTTCCTTCAAATGTCGATCTGTTACAACATCGGCATAAATAAGTTGACATTGCCATAGTAGGAACATTCCCCGTGCAAGACCAACCTTCTTGTATTCCTCGTCGGTGACTGGCAACGTGGCACCCATCACCAACGGTTCTTCCAACGAAACCCTAGAAATACCCTCACCAATAGGTACGTCGTGATGGTGTTTCATCAATTCATGCAGAACTTCATTGGCTACGTAGCCTTGGTCTATATACAGCTCACACGGATGTGATTTCTACATTCCCACAAAACTATATTTTGATTTATAGATTACTTTAATTACTAACAAATATCTAACGAATACAATAATTATATACCTTTTTTTCATTTGGTTGTAATGAAGTGTCCACATTGTCTAGTTTGAACAATTGCCGCTTGATTCTCAGAGTTCTCACAATAACTTCTTGGTTCACCTCAATATCTGCGGGGGAGTGACGTGATCCTCTAGATGGTGGCGTCCAATCGGGTGTCAAATAATCTAATTTTTCTGGAAGAACAAGGCTGGTATGTTGGATCAACCTACGAATAGGGGTGTCTTGCAGCTCAATTAATTTGTCTTGAAGAATGGTTTTTATAGGATGTGGACTCTTGAGGGTTCAGCACCATCGTAGAAACTTACAATGCCGAAAGCCTCCCGTTGGCTCACGAAAGATCCCACTCCCCTAGCACGCCCCGGGTGGTCAGGTTTTTTGGTTGCTTCACAAAGGATGTCGTGCTTATCAGTTGGAATGAAGTTCCCTTGTAATTGATCATCCTTCAATTTTTCTAAAATAGAATAGAACATAAATTATAATGCATCTTTAAGAAAAACATGTTCAATATAATATATTCACTACAATTTGTACTTACAATTCTTTCCGCAATCAATTTTTCTTCAGGTTTGACATACACTTCAACTTTCTTTTACCGGCCTTTGAGGAATAGATCGTGCCTCTCAATGTTATCCACGTTGATTGGTTGCATAGTTTTCCTAGCCTCATCTTCCATTATTCCACCCTCTATTGCAATTTGGACATATTCTTCAAAATGTTGTTTCACAAGGTTCAATGCTGCCTTGGCATAACCCCCGCGACTCAATCAGTGAGGAATTTAATTCTTTCCTGCCATTAGTTGTTTTTCTTCTCTCGTGCCCTAAGTTATGATGTTAGACTTAACTATAGACTTGTGTTAATCTAAACTCATTAATTATATCAAAATTTGGGCTTTACTAACATTATCATTATCCTCTAATGCTCTCCTTTTGGGGATCTCCCAACAATCGGGTTGAATGCCTGTGTAAGTTTTCCAGGGAGATCTCCCCTCCTATCACTAAAAATGTAGTCCCTTGACAAAGTGTATTTATGTTGACGTCAACTCTTGGACATCATCAACATAGCCTTCCTTCTCAAACTATCTATGTCCGGCGATTCGATGACAAATGGCCTCTGTGAGAATTTTCAACTCCATAGAGTCAATCACAGAGGTACAATTTCAATCAATGGCAAATTAAGAGAAATAACCATTCACTAATTCTACCTTGCATTCCATCCATAAAGTGGCTTTGTAATCTTTGGGGGCTTCATGCCAACTATCGTATTTGATTTCCACCCTCGTTCTACCCATCATTGCTACCCAGCTAGACCATTTAGCGCGTTAGGCCAACACACAAATGTTTGACTTATTGAATACCAATGAGGTTAACTCTTTCCTAGCCATTCTACGTTCTAAGGTTCTACAATGAATTTGGGGTATTCCTACATCCTTGGATCCGTTATCCTTATCCTCATCCACACTGTCGTTTGTTGTTGGTGGATTTTCATTTTGTGTTAGTGAAACTTGATCACGAGTCCTTTTGCTAGACGTCATTTCGTACGCTACTTTTGAAAATGTACCATAAATGTACTTAGCTGTTATAGAAGTAGCTACATATCCCAAAACATTACTAAACAAAAATTAGATTAAAATAACATATTGAATACATTTACCCTAATAATTTGAAATGTATAATACATATCTCAAAGGCCTTAATTTAAATTTTCAACAATTGAACCCACCATGTTTTGATTACTTAACACTAATCTAATAAACAAAAATCCATACAATAAATACTAAAATTCTAATCAATTGAAGGAGATTAACATATGTAACTAATATTTGAATTTGGACTCAATAATCCATACAATATAGAAAACATAAATAATCTTAAACCCAATTAGTCAAACTAAATAAACTTCATGGGAAGGGAAAAATGGTCGGAAAGGGCGGGGATTTTCAAATGGGCAGTAAATGCCCTTTGGAAACCCTTTTGACACATTTGTTTTCGTGCCTAAAAGGGTTTCCGAACTCGAAAACCCTATCAGGGTCATGTTCGAGTTTGTAAACATGTTTGTCTTTCTAAATTTAAGACCAGAGCCATTTTTGAGTTTGGAAATGGATTCAATATATTAAAAAAATGGGCAACATGGTTAAGGCCCTAAAATCTTCAATTTGAATTCAGCCTCTACCCAAACCCTAAATTCCCAAAGTCCATCCCTACCACAATCACCAAACCCCAACATTCCCAACAATGAGCCGTAGGACCATAGCTAGCAATTCATAAGCGAGTGATAGCAGTAATTGTCAATGAGGAGGCCGATGCGAGGTATGTAGCTTTTTCCAAGAGAAATGTTATGAATTCAAAGGGTTTTGATGTCTCTAATATTGGTGATTTAGGGGTATATTATTTGTTAGCCTGTTTTAGAATTCAACATCTAGAGAAGTTGCTTTTCATTAGTGAACCAGTTTATGCGGATGAGGTGACCATATTTTATGATAATTTTGGTCAAAGTCACAATAATCGTGAATTAATTAGTGTGAATGGGAAGGATGTTATTGTTTCTAAGTAAACCATAAATGAAGCCCTAGAATGCCCATACACAACCCTCAAAATATTAAGACCCGATGATCCCCATGGTTCCCTAGAAATCTACCACACTCATTGTTGGTCGGGGTGAGTGAGGCAACCCCCCTCTGTCATGTGGACATGGCGAATAAATATTTTAAGAGGTCGGGTAGTGATGCGGGGAAGGTCGAGTCATGTGACATTAGTGTTTTAACCGTTGAGCAACGACTCATCTACGAGTGGATTTGTCTCAATATCTTGCCAACGGGTGGTCACAAGTGCGAGCCTACGATTGGTAACTTGATGTTGTTTTACTATGTCATGGAGGGGGTAAAAATTAACCCCAGATACACTATCATCTCATTCATGCTTAAGGCGGCGAACACAAAAAGAGGAAATCTTCGCGATGTTAAAGTAGGCGGGAGTTCAAGCAATCGATAAGCCCTCTACCATTTACTATTACGATGAAGCTTGGTTCCAACACAAACAATTCCAACGTAACTTCGGTGGTAAATGAGAACCTAGGGTAGTTCCCAGTTAATAGGCGAAACATGCAAAGAGAGTTCGTAGGTGGACCTAGATAGAGTCAAGGCATCGAGCTCCAGTAAGTTATATTTTAAATTTTCATTTACAAGAAACTTAGAATAATGTTAGTATAACCTTGTTTTATAATATATTTACATTGACATGTTCACAGACCGGATGGAAGGCTGGGCCGAGGAAGTATTTCGATTTCTTGCGTGCCGACATAATCGAGACACACGAGATGTTTAGCCAGGCCCATTCACAGCTTGTGGCTTTCATTGAATCCCAAGGACTTCACCTTGAATTGAGTGAAGATGAAGAGGGCGCAAACTTCGAGCCTGTTTTCTCGGAGACAAGTGATGAGGAGGAAGGTCAACGTGGTCAAGACACGGTCGAGGATGGAGGTCAAGGTGGGGAAGAAACTAGCGGGAACCTGGGGACGCAAGGTTCGGAAGAAGTCAGCGGTGACCCAAATGATGAAACAGACCCATAAATTGAAGACACATTCAAAGAAGTGTAATAGGAAGATCTCGGTTGGACAATCATTTTCTTTGAAGGAGATTTGGATTTTAGCTTTCAATATTTGTTGGATTATAAACAATGTCATAAGTTTAATGTTTTGATTGAACGCTTGTTTCATATAAATAATCTTTTCATTGTCCATTTATGTACTTTGAAAGTGATATGAGCAAGTATTATGTACATGTGATTGAGTTGTGTCGAAATGGATCTGAAATGGCAACAGTTTTGAACATGACCATTGGTGTGGAGCAAATTTTGAACTCGGAATAAGATATTCCCTTCATATAACTGATACAGAAAAATTTCCAAACTCGTAAATGTAGTGGTTTAAGAATACCATAAGGCCCGACCTACTTTCCAAACTCTGAAACTCAGTTTCCGAGCTCGTGTGTAATATCCAGACCGCCACTGGAATTGACTGATGAGTAAAAAATAGACATTAAATTATTTTTGGACTCAGAAATAGTTTGACCAATATATCAAAGGTACGATTCAGAGTTTCTGAACTCAGAAACTCTTCCCCTATAAAAAAACAGTTCGATTCATTCATTCACAAAAATCCACCCCCAAATCCTTGAACCTTAGGTTGGTTTTGCGAACTCGTAAACTCCACTCCCCCAAGTCCTTCCTAGAACCAGAAAATTCAATTCAATGGCAAGAGGAGGAGCATCCAAGGGCGGAAACCTAAGCCACGATCCACTGCCAACACATTGGAAATAAGGTTTGTTTCTACTTTTGCACAAAAATGGTATAAAGAATTATGTGAACATGGGAGGCTTTTAGATTGCTACTTAATTGATTTTAGTACATATCTTGCTATAGGTTTGGCCGACCCAGTAAATTTAGCGAACAACATGTCGAAAAGTTGCTATCTTGTAATGAGAGCACTTACTTTGACCTAACTTGTCAATTTTACTCTAATTTATGTGGAGTTGGTAACGGGGACTATGGAACTAGGGTTGGGGGCATAGGCATTCGAATTAGCCAATTGCATATCAATAAGTTATTGGATTGCCCTTACCTGCACCCCGAACCAATTTATCCAAAAGATACAGATGGCCATTTGGATGATTGTTGCCATAGGGAGAAGTGGCCATTAAATAGTGAGCCCCCATATGTTGACTTTGTTGAATGTAGCGTGAGATATTTTGGACGCGATAGTAGGGGTTTAGGTATACCAGAAACTTTTGATCTAGAAGTCTTTCCAATTGATCATCGTACCACATATGAGATTGTTGCTAGAACTCTCGTTCCCTCCGGTGGACACATAACCGAGCCTAACTATCCCACACTCAATCTATTTTATTACATCATGAAGGGTAGAAGAATTAATCCTGGGGCGGCAATTTTTAAGCATTAGTTGCATATTGCTACTTTCAAGAAGTTGATCAAAGGCCTCCCATTCGGCTATGTGATCACACTTATTTTGAAGAATGTCGAGGGGTTGGTTATTTGTGGTGAGGAGAAGGGCCTAAAGTATTTTGACAAAAATTACTTCTAAAAGAAGTAAATTGGGTCTTGATTGATCGGAAGTGGTTTCAGAAGGTCGGGGAAGCTTCGGAGCCTAACAAAAGGCCATGCGTGAAGGAAAGGACACAAAATGAAGAAGGTTAATGAAATTTCATATGTAAAATATATTTTGTCCAAATTGAATGATTCATTTACTTATGAAAATTGTTGTTCCATGAAGGTACCGAAAAATCTTACCTAAAGGGTTTCAAAAATTGCTATAAGTGGATGCGCAAAGAACATTGCACAATGAAGTCAAAGATTAAACTCTTGGAGAAATCACAAAGAGCTTACGAGTGGCACCTCACATCAACCTCCTGCCCACGAGTCAACCTTGAGACTTCGACACCTCTTTTCCTTTCCCCTTGATTAGAGCTTATTCTTCTATTTGTTTTGTATTTGCCTTCTTTGATCCTCTTTTCTTACTTGAATTCCCTATCGGAGGCGCAGCTCAGGGAGGTCACCTTTCAAGTCAAGAAATCAGATCGGGAAGTACACATAGTTACAGTGTATTCGTCCGCACTAACCAGAGAATAGATTTATCTCCTAACATTAATTGTTATAAGACCAAATTCCAAAAATACATTTGTTAGAACTCTTCTTATAAAAAAAACCCTATATATATGTATATATCTAGAAATACTTTTAGTTATTTTAAAATTTAATTATTGTTACGACATCTTCATTGCTTTTCGAACTGTTACAAAAGAACTTGCATTTATATATATTTAGACTTTTACATGTAGAAATATGTAATCAGAGCATGTTACTGCTCGCTAGATACTTCCACTAGAAATAAATAAAAGGGAGACCCTGCTGCAGTAGCCCAAGATGAGTGTGAAAGGTTATAAACTATATGTATCTATGTATATATATGTATATATCTATATACGTATGTATATATATATATGTATATATGTATGTATGTATATTTATGTATATATATGTGTATATGTATGTATATATATATGTATGTATATGTATGTATATATATATGTGTAAGATGAGTGTGAAAGGTTATAAACTATATGTATATATGTATGTATATATATGTGTGTATATATATATGTATATATGTGTGTATATATATGTATATATATGTGTGTATATATATGTATATATATGTGTGTGTATATATATATGTATATGTATGTATATATGCGTGTATGTATGTATATGTGTATATATATATATGTATACATATGTGTATATATATATATGTATACATATGTGTATATATATATGTATGTAGATACAATGGCGGAACCAGGACGTTATGTAAGGGGGGGGGCTAAAAAGAGGCAATTTTTTTTCAATGCTAAAAACAACAGTATTTTAACAAACAACGGTTACATAATAATATGAATACATAATAATTAGATTTTTACAGCTACGACAAATCACTACATAAAAAACTACTTTCTAATACTTGCGTTGCTAGAACTAGAACCACTAACCACATGAGACAGCTGTATCCTACGATGTTGCATACGCTGATAACGTGCAAAATTGGTTTGTTATCGATCCCAACAAAAATTGCCTTCTCAATGTGCACTTTCATAACATCATTCATCCATTCATCTCCCATTCTATTGCGTAAATCAGTCTTGATTCTCTTCATGCCTAAAAAAACTCATTCAATAGAAGTAGTTGCAACTGGTAGAACTAAGGTTAACTCAATAAGACGATATACCAGTGGAAAAGTTGTATGCCTGGTTGTTTAAACCATCTTTTGAGCAAGACTTCCAAAGTCCTCAATAGCCAAAAACTCATTATCAAGTTGTACATTATGAATGAAAGTAATAATTTGTTGATGAAGCCGGGAACGATCTTCTATAGAGAAGTCGCTTGGATATAGTTCAGCAAGACGAACTAACTTACCAATATCAAACATAGAAAATGAATCTCTTAGATCAAGGCAAGCCATACAAGTGCGTAACTCCGTATTTTCTTCTAGAAATCGATTGTTCGTTTCATGAATCATCCTATCAACAACCTAAAGAAAAGTATCAACACGAAAGAAATCACCATGGGTCTGCATTTGTGAAAGTCATTTCCTACAACCACAAACTCTCCATTCATTTTCCATATTAACTACCGAGATGTCATGGTTAACACCAAATGTGTTGACTTCATTTAACAACTCATCCTAACCATTCTCTCTGTATTGTTGCAACTTAAAATTCATTGTATTCATCAAACTCACAGCCAACACAATATTTTGATTCTTTTGTTGCAAAGAAAGGGACAAGGTATCTACAACTCCCAACAAACGCTTCATCAAAAGCATCAAAAAATCAAATTCATAAATCTCCATTTGCTCAAGCAAACTGCTCGCTGAAGATTTACTTAGATTTGCATTACCATCATCGTGGATGTTTTCAATCAATTGCAAAACATATTCCCACATAGTAATGAAACGAATAATAGTACTAGTGTAATGTGACCCCCAATGAGTATCCCCTAGCCTTCTCAAACTAGTCTCTTGATGTTTGCCTCTTCCACTCACAATATCTCCATTCTTAAATCCCTCTAAAATTCTAGTATGTTCTAAATCAAGAAGCATGTCTTTTCTTCTACAAAAAGCTCCAGCTAAATTCACAATCATACCAAGATATACAAAAAACTGACACACTGCTCGATTGTCATCAGTAACAGCAAGAACAACCAATTGAAGCTGGTGAGAAAAACAATGGACATACCTTGCAGATGAGTTTTATTTCAATATCAAAGCTTTCAGTCCATTATACTCTCCTCGTATATTTGAGGCTCCATCATATCCCTGACCTCTCAACTTCGACATTGATAATTTATGCTTTGCAAATAGTTCATGAATAGCACTCTTCAAACTAATAGCCGAAGTATTACGCACATGCACAACACTAAGAAAATGTTCAAGAACGCATCCTTGTTTGTTGATATATCTTAAAACAACCCCCATTTTCTCTTTTATTATGTATCTCTAGCCTCATTAACCAATAGAGAAAATAATTATCTCCAATTTCATTAAGAATAACATTCGTTACCTCACTAGCATAAGCACTTGACAGTTCCTTCTATACTTTGGGAAATGTGAGCTTGCAATTTCCAGGGCCATTTTCATTCAGTGTCTTAGTAACAACATCATTTCGCTTGCAATGCCAATCAATCATTTTGCGATAATTACCCTTACTCAGAGAATCCAGACCTTCATCAATAAACTGACAGTCATACCTTGATGTAGCAAGAACCGTGTCATATCCAAAGCGGCTGTCAAACGTGTGCGATATGCAATCTCTGATGCATGCCCATGTGTCTGATAAGAATGAAGGATACTCTCTCTTTGATGTTTAAATGCATACAATTGTTGAGCTGCATCATTGTGAGCACTACCCGCTATGCCAGCATGTTTCTTAAAGATATTAAGAGATTTCTTCCAAATTGTTAACCCCGCTCATAGTAAATGTATCCACTCCATATCGACATCCCTTATGTGAATTCCTAAAGAAATATCAACAAAAGCAAAATGTTGCATTCTTTTGATGCGCTATACTCCAACCAATCAAAGTTTTCAAACCAAGAAGCTTGAAAACATCTATAGTCATTTCCCTGCTTTGTCTTTGTAAAAGAATGACCCTTAAGTTAGCAAGGACCTCTTCACACATATTCTCTCATCACTTGATCTCTAATAGAAACATCAAAATCCTTAATAGGTTTACGTTTCCCGGGATCATTTATAACATCATCCGAATTGAACTCAACACGAGAATGCATTAGATTACTACCATCTTCATTAATCTTTTCTTCATTTGGTTCACTTGGTCTCTTAAATATAAATGATCCACTACTTCAAATTAAGAATTTATCCATATCCTATTTGACATCAAATAAAAAAATATGTCAAATTAAATTATTACTATAAATTTGTAATTAATTCACACGAGTTACACTTACACAAACACGGTTACACGGGAAAATATGATATTCAATTCAAATAAACTATTCACAGTCCACAAAATTCAAATAAGCTATTCAAATTCAACACAAGTCCGAAAATTCAAATAAGCTAGTCACACAGTCACTATTCACTAAATGTGCTATTCAACACAATTTCAACACAACCACTAAATATGTATATGCTATTCATTATTCACAATTTCACACAAAAAATATTGGCTCCTTGTAAGAGTACGCTATTCAGTTCCTCTCCTCGCATACCTTGCTGCCCTTGGTTTAGCTCGAACGCAGTCATTGGCTGAGGAAGGAGACACCGGACATAGGTGGATGGGCGGAAGAGCACGAAGTTGGCACGGTGGATGGACGACAAGTCGGCAACTGAGCACGTCTTTCTATGAATATTTTCTTATCTTAATTTAATATGCTAATATTTTAAAATGTATTGCAAGCAATCATGAATTGTAAGTTTTTTTATAAAATTTAAGTACTGTATAAGTTTATGGACAGTTCACGGTGATTTTTACTTTAAATGTTGTAAGTTTTTTTTCATAAAATTTAAATATTGTATTTTTAAAGTTAAAACAAGTAATAATATGTATTTGAATGTGAATGTATAAGGTAAAAAATTAATGGTCTGTATATAAACTTATGGACAGACCGTCTGTCAGGAGAAATACTATATATATATATTAATATATTATAACTTGCAAGTTAGGAGTTTTGTGAGTTATGATCGACAACATAAAATAGAAAAAAAAATTAAATATAAACTATTCTATTTTGTTGTTACATACTAATATAATCTTTATGCAATAACGTATACAAATTAATGTTTGCAATATGCATAAATGTCATGTTCTTTACAAAAGAAATAATTTTTCATTTCAAAAAATTGAAAGTATATATTAAAAAAGTGACTAGTAAAATTTTATATATATATAATAGATTAGTTCAGCTAAAGTATTTTTACAAAATTAATATATTAAAATTTTATTTTTATTATAATGACAATTTGCTATATTTATTTGAACAAATCCTGGATTGAATATATTGGAATCCTACCAAACCCGATCCGAAAGAGAATGTACCCGAAAAGTACCAAAACTAAACTGACTCAAACCAAACCTGATCTGAACCTGATTAAAAAAATGTAAAATTGAATTGTACCTGAAACCGAAACAACCTGAACCAAATTTGATCCGAACCCGATTCAAAAAAATTATACCCGAATTTTATTGAAATTGTTACAATTAGAACCAAACCCGACCCGTTCGGATATTTTTCAGAACTACCGAAAGACATCCGAACCTGAACACACCCGATCAAGACCCAATACCCAAAAATAAAACAATCTACTGAATCATACCCGAATCGATTAGGTCTCACCCGTATCTGATCGAAGAGACCCGTTTGCCAGGTCTACTTACAGGAGGTCTTATAGTCGAGAACCTGTGCTTATAGACTGTTTAGTCAATGCAATCTCCTTGTGATCGATCATGCATGCTAGGTCTAGTTAAGACTCCAAGCTAGCTAGATTGGGGAACCATCTTTTAGACCTTAATTGTTTGTCTTGAATCAATCGATCCAACAGACCTATTCAGATGAATTTATTAGTACGTGAAACCTACCCGATTAACTGTCAAATAGTACCAATCAGTAAAGATTTAATATTATAGGACCAATTAGTACTCATGATCATGGGACGATGAAAAACAACAATTTATGTCAATTTATTTATTTCTTGATTGTTTATTTTATTGAATAAGGTGGACTTTATCTCCTTACGTTAGTACTTAAATGTATTGCTCTTCAATATGATTGATTAAATTGTGTTTTCATGATGAGAAGATGATTTATTTGTCCACCGCTCTGTCTAGATGTATATAATGTGTGTTTGTAATTTATTTCGTGCTTTTGCGCCGGGAGTTCCATGTTTGCATCGATTTGTGTTTTTCAAAATGTTTACCGCATGGTTAACATAGATTGTGCTCTTGATCAAGTGGCGTTACAACACTAGAAATCTCTTTGGCATAGTAATATTGACGTATGATACGATTCTCTCTACCAAGGAGTTCTTATAACACTAATAGATCCAAAACACAAATAAATGTTCCTTTTAGATTTTGAGATCGAACATGATCAAATTTGGATCCAAACCAGACACCACATTATTATTTAGGGAAAAAATGTCAACACTTATTAATGGGGTTTTTTTTATTATATGAGAAAAAGTATAGGCAAAGTCTTGAGAAGAACCGTATTTCCACAAGCTTATGGAAATATGAGTTTTAATTAGAATAATAAAAGGTAAAATATCTTAATTAAAATATTAAAAATTTACGATGCTACGTGTAGTAGTTATAAAGTTTATAACCCGATTCATGCATCCCGATAAATTTATCTCAATTTCTTTTAATTTGCACTTTAAACTTTGGCATTTCCATAACTTATGGAAAGATTATTTTTCAAGAGACGGACTCAAAAGTATAGCATATTAAATATAAAATAGCTCCGTAAAAATTATGGAAAAACCATGAGACGGACTCAAAAGAACATTGATGATAAGAACTCGGCTTTGAACGATCGAAGATGGAGTATTTTTCTCCACTAGTTATGTTATATAAATTAGAAAGTAGTAACGTAGTTTATTAGATTATGTGAGGAGATACGGAAAGAAATTAGCGGTGCATCTTGTAAAAGAAGATGCAATTAATATATGAATATTGGCTTAGAAAAATCGAATACGTACGGGATAACCGAGTATATATATGGCCAAGAGCAATGACGGATAATACTAGTGGTCTCTTACTAATTAAATATATTACTTTTATTCATTTTTCTTTTTCACCTTACCGTAAAAGATCATTACAAAATCACTTATTTTGTTCTTCACAATGACAAGAGATCACTCTCTACTATTTATGGATCCTACTTGATTTTTTTATCCTGCTCATTAATTTTTCACATTTAATTTAAATAAATTTGAGGTCCCAAAATAAATTGAATGTAAAATTTAATAATAATTTTCAAATTTAATTTTATTTTATACAAAAATTTAGATTTTAATAAAAAAATTCAGATTTTAAAAAGAAAAATCAGATTTTACAAAACACAGAATAAGATTTGGGGGGGGGGGGGGGTCAGAGTATATATATCTATTGTAGTTGCATTATAAAGAAAAGAGAGAAGCGCATATATAACTAGGGATGATCATAGGTCTAGAATCCGACCCAGACCCATAGGATTTCGTCACAACAACTAATTAGGCCCAAGGTTATTATCTTTTCCCCTTCTAGTGGCCTAAAGAAGAAGTATGTTCTTCAGCTGAGCAAATCCAATCGAACCCAACTGATTCCGACCAAATGCAACAACTGAGCAAGTGGATTAGCAAATTGGAATTCAGTTAGTTAACTAGCAGAAGGAAGAGGGGATAAAAGGGGGCAAACAGGATTGGAAAGACATCGATTCCATTGTGCAAAATCTTATCTAAATGTTTCTGATTTCTCTCTCTATTTTCTGTTCTTTCTCTCCTCAATTCTGTAATTCTCAGCTGAATTTAGCTGCATTTTACCCATTTATCCATAATAAATCCCTTAGTTTGTTACAATTGGTATCAGAGCCTCGTTTTCCTCGGATTTCGATGGATGAAAACACTAGAATGAGATCGTTAGAAGGATATGTGAAGGATTTGGAATCCAAGTTCGGTGAGACATTTCAAGAGATGAGGCAGCAGACTGCAGAGCTCAAAACTCAAACATCTGAGCTGAAATTGCAGAGCTCGAAGATGAAAAGTCATATGGATGCATATCAAATAACAACTCGATTTGGTCAAGCAACAAGCAAAAAACAGTAAGCAGCAACCAGGGAACAGCATGCAGTTGCAGCTGTTGATGCAAAATGCTTCAAATCGTAAAGAGAAAGAAGTTGCAAAGGAGACCAATACAGATTCAAGTTCTAGTCCTAGATCGGGAAGCCTGAGTTAGAAACCTTCAAATCAGGTACACTCTGAACAATCTGAGTATAGGAGTAGAACTAATGTGCCAATGTTAAAGAATTCAAGAGTTTTGATGAATAAGGACTTGAATCAGGGAAATTCCGTGTCTAGAAGTCATGTTAATATGCAACCTAGATTGGAACTATATTTTTTTAGTGGATATAATCCCAGAGACTGGCTTAGGAGGTGTGATAAGTTCTTCAATTATTATAACATGCATGATCAGGCTAAGATTGGAACTGTGGAGTTGTATTTGGAAGGGAGAGCTGAGATTTGGTATAATTCTGAGAGGACTTATAAGCTATTCAGTGGGTGGAAAGAGTTTTGTGAAGCGGTGCTTAAGCTTTTCTCAGAATTAGGGACTAAAGATGAGGTAGAGGAGTTTAACAAACTATTTCAAAAGGAAACTGTCAGATCTTATCAAGATAAGTTTGAGGAATTGAAATCTCTAATGATAAGTACTAATCCAAGACTGAGTGAGGGATACTTCATTTCTAGTTTTCTGAGTGGATTAGAGGAGGAGCTAAAACCTATGGTTAATTGTTTAAACCAAGCACTTTGCTTGAAGCCTTTGAAATAGCAGTTTTGTAGGAGTTAAACTTAAAAAATATGAACAAAAAGAACATGAGTATTCATCCCAGGGTTTCAAATGTGGTTGTACCTAGATTTGAGGCTTATAAAAGACAATGGAAGACTAATCCTCCTGACAGAAGGCAGAACTCTGAGGGATTCAAGAAGACAACTCCTCGGGAGCTGGAGCACAAAAGAGAGAATCACTTATGCTATAGATGTGGGAAGAAGTTTGGCCCTGGCCATATTTGTAGGTATAAGCAAGTGAACTTCATCTTAGGAGTGTAAAAGGACAAGGAGAATGATATACTTGTTGCTGAAATTGGATGTGAAGAGTTATAGCAGTTGGAAGAAGAACCTGATCAACTTAACTTGAATACTATCGGAGGGATTGAAAGAGCCAGCACTATTAAAATGGTTGGAAGGATGAAGGGATGTTAGATATTGATGTTGCTGGATACATGATCCACTGACAACTTCATAGATCCAGACTTAGTCAAGAAGGTAGGATTGAAAGAAATGCTGATCAAACCATTTATGGTAACCATAGCAGATGGAAGCAAGGTCAAGGGGTGCACTGTTTGTCTAAAAGCTGAGTGGGAAGTTCAGGATCATTGCTTCACTTTTAACCTAAAAGTGATGGAATTGGCTAGAACATACATGATATTGGGAGTAGACTGGATGATCCATCTGAGCCCAATCGCCTTTGATTTAGATCAAATGAAGTAACATTCTACCACTTGGGAGCTGAGTGGATATTGCATGGAAACTGTAATAAAGCTCAGTTGCAGGTTTTGAGGGGGAAATGAGGCTAGTGAATTGGCTAGTCACAGGAAAATGAGAGTTGTGTATTTGTAGGAGAAACAACCCTTTCAAGGAGATCAATGGCAAGGGATTCAGTATGAACAATTGAGGTACTCAAATCCTCATAAACCAAAGAGATACACCAGTGTTTTGATAGGATGGGGAAAAGTGTTGAAGAGGTGGATCACAGTCATCTGTATGCTATGAATTCAAGGAAAGAAAGTTGTACTGAAGATCAAAAGCAAGAACTGATTAAAGCATTGGATTAACTTGACATTCCACGGGATTTGAAGCAGGCTCTATATCAATTTTCAGATATATTTCAGATTACAAATGCTTTACCACCTGTTAGGGATATAGACCATCAAATTCCTTTAAAACATGATGCTCAACCCTTTAAGGGGAAACCATACATGTATCCACATTCCCATAAAAATTAAATTGAGAAGCAAGTTCAGGAGTTGCTCAACAATCAAGTGATTCAAGTCAGTACAAGTCCATACTCATCACCAATCCTGTTAGTAAAAAAGAAGAGTAACTCTTTGAGGCATTGAATTAGTTACAGAAAGTTGAATGATTTCACAATTACAGACAAGTTCCCAATACCTGTAATAGATGAACTCCTTGATGGATTGTCTGGGGCAGTATATTTTACTAAGTTAGACCTTAGATTAGGTTATCACCAAATAAGGATAAAGAAAGAAGATGTTCCTAAGAAAGCTTTTCAGACTCATTCAGGGCATTTTGAATTTCTAGCCATGCCATTTGGCCTTACTAATGCATCTGCAACCTTCCAAGCTTTGATGAATCAAGTGTTAAAAGCTTTACCTAAGGAAATTTGTTCTTGTTTTCTTTGATGATATCTTGATTTACAGTAAAACACTTAAAGAGCACAATGAATATGTCAGATTGGTTCTAACTCTAATGCAACAAAATGAGTTATTTGCCAAGTTCTCTAAATGTGTTTTTACTGAGCAAAAGGTTGAGTATTTAAGATATGTTATCTCAAAGCAGGGAGTGGAGATGGATGCCAGTAAAATATCATGTGCATTAAAATGGCCTATTCTAGTTCACAGAAAAAGCTAAGGGGATTTATTGGACTTTCAGGGTATTACAGAAGGTTTATAGCAGGCTATGGAGTGATGTGCAGACCCTTACACAATTTGCTCAAAAAAGATTTTTTTACATGGAATCAAGAAGCTACCATAGCCTTTGAGAAGCTTAAAAAAACAGTAACTTCTGCTCCAGTCTTGAGGATGCTAGACTTCAGTAAACCATTTTTGGTGGAAACTGGTGCATGTGATAATAGCATGGGATTTGTGCTAGTGCAAGAAGGACAACCAATAGCTTATATAAGTAAGTCTTTTTGCACCAGGAATAAGGGCTTGTCTACACATGAAAAAGAGTTGTTGGCCTTGGCTATGGCAGTTGAAAAATGGAGACATTATTTGGTTGGCAACAGGTTTATTATTAGAACTAGCCATCAAAGCCTTGAATATCTTTGGAATCAAAAGCTTTATACTGCCATTCATCATAAGTGGATCACCAAACTTCTTGGTTTGAACTGTGAAATACAATATAAAGCTCAGATTAGTAATCAAGCTGCTGATGCATTGTCTAGGATAGCAAGAGATAAAACACAGGATCAGTTGAAGGAGGGGTCATCTGAAACAAATACATCTCTTTGGTGGAAAAAGAATCAGCTCAACAGGGTAATTTCTTTGTGGATCATGTCAGATGGGATTAGGCAGGAGATGAATCAGGGATGAAGATTTAATCCCAGAGATTGTCCAAATCCATAGCAATCAGGAGTTAATCAGTGCAAGTGCAGAAGTTCCACGAGCTTCAAATGTGACTTATGAGTAAATGATCAAACATTGCAATGTGACTCACACCAGTTCTATATCCGTGATATCTATTTGGATTCAACAAATTGAGCAGAGCTATAAAGAATATTAGGAATCCTAAAATTTGATTGCAGATGATTTCTTTTGCAAAAAGACAATCTACATGAGTATTCTTATGTCACAAGAATCTTAAAAGAGGGGCAGCTGATTTATGTTGGTGCTAGTGGCAGAGCTAGGTAAGACATTATTACAACCATGCATTCTTCAGTTGTGGGTGGTCATTCAGGTCAAGGTGCTACCATTAAGAGAGTAATATCAATATTCTATTGGCCCAGGCTCAAGTAGGATATCATTCAGTTTATCAGGAGTTGTGATGCATGTCAAAGAAACAAAAATGAACACTGTCTACCACCTGGTTTATTACAGCCTTTACCTATCCCAAGCCACTCTTGGAAACAAATCACTATAGACTTCATTTAGAAGTTGTATAACTCA
Organism: Rubia yunnanensis; assembly: GCA_037428765.1. Classification (NCBI taxonomy): domain Eukaryota; kingdom Viridiplantae; phylum Streptophyta; class Magnoliopsida; order Gentianales; family Rubiaceae; genus Rubia; species Rubia yunnanensis. The sequence continues at coordinate 16,110,451 of CM075070.1, forward strand.
CATTGTTATAATACCATCCTGGTGGTGGTTGACAGATTTGCTAAATATGCCCATTTTTTGGGCTTTGTCACATCTATTTACTGCACAACATGTAGCTGTCTCTTCATGGATGAGATTTATGAACTCCATGGACTACCTGAGTCTATTACAAGTGACAAAAACAAAATATTCATAAGCCAATTTTGGCTAGAATATTTTGGGAAATTGGGAGTTAAGTTGCAACTCAGTACAACTTATCATCCAGAAACAGATGGCCAAAGTGAAAGGGTGAATCATGTCTTAGAAAGCTATCTCAGGAGTTTTTTAGTGATCAACCCTCAAGTTGGAAGGAATGTTTGAGTTTAGCTGAAATATTGTACAACAATTCACATCATTTGAGTATTAACATGACAACTTTTGAAGAATTATATGGGGTCAAACCACTGCATTTACCATTAGGACTGCTTACTGATGTCATTGTTCCAGCTGCTCAAAATATGATCAACCAGAGATATTTGGTTAATAAAAAGCTCCAAGATCATCTCAAGAAGGCTCAACAAAGGATGAAGTTTTATGCATATGCTAGAAGAACTGAAAGGAAGTTTGACACTGGTGATTGGTTTTTTTGAGAATCCACAAGTACAAGCAACAATCCTTACAAGGAATGGTTAATCCCAAGTTAGCTGCTAAGTATTTTGGACCCTATTAGCTCAAGTTGCCTCCCCAAAGAAGGATTCATCTTGTGTATCATGTCTCACTTCATAAGAAGTATATTGGAAACCTTCCACCAATAAGTAGTGCATTACCAGTTGATGATATCGATGAAGAAAATAAACTTGTTCCAGCTAGAGTATTACAGAGAAGACTGATCAAAGCAAATCACTCAATGGTTGATTGAATTGAGAAATTTTGCAGCAGAAGGTGTATCATGGGAAGATGCAGATTTCATCAGTTCACAGTTTCCATATTTTGTTGCTTGAGGACAAGCAACATTTCAGCAGGAGGGATTGTCACAATAGCTAATTAGGCCCAAGTTTTTTCAAGTTTTTCCCTTTCTATTGGCCTAAAGAAGAAGCGTGTTCTTCAGATGAGCAAATCCAACCGATCCTAACTGATTCCAACCAAATGGAACAGCTGAGCAAGTGTATTAGAAAATTGGAATTCAGTTAGTTAGTTAGTAGAAGAGGGGATAAAATGGGGCAAATCAGATTGGAAATGCATTGATTCCATTGTGCAAAATCTGATCAGAATGTTTCTGATTTCTTTCTCTCTATTTTATGTTCTTTCTCTCCTCAATTTTGTAATTCTTAGCTGAATTCAGCTGTATTTTACCCGTTTATCCATAATAAATTCGTTATTTTGTTACAGATTTAGACCCATTTGGTTGGGTATGGATCCAAAATATTTAGATCCATCGGGTCCGAGTTTGGGTATGGGTCTAAATTTTAAAAAATGGGTCCAGGTCCGAGTCTAAAATATTAAGACCCAGACCCAACTCAAACCCAACCCATTGACCCATATTACCCTAACTATATAGATATATTATTTATCCTAATTTCTAAATTACTTTCATATTCTCTTTATATATATATTTTTTAATAAAAAAAATAATGTGTTTTGTGTTTTTTTCTTGAAGAATTGATTCATGTCCATATTGAACTTGAATTATTTGTTTTTAAGGTAAACATATTTTATTTAGTGGAAAAAAATTAGAAAGTTAGACCACCCGTTTAGACCTATCGAGTTTGGGCATGGGTCTAAGATTTTCAGACCCTAGGGTCTTGGCGGGTATGGGACTAACTAAATTTTTTCAGCATCGGGTCTGAGTCTTGTAAGACCCGACCTAGACCCAACCCATTATCATCCCTATATATAATAACCTTACATAATTTACGAAAGTGCACATAACCTATGGTAATTGAAAGTTTAAATATAACCCTAGATAGTTAGTATTTGTGCAAATATAACCTTTTCGGGCAGTTTAAGGCCGGCATTTAGTGAAAAGACTATTTTACCCTTTGTAAAAAATACAAAAGACAAAAAGCATTGATATTTTAACCATACCACTAAAACCCTAATTCTTCCTCTTCTTATTTTTCCATTTATTTTCCGGTTCCCTTGTCTCTGATCTGATAAAAGAAGGGTTGGTACCATATCTGCTAGCTGCGACGCGAGTTGTACAATATTTTTCTTTCTTGGCCACCACCACCACCACCCTAGCGGTGATGCGAGTTGATGCTAGAGCTGGTGCAAGTTGGGTTTTGATCGCAACAGGATGAGTAAAATTGATAAACAAAATAAATGGTAAATTCATCGTTATTTATGAATCTTTTCGGTAAGGGATCGATCGATGGAGCCAACGATCGGGAAGGGTTTGGATTGAGAAGGGAACGCTGGCGCTAGGGTTTTGGTGGAGGGCTGGGATGGGGCTGTGCTGGAATCATCGGGCCAGCGGAGCTGGGGATTTGTGGTGGTGGTGGTGTGGTGCCAGGATGAATGGAGCGGCAGTGGTGGAGTTCGTGGTGGCACTGGAGAGGTGGGGTTGGTTGCTGGCGGTGGAAACCCTAGAGGTGGTGGCGCCGGAGGGGTGAGGCGGCGGGGGTAAGGCAGAAACCCTAGAGGTGGTGGTGGCAGTGGCTGGCTGGAGGGAAGCTGGCTAGTGGTGGTGGCTCATGCTCTTTTCGTACCTCCCGGTAGTGGAGTTGATATACCGGAAGGTGGAATGCTACACCCTGGTGGTGGAAATGCAGCTGGTGATGGAGGCGGAGACGTCGCTTCTGGCGATGGGCTGCTGGTTCCCTGCCACGAGGGAGGGGAGTTTGGCGGTGTTTGACTTAGGGGAGAAGGCGTACAGGTGCAACCTGTGGTTCAATGTGCTAATGTTGATGACCAGTGGGATCTATACGATGGCGCTGCTCTCTACCAACGTTCTCACCGGCGTTGTGGCGGGAAACTGACTTGTGGTGGTGATGGTTGTGGTGGTTGTTGCTTGAGTTGGAAGGGGGTGTTGGTGGTGGCCAGGTGGAGGCGGTGGGATAATGGTGGCCTGTCGGTGGAGGTGGTGGAGCAGCGGTGGGGCAAAAGCTATTTTTGTCATTTTGATTTTTGTATTTGGCCCAAAGGGCATTTTTTCCATTTTCGGTCGGTCAATGGCCGGAAATGACTAGTCAATGCCGGAATATAACCTTTAGAGTTATATTTGCACTTATGTATAGTAGTTAAGGATGTTTTTGCACCAAAAATTATCTATGGATTACATCTGCGCTTTTTTAAATACATAGGGTTATATTTATATATTTCCCTAAAGAAAACAACCATGAAGCATTAAAAACTCTAGATAGATAATTGAGGGAAGTGTTTTTATAACTATACCTAATTCACATAAGTGTTTATATAACCTTTTGTTAGTTAAAAGTGCAAATATAACCCTTGATAGTAAGTGTAAGTGCAAACGTACCAATTCCGGCAACTTTTAGTTGGAATTCCTTGAAAAGACATTTTTGCTCCTATGAAAAAATAAAAATTTGAAAACAAAATAAAATTAATATTATACCCCCCATTTTCTTTGGCCTCCCTCTCTTCTTCTTTGATTGCTTCTTCCATTACTTCTTCTTCTTCTCTTTGGTTTTTTATAATATCGAGGGTTTCGCTGCATTGGGATAGGTTGGGCTAGGGCTTTGGGGCGGGGTGTGATATGATTTCGTGGTAACGTCGAGGATGGGTGGGCTAGGGTTTTATTGTGGCGATGGGGTAGGGTGGGGTCACGTCGCTATGGTGGCAGAGCTGGGGTAGTGGGTAGGCTGCGATGGTGAGTGGCAGAGCTGGGTGGCATGGTTGGTTTGGGAAAAGGGTAGGGTGGTGGTGGTTTGTCATCAAATAGGGTTCAATAGAGCCCGGGTGCTTGAAAGTTGTCGGAAAAGTGTGGGTGAGGTGTGGGGAGGTGGAGGTGGTGGTGGGGTGGGGGGAGGCCCGAAGATCAATTACAATGACTTAGGGATGGAATTGGAGATCGATTAGTGTGGCTTGGGGTGGGTGGAGCGCAAGGAGGTGGCGCTGGGATGAGAGAGGTCTCCAAAGGAGGGTGGCACATGTGGGTTGCGTTGGTGAGTTTTTCAAGGTCTTGGTGGTGTCGGACTAGAGCTGGGGGTAGTGGGTGGAGCTGGGTTGTGAGCGGTAACCCGGCGGCAGTTCGATGGTGCCGTGAGGGCAAAAATTACCCTAGAAGTTTTAGATTTTATGTCTAAGGGTAGTTTGGTCATTTTATGTGTGGTCAACGTATGTCAACGTAAAAAATGGTGTTTTCAGATTTTATTGGCACTTTCATCAAGTAGTTAGGATTGTTTTTGTAGTTTAAATTATCTGAAAGTTAAATTGACACTTACTCAAGTATACAAGGTTATTTGTATATATCCCAAATATTAATTAAAAAGATAGAGTGATACACGAGATACTCAAGCTATGCCTTAGAGTATGTACAATAGGGTTTCATAGTAGTTCCACAATATTGGAATCAACCAGTGATTTCTCTAAACTAGAACCGGCCCAAATCGAACATGCATCATATATGCATGTGATTGCAGGGCCCGTGCATCACCGGGGCCATTTCCTTACCCCAGCTGCACCACATGTCGCTCGTTATGTTTTCTTACTTTGAACGACCAAATTGTACAAATGCATGATGATGATTAACCTTTTCACTTTTCTCGGAGTACATGCATGGTGAAATGATAAGTAATTCATTCGATACTCGGCAGCGGCAGTGTGGGGAGCTCTTGCTTTGCAAGGCTCCCTTATGCGCACCGAGTCCATACCAAGCCCATTGGTCCTGGTGCTGGGCTACCGTGATTTACCTCTCATACGATGGCCGGGGTGTTGGCTGATATGGGCCGCTGAGGGCGAGCGGATGATCGCCTTTAGCCAATGATAAGTAATTCATGAAAACTTCCGAAGCATTTCGTGGACTTCTAATTTTTAAATTTATTTTACAATTAATTTTGGACAAAGTTTTGGAAAAAGCCGTATTTCCATAGGCATAAGAAAAAAATAGGGCTGAATTAGAATTATAAATAGGTAAAAGTTTTAGTTGCAATATTGAAAATTTACATGCAATGTGCAGTAGTTATGAGTTCATGACCCGATTAATGCAATCCAAAAATTTTATCTTCATTTTATCCTACGAGATATTTTATCTGAATCATTTGCACACAAAAGGGAACAAATAAAGTCTTAAGGAAAATGTCTCATACACGACTTAAAATTTTCAGCCGATCGGTCAACATAAATGAGTGGGACGCGTGTCCCACTTATATGGCGACACGTGTCCCACTTATATGGCGACACGTGTCCCACTCAACGGAAAAATTTCTGCTTCCGTATTGAAATGGGACACGTGTCCCAACGGCTATTTTTTTAAAAAAATTGTAAATTTTTGAAAAAATAAATAAATTCAGATCTTGAAGGTGGGAGAAAATTTTCCAACGGTAAATTTTTTTTCCTTATAAATAGAGCCATTTCACCCAATTTAATCACATCACTTTCAATTCCAACACTTGTACCTCAATCTTTCATCTCCTAAATTTATCTCCAATATTCACTTTGTTATCCATTTTTTAAATGGATTCGCGAAGAACGTCGATTGGAAAAGATAAGGTAATTCCAAATTCTTCTAATTCCAAAAATTCATCCCAAAATCCGAATATTCGTCCAATTTCAAATTCAGAATTTTATGAAAATTCGCCAAACATCCCGCCCAATTTTTATATGAATTCCCAACATTCGTACATGAATTTCCCAAATCAATACAATTCTTTCCAAAATGCATACACGAACTCTCCTTACCCGAGCCACTTCTCCCAAAATCCTAACGCACAATCGCAAAATTCCTACCCAAACTTTTATAGCCCAAACTTTCATTCTCCACACCTTGATGCAATTAACGAATCAGGATCATTTTGCATTACAATGCAAATCGACGACTCTCCATGGCATTACAACGCAGAGCGGCATTCTGATCTACCGACTTTTAGACAAAATTGGAGGGAAGTACGCAACAGAGCTAAACATGACCAATTGAAAAACGACCTAACTGAACATCTGTACCAACATTTGGGTGGTCAAAATTAGCATATCGGTATAGTTCTGTCATCCATGTTTTTTGTTTTGTATTAGTAATAATTGGTCAGAGTAGATCAATATTTCAGGTGCATAATTGTAACAATTGGTCAGACTAGATTTATATTTTTAATTCGTAATAATTAGTCGGACTTGATATAATATTTTATTATTTAAGTATTTATTGTAATTTGTCTTCTCGTTATAATTGACCTTTCTAATGTCATGTTTGTAATATATTTTTATAAAATCAATATATCTTTTTCTTTATTATAGATAACAAAATATTAAACAATTTCACGACAAGAAAAAAGATATTTAAATTATTATTATAAAACACGAAATTTATAAATTAAAGAAAATGAATTATTTAATACTTTTTAAATAAAACGAAATTCTATGAATAAAAATTATAATGTATTATTAAATTTCACTTTCAACTTATTTTGGTTGAACAAATTAAATTAAATTAAATGTTAATGGTAAAATAAATGAGTAGGATAGAGAAATCAAGTGGGGTCAATGAATAGTCAAAAGTGGTTTCTTACCATTGTGAGGATAAAAAATGGTGGTTTCTTAAGTGGTTTTTTAAGATTAGGTGGAAGGGAGAGAATGAGAGAAATAATATATTTAATTGATAAGAAACCAGTAGCGGTTTCTACCATTGCATGTGCTCTTAATCTCAGGTTTGACTCTCGCTAGCCGCAGTGTGGGAAAATCTCCAGTGGAGGAATCCCTTGTGGACAGTGCGTACAGTCAAAGGTTCAAGGGCTTGGTAGGATGTCTGCTGTGATTTACCTCACCAATTATAATTATGGTATCTGTGCGGCCGGGGCGGCTGAGGGCGAGTCGATTGATCGCCCAAAAGTAGGTTCGTTCAGTATAATACACACTTTATCATCTAATCAAATCCATAAAACTTCCCGAGAAGTTCCATCATCGTGGTGTAGATTGGGTGTCATGTTAAATTTAATTAAGAGTGTTTAGGGTTTATCTTATTACCTGGTTGTTCATTAAGGGTGTTCAGGGTTTATTTTGAATATTCTTAAAACAATGTTGAATATCAGTAAAATTATTTAGAATATTGTTATTTTTATTATCGTTAAAATAACTTTGAATATGTTGAGTTTATGTTTTCTGTCATTTTGGTAAAGTGCTTGCAATTTTTTTGCTGAAAATTGGGAGGACGCATTCATTTTGTTAATTTTTTTTTGCTGAAAATTGAGAGGACCGATTCTACGAATGCGTCCTCAGTTTTGTTTTTTTTTTTGCTGAAAATTGAGAGGACGCATTCATTTTGGTCTCTTTTTTTTATTCTAGGAAATTTTTATTCCCAAAAATTTATTCTAGAAAATTATTTCTATTCCAGAAAACTTATCTCAGTTTGGTCAATTTTTTTATTCCGTGATTAAAAAATTTTAGTCCAGAAAATTTATTTTTTATTCCCAGAAATTTCCGATTATTTTTTTTCGAGGATAGCTGTGTTAAATGTGTGCTCTTGGACTTTTTGAAAAAAAAATCAAAAAATTGTAATAACGTCTTGTTTGAAAAAAATTTCTGTAATGCATCTGGTTTCGTTGTTTTAAATATTTTTTTTGCAGATTCGGTAAAGGATGCGTCTTGAATTTTTTTAAAAACATGTCCTGATTTCAACAAATGCGTATTTTTCAAAATGCGCCGTGAGTTTTAGTAATGAATTTTCTTTGAATGCATCAATGTATAACTTATTATTTTTCATATACTTGTTTTTGGTGAAGATTGCGCATAAGTAAACTTGTGTTTGTTTGATGATATTTTTAAAATTAGTAAAACGATAAATTAGGATCGTGTGATTTGTAATTTTTTTTAACTAGTCTTGAATATAGAAGTAGGAATGAATTATTGCATAGTTGGAATGAATACAAATTAGCAGAAATGTACATTAGCCGAACAAGACGTGTGAAATGTAATGAAATTAGTGTTGAATGGCATGTAATGTCCTAATGATAACCTCTGCAAATCTTTCCACCCGTTCCACACGGGGGAGGACGTATGGTCCGGGATGTCCGTCGTGGAACAACCATCTCAGTAGGTACATGTACTTCCTCACGTGGAGCTCCCACTGGTATTTCCTTCTCCATTTCGTCTCCGGCCTCCTCATTCGAATCATAATGAACATGTGGAACACTACCTGTATCTAATGGAGCGGTAGGCGACATGTATGCATGACTAGTTGTGGGAGTGACATATGCAGTGAAATCAGTTGTAGTCGTGTCATGCTGGGAGGTTTCCCAATGTGATAGTCCGGCATGACTAGCAGTGGGAGTACGATATGCAGTGAAATCTGATGTAGTCATGTCATACTGTAAGGGTCCACCATGTGATGGTCCGCCAATCCCTGGACTTGCATGTGAGGGTCCAGCTTGTGATGAACCAATGTGTTCTGTATGGCCCCGAGCACGCGGCCTCCGACCTCCCTGTCGACTATGTGGAGCCGGACGGTGGCTTCTGATGTCAATATATCACACACCAGGCGGAGGCTCCCCACAGTGCACATATGGCTGATAATACTACAGTCTAGAGGGTTGATGCGCATATTGTAGACTACGTGTGCCAACACCATGCATTCCCCCGATAACATCCGCAAAACGTGGGGGACATTCGTCCAAATTAACATCTAACATGATGCGCAACTCGGTCATTGCCTGCAACTACAGAAACGAGATAAATATGTTAGATATATAATATCGAGGAAATCTAAAGTATTATTCCTTAACAATATTAGAAATTTAGGAAATACCATATACTCCATAGTTGCACCGTCTCCATGGAAACCCTCTGTAATTGTTAGGGGCTGTCCTGACTGATCAATCAGGGTCACCATCCTGCGAAAGTACCACTCCATGTATTCTCGACTGGGTGTGTATGGATCCGCACACCCAAGTGCGTTTACTTGTTGATCGGATCGATGTTCCCAAGTATCGAGATATCTTCTCAGTTCCACACGCCAATCCATGCTAGACATTCCTTGATGGTGTCTAGTATGAAGCGGTTTATACTCACCCCTACTGACCAACTGGGTGGGTATTTGCTACATTAGTCTGAACTGCCTGAGAACACGATGTGCATGATGATACTCTACGACATGCCAGCCAATGAGGTCAACACAAAGTAGCCAATTTTTGCTACCAGCTGTACGGTACCACGGGAGTTGTTCCACGACATGCTCCGTGTATGGCTGCCAAATAAACTGCAACAACATGTAGGTGTTGCGGTTAGGTAACTAAAACCATTTTCCCCACCAAGTCAATGAAAGGAAATCCGAATTGGCCTATACCTGATTGTCATTGAGAGATGTGAACTGATCGCGGTACACTTTCAATACATGCATTGGTGATTGTGATAAATCGTATCGGGCTCTCCACCTGTGAGGAACAGAGTGAATTGTATTAGCCATTTGTTAGAATTACATGTGGTTTAAAAAGTGTCTCTTGACTAATTCGACACGTACTAGGACCCAAGAGCACTCATCGTGACTGTAACTGGTAGTCGTCTGGCAGGTCGGATGGATGGTATGCACTCACATGCCCACAACTGCCAATAATTAAAATAAAATATAATATATAGTAATACTATGGACAATATGTACAAATGACTAGATTGACCAACAATTGTACCTGTAGCAAGACAAGTGGCCCAGATATGGATTTAACTTGTGGGATTGTAGTGTCACATAAGCATCGATACAAGTGTTCCAGAATGGCACTCCCCCAACTGTACTGATGTGCTGCACCTAGATCCATCAGTACCGACAAGTAGAGCAATGGGATAAGGTGGCCGGAAGTGTCTGGCATGAGCATTCCCCCAACCAGCAGTAGAATGAAAACCCTAGCCCGCTGTTGACATTGTACCTCAGTGGGATCAATGGAGAACGGACTGTGCAATAAGTTTCGTAACCAGCTAGCCCTAATGCGACCCCCTCTGATAGCATTGGGGTCTGGTGTAGCACCCAGGTAGTCTGTGCACACTCTCTGCCAGTCCTCTATACGCCTACTAGTGTCTACTCTTGTGAATGGGATGCCAACGATTGGAAGACCCCATAGGATCCCTACATCCTGCAGAGTGACTGTAGCCTCCCCCATCAGCAGGTGAAATGTGTGCGTCTCCGGTCGCCAATGCTCCACTAGGGCAGTGATAAGAAAAATGGTCAATGTGTATTGGTGCGGAATCCCTGGAATCCAGCTTACGCACATAACGCATAACTCTATCAGGCATTCGATCGGTCCAGCATGCCCCATCGCACCGCCTCACTTGCAGTGCCTCATCCTCCAAATGACTGTTGTACAATGCACGGGCACGATGCTCCTGATGAGAAACGCAGTTGACTCATCATCTTCCACATTATAACGCCGATAGTATACGGTCGAACCAATCAGTTCAGGACATCGGTAATATATTTTCAAGATATACCCCTCACTTGCAATGCCAAGCCTTGTGACGATTAAATCAACTAACTCGGAGTGGTTTAACCTCCTCTCGAGAGTCACGTTCCACTCTGGTATTGGAGGATCATAATACACACCCACAGTCAAATCAAACTTAATCTGACCCCCTTTGTACATATACACCGTCAAAAACATCGTACAACTGCAATATACAAATACATAACTTTTAATTCCTTTTCATTCGATATTCCTTTTCATTCTATCCTCAAATATGTGCTCCATTCGGCCACACTATTAAAACTATTACTACAAACTTAATACATTAATCAGTAAACAATTCACATAGTCACGCATGAGCATTAAACACTATCATAGCATTAGACCAAACATAATCATTCAAACTACACACAATCATACAACACATTCATATTAACAAAATTATTTTGGGTTCTTCACAAATTATAATGTAACACAAAATTCAACAACAAATTTTCTAGGACAACTCACACATAATCGTTGGACATATTCGTAAAATCATGTAAGGTTCAATTAGCTTCAGGAAAATCAAAAATTGACTGGGCGGGTGTCTGAGACTCACGGACAAGGTGACCAAAGCGGCGGTCAACGACGGTCAGCTCCGCTCAACGACAAAAAAATCTCCGCTCTTCTACGTCGGACGTGTTCGGCAACAACCAAAAAAACAATATCAATATTAGCAAAAAAACAACCAAAAACAACAGAAAATAAAAATTGGAGAGCTAAGAAAATAAGCCAACCTGGTTTGCGGCGGCGGCGAGGTCAACTGGACGAGAACCGACGATGACAATGCCAGAAGGAGGTGGAGAAGGACGCGGAATGGCGGAGAAGTCGGGAACGTGAATTCACAAATTGATCCCCGAACGTGAACGGAGAGCGGGAAGGAAGCGGAGAAGGGCCCGAAATGGTGGAGAAGCAGCGGCGAAATGGCGGAATGGCGGTGAATTCTTCGGGAAGGAAACGGAGAAGAAGATCTGAAAACTAGAATGGCAAAGTCTTCTGGCCGTTTTAACAAAGATTGGACTGAATGCATCCTCGCCACGTGGCAGCGTGGACTTCAAGATTAGAAATTTAGAAATCATGATGAAAAAAAATATAAATAACAGAGGACGCTATTGCCTAATGCGTCCTCAAGAAAAGTTAAAAAAAATTCTGCAGGTGGGAGAATGCATTTGCCGAATACGTTCTCCACATTTGAAGCCGCTGTGAGCTACAGTAGCCACAGTTCTAGAAATTTTCCAGTCACATGTAGTGACTTGTATTTTATTACTCAATTGAAACTGTAGAATAGTCGTTGTTTCTAATAGGGCTAGAATTTCTACAAAACATTAGGCCAATGGAAATGCATCTTCACTTCTATATTCTTGGCGGGAACTTTCTTTGCACGTAAATAATACCCACATTGAGCTGACTAAAACTCCCGGCAATACATTTACATAGCACTTCCATCCATGACCTGGATCTATCATAATATATTAAACATGTACACTAAAAGATCCACTCATAATCTTTATAGCCTGGATAACTACTGCAATGGAAAGTTCTGAATGTCTTCTTGTTCTCCTTCTAAGAAACCATGTTCCAGCCATGTCAATGTTCATAGGCCGAAGAACAACTCCAAAAAGGGAGGCTGGGGGTTGGGAAGATTACTGAATCCCTCAAGACTAGGAAGATCACTAGGCGTAGAGCTGTTCGTGAGAATCCAGACGCTAGGGTTCTACCAATTAACCCTAATGGACAAGCGCCTTTGGGAGTTGAGTTCATTGACATGGATGGCGTTGTTGCCATAGAGGTTGAACACACCCATGTCCCCATCTTTCCTGTTGTTGCACCACCAGTTCCCCAAAACCTGATTCCCTATGTCCGATTAGACCATGTTCGCGACCTTGTCCAGTTCCGGTTGGTGATTCGTGAAATGTCGACAACATTCAAGGAACCATGCGTCATTGATTTTATTGCAGGTATAAAATCCCCAATTCCGACTGCCGAAAAAATATACCAAGAAGAGTTGCATTCCATGTGGGTTACTGAAGGGCAATTCGTTAGACTCCCCCATTCCATCTCTGGTAGCTTGGCTATTTCGACAGCATCTCCAGACGTTACAATCGTCCGTTGGGATGGGCTTGTCGAATCAACATGGAACCCAAACTTCCCAACGTTGACTAGGGAGGTCCCCTTCATCCACATACTGGATTGAGTCGTTCTTGTTGGCTTATGGAAACCACTGGAGTTTTGTATGTATGTGGTTGCACGGGCATCATGCAGTGACTAGTTTGCGATCACGAATTTCATGTCCGTATTGTGTTTGTATTTAGTTGTAGTATTGCGGTGATGATTTAGGAATGTTGTGTTATTTCCTTAATGTATGTTGTTCATTTGCATGTTCCATGTTGATCCTTTCAGATGTTTAGGAATCTATGTTACTGCTTTCATGTTTTGTTTTAGCACTTACAATCTTGCCATAACTTTCTACATTCAGTAATCCACACCATGCAACTAATATTCATTCATTTTCAAAGATGACCAACCCCACCACATGCATTTCAAACAACTTTATATGCATAATTAATTGGGGAGGTTTATCTTTAAGTATGACCAAATTATGAAACATTAAATACACTATAGACAACAAAAATTCGAAGATAACCGAAATGGAAATACATCAATAATACATTAAGAAAATGGAAATACATTAATTTAACATACGTTGCAAAAGGTCAGTCTAATAGTGGCTAGTTAGGGATTAGTGGTTAAGGAATTAGAATTGGAATTAAATTTGTTATTTTATCATAATTGTAGATGTAATTGTATTCTATTACATTTTCCTAGCTAGTATAGGTATCATGTATTACTATATAATGTATCCTTAATTCACGAATCCAAACACACATTATTACCCATATTTTCTACATGGTATCAAAGCCTAAAATCCTGAAACCTAAAACCTTAAAATACCGTTCTAAATTTTCCGCCGTCGTCTGTGCTTGACTTCCATGTGCCGCCGATCCGCACTACCTTTCTGCAAAAAAAAAAAACTTTGCCCTGCCCGCCGCTGCCGCCGCCGGTTCAACCTTTGTCCTGCCCGCTGAGACTCGCCGCCGCCGCCGGTTCAACCTTTGTCCGCCTCAACCTTTGTCCTACCGCCGAGACTCGCCGGCGCCGGTTCAACCTTTGTCCGCCGACGGACAAACTTTTGCTCGCCAATCCAAGTTTGCTCTACGTCCGTCGCCGGTCCATCTTTCTACTCGCACGGTTGTGGCGACGCCGTTCCAAGCTTCCTCGTCGTCGACGCCGTTCCACGCTTCCTCGCCGCCGACACCGCTAGCTCGGTCGACAGAGGCGCGCGTGAGATTCACGCACGTGCCACACCCAGCAGCGCGTGAACCCACGCGCGGTTTCCTACAGGCGCACTCCTCCCCTTCAGGCGCGTGTCTCCACGCGCCTGTGTCTCCACGTGGATCAGCTCACTTTGGTTTCCTCTTTCTCCAGCTTTATTGCAAGAATTTATTTACTTATTATACATTTGATTGCCATTTGTGTTATGGCTATTTTCGCCGGCGTAGTGACGTCACCGCAAGGGTTTGCGGTGGCCGCCTCCTCTGGCTTACCTACACGATCTAATTTTGGTCTTGCTTTGTCTGACGACCAATGGAGTATGACCATACATTTATTTAATCAGTTTGATTCGTTATCTGACCATGGGTCAGGTAAGTCTACTTTACCTTGGATTCTTGATTCGGGAGCCTCATATCACATGACTGGTAACAAAGGTTCTCTTACTGATATTACTACTACTACCAACACTGTGAATGTTATACTACCTGATGGATCTGTGTCGTCTGCTACACAATATGGGTCTATTTGTTTTGGTGATGTCACCCTTACTCATGTGCTCTACATACCTACTTTGCGATGCAATTTATTATCATGTTCTAGATTGTTATCTGCCTTAAAATGTCTAGCCTTGTTTACTGAAAATTATTGCATTTTACAGAAAATCAGTATGGGGATTGTGATTAGCGTGGGTGAACAGAAAGGGGGGTTTATTGGCTTCGTCTGTTTGATACTCTCCTTCGTCTTCATATCCTACAATCTATTCCGAAAGTTGCTTTGGTTTCTTCATCTGATTTATGGCATCAGCGTTTTGGTCATCCATCATCTATGGCGTTGTCTTCTATTCCTACTCTTGGTTTTAGCACCAATAATACTACTATACCTTGCTCTGTCTGTTATAGAGCAAAACAAACTAGACACAGTTTTCCATTGAGTACTACAAATGCTGCTGCATTATTTCAATTAGTACATTGTGATGTTTGGGGACCTTATCGAACTCCATCCTCTAGTGGTGCATTTTATTTTTTGACAATCGTAGATGATTATTCCCAAGCTATTTGGGTTTATTTGTTAGTAGCTAAATCTGAAGTAGCTTCTAGATTTTTAGAATTTAGTGCCTTAGTCAAGAACCAGTGGGGAAGAACAATTCAACGAGTTCGGATTGATAACGACACTGAATTTTTGCCTCCCCGGTCTCACTTTACTGCATCTGGGATCATTTTTTAGACATCTATGGTTGATACTCCGCAACAGAATGGTTGAGTTGAAAGAAAGCATCGTCATTTACTCAATGTGGCGTGTGCTTTATGGTTTCAAGCCAATCTACCTATTGAATTTTGGGGAAAATGTGTTCTTACTGCTGCCTACCTGATCAATCGAACCCCGACTCAGTTTCTCAACGGTCGTACTCCCTTTGAGTTACTCTATGGACAGGCGCCCACTTACTCTTCTCTACGGGTTTTTGGATGCTTGTGTTTTGCTGCTCGTGTTCCCAGATACCGTGGCAAGTTTGCACCAAGAAGTCGGCGGTGTTTGTTCCTTGGTTATCCTGCCGGAAAGAAAGGTTATCGTCTTCTCGACTTGGAATCTCGAGTGATCTTTAATACCCGGGATGCTGATTTCTTTGAAGACCAGTTCCCGTACTCTGCTCCATCCGATGAACCTGGCGGCGCCACCACAACACCATCGGATTCCTCCTCATTCTCACCCGAGCCGCACGGATTTTTCGATCCGCCTTCTGAAGCCAATCAACCACTGCTGGTCAATGTCGGCTTTCCAACGTCGGCTGTTTTTTTGTCGATCACTGCCGGCCATTCACCGCCGGTCGACGCCGGCCAGTCAAAGTGGGTCAACACCGGTCAACACCGTCGATTCACCGACAAAAGTCGCCGATCAACTCCCGGTGGTTATCTCCAACATCACGATGCCGGCATCCATCGGCCGTGCTCCGCCGCCCGACATCGGTTCCTTTTTACTGGCCGCCGTCGGCCTACCTACACCATCCATCGTCGGTCCTTCTCAGCTAGTCACCGTTGATCCAACTTCTACCAGACAGAGTGTTCAATCTTGTCGTCCACCGTCGTATTTGGCAAATTATGATTGTGATGATTATGCTTGTGCTCTTACTTCTGAAGATCCCCCCCTTCAACTACGTTCCCTCATGCGTCATCACTTTCCTTAGGTATTCTCTACCCTCTTACTGATTATGTAAATTGTGATAATTTTTCAAGTATGCATTCTAGATTTTTGGGTGCTGTAACTTCTAGTGCAGATCCCACTACTTACTTTGTGGCTTCCTGTCATTCTTATTGGCGAGATGCTATGGTTGAGGAACTTACTGCACTGGAGCGAAATCAGACATGGACTTTGTCTCCTTTGCTTGCGCATAAGAAGGCTATTGGATGCAAATGGGTTTACCGGACGAAGTTTCATTCAGATGGTACTATTGAACGTCACAAGGCGCGTCTAGTGGTCCTTGGGAATCGCCAGATAGAGGGCATTGATTACACTGAGACTTTTGCTCCGATCGCGAAGATGAGTTCTGTTTGATTGTTCCTGTCTGTTGCTGTTATACGTGGTTGGGAACTGCATCAGATGGATGTTCATAATGCCTTCCTGCATGGTGATTTACATGAAGAGGTGTTCATGCATCCTCCGCCTGGCTATGCAGTTCCAACTGGTCAGGTTTGTCGCCTTCAGAAATCTCTTTATGGTCTTCCCTAGGCTCCTCAGAATTGGTTTGCTAAACTGGCTCAGGCTTTACGGACATTTGGTTTTGTTCAAAATAAGGCAGATTACTCTTTATTTGTCTTTTCCAGTGGATCACAGTCTTTACATGTTCTGGTTTATGTGGATGATTTGGTCATTGCTGGTAGTTCTTCTTCGCTCATCTCTGAGTTCAAGAAATACTTGGGTTCTTGTTTTCACATGAAGGACCTTGGTTTGCTTAAGTATTTTTTGGGCATAGAGATTGCTAGAAGACCAGAGGAGATGTTTCTCTCACAAAGGAAATATGCTTTGGACATCCTATCTGATACAGGTTTATCTGCTTCTAAACCAATTGATTTTCCGATTGAGCAACAACATGATTTGGCACGTGTTGAAGGTCCAACCTACCATGACCCGGAGCAGTATCACCGCTTGGTTGGGCGTCTGATATATCTAACTATTACTCATCCTGAACTTAGTTATTCAGTTCATACTCTTGCGCAATTCATGAAGTCTCCTTGTGTTCCTCACTGGCAAGCTGCAGTTCGTGTGTTGCACTACCTGAAGAGTCATCCTGGTCAAGGTTTATTTCTTTCTTCTCGTAGTACTCTGCAATTGACTGCTTATTGTGATTTGGATTGGGCTGCCTTCCCAATTACTAGGCGTTCCCTATCTGGTTATTTTGTTATGATTGGTGATTCTCCGGTTTCCTGGAAAACTAAGAAGCAACCTACTGTTTCTCGGTCTTCTGTTGAAGCAGAGTATCATGCTATGGCAGTTACCTGCTGTGAGTTGTTATGGCTTAGGTCCCTACTGAAGGACTTAGGGGTTTCTCATTCTTTCCCTATGAAATTGTTTTGTGACAGTCAATCTGCTCTCCACATAGCGGCCAACCCAGTTTTTCATGAACGCACGAAGCACATTGAGGTTGATTGTCATTTTGTCCGAGATCTTGTTCAATCTGGCGCTATTGTTACTCAACATATCCGTACGACAAATCAACCTGTGGATTTATTCAATAAAGCTCTCAGACATAACCAGTTCCATTCTTTACTTGGCAAGTTGGGCATTTCTGATCCTCATGCTCCAACTTGAGGAGGAGTGTTAAGGAATTAGAATTGGAATTAGATTTGTTATCTTACCATAATTGTAGATGTAATTGTATTCTATTACCTTTTCCTAGCTAGTATAGGTACCATGTATATTCTATATAATGTATTCTGAATTCATGAATCCAAACACACATTATTACCCATATTTTCTACATCAGTTTTGCAAAAGATGCACCAGAAATAATTAGTACATACCAAACAACCAAGCAAACAATCTAACATCTCCTAGTTAGAAGATACATGATCAAGCCAAGTAAATTAGCACCAAACATCATCAAATTAAGTACCTGGAATGCAGAACAACCACCACCTCAATTACAGTGAATAGGGTTGGCAACAATCAGAGCTGCTGCATCCCTTGGTGAAAACATATAAATGGCTTTATTATGGTGCATTGATATTAATCAATGACCCCTCTCATTCAATAGTAAGGGTTACAATATATAGGGCTACGGCAAACCAAAGTCTGACATAAATAGGATTGTAATTCTATAAGGAAACTTCCATCTATAACTGATTTCATAAGGAAACTAATTCTATAATGTAACTACCATTTATAACCTTTCCTACAAGGAAAATGTTTCTATTTCCTTAACACCCTCCCTCAAGTTGGAGCACGATGACAATAATGCCCAACTTTCAAAGAAGATTATTAAATTGCTAATCATAAAAAAAATCACCATAGATCGAGATTCAACTTCAGTAGCGGTAGAAGTAGCAGCAACAACAGTAGCATTAGCAAACGGTAGAACGGTATTCAACTTCATTAACGGTAGTAGTAATGGTAGAGTAGTATTCAACTTCAGTAAGAGCAATATTTGTAGGAGACTGTTCAAGGTAATTATCTTAACCCTTCAGGATGGTGGGTGCAATAACCAAACCAGGTCCATCAGAAGAGCCAATGAAGTAGGGGTCAGTCGACAAATGACCAACATGTACAGGTATCTTAGGGCCAGATTGCAGCTGCAACTGTTATAGTAAAGTCGCAATTACCTCATAGCCATTCATGTTCTGAAATGCAGTAGCCTCAAAAACAGCATCAGTACGGGCATGTTCTTTGGGATTACTTCCGGAGGCAGACATAGTGCAAAATCAAGTACGTATCAGCAACAGGTGCAGCAACCAGCGGCGACACGTGAGCTTTGGGATTGGTGCATGTGGCTTAACGCATGGATTGATCGGATCAGGAGAGGCGGCGAACAGATTACTACAGTCAGAAGGTGGCGGTGGCGATCGATGAAATGGAGCAGACGACGGTAGCTGTGCGGCGATGCGTGGCTTGACAGCGGCGTTGGTGGCTCGAAAAAGGCAGCGAAATATTTTCTATTCTTAGGGTAGGCTCTGATACCATGAAAACATATAAATGGTTTTATTATGGTGCATTGATATTAATCAATGACCCCTCTCATTCAATAATGAGGGTTACAATATATAGGGTTACAGCAAACCAAAGTCTAACGTAAATTGGATTGCAAGTCTATAAGGAAACTACATCTATAACTAATTTCATAAGAAATCTAATTCTATAATGTAACTACCATTTATAACCTTTCCTACATGGAAAGTGTTTCTATTTCCTTAACACCTAGCCTCTCTGCGGCTGGCCTATCAGCTTCCCTTCTCTTGAACTTACTCTCTGACTGAAGTGAAGTCATAATGTTTTGTCTCTCTCCATTCACACCCTCTGTAGCCACCCACCCTTGGAAAATGTGTTCCTAGAAACCATGATAGAGCCTTCCCAGATTCTTCACAGTCTTCAAGACGATGATTCGGGTTTCAAGAAAACAAGTCTTGCACAACACGGGGTCGAGACGGATGCGAGCAACACTACCGGTAGATGACTTCACTCTTTTAACCTACCTGTAACAATTATAATAAGACCATAACTACTGGAACCTTGGACAAGTCTCTAGGTGTGGGCATCAGTTCGGTTTTCAAATGTTTCCGTTTATTCAATCCGGTTTAATTGGGTTGACATTTTACAAAGCCAAAACTGAAAACCAAACCATATATGGAAAAATTAAATTCGATTTATTGGAATTTGGTTTTTCGGTTTTTAGTTTCAATTCAAATATACATTTGAATAAACAAAATTAGATAACGGCTAGCAGATAAAAGTTTTAATTTTTTTTAAAAAAATGAGGCACATATTTTCTCCTTTCCAACAAAAAGATAACAAGTATAATGTGTTTTAGCACCAGCCCTTGATTTTCTACATTCATCCAAACAGTCAGTTATTTACTAAAAAAAAGAGACCAACCCATAAATCAAAGAACTTTTAGTTTAATTTTGCTCGGCACTTTTAGTTTAATTTTTCTAAAAGTAGCATGTCCCTTTATTTTCTCTATTTGCATGAAAAATCTCATTTTTAAAATTTTAGAATATAGTTGATATATTTGATTAGAATATATTATATATTTAATTAATTTATATATTATAATTAGGTTATTGGCTTATGTTTAGAAATCGAAAACCAAACCATAAAACATATTCATAATTTGATTTAATTGGTTTAAACATTTAAATATTAAATTTGGTTTGGCTTATTCAAATTCAATTTATTTGATTTTCAATTTAATTTTTAATTTTCAATAATTTTGCCCACCCCTAAAAGCCACCGCTAATAAGCTAAAATGCAGTTGTTTGGTACCTGGATATAGTAAATGGCAATGATGAATGGATACAAGATATCAGATATTCCTCTAGTCCACTTATATTGGCCCCCTTTTTTCTTACATTTTTTCAAGGCATGTTTGATCATCGATAACTTTTGTTACGTACGATAATATTTTATAAAATTTTACTTTTCAAAAACTATACGTTACGGAGAATCCAAAGACATCTCACATAAGGTCCATTACTATATACAATAAAAATGATTGATGGTCAAACATACCATAAAATATTGGCTAGTCAAAGGGGGTCAATATTAGTGGACCATACTAAGTATGTGAAGTCTTTCTGCTCCTTCTTGAAGACGACTGGTTCAGTGGACACAAATGGTTCAATCGACTTGGCTATATTTAACACCCTTGGTGTGGGGTCCAATCGTCCGAAGCTTTGTTATCTCCGTATTATACTAATGTAATTCACTTATATTTTTCTCATGTTCATTTGTACATATGGACGTTATATATTCATTTTAAAATTCAAATTGCAATCCTAAATTAATACTGTAATATTTTTAATCTAATGTATATTTATTATGAACATTACTATTTGCATGTATATAACAGTGGATTACCATCGTGTGTTGCCTGATAAAATTAATTAAAATATTAGGATTAATTTCATATTTTGTGTCTATTGTTTAAATGAAAACAGAGAATTTAATTTAAAAATTAAAAGTTTAGTCTTATAAGGAGATAGTATGAGTTATGAAGTGAAATAGTTAGTTCACTTACAAACCGTTAAATATTGAATGTAAAGAAAAACTTCTGGAAACATAAGGCAAAGATAAAATGGCTAAAGGAAGGGGACAATAACACTAGTTTTTTTCATAATTCAGTAAAAGAAAGAAACTGTAGGTTGAAGATCACAAAAGTTAGGAGCAGAAATGGTCAATGGCTAGATAACACACATGATATTGAGATGGAAGCCATTCACTACTATCAGGATCTCTTAAATGATGATAGCTCCCCCGAAAGCTCTCTCTACCAGTCGCATTTTCTGAACCATATACCTAAATTGGTCAATCAAGAGGATAATGAAAGACTTATTCAACCGGTTTCATTACCTGAGCTCAAAGGGATTGTTCTGAATCTTAATAAATCTAGTAGCCCCGGGACAGATGGCTTTACAGCTAAGTTTTACATAAAATCCTGGGATATAATTGCTAACGATCTACTTTCGGCTGTTCAAGATTTTCTATCTGCAAACAACATCCCTAGGGGTATTGGTAGTACATGGATCACAATAATTCCAAAAAAACTGACCCCTACCTCTTTTGATGATTATAGACCTATAAGCCTTTCCAATGTAATAAACAAGATATGCTCCAAAGTTTTAATGGAAAGACTTAAGCCTCTAATGCCTAAAATCATTTCCCCTAACCAAACTGCTTTCCTTCATGGTAGAGACATCTCGGATAATGTCCTTTACTTGCAGGAAATGGTAAGGTTCCTGAACAGGAAACGTAGAGAACCAAATTGCATTATTAAATTGGACCTTAAAAAGGCTTTTGACCGAGTGAGGTGGTCTTTTTTATATAATGTCTTAGCTAAGCTCGGATTCCATGCAAAATTCATCTTTTCCATCATGAAAAATTTGTCACAGGCCTGGTTCTCCATTCTGATAAACGGTAAGCCAGTGGGGTTTTTTCAATCCACTCGGGGTATTAAACAGGGTGATCCCTTATCTCCTTTTTTGTTTAACATCTTCTCTGAGGCTTTTACTAGGAGCTTGGCTTTTATTTTTCATAATGGTAAGTTGGCATACTTTAACCTTCCAGGCAATTCTCTCAATATTTCACATCTATCTTATGCGGATGATACTGTTGTTTTCTTTAAGGCTACAAAGCTTACCTTGATTAGATTTAAAGCTTTCCTGTCTACCTTTGAAGAAGTCACTGGCCAAAAGATTAACTACAATAAGAGTGACATCTTCATAGGGAAACATGCTTCTGTTCAAAAAATTAGCCAAACAAAAAGGATTTTGGGAATGAAAATTGGGGTTTTTCCATTCACATATCTTGGTTCCTATTTTCACTGGGGCTGCAAAAAGAATCTATTTCCAACCTCTTTTGGAACAGATAAACAGTAAGATAGGTAACTGGAAAAATAGATGGATCTCTACTGCTGGGAAAATAACACTTATTGAGTCATGCATTTATTCTATACCTCAGCACATTTGGTCAGTTCTAAAACCTAAAAAAGTGATCATTAATACCATAGAAAAAAAATTGAGTAATTTCTTCTGGGGGGGAACTGATCTGAATCCTAAAAGATCATGGAGAAAATGGGATTCTCTTTGCTTCCCAATTACTCAAAATGGTCTAGGTTTTAGATCAATATCCACCATAATTAAAACATGCTCAGTTAAACTGTGGTGGAAATACCAAAAAGCTGAGGCCCTATGGACTCATTTCGTTGCTTCCCTTCCTCCCTCATATAGGACTTCTTCAAATTTGAAAAGGATCTGTTCTGTCAATACATGAGCTGAAGCTAACTCTAGAGTGATTGTGGGTAGGGCTGACTGTAATTTTTGGACATCTAACTGGCTTGATATTGGTCCCCTTACTGACCTCTGTGATCAGAATCTGGTTGACATTTCGACTGACTGTACAGTCTCCGAGTTTATCTCCAATAAATCAATTCTGATCAGCAAAATTATTCGTTTCCTACCTCCTGATGCTATTTCTATTTTGCAGGAATCTAAACTATCAACACACAGAGAAGATAGGCTAATATGGAAACCAGGAATCAATGGTAATTTCTCTTTCAAATCCACCTATCTTCTACTCAGTAACAGTAGAGGTTCTATTGCCTCTATTCAACATCTTTGGAATTCTAGAATTGATAAGAAAATCTCTGTTTTTATGTGGAAGTTGACTAACTCTTTATTGCCTTTTGATAATATCCTAAGAAAACTGAGATTTTGCTTACCTTCAAAATGTTGTATGTGCAATGCCCATGAAGACTCTTTGGATCATTTTTTCAATTCGTGTAGTTTTGCAGTGAGAGTTTGGAAAATAGTTCATCAGTTCATGGGAATTAGGGACAGAGTTTTCCCATCTATATGGGAAAGAATATCATGCTATTTTACTTACCCTACCCTAAGTTTCTTACATTCAACCAGTGTCCGAACTGCTGCTGTAATTACATGTTGGAATCTGTGGAAGATGAGGAATAAATTTCTATATGATTCTGCAAGCCTCTCCCGGATTTAGTACTTAACCATATAAGGGATCAGATTTTTTTCACTTTTACTGCTAAACCTGTGTTCATAGTTTCCTCCTTTGACTTGAGTATTGCTGAACATTCTTTCTTGCCTCTGATTAAACCTTCTCCAAAGCCTAAAATTCTTAAAATTGCTTGGAGAAGGCCCTGCTCAGGTTTCAAGTTTAATGTCGATGCTTCATGGTGCTGTCATACGAATATGAGTGGAATAGGAATGATAATTAGAGATAATAGGGGTTGTTTCAGGGGCGCACACACTATATATACTCATGCTTTCTCCCCTCTTGAAGCTGAATTGAAGGCAATTAAGTTTTCTCTACAAATTTCAACTGATTACTCCTCACCTGTTTGTATTGAATCTGATTGCCTTAGTGCTGTTCAGTTTGCTAATGACCCCCTTACAGCGCACTGGAAAATGTACAATTTAGCTGATGAGATTCACCAATATTTGGGTGAATTTAAACTGGTGCACACCTATAGACAGGCAAACCTTGTTGCGCATTCCCTTGCAAAAGTTTGTCTTCATTCTCAGATGGACTTATCCTTTTCCACATTCTCTATGCTTTCTAACTCGGTCCAAGGATTAATTAGGCTTGATCAAATTGGTACTCCTTCCTTAAGGTTGGTTCATTAGATCGGATGCTACTGATTTCTATTGATTTTTTTACAGGTGCATATGGTATATAACAATTTATGTTCATCGCGCTGCTCGATTAAGGATACAAGTTCTTACCAGCTGGATACTGTTGGCTTTATTGGCTTACTCAAGTTTGTACATGATGAAACCCCTACTAAGGGAGGACTAGCTCATTAGAATTTGGAGGGCGATTCTGACTGCTTCGTGTCTAGCTATTGCTATTCACTAACAAGTTCGATGATCCTGTTCCTTAGTCTAATAGTTTCTTTATTATCCTCCACTTACTTCTTTCATCTTAACACATTATTTTGGGAGCAATAAGTGTTGCCTCAAGAGCTTATGGCTTACTCATGTAAAGCTCAACTAAGCCTCGGCTTCATCTCCTTTTTATGTTCGTCTTGTTTTTTTGTTCTATTATACGGCTTGGGAAGGCCTAATATAATTTACCCCATCTACCTTTGGATGGTTTAAGGGGAAAAAAAGAATGCAATAAAAAATTATAGGGTTGGAGAACAAAGTTTTTTAAACCAAACAACTCCAAATGTACTGCAAGTGTATATTCGCCATGTTGCTACAATATACATGATAGACCTCGTAGCATTGAGATGTTCTATGCACATCACTGTAGTTTTTACTGTCTTCAATCCTATTAACATTCATAATTAAAATTTGAGCAACCGAGTAAAACTTTGTCTATAATAATATGTATGCTTTTCATAATCACAAAAATTATAATCATTCGTATAGTCAAATATGAGCAACATGTACTGTAAGTTTCATATTCAAAATATATTAAAGAACTTTGTAAATTTAAAATTTTGAATAGAATTGAAAGTACACGATCTAACATTAGAGTTCCGATAAGTTGATTGGAGCTGAGAAGAGTTGAGTTGAGAAGAATTGAGAATAGATGACAAGAGCTGAGAATAGTTGAGTGACAAGATGTATTTGCCGTAAGGAAATAATAAATTGCTGACATGATTAAATATAGTATAATAAGGAAAGATAGTACTACTAGGACTCTGTCTTAGTCAACAAGACTTATTCAGAATCAATCAAATCAATCATAACTAATCATAAACCTGATTTAGTCTAACACCCCCCCTCAAGCGAAGCGTCAGATGCTCAGCGACGCAAAACTTTGACCTGAAGAACTCGAATAGGGGACGAGAAAGTCCCTTGGTGAAGATGTCATCAATATGAAGACCAGTCGAAACATAGGCAACTCAGAGCTTTCCAGAAGCCACCAACTCACAAACAAAATGGTAATTAATGTCGATATGCATCGCCTGCTTGTGAGCAACCGGATTCTGAGCCAGGAAAATGGTGCTATTTTTGTCACACAACAATAGGGGAGAACCCAAAAGCGGAACACGAAAATCACGAAGGAAATGAGTCAGCCAAACCACCTCTGAAGCTGTGCTGGCAAGAGCTCGATACTCCGACTTAACAATGGAACGAGAGACAGTGAGCTACTTCTTTGCGCTCCACGAGACCAAATTTCCACCAAGGAAGATTGAATAGCCGTAAGTGGAACATCTAGTCTCCAGACAACAGACCTAATCAGTATCGGAATACCCCAAGACCTCAGGCAAACTGGCTGAGCGAAAAGTAAAACCAAAATGAAGAGTGTCGTGAACATATCGGAGAATTTGAGTGACTGCTACAAAATGATCATCATGTGGGTCCTGAAGAAATTGACTAACAGTGTTAACCAAAAAAGCCAGGTCAGGACGAGTGATCGTCAAGTACTGGAGAGCGCCAACCAACGATCTGTACAGATTCGGGTTCGGAATAGGAGGACTAGTAGAGTTGTGTAACTGCGAACCAGGTACAAAAGGAGTAGTGATTGGAGGAGCATCAGAAATCCCAACATGAGTGAGAATATCTCGAGTATACTTAGTTTGACCAAAAAGTAAGCCCGACGAATTGGGTGAAACCTTTAAGTTAATAAAGTAGTGCAAGGCGCCCAAATCCTTGATAGAATACTCTCGATGTGTTCGATCAATGAATTGGCAAAGAAGCAATGAGTCATTTCCGGTAAGGATGATATCATCAACGTAGACCACAAGATAAATCAGGGACGACCCTCTAGATAGAACAAATAAGGAAGTGTCTGCCAAACTGCACTGAAACCCAAGCTGCGATAAATAAGTGCTAAACCACTGAAACCAAGCCTGAGGTGCCTGCTTAAAACCATAAATAGCCTTTTTTAAGTGGCATATGTAATTTGGATGAAGCGGGTCCTTATAGCCAACATGTTGCGCTATATAGACTGGAGTGTCAAGAACGTCATTCAGGAGGCATTCTTGACATCCAGCTGATGAAGAGGCCAACCTCCTAAAAACCTAAGATTTCTTTTAGCCGCCATCCTGCTCTTCCTCCAGCGGCTGACCATCCTTCTCCAATAAATTTTTTTCCGGTGCCACCTTCATCATGGCCAGTGAAAAATTATCGTTCAATACATTTCTCCAAAAGATGCAAATCAAGCTCACTAAGTCAAACTTTCTCTTCTGGAAATGTCAAGTTGGATATGTCCTCAAGCCTCAGAAGCTCTTTGGTTATCTTGACGGATTAAGTCCATGCCCACCTCTTCCTACTCTACCACCAGCCGGCTCTTTGATGACAACTTTTGCTTCCATCACCAGCACTCCTCCCGGAGGCTCCAAGTCCAATCAGGCGGTGGCACTGGCGGTTTACAAATTTGCCAAGGAAGTCCATGACCTATAGATTGATGAAGATCATAGGGTTTGCAGTCTGTTGTTCTCCCCCCTCTTGCCCGAGGCTCTTTCCGAAATTTCAGCAGATTGTGTGACTGCCGAAGACATCTAGGAAAACATTTGTGGCACTTTTTAGAACAGTAGCACATCCACCATTCGGTGTCTTCATGGCAAGGCCTATGGTATACGTAAGATCGGTACTGTTCATGAACACCATAGTCAATTTAAAGATATTTTTGAGCAATTATCTCTTATGGGTTCTCCAGTCTCTAATGATGATAAGATAATTTGGTTTTTAACGACTCTTGGGTCTGAGTTCTGATATTTTTCTGCCCCGTTAATTAATTCTTCCCCTACGCTTTTATATGCTGATGTATTATCTCGTGCCAAAAACCATAAGGCATTTTTGAAAATTTTGCGTCTGGGCTGGTCGCTTTTGCTGCGGGTGAAAACTCTTCGCTAGCCACAAGTGGGATCACGCGGCGGCAAGGGGCATTTAGTTCATGCACCGTCAGGGGTGAGCGCCAAGGTGGCAAGGGCGCTGGGTACGCTCAGCCAGCTACCTTCGGTTCAGGTTTAGGCCGAGGTCGTTTGCACTGTACCTGGTGTGGTCGGCTCGGTCATTTTGCTGCTACCTATTATAAAATGGTGGATTAGACCCGCCGTAAAGGCTCGACCCATTTGGCTAAAACATTTCAAGCGTCTATATAGTTAAATCCATCCTCGAGCATATTAGACTGGTACCTTGATTCTAGCACAACCAGTCATATGGCGTCTTCAGCCTCTGATCTTGACATTGTTTCTCCATACTCTGGTAATTCTCAGGTTTCTGTTGGTAATGGTGGCTCGATTCCAATTTTTCATATTGGTGATTCTCATATTTCTGATAAATTAAAACTGTATGATGCTCTGATACCACGACAAAACATTTTTTTAAAGATTAATTGTTTCCCAAAGGCTTACAATAAAGAAGTGCCCGTAGGCTTACATCAGAACACTTGAAGATCACTTAGGATCTTTTACACAGGGGTCACAAAAAATAAAATATTAAAATCTAGACTCGGTGGCAAATTGGAATGCAATTCAGCTAACCTATACATATAGGCCCTAGTCGCTATTACAATAGTGAGCAAATGCCTATGTGGCAATGATGAGGGCAGGTGAAAGGTAAGTGGTTTCCACCATGTTGCCATAATGCAGCCACAACAAATCGACCCAAGGCTAACATTAGAAACAAACACTGTGAAGTATTGTAAGATACACATCCAGAATGAGCCACGAACACCTTTGATCAAACACCTATGGCAATCAAAATGAAATAATGAATTCCCCCAACTAAAGATCAAGTCCACCTCCATCACCCCCCTAATGTAGGAGACTAAGACCCATCATTTTATTTGCCAAAAATATCCCCCCTCAGTGTAGTGAAATCACTTATAATCCATAGAATTTTTCATAACTTGGCTCCAAAAGATATTGGGGACCAACAGACGTCCTAAATCTCATTTTGGACCAAGGTCTACAAATATGATATGCCTCCATAGAGAAAACAGTATCGCCAAAAGTCCGTATAATACAACTTTGACTTGGATTTCTCCTCACCACCTCCAATGAATATCAAATCTGAAATCAATGAAATTTTAACAACTTAGGTTTCCAAAAAATATATATTGTGAGGAAAACTTCCTTCCAACACTTTAAATCAGAAATAACCCCATTAAAACAACCCATTCTAATATCTGAACAGGTAAAAAGAAAAGACAATAAATAAAATACTGAAATAAAATAAAAGCCTCCCACCCAAAAAGAGAAAATAAAATGTTGAAAAATAAATTTAAAAAGGTAGAATAACCCCATGTGACTTTACTATCTCCGACATGTATCCAAGTATTCAGCTGACCAAAAAGGTCGTTTGGGCTGAGTCAATCTCAAGTTGACTCATAGTGGCTCGGTTTTGAGTTGGTTCACCCTTACCTGAGTCGAGACCGAGTTGGCCACTACTGGATTTGAGTTAGTCGACTTAGATTCGAGTAGACTCGGTGACGTTTGGCATTTGGAACCTCGGATCTTGAGTCACCTTGAAATTAGGGTCGGGAACCCGCCGGTGTCAACTGAGGAAATGTCGGCCCGGAGTACCACCGATAGATCTGAAAGAAAGGCCTCCGTCCATCAGATAAAGCACCCCCAGCACACAACCAGAGTAGTTTCTTTACCGTTCCTGAAGGCATTACTGGAGGGACATCGATGGGTTCCCAGTGAGCACCGTTACCGCATCGTTTAGCACCGCCGGAGTTAAAGAAACACCGGAGAGAAGACCATTTTGACCGATGCTTCAAACATCGATTTGTTTGAACGACATTTCAAACTATTAGAGCTTCAACGTCATTTCAAAATCCAGCCCTTCTCCTTTGTTTGGGCATTGGCGCTACAACACCGGAGCTTCGCTAGATTTCAATTCCAGCGCTATGTTCTTGTCCACCGTTCGCCGGGTCTGTCGATAATTGCTAAGAAATAAAGGGTAGAGGTGTTAGGGGGGTGAGATTGAGAAGGGGGAGCTACCGGAGACGGTGGTTTCAGGAAGCGCCCCCCACAAGGTAGTGAATTTTAGGGTTTTAGTTAGAAGGGAGAGGAAATTTTTTTAAAAAGAGGATGAATTTATGCTTTTAACAATGTATTTCTGACTCTTGCTTAGTCAACAAGAATTTTCTAGAATCAATCAAATCAATTTTAACTAATTAAAAACCTGATTTACTCTAACATTGAGAAACGCTGAGAAAAGTTGAGAAGAGTTGAGTTGAGGTGACTGGAGTTAAGATGAATTGAGATGATATGAGAAGAATTGAGAATAGTTGAGTTGGAATTATTGGAGTTGAAATAAGTTGAACTGCACATGACCTTAGTCTCACTAATATTATTGATATCCTCATTCATTGAGTACTCAATCTCTTTACAAAACTTCATACGAATATATACATTTTAAGAAGTCATTATTAATTATACGTAGTAAAGAAATGGTTAGTATGAAGGGAAATGATTAATGTAAAGGGGTATTATTTAGCCCACAGGCGGCATCAGGCACATCATAGTCAATATAGCTTTGAGTCAAATGAAAATTTTTAGTCATGGACAATTTCATTATGCTCGCACTACTTGGAGAAGTTATGTGATCATATTCATTGCCGTGGTAGACGTAAACATTAAGCCATCTATAACAATAAACACTATTTTTGGTGTTACATTACTCCAGAATAGTGTCGTACAGTAACTTCAAGCCATTTCTCTCATAGCAACACTAAATTTTATAGTAACAAGAATATTCCATTATATGGTAATCAGATAACAGTATAATATTTTATTACTTTATTCCATATTCATTTTATATTTTAATTTATATCATATTATGTTACGTAGCAGTTCAGATGAACTCCAGAATACATGGATTTAATAAAATTTAGCTTATATTATTATTGTAGTTCAAATCCTTTTTTGAGTGTTTGGAGTAATATTTTTATTTTCTTCTAAAGTATCTGCTTTGTTTAGTTGTATACTGTATTGATTTCAATTGCACCATGTAGGGTATTAATTTATATTTCACTCAGCAATGCATTAATTTCCTTCCTTTTACTAGTCTGCATTTTACATTTATAATATATATATATATATATATATATAGTATTTCATTTACTTCATTTCACATTTATAGTTAGTTAAAAGCAGTGCTTAAATTACATGGCATAGCTAATTGTGAAACTCGCTCCATAAGTAGCATTAACTGATTAATTCATCCAAAAATAAATGGTCATTAACTGGTTCATTGAAACGAATAGTACCACAATTGAGTATCCACGCTTTTTATGGCACTAAAAAAAGTATGAAAAATGGGAAAAGATAAGCTAGGATTTTAAAATAAAAAACCAAACTAATTCTGCGCATTAAGCATCACTCACAAGTAATAGCACATAATCAAAGGCCAACAGACGACTGTTACTCCACTCACTAAGTATACCAACAATAGTTACTATGAATCTCCACAAAACATGGCTGCGAATCATGTGGATTCTATACCACCATAGCCAATAAAAAATTATGTTAAAGGGGTTATAAGAAGAAGGGTTAAAAATTACATGTGGATGATATGATTGATTCCGCCCGAGCTCCTGCATGTATTGGTAAAGTTCCTAATTCCCCGATTCATTCTGCCATGCGAACTAGCATTTAACATTTACAACGGTATGTTTTGCATCTTAGTAAATGTGATAGCTCATGCATGCCAATTGAAATAACATCTAGTCATAGTTTAATAATTAATTGGATTAGAATTGTCATAATCTAAGTTGATGACAGGTAACATGAGCCGAGATGAGTTCGTTCGCACATATAGGGATTTCCCAACGTTAACAATTGCTAAACTAGTGTTATGTTTTATCGTTACTCCAACATGAATCTTTTCAAAATTATACATTTGGGATAAGTGCCAAGATAACCCTATCTACTTGAGTAAGTGCCAATATAACCCTATGATAATTTTTAGTACAAATATAACCCTAACTAGTTAATGAAAGTGCCAATATAACCCCCAGACCCCATTTCCGGCATTGACCTCAATTTTCCAGCGTTGAATCTATGTAAATTGACCAAAATACCCTTTGGGCTAACTCTGAAATTAGGTGGACAATTTTACCCTCATAGTTCGCTGGACCGCCATAGTTCGCTGAAATTAGGTAGGGTTATATCAGCACATTATGCAATCTTATTGGATTATATCAACACATTCTTAATGTTTTTAGGGTTATATCAGCACATTTCTAATGTTGTAGAGTTATATCAGCACATCCTTAAAACTTATAGGGTTATATTGGCACTTTCACTAACTATATAGGGTTATATTGGCACTTTCGAATATTGAAAGGTTATATTGGCACTTATGTCAATTAGGTAGGGTTATAAACACACTTTTTTCTATACATTTTAAGCTGTAAAAATTAAGGAGTCCATAGAATTTGCTCAACTAGTGTTATGTATTATTTTTACTCCATATTATAGTTAGACGGGAATGTAGAGTTACACACTGTATATTTTTTACTATTTACAATGTCAATGTGGGTGTTAAGTACTCATATGTCTATTTACATTATAATTACATTAGGATTAAATTGTTCATATAATTTTGTTATAACATCCGTAGACTTTGATTAGGGACTGAGGTAACCTTTTGCAAACCGATTCAATTGGCCTAGTTGAACCACGACTCGGTTAAAATTTGTGTGTAGCTGGCCAAGTGGGAAGGTGTGGGATGATGGGACTAGCTCAATCACTTAGTCAACTAGCCCCAATCCACACAAACATCGTCTCACTCGTAACTCATCCATCTTCCCTAAAAGTAACCCTTCAAAAACTCACAATGGCCAAACTAGAATAAGTAGAAACAACAAAGGAGAGTCTGACAACAATGGAGATTAAGATAAACATCGAGGACCATTTGATCGTAGATAGAACCAATTCTTAGAACAAATTAATATTTGAAGACGTATTTGATCATAGTTAGCATAAATTCTTAGAACAAACATTTGAAGACGTATTTGATCATAGTTAGCATCAATTAAGTATGCAAAAATTTAAAAACCCTTTGATCATAGTTAGCATAAAGTCGTGTTACAATCACCTACTACAAATTAAAAACATCCTACAGATCCATCTTAATTGCTAAACATGCGGAAAATTCATACAATTCAAATTAAGCTAGAATTTTCATCACAAAGTCGAATACCATAAGTTTCAAAACAACGCAGCAGCATAACTGAGGATTTATATTTTCAACAGACATAGTCAACCGAACAAAACATGTAACATTCCATAGGACAATAGGTTCCCTTATTACAAAATGAATACAACGATTCTCAAGCGGTGACTTGGGAGGGATCTTTGTTGAAGGAGATTTTTAGGACGATGGCCTTAAAGAGGATATTCTGCGGGGTTGCCTCTAACAATTCGAAGAAGATTGGATCCCCCACATGCAAATCGTTGTTGGCAATGAATTCCCCCCACTCCTTCGAGTTAAATGCCTTACATTCCTCGTCTCCAGAGTACTTTATATTCCAGATCTTACCATAGCACTTAATCATAGTCAACACCTTCACGTTGGGAAGATGCTGATGCATCTTTGCCGGAATGTGATGCAATGTAGTCAACTCAGTTCTCAGTTACCCGATGGCATTACATAAAATTATAATGTACAACATTAATATAATATTTCAAGAAAATACTTACCAAAGTCAGAACTTTACCATTGTGTTTCGAAATAATTACGAAGAAGTGATGATTATTCTCCGAGAATGTGTAGCCTTCGGCCTGAACAAATGAGTGTAAGTCAAACAGTTTGCAACGTCAAGAGAGTAGCCCATTGCAGTCACATAGTTTGCAACACACGTAGAATTACCTTGTTCCCTGTACTATCCATTTGAACAACCTCACCCAACCTGGCAGTATAAAATCAACAATAAATGAAGTCTACATTAACAACCATTAATAAATTAATCGGGGAAATCAACATGAATTGCGTCACTAGCAACACATTGACAAAAATAGTACAACAAACTACATTAGGCTAACAGAAGTTGAATATTCGTTGAGTTAAACGGCCAAAAACATCAGAATCTTGGATTTACTAAAGCAACAAAGACTAAAGAAACGAGAACAATCCCAACACAATAAACCCTTCAGTTGCACATATATTTATTTTTTCAAGAAATAGTACATGCAGGGCGGAAGAACATGAATTAATTAATCTACTCTGTATTTCAATAAAATCAGGTATCACAAAAATGGTAGCATATGCATTAGGAATTATATTAGGGTTTAGGGAAAACACAATTTTAGAAGATTAGTAAGAGATTTACATCAGCCAAATGAATACCTGAACAACGACGGTCGCCTGATGGAATGGTATAAGTAGCACAAGTCTAGGCTTGGATTTGGTGCGGTGGTTTTCAGCGATATCTTCCAAGTACAGTGAGTGGATTTTTTGAATCTATTTATTCTGGAGTGGCAGGGGTTCTGAAAATAAAGGGGTAGAATACTACAACGTTTCCATCTGCTTGTGGGATAATAACAGTTTTTCATATTTTATTAATTACTTTTTTTCAACTGTAATATGCTTTCAAATTGGGCTTTGCTGCGTTATTAGGCCATTGTCATGCCATACGAACATACCGAACCCAAAGTAGAGTCCGGCCCAACAGTAGTTATAACTTATTATCAATTTTTATCTTATTTATTTACTTGATTGAAAATATTTTTGGGAAGTATGATATCAAGTTAAATGCGAGGTTAAATATTTTGTGTGTAATTATTAATTACTTTTTAAACAACATGTAATTATTAATTACTACGACATACCTTTTCATAATATGAATTATATTCAATAAATGAATATGAATTGTTTTAAATTACTTCGAAAAATAAATTAATATACTTCATTAATAATATATGCAAATACTCATGGGACAGATGACATATATCAAAATCAATGATTTTAATTTACAGTCCTTTGCAAATTATTTATTTAAATATGAGACTTTAATCAACTTTCAATAAACAATGAAAGCTAACTTTACTCTAATTTTAAAATCAACAACCATGTTTTTTTGTCTGTCTTCACTTGTTAAAATGAATATAGTAATCTTAATCTACGCTTTTAAAGTTCTAACCAAAATTATGATGATAGATTGATGGTCAACCCTTACTTCGCTTCCCATGTACAAGCATCAATGAAAATGTTTGACTTCCAATATAAAACGGTTAGCCTTTTCCCTACCTTCTATGTACGACCATTGACAATGGGCGAGTCTACTAGACTTTTCATATATAAGCATTGATCAAAAGGTATTACTCTCACTAATCAATGGTAAAACCTTACTAAACTTTCCATGTATAAGCACTGATAAAAGGTGTGACTTTATATAATTAACGATCACCCTTAAATTAACTTTCAATATATAAGCACAGATGAAAATGATTGATTTTAACTGATTAGCACCCACCAACTAATCAACGTCCATCCCTATATTGAATTTCTCCAATTAAACACTAATTATAACCTTTACTTGATTTTAACTGCTCATCGCCTAACCCTCACTTGATTATCTACACATGAACAATGATGAATGTGTTTTACCTTAATTGATCAGCGGTCAACACTTGAATTTCCATATAGAAGCTCAAATAAATATGTTTAACTTGCATTCATAAACAATAAATGCATATAGGAAATAGTTTAACTATTCATCACCCCTGACTTGACTTTCCATGTATAACCACATATAAAAATGTTAGACTTTTATTGATTAATGTTCACCACACACTTGACTTTCCATGTACAAGCACAGCTAAAATGTTTGATTTTCACTAATCAACGGTCAGTCCTTACTTGGCTTTCCACACATAAGCACTGATAGAAAGGTGCAAATTTCTCTACATAAGCGCAGTTAATGATTAACCTTCTATCGACTTTCTCTATATAAACACTAATAAAGAGGTTTGACTTTCAGTGTTCGCTAGAAGCCAAACATTTTTATTAGTGGTTATACATAAAAAGTGAAGGTTGATCGTTTATCAGTTAAAGTCAACTTTTATGTCAACGCTTAGATATGAATAGTCAAGAAAGGGTTGACCATTTCTCAAATAAAGTTAATTTCTTATGTTAGTGCTTGTACGTAGAAAGTCAATCAATAATTAAGCATTAAACCGTTAAAGCCAAACCTTTTGATGAAAATTAAATTCATATAAATGAATGAACATTAATAACAAAGTTTAATTAATAAGAGTGGAGATAAATTAACCTTTTAGATAAAGAAAAAAAAATCCTAAATTAGTTTTAAAATATACAAACTTAATTTGAACCATTCTTTACATTACTAGGATTAATCTGAGCGGTTCGTTTTTATAGACGAACTATAAAAGTCGTAGATTTATAGTTTTTCCTAAGAGACTTGAATGCGGTGAATGCTAGTGATGATTGTAGTTTTGGGATTTTGCTTTTATAGTTGTGATTACTTTTAGTTGTGGAAATGTAAGTTGTGGAATTTGTATCTTTCTTTCTTATTAATAAGCTGCATTTGGTCATTTGGAGTAACTTCATGGAGTCTGAATTTTGGTGAATGTCTGTGATGATTGGTGTTCTGGGACCTTGAAACGTAATTGTTGTTAGTATTTGTTGTGAAATCTAGTTGTTGTACTCAATCATAAGAACTTATTCTTCCGTCGACCTCTTTTGTTTTTGGTTGGACTTGTTGCTTCCTATATCAGGACTACTTCGAGCATGTCCTTGTATTTTTGGTAGATCCTAAACAGTGTCTTTATGTTTCTTCAATTCAATTGCTACAAGCTTGGATATATAGGATACAAATTCCATACATGTGGAGGTCTTCATTGAATACTACAAACTATTGATTCTTGAATGCTTCAATTCCATGTGCATGGATAATATTCAAGTTATAGAAGCTCGGTATTCTTAAGGCTACTACGTGAGTAATTATAGAATAACAATGACGACTACACGTGGAGTTCAACACACAAAATGTGTTTATTCACCGCATTGTATACTATTCCTACTAAATTATTCTTCATTAGCTCGTATTCGTCATCTCTATGATTGTACAAACTTTTATTACCAAGATGAGGGTTGTCTATTCGTACATACACAATCATTAATTCCCCGTCGTACTTATCCACTAATAAAGTGTGGAAAACAAAATAATTTAATGAACGTTTAGGAACATTGTGCTCCTTGAACATGATACCAATCATAGGAATCTATTCATACAATAGTTGTATTCATTTACGAGGCCAGAAAGCGTACCCAACAATGGGATTTAAATTAAACCTTTCACACAAGAAGCATTCATCTTCCAGATTCAATATTCTATGAAAAAAATGTCATCAACTTCCACATTTATTAATCTACCCAAAAATATCATCATCACGTGCAATTATACTACAAAAACGTACCCAGCCCAGTTGGCAAAATATAGTTCCTATCACTAAAATACTGCATTCATACTCCATCCCCCACAACACCAGTTTTAGACAACGAATCCGGGAATAATTATACAGCATTGGTTTAACTACTAATTCCCAAATTCCAATGTACCATTCTCCAGATTCTTTGATGCAGTCAGTCATTGGAAGCTTTAAAAACCACTTAACAAAGGAATATAAGACGCGAATGGTTGAGTTTGAGCTCCACCATTACCGCCCGCCCAACTCCCATCGCTGCCGCCACCAAACCAGTGCCTAAAAATTGGCTTTAACACAATTAGACATATCAGAACTATGGAAATTCTTGTTAGCACGAAAACAAAATAATGTACTCCATAGTGAACATCTTATCGGAGCTGCTAGGTTGGTGCATGTGCTCCGATGCAAATTCCCGGATGTAGGAGTCGTTTCATGAGTTAATGTCCCCTTACCACAACCTCTTCGTCCACCACAACGACCACTAGAATTGTGCTCTAACGTGGATGTCTTCCTTTTCAGTTGCCTCCAACCACGACCCGTCCTATCAATTGGATCATTCACTGTTTCATGATCACTCCCGCCTACTATATGAATTCCTCCTTCGGTTTGTTGAACGACGATCAGTTTCCCAGTATACACTCTTCCAATCCCTTCCAAGATATCATTCCTCAACTCATCAACCATCCTCACCTCCGCCTTCAACTCTGACCTCAATTTACCAAGTTTCACCAATCCTTCTTCATACAACATTTCATCATTCATCAACATAACACAAATTTCATCACATGTGTTATGCATTGATTAGTATCTTCCAATTCCAACTGGAGTTTTGCCAAACAATGTCGACAACGGGTATTTCTCCTTAAGATACTTCCGAGGAACATCTTTTCGCCACCTACGAAATATGTACTTCCCTGAAACATCCCTCACTTCCTCCTCCCAAAACACACGGAGAGTGTGAGCTCATAATATCCTACAGAACTCAAAATTCTTGCATGCACACCTAATATTCATGGAGTTCCTATCAAGGGACACAGAAACGCTTTGCTTTTTCGTCCATGCTGCATGGAATTCCTTCACAAGAACATCGTATTATACCACACCGCCTTCTTCCCGAACTTCCATTGCCCTGCTCTTGCCCATCTCAATCAATTCTTCATGGAACTCCAAGTATTTAACCCTAGTAAAAAATTTCTCAAAAATAGCATCAAATGGATGGGTGTTTGTCTGGCGAGATCGTGGGTTCCCACTCTTGAAAGTCGCATCTTCCTCTTCACTGATCCACTTGCACACTTCCTACCCATACCTCTCAAAAAACTTGGTTAGATTTGTGTTTATGTTCATGTACACCTTAAAGAAATTGTTCATCCCCCCACTCTGCTGCGTTGATTACATACCAGCCCAAAAATCATACCTAAAGTAAACTAGAACCCATTTTGCCCTCCTTGCATACATCTCGACCATCCATGAATTTGATTCAACTTTGTACTTCACCCCATTTTCCTTCCACCTAACCTCAAACTCCGTCTCACTCAATGCATCATGCAAGGATCCTAGTAGCTCCCCATATAACATTTCACAATCAGACATACTGCCCAAATTCTTGGCAGCATAGCGCATATTGTGTCATAAACACCACTTGTGCTTCGATTAAGGAAAAGCTATCTCAATTGCCTTTCCTGGGTGCACAAGAAAAATAAAAAACTTCCATACATTCAGTGTTTAATAAATGGATAAAATAAGTGGAGCCATTAGCTAGAACTATGTTAAACCAAGAAAAAAAGCAGATATATTGGTACTTATAGCTCTGTCCTGGTCCGTGAGAATGCATGATGGGTCATTTCCCATGCACTTCTTCCAAGTGTTGAATAACTATACAAAAATGCCGGTGTCCTCCTTATCCAACTGTGTGCAACCAAACAACATTAACTGGTCGTGATGATTGACACCTATGAAAGGCGCAAATGGCATCTTATAACGAATTGAAACAAAGATGGTGACGAATGAACAACATCTCCAAACTCTTTGTACACCTCCCTACACCTAGAATCTGCCCAGGATACATTCTTCAACATCCCGTCCTTGTCGACATCATACTCATAGATGAAGCCGGTCGACACTTATCTCATTTTCTTGAAATGAGTTTCAATTGCAGCAAAATCACCGTGTCTTTTAAGCTCCTGTGACTGGAAATAAATAAAGTTATGCATATCCACATCGGTATCTTGGAAAGTGTAGGGATTTGGTATGTTCACATTCATGATTGTGGACATTATTAACATTGGTAATCCTCCAAATCTCATTTCCACTGAATTTTTTGCCTTGCGTTCACTCCGTACGTGCAATCAGTCGTGCATGTCTGGGTTGAGGTAGTTGTACATGCTGCTCTGGATACAAAGGTGCCATGCTTTTGACATACCATACAGATTCTATAATGTTTTGAGTACGCACTCCTCATGATCCTTCCATCAGTTACCCTACAGGGAGCACTTACATTCTTGTACTCATCATAACGATCAGAACTTCCAATCCGAGCTTGGAATCCTTTCGAATGTGCATAACGATTAATGTGAGCAACAAAATCTTCTTCACAATTGAATTACATCCCCTTGGTAGGTTTCTTCACAACGACTACACATCCACTATAGCCAAATGCACCATCTGTATCAACATTATGATGTCCAATTATCCAGAAAATAAGATCGCCATTTACCCCTAACTCTTCAACAACATTCTCGTCATCATTCTTCAATTCATTATCATCTCCATTGTCCAACCTGTCCTCAACTGCATTCTCTAGCACCACTATATTAATGTCTACAACATCAGCACAGACAAATTCCTCCTCTGCCTCTTTGCGAACAAATAGCCCATCATCATCTATATCTTCGTTTAAATTAAATGATTGAATGACCGGGTTGCTTGGAGATTCTACTAAATTAACGTTAAGGTTGAAACACATTTTATTAGTCATCTGTACGAGAATAAACCATACATTACTGAGGCAAAAAATCTCCCTTCAAAACTATATCGGAAAAATTAGGTAAGGGTAAAAATTTAGAAATCACAATCAACACGCTAAGGCTGAATCATCCCATGTTCTATTATTATTAGAATATTTTATAAAAAATGTTGTCTTTCATTAAGCTCAAATCATATCCCTTTACAACCCAAACATTTATAACAATCCAAACTATCTACAAAATTAACTAACTTTAAATACTCCCTCTGTTCCAGCCCTAACTGAACACTTTCAATTTATGGGTGTCCCAGCTCAAATTGCAATTTCTAAACTTTGCCAAAATGGCCCCTTTGAATTGAGTGGAAAATCCAGAAATACCCCTGAAATTGGTTTTATTTACTAGGCTTATAGGCTGAATTAAGTGTGGATTCTAATTTTAATGTAGGTGTTGTCTTTTCCTCTCCCCACTCCTAAGACACACGCATTTACTCTCTTTCTCTCCTAATTTTCATCTTCCCGATTAACTCACTCTATCTCTTTTCTCTCTCCCAAATCTTGAATCTCCATTATTTCTCACACTCCCTTTAGTCTTCCTTATCCTCTCTGATTTCCTCTCAAGCCAACCTTTCCTCTCCACTGTCCTCTCGTTTTGTGTTCATAACCATCGTTCCTCCGATTTTCACTCAATATTTGCTTGATTTTAACCCAATCTTGGGGATATCTCCTCGATCCGTAAGTATTTTGACACTCTTCTTCATGTTTTACAAAATTCACTTCATAAGTTTGTATGTAAGTGTTTGTATGTTTCTGTTCTTCTTTGTGCTTTTGAAGTTGAGAATCATTTCTTTAATGTTACATCCGGTTGTGTTGGTTTGATTTTATCTTCGGTATAAATATCCCAATTTTTACCGATTAAACTCGTTTTTTTCTTTTTTTTACTCTGATGTTGTTATTTAATGTTTGTAAACCGTGGCATTTTCAATTTTCTTGTAGGTGAACTCTTCCATGCTCGATTTTTTTTACGATCTGTGTTTTACCCAATCTATTTTTTTCCACAACTAATTAATCATTGTTGTTTTGTATGTGATTGTATTATTTAGTAGATTTTTTCCGGGTTGAAGGATTCGGTAACAAATTTTGCTGGATTTTTCTCGATTCTGTAACAATATTTTCTGAATTTTAGGGGTTTTAATAATATTTGTCGTGTTAAATAATTATCGTTCCTCTGTTTTTATGAATTTTGTTGTGCTCTGTAACATAGTTTGTTGAGTGTCTTGTGCGTTAATCTATTTTCAGGTTATAATGAAGGTATTTTCTGTGTTCTCTTAGCCAAATTAGAAAATTTGGAGGAAATAATTAGGCTCTAACAACCTTGTAATAGTTAGATTTCTAGAAAAAAAATTATGTTAGTGATTTTAGTATGTTAA
This sequence comes from Rubia yunnanensis, assembly GCA_037428765.1. Classification (NCBI taxonomy): domain Eukaryota; kingdom Viridiplantae; phylum Streptophyta; class Magnoliopsida; order Gentianales; family Rubiaceae; genus Rubia; species Rubia yunnanensis. The sequence continues at coordinate 16,151,812 of CM075070.1, forward strand.
GGTGATGGTCCAGTAGAAAATCTACAAGTGTACATAGTTAGATTTTCACTCAACATCTAATTTTAAGGTGGTGGTTTATGGTAGTTATATACGCTTGTCAATTTTCTACTGGGTCATCACCTCAACATAATTAAACCACTAACATAAAAAAAATTCCTGGTTAGATTTCAGCCTTGTAATAGTTAGATTTCAGCCTTGTGATAGTTAGATTACTTTTTTCGAAATGTACCACTCATGGCAGACAGCCCATGCTTTTAGTCACGTCCAACATTTTTTTTTCAACTTATACCCACTTTTTGTACTCTTTTGTTATTGTACAAATTCCCCACCTCAATTTCTCTATCAGCAAATGAAGGTGGGATAGAGGGATAAACTAAAATCTAGTTACAAAATTTCTGCATCATCAAACTGCTTCTCCCATCAGAAATTCCATCAAACAACCATTTCTTAATTATTATTAGAATTATTCCCTACGGAAACAACACACAAAATGAAATCAGTGCGGTTAAACTAGAAAGTAGCATGAGTGGATGGAACTAAGAAATCCTAGCAGGACAATAAATAGTTTCAATATATATATATATATATAATGAATAACTAGAAAGGTAAAGTGTGTTAAATACAGTGAAATCTAGACATTAATATTATCGTACGTGGTACTGTCAAATTCATTGCAATATGTAATTTCAAAATATTAACTTTTTATATTGAGAAAGTCTCTGGTTATACTGACTAACGATAGACCGATAATGAAAAACTTTGTTTTAACAGCTTTTAGAGTAAAATTATAATTATTTATATATTGCGATATATGAAATTTGGTTTACTGAATTTTTCTAATTATAACTAGTATGTTCCAACATAACCTATCTAACCAAGTATGCAATAAATTAAAGCATTAAAGACACGAGACTTGGTTACGTAGTTCGGTGAAATCCACCTACATCTGCTGGGCCTGGCCCAGTTCTGAATGAAACCACTAATCAGAAAGATACAGTACAAAGTACACCATACAAAATATTTATTTTTACTAATTAAACATGTGAATTTTGCTAGCTTCCTTAGCTACCGATCCGCCTTGATCAAACTCCCTCTGACCTCAAAACTTGTCGATGATGGATCTCCTCCTCATGAGGAATTAAGGCATATGATTCTGAACTTTGAATGGCATGTCACGTATGTTGGAACATAGAATTCTGGCTCTTTGCAATTCTCTCAAAAGATTGAAAATCTGTGTGCGAATTTTCTCTGATTAAAAACATATTGAATGCAGCTGTAGTTGTCCCATTTTATAGCCATGAGCAGATCGGAACTCTCCATGATTATCTCCATAATATTACTATTCCTTACTAGCTTTTTGAAGCATATCCAAATCTCATAAATAAAGGGATTTTCCTGATCACAATATCTCCCATATATTCGATAATATCAACACCATATTTGTAGGGATTTTCCATAAACCAACTATGCTTCTACACGCCAAATATATAGTAGAATATTCAGATTTTCATATCTCACAAATACCATATTATTCTGACCCTTATGCGTAAGATCTAATAGGCGTATATATGCTAATCCACATGTTCCAACATGGAAAGATTTTTGTTTCCAAATATGTTCACAAAATTACCAATTAAAATATTCAATGAATACCATTTGACTTTACAATCCCCCCCTTTGGCATTTTGTGGACCCAAAACTTTTTGGCCATTAATATCACGACGAAAAACTTGTAATCAAACACATAGGTCTTCCCTACTCCACCTATGTTGGAACATATAAAAAATACTGAATCTGATCAAAAAAATGAATACCAGAATTCCATCAAAATATGAATACCAAAACTGAGTACCAGAATTCCAAAAAAACCATAAAAAATAAGCATTCAGATTACAGCCAATACAACTAAAATTCTCCCCTGGGGCCATAAATATGCCAAAGCCAGGTGCCAAAGGAAAATAAACCAAAAAAATGTAAGCAGAAAGCAGGCTCCCCCTGACTGTGACATCTATGTTGGAACATAGAAAAAAAATCCCGTTTGGGAGTAGGCCTTTAGCCGTGCTTTCTCCATCTCCAGTTTAGCCTTTTCTGCTTCGAGTGCTGCCATTTGAATGGCTATTGCTCCCAGTCTTGCATTCAAGACCACCAATTTAGCCTTGTTTTCAACAGTTGCAGAAGTAGAGCCTGAAGGATTCCAAGGTAGATCATGGACATGCCTCATGTCAAATGGCATCTTGTTAGGCCGTAGGAATTACGTGTCTATGATCACATCTTTTGCCTTCCCCTTCACCTTGGCACTCTTAGCCAACGCCAAATTCAAGGAGGGATACATAATGACATGTTTTGCCTTAGGAGCTTTAGCTTACCTCACTAGATTCTACTGTATGAACAATCCAAGATTGACTGATTTCCGTGTTCCAACACAGAACAACAGCTTAGCCATTTCTCTAGTCAAGGCCATCGTGTTCGAGGATGGCATCTAGCAGTTTACTGCTACCTAATACAGACCAAAGAATCTTGATGACATACAAGAAGCTTGTGAATAACCAGTTTCAGGCCACTTGGTCTTGTATCCTCTTGAGATTGTCTCCAAAATTTGACCATCTGACACTTCTAGATCCTCTGGAAACATCCCCTCAAATTCTGGTGTTTACAGCCCCAAAATCTTGTTTACTCTGGCAGCTGAGAAGTCAACAATCTTCCCCCATAAATACACCCTTTCAATTCAAGGAGAGTCAGCTTCTAAATTTCCAGCCATCAAGTTGGCATACACCTCAATGACCACCTGTCTATTGTAATAAAGCTGCACAGTGGCAGCCCTCTTCATCCCTATCAATTCCAAAAAATCTAAAAAACCACTAGCCCTGTATGCCTCCAGGTCTACGGGTCTCTCAGAGATCACCTTCCTCTCTGCAAATACTTCTTCCATCTCTTCACATTTTATATCAAAGTACGAGAATGACAGTGCATCACTTACAGGTAGAGGTGGCATCACTTTCCTCTTGGGAGTTTCCTGATTCTTCTTGGCCTTTTTAGTTGGTGGGGAAACCTCTCTAGCAGCCACCTTTCTCTTGCCCTTAGCCGCCTGGAAGAACTCATCTAGCACCTCATCACTTGAGTAATTCATCTCTGGATGTTCCTGTGTTGGAACATGCTCAGTATCCTCAGCTTTTTGTTCAGAAGTCTGTGTTCCAACATGCTGGTCTTGGTCTAGTTCACTCTGTCTAGAAATAAGCTCTCCAGTTTGTTCTCCATCAGCATTAGCATCACTCGATACCTCAATCTGGTCTTCACCCCTCATATCTTCATCATCAACTTCCATCTCAACAGTATTTTCAGCCTCTGCCTTCTGTGTTGGAACATAGCCAACATGGTCTTCTTCTTCGCTGTCAGAGACTTCAATTATCATCGATTTTCTTAGTTCTTCCAATCTCTAAGCTACCTTTGAATCAAAGAATCCTACAGGCAACCTATCTGTAGACTTGATCACCTCATCCTGCTGCCTCATCATTGTTAATCTCTCTCATAAAAACAAAACTCAGACACGACATTGAGGAATAAACGTGAAACTTTTCATTCCCTTTGTACTCACCATACCTCCCCCTTAGAAATTTAACTTTATAGTTTTCAATATTCTATAGATTTCTAATATCACCGGACACAAATTCTTTGGCCTTAACATTCAAGAATTCTCCCTCTATACTTTTAATATTGGTCAAATCTACTGTAATTCTATTTGCTTTCAGCCATTCAAATATCTTGTCCACAGTATTGAATTTCATTCCATGAATTTTAAGAGTTGGAGGATCAGGATACGTTACCTTCTGAAATGGACCCTTTCCTTTGTTTCTGGTGCTTTCATCCTGACCTTCACCACTAAAGCTTGAACCACCAACTTCTACATTCTCTTTACCAACATCAATCAAGTCAGCCTCTATGTTTCCTTCACCTTGTTTGTCACCTTCAGGCAGGATCGCTTCCACATTGTCTTCCATTTGTTCATCATTCACATCTTCTGGAGATTGAAGAATTTCTTACGTTTCTTCTTCGACAGAGGGAGAGTTGGGATTTGAAGAGATCTTTAGGCAAAGATTTGTTGCATGGAGAAAATTTGGCGAGAAGTTTGGCAACAAGAATTCAAAAGAAACCAAGATAAGTGGGAGAGTGGCCGAAAAGAGAGGGATTTGAAGGGATTTATACAACTTTGAAATCAATCCAAACTCTTCACTTAACTTCCTTGGTTTTCATGAAAACTTTTTCCCTTTTCGAGATGAGCAATGATGATTTGTTTCTCTCATGTCAACTCAAGACATCAACTCAAAGCATACCAACTTCAAACATACCATAACTATACAACTTCTATTTTTGTAACACTTTTCTTCTTTCTATTTTTTTGTTTTTTTTTCTGAATTTCTTGACAGAAAAAATAGAATATTTACAGCTAAATAAAGTTAAGAATTACCTCAAATTTGACAAACACCTAAGTGTTGTCTGAGACTTTCGAAAGTGGTGGTGTCCAATAGCTTTGTAAATATATCAGCAAATTGCTCGTGTGTTGGAACATAGACTACCACAACTTCCTTCCTTTCAACAAGATCTCTAATAAAATGAAGCCTTATGTCAATATGCTTAGTTAGAGGGTGCTGAATTGGATTTTTTGAAATATCAATATCACTTGTATTGTCACATAAGATCTTCAAAGAGCCTTGATGAATTCCATAGTCGGTCATCATTTGCTTCATCCATAACAATTGTGCACAACATCTTCCAGCAGCAAGATATTCAGCTTCTACAGTAAACAAAGAGATCGAATTTTTTTTCTTACTATACCAAGAAACCATATTCGTGCCAATAAAGAAACATCCACCTGTAGTACTCTTTCGATCATCAGCATTACCAGCCCAATCAGAATCACTGTACCCAATTAAATCATAATCTTGATTCTTAGAATACCAGACACCATACTTAGAAGTCCTACTTACATATCGAATAACTCTTTTGACTGTAGTGAGATGAGACTCCTTTGGATCAGCCTAAAATCTTGCACATATCCCTACGCTGAGACATATATCTGACATACTTACTGTTAAATACAATAGACTCCAATCATTCCCTTGTATAACTTTTAATCAACTGCAACTCCATTCTCATCCTTGACCAGTTTGTCAGAAACCCCCACAGGTGTTCGAACTACTTGAACATTGCTTAAACCAAATCTTTTTACTAGATTCAGTGCATACTTACTTTGATTTATGAACAGACCATGTTTTCATTGCTTAACTCACAGTCCTAGAAAGTATGTGAGCTCTCCAACCATGCTCATTTCAAACTCAGCCTGCATAACCGTGATGAAATCCTGTACCATAGATTGTGAAGTAGAGCCAAATACTATATCATCCACATAAATTTGAGCAATCATAATTTTTGATGACTTATCAAGCACAAATAAAGTGCGACCTACTCTCCCTCGATGATAACCTTTCTTAAGAAGAAAGTTAGTAAGTCATTCATACCATGCCCTGGGTGCTTTCCTTAAACCATATAAGGCCTTCTTGAGGCGATACACATGATGAGGGTAATGAGGATCTTCAAATCCTTTAGTTGTTCCACATATACTTCTTCATTTACCACACCATTTAGAAATGCAATCTTGACATCCATTTGATACACAGTAAAGTTCATAGAGCAGGAAATAGCAAGTAAAATTCGAATTGACTCTAACCTGACAACTGGTGCGAATGTCTCATCAAAGTCAACACCTTTAACTTGTGTGTATCCTTGAGCTACCAGTCTAGCTTTGTTTCGAGTAATATATCCGTCACCATCAGATTTATTCTTAAAAATCTATTTTGTGCCGATGATATTGACACATTTAGGGCAAGGAGTGAGATACCATACATCATTTCTTGCAAACTAGCCTAGTTCTTCTTGCATTGCAGCAATCCAGTATTCATCCAGTAATGCCTCCTTGTAATTCTTTGGTTCGATGAGAGAGATGAAGCATTGTAATCCTGCAAACTTCCTGTAATCCACCCGAGGAATTGGTCGAGTAATCCGTGCCATTGATTCAGGTTGATCCTGTGTTGGAACATAGGATACGGCAGTGGGGGATGATGTTCCAACATGCTCATTGTCCACTGGTTCAACATCAGACTGCTAAGATGTTCCAAAATTTGATGAATCTGCCTTATCAGGTTGACGAGGTTGTGTTGGAACATGAGTGTTACCAGGTTCTTCTTCTACGACATCTGACTTTTTCCCTTCTTCATAATCGTCCACAATAACATTTATAGACTCCATAAGTGTTTTGGTCCGATGGTTATAAACACGATAAGCACAAATGTTGATAGAATACCCAAGAAAAATTCCAGTATCACTGCGATTATCGAATTTTTCCAATTGCTCTTTGTCTCTGAGGATGTAGCACTTGCTTCCGAACACATGAAAGTATGAGACATTTGGTTTCCTACCCTTCCAAATCTCGTAAGATGTTTTGCTAGTAAATGGACGCATGTATCCTCGATTAATTGTATAGAAAGCTGTGTTAATAGCTTCTGCCCACCATTTTTTGTGAATTTCTTTCTCAGCTAACATAACTCGAGCCATCTCCTGCAAGGTTCTATTTTTTCATTCTACAACACCATTCTGCTGAGGAGTGATTGGTGCAGAAAGCTCGTGTTGAATCCTGAGCTCATCACAGAAGTCACTAAATTGAGAATTTTCAAATTCTCTACCATGATTACTATGAATTCGAACAATCTTTCCAATTGGGTTTCCTTTTTCAGTATGTAACTTTATCACCAGACTTCTAAATACTTCCGCCGCATCAGATTTTTCTTTAAGGAACGCTACCCATGTATATCTGGAGAAATTATCAACATATACAAAGATAAATTTCTTTCCACCTATACTAGGTGTATTGACTGGACCCATCAAATCCAATGCAATAATTCCAGATTTCTTAAGGTGGTTATATATTGAACTGTCGAGTGGGGAGATCGAATTTATTTACCTTGTTGACATGGTCCGCACACAATTCCGTCCTTGCTTGTTAAGATAGGTATACCTCGTACAGCTTTTGCATTTGCAATTTTCACCAAAGTTTTGTAATTGATGTGACCGAGCTTCCCGTGCCATAGAAATCCTTCATCCTGTTTTGAGATCATACATCGTACTTCCTGTTCCAGCAGATAGAAATTATCTAATGATCATATGCCTGAAAGAACCTTGGCTTCTCCATGTTTCACTATGCATTTATTTTTCTGAAATTCCACAGTCATAATGTCATCACACAATTGACTTATGCTCAGTAGATTTGCCTTCAGGTCTTCCACAAATAGCACACTAGTGAATACTGGAAATCCTTCAATCTGTAGTTCACCTTTTCTAACCACTCTACTCTTTTTTCCATCACCAAACGTAACATAAACACCATCGTATGGTGTGATATTTGTAAGGAATTCTTGAGTACCAGTCATATGACGAGAACAGTCGCTATCAAAGTGCCACGAATCTCTGGAATGTGATATAAGTGAAGTATGTGCAACAAGGCATGTACCAGATCTTGTGACAACCCATTCCTTTCTGACCATTCTGGTTTTCTGGACTTTGCCTATGTTGGTACATACCACGAGTTGACATCCTGCCATTTGATCTCTGAGTAGTTTCTGGCATTGATCCTCTGAGTGACTTGATACCTTGATATGAACAGTAGCTGCAGATAAGAGGTTTTCTTTGATATGGCTTGCCGAACTTTCTTTTTACCTCTCAAATCTTTGTCTTGAGATTTACTGGATTCTTGAGTAACTCATGTGCCTCAGGCTTGAGTGTGCCGGTATTTTCGAGTGGGTTGTAATACCCAATTTCATGTCGATCTCCAAAGTTCTTTCCCATATCCAAAATATCGCCAAGCTTTGCTTTTCCAGAGTTCAACTTAGAAATTACTGCTTCAGAAGTCTCAGCTCTCTTGGTTGCTAATATTAGCTTTTCATTTAATTCTTCATTCTCCTTTCTAAGTTCAGCAACTTTCACACGCAATTTTCTTTCTATTTCCATCAACTGTATTTTCTCTTCCTTCAGCTCTTTGTTTGTGTCAACCACTTGAAGCCACATAGCATACATCTTTTCATAAGTGCTATAGATTTCTTCATCACTTACGACAAGTTCATCGTCTTCATCACTGGATGCTTCATACAGATCTATGGTGGAACTTACAGCTCCAACTTTATCCAGTGTGTTGGAACATTCATCCTCCGATGCATCATGAATTTTTGCTCCAAATGCCGCATAGTTGCTTATAAGTTCCTCTTCGTCTTTCTCTTCTTGTTCATCTTCACTCCATGAGGTGCCATAAGATTTTCCCTGTTTCTTCCGAGTATTTGAACATTCAGCCTGAATATGACCATATTATTCACACTCCCTGCATTAAATTTGTCCAGGTTGTTTTGGTTCACTACTTTGATTTATGAAAAACTGTTGATTTCCTTGTTCAAATCTCGTTCCATGATTATTTTCATAATCCTGTGGCCTTGGTCTATTTCCTCCAAACCTCTTTCTTGTTTACTAATTTCTTCAGCATTCTTGAGAAATCTTCGTGATAAGTGCAAGTTTTTCAATTTCATCATCACTATCAGATTCGTGATTGTCCTTTGATGAAGTGTTCTGAATGCCAACTCCTTTTGGACCCTTTTTGTATCTTGTTGAAACTTCATCCCATACGTCTGTAATGATCCCATTAGTTCATCTAAGCTCATAGTGGCTATGTCTCTTTCTTCTTCTATTGCCACAACCTTCATTGCAAACCTTTTAGGAAGTGATCTCAAGGCCTTTTTCACCAACTTTGCCTCTTTGTAGACCTTTCCAAGTTGATATTCCATATTGGAGATATCCCTGAGTTTTCCGTTAAATATAGAAATAGTGTCATCTTCCTCCATCTTGAGTTCCTCAAACTTAGCAGCCAACATCTGTAGTTTAGATTCCCAAACTCGACTAGTTCTTTCATGAACAGTTTGCAGAATATCCCATGCTTTCTTGGCTTGATGACATGTAGAGATAAGTTTGAACTGGTTTTCATCAACTGCAGTGAAGATAGCATTTAGTGCCTTTCAATTTGCCAAAGAAGTCTTGAGGTCATCAGGAGTCCAATTAGATTTGTCTTTGAGTTTCTGCTCCCTTTGGCTTGACTCTCCTTCTTTCGCCTTAGAGCTTGTATCAACATCTTCAGTAGGGTATTTCCACTCATTTTCAACATAATACCATGCAAGTTCATCCAGTGAGTTGATGAAAAATCTCATGCGTGCCTTCCAATAATTGAGTTGTTGTCTTCCAGCAGAGTTGGCCGAGACACCGAAGCTTGTTCTTTAGTTGCCATGGTAAAACTGAATCACACTTTTCTTGACACAACCAAGGGAAAAATAGGTGACCAAGTACCAAATGAAATTTGGTTTTACCGAATTTTTCTAATTATAACTAGTATGTTCCAACATAACCTATCTAACCAAGTATGCAATAAATTAAAGCATTAAAGACACGAGACTTGGTTACGCAGTTCGGTGAAATCCACCTACATCTGCGGGGTCTGGCCCAGTTCAGAATGAATCCACTAATCAGAAATATACAGTACAAAGTACACCATACAAAATACTTATCTTTAACGTGTGAATTCTGCTTGCTCCCCTAGCTACCGATCCGCCTTGATCAAACTACCTTTGACCTCAAAACTCATCAACGCTGGATCTCCTCCTCCCGAGGATTTAAGGCATATGATTCTGAACTTTGAACGACAGATCACGTATGTTGGAACATAGAATTTTGGCTCTTTGCAATTCTCTCGAAAGATTGAAAATCTGTGTGCAGATTTTCTCTAATTAAAAATATATTGAATGCTGTTGTGGTTGTCCCCTTTTATAGCCATGAGCAGATCAGAACTCTCCATGATTATCTCCATAATATTCCTAAGACTAAATTATTTTTTGGTCCCCTACAAAGTATCTTTTACTATCTTTTGGTCCCTATTTGCAAATCAACCCTTAGATAGTACCAACAAATTCAAAATGATATGTTTCGGTCCCCAGAGGTGGTTTTCCGGTAAGCCTAAATGGTTTTCCAGTATAGTCAGGGGTATAATGGTAATTTTAATAATTAAAAATATTTTCAATTAAAAATTCCTAATTTTAAATTGTTTTCGTCCGCCGCCGCCTGCCACTGCCTGTCGCCGCCTGCCGCTTTCCACCGCCGCCTGCCGCTTTCCGCTGCAGCCTACCGACTGCAATTTCCATCGCCTGCAATTTCCAGTTTGCCACCACCGTCTGTAATTTCCAGTTTTCCACCACCACCTGCAATTTCCGCCTGCAATTTCCAGTTTGCCACCACCACCACCGCCTTCATTTTCTGCCTGCAATTTCCACCGCCTGCCACCACCACCTTCACAATAAATTTCTCTGTGTTTCCACCGGGGCCTTCACCAGTTAATGGAAGAGCTAAAACACCGCCGCCTTCACCGTTGAGCTCTGCCACGGCCATCCACCGCCGTCGTCAGTATCCGCTGCTCGTCTTCCGCATTTCACCTGTTTGCTCTGCCTCGCCTTCCGCCGCCTCCTTCGGTCAAAGTACTATGTTCCATCTTCAAGCTCTGAGATAAACTCTGATCTGGTCGAGTACTCTGTTCCGTCTTCAAGTACTCTGCCCGTACTCGGGTACTTTGTTCCGCCTTCAAGCTCCGGGACAGGCTCCGTCTTAGCCTCAAGTACTCTGCACTCGTCCGGTCAAAGTACTCTGTTCCATCTTCAAGCTCCGGGACAGGCTCTGATCTGGTCGAGTACTCTGTTCCGTCTTCAAGTACTCTGTTCCGTACTTAGGTACTCAGTTCCGTCTTCAAGCTCCGGGACAGGCTCCGTCTCAACATCAGGTACTCTGCACTCGGGTTGGATATCAACAAAGGATTTCAAGACGGAGGATTTTCGGCGAGGCCCAGAGTTCGTCGTCGATCGGTTGAAGTTGTATAAGCGGTTGCGACGCCGGTAAAGAATCCACCAATGAAGCGGCGGCGGAAGGAGAAGAATCCGCCATTGAAGCGAAGAAGACGAAGTAATCGAAGCGAAGAAGATGAGGCATAGAAAACTGGTGCGGAAGAAGACGTTGCGGAAGAAGAAGAAGAATAATTTAAAGCGGCGGAGAAGCAAAGAAGACGAAGTCAATTAAAAATTCCTTTTTTTTAATCCCATTTTAATTTTAAAATTTTCTTTTTTTCAAAACGCAGGGGCATAATGGTCATTTTACACATTTTGACTAGTTTTACCGTTGACTTTCCCATAAAACCACCTTTGGGGACCAAATAAATTGTTTTGAATTTTCTGGGTACCGTCTAAGGGTTGATTTGCAAATGGGGACCAAAAGATAGTAAAAGATACTTTGTAGGGGACCAAAAAAATAATTTAGTCTATTCCTAATCCCTATATACTTTTTGACGCAAATCCAAATCTCATAAATAAAGGGATTTTCCTTATCACAATATCTCTCATATATTCGACAATAACAACACCATATTTGTAGGGATTTTCCATAAACAAAATATGCTTCTACACGCCTAATATATAGTAGAATATTCATATTTTTATATCTCACAAATACCATAGTATTCTGACCTCATTAGTTCTATCAATTATAAAATAACATCGTCTAACGGTTAGTCGGTGTAAAACAAGACGGTGTGTTTTGTATTTTATTATTATACATAGTTAAAAAAATATAAACATCAAACATATACAATGAAAATTGTAAAATATATTCTGTACACATTAATTTGTGATGGTTAAACAATATGATAATAAATGAAATTATAAAAGAATTGGTTTTAGAATGAAAAGAAGGAACACTTGGCCAATATTGCTCCTCGAGGTCCACGTGTGTTCCTCTACAAGAAATTATGCATTTATAAAATTATGGTGACATCTATAAATGTCACCTAGTCCTTTGAGAGTTCACATCCCACTCCCTTTCTTTCCTCAACTAATCATAGCCGCCATGGCTGTGGATCAATTGAGCTTCAAATCAGCTGCAAGCTTTGGGTTTCTGATGTTGATATTTTACTGGTTTTATAATATTTTGGATTGGGTATGGCTGAAGCCAAAGCGGTATGAGAAGATCCTTAGGGCTCAAGGCTTCAAGGGAAACCCTTACAGGCTCTTGACTGGAGACCAGCAGGAAAGTGCAGCAATCATCAAGGAAGCTCTGGCTAAGCCTATTGGCTTTGATGAAGATCTCAGCAAACGCCTCATTCCCCATATCCGAAAAACCGTTCAAACCTACGGTATATTGCTTCTTTCAATCAGTACTAAAAAACTAGCTAGTAGTACTATGTTCCTTTTATTTTAGCGTTAGAAACATGTTGGTTTTGTTTTTCTTCGTCTTCCCTGATGCATAGTAAATCAGGGAGCAATTCGTTCATGTGGGTTGGAAGGATTCCAAGGGTGCATGTTACAGATCCAGATCTTGTACGTGAAGTGTTGACCAAGTACTACAAGTTCCACAAGAACCTTCATGATCATGATCCAATCACCAGAGTTCTGTTGACAGGAGTTGGCATGCTGGAGGGGAAGCCCTGGGCTGCTCGCAGGAAAATCATCAAGTCTGCCTTCTTTTTCGAGAAGTTGAAGGCACGTTCATCATCATCAACATCTGTTCATTGCAATTATTTTAGTTTCTTGATACATAATTAACTGGTTGTTTTCAGAGTATGCTGCCTGCATTTTATGTCAGCTCCATTGAAATGATGAACAAATGGGACAAAATGATCCCCGAGGATGGTGCCACAGAAGTCGAGGTTTGGGAAGATCTGCGAGTCTTATCGGGTGATGTTACCGCGAGAACCCTTTTTGGAGAAGAATTTAAAGAACTCGGTGGCATAATCTATGACCTCCTCCAAGAGCTGAACTTGCTTACAATGGAAGTCATTCGCTCCGTCTACATACCTGGATGGAGGTATATGTAACACTAAAAACACTAATAAGTGTTTGTAAAACACAATAACAGTGTTTTTAGTATTCAAGTTAGTTAATGAAGTAAGTATGATGGTAGGTTTCTGCCAACAAAGAGGAACATGAGGATGAGAGCCATCGACAAAGAGATAAGAGACAGGGTTGTGGAGATCATCAACAAGAAAAAGAAGCAAATCGTGTCGGGAGAGCATACAGGGACAGACTTCTTGAGCACTTTGCTTGAATGCAACCTCAACGAGATCAAAGAATATGGTAAAAACGTGGAGATGAGCCTAGAAGAGATCGTTAAGGAATGCAAGCTCTTCTTCTTAGCAGGGCAGGACACAACTGCCAGCTTAGTCACTTGGACAATGATCTTCCTATGCAGATTCCCCGAGTGGCAGCTTCGCGCTAGGGAAGAAGTGTTCAAAATTGTGGGAGACAAGAAACCAGACTATGATGCCATTGCCCATCTCAGAACTGTTAGTACTCATTTCATTAACAAATTGACCTTAAATAATTTCAATTCTATGCTGAACTGAGGGTTACATGAGCACTTTTTTACGCGCTCTCGTGCAGTTGAACATGATCCTGTACGAGACACTGAGGCTGTACCCCCCAATCGTCGAGCTGACTAAGGTCGCGCAGGAGGACACGCAGCTCGGGCCCTACTTCATCCCTGCCGGGACTCACCTGATGATGCCGCAGATGCTGCTCCACTACGACGCTCAATATTGGGGCGACGACGTGCTAGAATTCAAACCCGAGCGGTTCGAGGAAGGTGTGGTGAACGCAACGAAAATGCAAGGGGCGTATTTCCCGTTCAGCCTAGGGCCAAGAATGTGCATTGGGCAGAACTTTAGCCTTATGGAGGCTAAAATGACGCTGTCGCTTCTTCTTCGCCGCTACTCGTTTGAGTTCTCCCCGAACTATGTCCATGCGCCATTTCAGATCATCACCATGCAGCCACAGCACGGTGCGGAGTTGATCGTGCGCCGACTTAAGAATTGAGGAATTTGTTGATGTTTTTAATTGATCTAAGTTTATTTACGTTTTATGTGTTATTGGCATGTAATGTGATCTATGCGATATTGGGCATGTGTGCCCTGGCACCCTCTATCAATGGTTGTGGTTGGTGTCGATGTTTACCGCTGGTCGTTGTGTAATCGAAAACCTTGTAGCTAATAAGTGGAGGAATTTCTATCGTTGACTATGATGGTTTGGTGTTTAAATTTCAAAACTACCTCATAATTTTTTAACACAACATGCCTAATGTATTCGAGCAACAACAATTATCGATTTTTTTCTGAGTTCCAGATTATCGATTTTTTTCTGAGAAAATCCTGGAACTGTGGCTACGGTATCGCATAGTAGGTGCAAATGTAGAGAACGCATTTGTCAAATTTGTTCTCCTAGCTTTTCAAAAAAAAATTTACCAAAAATGTGTCCTCTTTAATTTACCTTTTTTCAATTTCTTTTTTATGCTGAAATTGATGAGGACGCATTCCCCAAATACGTCATCCAAATCCGTTTTTAATTTAATCGCCACATAAATGGGGATGCATTCAATGAATGTGTCCTCCAATTCTTCCTTTAAACGCCCAAAATCCCAGATTCGGACACACTTCGTTTTATTCGCTACAACTGTCGACTCCAGAGTTGACTCCGCCGGATCCCTCCCATGTCACCGCTGCCGGATTCCTCGAGTGTCTCCCTCCCAACTCTCTGTTTCCGTCATTCTCGTCGCCGGATTTCTTCCGAATTTTGGTTGGTAAATTTTTTTGTTCTTTTGTTATATCCGGTTGGTCTTCGATTTTTTTGTTGAAATTGTTGCTTCCCTTGCAGCTGAAGACATCTTCCGGTCTTGCACGAAAGATTTGCCGTTGCTGGAGTTCGTAGTGCGACGCACACGCCGCCACCAGTTCAACACGTAGACTCACACGCCACCACCGTGCCAGAGCGTCGGAGTCACGCGCCGCCACTATATCCGAGAAAAGCTCCGCTGCAAGCTCCACTGTATTTGCAAGAGGTGCCTGAAAAATTCTTGGACATATGAATGTGTTGAATAATTATGTGTGGTTGGATTGGTTTTGTGTGGTTTTTTTATATGAATGTGTTGAATGAAGTTGGAATTGATTATGTGTATTGTTTGTCCAAATTTTATTATTTTCGTAGAATAATTAAGTTGAAATGTTGTTTGTCAATTACTTAAAAAATTGATAATAGTGTATGATTTCGTTGCCCAGTGATAATGGAACAATGTATGATTTAGGATTTGAGTAGTTGAATATGAGTTGCTGGATAATGCCATCTTTTTTAATATCGAATTATATCCTCTATATTTGTGAAATGCAGTTGTACAATATTTTTGACGATGTACTTGTACAAAGGGGGGGTCAGATTAAGTTTGATTTGACTGTGGGTGTGTATTATGATCCTCCTATGCCAGAGAAGAACGTGACTCTCGAATGGAGGTTAAGCCACTCCGAGTTAGTTGATATAATTTTCAGAAGGCTTGGCATTGCAAGCTATGTATTTTTGTTGAAAATATATTATCGTTGTCCTGAGCTGATTGGTTCATCTATATTCAATCAGTGTTATAATGTGGAAGATGACGAGTCAACCGCGACCTTCTTCAACATTGTAGATCAAATGTCCTTGTCCTCAGTTGATTTGTACATTATTATCGAGAAGATCTCTAGCACCGTTGACCGTAGGGGTGATGTTAGTTCGGGCACGTTCATGTCGTTGTTGAGCAATATTCAGAACTATACACCTTTGCCACCCTTACCACCCCCTGTCATTGCCAAGGTTTTGTCATTGGGAAGTCCAGTAAACCCAGTGCGTATGCTCACGTCAATTGCGCTCAGCCATCCACAAGTGGTGGTATATATAGTGTGCATCATGAGGAGATGAATGTGTTCGATGATGATTATGCGGGTGAAATTGGCGAGTGTGTTGTTGGTCATGGTGAACATGTTGGTAGTGATGATGAAGGTGAGGAAAGGGAACTTGATGAAGAAAGTGAAGATGATCGTTCCTTATCAACCGATTCGAATCCAGGGGACGATGATGAACAAGTGGAGAGCAGGTCGCGCACATGGTATGTGAAATGTAAGGACGTGGTTGAAGGAACTGGTAATTGTCATTGGATTGTTAGAACCAACAAAAAAGCTTCCCGTGAGATGTGGGGTATCACCAAATAGCAAGTAGTCATGGTTGTGTTGGTGCTGGTCGATCGAGTGGTAATAAAAACCTGACATCTCTGATGATCGCCCATTCTATTTGCCTCCAGATTGACGCGAACTCTTCTTACACTATGAAAGATGTCCAAGCGCTTGTGAAGACGGAGTTAAATGTGACCATTTCCCACAAGAAGGCCTGGTATGCTCTCCAGAAGGCTATTGACTAGGTATTCAGAACTTGGGAGGAATCCTTTGAACAGTTGCCAATTTATATAGATGAGCTAATCAGGGCCAATCCGAGCACCGTTGTTGATTGGGCAGACGTACCTGGTGTAATACACGGTCATGGGTGTAGGAAATTTAAGTTTGTGTTCTGGGCATTTCTGCAGGCTATCGATGCATTTCCCATTGCTTATGCAATAGTTGACGTTGAGACTAATGAAAGTTGGAACTGGTCATGCAAAGACTGTGACTCCACGTGGTAGGTGGTGATAGTAGGCCAATCTATATTATATCAGATTGCCAAGATGGAATTTTGAATGCAATGAGACTTATGGATGAATGGATGGAGCCAGCAGGATACCACCGGTTTTGCTTGCATCATTTTCAGTCCAACTTCTTTAGTACTGAGGGTGGGAAGTTCAAGAATGCGCATTTGAAGACTTTGGATTGGCAGCTTGGTGGTGCCAGACGAGAGAGCAGATGGAGGGAGTACAAGGAGGAGTTGGAGAGTATCGAACCATCTACTTGGGATTGGTTGAGACAACATGACAGCAGTAAGTGGTGCCTTGCCTTTGATGAGGGTGATCATCGTTGTGAAATTCTTACAACCAATTTTCCTGAGAGTTACAACAATTATTTAAGGCAAACATGAAATCTCCCGATAATTGCGTGTGTCAAAGCCACTTTTGAACGAACAGTTGAAATGTTTGCACGAACGGTAATAAACGCCACAAATTGGAGGTATTTTCATGATTCATTACAGTTCTTTATGTATTCGTGGACTAGTTTATGTATTCTAAATTGATGTTGATTTGTGTAGGTCTGAGTTCCCTAGTAGGATTTTGAAAAAGTTTCAGAAGCAAGACACTTAGGCACAGGGACATATTGTCACCATGTTTGGTCATGCGTCGCAGACTTATAGGGTTGTGACAAAGACCATTAATGGCAGCATTGGTGAGAGCTAATACACAGTCAAATACCGGAGAAAGAAGTGTACTTGTCGCAAATGGAAAATTTTCCATTTCCCTTATTCCCATGCATTGGCCGTCTGTAGGTATAGGTGTGAAAATCCATCTACTCTATGTGACAGGGTATATCACACGACCACCTATGTGCAACAATATAGTTAGGGTTTCATGCATGTACGATATCCATCACTATGTCAATGTGCTAGTTGGAGGTTGATTCCCGTTATTGAAAAGTTTCACAATATGAGGCGTGATCAGTTTGTGGAGAGAAGGATAAGGAATAAAATGGATGAGAGGGTGCCGGGTGATTGCAGAGGCGTCCGTAGGCGAGGGCGTGCTTAGGGTTGTGTTTGTAATATGGAGTTTCTATATTTGGAACAATTTGTATAACATTATTTTATGTAGCCAGTAAGCTATCTATGATAAATTCTTTTGTTTTTTAGTGCAATGGATTGTGTGGATTCGTATTATGTGTATTTGTTTAAATTGAAACTAATGTACGATTTGGTTTGAATATTTATCACATCGTATAATTTTTTTGTGTGGAAATCTGGACTGATTCATTTTGCCATGTGATTGTGATTGTTAGTAGGGATACACTATGTATCATCCAGGATCCATTGACAAGAATTTGTTGTACCTTCACCAAGAGCATCGTGCACATGCTCTGTACAATGGCCATTTAGAGGATGAGGCATTGCAGGTGAGGCGGTGCGATGGGGCTTGCTGGATTGGTCGGGTCCCTGATTGAGTGATGCGCTATGTGCGTGAAGCTGGATTCCAAGGAGTGTTGGATTCCCCACCAATCCCCATCGATCATTCTCTTGTCACGACGTTAGTCGAGCGTTGGAGACCAGAGACTCACACATTTCACCTGCCAATAGGGGAGGCTACCGTTACTTTACAAGATGTGGGCATTCTAAGGGGTCTACCGATCGATGGCATGCTAATCCCTGGTATGGACACTAGCAGATGCACAGATGACTAGCAGAGATTATGCATAGACTACCTAGGGGCTACACCTAACACGAGTGCTATCAGAGAGGGTCGCATAAGAGCCAGGTGGTTGGGAAACTTGTTGCACAGTCCATTGCCTCTTGATGCTATTGAGGTAGATTGTCAACAGCGGGCTAGGGTTTTTATTCTACTGCTGGTCGGTGGAATGCTTACGTCAGACACATCCAAGCACCTTATCCCTTTGCTCTATTTATCGGTACTGATAGACCTAGATGCAGCACATGAGTACAGTTGGGGGAGTGCCATTTTGGCACACTTGTACATGTAGTTATGTGATGCTGCAATCCCACAAGTTAAATCCATATCTAGGCCACTTGTCTTACTATAGGTAACATTGTTGGTTAATCTTGTCAGTTGTACATACTGTCCATAATGACCTCTTATATTATATTATATTATATTTTATTTATTATCAGTTGTGGGCATTGGAACGAATACCATCCGTCCGGCCGGACGACTACCATCAACCGTTACGATGAGTGCTCTTGGGTCCAGGTACGTATTGAATTAGTCAGGAGACCATTTTTAAACCCTAGACAATTACTAGGAATGACTAATATTATTCATTATGTTCCTCATAGGTGGAGAGCTCGGTACGATTTATCACAATCACCCATGCATGTATTGAAAGTGTACCGCGATCAGCTGACATCTCTCCAAGACAGTCAGGTATATTACACTTCGGATTTCCTTTCGTTGAACTAATGGAAAAAGGGGTTTTCTCTCTTAACTGCAACACCTACCTATTATGTCAGTTTATTTGGCCGTCATACACCAAGGATGTCGTGCAACAACTCCCAAGTGTTGTACAGCCGGTAGCAACAACTGGCTACTGTGCGTTGACCTCATTTGCTGGCATGTCGTGGAGTATCATCATGTTCATCGTGTTCTCAGGCAGTTTGGCCTTATCTAGCCAATACCCACCGAGTTGGTCACTAGGGATGAACATAAACTGATTCATACTAGAGACCATCGAGGGAGGTCAGGCATGGATTGGCGTGTTGAACTAAGAAGATATCACGATGTTTGGGAACATCGAGTAGAGCAATCAGTTAATGTGCTTGGGTCAGTGAATTCGTACACACCCAGTCGAGAATACATGGAGTGGTATTTTCGCAGGACAGTGACCCTAATTGATCAGCCAGGACAGCCCCAAATAATGACGAAGGGTTTTCATGAAGACGAGGCTACTATGGAGTATATGGTATTTCCTAAATTTCTAATAGTGTTTACAAATAATACTTTAGATTTCCTCAATATTAAATATCTAACATATTTACCTCATTTATGTAGTTGCAGGCAATTACCGAGTTGCGCATCATGTCAGATATTAATTTGGATGAATGTTCCCACGTTTCATGGATGTTATCAGGGGAATGAATGGTGTTGCCACACGTACTCTACAATATGCGTATGAGCCCTCTAGACTGCAGTTTTATCAGCCATATGTACACTGTGAGGAATCTCCCCCTAGTGTGAGATATAATGACATCAGAAGCCACCGTCCAGCTCCACCTGGTCGACAAGGTGGTCGGCGACTGCATGCTCGAGGTCATACAGACCACATTGGTTCATCACAAGCTGGACCCTCATATGCGAGTCCAACGAACCCCGGACCATCACATGGTGGACCCTCACAATATGACACTACTACAACTGATTTCACTGCATATCATACTCCCACTGCTAATCATGTCGGACCATGACATGGTTGACCCTCACAGTATGACACTACTACAGCTGAGTTCACTGCATATGCTACTCCTACTGCTAGTCATGCATACATGTCGCCTACTGCTCCGTTAGATACAGGTAGTGTTCCATATGTCCAGTATGATTCGAATGAGGACGCAGGAGACGATATGGAGAAGGATTTTACATAGGGAGCTCTGTATGAGGATGTACATGTTTCTACTGAGATGGTTGTTCCATGATGCACATCCCACACCATACGTCCTCCCCCATGTGGAACGGGTGGAAAACTTTACAAAGGTCGTCATTAATACATTACATGCCATTGAACACTCATTTCATTACGTTTGTACCTATCTGTTTGACACGTCTTCTTCGGATATTGTACATTTCTGTTTATTTATATTCGTTAACAGTGTAAAAAGTGCACAATTCAAACAAAAAATAAGAATCTCCCAATTTACAATTCAAATAATTCATTTATACTTTATAAAATAATTCATTCCTACTCTATATTCAAGACAAGTTAAAAAAGTGCAAATTCCACGATCAATATCATTACTGAAAATTTTTAAAAATCATAGAACAATCACAAGTCTACTTATGCATTATTTTCACCCAAAACAAATATGAAAAACAAGAATTGAAAAATTAAATAATAGACTGAATGAAATATTGATTTTAAATTGTGGGCCCATTCAGAAAATGCTGGATTAAAAAAATTATTTGTTAAATTCAGGACGCGTTTTTAATAACAAGTCAAAATTAATTTTATAAAAGCAGCTGGAAAAAAAATTTTAACCAATACAGAGGACTACAAGAAAAAAAAGGACATGCAAATGTGTCCTCCAATATGAGCTCAGAAAAAAATAAAGGTAAAACGCCGAATGAGTCCTCCAATATAAGCTCAGAAAAAAATAAAGGTAAAACAAACGAATGTGTCCTCTACATGGTGCGTAAAAAAAATTCAGAAGAACTGCATTTACATCCAGATTTTTGAGATTATGAACAGTTATATAAAGCACCCCTATTTTTCTCGTATAACAAATCAAGACATGAGGTCTTAACCTTTCAAAATATCACATAATCCGTTCATCGAATTAATGGCATCTCAAATAGATGAGTTTTGCTACAGATCCAATCAGTACTTAACTATCCACTTAATGTTAGCACATGTGTCTTGGTCAGATTTGGTAGTCAAAGTAGTTACATCTATGTACCGATTATTAGGCAGATAGTTAGTAGTATTTGGTCAAAGTAGTTAGAATCTTTAACAACCAAATCATGTACTTTGTATCATAAACTTGCCTATAAATACAGAGGAAGAGGACGACACTATCAAGCCGATTCATGCCAAACAACATGGTATCAGAGCCTTTTATTTCTTCCTCATAAAATTATATTTTTCGATCCCCTGCAACCCTGCAATTCTTCTAACAATGGCAGGGCCTCCTCCCCCCCCCCCCTCCTCCTCCCGACTCATCTTCCTCTTCCTCCACAACAACACAAACATAACAAAATCCATCAACCTTGAGTTTTCACTCGGCTCAGTTTGTTACGAACATTCGTAACCAAATCCCTCTCATCTTAGATCTTAACAAAGTAAAATATCATACTTGGGCCGAGCTCTTTCAGATTATAGCTCGTGCACACAATGTATTACACCACATTGATGGTTCTCCTTCCCCGGATGATATCCCTGAAACTAAATGGAGACAATTAGATGCAATTGTTCTTAGTTGGATATACGGCACAATCAGCGATGACCTTCTTCTTACCGTGATTCAAGCCGGTTCAACTGCTCACGAAGCTTGGCTCCGTGTGAAAGGGATTTTTCATGATAACCATACAGCTCGAGCAGCCGATCTTGAGAGTCGGTTCATTAACGCTCGCTTGGATTCTTTTCCTTCTGTATCGGCCTACTGTCAGCACCTCAAATCTTTGGCCGATCAACTTGGTGATGTACAAAGTTCAATCCGTGACCAGCGACTTGTTTTACAGCTCATCAACGGGCTCTCTGCCTCTTACGACACCGTGGGTAGCATCATTAGCCAAATGTCACCGCTGCCATCCTTCTCAGTTGCCCGGAGTATGCTGACCCAGGAGGAATCACACCGGAATCGAGTCACCGACCCAGCACAAGCACTTCTGGCCGGTACTGGACATACTGATGCCCCGCTGACCGCCCCAAGCTACAATAATTATCGCCACGACAACAACCGTTACCGTGGCCGCGGCCGGAAAAATAACACCGGAGGGCGCAGATCCAACGATTGAAGATCGTACAATACCGTCGTCGCGCCTCAGCCCCAGCAGTGGTACCCACTGGCACCAAATCCCTACTGGCTAACCGGGTTCTCTCAGCCGCCGCCTCCCTGCCCTTATCCGACGGCCGCACCACCCAGGAATCCAATCAATTCGGTGCCTCCAGTCTCTCCTCGCGTTGGCAGCAGCTACGGAAATAATTTGGGTTTTGTAGCGTATGCGATCAGCCTTCTTTTGGGCATTCCATTTTGGGCCCAGGGCTAAGTCCATCTGTTCCATAGCCTTATTATGGACCTAACTCACAGTAGCCATATTTTAGCCATATGCTGTCCAATTCACAACAGTTTTCGGGTGATCTATCTTCGGCCTTCAATACTATGTCGCTGCAACAACCGTCCGACAACTGGTACATGGACTCCGGGGCCTCCTCTCACTTGACTGCGGATTCAGGTATCCTTCGTACCTATTTTAATTCGAGCACTTTATCACCTATCTATGTTGGTAATGGGAACACAATTCCCGCTGTTGGTAAAGGTTCTGCAATCCTAAACACATGCCCAAATTACTCTCTGAATAATGTTTTGCAAACTCCTAATGTCGTCAAAAACTTGATTTCTGTTCGAAAGTTCACAAAAGACAATCATGTTAGTGTTGAGTTTGACCCTGTTGGTTTTTCTGTTAAGGATCTCACCACCGGGAAAATTAAAACAAGATGTGAGAGTACTGATGACGATTTATACCCAGTTACAAATTCTTCAGCTATTGCGTTTGTCGCCTCTCAACCGGAACCCTGGCATTCTTGACTCGGCCATCCCGGTGACCATGTCTTGGATATTCTCAAGCGTAGGGATTCTCTTCTTAATGAAGCCACTTGTTCGGGTATTTGTTCTGCTTGTCAACTAGCCAAACACAAGCGTCTTCCTTTTTCACATTCTGTTAGTGTCACATCCAAACCATTTGACATTATTCATAGTGATATTTGGACGTCTCCGATTTCTAGCACATCTGGTTTTAAATACTACCTGCTATTTTTGGATGATTTTTCTCATTTTCTATGGATATTTCCCCTTAAACACAAATTTGATGCTTACTCCACCTTCGTGACTTTCCATACCATGGTCCGGACACAATTTCACATTAACATCAAGACTTTTCAATGTGACAATGGTGGTGAATTTATAAATCAGCCCTTTCGCACTTTTTGTGAACAAATTGACATGTTGATGCGCTTTGCTTGCCCTTACACTTCTCCACAAAATGGCAAGGCCGAGCGTGCACTTCGAACCCTTAATGAAATTACCATAACTCTACTTACCCATGCCTTCCTACCACCTCATTTTTGGGTTGAAGCACTCCAAATGGCATCATACCTCCACAATATTCTACCATCCAAATCCATCCAGAACAACACTCCAACCTATATCCTATACTAACGTCATCCGACATATTCTCATCTCCGTACTTTTGGTTGCCTTTGTTACCCAAACACTTCCGCCACAGCTCCTCATAAGTTATCCCCTCGCTCAGTCAAATGTCTCTACCTCGGTCCGTCTTCCGATCATAGAGGGTCTCCATGCTTGGTTCTCGGCTCACACCAAGTTATCATCTCTAGACATGTCGTATTTGATGGAACGACATTCCCATTCGCCCAATCACATGGGTCCACCCTTCCGACTACACAAAACATCTCATCCACCGATCTATCACCCCTTCTACTTGACATATTCCATCATATATCCCCATCTACTATTCAGTCTATCTCCACTACACCAGAGGCACACCCGCCTTCCCCTCTATCCACTACACCACCACCGCCACCACCACCTCCACCCCCTCATCATTCAATGACCACTCGTCTTTGGGCAGGCATACAGAAACCAAACCCTAAATTCAATCTTTTAGCCACATCTCCTTCCATCTCTCCTATTCCAACGTCACCAATCAGGGCCATGCAGGACCCTAACTGGCAAACCGCTATGAAAGATGAATTTAGTGCTCTTATTAAAAATGGTACTTGGGACTTGGTTCCTAGGCCGCCTGGTGCTAATGTTATTAGTTGTATGTGGTTATTTAAGCATAAGTACAGGTCTGATGGCACACTGGAAAGGCACAAGGCTCGATTAGTAGTCAACGGAAAATCACAACAGGTGGGGATTGATTGTGATGAGACATTCAGCCCGGTAGTGAAACCGGCCACCATCCGTCTGATTCTCAGTATTGCCTTGTCTCGATCGTGGCCTATCCACCAGTTTGATGTGAAAAATGCATTTCTACATGGCCACTTGCAGGAAACAATCTATATGCACCAACCACCTGGTTTCTCAAACAAGAACCGCCCTGGTCATGTTTGCCTCTTGCGAAAGTCTCTCTATGGCTTGAAACAAGCACCACGTGCTTGGTACCAACGGTTCGCTACATATCTTCACCAGCTTGGGTTTACAGTAGTCAATGTGATCAATCTCTGTTTATCTTTAGTTCTGGTGGTAAGACTGCTTACTTGCTCCTATATGTTGACGACATCATCCTCACAGCTTCATCCACGGCTCTTCTTCAACGCCTCACCACCATGCTTGGCGCGGAATTTGCCATGACAGACCTCGGTCCCTTAAGTTACTTCCTTGGCGTATCTGTTACTAAGAATCCATCAGGTCTCTTCTTGTCACAACAAAAGTATGCACGAGAAATCATTGATCACGCCAAGATGACTACATGCAAGCCGGCCACTACACCGGTTGACACCAAGTCCAAGCTGGCCGCCGGAGTTGGTCTACCGCTACCTGATCCATCTTTATACTGCTGTTTTGCTGGTGCTCTTCAGTATTTGACATTCACTAGGCCAGACATTGCATATGCTGTGCAACAGATTTGTCTTTTCATGCATGATCCACGAGAGCCTCACTTCCAGGCACTCAAACGGATTATACGGTACCTCCAAGGCACCTCTGAATTCGATCTGCAGCTTCAACCATCCTCGGCCTCAGCTCTCACTACCTATTCCGATGCTGACTGGGCTGGGTGTCCTGATACCCGACGTTCCACATCCGGGTACTGTGTCTATTTTGGTGACAATTTAATATCTTGGTCTTCCAAGCGTCAGCATACCATCTCCCGGTCCAGTGCAGAGGCAGAGTATCGTGGTGTTGCCAATGCAGTAGCTGAGACATGCTGGCTCTGAAACCTACTTTGTGAACTCCGTGTTTCCCTCCAGCGTGCCACTCTTGTCTACTGTGACAATGTCTCAGCGGTATATCTCTCATGTAATCCGGTGCAACATCAGCGCACCAAACATGTCGAGATTGATTTGCACTTTGTTCGTGAAAAGGTGGCTCTTGGTCAAGTTCGAGTTCTTCATGTTCCATCTGCTCATCAGTATGCTGACATATTCACTAAGGGGCTCCCATATCCTCTATTCTTGGATTTTCGCTCTAGTCTCTGCATCCACCCTGCTCCAGCTTTGACTACGGGGGTGTGTTAGTACACGTGTCATGGTCAGATTTGGTAGTCAAAGTAGTTACATCTATGTACCGATTATTAGGCAGATAGTTAGTAGTATTTGGTCAAAGTAGTTAGAATCTTTAACAATCAAATCATGTACTTTGTATCATAAACTTGTCTATAAATACAGAGGAAGAGGACGGCACTATCAAGCCGATTCATGCCAAACAACACTTAATACAAGAAAAGTTCATGCTAAGCCACAAGAATCATTTGCGACAAAAATAGGAATCAAAATTCTTCACGATTTTGAATAACACGAGTCGGACAAGCGGGAGAGGGAGGCCCACCACGGCAGCGCCCGGCATCTTCAGAGGATGCCCAAGTCGGAAACGTTCACCGACGGTGGCGGCAGTGCCGGCAGCTCGCTGCAGAGGGCCGCGGGGGGCTCTGAGAGGCTGAATAAGAAGTTCAATGAGGGTATGCGATTGCATATGCAAGGGTCTTTGAATCAGTACATGGAGAATCAATCGAGGCGTACATTTGCCAAGAAAAACACCAAAAAATGGAAACTTTGTTGTTTTTCTTACATGCATAGAGGAATCAAATTTCTTCACTACGAAAACAGGATTCTCAATAGCTTAAGATTGTGTTGTACGTGATTAATCGAGGTTTTTCTTACCAATGCCATAGGTTTTAAATGCGACCTAAGCCAAGTTAGAGAGTGTTGTACGGTCTCATCACCTGTGCTAATTTTGGCGGATTGATCCGAAAGAATTGTTGATGAGGATTAAGGTGAATAATTATAATTTGATTAAGATTAAAGAGTTCGTCTCTTAAAAGACGGGATAGATCGGGGTTTAAACTGCAAATGAGAAGAAGTGAAGATAAAATTTTTGGGTTGCATTAATTGGGTACGGAACTTTACAACTATTAAATGTTGTATAATAAATTGTTAATAATACAACTAAAATCTTTTGCTCTTTCATTATTATAGTTAAACCATGTCTTTCCATAAGACTATGGAAAGACGGTATTTTTCAAGATTTACTACATTAAGAGTAATATAGTAAAATAACCATTAAAATTACCCGCACTTAGGAATTCTATACATGTACTTAGATTTTGTGTATTAATATAAATATCATAATATTTTCTTTAAAAACTACATTTGATCCTTATTTCCAAATATTTTCCATTTTAAATTATGATTAATTAAAAATACAAAACAAGCCATGCCAAATGTTAATGATTGGTTCGTTGGTTATTTCACAAATAAAGAGGTATCATCTCCTCAATTACGAAGCAGCTCCTTATTAAGGAATAGTTCTTAAAACTCAACAATGGTTTTCCTTAAATAAGAAGTGCTCCTTATTAAGAAAAATGGGGTTAAAGAGCAACCATTGTAATTTGTGGATGCTTTTAGAACATGTGCAATGGTGAACCCCTTTGCAACTATTTTTGTGGTTTCAGTTTATTAAATATTCAATCTCTTTCCTCCACCTCAGTAACTAAAACCACAAAGAAACTATTCAATTTTCCTCTCCACAACAGTTGAAACCCTTTTGCAATCATTTCATGGACCCCACTTGATTTTCTCTATCATACTCATTAATTATACATTTAATATTTAATTTAAATAAAAATGTCCACACAAATAAAATTTAATAATACATTTATAATTTTTTAATCCAATTTTGTATTTTAATTTTTGTATTTTAATTTCATATATTAATTTTTTCATAATTTCGTTCTTTCATTTTGTATTTTACAATCGTTAAATTTTTTTAAAAATAAAAAATACAAATTCATTTTTCAATTTAAAAAAAGGGCTGGATTTTTTTTTAAAAAGGGTTGGAAATTAAAAGAGCTAGAATTTTTTTATAGAAAAAAGCTGGAAATTAATGTTAGGATAAATTAGATGACTGATTATATTATGATTTATTATGATAAGATTACTTTCCTTATTTCACCTCTATTGCACTCTCTATATATTCAGTCATCAATGATACAATTCCTCACGAAAAATCATTCTATCATGGTATCAGAGCCTCGTCTGATTCAAAAGCTAAAACCTTAAAATTTTGTCGATTGCTACCCCCTCTATCGTCGCCGCCGGTCGCCAGCGGCTCCGTTCCTCTTCCAGCGGCTCCATTCCTCTTCCAGCGGTTCCGCTCGCACGCACGCTGCTCCGTGTCGCTCCATTCCTCTTCCAGTTGTCTCATCTTCCAGTCGATCCATTGCTTTTCCTCTCAGTCATGGCTCAAGAATAAATCTCCTACAACACTCTACTCCAGATGATGCAGATCAAACTCACTCTATCAAATTATCTTCTCTGGAAAGGTCAAGTAGGTTATGTCCTTTGTGCTCAAGGTCTGTACGATTTTATTGATGGCACTAGATCTTGTCCCACTCTACCACCACCACCACCGCATACCCTGTCTTTTGTTGCCATAGTCTCAACTCCTTCGGGTTGTAGCAAGGATGATCTCCGGGAGGCTTATTTGAAAGCAAAAGAAGAATATGATCAATGGGTTGATGAAGATCAATGTCTCTGCAGTCTCCTGTTTACCTCTGTCACCGCTGAAGTTCTCGCAGAACTCCTAGATTGTGCCACTTCCAAAGATATTTGGGGTAATCTTGCTCTCATCTATCAAAATAGCAGTGCCTTCACCATTCTCCATCTTCGCACAGATGCGCATGGAAGTCTGGTACTGTTCATGAACTTCATCTCAAATTTAAGGAGATTTTTGAACAACTGTCTATCATGGGTAATCCGGTTTGAAATGTTCATCAAATTGTCTGGTTCCTGACTGCTCTTGGTCCTAAGTATAAAGATTTTTATGCTCCTTTGATTAATACTGTTCCAACCCCGTTTTATGCGAATGTTCTTGCCCGTGCCAAAAACTACGAGGCCTTTTTCATGAATTTACAGGGACACTCAGGACCAGCCGCATGATAGGTCACGTTCCAGACCAGCGACACACCTCAAGCTGGCCGCGCGTGGGATCACACGCCGACTCGAGGTGGTCGCACGTGGGTTGCTTCGGTGGCAGACGCGGTGGTGGTCAACAGTCCTTTTTCAATTCTCAAGCGGCTGGCCCGGTCCCTGTTCACGGTAGTCCTTATTGCTTCTAGTGCATACAGCTCGGTCACTCTGCTTCGACGTGTTACCAGATGCATGCACATATTGGTCGTCCGCTATGCACTCATTTGGCAGAAAATCATTACTCTTCTCAACAGTCTAATACTTCTTCTCATCTGTCAGATTGGTACCTTGATTCCGGCGTTACTAGTCATATGGCGACTTCCACCTCAGGCCTAGACAGTTTCACTCCTTATACTGGTAAATCTTGTATTCTTACTGGTAATGGTGCTCCAGTTATGATACCTCATATTGGTGATTCTAAAGTTTTTGAGAACTTGCATTTGTTTGGTGTTTTGCGTCCCTTGTTTGAGCTCTTCAGGTCCAAGCTTTGCGTCTCTGAGAATCCGACGCTTCGCTTGAGGGGGGGTGTTAGGCTAAATCAGATTACTGATTAGATTATGATTTATTATGATTATAGTTCTTTCCTTATTTCAACTCTATTGTACTCTCTTTATATTCATTCACCAATAATACAATTCCTCACGGTAAATCATTCTATCAATTAAAATTTAAAAAAAGGCTGGAAATTATATTTTAAAAAATGGCTGGAAATTAAAATTAAAAGGGTTGAAAATTTAAAAAAGGCTGAAAAATAAATTTAAAAAGGGAGAGCTAGCTACCACATGTCCCAATCCAGATGTGACATGTGGCTATGTAGGTGAAATAAAATGGCTCACGCTAACGCGTGGATCCAGGCACACTTGAACGCTTGGCAAATTAACACTGTGAGCAATTTCAGGGTATGGGCAAGGAGTGGTAGTTCCAGGTTTGGGGAGAGCTTTTGGAACCCCCATTGTGGGGTTTCAAAGTTCCAAATGGGTTCCATTTTGGAACTGGAACCCCATTGCACATGCCTATGTGCAATGGTGAAACACCATTGCAACTATTTTTGTGATTTTCGTTTATTAAATATTCAATCTCTCACCTCCAAATCAACAACTAAAACCACAAATAAACAATTCCATTTTCCTCTCCATGATGGTTGAAACCCTTTTGCAACAATTTTATGGACCCCACTTGATTATCTCTATTCTACTCATTAATTATACCTTTAATATTTAATTTAAATAAATTTGTCTACCCAACAAAATTGAAATGTGAAATTTAATAATACATTTTCATTTTTGGAAATGAATTTCATTTTTCAAAATTTCATATTTAATGTTAATTTTAATTTTTAAAACTTATTTTAGGAATCAGAATTAAAAAGAACCATATTTTTTAAAAAAGAATGTAATTTCGATATTTAAAAAGAATCAAAATTAATTTTCAATATTATGAAAAAATAGAGTTTTAAACTTATTTTTCGCTTTTTAAAAATTTCTGAAATTAATTTTCAAATTTTAAAAATTCAATTTTTTAAAATTTTATAATTGAGGTATAAAGAAATTATAAAAAAACAACCAGCTGTTTGCCACGTGGCCCTATCAGTGGGCGCCACGTGGCAATGCTTGAAAATGAATTGGCATGCATTGACACGCGAACCCTGTGACCATGTGCAGCTGGCAACTTTTCAACTAGGGAACGGTTTCAAGCCTTGGGCAAGGATGCCCGATTTCCCATTTGGGGAGGGCTTTTGGATCTAAATGGGTTCCAGTGAACTTGAACCCCTTTGAAATTCACATTGTACATGTTCTTAGTAATTTTTACGATTATAGAGGTAACAATAGAGTGATTTTTTTGTGAAGTAAAAAAGACAGATTGAGAGTTATATTGTATTTAACGGAAAGAAACCACTTTTGTTGTTGCTACTATTGTAAATGGCCTAACATGAAATTAGTTAAATGATTATCACATCAATGCTACGGTCATCTATCAATCAAAATCATCCCTCTCAATGGACCCAATCACACAACAATCATTCATTTTGCAAGAGTTTTCTCAAATTACTTGACAATGATGTTGAATTATGAAAACGATCAAATAATTCAACGAATTACAAAAGAACACATATGTTACAGGATATTAATATTTTCACTAAAAACCTAGAGTTGACCCAATCGCACAACAATCATTCGTTTTGCAAGGGTTTTTCTCAAATTACTTGACAATGATGTTGAATTATGAAAACGATCAAATAATTCAACGAATTACAAAAGAACACATATGTTATGGGAAATTAAGTTTTTTGCTAAGAACCCAGAGTTGGAATATTCAAATAGGTTACAATATCAAATGTATTATCACCTATGTCCTAAAAAGACAAAGTACTCGTTCTCCTTTAATTCATATTGAGTTATAGTACTAAACCAGCCATGGGTTATAAAGACATCATAATTGTCACTGAGAATCGTAGAACGGTTTTACAACAAAGCCTTATCTTTCTTTGATAGCCATTTGAGCCTGAGGTATAGCTGGGGATTTCTCTCCACGAAACATGATGGAAACTTGAACTTTGTCGAGTTAGTCGCTGAATCAAACACTTTATTTGAAATCGACACTGTAAAAAAAACTTGCAATGACACAAAATGCTAATAAAAATGAACTTCAATAAATCAATATTATTAAGAATGAATTTAATTTTAACGTTTTTACTATTACTCCGTCCCAACCGAATGTGCACACTTTTTGGTCAACTTTCTCAGGTCATGTTTGACCAACGATAACTTTAGTTACGTATATTAACGGTGTGTTAAAATTTGATATTTAGAAAATACAGCATGCAGAGAATCCAACAATATCTCACATGATGATATTGGTATCTATATACTAGTTGAAATTTATGGTCAAACGTGTCTTGAAAAAGTTGATCAAAAAGTGTGCAGATTCGGCTGGGACGGAGGGAGTAACACTTATCAAAATTTTATTTGACCTTCACACCCCCACGCGAAAAAAAACCCACATAAAATTTTTACTGTTGTTCTTACATCCGTCACTATTAACTCATTATATCAATATACTATTTTGTATACTTCATGCCTCGTGTATTATTTGTCACCTTGTGTAGTCAAAAGATTTTTTGAACTAAATAAATGATGACTAAAATAATTTTTTGGTCTCATATAAAGTATCTTTTACCATATTTTGATTTCTATTTGTAAAATAACTGTCAGATGGTACCCAACAAAATGAAAACAATTTGTTTGGTCCCCTAAGATGGCTTTTAGGTAAGACTAAATAGTTTTCTGGTATAGTCAGGGGTATGATGGTAATTTTACTAATTAAAAATATTAAATTAAAATTTTCATATTTTTGACTTTATCCCGAGCCCTCGAACCTCCTTCCTAGAGCCCTCGAGCTCGAGCCTCCTTACGAATTTTTTTCTTTTTATTTATTAAACTCAGGGGTATAATGGTTATTTTATATATTTTGACCAATTTTACCGTTGACTTTTCCTGAAAATTACTTTTGGGGACCAAAAAAATTATTTTGAATTTATTGAGTATCGCCTAAAAGTTATTTATCAAATGAGAACCAAAAGATGGTAAAAGATATAGGGGATCAAAAAATAATTTATTCATAAATGAAAAACCAAGCATACAGTATAATGCATAGCACGGGTGTATCGTGCACATATATTATCAATATTTTCACATCGCATCATGTTGGTCAAGTCAAATCGATGGATAGTGATTTCGCCTCTTTCCTTTTCTTTTTTTCCTTTTTGTTTTTTTAACAATGACTTCTTATTTGATAAATTTTAAATTAATTTTGTTCACTAAATTTACTTTTCAAGAAAAATATGCCGATCAATTGGATGACAATATTAAAAAATCAGAGAAAGTATTAATCATCGATATAAATTTGTAAATTACTTTTCGGTCTGAATTAAAGGTCACCATACAGAGAATTACTTTAATGTAGAAATCGTCATTAATGGTTATGTGAAATTGTGGTTATGGATTTTTGTTTCTTTAGAACCGTCTTCTATCTAAACTTTCAAACTCGGAACATGTGCTCTGGCAGTGGGATTGACGATAGGCAGCTCTAAAAATTCGTTAGACGGCAGTTGGTGAATAACTAATGTCTAACATAGTATTATCAACGATGATTGGGCTTGAGCCGCCGTTGAAAGAGTCATTCAACGTTTCCTTGTGTACTTTAGTGCACTTCTGAGGTTATGTCCACGGTCAAAATATGTGTCTACTAGAGTGCATAAAGTAGACAACGATGGTTGAACCGTTGCCTAAGAAACCCTACAAAAATTTACACTAAAAACCACTATTTTAAGAGAGTTCTAAGAACACTCCCAAAGGCGCAACTTGTGTCTGAATTGAAGGGGAGTTTCGAAGTCAAAACATGTGTTCAGACTACACTAAAGTAAGAAAGCCTAAAAAAGATATTTCATGTGCATTTATTATCCCTCTCTATCCCAATAATGGCCATTTCCTTTTCCTTCATGTATTTTCCTCAATCTTTCCTTTCTTCCTTCTTCTTTCCTTGACTTCTTATTTGATAAATTTTAAATTAATTTTGTTCACTAAATTTACTTTTCAAGAAAAATATGCCAATCAATTGGATGACAATATTAAAAAATCAGAGAAAGTATTAATCATCGATATAAATTTGTAAATTACTTTTCGGTCTGAATTAAAGGTCACCATACAGAGAATTACTTTAATGTAGAAATCGTTATTAATGGTTATGTGAAATTGTGGTTATGGATTTTTGTTTCTTTAGAACCGTCTTCTATCTAAACTTTCAAACTCGGAACATGTGCTCTGGCAGTGGGATTGACGATAGGCAGCTCTAAAAATTCGTTAGACGGCAGTTGGTGAATAACTAATGTCTAACATAGTATTATCAACGATGATTGGGCTTGAGCCGCCGTTGAAAGAGTCATTCGACGTTTCCTTGTGTACTTTAGTGCACTTATGAGGTTATGTCCACGGTCAAAATATGTGTCTACTAGAGTGCATAAAGTAGACAACGATGGTTGAACCGTTGCCTAAGAAACCCTACAAAAATTTACACTAAAAACCACTATTTTAAGAGAGTTCTAAGAACACTCCCAAAGGCGCAACTTGTGTCTGAATTGAAGGGGAGTTTCGAAGTCAAAACATGTGTTCAGACTACACTAAAGTAAGAAAGCCTAAAAAAGATATTTCATGTGCATTTATTATCCCTCTCTATCCCAATAATGGCCATTTCCTTTTCCTTCATGTATTTTCCTCAATCTTTCCTTTCTTCCTTCTTCTTTCCTTGACTTCTTATTTGATAAATTTTAAATTAATTTTGTTCACTAAATTTACTTTTCAAGAAAAATATGCCAATCAATTGGATGACAATATTAAAAAAATCAGAGAAAGTATTAATCATCGATATAAATTTGTAAATTACTTTTCGGTCTGAATTAAAGGTCACCATACAGAGAATTACTTTAATGTAGAAATCGTCATTAATGGTTATGTGAAATTGTGGGTATGGATTTTTGTTTCTTTAGAACCGTCTTCTATCTAAACTTTCAAACTCGGAACATGTGCTCTGGCAGTGGGATTGACGATAGGCAGCTCTAAAAATTCGTTAGACGGCAGTTGGTGAATAACTAATGTCTAACATAGTATTATCAACGATGATTGGGCTTGAGCCGCCGTTGAAAGAGTCATTCGACGTTTCCTTGTGTACTTTAGTGCACTTCTGAGGTTATGTCCACGGTCAAAATATGTGTCTACTAGAGTGCATAAAGTAGACAACGATGGTTGAACCGTTGCCTAAGAAACCCTACAAAAATTTACACTAAAAACCACTATTTTAAGAGAGTTCTAAGAACACTCCCAAAGGCGCAACTTGTGTCTGAATTGAAGGGGAGTTTCGAAGTCAAAACATGTGTTCAGACTACACTAAAGTAAGAAAGCCTAAAAAAGATATTTCATGTGCATTTATTATCCCTCTCTATCCCAATAATGGCCATTTCCTTTTCCTTCATGTATTTTCCTCAATCTTTCCTTTCTTCCTTCTTCTTTCCTTCCTTCTCCAATTCTAACACTTCCTCCATTTCCTTTTAAATTTGACTTCGCAGCAGCGACTTCATAATTGAAGAATGTGTGATGATAAACTTTATACTATTATAGTATGATTTCTTCTCCATTTTGAATTATTTATTAGTTAACTCTCCTATGAAATCGATGTATGTTATTGTTCAAAGCGAATTGATTATTGTTATTTGAATATTTATTATTATGTGTTTAATTGTAAGTATGTTTGATGTGAGTGTAAGAGATGAAGATGACGGTGGTTTTGTTGTGTTTAACATGAATGTCAATATGTGTTGATATGAAGAATGAGTTAATATTGTCGATCTAATTTTCTGGTTTCAATAAAACTAGAAAGCTAAGATTTTTGTATTAATTAACTTATGAAGCCAGTTTTGACGTCTGAAGTGGCCTTAACAACATTAAACCGATGCCGATACTCGAGTTGCTTATGAGATAGGTCTTCTACCATCTTACAACAGCCGCCTGATGTACGCTGGTGCCAGAGACAACAATTTAGAACCGCGTGCAATGTCAGACTTAACCATTGTTAACACACAAATCTTGCACTAGTGTTATGAGCTTGTTTAAAATTTGATGGAAAGTAAATTAGAGAATGTTTTTCTTTATATACACTAAAAAATATCTATGGTTTTTTTTGAAAAAAAGTTTAGTACTGACAGGCGGGCGGTCGTCGCGCCCGCCGTGCAAAAGATAATTTATAAGCCCTAAATGCTTACTTTCTACAACTAGGTAGATAGCGGCAAATCGGGGTCGTCCAAGGAGAAGCGGGATCTTCCTAAGCGTCTAAGCACACAAATGGTTGATACTAGGCTAGGAGTAACTATATTTACACACACTTAAAAGCAAGTAAAAGGGGGGGTTGGTTGGTTGGTTTCCTAAGTTAACAAAGACAAAAAGACAAGATAACTAGCAAGGTCAAGTGACTATGCTAATCATCAAACAAAACTAAAGAAAAGGGGTTTTAAAACTACAAAGATAAAGTCTTGGGGGCAATGGATATCCACTTCCAAATCTAATGTAGTTCATCGAATCATTCACACATTCCATCATATAGCATTCAGGACCCAACACTCACATACCCATCTAGCAAGTACCACAACACACACATCACAAGGAGTTCTAAGTTCATGCTCATAGATCTTCATGCAAAGGCGCTACGGAATTCGTCACATTCCTACACCTAAACAATTCAACCACACAAACACTACCTATGCTCAAACAACTCATGGCACACATGCAGTAAAACACCCCGTCAAGAATACATAAACGCCAAATAACAAATGCTTCAAGAATGAATTTAAATCATCTATTCAATACTTCAACTACTTGTCGTGGAGACTAAACTCCTATCCTTCTTAGTTACTAGTTTGCAAGTGTGAGTTCGACATCGCTTGTCAAACCTCACCAATGACTCCCGAGTCGCGACCACGACTCGAGGTACCATTGGTGGCATTTAGCACAAAGGACCAACAAGCTCGGCAACGCCTATGACCACTACACCGTGACTAAGCATTTAACCGATTCATGCAATTACACGAGATTGGATGAACGTGCAAGCACATTCACCCACGAGCATATGACTCTCTCGTTTGCTACACATAACGAACGTGACGAAGAGTTCGACATCAATCACACTCGTCTAGCACATTGTCAACACACTAACACAATCAAAAGCTCTAATTCACACTCATACATTCCTAACAAGAACAAGGGGGAAATTAACCCAAATCCCCCAAACCCTAGCTAGCAATTCATACAAGCATTCATATCCTCAAGCTCCCAACAACATCAATGGAATCAACAATTAACATTCAAAGCACAATAAATGCACAATAGCAAAAACACCAAATAGATAGATAGAAATGGTTCTCAATACATAGAAGTGGAAGCTTCAATCCATAGCTCCCAAGTACAAGAACTACTCTAGAACAACAAAAGACAAAATTAAACTAAGAAAAAACAAAGAAAAGAAAGAAGAGAAAAACCTAGGGTTTTCGCCCAAAACCAGAGAGAAAACGGGCTGAGCAAAACTGGAGAAGAGGAGGAAAGAGAGTAGTATTTATAGTGCAAAGAAGATAAAGTTGATTTCTAGCTGCCCGTTGGTCACGACTCGCGACGAGTTTCGTCGCGACTCGCGACGGTGCCCCGATGGTCGCGATGGTGTCGCGACGGGGTCGCGACGGGAGCCAGAGTTTTGCATTGTTTCTTTGTCTTCTTCATAGCCATCCCTCTCAATCTTCAAGTCTTCAACGGCTCCAAAAATGGTCTTCAACAGCCTCCGGTCTTCATGTCTTCGAAGTGAGTATCCAAAAGTCTTAGAAAGTATAGTCTTCAATGTCTTCTGATCTTCGTTGCTTCCGTGTTCTTCCCTTGTCACACAAAATCCACTTAGAAGAGGTAAAAGAGCATAAAGTTGTTTTTACCTCTCCTAAGAGAATTTCAAGGTAAAACACAAGCTCTCAATAATAAAAGAGCACAAAAGTGATCCTAAATACTACTAAATAAAGCATATAAAATGGACACATCAAGTACTCTCCTTGTCCCAACTTAAATTGTACACTTTACTATTTGAATTCGTCTTAACAAGTAACTTCTAAATATCAACTTTTTATATACAATTACTAAACATAGCTAAACATATTAACGATCAAACATGTTTCTTTAATACCGTAAAAAAGTATACTCTCCCTGTCCCTTTTTTATTGTCTAACCACTCAAAAATTACTTTAATTGTTTTCGCTTTATTTTTAATCTGAAAATACAAAGTTATGGGGTATTTTGACCCACTTGAAAATTTCATTTGTAAGGGCCCACCTGTTTCCAAATTTCAACTTTACAAACTAATTAGTACTCCCATTACAACATCACCTTCCTTTTCTGGCGTGTCGCCTTTCACCAATGTGGCACTTTGATGAGACTATAGAAGCATGTGTTTCTGAATGTATTTAGCATATCTTTTAGTAGCTTTTATATGGTAGATTGTTAGGTTTAAGTGAATTTACATTACCAGGGGTTTAGATGGCCATTGTTTTGTTTTTTTTAAAAAAATCTAAATTCATCATTTTGTAGATTATTTGGATCTAATAGTCTATATGTTCTTACGAGCATCTAGATTATATTTTGTGAGCTTATTTGTTGATCGCTCATTAGCACTGTAAAGTAGCTTACTGAAGGCCATTTGCGAGAATGGTAGAAGATAGTTGAATGTCATTCGCGAGAATGGTAGTAGACCAAAGGCCACGTGCTTAAACATTGTAGTAGATGGGATGCACCAAAGAAAAAGAGTCTAAGTCCTGAAGGAAGTTAAGACTGGTGATCCTCCTCCTGTTCGCTGTTGCAAATATGAACCACGGGATATCAACTAAATTAACTTGAGGAAAAGGCTCCACAAATGTAAAGAGAAGAAATAGATTTACATTCCGCTCCCGTTCTCACTACTAATCTACCTAGAGGGTAGATAGTGGAAAGACCGGGATCGTCCACAGAGATGCTAGGTGTCTAAATGCTAACTACACACAGCCACGACCGGGTCGTCAATCCATCTGTGTATTAGGAATAGGTAATATTGCAAAATAGGTTTTGGGGGTTTTTTAACTAACAACACAAACATGCAAAATCACAAAAGAGAAAAACTATCTATAGCTAACACTTGAGGAATATTTGCGTTACATGATCGGAGATATGTTTCGATCCTCGGCTTAATCACATTCAAGACATACAAACCTATCCTAGTGCTTATGAAACGTAGTGTGGTCGATGATCAACACTTACCCATACCTATCTTTCATCGGCACTGACTGCATAATTAGGGGGGTACAACAATGGCCATGCTGCTGTGCAGATCTATTTCTCCCCCGTACGATTCCATCCCGGGCACTCCACCACAAATGCTCCTCCCTAGGCCTACAGAGGCAAAGGATAGGCACATTATCGAGGACTCTAAGGTTGTGAATTACGCAAGCCCTAGTTTTCTACCAACACTATATCTATCTTTAACACCTTCGGGCCAACTCGCCAGCTAAGACTAGCGTATGGTCGATTGTAAGGTTGACTCGGTAACCCACATGCATACACTTATACGGTTCCCGACTTTCGTTACCTGCATACATCTAGGTTTCACTCCCCGGGAGGATATCAATAGATGCACCAACATGAAAGTAGAATAAGGTGTGACAATTATGCAATTAGGAATAATCATAAGAACAAGCCAATATAACATTCATAAGCACATATAAATAAGTAGATCTAAAGAGTCTCCCAGAACAAACACCAAATCATGAATACAAATACAAACCCAAAGCTAAATTACTACTCCCTAAGCATTGAACCAAAATATTTCATGGGATTTAATGCCCTTGGGCAAAAATAAGGAGAAAAGAAAGAGAGAAGCGTTATTCCCTTTCTCTTTCTACCTACTCTAGGAGAATTAAAAAGTGATCTAACAATGTGGCCAAACTTAAACCCTAGTAGACATAGGTTCCTATATATAGTAGTAGGTAAATGAGCCTTATAAAAGGCCCAAAATGAGGTAGAAAACCCTAGCAGCCAAAATTGGCGCAGGCACTTGCGTGTGGCACGAGCCTTGTAGCCTGGCACGACTGTGCTCACTAGGTCTGGCATGGGTCATGCTGCCTAGCTTTGGTATGAGCCATGTTGGCTAGCTCTGGCACGTGCCATGCCGGCTGACACTGACCGCCGACTGGGGCTTGTTGTTGGCCTTTCTGAGCGTGCGCCCGCATCATTCGGTAAGGGCCATTGGCTGGGAGTGCATCCTCGATCAGTTGAACAACTCAGGTCATGTAAACCTTCACAGGTCATTGGTCGGGTGCATGAATTTTATTTCTGAACAACGCGGGCCATGTGAATTCTTGCAAGCCATCGGCTAGGAGTCATTTTCTAAGCCAAAACAATAGTGCGGCCGTGTAGAACGTCACAACCCACCGGCTGGTCTTCACACATTAGATTTGGAACAAAACCGGGCCATTTTATAGGCAATGACTCATGTCCATACTTAGTCGCATAGAGATCTGGGCTGGCACGGGCCGTGTTGAAGTTGGCGGCTCGTGCCAATGGATTGCGGCATGGCCCATGCTGATTGCCCCTGGCCTGGCCGTGTGGGTTGTCACATCTCATGTCAGTTGTTTTGGCCAAGCCGAGTCTTAAAAGTTGAACTTCGACTTCCTTCTTTTTAAGGCTTGTTTCCATTTACTACCACATTTTGACTCGTGGCCTTCTGTCTACTACCATTCTTGTAAATGGCCTTCTAATATCTACTACCACCCTTAAGGATGGCCTCCTATAAAATGACGATGAAATTCTCCCAAGAAACCTACTAGTAAGCTTACAAAAGAAGATCTAGGTGCTCGTGAATACAAAGTATCCATTAATTCTAATTAAATCTACAAAACTCGGGACTTAGATAAGAAAACCAACAATGGTCATCTAAACACTTTGTCATATAAACCTAACTAAAACTAGCAATCAACCAAATAAAACATAATAACAAATGTGTCGAATGCATTAGTTAATGCATGCTTAAAGGTGCAGATCAATTCCCCCATACTTAAACCTTTACTCGTCCTCAAGGAAACAATAATGAGCAAAGATTAAAGAGGAATGTAGCATGTAAGGATAAGTTAACTAATACATTCAACTTATTCCTAGATTTTCTAGTTTCCCCAAAGACGTAAGAATCTCACAACTCTCACACTCCCCAAAAAGACTATGTAACATATACAATCGAGTGTACCAAGAAAAAGGTAAGGTAAAATGATAAGTATCAAACTAGCTTACTCCGCCGAATAGGCTTCCAAAGACAATTCAAAAGATGTTGCCAAAGAAACCACCAAACATGATCCAAAAGATGTTCAAAATAGTTTCAGATTTCTCTTAATTTCTCTCATTTTGCCTAGGAGCCCTTTCGGCTTTCATCCTAGCTTAACACACAAATGGTACTCACTTCTCACCTTTTCCACACATGACATCTCATTTTTGTCTAAGTTTTTCAACCTAACCGGGCCTTTCCCATTTTTTCCTAAGTCACCCTTTCGGGTTTTTGACTTAGCCAAAAAAATTTTCATTTTTTCATTTTTTTTTCTTGTGTAGCACAAAATGCCCCAAAGATGGGCTTCGTATTACATGAAGATAAACAAAACAAATATTTACACCACCAAAATGTTCCCAAAACATTTCCCAAATACAAACTAACAAAAAAGTGCCCTCACACCCAAAACAAAGCAAAACAATGGCCAAGAGTTTTAAAAATTCTAATGAGGGAAAAACAAAGGTAAACAGTCATCATCAAAAACATCCAAACCAATGGCTAGAATAAATAAAATAAAAGTAAATGAGATGCGACCATGAAGTGTTCCAACCCCTCCTCCACACTTAGTTCATGCATTTTCCTAAATGCATGTGACCAATGTGAAAAGAAAGGTTGGATAATCGAAGAGATTATTTTTTTTGGGTCCATACTAGATGAGCGCCTTGTACTGGCATGGCCTAGAGCGTTTGTGTTGCTGCCATGTTTGTGCTGGTGTGACCCAGCACGAGGCTGGCCAAGCCCTTCTCCTTCTAATTTTTGTCGCAAAATCCCTACATCCAAAGGATGAAAACCAATGGCAACACTGTTCTAGCTAGAAAATCCAATGACTGTATATCCCAAAAATGCTACCAACTATCCAACTCATCCCAAAAACTACAAGAATCTAACAAAGCTAATATAAAGCACAGTTTCTTTATTGTCGTCTTCAAGACTTTTTGTATATGAAAAATTCATGTATGTTTGTGCTCATCAAGGAGACAAATGCCCTCCTTGGTCATTCCCAAGGCCCCCACTCAAAATAGGGTTTTACCATTTGCCCATTTACCAACCATTTTGTGCCATTTTTTTCATCCTTTACTTTTATCGCTCCTTGATCATATACCTTGGTCACCTCATACAGACCCTCCCACCTTGAACACAATTTTCCGGAAATAGACGTAGCCAATATTGGAAGATGAGGACTTTTTGTCCCAATTATTTTCATATCATGACGTGCTTTCGTTCTCTCCTTATAAATCAGTGTGGTGTCATAGGAGTCGTGCCTGAATTCTTCAAGTTCTTTTAGTTACAACTTTTTATGTTTCCTGGCTTCACTCAAGTCCTATTTAAGTGTTTAACGGCCCAATGTGTTTTGAACTCGAGCTCGACCGAGAGGTGGCACCTCTTGCCAAAGAGGATCTGGAAGTGTGACATGCCTATGGGAGTTTTGTATGCGGTAAGTTCAATTCGTCCAACCAAGCATTCCAATCCTTTTTAGACGTGTTTACCATCTTTTCAAGGACGGTCTTGATTTCTCAATTGGATATATCTGCTTGGCATTTGTTTGTGGGTGGTATGCGGTGGATGTCCTATGGGTCACTCTGTATCTCCAAAGCAAGATTTCCATAGCTTTGTTGCAAAAATGTGTTCCTCTATCACTGATTAGGGTTCGGGGAACACCAAACCAAGAGAAGATATTGGATTTGAGGAAACTGATCACTGTTGCCTCATCATGCTTTCTTGTTTCTTTGGCTTTGACCTATTTGGACATGTAGTCCTCCAACACTAGGATATAGTAGTTACTATTGGACTCGGGGAAAGGACCCATGAAATCCATCCCATATACATCAAAAATCTCAACTGGCATTGAAAGAACTTGGGGCATCTCATTTTGAAATTAAATGTTGCCCATCTTTTGGCATTGATCACATGAGAAAATGAAATCTCAGGTATGTTTCAACATGTTGGGCCAATAAAGGCCACATTCCGCTACTTTCTTAGCGGTCATCTTATACCCGAAATGCCGACCGACATTGGAGGAATGATAAAGTCTAAGGATAGGTTCTATTTCATCTTCGGGAATGCACCTCCTAATCTCTTGGTCGGGGCAATGTTTCCACAAGTAAGAATCGTCCCAAAAATAATTTTTTGCCTCATTCACTAACCTATCCTTTCTTGATTGATCATAAGAGGGGGAAACTCTCCTGTGGAAAGATAGTTCACTATATCGACATACCATGGTTGGTTAGTAGTCACCCCGCGTAATTGTTCATCGGGAAACTCTTCTCGAATGGGTTGCAACTTTGCATTTCCCTTGGTGGGATCTAGGCTCTCGAGGGTTGGTAGTCTACTTAGGTGGTCGACCACTACATTTTTAGTGCCCTTTTGTCTCTCACATCAAGGTCAAATTCACTTAAAAGAAGTATCCACCTAATGAGTCTAGGTTTGGTTTCTTTCTTAGTCATCAAGTGGAAAAGTGACACATGATCTGTGTAAACTATGACCTTGGTTTCTAGTAAGCACTACCTAAATTTCTCAAGGGAAAAGACACAGATCGCTGAATGGGGATTGGTCCTTGGCCTTTATGAGCGTGCACCTACATCGTTCGGTATGGGCCGTTGGCTGGGAGTGCATCCTCAATCAGTTGAACGGTGTCGGCCATGTAAACCTTCACGAGTTGTTGGGCGGGTGCATGACTTTTACTTCTAAATTATGCTTGCCATGTGAATTCTTGTAGGTCGTCGGCTGGGAGTCAATATCTGAGTAAAACAATGGTGTGGCCGTGTAGAATGTCACACCCAATCGGTTGGTCTTTGCACATTGGAGTTGAACGACACGGGTTGTTTTGAAAGCAACAGCCCATGTCCATACTTATTCGCACGAAGATCTGAGCTGCCACATGCCGTGTTGAAGCTGGTGGCTTGTGCCAAGGGGTTGTGGCTTGTGCCAAGGGGTTGTGGCACGGTCGTGGTGAAGCGAATGGCTCTCACCGAGGGTGTTTGGAACGTCCATGTTGCCCGGAACGACCTGTGTTGATGGCCGCTATCATGGCCGTGTCGGTTGGCAAGTCCCGTGGCGGCTGATTTGGCCGAGCTAAATTTGTAAAGTTAAACTTCGACTTCCTTCTTTTTCTGGCTTGTTTCCATCTACTACCACGTTTTGACTCGTGGCCTTCTGTCTATTGCTATCCTTTCAAATAGTCTTCTAATATCTACCACCACCCTTGCGGATGGTCTTATATAAAATGACAACAAAACATTCACGAGCAATCTACTAGTAAGCTCTTAAAAGAATATCTAGGTGCTCGTGAATACAAATTATCCATTAGTTCTAATTAAGTCCACAAAACTCGTGATTTAGATAAGAAAACCAACAATGGTTATCTAAACCCTTTTCCATGTAAACCTAACTAAAACTAGCAATTAACCAAACAAAACATAATAACAAATGTGTCGAATGTATTAATGCATGCTTAAATGTGCAGATCTACTGGCACTAATCGTGTACATTTATTCGGCTCGTGCCAAACAAGTGGCTGATGAGACTAAGTCCCGGCACGAGCCATGTGCTTTTGCAGGACTCGTGCCTCCAAATGGTGAAGACCTCATACCTCTAATCCGCGGCCCGCAACCTATTGTGCAGTCGCATCATCCAAAGTTGAGGATGATGACTCCAGACGGTGGCTCGCGTGCTTTCGTATGGGATGGGCCGCTCAGGCTGCCAGAAGTTATCTCTTCAGTCAGCGGCTTGTACACCTTTACACTGGCCACTCGCTCAGTTTGGCCGAGGAATGCCTCCAGTCCGTGGCCCGTGTACTATTGCATGGGCTGTGTGGCATGGGTCGTGCACTTTTACATGACTCGTGCTGACGGTGCTACTAGGGCTTCCCTTTAGTTTGGGCTTTTCTAAGGCTCATTTTTACCTAGTCCCTCTGTTTATCTATTAGTGGCACACTTTTCTTTTTGGTTTGTTTCTTTTATATTGGCACACTTTCCATTTTTGGCAAGATTCCTTCAATTTTATCCACTCATTCTACTATTAAATTTCTAAATCCAATTTCATCCACTCATTTTATTCACCTAAATCCAAGCACCTAAACCTATGGTGCAACTATTAGTGAAACATAGGGAGTACTATATAAAGAGGCACTAGTATACTAAGGTTTACAACCTTTATTATTGTAATTCTAAAAATAGTTTCAAGAGTAGGTAGAGAGATAAAGAAACTAACTCTTCTCTTCTTATTTATTACTTCTAGTTTATGCTTATGACATTGAATCCAATGATTGAATTGGGTTCAATGTCCATGTAGTAGTCTAATTTCTTGGGGATATTTGGTATTCAT
Source organism: Rubia yunnanensis (assembly GCA_037428765.1). Lineage (NCBI taxonomy): Eukaryota > Viridiplantae > Streptophyta > Magnoliopsida > Gentianales > Rubiaceae > Rubia > Rubia yunnanensis. The sequence continues at coordinate 16,196,801 of CM075070.1, forward strand.
GACTAGATGATAGTGTTGTCAATCTCTAACCCAAACTGAGAACTCGACATGAACCAACACGACCGGACTCAACCCAAAACCCAATTCTGACCCCGAGAATTATCGACCCGAAGCTGAACATGACAAGATTGAACTCTACCTGAAACCCGAATCTTACCCGAGAAATATCGACCCAAACCCAAACCTGACAAAACTGAACTCAACCCGAAACCTGATTCTGACCTGAGATTTATCAACCCAAACCCACACCAAAACTGACCAAATTCAACCCAAAACTTGAATCTGACCCGAGATATATCGACCCGAACAAGCACCCGACACAACCGAATTTAACCCAAAACCTAAATCTAACCCAAGATATATTGACCTGATTAAAATTATTAAATTTTATCAAAATATAATTAGTTTTTATCAAAAGTTATAGAGAAAGTCAATTGAGGTTGACCTTTAGTTAGTTAAAGTCTAACCATTTTATTAGTATTTACATACGAAAGTTAAGTAGGGGTCCACCTTTGATAACTTAAACTAAACAGTTTCATTAGCGGTAAAATATAGAAACTCGAGTAAGGGTTGACCGATGATTAGTAAAAGCAGACATTTTGCATTAGGTATTTATGCATGGAAAGTCAAGTAAATGTTGATCATTAAAGATTTAAAGAGTCCAACCTTAGTTATTATTTGTTATAGATAGACAATTAAGTAAAGGTTGACCTTTAGTTAAAGTCAAACAATTTCATTAGTGTTTATATACAGAAAGTAAGGTAAGAGTTACATTTAATAACTTAAAGTCAAACATTTTCATTAGTGTTTATATATAGAAAGTCAAGTAGGGCTAACCATTGACTAGTTAAGGTCAACTTAGTTATTAGTGTTTATGTACTCCCTCTATTTCTCTATCTATGGTACACCACTTTTGGGTGTTAGAATTTAGGAGATGCTAAATGAGTGGATGGAAGTGAATTGAAAGAAAGAAAAGTAAAATGAATGGATATAATAATCTTAAACTTGCCAAAATTAGAAAATACCAATATAAAAGAAACATCCAAAATTAGAAAGTGTGCAACTATTAGTGAAGCGGAGGGAGTATAAAAAGTCAAGTAAAAGTTGACCGTTTAATAGCTAAAGTCAACATAGTTATTAGTGTTAATATATACTAAGTCAAGTAAGGATTGACCATTGATTAGTTAAAGTCAACTTAGTTATTAGTGTTAAATATAAAAGTCAAGTATGGGTTGATTGTTGTTTAGTTAAAGTCAATCTATAGCTATCAGTGTTCATATGTAGAATGTCAAGTGAGGGGTGATCGTTGATTGGTTAAAGTCAATCCTTAGTTATTAGATTTTATATATAGAAAGTCAAGTACGGGTTGACCGTTGATTAGTTAAAGTCAACTTAGTTATTAGTGTTTATATAGAAAGTCGAATAAGGTAAATCGTTGATTAGTTAAAGTCAACTCTTAGTTATTAGTGTTTATACATAGAAAGTCAATTAAAGGCTAACCGTTGATAAGTTAAAGTAAAATATTTTCATATTTTATATACACGAAGTCAAGTAAGGGTTGACCATTGATTAGTTAAATTTATCTTAGTTATTAGTGTTTTTATATAAAAAGTCAAGTAAAGGTTGACCCTCAATTATTAAAAGCCAACTTAGTTATTACTGTTTATATATAGAAAGTCAAGTAAGGGTTAACAGTTGATTATTTATCCTCAAATTAGTTATTATTAGTGTTTACATATAGAAAGTCAAGTAGGGTTTGACCATTGTTTAGTTAAAGTCAATCCTAAATTACTAGTGTTTATATATAGAAAGTAATGTAAGGGTTGGTCGTTGATTGGTTAAAGTCAATCCCTAGTTATTAATCTTTTTATATAGAAAGTTAAGGCATGACTGTTGATTAGTTAAAATCAAATATTTCATTCATATTTATATAAACTGAGTCAAATAAGTGTTGATCATTGATTAGTTAAATTCATCTCAGTTAATAGTGTTTTGATAAAAAGTCAACTAAGGTAGAGCGTTTATTAGTTAATGTCAAACATTTTAATTCGTACGTATATATACTAATTCAAATAAGGGTTGATATTGATTAGTTAAAATTAATTTAGTTATTAATGTTTATACATACAAAGTCAAGTAAGGGTTGAGACAGTAACTCGCCCGAAAAATAACTCGATCCAAGCCAACCTGACCCGATCTAACCGGAGAAAAAATTACACGGTAATAACCTAACACAACAATAACCCGACACGACATGGCCCGATCCAAAGAAAAAAAATTGACCCGTTTCAAATTGACATGACAGCAACCCGACCAGACCTAACCCGCGCGAGAAAAAAAGTTTAACACGTTCAACCCGACAACTAAAAATCGACATGTTTACAACTCGATCTGTTTTAACCCGAACTGTTTCCAACCCAATACAATTACCCGAACTGACATCACTACTAGATGATAATTTTGTGAGATTATTAGATTTTCCTATTTTTATGCCATATGAATATTCGTGTGTGCTTATACTTTTCATTCTTAAAAGATGCATGCTATGTATATTCTGACATGTACCAGTAGTTTTGTACTATATAATACTCCCTCCGTCCCAAATTAAACTGCATACTTTTCATTTTTGGCTGTTCCCAAATAAATTGCAATAGTCAGAACTTACCCATTTCAGCCTAGTTGACCAATGGTGAAAAGACAAAAATGCCCCTGGACCTTATAAAAATTACATGGATTTAATCTGATTAAGCCATTTCATTAGCAAACGCTAGGACGCGTGTTGCTTTATTGAGCAGTGTGCTGACCCATTTGAAAATGGGTCAGACTTATCACATGCGTGCCTTTCGCTATTCCCAATCTCCATTATTGCTCTCCCAACGCTCCCTTTCTCTCTTCTCTATTACTGCTCAACGCTCCATTCACATCTCATTTTAGTCTGTTGTCTTTACGAAATCACAGCGACGCTCTCTACTCCCTCAAAGCTTGAAAACCCCAGCCCCTCCATATCCGATCTGTGGAGAAGAATTTGTGTTTCTGTTGAGCCTCCTTTGTTAATCGATCCTCGTTTTATGTTTTCAATCACATCCTTTTGGTTTCCAATCTAGGGTTTTCTAAAAACGATGTTAGCCATTTTGAAAATGAACTTGAGATCTGCGTCGTTGGTTTCCATGTCATCATTTTCTTGTTCTGGTCTGTGTTTGTGTCGGATTTTTTGTGGGTTTTGTACTGATTTGGTTGCTTCTTAAGTTGTGGGTTCTGGTTTCTTAGTTGTTGTGTGTTAAAACCGTTGAAATGTATACGGATCTTCAGTTTTCAAGTATAAAATCGGGCGCATGCGAAGAATTTGTGTGGTTTTCGAGCTTTTGAGTTTAGAAACCTAGATTTATCGTGCTCTTCGTTGGATATTTTGAAGCCCTTTGGCAGATTTGACACATACATGCCCTAGTTTGTGGTTTTGTTCCTGTGCCGGGTTAATTTCATCCTTGATTCGTTGCAATTTGTGTTCTTTCTCGATAAAAGCATGGTTAAAGTTTGATTATTGGCAGATTTGTTGTACTTCGAACCCAGATCTGTGACTAAAGTGCCCCTGTTCTAACTATTCTTCCTCTTTGGCCTATTAATGTTATAGATCTGACTTTGGTAGGGTGTCTTATGTTTTTATTCTTCGCTATTTAAAAAGATGTGACATTGGAAGTTCTTGCATCTGAAGTAAATGTGTTTTCCTGATAATTTTCAGTGTTGTGTTACGAAATAGTTCAAACCCGCTATTTGTTTGCTTGTGAATTTTCAGTGTTATGTTATGAATTACTGATACTGTATTGTTTCTTACTGTTGCTAGTTTGCTTTTCAAATCCTAGTCCCATACCTAGTCATAGACAATGACTATTTTTGCATGCTATTCTTTGCTTCTGTAACCCATTCCCCACCCATTGTGTCTACCCATACCTGATGGATCGCGGTGACAGGGTCATGGCTGGGCAGGGTGAGTCTCCCCTTGCCAATCCTTGAGTGATTCCGATTATAACTCTCAGTTTCAGGCCAGCATTGATCCTACTTTATTTACTGGCCTTGATGACATTGGGTCACCACCCAAGGGCAGTAAACTCACCCCCCCCTCCAGTGTCCTATCCTAGACACTGACTCGTTTGAATCTAGGGATACCCCAGTGGCAACACATTTTAGTCATGTACCTGAAGAAATCCTGTATCACTCAGATTCAGATCCTGATTCTGATCAAACACATCTCCTTCATCCACATGCATCACACTCCCCTGATTCTGATGAAACACTGCCCCCTGATTCTGATGAAACCCTGCCCCCTGATTCTGATGAAACACAGCCCCCTGATTATGATGAAACACAGCCCCCTGATACTGATAAATATGATTCTGAATCCTGGTGTGATCCACATCCATCAGTGTACTTTAAGGGTAATGAATTCCCTAAGTATGGTGAGCCTGGTTTCTGGGAAACCGGGGCCTGTCTATATCCTGGTAACTGGACTGGATATGTTCGTCATATTGATTCTGATGCTGGAAAATAGATTTATTACTCACAGGTTTATAATAAACGTACGCTTTTGTTTCTGCAATTTCTTTGAGTTGTAATATTATTGACAATGTACTGACATGTTAAATGCAGGTTTGCATAGTAGTGCAACTACTTGGTGTTGCTACTTGTTTGTGATAACTTGTTTGCTACTTGTTTGTGATAGCCTGTTAGCAGCTATTTTATGCTGGGTACTTGAGTCTGTGTGTTGTTAATGATCAAATGTGCAACCACTCAGATTTTGACTCAGATTCAGTTGAAACCCGGGTGGGTGTTACCCATTTTTCATCTAAATCTGATGCAGAACCTGAGTTAAGCAGGGTATGTTTCATATCAGGGGCAATAATGGAGCAGTGAAAGTTATGCATGTGTATGTGTTTGTGGTTCTCATATGCAGCCACGCAGTAATGTTTCCAAAACTCACTGACCTTGGCTGGGCATATGTTAACTGCATTTTATATGATATATCATAGCTTCTCAAATTGTTTGTGATAGCATGTTTATGTGCTGGTTGAACCCTTGATTAATGATGTAGCTGTGATGAATGATTAAAACATGTAGCCATGCCTATCAGCCTCGAAACTGATTTGATCTTGGCGGGGCATGATGTGATTAAACCCAGCTCTGAAATTATTTGCCCAATCCACCCTGTATTAGTTGATAGCCACCTATGATAAGATTGTTTGTTCACACTTAGGCAGCAACCGTGTTTTTTTAAAAACACATGGATGGCAGCCTTGTAGTGTCTTTTGCCACGAAATGGTTGTGTGTGTCTAGCCATCCATTACATTCTGGTTAATGTTTGTTTGCCTCAGTTCTAAAACAAAAATTTACAAAACACATGTTTTAGAAATTGCATGCATACTGAATGGAGTTTAGCCATCCCAGCTTTTACAAGGTTGCCCTATAAACTTACCTTTACCAAAACTAACTGGTAAGTTTACCCTGGACCTGAATCTAGAAGCACAACCCTACAAAAGTACAGATCCCATGCACATCTAAACTATCTCCATACTGATCAGCAGGTCTTGAATGTGCCTTGTTCTTCCAATAGTCACCATGTGTTCCAAACAACCCCTTACTAGCTCTGGGTCAACAATTACATTGTGGGGCAGCATCCCAAGGCTTCTTAGCCTCTCTTTACCCATATGTGGCAGTTTAAAATCATTCTCACCTCTGCATTTCATGATTTCCACCATGACACATTGTAGACTCGGGAAAATCTTGTCAATAATTTTTGGATCATATCTCTAAAATGCATCATACACAGCCTGCAGTAACTCATCTAGGTTTTGACTAGGGTTTTGCTGCTGTAAACTTTGAATTGAGGCAAAAAAACCCCAAATCCAGAATGTTTAGGTCGGGTGATTTTGATGGTTGGCACACTAACTGTATATTGAAACCATCTGAGGTGGCTGCAGCTAGAAATTCAGGGTCATTTGCAAATTTGTGACAAGGGGCATTATCTTGTTGTATGAAAATGTTTTTAGTTGCCCAAACTGGCCATTTCTGCTTGATTGCTGGTATCAGCTCATGAATCAACTTGTGTCTTATGATGTCTCTAGTTATGGATGATATGGGTTTGAGAATCATGGTTCCTCTAGGTCTATTTACAGTGGTGTACTTGGCTGGTACATAATCCACGTATGGAAACACCCCTATTTTCCCACCAAACATTACATTACCCTCTAAGTCAAGTAAAGGTCTAGACACAGCACATAAAAACATGACTTTTGGAATATAATGCTCGCTTTGTGTGATTCTGTATGGTTCAGGTTCATTGGGACCTAGAATATACCTTGTTGTTGCCTCTGTCAAGTAGAACCACTTTTCATCGATGTGTATCACATTTTCCATAGGCTTGAACTGCATGTTACACTCCATCTTACTTAGGCACCATTCTAGCCTTGATTCTTTGCATGCCAAACTTAGCTGTGGATGAACTGCATTAGTGTGGCTTCTAATCTCCTTGCTTGCTATAGCTCTATGTATTGTGATTTTTCCTACCTGCAACTGTGTTGCTATGCTCCGACAGGTTCGCCGGTACCTAAGTGGCACTACCATTAAGGCCTCCACATCGATTGGTTTCTTGGTTCTGCCACAATGCCCATGCCTTTTTGAACGGGCATTCACATCTTCTCCATTCTGAAGTTGCTGCTTCACACGCGCCCATATAGTAGAGATGGTCCGAATTGAACATGACCATCTCTCTGCTACCTCCAGTCTCTATTGCCGCTGAATCTGCCCATTTTTGAGTTTTGAAGTAGAAAATGGGCTATGTCCTGCCTCTGCTCATCTGTCAGGTTTGCCCCAACCATCACAGCTGTGCTCGATGATGAATTCAGAATGTAGGAGGGAGATTTGTTTTCTGTATCTGGCCAGTTCCTGAAGAACTGGCCAAAACTATTCTGAGAGCTGCCCATTTTTTATAGATTGGATGGGTTTGGGAGCTGTAATAAATGCCCCTATTTATAGAAGTTAGGCTGAAATTATCAAACGTGTAAACAGTGGCTTCATTTGGCTCCGGAATTGAAATTTTGGAGCCAAAAAATAGAAAAGGGAGGGAATGGTTACTGTTCCCATCAGGGATCAGTAACATTTTAAGCTTTTTTGAACAGTAAATCAACTCTCACATCAGAGTACAAAATTCAGCTTTTTTAACTAAAAAGCTGACCAAATTCCACTGTTCAATTTTGCAGCCAAAGTTCTCTTTCATACGATTTAATTTGGGACGGAGGGAGTATGCAAATTGAAGGTTCAATCAGTACCGGAAAGATGAGTGTCATCCCACCTCACGAATACCGTTCCTATCATTAGATTCTTTCTAAGTTCTAATTGGATAGTTGTGTGTGCAAGACTAATCCTCAACAAGGGGAACCCTTACTCCCCCCCTATACACCCGATACATGTGGAAATCACATAACCAATGAATACTGATACTGTAGATTAAGCAAGCGACCTGATTTCATTTTCAATGCGCTCATACAAGAGGTGTAGACGAAGCGTAAACATCTACTAAAGAAAGCTAAATGCGGGTTATAATTTTCCGTTCGAAAGGAAAGCTGCATTTTTGTTGATCCCACCAATACGTCTTAGACCAAGTGTTGTGGTAGAAATCTCTATCGATTTCTTATTAATTAAATATATTATTTCTCTCATACTCTTTCTTTCACCTCATCTTAAGAAATCACTTAAGAAACTATCTTTTTTTGTCCGCACAATCGTAAGAAACCACATCTGACTATTCATTGACCCCACTTGATTTTCTCTATCCTCCTCATTAATTTTACCATTAATATTTAATTTAATTTGTTCACCCAAAGTAAGTTAATTGTGAAATTTAACAATACATTATAATTTTTATTAATAGAATTTTGTTTTATTTAAAAAGTATAAAATAATTCTTTTTTTAAATATGATTTTCGTGTTTTATTATTCAAAAATGAAATGAAATTTCTTTTTTCTTGTCATGAAATTGTTAAATATTTTGTTATCTAGAATAAAGAATAAGACATTGATTTTATAAAAATAAATAAAAAATATGACATTAGAAAGACCAATTATAACGACAAGACAAATTACAATAAATACTTAAATAATAAAATATTTGCAATTTTTTTTAAAAAAGGTAGGGGATGAGAATGTAGCCGTTGGAATTTTTTTCTAGAAATATCAACCTCTGAAATTTATTATTTTTTAAAATATAGCCATTGAGACACGTGTCACCATACAGTTGGGACATGTGTCCCATTTAAAAGGCATAGCCAAAATTACCATTGATATGGAACACGTGTCGCCATATAAGTGGGACACGTGCCCCACTCATTTTTGTCGGCCCAATCTCAGAATATTTTTTTTGCTGTTGGACACATGGCTCAACCAGATGGCGCCACGTGTCAGCGCCTGTAAATAAAAAAACCTCTACATGCAGGACATGTGGCTCAATGCATGGGTGAGACGTGTCCCACGTGTTGGAAAAAATTGGGTCGCTCGAAGCGGCCCCCAAACCCCATGTGAAGGCTAACACGGCTGAAACATCCGGTTTCTTAATTGGTTCCCACCTTGGCAACCAAGGGCTGGTTTCTTAACAAGAAACCGGCCTAGAAACCACCACTGTGGATGTTTTCGATTTCTAGAGCAATTTTTAAAATTTAAGAAATAAGAAATCGGCCTAAAAATCACCACCATAGGTATTTTCAATTTTTAGAACGATTTTTAAAATTTAAGAAACCCAATTGCACTTGATCTAGGTTTCTAAGAGCTTCAACTGTTTCCATAAAATTTGAAGCTCTTGCTTTTCTACTTTGTTTTCAGATGAGATGAGTACGTGTACATCTCTTTTCTTTCAAATCAATCACTTGTCACTTTCAATAATTTGGATTTTGATTCTTAGATCACATGGCTTTTGTAGTGTAAATTTTGTGGACAAAATGATAAGTTTTGAGAACCCACAGACTAATTATTGAACGGAATGTGTTCACTAATTATTGAACGGAATGCCTTTCTGTTCATGTTTTATATATTCTCATGTTCTACATTGATATCTACCCTGAATCGTCTAGCTTTATTTATTAAAAATTATTGTATTTTACAGACAATCAGTACGAGGAAAGTGATTAGTGTGGGTGAACAAAAAGGGTTATGTCTCTCCTATAGTGGCTTCCGTATCTTCTTCTGATTTATGGTATCAGCGTTTTGGACATCCTTCCTCCATGGTGTTGTCTTCTATTTCTTCTATTGATTTTGGCATTAATAAGAATTATGTTCCTTGCTCTATATGTTATAGAGAAAAACAAACTAGACATAATTTTCCATTGAGTTCTACAAATGCTACTGCATTATTTCAATTAATACATTGTGATGTTTGGGGACCTTATAGAACACCATCATCTAGTGGTGCATTTTTTTATTTTTTTTACTATAGTTGATGATTATTCCTAAGCTTTTTAGGTTTATTTGTTAGCGGCTAAATCTGAAGTAGCTTCTAGATTTTTAGAATTTAGTGACCTAGTGAAAAACCAGTGGGGCCGAACAATACAACGAGTTCGGGCTGAAAACGGCACTGAATTTTTGCCTTTGAGATCTCACTTTGCTGCATCTGGGATCATATTTGAGACATCTATGGTCGACATACCACAGCAGAATGGTCGAGTTGAAAGAAAGCATCACCATTTACTCAATGTGGCGCGTGCTTTACAGTTCCAAGCCAGTCTTCCTATTGAATTTTGGGGAGAATGTGTTCTTACTACTGCTTACCTGATAAATCGAACACCGACACCGCATCTCAACGGTCGCACTCCCTTTGATTTGCTCTATGGGCAAGCTCCAAATTACTCATCATTACGAGTTTTTGGATGCTTGTGTTTTGCTGCTCATGTTCCCAGATATCGTGACAAGTTTGCACCAAGAAGTCGGCGGTGTCTGTTTCTTGGTTATCCCGTTGGAAAGAAAGACTATCGTATTTTTGACTTGGAATCTCATGTGATCTTTACCAGTCGAGATGTCAATTTGTTTGGAGACCAGTTCCCGTATTCTGCGACTCCGACTTCTGCCTCTTCCGACGAACCCGACGATGCTACCACATCATCGCCAGTTTCTTCCTCCCTGCTGCCAGAGTCGCACAGAATTTTTATTCCACCACCCACCGTCGGCCAGTCATCGCTGGCCACCGCCAATCCTTCGCCGCGGGTTGCCGCCAACTCACCGCCATCCACCGGTGGCCAGTTTCTGTCAGCTGCTGCCGGTCCTTCACTGCCGTCCACCGCCGGTCAGATGCTGCGGTCCGCCACCGGTAGTCGCTGTGGTCCACTGTCGATCAGTCGCCGCTTTCCACTGCTAGTCAGCTGCTGCCGTCTGCCACTGGTCAGTCCCACCGTTTGTCACCGGTCAATCACCGCCGGTCGCTGCTGGTCATCCTTCGCCGGCCACCGCCGGTCGTCACCAGTCATCCTCGGCCGGCCGCCGCCGGTTAGTCACCGGCAGCATCTACTTCGTCGGCATCTACTTTACCGGCTTCTCCAGCTTCAGATGGTTTCGCTGCCGAGTTGCCACCTACCAGACAGAGTATTCGACCTCACCGACCGCCGTCTTACTTGGCAGATTACGATTGTGATGATTATGCATGTGCTCTTACTACTGAAGACCCCCCATTCCGACTACGTTCCCTCATGCGTCGTCACTTTCCTCAGGTGTTCTCTATCCTCTTATTGATTATGTAAGCTATGATATTTTTTCTAGTATGCATTCTAGATTTTTGTGTGCAGCAACGTCTAGTGCAGATCCCACTACTTATTCTGAGGCTTCCCAGCATGCTCATTGGCGAGATGCTATGATGGAATAACTTACTGCGCTAGAGCGCAATCAGACATGGACTTTGGCTCCTTTACCTTTAAATAAAAAGGCTATTGTGTGCAAATGGGTCTAACAGACAAAGTTCCAATCAGATGGTACTATTGAACGTCATAAGGCGCACCTAGTGGTTCTGGGGAATCGCAGGTGGAAGGAATTGATTACACTGAGACCTTTGCTCTAGTTGCGAAGATGAGTTTCGTTCGTTTATTCCTGTCTGTTGTAGTTATTCGTGATTGGGAGCTGCATCAGATGGATGTCCACAATTCTTTCCTACATAGTGATTTGCATGAGGAGATGTTTGTGCAACCCCCACTTGGCTATGCTGTGTCGCATGGATAGGTATGTCACCTTCAGAAATCTCTTTATGGTCTTCGTCAGGCTCCTAGTAATTGGTTTGCTAAATTGGCTCACGCTTTACAAGCATTTGGATTTGTTCAAAGTAAGGCCAATTACTCTCTGTTTGTCTTTTCTCGTGGATCGGTTTCTTTACATGTTCTGGTTTACGTGGATGATTTGGTTATTGCTAGTAGTTCTTCTTCGCTCATCTCTGAGTTCAAGAAATACTTAGGTTCATGTTTTCATATGAAAGACCTTGGTCTGCTTAAGTATTTTCTGGGCATAGAGATTGCTAGAAGACCGGAAGGGATTTTTTTTTTGCAAAGGAAATATGTTTTGGACATTTTATCAGATACTGGTTTATCTGCCTCTCAACCGACTGCCTTTTCGATGGAGCAACAACATGATTTGGCGCATGTTGAAGGTCCAGCCTACCATGACCCGGAGCAGTATCGATGCCTGGTTGGGCGCCTGATATACCTGACTATTACTCCTCATGAACTTAGTTATTCAGTCCATACTCTTACGCAATTCATGAAGTCCTCTTGTGTTCTTCACTGGCAAGCTGCTGTTCGTGTGTTGCACTACCTGAAGAGTCATCCTAGTCAAGGTCTATTTCTCTCTTCTCGTAGTACGTTACAATTCACTGCTTACTGTGATTCGGATTGGGCTACATGCCCGATTACTCGGCGTTCTCTTTCTGGTTATTTTGTAATGATTGGTGATTCTCCGATTTCTTGGAAAACTAAGAAGCAACCTACTGTTTCTCGGTCTTCTGATGAAGCGAAGTATCATGTTATGACTGTTATTTGCTGTGAGTTGTTATGGCTTAGGTCTTTTCTGAAGGACTTGGGGGTTTTGCACTCCTCTCCTATTCGATTGTTTTGTGACAGTCAATCTGCTCTTTATATTGCGGCAAATCCAGTTTTCATGAACGCACAAAGAACATTGAGGTTGCTTGTCATTTTGTCCGGGTTCTTGTTCAATCTGGCACCATTGTTACTTAACATATCCGTACAACAGACCAACCTGCGGATTTGTTCACTAAGACTCTCAGACGAAATCAGTTTCATTTCTTACTTGGAAAGTTGGGCATTTCTGATCCCCATGCTCCAACAGGAAGAGGAGTGTTAAGGAATTAGAATATTCCTACAGTATTACTTGAAATTCTTGATGTTTTTATTGCAAAACAAGAGAGTAATGCATTTTTATGCCAAGGGCTTTCTTAGGCATTATGTCAAACATCTGCCAAGCAAGAAAGAAATACTCGGTAGTTTTTCCCTTCAGTTCTAAAGTTTCTGCAAGATTAAGTGAATGCTATACTAGTGTAGGATGGAGAGACCTCGAGTTCATAGAGGCGCAAAATTAGTGCCATACTAGTGTAGGATGGAGAGACCTCGAGTTCATAGAGGCGCAAAATTAGTGCCATACACAAAATAGCACCGGGAATATAGTACTCATGGAACCCAAGAATATCATATAATTTGCCTCATTTGGCCTCCATGAGGGCAAATTACATTCCCATGCACATTAAGGAGCCTTGGCCTTTTGTTGCCTTTAGAACCCCTTTTTCAGTGACATGGTGCACTAACATTGATGGCATACTCATCTGACCTAGTTTCGTGTCAGTTCTGCCACTAGCGGGTACAGCCTTATAACTTCATTTTTTTTTCCGTTCAAATTATGGTCACCAGTTACAATACGTGGTTAATAAGAGAACATAAAGTTTAGGTGACTGTTGGTACTAAACTGGAGTGCCTGATTTTTCCATTGCATAAAATAGGAGAATGGTCCAAAATGTGGTGCCCCTTGGATGTGGAAGTAGATGGTTGAGGACGCATTTCCATAATGCGTCCTCCCCTTTTTTTGTTTTCAGCATTTGTTTCCAGAATTGGTCCCATTTTTGTTTGGTTTCTGATGCAATTTGGCGGCGGAAATGGTCCCATTTTTTTTTTTGTTTTTGTTTTTGTTTGGTTTTTGTTTTGTTTTTGTTTTTGTTTTGTTTGGTTCGTAATGCATTTTTTTCGTCCGAAAATTGTTAGCAATTATTTTATTGTTTCTAAAATCGATTGGAGGGCTCGTTTTGGGAACGATTTTATTTTTAGCATCAGGTAGAGGACTTGTTTATGAAATAAAATAATGCCTGATTCAGCCGGACTTTAGTTTTCCCGAAATAATTTTCGTAGCGCTCATTTTGGGGATCGACTCCTCCGATCCGGTGAATTATTTTTATGAAAGTATTTGGAGGAATCGTTTTTGAAACGAGCCCTCGGACCTGGCAATAATTTGGTTTTTGACGGGAGAATGTAGAGGACTCATTTTTTAAAACAGTCTACAAATCTGGCATTATCTAGCTCTTCGGGATATTATGCGGAGGATTCGTTTTTGGAATGAGTCCTTGGGAAGCCCTCTGAATTTTCTTCTCGGAAAATTGATCAGCGGAATGTTGGAAATTAGTGCAAATTTGCATAAATTTATTTCTCGGGAGCTCCTCGAACGAGTCCTGGAATGGGTATTGTTTCCTACAATTGTTTTGGAAAAGTTGGAAATGAGATTTGAAATTAACTACGGTGCTAATGTAATCTGTGAATGAAATAATGTTTATTATATTTTGTTATGTTCGGTAAATTTATCGTGAGGAGAATTTTATTTATTGGGGAGAAAGCTTATTATACTGTTCCGCCCTGAATTCAACAGGAGTGTGGAGTTTCGAATGAGTCGTGAATTTGAGTATTGAATTATCGTGGGTTGCTGCAGTTTGTAACTTACTATTTCTGGTCCACGTGTTTTCGTTCAAGATTGCGCATAAGCAGACTTTTGTTTGTTTGATGAAAATTTGGAAAATAGTCAAATGATGATTTTGGGTCTCGTTGTTCGAATCTTTTTGAATATTCTTGAATGTCGGTGCAGGAACGGAGTGTTGCATAGTTAGAATGGATACTAGTTAGTATAAATGTACAGTGTAGAACAATACGAGTGAAATGTAATGCCAATTAGTGGTAAATAGCATGTACTGTCCTATCGATGGTCTCTGCAAAGCTTTCCACCCGTTCCACACGGGGGAGGACGTATGGTCCTGGATGTCCGCCGTGGTACAACCGTCTGTGCAGGTACATGTTCTTCCTCACGTGGAGCTCCCGCCAGTATGTCCTCCTCCATTTCGTATCCCGCTTCCTCGTTCGAATCACAGTAGGTATATGGAATAGTACCTGTATGTGATGGATCGATATGGGACATGTACCGATGACTGGATGCTGGAGTGACATATGCATTGTAATCTGATGCATCCATGTTGTACTGTGAGGGTTCCCCGGCTGATGGTCCGCAAATCGGTGGACTCGCATGTGAGGGGCCCGCTTGTGATGGACCAATGTGTTCTGCATGCCCCCTAGCACGAGGCCTCCGACCTCCTTGCCGACCAGGTGGGGCCTGACGGTGGGTTCTGAGGTCAGTATATCTGACACCAGGGAGCGGTTCCTCACAGTGCACAAACGGTTGATAATGCTGCGGCCTGGAGGGCTGATGCGCATGTTGTAGACTACGTGTGATAACATGATGCATCCCCCTTATGACGTTCGCACAATGTGGGGGCCAACCATCCAGATTAATGTCTGACATGCCATGCAACTGTGTCATTGCCTGCAACTACGGAATCGAGATGAATATGTCAGATATATAATTTTGAGGAGCTCTGTTGTATTCTTTCTTGACAATATTTGAAATTTAGGACATACCAAGTACTCCGCGGTTGCACCATCCCCGTGGAAACCCTCAGCAGCTGTTACAGGCCGCCCTGGTTGATCAATGAAGGACACCGTCTTGCGGAAGTACCACTCCAAGTAATCACGGGTGGGTAGGTATGGATCCGCACTCCCCAGTGGGGGTACTTGTCGGTTGGACCGATGTTCCCAAGTGTCGAGATATCTTCTGAGCTCGACACGCCAATCCATGCCCGACCTTCCGCGACGGTCTCTAGTGTGGACCAAGTTGTACTCATCCCTACTGACCAACTGGGTGGGTATTGGCTGAATCAGGCCGAATTGCCTGAGAACACGATGCGCATGATGGAACTCCACGGCATGCCAGCAGATGAGGTCGACGCAAAGCAGCCAATTGTTTCTACCATCCGTACAATACCGCGGGAGTTGCTCCAGGACGTCCTCCGCATATGGCTGCCAGATGAACTGAGACAAGATGCATGTGTTGCCGTTAGGTAAAGGAAACCATTTTTCGTGCGAAGTCTAGAAATCAAAATCCAGTTATTCCTATACCTGATTGTGGTTGAGAGACGTCAGTTGATCACGGTATACTTTGAGAACGTGCATTGGCGATTGTGAACAATCGTAACGTGCCCTCCACCTATGAGGAACCGAGTGACACAAATTAGCCCAACTATGGAATTGCATGTGGACTTATGAATACCGCATATTGAGGGATCAGACAAGTACCGGGATCCAAGAGCACTCATCGTCACTGTCACCGGTAGTGCCCCCGCCGGACGGATGGATGGTATGCGTTCCCATGCCCACAACTGCCAGTAAATGCAATAGAAATGCCCGTTAATATTAAGCACGGTATGTACGAACGGCTATGTTGACCAACAATTTTACCTGTAGCAAGACAAGTGGGCCAGATATGGATTTAGATTGTGGGATTGCCGCGTCACACAACGACCTATACAAGCATGCAAGAATCGAACTCCCCCAACTGTACCGATGGACGGCACCCAAATCCGTAAGTGCGGATAAGTAGAGCAACGGGATGAGGTGGCCGGACGTGTCGGACATCAGCATTCCCCTAAGAAGCAGCAGAAGGAAAACCCTAGCCCGCTGTTGGTATTGTACATCAGTGGTATCATCGGGGAACGGACTGTGCAGTAGCGTTCCCAACCACCTGGCCTTAATGTGGCCCCCCTGATACAAGTGAGGTCTGGTGTAGCTCCCAGGTAGTCTGTGCAGATGAGCTGCCAGTCCTCCGGACGCCTAACGGTGTCAACCCCTGTTACTGGGATGCCATCGATCGGTAGACCCCACAGGACCCCTATATCCTGCAAGGTGACCGTAGCCTCCCCCATTGGTAGGTGAAACGTGTGCGTCTCTGGGCGCCAACGCTCCACTAGGGCGGTGATGAGGGAGTGGTCAATCTGTATTGCGGCAGAGTCCAGGAGTCCCTGAAATCCGGCGTCACGAACATACCACATAACCTGTTCTGGCGGTTGCTCGGTCTAGCATACCCCGTCGCACCGACGCACCTGCAGTGCCTCGTCCTCTAGATTGCCATTGTATAGGGCACGAGCACGGTGCTCCTGGTGTAGGTACAGCAAGTCCTCCTCAATCGGTCCTGGATGGTACATGGTTTTTACCTGTGCGCAAATACCAACCCAAGTTAGATGTTTTTTCTGGAAGAATAGCACAGATAAAAGTAACACTGCGTAATGTGACACATATTTGCCAAACATAAGTAATACAACAAAATCTGCCACATATATCATTTAGTACAAGGAATACTACATCAGACTACGAACGACAGACTAAGCATGCCCTCTCCCATCGATGTACAATGCAAACCAAGTGAAAGATGGAGGTTCTATTACAGACACCGTATGACACCACGATACTAAGCACGACCACGCCTACGAACGCCCCTGGTTTCACCCGCCACCCTGTCATCCATCTGATTCCTTATCCTCCTCTCCGCAAACTGTCAACGCCTCCTGTTGCGAAACTTTTCTACATCCGGAATCAACCTCCAACTGGCACACTGCCAGAGTGATGGATCTAGCACGGGCATGAACCCCTGACTGTATTGTTGGACATATGTGGTCGTGTGATACACCCGGTCACACAGACTAGCAGGATCATCACGCCTATGTCGACAAACGGCCAGGGCATGGGAACAAGGGAAACGAAATATTTGCCATTCGCGACAAGTGCACTCTCTGCTACGGTATTTGATCGTGTACTGTCGTTCACTAATGCTCTCATCGATGTTCCTCGCCACAACCCTGTATGTCTGCGACGCGTGCCCGAACAGGGTGACGATATGTCCCTGTGCCAATGTATCCTGCTTCTGGAACTTTTTCCAGATCCTCTGAGGGAACACGGACCTGGACAGACGGGAAATATCTCATAAGAAGCGAACCGGCATACCGGTAAATCTGAAAATGCAATTAACTGACAATGTACCTCCAATCCGTAGCGTCCGTAAGCCTTTGTGCAAACATTTCAACCGTTCGCTCGAACGTCGCTTTGACACACGCTGTTATTGGAAGGTGGCGTGCGTGCCGTAAGCAGTTGTTGAAGCTCTCCGACAGATTCGTTGTCAAAATTCCCCACCACCGATCACCATCATCGAAGGCAAGACACCACCTACTCCTATCTTGCCGTTCCAGCCAAGCCTAAGCGGACGGATCCATACTCTCCAGCTCCTCCTTGTACTCCCTCCACCTGCTCTCGTGCCTGGCACTACCAAGCTGCTACACCAGAGCTTCATGAGCGCATTCTTGAACTTCCCGCGATCATGTGATAAGAAGTTTGACTGAAAATACCGCAAGCAAATCCGGTGGTATCCGGCTGGCTCCATCCACTCCTCCATATTTGTCATCGCATTTACAAGTCCTGCGTGCCTATCTGATATGACACAGATTGGTCTGCTATCACCACCAACAACGTGAAGACGCGGTCTCCCCATGAACCAGTTCCAGCTTTCATTCGATTCCTCGTCGACAATTCCGTAAGCGATAGGGAGGATGTAATCATTTGCATCGTGGGTCACGGCGACCAGCATTGTGGACTTGTATGCACCTCTCAAGTGAGTGCCGTCGACGCTGATCACTGGCCTGCAGTGGCGGAACGCTGCAATTGCCTGACCGAATGCCCAGAACACAAATTTAAATTTCATACACCCGGGACCGTGTATTCTGTTAGGTACACCAGCCCAATCAACAACGGTGGTCGGATTAGCCCTTACAAGTTCATCCATAAAAGTTGGGAGCTGTTCAAAAGAATCCTCCCACGTTCCAAATACCATGTCAATTGCCTTCTGCCGAGCATACCAGGCCTTATTGTAGGAGATCGTGACATTGAACTCATCATTCACTTGAGCTCGCACATCTTTCACTGTGTACGAAGGGTTAACATCAATGTGGTGGCGGATTGAACGGGCGATCATCACCGACGTCAGATTCACGTTACCCGTAGATCGACCAGCCCCGACACACCCATGGCTACTAGCCCATTTGCTGATCTGCCACATACCATGCGAAGCCTTTTTCGAAGCTCTGCAAACCCAAACACAATTCCCAGTTCCATCGACGACGTCCTTGCATTTCGCATACCATGTGCGTGAACTGCTCTCCACAACCTTGTGTTCCCTGTTCATCATAGAACTCCACCGAGAAATAGCTTCGACCAACTGCGGCTTTGTCTGAAATCGCATACCCACGTCCACTTTACCAGTCTCCTGGACATAGGTAGAAACGCCGGACCCAAAATGGGTAGGGTCATAGCTATCCTCATCGGGGCCCCCATAATCTCTATAGTAGGCCTGTGTATCCGGGTTTGCCAGAATATGAAACGACGTCGGTACATTGTTCGTGCACACCAATTGCTCTTCCTCGTCCCCGGGATTCGAATCGGTTGATAAGGAACGATCATCCTCGGTTCCACCATCAAGTCCAGGTGCCGAGCCGTCATCCTCGCTACCATCATGCCGAGCATCGCGGTCGCTAATGGCACCCGCGAAATCATTGCGGAAGACATTCTGCTCGCCATAGTCTACCACGGCTCTACCACCACTTGTGGACGGCTGGGCACCACCCACGTGGGCATACTGTCCAGGTTGGCTGGACTCACCAAATTCAAGACCCCGGCTACGAACAGGTGGTGGTATACTGGGCACAGCGGTGGAGCTCTGCACGTTGCTCAGCAATGACATGAACGTACTTCCCCGCGCCCCGTAATTAGCGATTGGCAACTGTTCCGTAACAATGTAAAAATCCGCAGAGGACAATGCCATTCGATCAACAACGTTGAAGAAGAACGTGGTTGACTCATCATCTTCCACAGGATAACATCGATAGTATACCGCCGAACCAATCAGCTCGGGATACCGGTAATACATTTTCAACGAACAACTCTCCCTCACAATGGCCAGTCTCGTTACAATTAAATCAAACAATTCCAAGTAGTTCAACCTCCGCTCGAGAGTCATAACTCGCTCCGGCATTGGAGGATCATAATAAACACCCACACCCAAATCAAACTTAATCTGGCCCCCTCTATACATATACACTGCCAAAAACATCGCAGAACTGCAACACACAAACACGTAACACATAACTCACAACGCAACGAACCAAGCTCAATCATGAAATGTACACACAATCAGACAACACAATCATACACATACAATTAAATTAAGTAAATTACTCCAGCATATCAACAGATTATAATTCAACCTAAACGGCAACAACTGACCGACGACCGGCAATGTGCGACACTCACATAATGTCGGAACACGTTCGTATAATTCTGTAGGCCGCAAATACCTACTACATAAAGGATAACAGAGTGGGAGGGGTTCTGAGACTTACGGGTCTACGTCGGTCAACGCGGTCAACGCGGGTCAATGGGGCAACGGCGGTTCGACGGGGTCAACGGTGTCAAGAAATGCAGTCAACGTCGGGTAAACAAATGGGTTAACGTCAGTCAACGCGGGTCAACGGTGGGTCAATGCGGTCAACGGCGGGTCGACGGGGTCCACTTCAACCCGAACACGATCTCTGCAACCGAAATCCGATTAACAAATCAGTAGCAATTAACAAAAAAAACAAACAAATATTCAGCGGAAAAAAAGTAAAATACCGGATCCCGTAAAAAACTCGAACTGCAGATAAAAATGAAGGAACACCGGCAGAGCAATACCGGAGAACGAGTGCAGCGGAGAAAGAGTGCAGCTGAAAATGGCAGAAGCACCCGAACACTGGCGAAAATGTGACTTACAGTGGGAGAAAGGTGAGAAAGGAAGGCTGAAGAAGATGGACAAGGCTGGAATTGACGCAATTCGGGTGCTTTAAACAAAAAAATTCTGACGCAACTTGCCACGTGGCAGCTCCTCATTGGACCGAAAATTCCACTTTTGACCGATTTGGTTCACATGCAGCCGCGACGTGGCAACTCCCCTGGCCGACACGTGGCCTGGGGATTTAAAAAAAAACACATCCGGATGGGATATCCCCACGTGGCATATCCCCATTCGGCCACGTGGCACATCCAGATTTTCCAAAAAAAAATTTATATGTCTGGATGAGAGGACGCATTATCATAATGCGTTCTCGCCACGTGGCAAATCCCCATTCGGCCACGTGGCACATCCGGATTTTCCAAAACAAAATTTATGTCCGGATGAGAGGACGCATTATCATAATGCGTCCTCGCCACGTGGCAAATTCCCATTCGGCCACGTGGCACATCCGGATTTTCCAAAAAAAAAAGAAATATGTCCGGATGAGAGGACGCATTATCATAATGCGTCCTCGCCACGTGGCATATCCCCATTCGGCCACATGGCACATCCGGATTTTCCAAAAAAAATTTATATGTCCGGATGAGAGGATGCATTATCATAATGCGTCCTCGCCACGTGGCATTACCATAATGGGTCCTCGCCACGTGTCGCGCCACAGTCACCGTCTGATATTTTTGACCGAAAAAAGGCAAAAAAAAAAAAAACAAAAATTAGTCCTTTATAGAAAATTGCCGTTTGTGGCTACTGTAGCCACAAACATAGCAATTTCTCACTAAACTGTGATGATCTTGAGAGCGATTTCTACTGAAAAATGGCTGCTTTGTTGTGTAATGTTTAGAGTGTAGCCATTTAGGTCTCTTATGTTTGAAGCTTGTCAATTTAGTCCTCATCTTTGGTTCATTAGCAGACTTGGCCTTTTTGTTTGGCCATACGCAGTTTCAAATAGCTGACTGTTCAGTTGACGGACTGAAAAATTAGGGCGAGTTCTACAATTGAGACGAATTGAAGATTGAAGCATTAGGTTGATGAGTAGGAAAACACATAGGAGCTTGAAAATTTTGATATGCTTCAATACTTATACAGCAGTACAGAGTGATATATTTTCCATTCCAGGGGCTTTCCTGATTATTTCAGCAAAGGTGATTTTGCTTTGGGAAAAGCCCTTTTCGGCCTGATGTGAAATCCGTGCCAAATAGAAAGAAATAGTCTCGTTTCCCCTCTAGAGTTTCTGCAAAATTAAGTGAGTGCCAAACTGGGGCTGTAGAGTGATTAAGGTCATGGGCGCATGGACGTAGGATGGAGAGAGCTTGAAAGAGAAGCGGCGCAAAATCAGCGCCATTGCCATTTTGGCTTCCATGAGGGCAAAGTTCATTCCTATGCACATTCTTGGCCCTAGGCTGAATGGAAAGTATGAGCCTTGGCTTTTGGTTGCCTTTAAAACCCCATCAGAAAATCTCTCTGGATTGAACTCCATAGCGTCGGCACCCCATATCTCAGTGTCGTGATGCATCAACATCTGTGGCATCATTAGCTGCACCCCTGCAGGGATGAAATACTTGCCAAGTTTCGTGTCCTCGTGAGCCACCTTGGTCAGTTCTGCTACCGGCGCATACATTCTGAGAACCTCGTGCAAGATCATTGTTACCTGAAATATGGGCTTAATCAGAAAAGTAACACATGGAGTCTTTGATTAAAACGGAATGTAGTCATTTTAGTTCCTTGAGTCTTATACTTGGATTGTCACCATATAGCTACAAGTAGTACTCACAGTTTTTAGGCGGCAGATACCATCATAGTCGGGGATTTGGTCCGCGAATATCTGAAACACTTCATCGCGAGCTTTTTGCT
This sequence comes from Rubia yunnanensis, assembly GCA_037428765.1. NCBI lineage: Eukaryota > Viridiplantae > Streptophyta > Magnoliopsida > Gentianales > Rubiaceae > Rubia > Rubia yunnanensis. Next base: position 16,218,911 of record CM075070.1, read on the forward strand.
GCCACGCGGGGTGCTTGCTTAGGAAGAACATAGTCCAAACCAGGAGAGTTGAAGTAGTGTCCTGCCCTGCAAAGTAGAACAGTTTGCACTCTTCAATGATATCTGCAGTGCTCATTCCAGCATTTTTACTTCCTTGCTCTTCTATTTCTCTCACATTGCACTCCATTAATAAGCCCAAGAAGGTATCCCCTGTAGCTCCTCCTGCCTTTATAGCCTTCATTCGCTTGGTTACAATTACATTTATTCTGCCTCTCACTTCTTTGTCTATTGCTCTCAACCTGTTGTTCCTCTTAGTTGGCAGAAACCTGCTCCGCCAGAATTGAGCAGAAAAGTTATCTGTTTTTGCTAGCAAATGATCATATCTTGGCAACTAATTTTGGTTGCCTTATTTATGAACAGGTGAGTTAATCTTTTACCTCTTCCCGGGTACATAAACAGAGCGAATTACTTGGATCGTTAGGGCTGTAAGTTCTCTCATGAGCTCAAAGATCCTCCTTCCTTCTTCAAAGTTACTGCCGAACAGAGTCCTTGAAATAATGTCCCCGGTTAAAATTTCAATGTCGTGCCACACTTCCACTTCTGCTGAGCCACCTTGAGGAACCTTGGCATCCCATTTGTCCACCATATCTAAGCAGGCCATGGAAAATGCTGGAAGCATAAGCTACATCATTTCAAGAAGCAAACGCATTAGATAGATCATCATTATGAACACTGGTTTCTGCGATTTATCGATATCAGCTGCTGCTAACACCTTCAGTTTTTCCAAATGGAATGCAGGGTTGATGGTTTTTCTTCTCTGGTACCATGTTTCTGCCTCCAGGCTGCCTATTCCGGTGAGCAAAAAGCCGGTGATCGGATCAAGATCATGATGGTTCTTGTGAAACTTGTAGTACTTTGTAAGAACTTCTCTGATCAGCTCTGGCTCTGTCACAAACACTCTTGGGATTCTTCCAACCCACATGAAAGACTTCTTCCCTGCAAAGCAGAAATTTTTACCATGTCCTCAATTTTTCACACACAAACAGAAATGAAACCAAGTGCGGATTTTACCATGCGTTTCTACAGCTTTGAGGACATGTGGGATGATTCGTTTCTTGACATCATCATTGATGCCAATTGGTTTGGAGAGTGCTTCTCTCAGTAACTTGCCACTTTCGTACTGATCTTTGGGGAATATGCTGTAAGGGTTGCCTTTGAAGCCTTGTTCTCTTAAGCATTTCTCTAGCCTTTTTGGCCTAAACCAGTACAAGTGCGCCACTCTACAGAACCAGTAAGTTAAAATTGCAGCAAAGCCAAGTGCTGCAATTGGCTTCAAGTTTGAGTCTATTCCTGACATTTTAGGAGGAAAATGATGGAGAGACATGTTCAGAAGTTATGTCCACGTCTAAATATATATCTATGAAATTATGACTTTAGAAAGAAAAGAAGTAACACTTGGCCAGTATTGCTCCTCGAGGTCCACGTTCTCATGAAGAAAACCCACGAGGATACTCCTCTATCCAATATAAAATCCGTCCCATCCATTTCCTCACTTTTTTTTTTAGCTGATCCATTCAATTCTGCACAAGTTCAAAACTTTCTCTATTTTTCAAATTTTATCATCTGAATTACCAAATTTATCCTTAATTCATGAATTTACAATGTTTTTCAAAAATAAAACTCAATTATTCACTCACTCCCACTCATTTCTAATCTCTAAAAATTTCTACATCAACCGCAGACCCATCAAATGCAAACCCTCCATCGTCTCTCCAGCTTCCTCCGCCTTACTCCTCTTCCCTCTGCCCTCCTCCGCCTTCCTTCTCTTCCCTTCGTACTCCCCACGCCTCTCCTCTTTCCTTACGCCCTCTCTCCACCTTCTACCCTTACTCCGCCCTCTCTCCGCCTTCATCCTCTCTTCTCATCCATCGGAGTTTTCGTTGGAGTTTCGCACACCTTCACTCTCCTCTCTCATCCGCCGAAGTTTTCGTCGGAGTTTCACATCTGGGTTTTTGTTGGAGTTTTGGTTGGAGTTTCGCATCTGAGTTTTCTGGGTTTTCGTCCAAGTATTGTTTCGCATCTTGGTTTTCTGGGTTTTCGTCGGAGTATTGTTTCGCATCTGGAATGTGTTTTGATTTGTTTACGAAGATGGTTGCAGTGGTATTTGCTTATGGCAAAAGAATGTTGCTGGAGGTGGTGGTGGTTTTTGCTTATGGTGGAAGAAGAATGTCGTTGGAGGTGGTGATTGCAGGAAGTTTGAAAAGGGCAAAAGAGAAATTTCACTTGAATGAAAAATTTTGTTCCAATTTCTCTCTCTGCAGAAAAGGTTGGGACGGAGGGAGTATTTATTTTTAAATTAAATTTTGGTACCGTTTTTTCATAAACTTATGGAAAGATGAAGTTTAATCTATACTATATATTAAAAGAGCAACTTCTTGACCAAGTGTCATCCCTACATTTAGCCAAGTTAGCTTTCACCAATATTTGACAAGTTGCACTCCCAAATTTTAACACATGAGCTCACTACATCAGCTTACCATAATTATTTAATATTTATTTTTGAATATTGTGCATTCTCTATAGGCAAAGTCTTAGGAAAAATCGTCTTTCCATAGGCTTATGAAAAATTGGGGTTTAATTAAAATAGTAAAAGGTAAAATGTCTTAGTTGCAATATTAAAAATTTATTATGCAACGTGTAGTTATAAAGTTTATAACCGGATTCATGCAACTTGAATATTTTATCTTCATTTCTTCTATTTTTACACTTTAAACCTTGGTCTTTCCATGACTTATGGAAAAATCATCTTTCAAAAGACGGACTCATACATGGCAAAGTTTTGGGAAAGACGGTCTTTCCATAGGCTTATGGAAAGACGGAGTTTAATTAGAATAATAAAAGGTAAAAGGTCTTAGTTGCAATATTAAAATTTTAGTATGCAACATGTAGTAGTTATAAACTTTATAACCCGGTTCATGCAACCCAAAAATTCTATCTTTATTTCTTCTAATTTACACTTTAAACCTTGGTATTTCCATTACTTATGGAAAAATTGTCTTTCAAGAGACGGACTCAAAATACATATAGATTATTTTTTTATTTAAATATAAATAATAAACTATTGTACATCAACCAACGTTACGTCAATTTTTTAAAATTAAATAAATGGTAATAATAAATATTTATTTAATTAAATAATTACGTCAACATTAAGTCAATTAATATTTATTTTATATACTATAAATTTTCATATAAATATAACACAATAATTGTTTGTTATTAAAATTATAAATTATGTTATATTATAGATTTTCATTCATAAATCTGTGCATCGGTACGGGTATTATCTAGTTAGAATAATAAAAAGGCAAATGACTTTAGTTGCAATATTAAATATTTATTATGCAATGTGTAGTAGTTATAAAGTTTATGACCCGCTTAATGCAACCCGAAAATTTTATTTTCATTTCTTCTAGATTACAGTTTAAACCTTGATTTTTCCATGACTTATGGAAATACTGTCTTTCAAGAGACAAACTCTTAAAATTTTAGGAGAGATGATGTGCCAAACAGTAATTATGGAAAATATGGATATTTTAGGAAAGCATTCAGTATAGTTTTAAAATTGTTAAAGTTAATGAGTACAATATGAAAATTTGTCTTGATGTAAATTACCATTTTAGGTATTTTAAAAATATGTCATTTTAGTTAGAACAGACGAAAATGAAAAACACGCTATATTTCGTGGGACAGAGAGAGTGCATTTTACGAAGTAGGGTCAACCCTCTTGGAAAAAAGAAGAAGTTCGGGTAAAATACTTTTATCTAGATGTGTCAATTCGGCTAATTGTGTTGGATTCGTGCTGGATTGAAAAGGATTTGGATTTGGTAGAAATATGTCGATTTCTATTTGTCGAGTTGGACCAGATTGGATTGTCGTCATGTGTTATGAACCGAGGACTAAATTGTCATTTGGTATAAAGTGAAAATTATCTGGAATTGCAAAAGAGCACCTCGAGCTATTCAGCAACTCAGAGAGCTGTAAAAGAAAATATTGTTGGTCAGTGTGGGAGAAGAAGAGAAGAATGAGCAGTTATTCAACTAGATTCCGGTAGGTGATTAGTTCAGGGCAGTTAGCTATCACTCAATGTATAAAGAGAAGAAACTAAATAGTTAGAAGCTATCTCAGAAGTAGATCATTGAATTTTGGATACTCCATTTTCAGGTTGGATTATTTTCGTGCCGTCGTATAATTTTTCATACTAGAGTTTTGTTCGGGTGAGTCATGTCATTTATCTTTCCTTGAGTTTCATTTTGGATTTGGGTATGTTTGGGGTAGGTTCAATTTGGTTCGGGTCGAGTCCTATCGGTTATCTTTCATTGAGTTTCTGATGGGACCTATTCGGTTATCTAAAGGTCCCTCGACCCAAATCAAGGCCAAGTCGCATTTTGTTGATCATCAAATGATAATGAAAGTGAAAATGAAAATGAACATTCAAGAGTTTCGAAAGTACAAACGAACATTCACGATTCACCAAATGAAAACAAACTGTTCAAAAACAAGTGAGAAAGTAGAAACCTCTGCGTTCTTCAACTTGTCCGCACAAATCTCAGCTGGCTTAGATAGTCGGTGTCTGCAAAATCATGCAGAGTACGATGAACTCGTGCCGGATGCTTCCCAGACTCATCTTTAAACAGCCTGTCGCGTCGATCATCCGCCGCGTCCAACAACTTCAACATCTGCTCTTCAATGGTGCCACGCATCGCCAAGGTTTCAACATGAACGGGACGCGTCGCGCCCATCCGATGAGCGCGACTGATGACTTGCTCCTCCACGCTCTTGTCCCAAATCGGTTCCATCAGAAACACATGCGTGGCGAAACTCAGATCAAGGCCTAGTGCTGCACTTCCATCCATCAGAAGAGCCATGCATTTTTCATCATTCTGAAATGTGGCGAGAGACGACATCTTACTCGAAGTAGCCAATGGATTATACATTCCAGCGTACTGAATGCCAGCAATTGTTAGCTGCTGTTCCAAGACATGTATGTGTTCTAGAAACTGAGAAAACACAATAACTTTCTCTGGAAGTATTATAGCATCCTTCGAACTGCGAACCAGTTTGTTAGCCTCCTTCAAAAGCTTCAATCTGTCCACAAGATATGCAACCTTACTGCTAGATGTAGACTCCCACTCAGGATGCCAGTCATCCTGTTTGTATGATGGCTGTAGCTCGATCAGATCCTTCGGAACAGGCCACTTCGGGTTGGGGTTTTCAGGACGGGTGATTCGGGTATCAGGGTTCTGCATCTCGTACAATCTACCACAACCAGAAAGGGGGCACTTTGTACTATCCGAAGCAACACAATCAAGGCATAAGAGGTGTCTACAAGGTGTGATTATGGGCAACCGACACCAGACTCTGCATCGCGCGCAGCTGCCCCCGTGCAGGAGGTTAAACTTGAGCCCCTCATACTCTTGTGAATTCTGATCCAGACCTGTCTTAATAAAGGAATCCATGGCCTCCTGGATATCTTTACCCGCATCGGTTACTCTGATATGTCCGGAAACACAGCATGATAGCCTTGTGTTCCTGATGGTAGCACTTCGATGTTTCCACTGCTTTGGATTCAACAGGCTCTCCACATGAGATGGATCATTCCAGTCTGCCAAGAGAAGATTACGCAGAACGGTTTCAAGTAGCTCATTGTAAGTTCTTGCATGCTCTTCAGTGAAATCTAACAGTGTGACTCTCTTGATGCAAGGAGGAATGGCCTTCAGATCATCCTTCCTAGCACTGATCATGCATCTTTGAAGAAGCTGCAGCAATCGCGACCTGCCTTCTTCCTTTTCGGCTTCAAATGGCTTGAGGATTTCATCCTCCCATGATTTCTGCTTCAGACCATAACTTTTTTCATGGAGGAAGTTAAGCATGGGATGAAGATGAGAAAGCTGATTACTTGGGGTATTGGGAGTTGGTGTACCAGTTAGCACCCATCGCCGGGAAGCTCGAAGAAACACAGCCATTTTAAGTTTGTTTGTCAAATGATGACTGGAGCCGAGAGTGTGCCCCTCATCCAAGATAACCCTTAGCCAATGCACTTGCATCAAAGGACTTCTTGCACTGTGGCTCCACTCGGCACTCAAGCGACTGAAAGTAGTAATGACAACGTCGTAATCCCAAGCAAGATGATGAGGAGAAGGCTTCTGATGAGCTTTTCTGTGGCCATTCCATACATAAACCCTCAATTGGTCCGGACTGACATGCTTTCGAATCTGAGTTTTCCAATGATCGACTAAATTAGCAGGGACGACGATTAATGTTGCCCGTGATAAATAGAATCTGGATGAATCCAATGGCAATATATAAGCACTTCTGAGTGCAGTGAAATCAAATACGAGATCTATGATCCTTGTCGGGTAAAACCACCTCGTGCCACCCTTTACCACCTTCTTAATGAGACCGAATGCTTGGAACAGACCATGATGTTCATCGTTACCACGGTTTGGTAGTAGTGAAAGTGAGAGAGGATAATCACTCAACCCAATGGTAGTTTCCATGTCTGAGAGCTTCTGTGATGGAAGTTTGACAAACCAATCTAATGCTCTCCTGGTTTGACTGTTCTGATCCAGTACTTTCTTGTGCTTCTTCAACACACTATTGAAATACGACACGTTTTCTTCCAAGCCCCCTGGGAATCCTTTTGCACAAAATCCAGGTAACCGTATTATAGCCTCGCACTGGACGGTTTCCTCAGCGGCTTTGCAATCTTTACGCGACGGATCATCGTCCATACTGCAGAACCAAGCTCTCGATTTGTATTCTTCAAAGCTTCCATCAATAAGCTTCCGCCACTTTTCACAGCCATCACACTGGACCCATGTTTCTGTGTGATCCTCGTAAACCATTCTCGGCCTCTTCAGCTTATACGATGATTCACAGAAGTCACCATTGCAGCTACGTTTCCTTTTTACGACCAATGTCTTAGTTTTTGCCCTTTCTTGTACCACCTCATTAGCTGACACTCCATTATGAGTCCAAACCTCGTTGTAGTAAAAACATCGATGAGCATTATAACTATCATGAGTACACCAGATAAGTCGCACACCATCTGGGGGATCTGCCAGTGCTCCTTGCGTCTTGAGAATCAGCGAGAGCGCGGTAACGGTCTTACCCAGACCAGGTTCATCGCAAAACATGCCTCCGCGAAAATCCGTGATCGAAGGAACACTACCAATCCCTATTGCACCAGAAACCGTATTGATATAGAACTCGAATCCATCTTCTGAGACAAAGGGCGCATCCGAGGGGTGCTGCAACACTCCGGGAACCCGCTCGCGCCGTAACATCCACTCAACCGCAGCCTGCTGATGAGGGAAAAGGCTGAGCTTCCCACAGGGAATGATTGGTTCTGCCAGGGATCTTAAATGGCGACACGTTGAGGAAACCCTAACGAGGTCACCCGGTGCAAGAAAGTTTAAGATTTGGAGTATGACATCGTCTGAGATCAGCCAAATACCAGTCTCGGGAGATGTGGAGATGATACACGTGTCCAGATTCCGGGCCTCCTTTGTGACGCTTGGCAAGCTCTTGAAGATTTCATGAAGTTGAAACAACTTTCTATCAGTCTTAAGACTGCACTGGTGTTTGCAACCAATGACATGACACTCAGGAATGTTCCAAATATCACCCGGCTCAGAACTGGCGAGCAGCAATCGCCTGGTTTCCCATTCACAACTCAGATGCTTGAAAAGGGCAGCTGCTATAGTCCGCGACTTCGGAAACTGCCACCCGGACCACACCTTATTGGGCAGATACACGTCCACCAAAACCAAAATCCGAACTTCGTGATCACGTTCTGACACCCCGATTACACGAGCAATGATTCTCAAACACCTTGTTATGGTGAAAAAAACACACACAGTTAGAGTTGCTGATATTGTACAAGTACAAGGTACAGTAGCTACAACACGAAATAAGAAACCCTAGTATGAATAAACAACAAGATTCCGTCTTTTGGCTTTACACACAACTGCATTGTAAATGCAATGGCTGTTTCATAGCATATGAATAAACCTTAACTACGTCTGATACCACATTATGACACAAATAAAGCCACATTTGCAGTGCTATGTTAAATAAGAGATGCACTAGGGTTTGATAGAGATCGAACACCAAATCATATACCCTAATATGAACAAAGCAAAATTACTTATTTAGGATCGAAACACACCTGTTAATTAACAGAATTTGTATCTGACGAACAACAGATAAGCACCCTCGTTCATCTAACCGTGACGAATTTACGGGCACCAACTCTGTGCCGTCGCAGACAAATTGAACGTCGCCGCTGCTGTTGCGGGAGACGTTACAGCGGGCGTTCGCAGCTGGCAAGGTTTTGAAGCTGTGCGGAGACGCAACTTCGAGGACTGTACTGAGATAACCGCACAGTTTATGACCAGAAACCTCATCGCCGCCGTCTGAATTTTTCTCCGCCGGTGAAGCCGCGGTTTTCGGTTTAGTCATGAAGGTGAATGGGTGGATCCCGGCGGTTACTTATTCCACCGATTCTTCTCGTATAATCCTTGAAGAAAAAAAAGACATGTATTCTAGGGGTTTTAATCTTTCATGCCGCACAATTTATGTTTATATAAATGCAGCATGTATTGTTGACTTATTCTTTTTCCGATTAGATTAAAAAAACAGTTTTAGATTATGCGCATTTAATTTCGCATCCATATGTATATATAATGAAAAAGACTTGATGTTTCCAATTTTATGTGATTGTATTTTACTTTCCGGTCCAGATTGTTAAGGTGAAATATGTATAGATAATATACCGATGCAAGGTTAATAGTGTAAATATACGTAGATCTAGTCTAAATAAAGAAAATCCCATCCATCTAGGAAACGGAACTATCTTTGCTAATTCCGTCAAGGGATATACATAAATGCCCATCCATCTTGTAGATCTAAAATATTTTTCGCAGTATTTTTCGTAGATAACAGTCTGGATTAATATTTTAACAGTTTTTTAAACTTCAAATTATTTTAAGAAAAATTACTTTATGGTTGTATATTGGCATGTATATTAAATTATGAACGGCATATGGACTGTATTTTATTTTATGGATTGTAATTGGACTGTTTATTAAGTCGGATTGTTAACGGTATATTTTGTTGTGGACTGTATTCCGACTTTTTATTGTTTTATGGACTGTAGGTGGATTGTATATTATTTTCTGGTTTGTATATGGACCGTATATTTATGATTTGGATTGCTTATCTAGATGGGTTGATATTAAGAATTCAAAAGGAAAAGATGGTTTAAAGAGTAAATTTCTATCGAAAGGAAGCAAAGCTTCAGATTTGGATGAGAAAGCAGTACAGAGAATTGAGATGAGAAAGTTTACACTTTGATCTAATAACTGCCTATTGCAACATATGGTTATCAACTACAACTAATGATCTATTTATACAAAGGATTGAAAACTGTTTAGACGATGGTCTAACTAACTTTTCCCGCCGATCAATTCACTTCTTTCCTCGGCTTACTTTGCTTCTTCAATCAGTCCTATACATGCCTTTTACCAGATTAAAACCTCCAGAAAATACCAATAAGCCGTTGGAATCATGACAGTTGATTTCCAAGCTATTTGGTTTTCATGTTTTAAGACTGCATATGGCATGTATTATAGACTGTAATTGGACTTTTTTTTATTTTGCACTTGTTTGGAGTGGACTGATTCTGGATTTTAAGCTTTGTGCATTATTTGACAGTATGATAGCATGTTGATGACATGATATTATTGTGTTCATATACAGAGTGGGTTGATTCCAAGCTATTTAGCTTTCGTGTTTTTGAGACTGCATATGGCATGTATTATGGAGTGTACTTGGACATTATATAATTTTGCACTTATCTGGAGTGGGCTGATTCTAAACTTTAAGAATTCATTATGGTCTATATGTTATGAAATTACATAATTATGCATGTAATTGATGTAAAATAAGTCCTGTGAGTGATGACAAAAAGAATGTGTTGTAGTGATACTCAATGCAGCCATATGGTGTTGTCATAAGGCAGGTCTGATCTTGGTGGGGCATTAGAGTTAGATAGTACCCTATCTATGATGATATGTTATTATGAAATTACCTAAAGGCAACCATGAGTTTAGTTTTAAGTTGTATTAATCTTAACAATATTTTCAAATGATTTTCCAAATGATTTTCCTAAACCATTTTCATGCTAATCAACAAATCCTTCACTTTTTCGGTCCTTCCACTAGCAATCAAATGTTCCAAACATGCCCTTACAACGTCTGAGTCCACCATCAAGTTATGTGGTAGAATTCTAAGCCTTCGAAGTCTTTGTTTTCCCATATGTGGATTCCTCCCCATACACTTCATTTTCTGTATCACCACATTTTGCAAGGAAAGAAATATTATGCAGAGTTTTTGGGTCTTCACTTTCAAAAGCATCAACCCCCTAATAGTCCACGTGAGCAGAGCTAGGGTGTTGTCATAGTGAACTTTGAATGCTAGGAAAAAAAACCCAAGTCAAGAATGCTCAAATCTGGTGATTTACTGGTTGACACACTAATTAGCTTGATTTTAAAACTGTTTGAATTGGTTAGTGCTATGAATTCTGGGTTATTAGCTAATGTATGAGTGCTAGCTTTATCTTGTTGAACTTAAACATTTTTGATAGCTTACAATGGCCACTTAGATTTTATGGTTGGAATCATTTCATATATATTAGTTTCTTCCTAATGCAGTCTTGTTTAATTGGTTCAATAGGAGTAAGAATCATGGTTTCCCTAGGCCTGTTGATACTATTGTTCTTGGCTAGTTTATATCAAAATATGGGAAAAACATTTTTTTTCCATCGAACAACACATATCTTTATGATTAATAAAAAGTCGAATAAACAACACATAGAAACATAAATTTAGGAACGTAATTCTTATTCTTGTAACTCTATATGGTTCTTATCAGTAAGGGCTAGTAAATACCTTGTTTGTTGCCTCCGTCATATAGAACCATATTTCTCAGCGATATGGAATGTGTTGTGCATATCTTTGAATTGCATGTTGCTTTTGATCTTGGAAAGACACCATTCCAGCCTTTATTTGTGTTTTGCATTCCATAGTCAGGCAAGGATGAACAATATCTGTATACCTCTTTATTGTTTTGTTTGCCACAACCCTTGTATTGTAGGAAAAATTCTATATCCATGGCTATGGTGCATGGCCATGGATACAAGTGTGCAGGACACATTAGCACAATGCGTCCTCTATGTTTTCCATTTTTTTCCATTCAGAATGCCTGAGGACGCATTTGCCAAATGCGTCCTCAGTGCATTAAATTTTTTTTTCGCGCCGGCAAGAAGAGGACGCATTGCCAGAATGCGTCCTCAATTTAATTTCATTTTTGGAAATCCACGGTGAATGAGGACGCATTGTGCTAATGCGTCCTCCCTGAAAAGTTTCGTCAACAGCCTGATAATTTGGACTTGGCATGAGGACGCATTGTCCTCATGCGTCCTCTCCCTGGGCAAATTCCTGACATCTGCCTCTTTTGCATGCATTATTGACCCTCTTTGCATGCATTATTGACCATTGCATGCATTCAGCTGACCTCTGCCGCATGCATTATTCACCCTCTTTGCTTGCATTATTGACCATTGCATGCATTCAGAAAAACTGTGGAACCCGTGCTCTCCATCAGAAAAACTGTGGAATCCGTGCTCTCCATCCGTTTCTATATTTGCAATTCAAACACTTTATTTCATCTGCAATCCAAACCCGTTTCTTCCTCTTGCTCCGTCATTGGTCGAGTTTCATCGCCGTCCTTCGTTTCCAAAGTTGTCGGGTAATTATTCTAGCTTTCATATTGTTGTTTGGTTGTATGTTTTTTTATTTATCGTGCCTTGTTTCCGAACTTCGCAGCCTGAGCATTCTCGATCCGTCGTTGACCGCCGTTGATCGTCGTTGACCGCCGTTGACCCCTTTGCGAATTTTTGTTATCTTGTAAAGGTATTTAAAAAATTCATTATCGTACGAATGTGTTTATTGATTATGTGGGATTTGGTCTCTTGTTTTTTTTCGATCGAATTAGGCGTGAAATTATTATTTATGAAGTACTTGTAAAGTTCTTATTGTTGATAATGTTTTTAAAGATTGTACGTTGTTTGAGTGATTATGTATCTTGATTCTACTAAATTGTTGAAAGAGAGTGAGTATGTGTGATTTGTTTACTATTGTTTGCATTAAAGTTGTAGTAATAGTTTAATTAGTGTGGTACTATTGTTTGGAAAATGAAAAAAGCTTAATAGTGTACTGTCGTTATGAATATCGAGTTACATGTCATTTATTTGTATAATGCAGTAGTTCGGTGTTTTTGCTTGTGTACCTGTATAGAGGTGGTCAAATTAAGTTTGACCCCACTGTGGGTGTGTATTATGACCCTCCCATACCGGAGTGGAACGTGACTCTGGAAAGGAGGTTAAGCCACTCCGAGCTAGTTCATTTAATTTTTACAAGGCTTGGTATTGCGAGTGGGGGGTTTCAGTTGAAATTATATTACCAATGTCCTGAGTTGATTGGTTCGGCCATATACTATTGGTGTTACAATGTGGCGGGTGACGAGTCAACCGCGACATTCTTCAACATTGTTGAGCGAATGTCCTTGTCATCAGCAGAGTTGTACATCATTCTGGATAATGTGAGAAGCACTATTGACCGTGCGGATGATCTTAGTTCAGGCACATTCGTGTCGTTGTTGAGGAACATGCAGAACTGTACACCTTTGCCAACCTTACCATCTCCTGTTGATTGTTAAGGTTTTGTCGTCGGTGAGTCCAGCCAACCCAATGTGTATGTTCACGTCGATTGCGCCCAGCCATCCATAAGTGGTGGTATGTATGGTGGCCATGAAGGAGATCTGAATGAGTTCGATGATGATTATGTGGATGAAATTAGCGAGTATGTTGTCGGTCATGTTGGGAGCGATGAGGATGGTGTTGAAGGCGAACTTGGACAAGGCAGTGAAGATGATCATTCCCTGTCAACTGATTTGAATCCGGGGGACGAAGATGAAGAAGTGGTGTGCATGAACATTGTACCCCCGTCGTTTCGTAATTTGGTGAATCCTGAAACGGTGGGCTACTTTAGGGATTATGGGGGCCCTGATGAGGATGACTATGACCCAACAAATTGTGGTGATGAATTAACTCTTTATGTTCAAGCGACTGGCAAATTAGATGTCGATATGCGATTCCGGACAAAACCAGAATTGGTAGAAGCTATTTCGAGATGGAGTTCCATGATGAATAGGGAACACAGAGTTGTGGAGAGCCGGTCACGCACATGGTATACGAAATGTAAGGATGTGGTTGAAGGAACCGGAAATTGTCAATGGGTTGCTAGAGCCAGCAAAAAGGCTTCGCATGGCATGTGGGAGATCACCAAATGGGCAAGTAGTCATGCTTGTGTTGGGCCTGGGTGATCGACGGGTAACACTAACCTAACATCGTTGATGATCGCCCGTGCAATTCTCCACCACATTGACGTTAACCCTTCTTACACGGTGAAAGATGTACAAGCGCATGTGAAGATGGATTTTAATGTGACCCTTTCCTATAAGAAGGCGTAGTATGCTCAACAGAAGGCTATTGATTTGGTGTTCGAAACTTGGGAGGAATCCTTCGAACAGTTGCCCACATATATGGATGAGCTAGTCAGGGCAAATTCGAGCACCGTTGTTGAGTGGGTAGATGTACCCGATAGAATACATGGGCGTGGTTTCCAGAAATTCAAGTTCATTTTCTGGGCATTTGGTCAGGCTATCGATGCATTTCGCCATTGCAGGCCGGTGATTAGCGTAGATGGCACCATTTGAGAGGTGCATACAAGGCCACAATGCTAGTTTCCGTGACACATGACTCGAACAACTACATACTCCTCATTGCTTATGCCATTGTTGACGGTGAAACCAATGAGAGTTGGGACTGGTTCATGCGGAAACTACGTATCCACGTGGTAGGTGGTGATAATAGGCCAATCTGTATTATATCTGATCGCCATGATGGAATTTTAAATGCAATAAGATGGACAGACGAATGGAGGGAGCTAGCTGGATACCACATGTTTTATTTGCATCATTTTCAATCAAGCTTCCTTAGTGCTGATAGTGGGAAGTTCAAGAATGCGCTTCTGAAGACTCTAGTTTGGAAGCTTGGTAGTTCCAGACGAGAGAGCAGGTGGAGGGGGTACAAGGAGGAGTTGGAGAGCATCGAACCGTCTGCCTAGGAATGGTTGGTAAAACATGATACCAGTAAGTGGTGCCTTGCATTTGATGAGGGTGATCGACGTTGGGGAATTCTAACAACCAATTTGTCAGAGAGCTTCAATAACTGTTTAAGGCACGCACGACATCTCCCGATAACTGCGTGTGTCAAAGCGACCATCGAGTGAACAGTTGAAATGTTTGCTCAAAGGGTAATGGATGCCACGAATTGGAGGTACTTTCTAGATTCATTACAGTTCTTTATGGATTTTTGTCCTAGTTTCTTGACTCTAAAATGATGTTCAAATGTTTAGGTCTGTGTTCCCTTCTAGGATATGGAAAAAATTTCAGAAGCAAGACACGTTGGCATAGGGACATATTGTCACTATTTTTGGGATTGCATCACAGACTTATAGGGTTGTGACAAGGACCATTGATGGAAGCATCGGTGAGAGCCAGTACACAGTCAAATACCAAAGAAATTTGTGTACTTGTGGTGAATGGCAAAATTTTCAATTCCCATGTTCACATGCGTTAGCTGTCTGTAGGCATAGGCGTGACGACCCAGCTACTCTATGTGACAAGGTATATCACACGAATACCTACTTGCAGCAATATAGTCAGGGTTTCATGCCCCTACGAGATCCATCACTGTGGTAATGTGCTAGTTGGAGACTGATTCCCGATATTGAAAAGTTCCGCAATAGGTGGCGTGGGCAGTATGCAGAGAGAAGGAGAAAGAATCAAATGGATGAGAGGGTGCCGGGTGATTCCAGAGGCCGCCGTAGGCGAGGGCGTGACTAGTGTCAGTTGTTTGCTACATTATTTGTTACTTTGTGTTTGGGCATTTGTGTGTTTTACGCGCATTTGAAAATTTACGATTATGTGTACTTGTCTAAATTGAAGCTACTGCAAACTTTGGTTTGAATATCAGTGCACTTGTAACTTTGTTACTTATTTGGAAAGCTTGATTGTGCTTATTTGCCAGGTGATTCTGATTATCAGCAGGTATACACCATGTATCATCCGGGTCCCATTGATGATACATTACTGTAACTGCACTAGGAGCACCGTGCACGTGCTCTGTACAATGGTCAATTAGAGGATGAGGCACTGCAGGTGAAGCAGTGCGATGGGGCTTGTTGGACTGGTCAAATCCCTGATCCAGTCATACGCTACGTGCGTGAAGCTGGATTCCAAGGACTTTTGGATTCTGCTCTGATTCACATTGATCATTCTCTGGTCACAGCCTTAGTGGAGCGTTGGAGACCTGAGACTCACACGTTTCACCTACCAATTGGGAAGGCTACGATAACTTTGCAGGATGTGGGCATGTTATGGGGTCTACCGATCAATGGCGTGCTGCTTACTGGAGTGGACACTAGCCGACGCATGGAGGACTGGTAGACAATATGTGGAGACTACCTAGGGGCTACACCGAACTCGAGTGTTATCAGAGGAGGTCGCATAAAGGCCAGCTGGTTGGGAGAATTGTTACATAGTCCATTCCCTGTTGATGCTACTGAGGTATATTGTCAACAACGGGCTAGGGTTTTCATTCTACTGCTGGTTGGTGGAATGCTATTGTCAGACACACCCGGACACCTTATCCCTTTGCTGTATTTGTCTTCACTGATGGACTTCGGTGCATCACATCAATACAGTTGGGGTAGTGCCATTTTGGCACACTTGTACAGGTGTTATGTGATGCTGCCATCCCACAAGTGAAATCCATATCTGGACCACTAGTCTTGCTACAGGTAACATTGTTGGTTAATTTTGTCAGTTGTACATACTATTGATCATGACCTCGTATATTATATTAAATTTTATTTCATTTTTTGTCAGCTGTGGGCATGGGAGCGAATCCCATGCATCCGTTCGGCCGGACGACTACCGGTGATCGCCACAATGAGTGCTGTTGGTTCCAGGTATGTATTGAATTCATCGGGATTTACTTTTTTAACTGCAAGGCAATTACTAGGAATGACTTATAGTATTCACTATGTTCCTAACAGGTGGAGAGCGCGACACGATTTATCCCAATCACCTATGCATGTACTTAAAGTGTACCGCGATCAGCTAACATCTCTTCATGATAGACAAGTATATTGACATTCGAATTTCCTGAACTTTGACTAATGGTTATAAGGGATTCTCAGAGCTAACCACAAGACCTACATGTTATTGCAGTTTATTTGGCAGCCGTACACAGAGAATGTCGTGCAATAACTCCCACAGTATTGTACGACTGGTAGCCACAACTGGCTATTGTCTGTTGACCTCATTAGCTGGCATGTTGTAGAGTACCATCACGTACATCGTGTTCTCGGGCAGTTTGGCCCCATCCAGCCAATACCCATCCAGTTGGTCAGTAAGGATGAACAAAAACTACTTTATACTAGAGACCGTCGCGGGAGGTCAGGATTGGATTGGCGTGTGGAACTGAGAAGATATATCGATGCTTGGGAACATCAAGGACAACGACAAGTTTATGTGCAAGGGCTAGCGGATCTGTACACACCCACTCGAGAATACATGGAGTGGTATTTCCGAAGAACAATGACCCTGGTTGATCAGCCAGGCCGGACCGAAACAATTGCGAAGGGTTTTCATGGAGATGGGGATACTCTGGAGTATACGGTATTTCCTTCATGTCCGCTAGTTTTCACAATTAATACTATATGTTTCCTCAATATTATTTAACTAACATATTCCCCTCATTGTAGTTGCAAGCAATGTCTCAGATGAGAATCATGTTGGATACGAATTTGGACGACTGTCCCCCACGTATCACGAACATGATTAGGGAGGTACGCGATGTTGCCACCCGTACTCTACAGTATGCACATGAACCCTCCAGACTGCAATTCCACCAGCCATTTGTGCACTGTGACGAACCTCCACCGGGTGTGAGTTACACTAGCATTAGAAGCCACCGTCCAACTCCACCTGGTCGACAGGGTGGTCGGCGATCGCGTGCTCGTGTCCATACAGACCGCATTGGTTCATCAGAAGCTGGAACTTCAAATGCGTGTCCGACAGACGCTGGAGCATCACACGGTGGACCGTCACAGTATGACACTACTGCGGCTGATTTCAATGCATATCTTACACCCCTTCCTAGTCATGCCGGACCGTCACATGGTGGATCCTCACAGTTCGATATGGCTGCAACAGATTTCACGTCATATGTTACTCCCAGTACGAGTCATCAATACATGTCGCATGCTGCTCCATTAGATACTGGTGGTGTTGCACATGTCCAGCAGGGTTCATGGCAGAACACGGGAGATGATATGCAGGAGGATTGTACAGAGGGAGTGCCAGATGTTGCCATCCATTTTTCTCCTGAGATGGTCGTCCCAAGACGCACATCCCGCACCATACGTCCTCCACCATGTGGAACATGTGGAGAGCTTTGCAGAGGTCGTCGTTAGTAGATAACATGATGACATTTAGCACTAATTTATTTATGTTTGATACGTCTCCTCCACATATTGTACATTTATGTTTAATTATATTCATTCCTACTATATATTACTGTAATTTTGAGAATAACATAAAAATATAAAGAATAATTTACAAATTAGATATTTTACTGCTTATAATTACAATTTATATATTTTTCTAATAAAATGTGGGACTAAAAAAATTGTGTACGGTAATAATATACATGTCAAATTAAATACCCGTTTTTAATAACACTGAATTAAAATAGGTATAATTCAAACAGTATTTCAAAAAAATTAAAAATGTAAATTAAATACATTTGTTTATTTCAAAAAATAAATTCATGAGGAGGCATTCATGTAATGAGTCCTCTAAACAATTCGTTACAAAAATTTTTGAAAAAATTGAGGACGGATTCTACTAATGCACTATATTCACCCAAAAACAAATATAAAGAATAATTTACAAATTATATATTTCACTGATTAAAATTACAATTTATATATTTCACTAATAAAATGTGGGCCTAAAAAAAATTATGTACAGTACTAATATACATGTAAAATACAATGCCCATTTTTAATAACACTCATTTAAAAAAGGTATATTATTTTGGAATGCAAAATGTATATTAACCGGAATGCGAAATGTATTATTTTGTCAAATTCAATACCGGTTTGGAATGCGAAATGGAGATGAATATATTACTTTTTAACAATTTTAACAATTCGACACAAAAATTGTAAAATAAATTGTAAAATAAATTGTTAAAATTGTAAAAATATTTTTTAACAAAAATATTTTAAAAATTAAATAAAATCTGAGGATGCATTCATGGAATGCATCCTCTTCATAAATTTGTTTTAAAAAAATATAAAAATATGAGGATGCATTCATGGAATGCGTCCTCTAATTAAATTTGTTTTAAAAAAATGAAAATAAGAATGCGTCCTCTAATAAATTTGTTTAAAAAATATGAAAATATGAGGACGCATTCATGGAATGTGTCCTCTAATTAACATGCAAAAAAAACAGTGAGGACGCATTCACATAATGCGTCCTCCATATTTGCATCCATATATAATAACATGCACAAATGCATCCTGTTTCGGTTGACCATGCACATATGGATCAAGTTGTCTTGTATTGTACTCTTGTTGACTTGCAGCCTACTAGCTGCTATATACCTGTAGGTACGCCTGGAACTCAATGGCAGTGTTATTAGAGCTTCAAGGTCAATGGGCTTTTTTACTAGTAGCTTCACTTCCACGAAGCCTAAACCTTGCATTCACAACCTCAACATTCTGCAGCTGCTCCTTGAACCGTGCCCAGACTAAGCTCATCGTTCGGGAGGATACACCCCATCTACCTACTGCATTAACCCTTTTATTCTTGCAAAATTAACATCTACTATATTTTGGAGCAGAAACACGGCGAGTTCCAACCTTTGTTGGTTGGTGAGATTCTGACCAACCATCACAACATTCCGGTCAAACTCAATGAAGAAGATAAAGAAAAGGGAACATGAAAGATTTTTTGAGAGCTTTTTGTGACTTTATTGCTTAGGTGTGCTGTGTAATGAATGCTCCTTTTATAGATTTTTTTTTAGATTTTTAAAATTTTCTTGTAAAGTACTTTTATTTGAAGTTGCCTCCAAATTTAAAAATTTTAGCTAAAAGTTAAAAATATGGAGGAAAAATAAGACCCTAAATTGATTTTATTTCAAGTTAAATTTTGAATAGTTACAATTGTTCTTATATTGTTCATCTTGATGCAAATCAGAATTTCAATAAATTCTGAAAAGCTTTTGGTCAGCGTATTCATTCCTTTTTAGTGTTCATATTTTATCCCCAAAAGTTTCTCTTTGTAAATTGGACTGGGACAAAGGGAGTAAGGTTTCTGTTGATGATTGGATTTGATTAAACTTCATTAGAATTTTCATTTTGAAACAACTTGACATTTACTTCTACATGTCAATTCGATAGTGTCAGATACGATTGGCACCCTGAATCATTTTTCAACTAAAACAAGTCAAAACAACTATGCATACATGGGAAAACATCGAAGGACACCACAACTTAGTTTTTGGAAGTACTACGTACAACCCCCAGTATTACTTCACGTAGCCCCAAACTAATTTGAATGGGCTTATTTCTTTTTTATTCCTATGCCCCTCAATTCATCAAAATTACTTACCTCCCCCATTGACCCCTCCAATGACACCCTGTACCCTCCCTGCCAAAAGAAACAACACCCCTCATGCCACCACCTCTCTTACCAGAACCATCATCGCTACTCGCTGCCACCGCCGTCATTAGCCCAACATCAACCCCACTGCCATCAGGCCAACATCAATCCAACCTCTGTATCCAAAAGAAACAATGCCACCACCTTCGTTGCCAAAACACCGCTGCCATGAGCCCCTTTCATCTTAAACATAGGTAAATCCCAATTGAGTTGAAGAACACTCCCCCCCCACACAAACAGAGTGACATGAGTAGCTTCACTGATTTGCTTGGTATGTTAGTTAGGCTAGATTTATATGATTTGTTTGATTTTTTGTTGCAAAAAATTTAGATTCCTTGAAATTAGAAGTGAAAAGAGGATTTTTGTATGAACAATATGCGACGGCCAAAAATCTATGATTAAAAGTCAAAAAATTGAAGTTATTAGAGGATATTGTGCAACTGAAACCAAATCAGTCTCAACATGAAACCAGGAGCAACAAGTGAACCAATTTGAAGTTAAATTTCAAAATTTTGTTGTAACAATATACCATATTTACGTCTTATTTTATAAGAGCAGATTTTTATCACTTAGTTCAGGACTCTAATAGTAGTTGTATATAAGCATACGTTCTGAATCAATGAAAGACAAGTCCACAGTTCATCTTCTCAAAATCTTATATGATATATCTTCTTTCATTTTATATGGTACCAGCAAAGTCTCTAATATTCCAATCAATCCTCAACCATGGCAGTACCACTAGTAGTGAAGAACTTGTCTTCTTCTGATTCTCAATCTAAATCTTCGTCTCCAACTCAAATAATTCAAACTACATCAGTTAATGATCCCTTCTTCATTCACCTGTCCGATAATTAATCTTACGACATGGCTCTTCTCTCCCTTGATTCAAGGCAACAATTATCCGACATGGGTATGTGGCATCTCTAAAGCTTTGAATGTGAAGAACAAGCTGGGATTTGTTGATGGCTTTATCTCATGTCTGACAGATCCTGTTACTCGAGCAAGCTGGAAACGATGTGATGACTTGGTAGGAATGTGGATCATAAACTCAGTTCACACAGACCTACGTCTAAGCTTGATGATTGCTAATTCTTCTCTTGCAATTTGGTAAGACTTGAAGGTAAGATTCACACATTCAAATGCTCCTAAACTATATCAATTGAGAACTACTGTCACTAGTATCAAGCAAGATACTCTCTCTATTACGACATGTCACACCAAACTCAAAGCTCTTTGGGATGATATTGATTCACTTACTTCTAATGAACCATGCATTTGTGGTGCTCAAAAGATCTTGCTTGAGCGTCTCGAAAGAGATCGCGCAATGGAATTTTTGCAGGGAATTCATGATCACTTTTCTAGCCTTCGCAATCGAATTCTCTTAATTGAACTGATGCATTCAGCTCAGCAAATTTTCAACCTCACCAAACAAGACGAGGAACAACAATCCATTAATACTATTGCACATCCAAACATTGATTATGTTTCCCCCAATATTAACAAGTATGATTCTCGTCATTCTCGATCTATTGGTACTAGCTACACAAACAAGGGACAACGTCTGTATTGTGATCACTATAGCAAGTATGGATATTCTCGACATACTTGTTATCAACTTCATGGTTTTTGTCAAAACACGCCAAAAGGAAACACATATCCTTCTACATTTGCTGCTACCACACCTAATGAAGCAATTCTTCCATCACTATTAACTGATCAATATAACCATCTCCTTGCAATGTTGTCTGCTCCAAATGCTGATTCAGACACATCACCCAAAGTGAATCTCATGGGTAATGTGATTAATCATGTTTTCTGGTATGTCGATAGTGGTGCGACGCATCACGTTTGCACTGATGCATCTTTATTCAGCAAATATTATTCTTCGCTAAAACATATTTATGTTCAACTACCAGATGACTCTCTTTCCACTCACTACTGCAGGGCAGGGGTATTTGCACCGGTAATTTAGGGCAATAGCACTGGTATTTTGGCCCCCAAAAATACCGGTGCCTATGTATAGGGGTGTAGAAACGCAACAAATTTGCACCGGTAAAATGGACTGGCGTAGAGCAGTATTTACTCAAGTATCTTATGCCTGTGCAAAATAGCGGGATCACAAAATGTGTGCACCAGTATTATTTGGAAAACCGGTGTAATACCGGAATATAGTTTGCGTTGGCATTTTGCACCGGTATTTAACCCATGAACTGGTGTAAAATAGTGATTTGTACACCGGTATTAAATCTGACACCGGGCTTTGTTTTGTAGTTGAAATATAGTTTTTTTACCAGAATACATTGCGCCGGTATTTTTTACATCGGTATTACTATACTTTATGCACCAGTATTATTGAAATAATTTTGAAAAATTATTTAAAATGTGAAATTTTTTTAAACTGGTAACTGCCTTATACTGGTGTATTATGTGGCTAAAATTTGCAATGTCTAATTTGTTTTCCGATGGTCCATCCTGGATCATTTCTGGGGCAACGACAGTCATAGATACTTGTGGACTATTATAAATTGGAAACTTTTGAATAGGTAAAAAAATTGAAACATTCTATTACGAAAATATGGCTCGAAAAATATGCAAACATTATTCCAACATATGAAATAGAAGAAGTATCTTAAACATGGAATCAAACAAAGTAAAACACAAGTTTAGTATAACCAAACACCATCCATAGAATTCAAATATCATCTGCCATTCAATATTAACCATCAACCTATTATGTCGTTCTTATCATCCAGAAGTAGTAACGTAGTGTTCGCCTGCTGCTGGTAGTCTCCGAGCCAAGCCCCACACCATCTCTATGCTACACCTTGAATTTCGTACACATGGTACGACTCTTTGCCCTCTGGGAAAATCTGTTAATTTCAAACTTACACTGTTAGTCAATAATGTTTCTTTTACTAGAGATTAATAATAACAAATTTTGAGATGCAAGGTTTACCTCCAAGATATTGTTTGTCTCTGGGTGATTAACAAATTCTTCCATGAAGATAATGATGGAGTACCCACATTGCCACGAACCATTCTAGGTTTGGTACTGCATGGGAAGGGTAAATGTAATTACTAATCCTAAACATAAACTTTGATGGATGAAATGACAGAATGATTTACCATATTGTTGTTGATTTTCCAAGTTTAGTCGGGTTCTGGCTCCGTGTTTATCTTCTCCCTTTGGTATGCACAAGCAAGCCTGTGAAAAAAGTAAATTTAAATAGTTACTTCTTCCCGTTTATTATGAAACTAGGATTTTTTATTTGATTGATTGAAATACCTTGAAATGACCCTGAGTTCGACCAAGTTTGTTGGTTTGATACCCCCTGACAATGTGTCCAAAGTGAAAACCTCTTCCGTTTAGGGACGTATAATGATGAGGTACCAATGATCGATGTCAGAAAATTATGTTAACAAATTAATGAAATGGAAGTGGTTTGAGATGTGAATGTAATTATCAAGAAGAAATACTTACATTCTTATGTAGGGTACGATGTAGAACTCAGTATCTATTGCCTTCATTGTTTCCCAAATTTGTTTGAAACTGAGTTCGACCTCTTGCTCGAAGTTAGTCAGGTTACCACAACTAGATGGGCAGAATTGGACGCGGCCTGAATTAGTTTCATATATTTTCTCCCACGAGTGCCTGTAATGTTAATTGTACATAAAAATGAATTCTTGATAAATTAAAAAACATAAAGGCTGTAAGTTTTGAAACTCGCCCCATCCACACATCGACCTGCACATTATCGATCCAGGTTAATCAGTTGCATGTTTCCCAAATTTTCCCCGAACTCGACCAGAACTTCTATTCCAACACTGCAGGTGTAATGACATGCGAATGTTGATGGTCCAAACACTGGGAAGAACATGCAGTCCTTATTCTTTATCATTTCCTGGATAGCGGCATTTGCTTCCTTATGAATTGCCCTATGATTGGCCAATCTGTCAGGTCTCGTTTGTTGACAATTTGCGAAGGTGAAATGATACGAAATGATCACTTGAGCATGTAGTATTGAACTTTCATTGTTAATGAATAATAATGGGACTTTTTTAGAGCATTACCTATTTTGGCAGCCTATTTAATCTTGGTCTTGCAGATGGCCGGAAATTAGCCGTTGACTGAGATTTTTGCTTGCCAGTATCCTGTTACAAGGATTAATGAATTGGGATACACAAAAATACTTTGAGGAATTGAAAAATAGTGTGTTACAAGAATGTACCTCATCGTTGCTGGTGAGAATCATAACCTCCTCGTCCTCATCATCTGTATCACCTCCGACATTGATTTCATCGATGTCACTCGGTTGCTCACTTGCCTTACCTATTAAGGACCCCAACCAATCCACAACGTTGTTGATCGCCTCTCCAATATTATCAAAGTGGTGGTCCACCAAGGGCAATCCCGCCCTAGGACGGAGTACTGACTTGCATACTCTGACACGAGAAACACTTCCTTGTTGGACATCCTGCGATGAGATACCTGTCGCAGGCCATGGGTGACTATTTTCTTCTTCCCGAATATGTCTTTGATGAAAAGAGTCATGCGCTCTTCATCCTCTTCGTATAATATTTAAGTGAACCGATAAAATGTTTATGGAGATATTTCAAATGTGTAAAACAATGTATAAGACATGCATCGATTATTGACACTGTACCTTTTCATCTCCTTCTCCGTTGCTAGGTTCTTCACTGGACTTTGTAGCAGCTGCAACAATGTCATCCATCGCTTTCTTTATAAACTTCTTGGGATTGTCAAGGCCTGGCAGAATCTGAACACTGCTTGCAGATGCTAAGCCCTTCACCTATTGCTCCAGGTACGATATCATGGCTTTCACGGCCGGTTGATTGTTAGATGGTCTCATCTAGGATGTCTCCTTGGCTAAGAAACTGCTATCGCACTTACTGTGAGAGAGATGAAGAACAGCCACCGCTTTGGGTAGACCCGTCTGAGTTTCTCTGTACCTGCCTGGGTGATCCTTCTTCTCTGTGACTTTTATGAGGATGTCCTCACCCGCCTACAGTTCCAATGCTCATTTTTCCTTAAGCTCGTTCCATTTCAACTGAGAATCACATAGGAACGCAATTGTATAAATGAATAATGTGAAGTACAAAAAAATTATTTTAAATGGTCAATTTTGGCGTAACTTACAACGTCTGGTGCAATCTTCTCAACCTCACTCGACGTGTATAACCCTTTCTTATCTTTGTTTTCCTCAAGGTAGATAAGATATCTGTCAAGTGTGAAGTCCCTTTGACTAAGTTGTTTCTCAATCTCCTCGCCAGTGAATCCCTCGGCAGTCAACATCATTCTCTCCTTCTCCTTAAGATCCTTACTCAATTTGTCACGGATGTGTCGATTACCCCTTCTGCCCGTGTGGTGCATGTAATCCCTGCCCTTGTTGCATTCAATATCTGTCACCCTGAGCCTCTGTTTTTGTTATAAATAAAAATTTAGTTGAATAGAATTTGTGGGAAACATGCCTCTTAACAAGCATTTATTTTTTCATCATACCTGAAAATCTGGATGCTGACGCCTCTTTTCAAACAAGTGTCATTTGTCTTCATCCATCCACTTGTACTTCTCCCTTGCCGGTATTCCAGTTTTATTGATACCTTTGTCCACATCGTGAATGAACTTATTTGCTACCTTTGTCTTCCAATATTCATGTTAGCTTTTTTCCCTCACTGTAACCTCCTTCTTCAGTATTTCTAGTTTCCCATCTGTCACAGGTGTTTCAATCGTGAAGCTCTCCTGGAATGAATCATATGAAAAAGAATGTCATTAATCACGTCTAAACTAAGACTTTACTATTCATAAAAATTTTAAATTACAATTGTCAAGAGTCTTAACAGAACATCTTTCCATGCCTCTTCCTTAACATTCTCAGGGACATCGCTCCAGTGTTCTCATGTGCTAAATCTAGCACCGAAAAGAATAATTTCCATAAGCGTGCCACACTGACCAATTCTTAATGCATACCGCTTGATTTCCACGGAACTCAAACGCAACAGGACTTGGAGTGTTATGCTTTGCCAACACCATAGACTGGCACGTACTAGTTCCCCGCCTCCTCAAATAACTTTTTACCTCAAACTTGACCCATCATTCTCCATTTTCCCTCCAGTTTTTGTCAAGTCGTCGTCCGCTTCATTAATAGTTAGCCTTCCTCTGATGGTGCTCTTTCCCTTTTCCTTGCAAATTGGTGTTTTGGCCAATTGTTTACCGACATCCACTCCTTCAACATCCTCTACAATAACATCACCTGGTTCTGCGGTTTCTTCTTTCTCTTCAATAGACGGGTCATTGGTTTGAGTTGCTTCTTCCTCAAATTTTATCTTTAACGGGATCCTTTTTTGTAGTGGTTCTTGGTCAGCCACATCAACCTCCTCATCGACCACATCTTTCACCTCCTCCTTCCTCGTAATCGGCCGCTTCCTCTTCATGTTGAATTTACCCTTCTTTGACAGCATCTACAAAAGTAGAATTGGAAATTCTCAATCCATGACGGTTCACACAATAATAGTACATAAAGATCAACATTGATAGAATGTGGCGTAGAACTTGATCAACTAGTTCGTAAAACTTTTGAGCAAAATATGGCATAGAAATTGAACAATTCATAGATGAAATTACATAATGTGAGGCATAAAAGTTTATATAACATGGCATAGAACTTGAACAATTAAGGCATGGAACTTGATATAGAATGAAATGGAACCTTATAGAAGTTGATCGAATACCATACCAATGTCTATGCATTCATAAATTAGGCATACAACCGAGCAATTGTCACTCCCCCCTAATGTGACTATCAACATTATCACCAACAAAAATACTATAGAAATACATCACCTATCCACAAAAAATGCAAAACATCTACCCCCCATAGTTGTATAAACATATCATTCAAGAGTGTAATTCAACTTTTTATCGATTTGCATATTTTTGGTCATAGAGGCAATTGATCGAACATGTATTGTGCATGAGGGATGGAATGGTTTTTTGAAGAGAATTTTACTTGGTAGCCCATGGTAACATAAACCCCAACACTTACCTTCACCAATGGAGTGTTTTTATTGCTACTCCCTTTTTCCAAACTCGCCAAGAACGGATCGCCAAGTACTTTCTTCTCTCCCCAACTTCCTCTCTCATTTTTATTGGTTCTCTTGTGTTGCTCCACACTTTATATGGATGGAATGGGAGATGAGGAGTTACAATGACTGATGAGGAGTTGTGGACTAAATGGTTGGAGTGGTTGATGGTAGTTTTGAAAGAGAATTTGAAGGATTTGAAGGAGAGAATATGATGAATTGCGGGAGTTATGGCCATTTCAAATGGTTTTGATTTCAGAAGTTACAATTTTTTACACTGGTAATACACACAGTACCTGTGTAAGAAGAGTGAAAATGGGCATGAATTTTTGCTAATTGTTCAGCACCGGTAACAATTATAGTGTAAAAATGAAGAAAAACAGCTGCATGCAGCTGCTTTAAATGAATTTTCCTTTGACCCGAGAGGAACGCACGAAAAAATTGGTTAAGTGTTGTACACCAGTATATTGTACCGGTGTATAAAAGGAAAATGCCGGTGTAAAAATGTGCAAAAAGCAGCTGCCTGCAGCTGCTTTAAATATATTTTTGGAGAAAAAGCGTTCAACCCAAGAGTAATTTCTGTAATATTTTCTAACTGTCCAGCACTAGTATATCTACCGGTGCAAAATATTAAATTACTGGTGTAAAATGTTTCGCGCCTTATTAAAAATCCAAAAAATTGAAAATTTTGAAATGCACACCAAAAAGTTGTACAAATACGTCGGTACTTCTTCATTATTACCGGTGTAAAAAAAAGTTTATTAGTTGTTTAAATTATCACTTATTGCATTTGCCTCCCGTGCATTTTTCAAACAACTCCAATTAATCAGATAGACGTTCAATTATTGTGAATAAACATTGTACTAGTCGTTTCATGCAAATATCCACCACACATGGGCCCCGTACTGTGACGTTTCTAAGCATTGTTTAATTTAAAAAAATTTGCAAATGGACCCCAAACATTTCGTTCGACCCCTTCAAGCACTTTTCCACCAGCCCAAATGGAATTTTCCAATGCTCCAGATTGAATAAGTAATGTTTTCGTACCTCAACGGTACCGAAGAACCTACAAAATTGATTGTATGCGTTTATTGCAATTAGGTCCCCTTAATTGTGATATGCAGTTACGACGTGTTAGGAAACTAAATAAATGATCAAAATGAATATTCCAGGATTAAATCATAATTGAAACATAATTGTGACTGGGCGGTGGTTCGTCTTGAAGCGCTAGTAGGTGTTGCAAAGTAAACAGTAAGGGTTTACTCCAATGTTTCTATATGTAATTCGAACATCTTCGAAACTAAATACGGAGCCCGGACCCGTTCATTTCCTTGCATGTTTTACTTGGAAATCCAATAGGGTTATTTTGTGGACCATCCGTTTCGATCGGATTGCAATTTTGATTTATGAGTAAACTTTTTACTTTTTGCAATTTAATCCCCTCCAAGAATTTTGGAAGGGCCGGAATATAAAATTGGCTCCACATATATGCAATTCAATACACAACGATCGTATTAATACATTTGTAGACCCTACTGGTGGACAGAAGGCCCTGTAAAACCAACAATGACTGTTTGCACTATATTCTCCATAATTACAATATTGCCCACAAATTTACTTGGGGAACCTCCATAGCTCCCAATGCTACATTTTTTTTTGCAATTCCAACCATTCTAGGAATATAATGTCACATTTTTGGTGGTCCTGAAGTAAAAAAATAGGCCAGCCACGTTTGGCCTAACATTTTGGTCTTCGTGAGTGTATTAAACGGACATAATTTCAATAAAAGCAACGCACAAATTTTTTATTCGATTCATCATCATGCCTGTTTGTCAAAAGTAAGAATTTAAAAATGTCAAAGTGCAACAAAGTTAAAGTTGAGTACATAATCTACTCTTCCTAACTGCTAATACAAGTTTTCTGTGAATAATATTGAGAAAATGGTTCTACCCCGTCAGTTGGTCCTGTTGCATCACCATCACGGGTACTTGTGCCAATGTCCATGTCCTCGACATCGCTTGCACGAAAGGTTGGAAAATTTCTTACTGCTGCCACGGTGTTAGGGAATTGATACGTCATAACCTTGGCCATATGTTCCTGCCATGATCTTTGGTATTTGGATTCTTCAAGTAAGTTTGCTACACCGACCTCCAATGCAGCAACTCTGGATTCAATAGTAGCGACAGACGTGACAGTTGTCTGTCTATAGAAAGATTCTATGCAAATCTTACCCATTGGTTGGCCATAAACGTCATATGCACATGCACTAACTCCCGCTATTGAACAAAGAGCAGAGATGGTACTGCAATAGGCATAAGATCCCATCTTATCCCGTTCCCTCTACAACATAGGACAAATTTGAAGACTAACATTCCATCGAAGCTCCCTCTTTATTGCATACAAGAAGGTGAGGCAAAGTTTATGAACTTCTGTGTTAACAGTTACTGGATGGATTCTATATGCCACAAAGTGGTACCACCCATTCATTTATGGAGTTAGAGTTTTCTTAGGTATTTTTCTCCAACCTGGTTTGACCAACTCATCTATGTCTGTACCTTTCCTAGTTACTGTCCCAAAGATCTCCTTCTCAATTGGTTGTTGTAGAATATAGTTGTCATCACCTAGAAAATGTAGTGTGAGAAACTCGTCTTCATCGTTTGGATCATTGTGCAACCCAAACAAACCATTGATAGATTCTGGTGTCACAAGGACAGTTTTACATCTACAATACACGTGGTCGTAGCTCGGACCGCACTTCAAGTTTGCATAGAACTCACTTACAATGGTCAGGTTAAATGGTTGCGGAGTCTCGCAGAATTTTTCCCACCCAAGCTTCCGAATAGTTAGTTTGAATGAGGGAGATGCTTCAATTCCTCTCTCTATGTGATTTCTCCATCCTTTGTAAGATTCATTGACCAACCTAGGCTTCTTGGACATGAAAGTACCATTCGGGTAAGTGTGCGGTGATACTTTCGGCAATGATGGGGACGTTGAATGTCGTATCCTCTTTGAATTGGATTTTGGAGGCATTTCCTAAGAAACACATTGAGGCATTTCATCAAACACCTTACATACGAGTCAAGCTATTCATGATGTCACATTCTCAATGATTCTATTTCATATTTAATTGCTAATTAATCATACAATAGAAGCATTGCAGTGGTTTACCTGATTATATGCCAACCTACGTAGGATTTCACCAAAGATGGATAGTGATGGAGATGGTATGGCATGAGAGATATAAATTCTAAGTACTATGAAATGGGGTGCTAATTGGGTTTTTTAAAAAGGGAATGTTTTTTATACACCAGTATCATACATATACCAGTGTAAAACGAGGCCTAAAGTAGCTGCTTTAGGCTGCTTTAAATTATTTTTTTATCTAATCCAACCCGAAAGTAAATTTTAACAATTTTTTTAAGTGCCAACACTAATACAATTACCGGTGCAAATGTTACAAAAAGCAGCTGCTTTACGCTGCTTTAAATACCAAAAAATTGATATTGTTGGACCCAAGAGCAAAACGACCAAGTGCACCGGTAGGAGTACCGATGCATAAGTACAAAATAGAGTCCCTCCCCTATTTTTCTACACCGGTAATTACATCTTTACCGGTGTAAAAAATCCACACCTGTTAGAAAATTTAATCTCAATTTAAACATATTTTCACTGGTTTAATTTATAAACACTCTATTGAAATCACAGATCATACCAACCAATTCATAAAAGAGTGTCAATTAAATAAATTATACTCTAAACTGCTGAATGATCATACAATTTTTCACAAAACAAGGTCACAGACATAACGGCTGGGAACGACCGATCTATCGCTTCTGCTTCAAGACATTGTTCCCACCTACTATTTCACCTCTCTCATCAACCCACAGCCCATCGTCGTGAGAACATCTTCCAACAATAGGCCCCCAACATCTTCCAAACTGGGAAATGCCGATGGAAACTCAGGACTATCAGTTATGGCGGGCTGATCAATCTCCTCATCAAAGTAAAAATTCTTCCCATGCAGCACCAAATGGCACTTCTCATTCGAAGGGTGCTCGATGTAAAAAACCCTCCGTGCCTAGGGAGCTAAGATTAACTTGTCATCTTCATATCTGACACGATTCAAGTCGACCAACATGAACCCCATGGGCTTCTCAATAACAACACCAGAATCGTGTTCCACCCAACAACACTTGAAGACAACAACCTTGAAATCTACATAATCCAACTCCCAAATTTCCTCAATCGCCCCATAGAAAGGCATCACAGCAATAACCAGATGTTTATCTCTCTTGCTTGTCTGCCACATGGATTCAGATTCAATTATACACCATTATTTTGAGTGGTGCTCTTCTCGTCCTTCACCAATGTTGAGAAACTGAATCCATTAATGTCATAACTAAGGTATCGTCTAACGGTACAGTTCGGCTTCCTTGAAAATGCCTATAGGTTACTGGGCATCCCGTTGACATTACAACAATTGTAAAACCAGTTAACAAACCTGGAAGAATGCTCGACCTGAATTTTATTCGAGGCCCAGTCTGGATGAATCTCTTCCAACAGGGAAACATGATCTTCAACATATGTTATAGTCTCGTTACTATTACGCAATACATACAGGTGAACAGTCATCAACTCAGTGTGATATGGTGTATGAAGCGTACCCTTGGAACGTTGAATCCCATTCCGCCTTCCACAGTGGGGTCCTCCAGGAACACCAACCGCTCTTCTTTCACTGTACAATACTCGATGATCTCCTCAGTGACGTACATCTGAACAATAGAGGCATCAGGCCGATTATGATTATGAATATAACCCTAGAAAACAGCCATGTGACGCTCAAAGGGGTACATCTGATGCATTCCGACATGCCCACACATACGTATCTCCCTAAACAAGTGTACCACTAGGTACACCATGATGTCAAAGAATGACGAGGGAAAATACTTCTCCAAATGGCATAGAACAACAGCAGCCTCTCAATCCAGTTCATCAAGTTGTTGCTGCTAATATTTTTCCTGCATATCGAGTTGAAGAAGAAACAAAAGCACATAACAGAAAATATGACTTCCACTTCCAAACACCAACGTATTTCTACGGGCAACAGTTGTTGCATAAAGACATGACAATACTGTGATTTCAAAGCATTAAGATGCAACTCTTCATTCACAAACCAACTAACATTAGAGGAGTAACCAGAAGGTATCTTCATTCCTTGGATACTCTCACACACTGATCTTCTCTCAGCAACTGATAGATTGTAAGGAGCAAGGGCAAGTACGTTCGCTTCCCTCTTACCTCTGGTGCCAGATCCAATCGTATACCAAGGCCAACTAAATATTTCCTCGCATTCAAGCTATCCTATGTCTTCCTGGGAATGTTCAAAAGCATCCTAATTAGACTCTCACAAATGTTCTTTTCGATATGCCTGACATCCAAACAATGGAAAAAATCCAAATCTTCCCAGTACTGAAAATAGAAGAAAATGGACTGTTTCTTCCATGATCTGTCTACAGCCCACCACCCTTTGATAACTTTTTACCTAGAAAAACATTCAATTTCTTCACCTTGTTGTGAATAGCTACACCGGCCAAAGGTTTGGGTGCCTTTCTCCTCTCTTTCCCACCAACGAATGCAACCGCGTTCTCCCGCAACTTGTGACCTACATGCAGGAATTTACGGTGACCCAAATAAATATTCTTCCACCCATTCATCAACTGATGGTAATCTGTCTCATCCTCGCAAACTGGGCAAGCCTTGTGACCCTTGACTATATAGTCGGAAAGGTTACTATATGTTGGGAGATCATTTATAAAACAAAAAAAATATCGCCCTCAATGTAAACTCTTCACCACTACAACCATCAAACATCAAGGCGCCTTCCGACCAAAGCACCTTTAAATCTTCTATGAAAGGGGCAAGATAAGTGTCTATGTCATTTCCAGGTTGTTCCGGGCCTGAAATCATGATGGACATCAACACACATTTTCTCTTCATGCACAAGTACGGGGGAAGATTGTAAATGGAAAGCATAACCGGCCACGAACTGTGTTTCGAGGACATATCCCCAAATGGGTTCATACCATCATTACACAAAGAAAATATCAAATTCCTAGGTTCGGATGCAAAGTGTGGATACTTCCTGTCAAATTTCTCCCACTGGTCTGCATCTGTCGGGTGTTGAATTATATCGCCATCTTTACAACTCTCCTATCAACGCACCACGTCAATTTCTTTGCATCCTTTTTATTCTTAAACAACCTTCTCAGCCTCAGAATAATGGAAAGATACCAAATACTTTTGGCAAGCACCTGCTTCCTCACCGACACAACATGCTCTCCATCGACAGCCACATTTCTCTTCTTCTTATAACGCGACACGTTACATACTGGACAAACAATCTTATCCTTAAGGTCACCCCTATATAGGACACATTACATACTGGACAAACAATCTTATCCTTAAGGTCACCCCTATATAGGACACAATCGTACGGACAAACATGTATCTTTTCATACTAAATCCCATTGGACACAGAATTCTCTTAGGTTCATAAAGGTTATCAGGAACCCCATTACCGGGTGGAAGCTTTTCATTCAAAAACTTAAGCAATTTATTCATGCTAGTATCACTCCATCACTCACACATTTCAAATTAAACAACTCCATCAAATACGACATGACCGTGTCTTTCTTCTTGCAACCGGGATACAATGGTGTATCCTTCTCACCAAGAAAGTTAGCCAAAACCTCGAGCCCTCCTCTAAACTCATTAACAGCCTCCTCACACATGTCATTCAACTTAACATCCCCAAAACACTCTCCCTCACTACTAACTCTCACTTCCGGTGGTGATTTTTCCCCATGAGTTCACGCAACATAATCTTTCGCAAACCCCCGGCTGTAAAAATGGAGTTTCTGGGTGTGTATCTTATCAGTACGAATTTGATTTACACAATCACGATAGGGACATAATATTTGCTTCTCTCGACTAAAAGCATGCTCCAAGAACTTATCCACGAACATAATATATTCATTGCTCACCCTACTAACATTGGCATACACATGCTTACGCCTCTCGATGACGTGATAAAATTCTACATATCAATAAATGTCCAACAATCAAACTTCAACACATTTAATACAATAGAATTTTTCATTATGACTTCCTGATCATGCAACATCATAAATGCACAATATACACCAACATTACAATTACAACATTCTTAACATGTCCAACACTATAGGAATCAAACTAATATCTACAATTCTACCGCAATCACCATCAAATGATCAAACAAAAAATGAATATATCTCTACTAACCAAAATCATACATGAAATCCTTAATATCCATAAATGTAATTAAAAAAAAGGGTACCTTCAAGGGTCTTCATTGTGGAGAATTCAATGCCTTCTTTAACAAAAAAACACCATTAATGAACATCTTCTTCCAAAAATCCCATTTTAACCGCTAAAAAAGGGGTGGATAAACATTTAATGCTATTTTATACACCGGTATTTAGAATTTACCGGCGCATTTGAAGCATTTTACACCAATAAAATCCGTTACCGGTGTGGATTTTCAGCCAAAAGGAGCAAATGTTCCTGTCCTGCACCGGTACAATCACAATACCAGTGCGAAAACTTATAGTTTTGGCACCAAAATTCAAGAAGAAGAATTAATTTTTGCACCGATGTTAAGAAAATACCATTGCGTGATGAATTCCTACACTGATGCTAATTGTAACCGGTGCACAAAAGCAAAATTTTCCCACTTTTTAAAATTTTTGCACCGGTAATTTCCCACTACTGGTTTAAAATTTTTACCTCTCCATGCCAAATTAATAAAAAGGGTAAATAAGTACACACCGGTAATCCTATACCGGTGCACATGTTAGCAACTGTACCAGTAAAAATACCTATTTGAATAATACCGATGCAATATATTTGACATTGGTGCGCAAGTAGAACTAGCACCAGTGCAAA
This sequence comes from Rubia yunnanensis, assembly GCA_037428765.1. Taxonomy (NCBI): domain Eukaryota; kingdom Viridiplantae; phylum Streptophyta; class Magnoliopsida; order Gentianales; family Rubiaceae; genus Rubia; species Rubia yunnanensis. The sequence continues at coordinate 16,253,966 of CM075070.1, forward strand.
AATAGGTGAACTTTACACCGGTTAATAGGATACCGGTGCATATGTACTTATTTTCACTGGTGCTGATGTTAACATGATAAATACCGGTGCAATTGGTTACATACGCACCGGTATACCCGTGCTTCTGAATTTATACCGGTGCGTATGTACCTATTTTCCAGTAGTGACTATACATCACATCGGTGAAGTAATTTTCTCACCAACATTGCAATTATCACATGTATATCATATCCCCACATTTAAATTTAATCGCATTTCTATATCTCAATTGACCAAGTCTTTAAAATGCAGGGCTGAATTTCTAAATTCTTCATGTATTTTTCAGGACCTACGCTTGAATCGGACGATTGGTCAGGTTGACCTTGTTTCTGGTCTTTATCAACTCCATCATTCTGCTGCTTGCTTTTCTTTCGTTGCTTTCGTTGTTTCTAATAATACGCCATTTAACCTCTGGATTTGTCGGTTAGGCCATACGAGCTTAAACCATTTTAAATTTCTATATAAAACAGTAGAGTCCGTTCATTCCAATTTATATTCGGAATGTAATGTTTCCCCACAGGCAAAACAAACTCATTTATCTTTTAATAAAACTACAATTTCTTCTTCTCGTTGCTTTGAACTCGTCCACTATGACGTATGGGGGACCTTCTCTATCCCATCTAAGGATGATGCCAAATACTTTCTTACCATCGTTGATGATTACTCAAGATGTACACGGGTCTACCTTATGTGTGCTAAATATGAAAATTTTAAGTATATTCAGAATTTCTATACTTTTGTCACCACACAATATGCCCATGCTATTGTCTCAATCTCTACGAGAGCACTTTCTCTTTTTCTACCTCAACTACAAAAAAAATTGATCCGACAATGGGACAGAATTTCGTCAAATGACATTGAAATATGGTTTTGATCTCATGGCATACATCATCAACAAAGCTGTGATTACACCCCTCAACAAAATGGGGTTGTAGAAAGGAAACATCGCCATCTCTTTTTGGATTCAAGAACCCTGGGATTCCAATCCAATATACCAATCAATTATTGGGGAGAGTGTGTTCTTGCCGCAATGTATTTAATCAATAAAATTCCTTCTCCGATATTATCTAACAAGTCTCCACATGAGGTCCTTCTTTGATCTCCACCGAAATACGATCATCTTCGTATTTTTGGTTGTCTTTTCTTTGCTCGAAATACATCAGTCCGAACAAAGTTTGATCCTCGTGCTAAACCATGCATCTTCTTAGGCTATCCTTTCAATCACAAAGGATATATAATCCTTGATATTGAATCCAAACAAAAATATGTTTCACGCGATGTTGTGTTTAAGGAACATATATTTCCCTTTCAAGATGCCATGTCTCATGCGAATGATTTTTTTTCAAATACAGAGACATTACCATTTTTTAAGATGACGATATCATTAATTATTCAATAAAACCATGTTCTCTAGGCAACATCGATCCTCCTATAATCACTACATCGTCCAGTCCACAATCTACAAGCATCCCTACTCCCACATCTATCTCGGCTTCTAGTTCCCAACACCATCAAGAACTAGAAAGTAATTCTAGCAACCCAGAAAAGCCACTTTGTCATTCTGAATGTGGCCGTCAACAATCTGTTTGGTTGAAGGATTTTATATGCAATGCCACTACATGCACTACTAATTCTCCTTCACTCACCATTTATCATTTCATAAATTCAACTCCACTCATAAGGCCTTTCTTACTTCTATTGTCACAGCACATTAGCCAAGAACCTTTACCGAGGCCATGAAACATGTTGATTGGCATGATGCTATGTCTAAGGAGATTGTGGCTTTAGAAGCTCATAACACTTGGACATTAACTCTCTTGCCGCCTGGTAAGTCTGTTGTTGATTACAAATGGGTTTAGAAGACTAAATTCAAATCTGATGGTAGTATAGAACACAAAGCTAGACTCATTATAAAAGGATATACACAACAAGAAGGTATTGATTATCATGATACTTTTGCACCAATGGCTAAATTGGTCAGTGTTTGTGTGTTATTATCTCTTACTGTAATTCGAGGTTGGTCTCTCCACCAACTGGATGTTAATAATGCATTTTTACAAGGAGATCTCGATGAATAATTCTACATGCAAATTCCCCCTGAATTTCATAAACAGTGAGATCATCGTGTTTGTCGCTTGAATAAGTCTCTTTACGGCCTTAAACAAGTGTCTCAACAATTGATTTCAAAATTCTTCTCGACACGTTTTGATGAAGGTTTTACTAAATCTCGTGCAGATTACTCACTTTTCTTTTATCATAACAATGACATTTCTATCTTTGTGTTGGTTTATGTGGATGATATTATCATAATGGGTAGTGATACATTCTCCATATCATCTCTCAAATAACGCCTTTAATTGACATTCTCCATCAAGGATCTAGGTAAATTACAATACTTTCTCGGCATAAAAGTATCAAGATCCACTCATGGCTTATTTTTTTGCCAACAGAAATATATACTTGATATTCTTCAGGATTCTAGCCTTACCAGCACCAAAATTTCATCATTTCCTATGGAACAACATCTCAAACCTCTGCCTACTTCATGGGAATTATTACCCGATCCAAGAATTTTTAGACGTTTAATTGGTCGTAAACTCTACCTTACAGTGACTATACCAGATATATTTTACGCTATTAATTCTCTTAGTCAATTTATGCAACAGTCGCGGTCTGCTCATTTAGAGGCTGCTTTGCGTGTCGTTCATTATCTCAAAGGCACTCTTTATCATGGGATTCTTCTATCTTCATCTAGTTCCCAAAATCTTCAAGGATATACAGATTTAGATTGGGTTGGATGCCCGATCACTCGACCGTTGACAACTTGTTACTTCACAATGCTTGGTGCTAGTCCAATTTCATGGAAGTCTAAGAAACAAACAACTATCTATCGATCATCTGCCGAAGCAGAATATAGGGCCATGGCTAATCTCACAGCCTAATTACAATGGTTTTCTTTTTTATTTAATAATCTTGGTGTTCAAATAACCAAACTGATTCCAGTATATTGTGATAATCAAGCAGCCATTCACATCGTTGAGAATAAACAAAACACATTGAACTTGATTGTTATTTTGTATGTGAAAATTTGTTACCTGGGTTAATCTCTCCAACCTGTATCTCTCTGCCAATCAACTCGCTGATATTTTAACCAAACCCCCTGGGGCAAACCAGTTTCGTCGAATTTTGTTAAAGTTGGACATACATTTGCAACCCACTCCTGCTCCAACTTGAGGGTGGTGTTAGTAGATATTGTGCAACTGAAACCAAATCAGTCACATAATGAAACCAGGATTAATAAGCGAAACAACCCAAAGTTAAATTTCAAACTTTTGTTGTAACAATAGACCATATTTATGTCATATTTCATAAGTGCAGATTTTTATCACTTAGTTTTGGACTCTATCACTAGCTGTAGATAAACATATGTGTTGAATCAATTAAACAGGTCCACTAATCCTTTTCTCAAAATATTATATGATATATCTTCTTTCATTTTATAGAAGTCTTAGGCACTGCCTTTGTTGATGCCAGGAAGTACAAGCTCATCGGAAAGCATCCATTGACATACGAGGTCGTTGGAATTCGAAGTCTGGGCGCTGCATGTGCTTTTTTCCTTTTCTTTTTAATATTTTTAATACATTATATATTATCTTTTAAATTTGGTTTTACCTAATTAATTCAATAATTATTATCGTGTTCCAACATAACCTATCTAACCAAGTATGCAATAAAATAAAGCATAAAGACACAATACTTGGTTACGCAGTTCAGTGACATCCACATACATCTGAGGGGACTAGCCCAGTTCAGAATGAATTCACTAATTAGAAAGATACAGTACAAATTACACCTTACAATTATACTTATCTTATCTAATTATTACACGTGAATTCTGCTAGCTCCCCTAGCTACCGATCCACCTTGATTAGACTCCCTCTGATCTCGAAACTCGTCGACGCTGGATCTCCTCCTCCCGAGGAATTAAGGTGTACGATTTTGAACTTGATCAACATGTTAAGGTATGTTGGAACATAAGTATGCTGGCCCTCGCAGTACTCTCAGAAAAGTAGGAAATCTGGGTATAGATTTTTGCAATTAATTTCATAAGTTATGCAGCCGCGATGTCCTCCTTATATATTCCATTGAGAAGATCAGAACTCTCCAAGATTATCTCCATAATATTCCTATTTCTTATCTTCTTCTAAAGCATATCCAAATTACATAAATAAAGAGATTTTCCTTATCTCAAATATCCCATAATATTCCATAAATCCAATTCCATATATATAGGGATATTCCATAAATCCAGTATGCTTCTACTACACGCCTGAAATACCATATTGCGGAAACTTCTTTCTTCCATAAACAAATATCCATGCAATATTCTGTCAACGGTTAAAACCTTTTCGGTTTCAGCTTTCCGTATGTTCCAACATGGAAAGTTTTTATTTTCCAAATAAGTTCACAAATGCCAACTAAATAAACAATGAAATTCTCGTGACTTTACAATCTCCCCCTTTCTCAGCCAGCAATGTCATTCTATTGAGGAGTGGTTGGAGCATAGAATTCATGTTGAATACCAAATTCATTGCAGAAATCACTTAATTGAGAATTTTCAATTTCCCTGCCATGATCACTACGAATTCTGGCAATCTTTCCCCCTGGACTTCCTTTTTCTGTCTGCAATTTTATCACCAAGCTTCTAAGAACATTCACATTATCATATTTTTCTTTTAGAAAAGCTAACGAAGTGTATCTAGAGAGATCATCAACGCATACAAAGATATTACTTCTTGCCACTCACACTAGGCCTATTTACTGGACCCATCAAATCCATATGCAGTAATTCAATATTCCTTGAGGTAGTGATGTATTGAACTGATGAGTGGGGAGATCGAATTTGTTTACCTTGTTTACATGGTCTGCACACAATTCCATTTTTGCTTGTAAGTGTATGCACACCTCGTACGACCTTTACATTGGTAATTTTCACCAGGGTTTTGTAGTTGATATGACCGGGCTTTCTGTGCCACAAGTTTCCTTTATCTTGTTTTGAACTCAGACACTTCACTTCTTGTTCTAGCATTGTCTAATGATCGAATGCCTGAAAAAACTTAATCCCCATCATGCTTCACTATGCATTTATCTTATTAAAATTATACTGCCATATTGTCATCACACAATTGACTGATACTCAGTAGATTCACCTTTAGGTCTTCAACGAACAAAACACTTGTAAATATGGGGAATCTTTCAATATGCATTTCACATTTTCAAACCACTCGACTCTTCTTTCCATTGCTGATGCATCTTCAACCACCGACCAGTTCCTGGGCTTGGGTTCTTCTCAAATGGACTTGTGCTTAAGCTATCCCTAGGGTTCTAGGGGTCAGCACTCTGATGCCTAAGTTAGTCTAAGCATTCAATATGATTAAGATAGAATGAATGATAAGTACATGTGTACCTTATATTTATACTCCGTGTCCTAAATAACGTGCACCTTAATTATCACGCTTAATTACCCACGAATGTGGTAATTAAGTTAGGGTATTAAATATTCTATAATCGGGCAGCCATACCTGCGGCCCAATGGCATTCTTGGGCCTAACCTCTATCAAGAGCTCCCAAAAAAGCAGGTTCTTGACCTTAGAAATCTGGAACGTCATGAAGGTCTTCGAGGTCTCGAATGCAAGGGACGATTCGAGAACTTGGAAGTTGAATTGAACCTTGCACGTTTCTTTCCTACCTTCAAGGATGAGAACCTGGTTTTCTAATCAACTTCATCATTTAAGATTCCGAAAGGGCACGTGCATGCTATACAATCGCGTGTGTCACTACCCTCTAAATATTGTGCCGTCAGAAGAGGAAGAGGTGATCACGTCTTTCTATAACTTATATATCCAATGCCAAAATAATTATCTGTCACTTTAGCCCCTCATATTTACCCCTCAATTGTGCTTCCTTATATACTTTTCTCGTTTGCAGACGTCTTCTTACAAGATTTTCTTTTCTATATTTCTCTCACGAGCGACCCGACCTCCATCACTTTTTCTAGGAATCAGTAAGTTCTTTCATCCTTATTTTCTTTCTAATCTTCTTGTTTCCTCCTTTTTCATCATAGCCCGCTCTGATGAGGGTTCCGCCTCCGATAAACTTTCCAGCAAAATCAGGGTATGCAAGTCAGGGGTTAGTACGCCGGAAAGAAATGTTAGCAACCCGGAATGTACCTCCTCCCCAGAATTCCAGTGCGACGCTGATACTGGAAAGGGCATATCTAATAGTCCTGGGGAAGAGCGAATCTTTCCCATGACTGATATACCTTCTCAAGAAGTTATTGAAAATTGGTTGTCGGGCATAGGCAAACCCTACAAAGGGGATCCCCCATGAGTGGAAAGATTGGTTTTTACCTCCCCCAAATCCAGAGATCGAGGCCATAAGGGAGCAGGAAGAAGTACTTCCTTTGAGGGAGGGAAGCACCCTCGAGTGGAACTTGGGAATCTTCTATGGCTGAGCCCCTTCAAGAGAAGAAAAAAAGGGCTTGTCAAAGATTAAGGCTAAAGGACTCAGGGAGGGAGCCCCTAGAGTTGGTAGTGGGGGCTGCCATTTCCAAACTTTTGGACTCGATTCCTCCTGACCAACGAGTAGCTCCATATGCCAATTTTCAACCCTTTCGAGAAGGTGAATCCCCCATAACCTTCGCAAAGGAAGATCATCTATCTCTATCCGACACCTTCATTGTGGGCTCACCTTTCCCTTTCCGCCCTTTTTTTTCAAACTCCTTAGGCAGTTTCAGGTGAGCCCTACGCAAGTCAACCCCAACATTCTATTGATCATGATGATGTTCTTGACCAGATGTGATGAATTCAATTTTAAACCTAGTTATAAACTACTTCGCTCACTATACTCTGTGTCTTATAGTGGGCGGTCAGCAGATATGATCGTCACATTTACCCATCGAGAAGTACATTGTAAATATTTTAGCATTCCTGTCAATTCGGGTGATTGGAAAAGCTGGAAAAGGCGATAGCATGAGGTATCGAGTCCCTCCGTGGAATTGGGTTGTGCAAGTTGAATCTCCCAAACTTGGGGAATACATCTTCCCAGATGCCCTTGAGAGGGACAGAAAAAAACTGTTGTCCAACTACCTCGACTACTGCCTCTTGAACATCCCTAACCCCCGAATTGGCGGCTTCACATTCCTGTCCAGAATCTACAAAAAAAATGTGTATAACACACTTTGGAAAGATACAAGAAAAAATCTAAGAGAACGTGAGGAACCCGAAGATGGCCCTCATCTCGAGGTCATTGTTAATGACCCTAGTCATTCGGGACCCTCCGAAGGTGCCTTAATAGAAATATGCTTCTTTTATTTGTTGTGTTATTATGTTCATTACTATTGACTGAATCTTTTTTTTCCCATTTTCAGTGGGTTTCACTAAAGGCTTAAAGAAGCAGAAGCCCTCGAAGCAGGGTCAGGCTTGCTCTGAGGGGATCATTGATTCCTCGAATCAGGCTTCCATTCCCCCAGCTCCACTGTCTCCTCTCTCGAATCAAGCCTCTTCTCTTGCAGCAGGCCTCGAGAGGCCCACCTCAGCCGGTGATGCTGAGCAATAACCTCACACACGGAACGTTCGCCAGAAGACCAGGGAAAACAACAAGACTATCAGCCCCTCCTCACCAAGGCCGCTTATGGGAACACATGGTTGTAAAGATGTTCAACAACAATCATTGCCCCCTTCGAATGATGCGCTTCCAGAGATTGGCCTTGATCCTGAGGTTCTTTTCCCTTCTCTTTTCTCTCTTCCTCCCCCCCCCCCCACCCACCTTTTGTTAACGTCAATCTGAGTTGAATTGTTTGATCAGGCTTCTTAAATATATCATGAGGCTACCACGAAAATAATGGCCCTCTATTCCCTTGGCTTCGCTGAGAATTTGCTGCTAAGGGAATCTCTCGAAGGTCACCAGCAAGTCCCCGAAGGGAAAGAAAAAATGCTCGAGTAGAAGGACAGAGCACTTGAAGATGAAGTGAGGAATCTTCAAGAAAAAAAAAAGCTTTGGGACAGTGAGAAGCAAGGTATAGATTCCGAGAGACGTCAATGGTTGCTAGAGTGGGATACCCTCACTAAGAGGGTTCAAACTGCAGAAGAGAAGGTTCAAGCTACAAAAGATATGGCCACACAAATGTGACTGCTCGAGAACTTCAAACACAAGCTATTGAATAGCCCGGAGCTTGCTGAATTTTTCCTGGAGCTTCTAAGGATGACCAAGGAGATTGGCGGCAGTAAATAAGATGAGGAATTTTTAAAGCCACAAGTGTCCGCCTCTCTTTCTAAAGATTTGGCCAAGCAGGGGGATGAACTGGTTAATCCAGAACTCGAAGCCACCATGGATGCAAAATGGGATGAGGCTATTAAAAATGAAGGCCTTCGCTTTGCCATGTTGAATTTCCTCAAGGCTAAAGGGGAATTCTTTACTGCCAAGGGGATTCGAGCGATCCCCCTTCCAGAGGCTACAGGCGCCTCTCCTGAGCAAGATTCCCCCATCAATCAGGTGGAAGAAATGATTGATTCCACATCAAAAGAGGATGATTCCAGGGTAGGTCCCTAATTGTAAAATTTTCCTCTTCTCTATTATCTTTCTTTTTGTTTACTTAAGTCCCCTTAATTGTAACCCTTTTTTTTAAGAATCAATGAAAATACACATTTTATTTTTGCTGGGACATATTGATTTTCCCTTTACTTTCTTTATTGATTTTATTCTAGAAGGTGCTTGCGAGGAACTTTTGAGTGACCAAAAAGAACTGAATGAGACAAATAAACAGTTACTGATTTCCCTTCGGGATCTTTCTAAATGAAACCAAGACAAAGACTCCTTAAAGGACAAGATCTACAACCTTGAGGCTGAGATGAAGCTATGGAAGTCTAAAGATCATCCTACGTTCAAGGGTAGCAAGGAATTTAATGGTACCTATCCTTTAAAAGTGGTCAAGGGTCGCGATCTTGCTGATAAAGAACTAGAAGAAATGATGCGGAAAATTTATTCCAAGTTTGGTTTCCTAAAGTCTTTCCTTGCTGCTGCAACTAGGCTCTCAGTAGTGGAAGGGCGCCTAATTGGCTGTTTGGGAGAAAATTACAGATTGGTGGCCCAGAGGGAATTAATTGCCAAACAACGTCTGTTAGCTCAACGTAGGACTTACTCGCCTGGAGGATGGTAGTTAACGAGGATCCCCTTTTTGGCAAGTGAACCTCCTTTGTCCCCTCTACCCCCTCGAGAGAGCCCCCCAGTTGAAGATAGCTCTTTGGTGGAATACCTTTTATCAGAAAATGTAAAACTCACTGGGGAGATCGAGGCCTGGAAGGTACAAGCTATGGAAAGGGAGCAGCGTTTTGCTGAGTATAAAGAAAAAGTCGCCACCCACAAAGTGAGCCTTCGTGGCCACATGCTTGCTCACGACATTCCTTCCTAATACTTAATCAAAAACGATCATCTTACATAGTATCTATTAAAAGCTGCCCAGTACTGGATGGAAGAGGTCAACATCCATGAGAATGGGACTCCACGGCAGAAGAAGGCTTTTAACTTCATTCTCGATTGGCTAGCGGAACTGAAGGTAAAGGGATTTACCCCCTTCGAGTTTTTGATCTGCCCCTCGGTCATAGAAGTTTGCCATGAAAGATGTGGAACACCACCTTTTCCCGATATTTAAAACTAACCAAGGGCCTTCATCAAAACACTGCAAAAGCATTGGGTCATCCTCAAAGGTCCCATTTGAACCTTCCACAAAGAAACGATGTAGGATTGTCGCCATCACTCTCTCAGAATATCCTGTAGAGGAGCAAATGAAAGATATCAGAAGAGCGGCCGGTATAAGGTTGGAAGAACTCGAAGAAATAGAGGCAAATGTGAAGAAGCTAGGAAAGCCTAAGTCCATTGAAGAATTGTTTCAAATGGGATTTCCTTCCCGTGAATGAGTATACGTAGATGGATTAACTTGGATAATTATTAATGTAGATATTGTATACTTAGTATGTGTTGAATTTGAATGAATAATTAATATTCTCCATGTCTCTGTTATTTTACCACTCAAATACAAACTACAGTGCCGCTTTAAAGCCAACCACTCGAATATCACCTAGAGCGCCGCTTTAGAGCCAACCACTCAAATATCATCTAGAGTGACGCTTTAGAGCTAACCACTCGAACATATCTACAGCGCCGATTTAAAACCACCCGCTCGAATACAAATTAGAGTGCTACTTTAGAGCCAACCACTAGAACATCATCTAGAGTGCCACTTTAGAGCCAATCACTTGAACATATCTAGAGCGCCACTTTAAAGCCACCCGCTCGAATACAAACTACAGTACCGCTTTAGAGCCAACCACTCGAACATATCTAGAGAGCCACTTTAAAGCCACCCACTCAAATAAAAAAATAGAGTGCCACTTTAAATAAAACCACTCGAACATCAGTCGTAGCTGGAAACATCATCTAGAGCGCCGCTTTAAAGCAACCCACTCGAATACCAACTAGAGTGCCGCTTTAAAGCAAACCACTCGACATCATAGCTGGTAATACTTTCTCATGTTGCTAATGTTCCACCTTCTTTGTACTCAAATCCCGTTCATCTGTTTAAGAACATAACTTCCTCCCTGATGCGATTCGATCACTTTATAAGAACCTTCCCAATTCACGGCTAATTTCCCCTCGGGCTCCTTTTGCTTTTCTCGTTTTCACCCATTACTAGGTCACCCGGGTTGAAGGAACCCTTCTTTACCTTTCTGTCATGATATCTTCTGACCCGTTCCTTGACCTTAGCCTTGCGTAAAGAAGCTAGTTCTCTATTTTCCTCCACTATATCCCGATCGAGACATTTGTTTTTCTAATTCATCATCTCATCTGCAGCAGCCATTATCCTTGGACTAGGGACTCTTATTTCCACAGGAATTAATTATTCTAAACCATATACCAGACTATAAGGCGTTTGTCCAGTAGCAGAAGACTCAGCTGTCCGATATGCCCACGGCACATTTGGCAATTCCCATATCCAGTTACCCCCTACCCCCTCGAGGCGCGTTTGTATTGCATTTACTATTGTTCTGTTAGTAACTTCCACTTGCTCGTTGGCTTGAGGGTGGTAAATAGATGTCACCTTCTGCTTGATCTTATACTCCTCGCACCATTTCTTGAAGGGATCCTGAGCAAACAGCGTTCCATTGTATGTAATAACTGTCCTCGGGATTCCGAAATGACACACAATGTTCTTCCAACAAAAAGAGATGGTCATTTTCCCCCTTAGGCTTGTCAATAGCTCAGCCTCTACCCACTTGGTGAAATAGTCAACAACCACTACTAGACATCTGAATTTCCCTAGCGCTTCTGGAACATGGCCCACCAAATCGATTCCCCATCTCTGACACTGATAGTAAGCCTGAATATACCGGTTCGCTTCTTCAAAAATTGTCGGCCAGTAAAATCCTGCTCGAATGAGCCTCCTTGCCACGGACCTGGCTCCCTGGTGGCTGCCACATATCCCTTCGTGAGTCTCCCCTACGAGGTAATCCGCCTCGTGAGAGTCAACACATCGAAGTAATGGCTGCAAATGACCTCTTTTATATAATCATTCCTCTTGAAACACATACTTGGAGCCTTCAACCTTATCTTTCTGCCATCCACTTCATTTTCTGGTAGGACTCCCTCTCAAAGATATGCCATAAATGGTGTCATCCAGGAGTCTGCCATCACAAATGCCATCACTACAGGAGTTGCTGCTGGGATTGGGTTCCCAGATCCGAAGAAGCGAGCTTACTTAGAGTGTCCGCTTTGTGATTGCTTTCCCTCAGAACCTGCGTCAATGTATAAAATTTGAAAAATTTTAACAAGTTCTTTACTATCTCAAGGTATCTCTGCAGATTGCGCTCTCTGGCCTCGTACTCTTCATTCAACTGTTGGACCACGGTTTGAGAGTCACTGAAAACCTCCAGTTCCTCCACTTGCAACTCTTTGGCGAGGTGCAATCTGGTGATTAATGCCTCATATTCAGCTTCATTGTTAGTTGCTTTAAATACAAAGTTCAATGCATATAGATAATCTCTGCCCTCGGGGCTAGTAAGAAGGACCCCCACTTCATTTCCTCCTGATGTGATGAACCATCCACATAAAACTTCCATATCTTACTTTGCCTTATGTCTTCATTCTGGATGGGCTCCAAACACACTTTAAGGGGTTCTGTAGTTTCCACGATAAAATCTGCCAGTGCCTGCCCCTTAATCGCAACTCGAGGATGATACTAGATATCATATTCTCCCAACTCCACTACCCACTTCATCATTCTTCCGAAAATCTTCGGTTTTAGCGGGATATGCCAAATTAGGTGGTTCGTGAGCACCACTATCTTATGTCCCTGGAAGTAGGGTCTTAACCTTTGGGCTGCATGCACGAGAGCTAAAATCAACCTTTCAATGACCGTATACCTCGTCTCTAATCCCTACAAGGCACGGTTAATGAAGTAGATCGGGTGCAGAACCTTTTCTTTTTCTTTAACCAAAGATGAGCTAATTACTAGGGGTGACGCAGAAATATACAAGTACAACGTCTCATCCTTGTCTGGCTTCATCAAAGTAGGCAATGTCCTCAAATGCTCTTTCAACTGCTCAAGTGCCTCTTTGCACTTACCATTCCACTCGAACTTCTTTGCACTTTGAAGAACATCAAAGAAATGCAAGTGCTTCTCTGCTCTCTTCGATAAGAACCTGCTTAATGATGCCAAAGATCCTGTAAGCTTCTGCACATCCTTTATCGATTGTGGGGTTTTCATTGTCCTCAGAGCTTCGACCTTTTCTAGGTTTACATCGATCCCCCTCTCTGAGACCATGAATCTGAGAAACTTTCCTGCTCCTACACCAATGACACAATTAGACGAGTTCAACTTCAAATTAGCTTCCCAAAGCTTCTCAAATGTTTCTTCCAGGTCTTTTAAGAAATATTCATAACTCTTGCTTTTGACCACCATGTTATCCACATATATCTCCATGTTTTTCCCTATTTTCCCTCTAAACAGTCTATCGACCACCTCTAATAAGTAGCCCCAGCATTCTTCAGCCCAAAGGGCATCTTCTTATAGAAATATGTGCTCATATCTGTGATAAACGATGTCTTTTCCCTATCTTCCTTTGCCATGAGGATTTGGTGATACCCCTTATGTGCGTCAAAGAATGCTAAAATTTGGTATCCAGTGGTAGCTTCCACCAACTTATCAATTGGTGGCAACGGGTAACTGTCCTTGGGGCAGCATTTATTTAGGTCTGTAAAATCTATACACATCCTACATGCTCCATCATGCTTTGGAAGCATAACTGGGTTGGCAATCCAATCGGGATAGAATACCCCCTCGATGACATCTGTTTTCAGTAATTTTTCCACTTCCTGTTTAATTGCCTCAGCTCGTTCGGGAGCGAAGAACACTCTTCTCTTCTTCTTCACCGGCTTAATTGGAGGGTTGATGTTTAGTCTATGCAATTAGAGACTCAAATGGACCCCCGCCAGGTCAGATGTACCCCATGAGAACACATCTTCATATCTTCCCAACAAGTCTTGCAATCCTCTTTTCACATCTCCGGGAATCAGTTTCCCAACAGCTACTGATCCTTTATCCCAAATGAGCATTTGTATTGTATCAGTTAGTCCTGCTTCTGTGTGTATTGCCACTATATCTCTCTATTTCCTCGCCTTTCGTATTGCTGTTAGGTCACATTTCTATGCCACAGTCTGATCCCCTTGAATAGATACCACCCTCTCGAGCAGGGGATCGGTATTCCCCTATCTTTGCTCTCCCATCACTTCCAGAGTCCTTGAGGGCCCCGACACATCATTCTGGATTGGTACCAAGGTGTTTACACCAATCGCCACTGAGGTTTGTTCCCCCTCGTGGCCTATGCCCGTACTAGATTCTACTCGTAACTCCGCTCCCATCGTTTGAGTATTGGCCATGTCTTTGTCCTCGATGCAGGCATGGCCAATACTCAAACGATGGGAGCGGAGTTACGAGTAGAATCTATTGACCTCCTTTTGGATTCTTCGATGCTAACCTTAGTGGAGTTCCAGCCCCCGTACCTATTGACCTCAATATTTCACTCCTTTGAACTACCGTGAACATAAACTCTCAAAACCCTTAACCCGACTTATTCATCCCCACAGATGGTGCCACTTGATGCATCTTCAACCACCGACCGGTTCGTGGGCTTGGGTTCTTCTCGAATGGACCTACTATCAAGATATCCCTGGGGTTCTAGGGGTCAGTGCTTCGATGCCTAAGTTAGTCCAAGTGTTCAATGTGATTAAGACAGAATGAATGATAAGTAAATGTGTACCTTGTATTTATACTCCGTGTCCTAAATAACGTTTATGGGGATTAAACACGATGCTTACCCATCTATATGGGATAGACTGTCTTGTTATTTGACCTATACTAGTCTGAGCTCTTTACACACAATAATCATCAGATCTGCTGCTGTCATAACATGCTGGAACATGTGGAAAATGAGGAACAAAATTTTATATGATTCTGCCATTCCACAACCAGGAGTAGTTTTAACTCAGATAAGGAATCAAATTTTCTATATGTTTACTGCTAAACCAATATTTATAGTATCTAAGGTAGACCAAGAAATTGTTGATCATTCTTTCCTCTCTCTAATCAAATAGCCTCCAAAGCCAAAAATATTAAAAATAGCTTGGTCTAAACCATGTAGAGGCTATAAAGTTAATGTTGATGCTGCATGGTGTAGGCAAACTAACAGGAGTGGAATTGGAGTGATCATAAGAGATAGTAGGGGTGGCTTTATTGCTGCTCATACTATTTTTACAGCTGCTAACTCCCCACTAGAGGCTGAAATGAAAGCAATCAAGTTTGCAATTGGAAACGTTGAAGAGTTTTATACTCCTGTCTGCTTAGAATCTGATTGTATAAATGCGGTTACATATGTTAATGATCCCCTCAATGCTCCTTGGACTCTGTTTCAACTAGCAGGTGATGCAAAACAATTGTTGGGTGATATTCTGCTACTGCATACTCAGAGACAAGCCAATTTAGTGGTTGATGCCCTTGCTAAAGAATGTATACATGCTGAGTATGGTTTATCTATGTATAGGTTTAATGTGCTGTCCAATAACATCCAGGGTCTAATTAGGTTAGATCAAATAGGTACACCTTCGTTAAGGTTGGTAAATTGATCGGATGCTACTGATTATTGCTATTACTTGCAGGAGTTTCAACATCAATGCGATGGCTCACTTGCTGTGAATACTCACAGATAGAGTGCACTGGTGCGGGCGTTTTCCTTTTCTATGAGGATACAGTGCACTGGCAGGTTTCTTTTGCAAAAGTCGTCATGTAGAGGATAGGCTTCTTAGTGTAGATGGGGTGTGTCTGACTGACTTGTATTTCGATTTTTCGATCTGCTAATAAGTTCGACACTCTTCCCAACTTACTAAGAGTTTTTGTAACCCTCCTACTATTAGATTCATTCCTTACTTCATTTTGGAGGCAACTAATGTTGCTTCAAGAGCCAATAGCTCCCTTATGTATACATCAACTAAGCCAATGGCTTCATTTTCTCTTTTTGTTGTCACCTTTGTTTTTTACATGGCTTGGGAAGGCCTAATACATATTCCCCCATCTCTGGATGGTTTCCAAAAAAAAAGTGTCCTAAATAACGTACTCCTTAATTATCGCTATTAATTACCCACTAATGCGGTAATTAAGTTAGGGTATTAAATATTCCCTAACTGAGCCGCCATACCTGCGACCCAATGGCTTTCTTGGGTCTAACCTCTATCAATTGCCAAAAGTAATAGGACCATCATCATATGACTTGATGTTTGTCAGAAATTCCTGAGTTCCAGTTATGTGGTGAGAGCAACCACTATCAAAGTACCACGAGTCTCTAGAATGTGCAATAAGGGAAGTATGAGCAACAAGACAAGTACTAGTGCGTTTAATGACCTATACATTTCTGACCATTCTTGATCGTTGGATATCATCTATGTTGGAACATGCACAGAGTTAACGTCCAATCATGATATCCCTAGGCAATTTCCGGAATTTTTCCTCATTATGGCCTTGATACATGCAGTAGCTACAGATGAGAGGTTTGCGTTGACAAGTCTTAATCACCTTTCTCTTTATTTCTTGAATTTTCATCTCGAAATCGAATGTGCTACCTAGTGAGTTGTTGTACCCGAATCCTTGTCGATCTCTAAAGTTATTTCCCATGGTCAGAATATCATCAAGTTTTACTTTACCAGTGTTCAACTTGGTATCTCAGCTCTCTTAGTGGTTGAGCTTGGATTCAAATTTAATTCTTCAATCTCTCTTCTGAGTTCAACAACTAGAACTAGCAACTTCTTCTCCTTCACAACCAGTTTATTTTTCTCTTCCTTCAATGACTTGTTTATATCAACTTAACTTTCAGCCACAAGTCAAACATTTTTTTTATATGCAATGTAGATCCCTTCATCACTCACAACTCGTCCTTCGTAATCACTGAAAGTATTATCAGAGCCTGTGTTGGAACATACATCTTCGTCTTTTGTTGACATGTTGGAACATACATCATCATCTGATCCACTATGAACTTTTGCTCCAAATGCTACATATTTACTTGTAAGTTCATCATCGTCTTTTTTATTTTCTTCATCTTCACTCCAAGAGGTGTCGTATGATTTTCCTTGCTTCTTTCGGGTATTAGCACATTCAACCTGAATGTGACCGTATCTTTCACATTCTCTGCATTGAATTCTTCCAGATTTCTTTGCTTCACCACTTTTATTTCTAGCGAACTGCCGATTTCCTTGTTCCAATCATATTCCGCAATTATTACTAAGGTCTTATGCTCAAGGTCTATTTCCACTAAATCTTTCTTGTGATTTCTTTTTTACCACCTACTTCAACATTCTTGAGAAATTCTTAGTGATTAGAGCAAGTTCTTCAATTCCATCATCACTATCAGATTCATGGATGACCCTTGATGATAAGGTTTTGAAGGCCAACTCCTTCTGGACTTTCTTTGCAGGCTGTTGCATTGTCATCTCATAGGTCTGTAGTGATCTCATTAGTTCATCTAAGGTCATGATGGCTACATCTCTTGCTTTATTGCTTCAACTTTCATAGAAAATCTTTTGGGAAGTGATCTCAAAGTGTTTTTCACCAATTTTTCTTCCTTGTAAACTTTCCCAAGTTGATACGCCATATTGGAGATGTCTCTGAGTTTCCCACTGAATATATAAATAGGATCATCCTTCTTCATCTTTAGTTCCTCAGAGTTTGTAGCCAGCATCTATAGTTTGGATTTACATACACGACTTGTTCCTTCATGAATGGTCTGTAGGATATCACAAACTTTCTTTGCCTGGTGGCATGTTGAGATGAGTTTAAACTAATTTTCATCCACCGCTGTGAAAATAGCATTCAATGCTTTTGAATTTGCCAATGAAGCATTCAGTTCATCTAGAGTTCATGTAGACTTGTCTTTGAGTTTCTGCTTCTTCGTACTCGGTTCTCCTTCTTTCTCCTTTGAACTAGTTTCAGCATCTTCAGTAGAAGAACTCCATTCAGTTTCAACAAAGCGCCATGCTAGTTTATCCAGTGAGTTGATTAATAATCTCATGCGTGCTTCCAGTAATTGTAGTTGGTTCCTTCTAGCAGTGGTGGCCGAGACACCAAAACTCCTTCTTTGGTTGCCATGGTAAAACCGGATCACACATTCCTTGACACAACTAAGGTAAGAATAAGTGACTTAACTCTGATACCAATTGAAATTTGGTTTTACCTAATTAATTCAATAATTACTACTGTGTTCCAACATAACTTATCTAACCAAGTATGCAATAAAGTAAAGAATAAAGGCACGAGACTTGGTTACGCAGTTCGGTGAAATCCACCTACATCTGTGGGGCCTGACCCAGTTCAGAATGATCCACTAATCAGAAAGATCAATACAAAGTACACCTTACAATTATACTTATCTTTTCTAATTATTACACGTGAATTCTGCTAGCTCCCCTAGCTACCGATCCACCTTGATCAGACTCCCTCTGACCTCGAAACTCGTCGATGCTAGATCTCCTCCTTCTGAGAAATTAAGGTATACAATTCTGAAATTGATCAACGGGTTAAGGTATGTTGGAACATAAGTATGCCGGCTCTCGCAAGACTCTTGGAAAGATAGGACATCTGGGTACAGATTTTTGCAATTAAGTTCATAAGTTATGCAGCTGTGATGTCCTCCTTATATAGTCCTTTGAGCAGATCGGAAATCTCAAAGATTATATCCATAATATTTCTATTCCTTATCTACTTCTGGACTATATTTAGATCCCATAATAAAGAGATTTTCCTTATCTCAAATATCACATAATATTCCATAAATCTAATTCCATATTTACAGGGATTTTCCATAAACCCAGTATGCTTCTACTACATGCCTAAAATATCATATTGCGTAAACTTCTTTCTTCCATGAACAAATATCCACGCAATATTCTGCCAACGGTTAAAACCTTTTAGGCTTCAGTTTTCCGTATGTTCCAACATAGAAAGTTTTTCTTTTCCAAATCAGTTCACAAAGGCCAACTAAATAATCAATGAAATCCTCGTGACTTTACAATCTTTTATTTGTTTTATTTTTGTATTATTATAAATTTTTTATGTATTTTAAACGATTTAAAAGGTAATTGATCATGAAATGAAATTTTAAAAATAGTATTTATAATTTATAGGTAAATAAGTAATATATACTATATACTAAAAGAGCAAATTCTTGGTTAAGTGACACCCTCACACTAGACCACATCAACTTTCACAATTTTTGACAACTGGCACTTCTAAAATTTGTCACGTCAACTTTAAATAATATTTATTTATTTATTAACATAATTTACTTTTCAATTCCAATATATTTCTTAA
The DNA here is from genome assembly GCA_037428765.1 of Rubia yunnanensis. Lineage (NCBI taxonomy): Eukaryota > Viridiplantae > Streptophyta > Magnoliopsida > Gentianales > Rubiaceae > Rubia > Rubia yunnanensis. The sequence continues at coordinate 16,272,972 of CM075070.1, forward strand.
AAATTGATGATAATTAATGCAAATAATTTTCTATACTCTAACTAACAATGTATTCCTTAATGTAGATAATTAATGTAGATATTCCAATGTATCCCTGCTGATAATTAATGCAGATAATTCTTTGAAAAATATTTATTTATTAAATTAAAATAATAGTATTCCCATTCTAATTTGAGTCCGTCTTTTGAAAGACGGTTTTTCCAAAAATAATGGAAAGACTAAGGTTTAAAGTGTAAATTAGAAGAAATGAAGATAAAATTTTTGGATTGCAGCAATCGGGTTATAAATTTTATAACTAATACATGTTGCATACTAAAATTTTAATATTGCAACTAAGACCTTTTTTATTTTTATTATTTTAATTAAACCCCGTCTTTCCATAAGCATGTGGAAAGACCGTCTTTCCCAAGACTTTGCCTTCTAATTTAACTAACAATTTTAAAAAAATTGATTTATTATAAAAATATATTTCATATTTTAATTAATTATTTGTTGTTGATAGTATTTATATACAAAATTCATTTTTATCTTTACAAAATATAGTATTTTTTTATATAAACATAAAATATCTCATTGTTTACTAAAAATTAATTAATTAATTAATTTTTATAAATATAATAAATATCAATAAATACATTTACTTACTTTAAATCGCGCATCCCACGGGTTTATATCTAGTGATTATGGAAGGCAAAAGAAATTTGTTTAGTCAAGCTTAAAATAAAATACATTAGTAAAGTAAGAAAATTAAAAATTATTATGTTTTGTAACAAAAAAGAAAAGAGTATTATTTTATATTTGAAATATTTATTAAAAGGGAATAAACTTAAAAAAAATAAAATGATCATTAATTAATTAAAAAGGTAACATTAAAATAATTAAAAGATAAAAATAGTGTGTCTAATTCAAGAGCCAGACACAAAAATTGTGTGCCCGCTCCTAAGGCCAGACACGAGTGTAATGCATCCGCACTATAGAGCGGACACAAAAAATGTGTGTCCGCCTTCATTGTTGGACACAAAAAATGTGTATCAGCTCTTTAGACCGAACACAAATATAGTGTGTCTGCTCCATTGGGCGGACACAAGATCAGTGCGCTATGTAAGGCCAGACACACTAATTTTGCGTCCGACCGTATAAGAGGGGACATACATATTTTGTGTCCGGCACTTTCTGATTAAATTTTTAGAAAATAAACAAAACTTTTTAAACTAATAAATTCATAATTATAGCATTTAGAAACCTTTAAAATAAAAATAGGCAAGTACTTATTTTCATATCCAAACTTTTCAATATAAGAAAATAATAATTCTCATATAATATTTGAATGAAAGTGACTGAAGTTTTCAATGGGAAATAAGTGAAGTTTTCAATGGGAGAAGAAGAGAAGAAATGTTCCCATTCAATACACAAATACAGAAACCACAAATACAAACGCAGACTCTTCAAATTAAAACATAATCATTGCTCAAACTCGCAATTACATTAGCCGTGAACTGGCATTAACCCTAATCCATCATAATTAAGAGTCATTGCGAATCCCATTAAAAGAAAAGAGAAGAGCAACTTCTTTCCATCCAGTTGTCCATTCAAACAACCTCATACTCCCATCAGATCCCAGTTTCAGATACTGCGCCGAAGAAGCCTGAGGAAGACTTATAACCGAATCCGGAGCACTAGGTTCAGCAGAATGCACATACAACGCCAAACTACCATTCACAAGTTTAACGTAGCTCGGTTCTTTGTTCAGTTTTTCACCATTAACAACCTTCTGAAAGTACACCTGAGATCCCTTGAATGCAAACAGACCAGTGTTATTCACCGACATGGTGAATGCTCCTCCATCAGCGCTCAGTTTCTTGCCCGAACCGAGCTTCTGACCTGGAACCAGAGAGTCTGTCGGGCTGTCGAATGATTGCCAGACAACGTTGTTCTTCACGCCGAGCAAAGCGAGGTTCCCGGTTTCCGACAGGTTCAGATGCCGGACGGATTTCCCCGCGGTTTTAGTAGACCACGCGACGGACCCGTCGGAGTCCCGCAGAACCAGGTCGCCTCTCGAGGTGAGCTGAAGCGTGGCGTTGATCCCGACCGGGCGGTTTCTGTTGGCGGCCCAGACAACCTGCGGGAACCCCAGGCTGGGCATCACGATGCCGGAGCCGCTGTTGGTCTGGACGATGAAGACGGCGAAGAGGTACTTGTCGCATGTTCCGTTGCAGAAGAACCCGCACGCGTATTTCGGGCCGAATGAGCCTCTGAGGAGGATGGCGCGCACCAGGGAGCCGTCCATGAAGGCGACAGAGTGAGGTGCCGTCGCGGTGTTGGTCCAGGTTGTCGAAAGGTTCGCGACGGGGTAATCGAATGGACCCTGTGCGTTTGTAGAGTGAGATGCGAGAAGCATTGTAGTTGTCAGTATGGCTAGGGACAGATTGAGGGTGGAAGCCATTTTTGAAGATGTTTGTGTGAGTTTGTGGAGTTGGTAAGCAATGGGGGCATGATTTTATAGGCTTATTGAGGGTGTTATTTGACTACAAGGACTCCTTATTCCATGGTTTTGTGCGAAATTATTATTTTGGGACCCTTATTTTGGGACTCCTTATTCCATGGTTTTGTTCGAATATTTGGCCACGTGTGATCGCCCCGTCAGCACTATATTTGGTCCGCCCCAAGTAATTATTGTCATGCTATTGAGAAAATTCTATGTTTGTGGCTACCGTAGCCACAAACGGAAGTGAATACGGAGGACGCATTTAGAAAATGCGTCCTCTTCATGTGCAATTTTTTTTAAAATTTTTTTAAATAGAGGACGCATTTATGAAATGCGTCCTCTGGTTTTTTTATTATTTTTTTAAAAATCCTGGTCAAAAAAATCAGGCGGCGAAGGGGGAGCTGCCAAGTGGCGAGGACGCATTTACTAAATGCGTCCTCTATTTTTTTTTAAAATCCTGGTCCAAATTTATTTTTTTAAATATATTTATATATATACATAAATATAAATATATACATATATATATATAAATATAAATAAATACACATATGTATATATATATATAAATAAATAAATAAATATAAATATAAATATATATATATATATAAATATATACATATGTATATACAAATATAAATGTATAGATATATATATATTATATATGTGTATATATAAATATAAATATGTATATGTATATATAAATATATACATAAATATAAAAAAAATATATATATAAATAAATAAATATATATATATATATAAATAAACACATGTATATATAAATAAAAAATATATATGCAAATATAAATATATACATATATATAAAAATATAAATATATACATATATATATAATATATGTGTATTTATATATATAAATATAAATATGTATGTACATACATATATATATAAATATATGTATATATATTTATTTATATTTATATATATCTTTATTTATATTTATATGTGTATGTATATCCACACATTTACATGCATGTATATCCACACATTTACATGCATGTATATCCACACATTTACATGCATGTATATCCACACATTTACATGCATGTATATCCACACATTTACATGTATGTATATATTTATATACATACGTATATATTTATATATTTATATATATATATTCATATATATATATATTTATATTTATGTATATAAATATATATTTATTTATATTTATGTATATATATATATCCGTATATATATTTTTTTATATATTTATCCGTATATGTATATATTTATATATATATCCGTATATATATTTTTTTATATATTTATCCGTATATGTATATATTTTTATTTATATATTTTATTTATATTTTATATTTTATTTTTATTTTTATATTTATATTTTATATTTTATATTTATATATATAATTATATATATCTTTATTTATATTTATATTTATATATATCTTTATTTATATTTATATTTTTATATATCTTTATTTATATTTATATTTATATTTATATATATCTTTATTTATATTTATATATATCTTTATTTATATTTGTATATATCTTTATTTATATTTGAATATATCTTTCTTTATATTTATATATATCTTTATTTATATCCACACATGTAAATGTATGTATATCCACACATTTACATGTATGTATATCCACACATTTACATGTATGTATATCCACACATTTACATGTATGTATATCCACACATTTACATGGAGGCTTGGAGGACGCATGTTGTTTATGCGTCCTGTCGGTTAGCCGTGGCAGAGCTCGCACTGTGCATGCATGTGTCTTGGAGGAGAGTGCAGCATGTGGCTTGGAGGACGCATGTTGTTTAGATAAATTTCTATGTTTGTGGCTACAGTAGCCACAAACAGCGCATATTATGGAGGACGCATTTACATAAATATATACATAAATATAAATATATATATATATATATATACATATCTATATATATACATATATACATATCTATATATATACATATATACATATATAATATATATATATACATATATAATATATATATATATATGTATATATAAATATAAATATAAATATGTGTATATATATATAAATATGTATATACAAATATAAATATAAATACACACATATATACATAAATATAAATATAAATATATATATATAAATATATATATATAAATATATATATATAAATATATATATATAAATATATATACATAAATATATAAAAATATAAATATAAATAAATACATATATAAATATAAATAATTCATATAAATATAAATATATACATATATAATATAAATAAATAAATATATATATATATAAATATATACATATATATACATACATCTATATATACATTTATTTATATTTGTATATATATATATATATCTTTATTTATATTTATATTTATATTTATGTATATTTTTATATTTATATATATGTATAAAAAAAATATCCTGAGGACGCATTTACAAAATGCGTCCTCAAATAATCAGTCTAAAATAAAACCTGTAAGAAAATCGAAAAAAAAATAATTTCCATGAGGACGCATTTTGTAAATGCGTCCTCTAATTATTCTGGCCAAAAAAAAAAATTCAACCAGCACCCTGAGGACGCATTTTTGAAATGCGTCCTCTATATTGTTGGCCATTTTCAGAAAGCACGGTATTGGAAGCCAAATTTCAAATTTTTACAACACTAAAATCAAGTGCTCATTTTTTTAAGATGTTTGTGTGAGTTTGTGGAGTTGGTAAGCAATGGGGGCATGATTTTATAGGCTTATTGAGGGTGTTATTTGACTACAAGGACTCCTTATTCCATGGTTTTGTGCGAAATTATTATTTTGGGACCCTTATTTTGGGACTCCTTATTCCATGGTTTTGTTCGAATATTTGGCCACGTGTGATCGCCCCGTCAGCACTATATTTCGTCCGCCCCAAGTAATTATTGTCATGCTATTTGAGAAATATATATTTACCTACGTATAGTGACGATAAATAAAAAAATTAATATTTAAAAATTACTTATTATGATAAATTCAACAATCTCATATATGATAGAATTGTTATTTATATATTTACACAAATATGTTATCAAAATTTAATATAAAATAATGTCAAAAATGCAAATAGACTTGGAATAGAGGTTAGACATTAAAAGGTTCGAGTATATGTACTATGAAGTCCTTGTAAGGCGATATCCCCGCCCTCAGGGCGTCGGCCGCACCGACATCACAGCATTCCTCGAGAAGGTAAATTACAGCAGACACCCAGATCACACCCTTGATCCATTGTACTCGCTTACCACAAAGGATCCCTTATTTGAAAAAATTTCCACACTGCATCTGACGAGAGTCGAACCAACAATAACATGATTAAAATCAGAGATCCAACCATTGGGCCAATCATGTAGGTTTACTATGAAGTCCTTGTATATGCATTTAAGTTGGTGGAGTCTTGTTTTAACATTCTTGGTCGTTTCCAAGATCTAACGTTTTTCTATCTAGGGTCATTATTTTACTAGGTAACCTTGGGGTAGCAAGTATAACAACCAACAGAGGAGCATTTTGCTTTACAAATATTGTGGCAATATAATAAGAATGTACTCTCCAAATACTCTCCACTTGGTTATAAATATTTACAATTCAGCATTAAAAAATACAAAGACACAGTACATGCATTAATGCTGTTAATGTTTATGGTTTTTCTAACGAGTATTCATGGGCACTCGTTAACAACTTTATATTCTATCAAAAACTGTGTTATTAAATGCAAATCCATCGAAAATTGTGTAATAATACATAGAGAGTGTAAGTTTTTAAGAGATGTCATTAATTATTAACTATATTTATATTTAATAATACAGTTTTCGATGAAATTTAAAATTGTTAATGAGTGTCCATGGGCACTCGTTAGAAAAACGGTAATGTTTATCCCATTGATAATGCGAGTAAGCTTGATTTTAATATCGGCTACTTGATTGTTCTTCGGTTGCTTTTAGCACGTTCCTTCCCAATTAAAGAAACCTCTATCTACTCTGGCTTGTACGATATAGGATAAGGTTATTATTTAGGTTGTTAGACGACTACTGATTACTCATTAATTAAAGTATTTAGATTAAGTTTTATTTAAAATATAAAATTTTAGTTATTTAAAAAAATTATGAGTTATGAAGTGAAATAATTAATTTAGTTAAAAATCATTAAATATTGAATACAATAAAAATTAATTATTTTTATAATTTTTCATTCAAAATATTTTAAAAGTAATTATTTATATGCTGAGATTCATTTTAAAATGTTATCATAATTATATGTATCGCATTGCAATAAACAAAAGTAATTGTCAAATGACATTATTAGTCTAAATAACTATAATATGTTCTCATTTAACAATTAATCGGTCTAAAACAAAATTTTGTCATACATCAATAGATAAATAACATATTTCTATCAAAAGTACTATATCATTGTATAAAAACATCCAAATATTTTGTAATTTCATATTATGTATTTCTTTGGATTTTCTTTATATATATATTTATATAGTACAAGGCAAAGTCTTTTCATAGGCACATGCAAAGGCGGAGTTGAATTAGAATTATAGAAAGATAAAATGTTATTAGAAATTTATTATACAATGTACAATAGTTATAACTTTATGACCCGATTAATGCAACCCGAAAATTTTATATTGATTTTTTTTCTAATTTGCAGTTTCAACCTTGGTCCTTTCATAACTTAGGAAAATGCAGTCTTTCAAGAGACGGGCTCATGGTACAATAAAATATTTATGGTTTTAAATATATCTTTAGAAATTATATATTTTAACAAGTTATGATTGATTATATATACTTCCTCCATTTCACTAATAGTGTCACACTTTTTAATTTGGAATGTTTCTTTTATACTGACACATTCTAATTATGACAAATTTAAGGTTATTATATCCATTCATTTTACTTTTCTTTCTTTCAATTCAATATCATCCACTCATTTAGCATCTCCTAAATTCTAACGCCCAAAAGTGGTGTGCCACTAATAGAGAAATAGAGGGAGTAGTAAAGAATTAAAATTAATAACAAATTATAATATTAGTATGTTAACAAGTTATGATTGATTTTATATAGTAAATAATTAAAATCATAAACATATTATAATATTAGTATGTTATTTTTAGATAATTTGGATTTAGGTTAGTCAAAATGACTTCAATATCGAGAAAATTCTATAATTGTGGCTAGCGTAAACGAGTACGGGTGAAAATGTGGAGAACACATTCTCTTTATTTTTTATTTTCTTAAAAAATGAGGACGCATTTGCTAAATGCGTACTCATCATTTTACCTATTTTTTATTTTCTGAAAAAAAGAGGACGCATTCGCTGAATGCGAACTCTACCTTTTGGCGTTTTAATTCCCAAATCAGAGACCCAATTCAAAAAAGGATCCTCTTTCTCCGGCGACCTAATTTCTCTTTGCTGCCGAACACAATAACGTCGGGAAATGCCGTCTTCTTCCTTCCTCGCCGGGCTCACATCGTGGGTCTCTCTCCCAGCCTTCGTTTGTCACCATTTTCATCGTTGAGTTGGGTATTTCTTCTCTTCTTTGTGTATTTCTTAGATCCGCATTTAGTCGTTATAAATTGGAATAAATGATTGCTGGGTTTTTAAGTTGCTTACCGGCCGGCCGTTAGTGCCTCTTGCGCCGCCGTCAGACCTGCGCGTGGGAAGCATGCGCCGCAAGTGTCCCCGTGCGTGGAAGTCACACACCGCTATTGTCCCTGTCAGATCGTGTACACTCGTTCAAAAGGTATATTTTGTCATTTCTAGCATGAATGTTTTACGCAATTCACTTGTTTTCCATTTTTTTTGTGAGAACTCAAGTTATATGTTTTTTTTGTAATTATTCGATTTGGTTTGATTAGGTTTTTATTGAGTCTGATATGATAATTGTGTGTTGTAATTGAGTTCAATTTTTATATTGAGAAGAGACATTAGCGAAGTTTTTGTGAGTATGTAAAGTAGTAAGATAATCGATAATAGTGTATGATTTGGTTGTCCCATGACAGTTGAACAGTGTATGGTTATGAATTAAGGAGTTGAATATATGTTGTTGAATAATATCATCTTTCTGAATATGGAATTATATGTTCCATATTTGTAAAATGCGGCTCTACGATGTTTTTTATGATGTACTTGTACAAGGGGGGTTAGATTAAGTTTCATATGAATGTGGGTGTGTATTATGATCTTCTCATACCTGAGAAAAATATAACTCTCGAATGGAGTGTAAGCCACTTTGAGTTAGTTGAATTAATTTTCAGATGGCCTGGCATTGTAAGTGAGGGGTTTCTGTTGAAAATCTATTATCGTTTGATAGAGGTTAGGCCCAAGAAGGCCATTGGGCTACAGGTATGGCAGCCTGGTTAGGGGGAATATTTAATACTCTAACTTAATTACCGCATCCGTGGGTAATTAAGTGTGATAATCAAGGAGTGCGTTATTTAGGACATCGAGTATAAATACAAGGTACACATTTACTTATCATTCATTCTGTTTTAATCATATTGAACGCTTAGACTAACTTAGCATCGGAGTGCTGACCCCAGGAACCCCAGGGATAGTTTGATTGTAGGTCCATTCGAGAAGAACCTAAGCCCACGAGCTGGTCGGTGGTTGAAGATTCATCAAGTGGTGCCGTCTGTGGGGATGATTGAGCCGGATCAAGGGTTGGAGAGTTTATGTCCACGGTAGTTCGAAGGAGTGAAAGATTGAGGTCAATAGGTACGGGGGATGGGTCCCCACCAAGGTTAACATCAGAGAATCTAGAAGGAGGAAACGATGCCTGCATCAAGGACATCAACTTGGCTAATACTCAAACGATGGGCTTATAGTTATGAGCAGAACCTAATACAGGGAGTAGGCCACGATGGGGGACAAACCTCAGTGGATATTGGCACAAACACCCTGGTACCAATCCAGCAAGATATGTCGGGGCCCTTAAGGACTTTGGAAGTGATGGGAGAGCAAAGACAGGGAAATACCGATCCCCTGCTCGAGAGAGTGGTTGATTCGAGGGATGAAAGGTTTACAGAAGTTTTGGGAAAATTTTATATGGAAGCCTATGGCCAACATGAGCAAGGAAATCAGAACGTGGAAAGGGAAACCCCAAGTCAAGATGTTGAACGAGCAGCTCAGGTCCTGGCTGCGGCTGGTTACCAGATCACCCCTTCTCTGGGGGGACGATAGAGTCACGATAGGGGCAGTACTGCCCTTACCTTTGGGAATAACTATGGGGTGGGCCTCTTAGCCCTAACCCCCAATAGCCTACCCTTATTAGGGATATGTTGCAAAGCCGCTACAGGCTAAACCCCAGCCTTCCATTCCTGGTTATTCCCAAGGTCCTGTATATGCGCTACCTCCGCTAGCTCCATCTGCTCCTACCCTCGACCTGGCCGGTCCAGGAGCAGCATATGGAATGATAACTTCATCTGGCATGCAAGGGTATGGGAATATAGGAATCGGCCAGGGGCTATACAATCATTATGTTCGCCCGCCACCACCACCAGCATACCCAAACCTCAGACCACACTAGATGAACCCACAATACGGAGGAACCCAACCTCTCTATATTCCACAGTTGGGTGGTCACGATAGGGGGATAAACCGGGCACTGGGTCAGCACGAACCCCCCTCGGATGCAAGTGAATCGTTAAGAAAGGAATTGGATATGTTAATCAGCCCCTTGGCCCAGGCTACGGGGTCTCTTTTCAGCTCGATGATCACAGGGGTTTGATGGCCGATAGAAGTGAAGCCCCTGGAAGAACTTCCCACATATAGTGGTGAAACTAACCCTCGAGAGTTTATACAGACATTCCTGGGCTTGATGAGTTTGAGGGACTTTGATGAGAAATTGACATGCAAGCTGATAGGCATCTACTTACGAGGAAAGGCATATGAGTGGTTTAATAAGTTTTCAAGAGGCTTGCTCCAATCGTATCGGGACTTCAACGGAGCGTTGTTGAGCCAGAACCGATAGAAGAAGAAGTTTACCAAAACTTTGTTAGAACTCTACCTGACTAAGCAAAAGCCAGGGGAAAACACGGAAACCTTCTATCACTGATATGTAGATAAGAGTTTGGGGGTGATAGAAATGATAGAGAATGAGGTAATCCCGGGGTACCTGCTGGGGATGCAGGACCTAGAATTATACAAGAAGCTGAGTACTAATACTCCTAAGACACTTCAAAAACTTCAGGAGGTCGTAGAGAAATATTCGAGGGTAGAGGAGGCAACTAGAAGGAAATGAGATAGCCTTGCAGAGAAAGTAGGAAGAAATGTAGAGCATAGAGGGAAGAGGCGGGTCGAACCTATAAGAACACCAATTGAGAGGTATAATCTGCTGCCCCTAACGCTCGGAGGAAGAACCCCTGCACAGATTTTAAACATACATAAAGGTTTGTTTTGGACACCTCCACCCTTGCAAAGTTCGTAAAACCCGGTTGCAGCCCGAAGAGCAACGAATTGGTACTGTGATTATCACAGATATTACATTCATGACACAAACGACTGCATGCAGTTAATGATGGATATTGATAGATGTGAGCAGGAAAGATGGTTTCGATGACAGCGACATAGGAACCAGGCTGCCCCAAGGCCCCATATGTATCAATGGCAGCCTTACAGAAGAGACAATAAAAAAATGGAGGTAGAGGAGATAGAAGGCCTCGAGAACAGGTGGTTCAAGGCAGGGGGCGGGAAGGAAGGTGAGATACACCCCAGGAGCAACAGGGAGGAAATCAGGGAAACCAAAATGGAGAAAACCTACCAGTCTGAAGGGTAATTAGCGTCATCAATGGCATGGTTGGAGAGAGATCCTCGAACACTTTTATAAAGGCTGAAGCTTGAAGGGTTCCCGCGGAAGAGCCCATCCATAAGAGGTTTCAGCCGGATGAGACCGTCACTTTCTCGGAAGCGGATGTTGTGCCGTACCAAATGCCCTATGCAAACCCCATGGTAATTTTAGCCATTATTGGAACTTCCTTGATTAGGAGGGTGTTCATTGATGATGGAAGCGGGGTAGAAGTGATGTTTACTAAGTGTTTTGACCAGTTAGACATAGAGTGTGAGAATTTGAAAAAAATCTACTTCCCCTTTATCAGGAGTCATGGGAAATCCATATTTCCAAAAGGAGAGACAACATTGCCCATTCGAATGGCAGATGGTGACAAGGGAGTGACTATCAGGTGTAGTTTTGCTGTCGTGGAAGCACCTTCCCCTTATAACGTGATCTTAGGAAGACCATGGATATGCCAGGCTCGGGCGGTCTGGTCACCCTACCACCTGATGATGAAGTTCCCAACTGAAAAGAGGGTGGCATCCATTTGAGGGGATCATACTGTGGCACAAAAATGTAACCTAACAGAAGTGTGAGAGGCGAGGAAAAGAAGGGATGTAGCGGCAGAGCACGCAGAGGCAGGATTAGCTGATACAGTACAGATGTCCATTCAGGATAAAGGGTTAGTAGCTGTTGGGAAACGAATTCCTGAAGATGTGAAAAGAGGGCTGCAAAAATTATTAGGAAAGTATGGAGATGTGTTCTCGTGGGATATATCTGACCGGACGTGGGTCCATTCGAGTCTCACATTGCATAGGCTGAATATCAACCCTTTGATTAAACCAGTGAAGCAGAAGAGAAGAGTATTCGCTCTCGAACGAGCTGAGGCAATTAAAGAGGTGGAAAAATTATTGAAGGCAGATGTGATCGAGGAGGTATTCTATCCCAATTGGATAGCCAACCCAGTTATGGTTCCAAAGCATGATGGAGCATGGAGTATGTGTATAGACTTTACTGACCTACATAAATGTTGCCCCAAAGATAGTTACTCGTTGCCACCAATCGATAAGTTGGTGAAAGCCATCACTGGATACCAAATTTTGGCATTCTTTGACGTGCATAAGGGGTACCATCAAATTCTCATGGCGAAGGAAGACATAGAAAAGACGTCGTTCATTACACATATGGGCACGTACTGCTATAAGAAGATGCCATTTGGGTTGAAGAATGTTGGGGCTACTTATCAGAGGTTGGTCAACAGACTGTTCAAGGATAGATTGGGAAAAACATGGAGATATATATGGATGATATGGTGGTCAAAAGCAAGAGTTATGAAGAATTTTTAAAAGGCCTGGAAGAAACATTCGGTATGCTTCGGGAAGCTAATTTGAAGTTGAACACATCTAAATGTGTCATTGGTGTGGGAGCAAAGAAGTTTCTCAGATTCATGGTCTCAAAGAGGGGGATCGATGTAAACCCAGAAAAGGTTTAAGCTCTGAGGACAATGAAAACCCCACAATCAATAAAGAAGGTGCAAAAGCTTACAGGATCTTTGGCAGCATTAAGCAGGTTCTTATCGAAGAGTGTAGATAAGCACTTGTCTTTCTTTGATGTTCTTCGAAGGGCAAAGAAGTTTGAGTGGAATGGTAAGTACGATGAGGCATTCGAGCAGTTGAAAGAGAATTTGGGGACATTGCCTACCTTGATGAAACCTAACAAGGATGAGACGTTGTACTTGTATATTTCCGCATCACTGCTAGAAATTAGCGCGACTTTGGTTAAAGAAAAAGAAAAGGTTCAGTACCCGATCTACTTCGTTAGACGTGCCTTGCAGGGGCCGGAGACGAGGTATGCAGTTCTCAAAAGGTTTATTCTAGCTCTCGTACATGCAGCCCAAAGGTTGAGATCCTACTTCCAGGGACATAAGATAGTGGTGCTCACAAACCACCCAATTCGATAGATTCTGCTAAGACCAAAGATTTTCGAAATAATGATGAAGTGGGCAGTAGAGTTGGGAGTACATGATATCCAGTATCAACCTCGAGTTGCGATTAAGGGGCAAGCACTAGCAAATTTTATAGTGGAAACTATAGATTCCCTTTAAGTGTGATTGGAGCCCATTCAAAATGAATAAATAAGGCAAAGAAAGATATGGAAGTTGTATGTGGATGGTTCGTCACATTCAGGAGGAAGTGGAGCCGGGGTCCTACTAACTAGCCCTGAGGGCAGAGGTTATCCTTATGCATTGAACTTTGCATTCAAAGAAACTGACAATGAAGCTGAGTATGAGGCATTGATCACTAGATTGCGCCTCACGAAGGAGCTGCAAGTGGAGGAACTGGAGCTTTTCAGTGATTCTCAAATTGTGGTTCAACAAGTGAATGGAGAGTACGAGGCCAGAGAGCGTAATCTACAGAGATACCTCGAGCTAGTAAAGAACTTGTTTAAAAAATTAAAATTTTATACATGGACACAGGTTCCGAGGGAAAACAATCATAAAATGGACACTCTAAGTAAGATCGCTTCTTCGAACTTGGGAACCCAATCCCAGCAGCAACTCCTCATGGAAACTTTTAGCAAACAAAGTTTATAAGAGCCTGTAGTGATGGCTGTTGAAGTGGAAAACTCTTGGATGACAGCGTTCATGATATATCTTCGAGAGGTAATCCTGCCAGAAAATAAAGTAGATGCCAGAAAGATAAGGTTGAAGGCTCCAATGTATATGTTGCAAGAATAAGGGTTATATAGAAAATGCCATTTCCAGGCATTACTTCTATGTGTTAACACTCACGAAGCAGATTACCTCGTAAGGGAGGTTCACGAAGGGGTATGTGGCAGCTATCATGGAGCCATATCTGTGGCAAGGAGGCTCATTCTAGTAGGATTTTACTGGCCGACAATGTTCGAGGATGCAAACCGGTATATGCAGGCTTGCCATCCGTGTCAGAGACATGCACCTATAAAACATGTTCCACAGGAAGAAATGAGAAACATCTATAGTTCGTGGCCATTTGACAAATGGGAAATTTATTTGATGGGCCCTTTTTCGGAAGTGCCGGGAAAATTTAGATACTTAATAATGGCAGTTGATTATTTCACCAAATGGGTAGAAGCTGAGCCCTTGACAAACATAAGGGGAAAAACAGTCATCTCCTTTTGTTGGAAGAACATTGTGTGCTATTTTGGAATCTCAAGGATGATCATCATGGATAATGGAATGCAGTTTGCTCAGGATCCCTTCAAGAAGTGGTGCGAGGAATATAAGATTAAACAAAAGGTGACATCTGTTTACCACCCCGAAGCCAACATACAAGTGGAAGTGACTAACAGAACAATAGTAAATGGAATATGAGCGCGTCTGGAAGGGGCGGAAGGCAACTAGATATGGGAATTACCCAATGTATTATGGGCATATCAGACAGCTGAGTCCTCCACTACTGGGGAAACACCTTATAGTCTCATATATGGCTCAGAAGCACTAATTCCTGTGGAAATTGGAGTTCCTAGCCCAATGATGATGGCTGCTGCAAACGGAATGGTGAATCAGCAAAACAGATGTCTGGATCTGGATATGGTGGAGGAAAACAGAGAGCTAACTTCTCTACACAAGGCTAAGGTCAAGGAACGGGTTCAGAAGATATCATGAAAGAAGGGTAAAGAAGGCTTTGTTTAACCTGAGAGACTTGGTAATGAGGAAAAATGAGAAAAACATAAAGAAGCCCGAGGGGAAGTTAGCTGTGAATTGGTAATGACCTTATAAAGTGATCAAATTGCATCTGGGAGGAAGTTATGTTCTCGAAAAGATGAATGGGATTCGAGTACCAAGAAGGTGGAACATTAGAAACTTGAGAAAATACTACCAGCTATGATGATCGAGTGGTTTGCTCTAAAGCAGCACTCTAGTTGGTATTCGAGTGGGTTGCTTTAAAGCGGTGCTCCAGATGATGTTTCCAACTATGGCTAATATTTGAGTGATTTTCTCTAGACCGGCACTCTAGTTGGTATTCGAGCGGGTTGCTTTAAAGTGGCGCTCCAGGTGATGTTTCTAGCTACGGCTGATATTAGAGTGGTTTGCTCTAAAGCGGCACTCTAATTGATGTTCGAGTGGTGGGATCTAAAGCAGCACTCTAGATAATGTTCGAGTGATTGGCTCTAAAGCGGCACTCTAGATGATGTTTGAGTGGTTGGCTCTAAAGCAGCACTCTAGATGATGTTCGAGTAGTTAGCTCTAAAGTGGCACTCTAGTTGATGTTCGAGTGGTTGGCTCTAAAGCAGCACTCAAAAGCTATATTTTACTCTTGAAATGATAAGTTAGTAGGCAAAATTGGCAGGATGTAAGTGGAAACATCGAACCTCGGCAAAATGCTTGTCTCTAAATTGCTTAATTTCTATTTACCAAACATGCACAGGTTGCCCCTGTTCGAGGGGTAAAATATTAGAGATGGAAAGAATATTAATTATTCATTCAAATTCCAACAAATACTAAGGATACATTATTCACACTAATAATTATCCAAGTTGATCCATCTACATATATTCATTCACTGGGAGAAAATCCCGCCTGAAACAAATCTTCAGTGGAAATAAGCTTTCCTAGCTTCTTTACGCTTGTCTCTATTTCTTCAAGTTCTTCAAGCTTTATAATAGCCACCTTTTGGATATCCTTCATTTGCTCCTCTATAGGATATTCTGAGGAATTGAGGGGAGTGACGGTGACGGTCCTACACCGTTTCTTCGTGGAAGGTTCGAATGCGGCCTTCAAGAATGACCCGATGCTTTTGCGGCATTTTGGGGAAGACCCTTGGCTAATTTGGCTCAATGGGACAAGGTGTCGTTCAACTTATTTAATAGCGGACTTCTGTGACTAAGGGTCAGAGCAAAAACTCGAGGGGGGAAATCCTTTACCTTCAGTTCTGCTAGCCAATTGAGAATGAGGTCAAAAGCCTACTTCTGCTGTGGAGTCCCATTCTCATGAACGTTGACCTCTTCCATCCAGTACTGGGCAGCTTTAAGTCGAAACTTTGAAATATGATCATTGCTGATTAAGTAGGAGAAAGGTATGCCTTGAGAAAGCATATGGGCATGAAGGCTTACTTCGTGTGCAATGATTTTTTCTTCAAATTTAGCAAAATGTTGTTCCATTTCTGTAGCTTGTACCTTCTAGGCCTCGATCTCCCCAGCGATTTTAGCATTTTCTGATAAAAGGGATTCCACCAAAGAGCTATCTTCAACTGGGGGGCTACCTCAAAGGTCTTGAGGGGCTGAAGGGGATTTGCTTGTGGAACGAGGGGTCCTCGCTAGCTATCTTCCAAGCGAGTAAGTCTCATTCAAGGCAAGCCACTCTCCATTGAGCTAAGAGATGTTCAGCAATTAATTCCCTCTGGGCTATCATTCTGCAATTTTTTCCCAAGCAACCGATTAGGCTCCCTTCCACTACTGAAAGCCTTGTTGCAGCCGCAAGGCAAGACTTCAAAGAACCAAACTTCAAATAAATGTGACGCATCAGTTCTTCTAGTTCTTCATAAGTGGGATCGTGACCCTTGACCACTTCTAAAGGATAGGTACCATTAAATTCCTTGCTAAGGAATTTCTTGACAAACCCTTTGAAAGTAGGAAGATCTTTAGACTGCCAGAACTTCATCACGGCTTCTAGGTTGTGGAGCTTATCCTTCAAGGAGTCTTTCTCTTGGTTACACATAGAAAGATCCCGAAGGGCAATCAGTAGCTGTTTATTTGTCTCATCCAGTTCTTTTTGGGCACTCAAAAGCTCCTTGCAAGCGCCTTCTAGTACCATTTTTAGCGAATTATACTACGAAAAGAAAACAAGGTAAAATCAATAATTCGTGGTAAAAAGAATAAAAAATGTATTTTCATTTATTCTCAAAAAATAAAATAGGGTTACAATTGAGGGGCCCTAAGAAAAAAAAGCAGAGAAGAGGAAAAATTTTACAATCAAGGACTAACCGTAGAATCATCCTCCTTTGATGTGGAAGCAATCATCTCTTTGACCTGGTTGGTGGGGGAATTCTGCTCAGGAGAGGCGTCTACAGCCTTAGGAAGGGAGATCGCTTGAATCCCCCCAGTAGTGAAGAACCGCCCTTTGACCTTGATGAAATCCACTAGGGCAAAGCGAAGACCATTGTTTTTTATGGCCTCATCCCAATTTGCGTCCAAGGTGGTATCGAGATCTGGATTAACTAGTTCATCCACCTTCTTGGCCAAATCTTCAGAAAGAGAGGCAAACACTTGTGGCTTTAAAAATTCCTCGGTTAATTCACTGCAGCCGATTTCTTTGGCCACCCTTAGAAGATCCAGGAAAAGTTCAAGCAACTAGGGGATATTCAATAGCTTGTGTTTGAAGGCCTCGAGCAGTTTCACCTGTGTTTACCTTTGCTAAGCTCACCATTCATAGTGAGCGAAGCAGCTTATAACTGGGTTTAATACTAAATCCATCATATTGGTCAAGAACATCTTAATGATCACCAAAATGTTTGGGTGGACTTGCGCAGGGCTCACCTGAAATTGCCTAAGGAGTTTGGTAAAAAGGGGTAAAAAGGGAAAGGTGAGCCCGCAATGAAGGTGTCAGAGAGAAATGGACGATCTTACTTCGGGAAGGTTATGGGGGGAATCGCCTTCTCGAAAGGGTTAAAAATTGGCATCCGGAGCTACCCGTTGGCCAGGAGGGATCGAGTCAAAAATTTTAGAAATAGTGGTTCTCACTACAGGAACTGGGGGCTCCCTTAGCCTTAATCTTCTACGAGTCCCCTTTTTCTTCTTTAGAGAGGGCTCAGCCAAAGAGGACTCCCGAGTTCCACTCAAGGGTGCTTCCCCCCTCCCCCCCCCCCCTCGAGGATTGCCTTCTCCCTCAAAGGAAGTACTTCTACCTCCTCCTCTATGGCTTCGAGCTCTGGACTTGGAGGAGGGTAAAAGCCAATATTTCCGCTCGTAGGGAACCTCGTTATGTAGGGTTTGCCCATGCCCGGAGGCCAATTTTTGACAACTTCTTGAGAGAGCATATCAATTATGGGAATGACCCCCTCTTCCCCAGGACTATTAGCCCCATGATTAGATACGCCCTCTCCAGCATCTGAATCGTGCTGGAGTCCTTCGGGATGGGTACATTCTAGGTCGCTAGCGATTCTCTCCGGTGTACTAACCCCTGACTCGCCTACCCTAATTTCAACCCTTAATTGATTTAGTATACATAAATATAAGACTAAATTATTTTTTTAGTCCCCTACAAAGTATCTTATACCATGTTTTGGTCCCCATTTGCAAATCAACCCTTAGACGGTACCCAACAAATTCAAAACAATTTGTTTGGTCCCCAAATGTGGTTTTTCAGGTAAGACTAAATGATTTTCCGGTATAGTCAGGGGTATAATGGTAATTTTACTAATGAGCAATTATTTTCAATTAAACAATCATAACTATTAATTTTTTTGGATTTTTGACAACTTCACACTCGAGCCCTCGAACCTCCTGCCTCAAGTCTCAATCCTGAATGTGGGGATTTTTTACCACTTGAAGCTCGAGCCTCGAGCCTCAAACCCTCGAGCCTCAAGCCCTTGAACCTCCTCCCACGAGCCCTCGAACCTCGAACATCCTTCCTCGAGGACTCGAACTTCCTTATTTGACTCTATATACAAATACTAGTGACTAAGCTGACTTTAACTAATCAACGGTCAAACTTTACTCAACTTTCAATATATGAACACTAATAACTAGGTTGACCTTTTCTAATCAACGGTCAAGCTTTACTTGACTTTCAATAAATAAACACTAATAACAAATTTGAGTTTAACTAATTAGCAATCAAACTTATTTGAATTAGTATATAATAAATACTAGCAAAAATGTTTGACTTTGTCTAATCAACGGTCAAACCTTACTTGACTTTCTATATATAAATACTAGTGACTAAGTTGACTTTAACTAATCAACGGTCAAACTTTACTTTACTATCACTATATAGAAACACTAGTGACTAAGCTAACTTTAACTAAACAACGGTCAAATTTTACTTGACTCTCTCTATATAGAAACACTAGTGACAAGCTGACTTTAACTATTCGACAGTCAATTTTTACTCGACTTTCAATATATAAACAGTAATAACTAGGTTGACTTTGTCTAATCAATGGTCAAACTCTACTTGACTCTCTCTCTACATAGAAACACTAGTGACTAAGCTGATGAGAGGGTGATTTCTAGGCAAAAAAGGTGTAACCTTCTCCCACGATCTACGGGAGCATTTTCATTCGATCCGTCAGTAAATCTAGGCCTGTAACCAGATTATCCAGATTCCCCATGGGATTCCGATCATAATCATCTCCAGGCTGGGGTTTTCCGATGTCTTCCGCCGGCACTGCAAGGGTTTCTGAAAATGACAGTTCGAAAAGCTCAGACTCGTAGATTCAAAGCCAGTCAAAAGGTTCTATTGAGTCACTTTGGTTTTGAATTTAGTTCCAAGTACATATCGTGTGAAACATTCAATTCCTAAAGCTTTTTCTCTGTACTATCTGAGAGTCTCTGTGTCCGCTTGCCCTATTTTGTGTTGTTTGACTTCGGTAAAGTTCTGCTGCTCTTATTATTATCCGGTTTCATAGTGGTTTTGTACACTCTGTGCTATGCCTATTTGTGTCTCTGTTTGTGTATCTGTTTGAGTACTACTTAGATTGTGTACCATTTTCATCTGCACATATACTTATCCCCTGTTGCTGGGATAGGTATTAGGACTTTCTGTATTGTCTTTTCGGAGTAGATTATTGTGTGGGAGATAAGTTAGTCTCTCTTGTACATCAGACACGTTAGTTGGATTGTTTGCCTAACCCCCTCTTGTCTTCTCTTACTGTCACTGAGACCGGGAAAGTATGGACCAAACTCTTCCATCACCCCTTGCCACTAAATTTGTAAACCATCCGGGCCTGGATGAACAGGCTGACACGACTTTTAAGTCCAGAGAATGGCATGATCCGCTATTAGAGAGAAAAAGGGCTTAGGACGATGCTGAAATAGCCTTGGACAAAGTAGACATTACTGCAGACCAGGATGTGGATTTTGTCCTCTCAGAGGAAGAAGTTATCAAGGAGCAAGTCCGGGTGTTCTACGGTTTTCTAGGCATCTTCCCAGGTTCCTTCCCAGGTACACATGCTGTCCGAAAATTGCTCATGGCAAAGTGGGGTGTCCAGTGCTGGGTTCGGACAATGATAAATGGGTATCTAAAATTTGAATTCAAATCAGCGGAGGACAGGGACAAAGTGCTACAGGGTCCGGATCATTTCCTCCACGGTAAAAAGTTATTCATTGTTCCTCTACCTGAGTCTGGGAAGTACGATATGCGCATCATGGCCAAGAAACCAATCTGGATTCGCATGAACCACCTACCCAAGTCTTGCTGGTACAAAAAAACCCTCGAGAAGATAGCTTCCACTTTAGGAGATCCCACTCTCATGGACAATGGAACTCGAGACCTCGTGGGCTACTACGCTAGGGTTCTGGTCCTCATCGACACCTCTAAAAAGGTCAAAGAAATAGTCAAATTCCACATGCCTGATAGAGCTACCCACTCGCAATGGATACTTTACGACTACTGCAAATAGTGGTGTCATAACTACGGAGAAAATACACATCTCTTTGAAGTTTGCGATGAATTCTTTCAGACCAGGGACAGGGTTTTTCAGGAGCGCATGGCTAAAAGAAATCGACATGAAAACTTCGACAAAGGTGTTCAGCCCACACGGGTAAATGAAGAAAAAAACCCAAACGGGGTGCTCTCCTGTACCCATGGAGACACAGTTTTGGGCTCAAAATCAGAAAATTCAGGATCGAGCACCACGGGTCAAGAACTAAACTCATAAAAGGAGAAGTGTTACGACACAGAGGTGGTCATTGAGATGGTCCGGGACAGGGTAACAGGGGATCCTACACCACCGGGCTCTCAGGTCCATACCAAGAGTATTTTCAATGGTGATGCCGGCTCAGTTGGACCACCGGTTTTCGATGATGCAGACAGACCGATGAATGGTGCAAGAAACATACCGGACAGTATGCTCCATCCAAGGTGAGACGGAGCAATCCCCCTCGGGTAGGAAGACCTCCTGTGCCAAAAGGAAAAACCATGGTTGAGAAACAGTTGTTCAAGAGCAGCGGCAGAACCAGATCTTCTTCCATGCTGCTCAACCCATTGAAGAAGACTTACCAAAGAGTGGCTGAAGCAACAAAGAGCTCCTCTTCAACTGATAGCAGTAAAGGCGGCGGTCCGAGGCCTAAAGTGACCTTCGATCCCCAATGAATGCGGCCTGCCTCAATATACGGGGCCTTGGCGACCCAGAAAAAAGGAGATGGGTGAAGAACATTATCTCTGAAAACAATGTCGGTCTGTTAGGTATTCTGGAAACAAAGGCAAGTGAACGAACACTGAACAACTTCATGAGGAGTCTCAAAGAATGGAGGTACACCCACAATTTTGAATTGGCACCCAACTCCAGAATTCTTATTGTTTGGCACCCCAAAAAGTTTTTTGTTGAGATAACGGGCAAAATGGCGCAGCTTATCCACCTTAGAGTACGAAACCTATCATTGAATGTGCAATTTCTTTGCACTTATACGTATAGAAACAGTGGGGGAAGATTACACAGACTGCCCCTTTGGGCAGAGTTAAAGCGATATGGTGCAAACCTTGACTCACCATGGATTGTTCTTGGCGATTTCAACTTCATCCTCGGTGTCAATGATCATATGGGTAGCACATCCCCCGGGGTCTACCAAATGAGAGAATTTCAAGAAGCTTGTACTGCCTGTGGTCTGAGGGACGCTCCAGCAATCGGGGATCACTTAACATGGCATAATGCGGATTTCACAATTAGGCGTAAACTGGACCGCGTCCTCCTGAATCACAAATGGGACGAAGACTCCTGCCGTACCACCTTTCTTCCTGGATCTGCCCTCTCGGATCACCTACCTTTTGTAATAGCTTTAGCACAAGATATAGAGTAGCTAAACAGACCCTTCAGGTACCAAAATATGTGGAATACGCATCTGAGGTGCAAACAGGTAGTGCATGATCACTGGTCACCAGCGATACAAGGGGTCAGACAGTATGTTTTATGCCGCAAGCTACAAAGATTGAAGAAACCCCTTAAGGATCTGGGGAAAATTGACTTCCACCACATTTTCGAAAAGGCGAAAAGAGCAGATATGGAGTACGCGAATGCTTTGAAAAGTTTAACACCGGAGAATGCATCACATGAACTGGTACACCAACTGACTGTTCTCAAGCAAACTGCTTTGCTCTTCTACACGGCGGAGTCGAAATTCCTATCCCAAAAGGGAAAAATAAACTTTGTCACTTTGGCGGATAAGGGCACAAGTTTTTTCCACGGCTTGGTAGCCAACAGGAAAGGGGGCGGAGTCCCGGCAATCCTGGACGCAAATGAAAGGTTAGTCACATCCAGCGAGAAAAAAAGGGGCATTATTTGCGGAGTTCTACAAGGGCTTATTCGGTACAGATGTTCCACGTACACCAATTGACCCAGATATAATCCATTCAGGCCCTTTACTTACCGATATGGAGAGAGCAACACTAAGATATCGAAAGACATGAAATAAAGTCTGCCCTCTTCTCCATGTCCAATGACAAAGCACCGGGCCCTGATGGGTTCACTGCGCCATTTTTCAAGAGTCAATGGGAGATTGTGGGCCAGGATGTCACAGAATTGGTCTTGGAATTCTTCCGCACCGGTGAACTACTGAAAAGGCTAAATCATACCGCTGTTGCACTTATACCCAAGAAAGAAGACAACCTAAGGGTGGCTGACTTTATACACATCTCCTGCTGCAATATCATTTACAAGGTTATCTCCAAAGTCATCGCCAACAGAATCGATTCTCTCCTCCCCGCCCTCATTGACCCCTGCCAAGCAGCGTTTGTAAAGGGACGAAAACTTTCTGATAATGTCATGATGGCCCAAGGACTGGTGCGGGGATACGGACTCTCACGATCCTCTCCCCGCTGTATGATTATGGTAGACCTTCGGAGTGGGTTTAAAGGTGGACTTAAGCTTCATAGGTATCACGTGGGCTACCTTTCCGGTCATGTACTTGGGCATCCCATTTGATTCCAGTAAACTGAAGGTCTCTCAGTTTTATATGCTTCTCGACAGCATCGGTAAGGAAATCGCAAGATTCAAAGGCCATACATTATCTTATGCGAGGAAACTGGAACTCATAAAATCCGTGGTCCGGGGAATTGTGGATTCTGGATACAGCACTTCATCATCCAGGGTAATGTCATGGATTCACTAGAACAAAAATGCAAACATTTCCTGTGGGGAGACAAGAAACAGAAAAAGGTTTCCTGGAAAAGGCTTTGTACTCCGAGGAGTAATGGGGGTCTGGGAATTCGTAACTTCAAGATATGGAATATGGCCATCCTCGCACAGTAGCTATGGGATATACACTTACAAAAGGAATCACTCTGGATCAAATGGGTCCATTCACAGTTCCTGAGCACGAGCAATATATGGAGTCTACACCCAAGGGCTCCCCGTGGCAGAATCTCAGAGAAGTTTTCACTCTACTTCATGAATCTGTGTGAACTCCGGGACAACCTAGTAATTATGTGTGGTGGCTCAAGTGAAACACTCATCGACTTGTTGGCAGTTTGGTCAGGATCTGGTAAATTCACGGTGATGGCTCATGATCATTTCCACAGGTTTACTTACCCTCACTTTTATGATATACCCACCCTCCCAAGGCCAAGATTCTTCAAATTAATTTGGCGTGGATCGATACCCCCCGGTTCTCCTTCATCACATGGCTTGCCTCGCTTGGTCGTCTTCAAACCAAGGACAGGTACCACGGAGGAGATGACGAACCCACAGACCACATCTGCTGCCTATGTCGCTCCGATGTAGAGACACACGATCACTTGTTCTTCCAATGTGATTTCGTCAAACCGGTATGGGATAGAGTGCGAAACTGGATTGGATTGAGACGAGTCACTACTTTCATTGCAGCCTCGGACAAATGGATCAGAAGACAGGTAAGAGGATCAAAATTGAAAAAGAAAGATGGGTCCACTGGCGCTGACAACCACAGTGTACTACATATGGTGTGAAAGGAACAGAGTTCTCAAAAAAGGACTTCGCCCGGATTCGGCTAGGGCTTTCAAGCTTATCCAAAAGGACTGCTACCTCATCCTCAACAGATTATTCCCGCACAAACTGCTGTTCTAGACAGGGATCCTTCCCTAACAGTCGGCACAAATATGGATCCAAGAGTTTCTTGCAGATAAGCTTAGTAGAGGGCATCGAAACCACACCCGGGAGGTAAACATTTCTTTGCAGGTAAGAACAGATGCAGACATCTACATGGCGGGGTCGAGGGTCATGCGTTTGGCCCCTGGACTGCCCGGAACATTTTTTAAAGGCCATAACACCATATTAAATATGGGTGTATATATGGTAGAACCGGCCTTTACAACTTCATTTGGAACGCCAGACCAGTCTCAAAAAAAGAAGAGAAGAAGTCGCTCGGGGGTGAGTGGTTTGAGGGTTAGGATGGTTCTAGGGGTAGGATGGTGTGAGGATTGAAGGATGCTCTGAGGGTTGAAGGATACTACGAGGGTTCGGGGTTCGAGGATAAACGGACTGAGGTATTCAAGTGCTGAAGGCTTCCAAGTGCTGAACGCATTCGAGTGCTCGACAGGGGCATTCGAGAGCTGGAAGTGTTCGAGTGCTCCAAGGGTGCATTCGAGTGTTAGAGTGTTCGTGTGCTGGGGCCATTCGAGGGGTGGTATGTTTGCCCTCGAGGGACAGTTCGAGGAATTTGCTTCATTTGTCCTAGAGTTTGTCCTTGAGCACTGAAAGGGGTATTCGAGGGAAGTGGGAGTTCGAGTGATAGAAAGGGAATTCTAGTGCTGAAGGCTGGTTCGAGGATAGATGGACTGAGGTATTCGAGTGCTGAAGGCAGTCGAGTGCTCGACAGGGGCATTTGAGAGCTGGAAGTGTTTGAGTACTCGAGACTCCGGTGACCCAGCGATGCCAAAAATACGCAGTCTGGCAAGTCAACTAACAGCTGGCAGTCTCGAGGGTGGAAGGGTGGTTGGGGAGGGGTAGGTGGTTTAAGAGTTGAGGATTTGTTCGAGGGCTGAGAGATGGTTCGAGGGCTGAAGGATGGTTTGAGAGTCAAAGGGTGGTTGGAGAGGCAGGTGGTTCGAGGGTTGACGGGTTGTTCGAGGGTTGAGGGATGGTCGACGACTGAATGATGGTTTGAGGGTTCAGGGATGGTTAGAGGAAGGGCCAGAATGACTCTCGAACGGTATTTTGAGGGCCTCGAGGGTAGGTGGTCAGAATGGTGGTTCGAGGGGGCATTCGAGTGTCCAAGGTATTCGAGTACTCAAGGGAGGCATTCGAGTGATGGAGGTGTTTGAGTGCTCGAGGAAGGCATTCGAGTGCCGGAGGTGTTCGAGTGCTCCAGGGGGGCATTCGAGTGCTGGAGGTATCAAAGGGGCTATACCCTCGAAGGGGCACTGCCCTCAAAGGTGTAATACCCTCTAAGGGGCTCTGCACTCGAAGGGGTCATACCCTCGAAGGGGCTCTACCCTCGAAAGGGCCATACCCTCGAAGGGGCTCTGCCCTCGAAGGGGTCATACCCTCGAAGGGGCTCTGCCCTCGAAGGGTCATACACCGCAAAACAATTGCAGCAATTTTTTCTCCATATGGCTGAAAGGATTTCCCATGGCAGTAGCATGGCCATGTAGGTCGGGTAGGGGGTAAATTAATTCTGCGTATGCAAATTAATTAACCCCTTGCTAGGTATCACTTGGAATTAACGGTTGCGCTATTTGCCTGCGCTGCACTGAAAAGTGTAAAATGGCATCAGGCTGTCCATTTGCCTAAAATGGAAAGAACGGTTACAAAACCATTTCGAGGGGCATGCGTGGTAGAAGTCATGCCCGGTCTCTTAAGCCTAGGAGGTCTATCCACGGGGAACACTTGGGAGCAC
Source organism: Rubia yunnanensis (assembly GCA_037428765.1). Classification (NCBI taxonomy): domain Eukaryota; kingdom Viridiplantae; phylum Streptophyta; class Magnoliopsida; order Gentianales; family Rubiaceae; genus Rubia; species Rubia yunnanensis. The sequence continues at coordinate 16,299,283 of CM075070.1, forward strand.
AACGGACTACGGTCAAACTGCCCCCAACCCCAAAGAGAAAGCATCGGCCCTCATCCAGAGACCGTTATCGAAGGCCAATAACACCTCTTTATCTTCATCTTAGAGGTGTACATGGTAGAAGCGGTGTGCAAGCCCTTTTAGGAGGACAGGTCATACTACTTCATTCATTGGAAGACCGAGACCACTCTCGAATTTGAAGACACCCGTGGGGAGCAAACCATAGCGTAAGAGCCAGTTCACACCACCAGTAGCATAGATGTAACATAGAGCGAGGAGGCTAGTGAGTTTGTTCTCCTGCCCCTCTGTTTTTCAGGGATGGCTTATACAGGCCCCGGTCACCACGGCGGATTGTAATAGTTTTCCATGGATGGTTTCCACAGGACCCGGTCATCACGATGGGACTAGCTTCTTTTGGTCGCCTGGTTGTAACATTTAGATCAGGGGTAGTATTTTAGGTAACATAAATAAAGGGAGTGGGCTAATGTCCCCACTCCCGTACATTCCCACGGCATTTTTTTTGGGCCACCTGATTGTACCATCTAAATCAGGGGTAGTTTAGTAGGTTTCATTGTATCACGGGAGTGGGACAATTTTCCCACTCCCGTAGACTCTCACGGTTTCTTTTTATTTACCATTACCTTCGACTAGTGACTAAGCTGACTTTAACTAATCAACGGTCAAACTTTACTCGACTTTCAATATATAAACACTAATAACTAGGTTGACTTTGTCTAAACAACGGTCAAACTTTACTTGACTCTCTCTCTATATAGAAATTCTAGTGACTAAGTTGACTTTAACTAATCAACGGTCAAACTTTACTCGACTTTCAATATATAAACACTAACAACTAGGTTGACTTTGTCTAATTAACGGTCAAGCTTTACACGAATTTCAATAAATAAACACTAATAATAAAGTTGACTTTAACCAATTAACGGTTAAACTTTATTTGAATTAGTATATACTAAATACTAATAATAATGTTTGACTTTGTCTAATCAACCGTCAAACCTTACTTGAGTTTCTATATATAAATACTAGTGACTAACTTGACTTTAACTAATCAACGGTCAAACTTTACTTGACTCTTTCTCTCTCTATGTATAGAAATACTAGTGACTAAGCTGATTTTAACTAATCAACGGTCAAACTTTACTCGATTTTCAATATTTAAACACTATTAACTAAGTTGACTTTAACTAATCCACGGTCAAACTTCATTTGAATTAGTTTATATAAATACAAAATAAAAAATGGCTGAAATAAGTTAAATGACTATTATACCCCTGTGGAAAAAAATAAAAAAAGGAAACCCTGCCCTTATTTCTTCATTTTCTTTCTTCCCAAAATTCAGCCTTGGCGTTTTCCTTGCCGCTGCTTGACTAATCGATGATCAATGGTGGTTTGATTGGTGTGGGCACGGTGGTTCGATTGGAGATGAGTCAGTGGCGGCACGAAGGTGGTTCGATTGGATGTGGAGCAGCGACGGCAAAACGGCGAGGTGCGGTAGGGGATAGAGTTTCTGGCAGAGCTAGGAGGTGGCAGAGCTAGGGCGAAAGAAGGGGGTGGCAGAGCTAGGGCGAAAGAAGGGGGGTGGCAGAGCTAGGGCAGCGGTGGCGGAGCTAGGTTCTTTCTGGTGGCTGGTGGTGTGGGTTTCTAGCGGAGCTAGGAGGTGGTAGAGCTTGGAGGTGGCGGAGGTAGGGGCACGGTTCTTTCTAGTGACTTATGGCGTGGGTTTCTGGCAGATCTAGGACAGAGCTAGGAGGTGGTAGAGCTAGGGCAGAGGCATGAATAATGCCTTGAAACAAGCTGAAGAAGCACAACATCTTACATTGTGGCTACACACGCCAATGAATCCCTTCATGCCAGGTAAGTTCATCCCACTATCATGGGCTCCGGTTCCGCCGCCTCCATTTTCCCCGCCGTCGAGCACCTTCTGGAACACCAGCAATGTCCGCGAGACCCTTAAAAACTTGCACAAAACCTTCAGCCTCGCGAAGGTCTTTTATATGTTGCATTCTGATTGCAATACTTGTTATTTCTATAGTTGGTTGTGATTTTGATTAAATTGTTTTGTTTTTTGTATATTCAAAAGCTCGAGGAGTTTAGAAAGATGATAAAGAAGCTGATGAGTGGAGGGCTAGACAGATAGCCAAGGAAGTTGCCCGAGGAAAGGTAATGATCACTGAATTCTTTGCATTTTTTTCTGCTTGTGGATGCTTTGCTTGGTTTTTCGAATAATCTGATGTCGTTGGTGCCTTTTCTTGTTTTGATTGAGAATATTAATGTGGTGAATTTCTCGGAGTACTGAAATTTCTTAGTTTTGTAATTAAGATATTACTGCCACTTCTTGTTCCTGGAGGAAACCTTAATGTGCCTCTGGATCTGTATATGAACATTTAAAGGAACAGCGTGCCAGTTCTTATGCGTTGTCAATCGTATGGAACTCACTGTACTCATATGATCTGTTATGCATTATTTGATTCACTATTGCACCTATCTTCTAGTCTTTGAGAACTAATGTAGCATAGGGTGAATTGATTTGGCTTTTAACCAGTCACAAATGTTATTGTATAGCTTATACAAGCTTCTAACTTATCCATGCCAAGAGGTGTAACTTTTATTTTATTCCTTGTCACTTGGAATTATTTCCCATATAGTTGGGAACTGAATATAGCTCCTAGCTAATCGGTTGGTTTGTGCATTCAGGTGGAAGAAATGAAGCGAATATCAAAACACAAGGCCAAAGAGGAGAAGAAAGTATTAGGATCTGATGTAAGCAGTATTTATTTGTGCTCATGTTGTCAATTGCTTGTCCCTGACTGATTGTGAAAAAATTGCAAGAATTGCCAATCTCCCCTATTCTTGATATGTTCCTGGATGTCAATTCAATAGTCAAATCCATCAACAGAAATTGTTAATATGGGCACTCCTTCAAGAATTCTTTTTGTTGCAAAATGTGTTGAGAAAGCTTGAATAAATTTCAATGTTCTAGTTAACATCATCTCTAAAAACTAGGCGAGAAAGCTTCGGTAGAGCAAGATGGCTAAGAATTTTCAGTTGATCACTGACTTTTGCCATTTGTATGCAGGTTCGAAGAGCATGAGATGCATACATTAGACCCAGTGGAAGGTTAGCATTCTATTTAATTGGTAAATTGGATGTCACTTCAAATTGTGAAGCCTTCTTAGTCTTGAGTAAAGAAATAAGGGCATTAGTAAAGTCAATGATACTAAATGAACCTTTCCCCTTTTCCCCTTGTGATTGTTCATGCATAGTACATTATTTGGTAGTAGGATGGACAGTAGATATAACTAATGACTTGCTTGAACAACTCCGGGATTGGTTCGGAGCATCTATATAGAAACTTAATCTTTCTAACTTATAATAATAGTGCTAGTAGACCATACATGATACGTGTGCCACTTTTTACGCATCAGGGAAGCTTTGAATTTAAACCTATGCTTATATTTCTGATTCATATCATGCTCCTGCTTAATAGTTCATGGTACTGTTAATTCTCGATTTCATTGTGAACTATATAGTTGCTCAACAGAACGAAGAAATTGCAAAGTTGGTGGAAGAGGCACAAATGAATAAAGATCACATGCTTCAGGTACCGAATGACTCTGTCGTTATAGCATGAATCAAGCATATGCTAAGTTTTCCTATTTATTATGTCATTATAAAAGTATTTCTCAGGAAAATGAACAAACCCTTAAACAGCTTGAAACTGCATATGAGAAATCAAAGGCAGAGGTATCACACCATCATTTTTTTGTTATTGTTGAACGCATTGAGTTTTCTTGCTAAACATTTGGGTATTGCTAAACATAGGGTGAATTGACTTGGCGGAGCTAGTCAGTAGGCATTCACTAAACCTTTTATTATTTATATAGGCTGCTTGTGACATTATTTTCAAATCGTAAGGTAAAACATAATGAGATAGACTTGTGTGCTGAGTGGAGTTTTGATTACTCATTTTTTTCTCCATGTTTATTTAGATCTAAACTATGTAGCCCCTTTGTGTGTATGTTTGATTCCTTTGTCTGTTTGAATATACAGAGGATTTCCAATTTGTCTTAAGTATGTGTCAGGCATTAGCTTATGAACATACAATGAGCCTTCCAATGTAAGATTTACTGATTTAGTTACATTTACCTTTCCCCCCTACCATTTTTGCAAACTAAATTGAAGTTTGTAGTTGTATGGTCTTGTAGATGCATATGGAACGGTACATCTGAGCATTTTTAAGGATCATATATTGAAGATTAGTTGTGTGGCTTAGCCTTGTGATTTGATGTGTATACGCCACATGATTCAATTGTTAGTTCAAGCTAAAGTTATGTTTAGTCCCGTAGAGAGTTATGTTTGTGATAGTTATGTTTAGTCTCATTGATTATTAATTTTGTATCATAACTTTTTTCGGTTTTATTTCTATATTTTCAATTTTTTGAAGTTGATTTTATTATTAAATTAATGTGGAAATAAATTGTTAATTTTGGGTCTTTTCCCTTCTTTGCTGCCACTTTCAGAGGAATGGATTTTTTTTCGTTGTCATAAATAATTTAGCACCGGTTAAAAACTAGTACAAACAAAAAAAATTGGTGCTAACAAAAAAAAACTAGGTAGAAAAACCTGTGCTGACGAAAAAACCGGTGCTATCACGGTGCATATTAGCACCGACAAAAAATTGGTGCTAAAAGTAAGAATTTAACACCAGTTTTTTTTCAACTGGTGAAACTGTTTCATCGGTTACTTAGGCACCAATTTTTTTGTATTTACGAAAAAACCGATGCTAGAACAAAAAAAATCGGTGCTAGAGGGGGGTCTCCGTGATAGTTCGTGTGCATGAAATGAAATGGCAAGCTTTCATTTTTGCTTTATCTTCTCTATACCTTGTATGTTCTCTTGCAAGAGTTCACTCTAGCAAAAATAAAAAAAAATTATAACATAATATAAAGTTGTGAATTATTTCTTTATATTATCAATTGATTTAATAATAGAAATTAATGATTTTGGTTTGGTATTAGAGTTCAACGTTGATTTGGCTGGCCTAATGAACGTATCACTATTAAAGGAATGGGTGATTAAAGGTGTATTTATCGAACCAGAGCCTTAATAGAGTCTGAAATGGGTTTAGAAATCGGAACCTATTTATAACCTTCCAAAAAAGTATCTGCTGGAAATCAATCGGTTTCCGACAGCAAGGGAAGCTCAGATATGAAACAACACTGCAACACACGGCAACAACAACATAAAAAACAACAATACATAATCGATCTGAAACAACACAATAAAAGGAAAATGAAATTCGATCCGAGTCTAGGCAAAAACCTTCACCGGTGTTGGGCTTCGACGCGGAGTCGAGGTAACAGCGGCGGCGAGCGGTGCAGGACCTTAGGCGGTGGGGCACCGGAGTTGATGCAGCAACAGAGAGAAATCCTAGCAGTAGGTGAGCGACGGAGGACCTTAAGCGGTGAGGCTTCTCCTTCTCCGGCGGCAGGTTTCTCCTTCTCCAGCGGCAGAAGCGAGTGACAAAAAGGGCGAGCGAGAGGCGAGAGCGAGCGGCTGAATGGTTGGAGCGGCGAAGCGGGGGTGTGAGGCGGCAGAGGGGAGTGAGGTGATGGTGGGGTGAAGGCAGCGGTGGGGTCGAGCAAACAAGAGGTGCATTCAAACAATGGCTGGAGGAAAAAGAATTATCTGTATTCTCATTGCCACTATTGATGCTATTTGCGTGAGCATCATTTCAGATATGCTCAGAAGTTGCAGCTATGAAGGTAGGCATTTTCACCCGTGTTATAGAATTAGTATTATAGTTGTTATGGAATTAGTATTAATTAAGTATTGGTATTGGAATTGGATTTGTATTCCTACCATAATTGTAGATGTATTCTGTTACCTTCTCCTAACTAGGATAGGTCTCCTGTACTACTATATAATGTATCCTGAATTCATGAATAGAACACAGATTATTACCCTTAATTCCTACATGGTATCAGAGCCTAAAATTCTGAAACCTAAACCATAAAACTTTCTGCTGCCCTGATTTTTTCTGAGCCACCGTCCGCCGCCACGTGCCGTCGCCGAGCGCACGCGCCACCGCTGCTGCACCAGTGCCGCCGCCGTTCGCCGGAGCCCGACGATTCCCGTTGAAACGACGTCCGCTGCTCGCGTTTATTCCGCTGCCGTACGTTGACGACACCGTCATGCACCGCCGGTCTTCTCCACGCGCAGCCGTCCGCCACGCGCCGTCGCCAACTACCCACCGGTGTTCTTATCCATCCCTGATTTTACAACATGCCAGGTTCTGATGAACAACCTCGTTTCGAGATTCCTGAGGGGATGAAACTTCAGGATTTGAGTGCTAGTGATGTAATTGCAGCTTTACTCAAATAGTTGCAATCACAATCTGGCCCTCATGTTACTTTACCAATTAGTCGTGTGTCGACTGATCCTTACTACATTGGTCCCGGTGATGGTCCAGGATTACAACTTGTACCAATCATGCTGAAAGGCCCAGAAAACTACAGTGAATGGTTGGATGCGATCCGTTGCGCATTCTTGGCCAAACATAAGATTGGGTTCCTTGATGGATCCATTACCAAACCCCAAGATGATCATCCTGATGCTGCTTTCTGGCCTGGCGTTAATGCTACTCTTGTTTGCTGGATCTCACAGACTCTAGATCCAGTGATCCGATCTTCAACAAGTTCTTTTTCTACTGTCAAGGATTTGTGGGATGATCTTAAGGCACGCTTTATTTTTTCCGATGGGATGAAGCTTATGTAGACACAAGAAGCCATTCAAAGTTGCCGGCAGAACGGTCAGCCCATCGCCATCTACTTTTCCACCCTCAAGAAGTTGTTTGCAGATTATCACTGCATGCGACCTCCTGTGGTATGTACCTGTGAAGATTGCAAAGCCTTATGCCAGTGCAATTTTCAGGCGAAAATCCTCCAAGAAAGAGAGAAGGATTTGATTTACCAATTCATCTCTGGTCTCGACGAAGGTTTTCACACTTTGCGATCTCATATCTTGAGCATTGAGCCACTGCCATCTGTCATGAGGGTGTATGCCCTTGTTACTCAGGAGGAGAACCATAGAGCTGTCATTCGTGCTCGTGATTCTTCTTCTACATCCATGGCATATGCTGCACGACGTTTGCCAGTGGTTCTTTCTGCCGACGACCGTAAGAATCTTGTTTGCACGCATTGTCGCCGCAAGGGCCATGATAAAGACACCTATTTTAAGATACATGGCTTCCCGGAGTGGTTCAAGAAGGGCAAGAAATCGGCACCACCTGATCGGCCATTAGTCAACGCCGGTCACACTGGTGGCGCCACCGATCTCTTGCCTCCACCGTCGTTCGCCAGAGCCACCTTGTCGCCACCAAGCTTGGCGGCGGCGGCCTCCTCTGCGGTCCCTGCTCGCTCCGATTTTGGCCCTGCTTTGTCTGATGACCAATGGAACACGACCATGAACCTGTTTAATCAGCTTCACTCTCATGGTGATGAGTCTGGTAAGCATACTTTACCATGGATCCTTGATTCGGGAGCCTCCTATCATATGACTGGTGACAAAGGTTCTCTTTCTGATCTTACTACTACTACCGATGCTGTGAATATTTTTCTGCCCGATGGCTCGATGTTCTCTGCTACACAATTTGGATACATCTGTTTTGATGGTTTTACACTGCCACACGTGTTATATATTCCTACATTGCGCTGCAACTTACTGTCTTGCTCTAGATTGTTATCTACCCTAAACTGTCTAGCTTTGTTTACTGAAAATTATTGCATTTTACAGACGATCAGTACGAGGAGAGTGATTGGCGTGGGTGAACAGAGAGGGGGGGTGTTTTGGCTTCGTCTGCTGGATGCTCATGTTCGAAGTCCTGTCCTGCAGCCTCTTCCTACAGTTGCTTCACTGTCCTCTTCTGATTTATGGCATCAGCGTTTTGGTCATCCATCTTCCACGGTGCTGTCTTCTATTTCTCCTAGCAATAATAAACATTCTGTGCCTTGTTCTATATGTTATAGAGCAAAACAGCCTAGACATAGTTTTCCTTTAAGTACTACTAATGCTACTGCATTATTTCAGTTAATTCATTGTGATGTTTGGGGACCCTATCATACACCATCTTCTAGTGGTGCTTTTTATTTCTTGACATTAGTAGATGATTTTTCCCGAGCTGTTTGGGTTTATTTGTTAGTAGCTAAATCTGAGGTAGCTTCTAGATTTTTAGAATTTAGTGCTTTAGTCAAGAACCAGTGGGGAAAAACAATCCAACGTGTTCGAGCTGATAACGGCACTGAATTCTTACCTCTCCGATCTCACTTTACTGCATCAGGGATCATTTTTGAGACATCTATGGTTGATACTCCGCAACAGAATGGTCGAGTCGAAAGAAAGCATCGTTATTTACTCAATGTAGTGCAAGCTTTACGGTTTCAAGCCAATCTTCCTATTGACTTCTGGGGAGAATGTGTTCTCACTGCTGCCTACCTGATCAACCGAACACCAACACAGCTTCTCAAAGGTCGTACTCCCTTTGAATTACTCTATGGACAGGCGCCAAATTACTCTTCTTTGCGAGTATTTGGATGCTTGTGTTTTGCTGCCCGTGTTCCAAGATGCCGTGACAAGTTTGCACAAAGAAGCCGTCGGTGTTTGTTCCTTGGTTATCCTGCCGGAAAGAAAGGTTATCGTCTTCTCGACTTAGACTCTCGAGTTATCTTTAACACTCGGGATGTTGATTTCTTTGAAGACCAGTTCCCGTATTCTGCATCTCCGCAAACCGCTTCTACAGATGAACCTGGCGGCGCCACCACTACACCACCGGTTTCCTCCTCCTACTCACCGGAACCATACAGTTTTTCCGATCAACCGCCGGTCGCCCTTCCACCGGTCAACGCTGACCAGTAAACGCTGGTCAACTCCGGCCGATCAATGCCGATCAACTCCGGTAGGTCAACGCCGGTCAACCCCGGCGAGTCAACGCCGGTCAACTCCGGCGAGTCAACGCCGGTGGATCAGCTCCGGTCACCACCGGTGGGTCAACGCCGGTCACCACCGTTGGATCCACACCGGTCAACAGCGTCCTACCACCTCTGGCCACCGACGGCTCCCCACGGCCTCCCGCCGCCGGTCCTCCTCCGCTTGCTGCCGATATTCTACCATCCACCAGACGCAGTGCTCGTCCTCGACGTCCACCGCCATATTTGGCTGATTATGATTGTGATGATTCTACTTGTGCTCTTGCTGCTGAAGAACCCCCCTCTTCGACTACGTTCCCCCATACGTCATCACAATCCTCAGGTGTTCTCTACCCTCTTACTGATTATGTAAATTGTGATAATTTTTCTAGTATGCATACTAGATTTTTGGGTGTTGTAACTTCTAGTGCAGATCCCACTACTTATTCTGAAGCTTCCCGTCATCCTTACTGGCGAGATGCTATGGTTGCGGAGCTCACTGCCCTAGAGCGCAATCAGACTTGGACTTTGTCTCCTTTGCCTGCGCACAAAAAGGCCATTGGTTGTAAATGGGTTTACCGAACGAAGTTTCGCTCTGATGGTACCATTGAACATTACAAAGCTCGTCTCGTGGTTCTCGGAAACCGCCAGATTGAAGGAATTGATTACACAGAGACTTTTGCTCCAGTCACAAAGATGAGTTCCGTTCGCTTGTTCCTGTCAGTTGCTGTTATACGTGGTTGGGAATTGCATCAAATGGATGTTCATAATGCATTCCTGCATGGTGATTTACATGAAGAAGTGTTCATGCGTCCCCCACCTGGCTATGTGGTTCCGCCTGGCCAGGTTTGTCACCTACAGAAATCTCTTTATGGTCTTCGTCAAGCTCCCAGGAATTGGTTTGCTAAACTGGCGCAGGCTTTACGGACATTTGGTTTTGTTCAAAGTAAGGCAGATTACTCTTTATTTGTCTTTTCCAATGGATCACAGTCTTTACATGTTCTGGTTTATGTGGATGATTTGGTCATTGCTGGTAGTTCTTCTTCGCTCATCTCTGCGTTCAAGACATACTTGGGTTCTTGTTTTCACATGAAGGACCTTGGTTTGCTTAAGTATTTCTTGGGCATAGAGATTGCTAGAAGACCGGAGGGGATGTTTCTCTCGCAAAGGAAATATGCTTTGGACATTCTATCTGATACAGGTTTATCTGCTTCTAAACCAATTGATTTTCCAATGGAGCAACAACATGATTTGGCTCGTGTTGAAGGTCCAGCCTACCATGACCCGGAGCAGTATCGCCGCTTAGTTGGGCGTCTGATATATCTAACTATTACTCGTCCTGAACTTAGTTATTCAGTTCATACTCTTGCGCAATTCATGAAGTCGCCTTGTGTTCCTCACTGGCAAGCTGCAGTTCGTGTTTTGCACTATCTGAAGAGTCATCCTGGTCAAGGTTTATTTCTCTCTTCTCGTAGTACTCTTCAATTGACTGCTTATTGTGATTCTGATTGGGCCGCCTGTCCTATAACTAGGCGTTCCTTATCTGGATATTTTGTTATGATTGGTGATTCTCCAGTTTCCTGGAAGACTAAGAAGCAACCTACTGTTTCTCGGTCTTCTGCTGAAGCAGAGTATCGCGCTATGGCAGTTGCCTGCTGTGAGTTATTATGGCTTCGGTCATTGCTGAAAGACTTAGGGGTTTCGCACACTTTTCCTATGAAATTGTTTTGTGACAGTCAATCAGCTATTCACATAGCAGCCAACCCGGTTTTCCATGAACGTACTAAGCACATTGAAGTTGATTGTCATTTTGTTCGAGATCTTGTTCAATCTGGCGCTATTGTTACTCAACATATTCGTACGGTTGATCAACCTGCGGATTTGTTCACCAAAGCTCTCGGACGTAACCAGTTCCATTCCTTACTTGGCAAGTTGGGCATTTTAGATCCGCATGCTCCAACTTGAGGAGGAGTGTTATAGAATTAGTATTATAGTTGTTATGGAATTAGTATTAATTAAGTATTGGTATTGGTATTGGATTTGTATTCCTACCATAATTGTAGATGTATTCTGTTACCTTCTCCTAACTAGGATAGGTCTCCTGTACTACTATATAATGTATCCTGAATTCATGAATAGAATACAGATTATTACCCTTAATTCCTACAACCCGCTCGATCTTTCAACATGTATTTGATGGATGCCCTATTTGATTTTTTTTGCTAGTGATACACATGGGCGAGCCTATAGATACGCTGATGGCAATGTGTGAAAGAAAGGACACGATTGGAGTTGTCCTCACAAATATCCACAGGATACAAGCTCAGGTAGCGAGGGACAAACTCCACCATATTCAGAAAAAGCTTCGTCTTCAAACCTGCCGTAAGACTAAATCTTAATTATTTTGATGCTACTGAGATATATTTACTGGATGTCATGTTCATTTTTTCTGAAAATTTGTATTGGATTTTGAATGCAGTAATGTCACCCAATTTGGGGAGAATTAACGGCAGTAGTGTGTGAGGTGAAGGAGATCGATCTGGGGAAGGAATAAATGGGTGAAGGGATTTGGAAGTGAAGGGAATAAAACATACGTATGGGTTTTAGGCAAAAAAAAACCCATTTAAGGCAATAGTAAATGTAGCGCCTTTAAAATATAAAGATGATCTGGGATAGCGCTTCCAAATTGGAAGTGTTTTTTTACCTTAATAAAATGTGGCTTTAAAGGCAGAACTATCTTTAATTAATTTTAAACTACCTTTAAAATGAAAAACGAGACCTGGGAGGCACTTCTGAACTTTGAACCACTTTTGGAACCTCAATTGAAAAGTGGTTCCATCAGAACGGCCTTCTAACACTACTTTAAATAGACCTTTCTCAACTAGTGTATATTCCTATTGTTGATCTCGTGACCATTATCTATATATCCACGTTTGCACAATGGATAATATTTTTGTCCATATTTGTGCAATAAATAATGTTGTTGCACGTGAAGAGGTGTGTTTGAGCGGTTTAGCTCATCGATTTGACACTTTGGCCGGACACTAAATTTATACCATAAGTAATTCATGGTTCCACCCAAGTGTTTCTGAAGAAATAATACTGAAGCAAATGTTTTCTCAAAATATCCCTATTTTTTACAATTGTTCTATTCCACATTATATTTCCTAAAACAATTGATCCAAAAGCAAACAAGTCATTTTATCTGGGACAAAAGAAGTATTAAAGACAAATGAAGTGATTGGAGTAGTACGTTGTACATCATTTTCAATAATCTTGTCATTTTTATTTAAGAAGTATGAAGTGATTTGTTTTCCCTTTGACATATTTTGAAAATGGACCTAAGTAAAGAACAATTATGAAATAAAATTTTTAAATAAAGAATTTAAACACTCTAAATTACATAAATAATTGAATAAAAACACGAATTATATAAATATATAATTTTTTTTATTTTCTTTTGATATCTAAATAGAACAATTTTTAAAAAACAAATTCTTTAATTCTTGAAAAATATAACAACATGTATTTATACTATTTTGGTATTAAGAAAAAAAATCAAATCCTAATATGAACCTTTTATTCATTTAATTAAGTTGTTAAAACATTTTCTAAGTATAACTTGGTAAACAATAAAAATAAACTTGCTTTTTTTGTTGGATTCTACAATAAAAATAAAGAATTTTTACAAACCATTTCATGCGTTGATTATTTTTCATGAGGGGCCACATCTTTATTTTACCTTTAAAATAACAAACAAAAAATAGATAAATACCAAATGTTCAAGGTAAAAAAAAAGGATCAGCTAGCCCTAGGTTCCGCCACTGTGTGTGAATAATAAATCAATAATCCAAACTAAATTGAAGTCTCTCTGATCATTATCATCTTTTTCTTGAATGGCGCGAATCACCCAGTTGTGCATCTTCTACAACGGTGTTCAGAATTGGGGTACTCTCTGCGCTTATCTTCTTGCAAGTTCTAATGCAACGCCTCAATATGCAATGAAGTCGTTGAAGTTCAACATATAAGCATGTGGCATATATCTACACTAGAGTAACTAGAGTATCTTACTAAAGAAACTAGTAACACAATTTCATTTTACTTCAAACAGTCTTATTACAAGACCACATCCTCTTACATTAGTTTCTCTGAAGTCAAGATATATATTACCACAACAGTAACTTAAACACCGTCTATTCTAATTTAACTTGTATAAAAAGAAAGTAAGTTAAAAATAAGGCAAATTCTTGGGAAAGACCGTCTTTTCATAAACTTATGAGAATAAAATATAGATGACTATGGGAATAACAATGAGTCTAGAAAAGAAAGTCTCTAGCATAGAAAGAAGAGGATGAGCATGCACCTTGATCCGGAACGAATCAGAAGGAAAAGTATGCAACTGTATCTGTCACGGAGGATGCACTTAATTAACGTGCAATGAAGTTTTCTGCAACTCCAAACTCATGTTACATTGTTCTCACATGTATACATAAGCTGTGTCTGAGTAAGCAGTTCTTCAGAATACACAACACATGGACATTTACATTTACATGCGCATTCCCTCTCCTTTGAAGACAATTGAAGCATTCGGAGAAGCTCTTTCCAGCGATAACAGCTCCCGCTTAGCATCCTCGATTGATTCATTTTCGAGGATCAGTTTTACAGCTGGGTCGAATTGAATCACGAGTTTCTCCAAAGCTTCTGCATCCTTGATCAAATGGCTAGCCAAAAACATCTCTTTCTCCCCGCATTTGAAACCCTTTATGTGGACAAATTCAACATCCGTTGGCTCACCTTTCCAGAACTCAGATAGGGGATATGGAAGAGTCACATTCTTATGTTCATCATCATATTCGTCGAAAACCTGTACTTATAACTCGTGAAAAAATGAAAACGGTCAATATATATATTTATATATATATATACTCTACCACAAATAATTAACTTTCAAAAATAAAAAAATGAAAAAATATACGGATGAATTACCTTATTGATGATGTAGAGGTGCTTTAAATTGTTCCACGCCCTCAAGATGTGTCGTAGTGATATGAGGTCGTAATTTTCGTCAAGATTAAGGCCGCAGCATAACTCTTGTACATTACAGAATCTCATGAAGTCGTAATTACCCTGCAACATAAAATCACAAACAAATGTCTCGATATGTAGTTACACAAACGTCCGATTTCGATTCTGACCATGTTCATAATCATTATAAGTCAATCAAACAGTTAACTCTGATATAAATCTCATGAACAAACTTATGTACTGCCCTAATCACTAGCAGGTAAAGCTCACATTTTCTTCATCTTTCTCAAACCTGATATTTTCAAACTAGTGACTTTGTTCTTCCGCAAAGCTTGACTAACCTATGTAATACATGCTTAATTAACTCCTACATATGATACAATTTCGAATTACAACTCTCACTTTGTTCTTCCTCAAAGATAGATTAACCTATGTAATAGATGATAAACCCCTACATATGATGCAAAATGTTCCCTTTTTCGCGGGAAAAAAGAAGTAAGGAAAAGAGAAACTCACCACCAAGCCACTAAACCTCTCAAGAATCTCCGGATGATTGTTACTATTTCGTAAAGCAGTGAGATTGGGACACCGGATATGATGAGACTCGCACGAAAATTTGGCCAGGCACAAAACCCTCAAACTCATCAAACGAAATTCGAAGCTTTTCACACTCAAATCATCAATCTCCAAATACTTCAACCTCGTGCAATCATTTATCATCAAATCCACCAAACCCTTACACCGCACAAGGACCAAATTCTCAAGTCTCGCGCAATGATGCGCGATCCAAGTTAGCGTTGCACTGCTCAGTATCACACCAGTGAGCTTCAACGTCTCCAGATTCTCACACCCCTCAAACGTACCGGCGTGACAGTACTTATCGTTCTTGATTTCCACGAAACGGAGCTTCCTGTAGAATCCTGTCGGGAGTGTAGGGTTACGGGTGCTTCTGTAAATGATTTGTAATTCCTGCAACCCCTTTCTTTCCTTGAGGAATTCCACCCAAGGTACAAAATCCACTAGTTGACCGCTTTTGGAAATGTCAATTCGGCACCTGGGAACATCGTTGTTCAGCTGGCAAGAAACCACGTGGTCAATGTCAGATTCCCCTGCGAAAACAAGTCATTCCGCACATCAAATCTATTCACATTTACAGCGATCAATCATAACTAGTTATGCGAATAATCAATGTGTGTTTCAGACAATCGACGAAAAAATCTATCTGGTACATGTAGTAGGGGTGATGCCGATGTCGAGGCGGACGAGGTACATCCATAGATTTCTCCAGCTCCTGCAGACGGAGCTAGTCGCCACCGCCTCTTTCAGCGGAAGTAAGGAGATTATGGAGCTCAGTAATGGGTGCGGAAGTTGATTGATGAGGTCGACACCGCCGGCGGCATCGCCATCACCGCCGCGAATCGAATTCTCGGGCGGAGGATTGTTGATCATGTCGCTACCACCGCCACTAGTCCCACCGAGGCAAAAGGAATTGTCGGTGATTTTCCGCCTTTTCGTGGCGGTCATCCCTGAAAGCGATCGCATTGTTGATTTAGTTTTGATGAAACCAAGGAGGCGGGGTTTGATCCAATGGATGTTAGGTTTCATTTGACTGTTCCGTACTTATAGACGAGAGTTGTTTCGGATTCTTTTTAATATTGTTTTGTGAATTCGATGTGATATATTTATACACGTAATCTTGTTTTAGATAATTCTTTTTTTTTAATGTAACTAATGAGGTAATTAATTTGATTTTTTTTCTTGTTTATTGTAATGAGATTTTTTAAAAAAAATTTAAAAAAATTTTAATAATTATAATTTGATCATAAAATGTATTGAAATGAGATTTTATAATTGATCTAAATGTTTGTCGGTCTAACAAAAGACTTTCTCGTCTAAATAATGTACCACAAAAATATTACTCCCTCTGTCACACTCTATTCTGTACAGAATATTTTCACGGTCTCCAATAACCATGTTTGACTATAAATATGTATAACTACAGACAATAATGACACACAAAAATTTAATATATAGAAACTACATGTTACGACGAATCTAACCATATCTCATACGATAAAATTATTGCTCATATACATATTCAAATATAAGATCAAAGTTTGACATCTTTGACCCAAAAAATATTTTGTGCAGAATAGGGTGGGACGGATGGAGTATATAATATTTCGGGTTCGAATTTACATTGTTGTCTTGATTTATTTTTTCAGTTTCCAATAACTAGAATAATTATTTCTTGAACTAAAAAAAAATTTTGCAATGAGAAAGTTTATAAGGAGGTTTTTTTAAGTGATAGGACATGACAGAGATTGATTGTAAAATAAGTTATATTTTGTAATTAACAAAAAGTCCCAGCAGCCATTGGCCCAAGCTCAGGACATTTTCACACGGTGGCTGCCGAGCGTCGAATCACTGACCTCGTGAAAGGTTACCCAACTCCCAACTACTTGGTACACCCGCGGGTGTTATTTTGTAATTAACAAAAAAATGATGGCTCATACAAATACCTAATTTCATTTACCATTTTCATTTATTCTGATTTCGTTCTCGTGACCTCTCCTCTCCCTCTCGTAATCTCCTCTCTCTCTCTCTCATAACTTTGCTGCTATTTATTGGCAATATTCTGGATAGTTTGTTCGTTCATTCATTTGAAGTTCGTCGGATAGCAAGAGTTTCTTTTCAATTTGTATTTTCATTTTGTGTTTGCTTCATTCTGTTTATAATTAATTGAGTTAAGTGTTAAAATGACCCTGACTTTAGGCCTGTTGGGGAAAAATATAGTTTCCCTCTTTGTGTGATTAGGATGATGAATGAAAAATAAGCAAGACACCAAATTTGGTTACGCGGAAAACCCAAAATGGGAAAAATCGCGGGACTAGGTAGTCCAACTCTTCCACTATATGATTAAAGTGGGGTTACAATGTCTCACCCAAAATGTGGATGGATTACAAAGGTTTTCTCACACTATGGTGGATATCTATCAACTAGTGAGGATGAACACTTCTCCCTACTACTCTCTCTTGGAGGATATCTAGTAGGAAAGGAAATAGTTTTTGGTTGGATGATAAAGTCCTCTCCAAGAGCACCCTATTTATAGATGAGCACTCAAACTCTAGAATTCTCTTCTCCATCTCTCCAACTACCACAATTAATGCTTCGAGGCTTCTAGGAGGTATTTCTAGAATATGCTTCATGGTCTAGATACATCCCCCATCATATTAGAATCTTCTTCCAATTTTACCAAAGGAAAATTCTAGAATTAGGGAGGAATACCCAACAAATCTCCCCCTTCCGACCTAATTGGAAGGGATCTCCACACCAGCGCCTTTGCAGCAATCATCGAATTTCTTACTTGGTAGGGCTTTAGTCATCATATCAGACCAATTATCATTGGTGTGAACTTTTTCAATTTGTAGTTGCTTTTCTTCCAATACGTCTCGAATCCAATGATAGCGAACATCAATATGTTTCGTTCGAGAGTGGTAGGCTGAATTCTTGGCTAAGTGGATGGCACTCTGATTGTCACAATAGAGGACGTACTTCTCTTGCTTTAGCCCCAATTCAAGTAGAAAATTCTTCATCCACAGCATCTCCTTACAAGCCTCGGTGGCAGCAATATACTCTGCCTCCGTCGTAGAAAGGGCAACACATTTTTGAAGTTTTGACTGCCAAGATACAGCCCCCCTGCAAAAGTAGTCAGATATCCCGACGTTGATTTTCGAGATTCCAAGTCTCTGGCCATATCAGCATCTATGTATCCCTCCAACATAGGTTTGGTTGTTTCAAAGCGCAAACACCTTTTGGTTGTTCCTCTGAGATATCGAAGTATCCATTTCACAGCAGCCCAATGCTCCTTCCCAGGATTTGACAAGTGCCTGCTCACAACTCCAACTGCATGCGCAATATCCGGCCGGGTACATATCATGGCATACATGAGGCTACCAACAGCTGAAGAATATGGAACACCTCTCATTTCTTCATCCCTTCTTGGATTTTTCTTCTTATCGAACTTGAAATGTCCGGCAAGTGGTACGCTAACAGGTTTGGCTTGATGCATATTAAATCTCTCAAGAATCTTCTCAATATATCTCTCTTGAGATAGCCAAAGTAGCTTTTCAGATCAATCCCGCGTGATCCGCATCCCAAGAATCTGCTTCGCTGGCCCCAAATCTTTCATCGCGAAAGAATTACTCAATGCTTTCTTAAGAGCAGCTATTTTCCTTTTATCCTGCCCGACAATCAGCATATCATCAACATAAAGCATGAGTATGAGAAAGTCATCTCGATCGTACCTCTTCATGAAGACACAATGATCGGTGTGTGTCTTCTTGAATCCATGATGATTCATGAAGGATTCAAACTTCTTATACCATTGGCGGGGTGCTTGCTTCAAACCATAGAGACTTCTTTTGAGACGGCACACTAAATGCTCTTTTCCCGACTCTTTGAATCCTTCGGGTTGCTCCATGTAAATCTCCTCCTCAAGGTCTCCATGTAAGAAAGTTGTCTTAACATCGAGTTGCTCAACCTCCAAATCCAAGCTAGCAGCGAGACCCAACACAACTCGGATTGATGACATCTTTACCACGGGAGAGAAAATTTCATCAAAATCTATACCTTTCTTCTGGTTGCAACCTTTAACAACGATTCGAGCCTTATACCTGGGTTTGAGATTGTTTTCTTCGGTCTTGAGCTTAAACACCCATTTGTATTTTAGAGCTCGTTTCTCTTTTGGTAGCTCTACGAGATCATATGTATGATTCTCGTTCAAGGACTTCATCTCTTCTTGCATAGCCTTTTCCCAATCATCTTTATGATCATTTTCCATAGCTTCACCATAGTGTTGAGGCTCCCCCTCATCAATGAGTGTCACGTACTCATCTGGTGAATATCTGGTCGAAGGCTGTCTCTCTCTAGTTGAACGCTGAAGCATGGGTACTGCTGGGTCATTTGCTTCCTCCATTTCTTCGCCACTTGTTTGAGATTGCTCCGTATCTTCTCTGGGATCACGGTTTTCAACTTTTTCATCATGAACATCCTCCACTGATTCTCTTCTTGCGTTATCTTGCACCACGGGAGATGGCATGGACTCCAAAGACTCTCTGGTCCGCCTGGTTTGAGCTTCTCGCGATTCCTTGTAATTACTAATGGTTTGGTCCTCAAAGAACACGACATCGCGGCTTCTCACGATCCTTTTCTGGGCTGGATCCCACAGCCGATAACTGAACTTATCCTTAGGTGAGCCAAGATAGATACACTCTCTTGTTTTTTAATCTAGCTTGGCCCGCTCATCCTTGGGAATGTGAACAAATGCTCGACATCCAAATACCTTTAGATGGTCATATGAAGCCTTTTTCCCTGACCAAACTTCCTCCGGCATATCTCCATCCAAGGGAACTGAAGGGGTCAAGTTGATGATATCAACACCAGTCTTCACAGCTTCTCCCCAGAAACCTTTAGAGAGGTTTGCATAAGATAACATGCATCTAACTCGCTCTTCAATGGTGCAGTTCATCCTCTCTGCAACTTCATTCAACTGAGGTGTCTTCGGTGGTGTCTTCTCAAGTCGGATCCTGTACAACTTGCAATACTCTTCAAATGGGCCGCGATATTCTCCACCATTGTCAGCTCTGACAGACTTCAAATTTCTGCCTGTCTCACGTTCCACCCTTGCATGGAACTCCCTGAACGCCTCAAGTACTTGGTCTTTAGTTTTCAACAAAGACACCCAAACCTTTCGAGAATGGTCATCAATAAAACTTACAAAATATTGTGCACCTCCAAGGGATCTTTCGATCATTGAGCAAACATCAGTATGCACTAAGTCAAGAATATTCTCTCTTCTACGGGGGTAAGCAGGCTTGAGGGAAGAAACTCTATGTTGTTTGCCGGCTAAACAATCAGTGCAAGGGTCAAGTGTTGTACCTTTTATGTCAGGGAGGATATGTTTCCGTGCGAGGATTTGAAGTCCCTTCTCGCTCATGTGGCCAAGCCTCTTATGCCACAACTCCATGTTCGAGGTTTCATGTGCAACATTAGCCTCTCCCTTGCAGATTTATCCTTGCATGACATATAAGGATCCATCCTTCTTTCCTCGACCAATCACCATATTGCCTTGAGTGATCTTCCATTTTCCATCTCCAGAGTGGCTTATCATTCCAGCATCGCCAGCCGCATTTCTGGGACATGTCGCACATCCTTCAACTCGAGCTTGTATCCCGTGTTTGTCTTCAAGATGATGTCGCCTTTGCCGACAATCTTGCTTGTGATTTGATTTCCCATCTTCACAATGCCGAAATCTCCATGCTGGTAGGACGAGTAGAGCCCTTCATGTGGGGTAATGTGGAAGGAAGCACCGGAATCACCGATCCATAAATTTTCATCGTAGGCGAGATTGACATAATCGTCAATGACAAAGATATCACCATGCTGCACGGATGCCACCGCCGTAGTGCTTTCGTCTTCCTTCTTCTTTGGATTGACTTGATCAGGTTTGACCGTGCCATTCTTCTGGTCTCTCTTGAGATTGCGACATTCATCTTTCTTGTGACCTGCTTTGCCACAATAGTAGCAAGTAACTCGGGAACGAGACTTTGACCGGCCTTGTGATCTGTCATGTCCACCATTTCTAAATCTTCCACGCGACTCATTTCTTCCACGATTCTCGATCACGTTTGCCTCCGCATAGGTTGTTGTTCCACGTTCTCTTCTCCGTGCTTCTTCATTTATCAAGCTATCGGCTACATCATCCATAGTAAGCTTTCCTGTTGGAGCCGAGTTGCTAAGCGTGACCACCAAAGTGTCCCAACTTTCAGGTAGTGAGCTTAGGAGCAACAAAGCTTGCAACTCATCATCGATCTTCATCTCGGTCTTTGCCAATTGGTTTACAAGCCCCTTGAAGCTATTCAAGTGCTCGATCATATTTTGGCCATCCTTGTACTCCAATTTCACCAACCGCCTCACTAGGTGGGCTTTATTACGTGGTGTCTTCTTTTGAATCATAGACTCAAGTTTTATCCATAGCTCAAAGGCATTGGTGTATGTAGAAACATGCTCAAATAAACTTCGATCTATGTACTTACGGATCATGGCGACCGCCTTCCTATTTAGGATCTCCCACTCTTTGTCATCCTTTTCCTCCGACTTGGTCTCCTCCGTGATTGGTTCATACAAATCTTTGTAATATAAGTGGTCCTCCATCATGGGCTTCCAATATGCGTAATTTTCCGCCGTGAGTTTGAACATATCTCCCGCCTCCATCTTGAATCACACAAGAATATGACGCCGATCAACCTTGCTCTGATACCACTGTTGGGGAAAAATATAGTTTCCCTCTTTGTGTGATTAGGATGATGAATGAAAAATAAGCAAGACACCAAATTTGGTTACGCGAAAAATCCAAAACGGGAAAAACCGCGGGACTAGGTAGTCCAACTCTTCCACTATATGATTAAAGTGGGGTTACAATGTCTCACCCAAAATGTGGATGGATTACAAAGGTTTTCTCACACTATGGTGGATATCTATCAACTAGAGAGGATGAACACTTCTCCCCACTACTCTCTCTTGGAGGATATCTAGTAGGAAAGGAAATAGTTTTTGGTTGGATGATAAAGTCCTCTCCAAGAGCACCCTATTTATAGATGAGCACTCAAGCTCTAGAATTCTCTTCTCCATCTCTCCAACTACCACAATTAATGCTTGGAGGCTTCTAGGAGGTATTTCTAGAATATGCTTCATGGTCTAGATACATCCCCCATCATACTAGAATCTTCTTCCAATTTTACCAAAGGAAAATTCTAGAATTAGGGAGGAATACCCAACAAGGCCGAAAGTATCAATATGACCCTGCAATCTTAGAAAGTGTCAATATAACATTTGACTTCACTGACTTTTTATGTTCTTTTGGTCGGAGTCATATAAAAAGACAATTTTGCCCTTAACTTAAAAAAGAAAATGGAAAAGAGGTTATCCTCTACTTCCCCCCTTTCTTCTTCCATTTGGTCCGCCGAAAGTAGCCTCAATTATATCACCCAAGTCTCATTTAGCCCTGCCCATTTAATATATATTCCTTCACCCTCCTAAACGTAACACTCGTCGCCGGCGGCGCCTCTCCTCATTTGAGCGCCTCTGCCCATCTCCATCTGAGCCACCATAGAGTACCCTCGTTACTAAATAGATAGCCTCGTCGGCCCCAAAATTGGAGCCTCAATTGCATCGAGGACACCGCGTTGTAGTCTGTTGCTTCTCCAGCGTCGTAAACACGTGGATCGAGTCCATCTTGCTCCGCTGCGGAGGCTCCCCTTTTGTTCTTTCTCAATTTTCTTCGCCACAGAGACTTCCCTTTTCTTCTTCCTCTATTTGTTGGGCGACGGATGCTCCCCTATTCTTCTTCCCATTCTTCCACTCCACCCGTCGTGGCCTCGATTTGCTCGGTGGTGGTTAGCTTGGGAGAGCCGAGTGAAAATGGGTTCCATTATCGGCTGGGATGGTGCTGGGCTGTCTATTGGCGGGGAGGGTGGTGGCGGGCTGGAGTGGGATGGGTGGGCGGTGGTGGTGTGGTTTCTGGGTTGGTTGTGGTGGTGGCTGTGGTGGTTTGTCGGAGGTAACTGGCGGCGGAAGGTGGTGATGTGGTGGCTGGTGGTGGCGGCAGCAGAGCACGGCGGTGGTAACCCCGTATACGAAAGCATATGGATAATGAATGATAAGGCAAGAAGAAACCTGCCCCTTCGTTCAATCCAAAGGCTGCATTTTGCCTCAACTCTCTTTTTTGTAGTTCACATAGTTCTCAAACTTGCACGTACGTTAAGAACAAAGATTACTGCAACTTGGTTTCTGATTAGGTAATGTCGACAATGATTGATGACCATTGACACATCCATCCGGGTAGCTAATCACAAATAATTAAGCTCACGAAGAAAATCGATCAATTCACAAAATTCAAAAGATGGAGCTTATATATAACCTTCTTTGATGGTCGGTCAGAATTTATATTATCTGCATCAAAGTTTTGATAGATATGTCGTCCCAACCGGCGGTGGTGATGGTTGTAGGTGGTAACTGGCGGCGGCAAACTTCATGAAGAAGAAAGTAGGTTTTGAGGAAGAATATAGGTGTCATGAGAGGTAATTTTGTCATTTAAGTTACTGGTCGCCCCTTCATTTGGTCAATACCGGAATTAGGGAGTTTGGATATATTGGCACAAATTTTTTTTAAAATTCAGTTAGGATTGACACATATAATAATTAGTTAGGGTTATATTGATATTTTCTGAGATTGTATGGTTATATTGAAATTTTCAATTTTTTGAGATTGTATGGTTATATTGGTATTTTCAATCTCCTGAGATTGTCTAGTTATATTGATATTTTCAATCTAAAGTCGGAATTATAAATATATTTATCCCTAATTAATTTGATATTTCAGTAAGAGTGCGTCTCTTGAAAGACGGTCTTTCCATAAGTCATGGAAAGACCAAGGTTTAAAGTGTAAATTAGAAGAAATGAAGATAAAATTTTCGGGTTGTATGAACCGGGTTATAAATTTTATAACTACTACATGTTGCATACTAAATGTTTAATGTTGCAACTAAGACCTTTTATCTTTTATTATTCAAATTAAACCCGTCTTTCCATAAGCTTATGGAAAGACCGTCTTTCCCAAGACTTTGCCTTTCAGTAATGGCTAGGACGTTTTTATATAGAAGAGGACCCTACCAGTGAAGTTGGAAAAAAATGTGTGGAAAGAAAAGGATTGTGCGTCTTAAATCTGATAAATTGCCTCAGAGTTCATCTGGTTTAAATGGTATTCGTTTGATCGTTGCATATTTTCCTTTCTTATTATTATAATGTGATTTTTTTTTGTTTTTAATTTGATTTTCTGGTTTTGAGTGTTCTATCAACTTTTAGTGTTTTGAGTTGCTTTATGCGTTTTTCTCTAATCTGGTTTTAAATTCTTATTTTGGCATCTTTCAAGAGTTGCTTGGGTGACTTTTAGTTTTAGTTGTTAATTGTTATTTTTTAATAATAAATTGCATTTGTTTTCTACATTTGTGCTAGGTTGATATCATAATATGTATTTGTTTAGGTATATGTTACATTTGTTAGTATTGTGTACTACTCCCTCCGTCCCAGCCAAATCTGCACACTTACTATTTGGAGGTCAAAGTTGTTAAAATTTGACCACATATTTGAGTAGATATATGAAAAATAATATTATCGTATGAGATATTGTTAGATTCGTCATAACATGTAGTTTCTAAATATCAATTTTATATGTGTCGTTCTTGTCCGTAGTTACATATATTTACAGTCAAACATATTTTTTGGAGACCGTGAAAAAGATTCTGTGCAAATTCCCCTGGGACGGAGGGAGTAGTTAGTTTGACTGTGCTTAATTTTTTTCATTTGGTGTTGATTGTTCATTTTGAATTAGAAAGTGCATTTGTTTACCTATATGTTTTTTAACATTACTATTTAATGTGTACTTGTTAGTTGTATTATGTATGACTTTTTGTTTTCATTTGTCGATGGTTATTCATTTTGAATTAGGAACTAATGTTTTAACTTATATTTTGCATTTGTTAGATTCAGTGTGTACTTGTTAGTTGTATTGTGTATGACTTTTTATTTTTCATATGTTGTTGATTTTTTATTTTGAATTAGGAACTTCTTACTTATACGTTGCATTTGCCATCATTCATTGTGTACTTGTTAGTTGTATTGTGTATGGCTTTTTTCATATGTTGTTGATTGTTCATTTTGAATCAAGAACTGCTTACTTATATAGTTATATGTTTCATTTGTAAGTATTCATTGTGTGCTTATTAGTTGTATTGTGTATGACTTTTTATTTTCATTGAGATATATACAAATATAACCTTATATACTTGCAAAAGTGTAAATATAATCCTCAAATAATTGAAACTACAAAAACAACCCTAACTAGTTAATGAAAGTGTCAATATAACGCTTGAGTCGACATTCCGGTGTTGACCGTGCTTTTTTGGTCATTGACCCCCCCCCCCCGAAAGTCGGACCAGAAGCTAAATTTAGGCGGGCAATTATACCCTTACCCACTGTTGTCGAACCATCGCGCCACCGATGGACCGCTAGGGATGGAATGGGGCGGGGCAGGTACGGATTATGGTACCTTCGTATCCATGCCCACCTAAAATTTTTGTACCATACCTGCCCAATCACTCATGGCGGGTACAACATTAAAATCCACCTCCGCCCCCATCGGGTATTATCTAAAATTCACCCATGTCCCATTGGCTATTATCTAAAATTCACCCCCTGTCCCATCGGATATTATCTAAAATCCACCCCCACCCCATCACCCACTTGGGTCTCCATACCCACTTCAAATCCATTTTACTCATACCATTTATAACTCCAAAAAACACCTAAATTTTACTTTAAAACTAATAATTTTAATATTAAAAATTTAATAATATTTACATGAAAATATTATAAGTAAAACATGTGCATTATGGATAACTAATAATTTATTATATAATAAATTAGTATGTACATAGCCGGTATAGTGAGGCGGGGAGGGGGTGGGGCAGGTATGAACTAATATCCACGCCTGACCCACTACCCATGGCGGGTATCAATTTTCATACTCATACCCACCCACCCCCACAAAAATACATCATACTCGTCATATTAGGGTGGATGCGGGGCAGATATCCACCAAAACCACCCCACTGTCATCCTACGGACCACCACCGTCGGACCAGGTAAGGCTATATCAGCACGTTATGAAAACTTATACGGTTATATCAGCACATTGCTAAAACTTATAAGGTTATATCACCACACTCGTAAAAAAGTGTAAGGTTATATCAGCACATGCTATAAAAAGTAAAGTGTATGGTAATACACTAGGCTGGCCTTACGGGAGCTTACAACATAATCCTATATACTGGGGAAAATGCAAATATAACCCTTAGATAATTGAAACTACAAAAATAAACCTAACTAGTTGATGAAAGTGCCAATACAACCCTCAGTTGGACATTCCAGCGTTGATCGTGCTTTTTCGGTCGTTGACCCCCCCTAAAATGACTAAAATACCCTTGAACCATAAGCTAAATTTGGATGGACAATTATACCCTTACCAACAGCTGCCAAACCACCACGTCACCGCCAGACCAGGTAAGGTTATATTAGCACGTTATGAAAACTTATATGGTTGTATCAGCACAATCCTAAAACTTATAGGATTATATCAACACACTTGTAAAAAGTGTAAGGTTATATCCGCACAGGCTATAAAAGCAAGGTGTATGGTAATATACTAGGCTGACCTTAATGGGCGCTCACAACATCATATACACATTATCACATCAAAACAACATCATACATGTCATAAAATTCAACATCACAACACCCTCATTCATATTAAATACCATTATTACTAGTCTAAACCTAATTTTAATACCCATCAATATTTAAAACCCTAGGTAAAAAATGCAATAAAATAACAACTGCACACAGCACCAAAAGGTCATCCAATCATCAATCCGGATGAAGATACCATTTTTGAAGGGTTCCCACCCTTCACTCCAACGTCCGTTGTGTCAACCTCTCCAAAGCTCCTCTTTCATCGTAAAAAGTACACTCTGGAACGTCGGCGATCGACTGAAGAGGTTGAAATGGCAGTTGCGTGCGGTTGGTGTTGATTTTGTACTGATATGACATTTTTTTAGTGTGTGCTAATAACCCTACACTTTTTACAAATATGCTGATATAACTCTATAAGTTTTAGGAATGTGCTGATTTAACCATATCGATTTTCATAATGTGCTGATATAACCCTACCTAGTCTGGCAGGTCCGGTGGCGGTATGGCGGTGATTTGGCGGCTATAGTTGGGGTATTAATGATGCTAAGGGAATTATCGTGATTTCCTAATTTTGAATTTTTTGTGTTTTTCCATAAGGGTTGTCTTTTCATGGAATTTCGGCTAAAAGTTGTCGGGAAGGGTATTTTTGCACTTTCACTTATTATCTAGGGTTATATTAGCACTTTCAATTATTAGAAGGTTATATTGACACTTATGTGAATTATATAGGGTTATAAAAAGCATTTTTTCACTTTCATTTGTTGTTTGTTCATTTGATTTAGGAATTGCATTTTTTACTTATATGTTACATTTGTTAGGACTCAGTATGTATGACATTTTGTAGGAGCTGGATAGAAACCTGAAGTTGTTACAACTTTTAAGGAACCGGAAAATATTGAAGGTGACTTTTATTTTTGTTTTTATGTTTGTATTCTTATTCGGAAATCTTTTGTTTCATGATGTAGTTTTTAAAAATACTTGGGAAATATGCAAATATAACCCTACATAATTGAGAAAGTGCAGATATAATCCTGAGATAATTTTTAGTGCAAATATAACCCTAACTACTTAGCGAAACTGCAAATATAACTTCTGGTGATATTTCCGGCGTTGACCATGTTTTTCCAACGTTGACCACCCAAAATGACAAAAATGCCCTCGGACCAAAAGCTAAATTTGGGTGGAGAATTATACCCTTACTACTGCCGAACCTCCGCCAACTACACTTTATGAAATTTAATAGGGTCATATCAGCACATTCCAAAAACTTATAGGGTTGTATCATCACATTCATAAAAATTGTAAGGTTATATTAGCACATATTATAAAAGCAAAACACATCAACGTTAAAAAACCCTAGGTCGAAAAACACAACAAAATAACAACTACACACACAACACCAAAGGTTATCCAGTCATTAATCCGGACTAAATTCAACAAAATAAAAAAAGTCACCAAAATCCTTATATTCAATACCATATATACCGCTTATCACTATTCATGTGATGAGAAGCGAAAGAAAATCACATAATCAAACTCAATATTGCATTAATCTAGTGAATTAAGGGGGAAAATGGATGAAGATACTATTTTTTAAAGGTTCCCGCACATCCACTTCAACGTTCGCTACGTTGAACTCGCCAAATCTCTTTCTTCAAATTATAATTACACTCTGGAACGTCGGCAATCGATAGAAGAGGTTGAAATGGAGGTATGCAGTTGGCATTGATTTTGTACTAATATGACATTTTATTTTTATAGTATGTGCAGATATAACTCTACACTTTTTATGAATGTGATAATACGACCCAATAAGTTTTAGGAATGTGATGATATTTCATAATGTGCTGATATAACCCTACATGGTCCGACGTCGGGCCGGTGGTGGTCTGGTGGCGGTTCAGCGGCATTTTTTAGGT
Organism: Rubia yunnanensis; assembly: GCA_037428765.1. Classification (NCBI taxonomy): domain Eukaryota; kingdom Viridiplantae; phylum Streptophyta; class Magnoliopsida; order Gentianales; family Rubiaceae; genus Rubia; species Rubia yunnanensis. The sequence continues at coordinate 16,327,576 of CM075070.1, forward strand.
ATAATGATGCTAAGGGCAATAACGTTATTTCCTCTTTTTTTGTTTTTTATAAAAAAACTCTAGAAGGGCAAAAATATCTTTTAACAAAATTCCGGCTAAAAGTTGCCAGAAAAGGTTATATTTTCACATAACCTAAATATCTAGGGTTATATTTGCACTTTAATTATCGCAGGGTTATATCTGCACTTTCGTCAATTATGTAGGGTTATATATGCACTTTGCTCTAAGTACTTTGTATTGTTATAATATTTTTTTCTGGTTTCTTGCTAATGTACTTTTTTGTGCGCGTCATAGTTATTGAAATGGATCGACGGTCAACAAGAAAAAAAGGAGTTGCTATATCACGCTCTGTAATTTACTAGGTTACGCCCTAATATGTTCACATACATGTATTATTGTTTTTATTTTACATTTTTTGTGTGAAAATTTAAATTAAATAAACAAAATTTCAAGAAACCTTTATTACCATTGTTGCCTTTCCCTCCCTCATTTTTCCCATTGTAACAAAATTTCATCTCCCTCCCTCCCTTTCACCATTGTTCCTTGCACTTTAAACCGCTGTCAGTCACCACCTGCAGCCGACCACCGGGCGTCTCCGGAAACTCGCCGGGAAAGTTACTTTTCCAAATTTTATAATGAAATTCAAATTTTTCATCATAAATGTCATCTTAATCTATAATTTGTGGCCGGAAATGTCGTTTGAAATTTGATTGTTTTGAATCTCGATTTTTTCAGCGAGAGGTTTATGTCAAATTAGTTCGAAATCTTGTTGGAAATTTTGTTTGGCTTTCTCTTTTGGGAGATTGGTAGATGGGGAGGGGCTAGGTGGCTTGAATGGGTGGGAGAGGCGTGGCCGACTGAGGACGAGTAGAGGCTGGACGGCGGGATGAAGATCAGGATCGGACTGATGGGTAGAGGCTGAGGACGGGTAGAGGCTTGACGGTGGAAAGAGTGAGATGGGTAGGTGACGGTGGACGCTAGGTGAGCTCGGCCGGACGTACGGTGAGCTCGGCTGGCGGTAGATGACGTCGGCGGCGTGGGTGGGGTGGAAAGGTGAGGTTGAGGGGGCGGGTGGCTAGGGAAGAAAGGGGTAGGGTTTTGGAAATTTAAAATTAAGTTTTATTCTGGAAATTAATTTAAAATTAAATATTAAAATTTGGATTTGAATTTTAAAATAATTAAATAGAATAATTTTAAAATATTGTTCAGATTAAATTGAAAAATAAAAAATGTATTAAATATTTTAAAATTAAAATAATTTTATTATGAAAAATAATATTCTGAAAACCACATTTAAAATATATAAAATATTTTTGAAGTAAATTTTGATGATATAAATTAATAATTATTTAAAGTAAAATTTAAAGTAAATTTTAAAGTAAATTATTATTTATTTTGCAAATAATAAAAATATTGAATAAGTAATAGCAAAAGAACCAAACACATTTTGCAAGAATAATAGCCCAACGTAAATGGGGTTTGACTTAAATATACATATCATGCTTTCATTAATTACGGCTGCATGTATGCTTTGTTCCAAGCCGCCATCCTTTTACGGTAGGGTAACTCCCACCCAACGACATCCGACTTTCTATAAATCGTCCATAGGTAAACCACAGGGGGACATTCTCCTTCGAGCCATATATGTGAATATAATCAGGCCAATGAATCGATAATTCGTTAAAAACCGTCTGACGCGCTCCAGGCCAGTCACCCTCACCATCTACATGGAAGGAATCAGCGACGCATTTGAAGCCACAGTTTCCATCACTCTCTACATCGTTCCAACCCTCAATGTAACAACTAATAATGTGGGGACACTTTCAGGATAAGGGAATGTCGCTGCAAAAGAAACATTTAGATCAGAACACATTATTTTCAGTCTTCTTGAGTGATATCACTATGACATTATAGTCAAATGACTTGAGAATAATTGGGGGACTTACCGTGTCGACTCCCTCTCCCAGATGTACCGTGACCCGGTGACCTCGAATTTCCGTAAGGCGATCGTTCATTATATACTTGCCTAATGGTTTGATTCAAGCTCAGGATTGCACGACTGAGGCTCACATTGATATGCCTAGGAACTGTCTCGGCATTCATCAAGTCACTTATCATTTGTTTTGCATCAGCATGGAGCCTGCTACTCTATCTATCCCCTCAGAGTATACTGAAAATTGGTGGTTGTGTGTCCCATGCCTAGGATCCTTACATGGTTTAATGTTCCAACCCTCTTTCGTGTTACTTATTCGCATGACAATTATGAAAGGGCAATGACAACTTCTTGTCGACGTGTTACTTCTTCGGATGACATCTGAACGCTTATATCGACAACCTTATCATTCCGACCCCGATTGCAAATACAATATATCCTTAGGGGCCCATTCTGATTTTTCTTATACGACGACATGACAAGTTCAAATCCTACACGACGGGCAGTCTGTTGCAGGTAGGAATAAGCTTCGATATGACTTGGAAACACATTTGTGGTTACGAATGCTGAGTAACCATTCTCCCTTGGAACCGCTCCTTATGAGTCATCGCCATCCTTAAATAACATTATATATCAAATAATTAGTTTCACGAAAATATAATACAAAATGCAATAATGCCATAAATCATTCTAATAACTAATAAAATATAACACTTACTCTTTTTTATAAGTGCATAAAAGCAACCTACACATATTTAAATTAAAATAATTCCCACTACTAGTCATGAAATCTATAACCACATTATTCTATAACCACATCTATAAAAAATAAAAGACACCAACACATTTTTATAACTTAGTTATACAAATTTTATTTTATTTGTACTAACTTTTTTTAAAATTAGTATAACCACACTTAATTTTGTTATATCATCATTAGTAGGACCATATATTATACTTATATTATCTCATTAGCCTACCAACAATTCCCAACACATTACTAGAACTACTCTAAATTATGTTAGTAGAACCTTTATAATTTATGTTACATATAAATATAGAAATAACGTATGAACTAAAATATTGTAAAATGAACATAATTTTCACTACTAATCACATATTTTATAACCACATTAAACTCACGATATATTTTGTGTACATGTTATTCTTAAAAATGATGAAAAACACATTTATATTTTATTACTTATTTTTGCAAATTCTTCATTTAACTAAGATAAAAAAAGAAATAACATATTAATTAACATCAAATCAACATATTTGCAACTATAAATGATGAAATCTAGAACAAAATTAAATTCAATATATGGAGACATGCATAGACAATAAAATGTTAAACAACTATGTAAGAAATTAAAATAAAATATCACAACTATTAATGAAGAGATAAATGTAAGTTTCTATTTAAACAACTAAGAAATCATAACTTTAACTATTAATTATTACACAAAACAACAATTGAATTTTTTTTAAAAAAAAACCTCTAAAGACATGGAGCTTTCAACACCCAAATTTAGAGTCATAAGTATGATATTTTGTACCCAATGGGCATTTTTACAGTCTATTTTATATAAAAAAATTCTTACTTTTTTGGATTAAATGGCATTATATGTGGCAGATGGTAGTTGGGCAAAGGAGAACCGGGCTGGGCAAGGCTACTAGAAAGGAGAACCGGGCTGGGAAGGGAAAGGAGAATCGGGTAGGGTTGGCTAAGGGAGAACCGGGTAGGGTTGGCTAAGGGAGAACCGGTTCGGCACTAGGAAGGGAGAACTGGTCGGCCGTTGGAAAGGAGAACCGGTCAGCAGATGGGAAAGGAGACTGGAAGGAGAGCAGAGAGAGGAGGGAGAAGAGCGGGGAGAGGAGAATAAGAAGAGGGGAACGACTGGTGTGTTGGGAGACGAGATTCGGAGAAGGAGAACGGTCAGTGAGTAAGAAAACCGGTAAAAGGCCGACGGGAGAAGAAGATGAGCGACAGTTCTGGGAAATGAACTACGAGGAAGGAGACCAGAGACGAGCGGCGGTTCTGGGAAATGATCGGCGGAGAAGGAGATCGAAGAACCAGATGGGGACGAGCAGGGAGAAGGAGACCAGAGAACCAGATGGGGACGACGGTGGAGCTTTGGTGGTGCTAGGCGAGGCATCGAACGATGGCCAGTGGTCGCCTCGAAGAGATGGAAAAGCTGTTGGAGAACAAAAGCACCAGCAAAGGTCTAACGACCACCACCGCCAGCGAACGGCGGGGCTCCGGTGACCACCACTGCAGTTGAATTAATTGGATTCAATTACTAATTAATTAAAATTATTAATTATAACTAATTATTAACTAATCAATTTCTTTATTCATTTAAATTAATTGAAAATACATGTTGTATTTTCACTTGTAAAAGGGCATGTTTAAATAAAATACAGGGCGTGATATGGCGATTCAAAGAAAAAATGAGACATTGATGACCCCACATGTTCTTGCACCTATTCCAGAGCCCAAGAAGAGAAGAATGAAACTTACTGTACTAAACGGGGAAATGTGCTTATGTTCCTGAGCCCAAGAAGAGAAGAATGAAACTTATTGTACTAAACAGGAAAGGTGGTAAGGAAGAGACATCTCAACCAGGACACCCGCGGGTGTACCCAGTTGGTTGGGACAAGTGAATTTAGGGGGGAACCCCGGGATCGAAGCTCGTACGCTACCGTGTGGGTTGTCCTTGCGTAAATTGTGGCTTTCGGGCGGTGGGCTGCTAGTACGGCCCTAGCTTGGATCTTGGCAGCTGGTTACCGTGACTTACCCCCCTGACCGGGCCTGTGGTGTCGGGTGGTCGGGGCGGCCCAGGGCTTGCCATAATAGCCTTTTATTAAACCCCAGTGAAACCTGAAACTCCATCCATTTGAATAGGTAGGGACGCCTTCCTGAGAACACTCAAACGCTGCACCACCAACAAACTGCAACCAACAAAGCCGGAACCACCACGATCTTACCTTCATCAATCACCAGTAGGCTGGGAAACCACAATGGGAACTACCAACACGGTCCTATAACATTGGGTATTTCCTATTAAGAAATTGCTCTAATATTCACAATTCTTGACGAGGTTGTGATTTAAACCATGAACCTCTATGTTATAAAAAAATATGAAGTACCACTAAATCATGTCCAATTCACAATTTTGTAAGCATTTAACCGTGGTATAACCTAACATATTCTATACATGTAAGCTAACCAATGCAATGTCTAACCATCCTGGTGCCAGTGTTCAGTTTTGATGCGGTACTTATTGATACGATATCAAAATATAATTTATTTACAGTTTTCTTAGTTTAGTATTTTTAGTAGAATAACATTATACCCTTTTTTCCATTGGGTTTTTTAATGAGGTAGTGTGATCATTTATTTTATTTTAAAATAAGTCACATTAATTTAGCCATGTTGGCCTTAGAAGAATTAATGTTTCGATCATGCATTTATTTTAGGGGTTAGAATATTCAGCTTTGTTTTGATTAGAATTAGATTTTTTTTAAGATTAGATAAGGCAGTATTCATTCAAGATTTATCTTGAAGAATATAGTCATTTATTTTAGGTAGTCTAGTTAAATATAGTTTTAGCTTCTTAAAGCTGTCATAATCCTTTTCAGTTTCTTATTTGTGTTTTTTGAAGACCATACCTATGTACAATAAATAGGGGTGGTATTCAACATTATTTTGACATTACACCATTTTTATCAATCAAAATACAACATTTTGAGTTCATACTCTTTGCTTGCGAGCTATTCCATTGTTGCTTAACCTCGAGGGCTAGTTAAGTGTCAATAAATCTTGTAATCTGATCCCGAGGGCTAGTTAGAGAGCGAGTCGAAATTGAGTGTACCCCGAGAGCTAGACCTTGAATTTCGTGTGGCATTGAAGGGTTTGCGAGTTCCCTTATTTTGTCAAAGATCTTAATTCCGCAATCCAGATTCTTCGCAAGGGGATTCATATCACTTATAATAACTAAACTTAAACCTAACCACTTGGTCAGGGCAATGCGTCAGGTGCAACCCAAGTCAAATCCTCCATCCCCCTGGAGTTGCACTATTATGGCTTTCCCATCCTAAATGTAAAAAGAAATTTTAAAAAAGTAAACATAAACCACAGTTAACTTAGCATACTATGTATGTTGTAAGTAATGGATTATATAATTTATATTTTGGGCCAAAATGAAAGTTTTAGCAAATTTTCGAGAAGCCAATATTCGGTAAGTAAATAATCATGTGCATAAGCGAATATATCCAATTTGTAAGCTAACTTATGCATGCTGTGAATACTAAATTACTAGAGTTTTATTTTTAGTGGGTGTCTCATGTATTGTTTTGCACATGATCTTTATATGTGAATATTGTGATGGATTTCTTCCCTTCCATATGTATTTAAAGATTTGATCCAAGTTTCTTCCCTTCAATGGACTTCTTGAATGTGTTCAGAATCCATACAAAAGTGCCAGCCTGATCATTTGAAATAAAAGCACATGCAAACGTCGTGATTTTCCAATGATTGTTGATTCCAACTATTGTTGTACAAATCAAGTTATACTTGCTTATTCTATATATAGCATCAAATATGGTGACTAAGAGAATGATTTTCCGTAAAGAATTGTGTAATTGATGACTAAATATTTTGAGAGTACAATAGATGCGTAATAAGGAAAGAACTCTAATAATAATAAATCATAATCTAATCCATAATCTGATTTATCCTAACACCCCCCCCCCTCAAACAAGGGACGAGAAAGACCCTTGGTGAAGATATCTGTAACCTGTAGAGATGTAGGAACATGGGCAATACAAAGCTTGGCCAAAGAAACCAACTCACGAACAAAATGATAATCAATGTCAATGTGCTTAGCTCGTTTATGTGCCACCAGATTCTGAGCCAAGAAGATGGCACCGTTGTTGTCACAAAGCAGAAGAGGCACACCAGAAAGAGGAACATGAAGATCACGAAGCAAATGAGTCATCTAGATAACCTCAGAAGTAGTGTTGGCCAAAGCACGATGCTCTAACTCAGTGCTGGACCTGGACACAGTGGGTTGTTTCTTTGTACTCCAAGAAACCAAGTTACCGCCTAAGAAGACAACATATCTATAAGTAGAACGACAGGTCTCTAAACGCCTGGCTTAATCTGCATCAAAATAACCGAGCACCTCCAGAGAAGAAGCTGCACGAAAATTGAGACCAAAATGTAGAGTCCCCCGAACATAGCAAAGAATTTGAGTGACAACCAAAAAATGATCTTCTCGAGGGTCTTGAAGATATTGACTAACAGAATTAACAACAAATACCAAGTCCTGACAAGTGATGGTTAGATACTGGAGAGCACCAACCAAAGAGCGATATAACGTCGGATTCTAAAACTGGGAACTCGTACTGCTGTGAAGCTGAGAATTTGGTAGAAACGATGTAGAGACTGGCACTGCATCTAACATATCAGCCCGAGAAAGAATGTCTCGAGCATACTTCATCTGTACCAGAAGAAGCCCCGAGGCAGTGGGAGTGACCTCCAAGCCAAGAAAGTAATGCAAGGCACCTAAATATTTAATGGAAAACTCTCAATGTGTGCGATCAATGAACTGCCGAATAAGAGTGGAATCATTGCCAGTCGAAATGATATATAAAACAATGACGAACCACGAGACAACACAAACAATGAAGTATCAAAAGAACTGCAACAAAACCCAAGCTTCAAATGATAAGCACTGAAATACTGAAACCATGCTCGAGATGCTTACTTCAGACCATAAATGGTCTTCCATAGACGACAAACATAGTTCGGATGAGTGAGATCCTTATAGCCAATGGGTTGCGCCATAAGAACCAAAGAATCAAGAAAACTGTTAAGAAAGGCATTCTTAACATCCAACTGATGTAGAGACTAAGCACGCATAGTAGCAATAGCAAGAACTGTCCGAACTGTTGAAGCTTTAACCACAAGGCTGAAAGTATGGTCAAAGTCAAAATTGGGAATCTGAGAGAAACTGAGCTACCAAACATGCCTTATGGAGATCACCCGAACCATCAGGTTTGTACTTCAACCAATAAACCCATTTAGACCCAACAATGTTGATGTTCGGAGGGCGCAGAACAAGATCCCAAGTATGTTGACTATGAAGAGCGGGTGTCTCCTTATCCATGGCAGAAACCCAAGAAGGATCTTGGTTTGCAGAACGATAATCAGTCGGTTCTGTCCGAGCAAGAAGAGCTGCAAGAAGACCATGAGCATGAATATCAGAATAATCTTGGCGCTGAATAGCTCTGGTGGAAGAGCGCGTAACCATGCAAGAAGTTGTTGGATGCGAAGAACCCATGATCTGGGACGTGGCCGAAACGGCAGAGCCATGATCGATTGTGGCCGTGACCGAGGCGGAAAGGAGGCATGTGGCTACCGGGTGCAAGCTAGAACCGATGGTGGCCATGCGTGGCCATGCGGGAAGAAGACCTGTGGCTGTGTGGGAAGGACGCCCGTAGTCGGGTGAGAAGGGCGAGCTGGGACCGTTCGTGCGTAGCCATCCATGGCCGGAGCCATCCAGAGTGCCCATTGCTGCCGAGCGCAAGCCATCACGACTGGGCACGGACGAGGGCAAGAGACCACCGGGCACGGGCATGGACGAGAGACCACCGTGGCTAGCGGAAGGCAAGGAGCCACCACGGTCGAATTCAGGTCGAGATGGCTCACCATCGAGAAAATGGAATGGAGGTGAAGATGGAGTCGAGGCTGGTGGTGGCGCCATCCCACGATCTGGATCAATAAAGGCAGAGACATTCAAACTTGAGGAGGGAGACCCAGTTCCCAAAATCGAAGCCAGAGGAAAATAAGCCTCGTCAAATCGAGCATGGCAAGTAACATGAACCTTGCCAGTGGTAGGGTCGAGATATTGAAACCCCTTATACTGCAAGCTATAACTGATAAAGATACATGGAATACTATAGGGAGATAGCTTATGATCAGCAAAGGGGCAAATAAAAGGAAAAACCCGACAACCAAAAGGATGAAAGTTACCATAGATAGGATCCCGCTGATAAAGAAGACCATAAGGGGTCGATCCATGTAGAGCTGGAGTAGGCAAGCGGTTGATAATGTAGACAGCAGTGGTGAACGCATCATTCCAATAAGAAATCAGAAGATATGAGTGAAAAAACATCGTGAGACCCATTTCAACAACATGGCGATGCTTGCGTTCTGCGCGTCCATTCTATTCCGGAATGGTCAGACAATAAACCTGATGATGAATACCTTTTTCCGCAAAGTGTGATCTGAGTCTTGTATTCAAAACTTCAGTGCCACCATCACTTTGAAATTTTTTTATTTTTGCAGAAAATTGATTCTCAATAAGTGCCTCAAACTGCAAATAAGTGTTAACAAAATCTTATTTGCGACAAAGGGGGTACAGCCAAGTGAATCTCAAAAAATCATCCACAAATAATGCATAATACGAAAAACCACCTGTAGATAAAACCGGGGAGGGACCCCATATATCACAATGTATTCAATCAAGAACATTGTCAACACATATAGGGTTCTCAACAAAAGCCAACCGTTAACCTTTCGCCATAACACAGGGGCCGCATGTATGCGGTTTAGGTAACAAAGAAGAAACTAAAAGTAAACTAGACTTATGTAAACTAGTATTCACTGCACTAGGAACATGACCTAGGCGTGCATGCCACAATTCATATGAAGCCTGATTCTTATTTTGCTGTAAAACTGAAACAAATGTTGCATCTCCCCGGTCCAAAACGTACAATCCATCCTCACTGTGCCCCCGACCCACGACGGCCCTAGTTACTTTGTTTTGAATGACATAATTCTGGTAATTAAATGTAATTAGGACATCCATATCTCTGGTTAACCGACTAATAGACAATAAATTCTTAGTAATATCAAGTACAACCAAGACACCAGACAAATGCAAGTTCTCAGAGACTTTAGAATCACCAATGTGAGATATCATAACTGTAGCACCATTACCAACAAGAACACGAGATTTACTAGTATAAGGAGTGAAATTATCTAGGCCAGAGATGGAAGTCGCCATATGACTGGTAGCGCCGGAATCAAGGTACCGATTTGACAAACGAGAAGAAGTATCGGACTGCTAAGAAGGGTGATGATTTTCTTCCAAATGAGTGCCTGACGAACGATCAATCTGTGCCTGCATCTAGTAACATGTCGCAGCATAGTGACCGAGCCATCCGCACCAGGAACAGTGAGGACGACCGCGACCAGGGACCGGACCAGCCGCCTAAGAACTGGAAAAGGACTGCCAGCCACCATCGGGCCTCCCACCGAAGCGACCGTCGTGCCACCGCAAGAAGGCCACACGCGGCCACCTTGAGTCAGCGTGTGATCCCACGTGCGGCCGGCTTGAGGTGCGTCGCTGGTCTAGAATGCAACCTATCCTGCAACTGGTCTTGAGTGTCCCTGTAAATTCATCAAAAATGCCTCGTGATTTTTGGCACGGGCAAGAACATCCGCATAAAGCGGGGTTGGAACAACATTAATCAAAGGAGCAGAAAAATCTTTATACTCAAGACCAAAAGCAGTCAAGAGCCATACAATTTTATCAACATTTGAAACCGGGTTACACTTGACAAACAGTTGTTCAAAAATCTCCTTAAATTTGAGATGAATTTCATGAACAGTACCAGACTTACGAATACCATGCTCATCTGCACGAAGACGAAGAATGGTGGGGGAACTACTATTCTGATAGATGAGAGCAAGATTATCCCATATATCTTTGGAAGTGGCACAATCTGGGAGTTCCGCGAGAACTTCAGCGGTGAGAGAGGAAAACAGGAGACTGTAGAGACATTGATTTTCATCAACCCATTGATCATACTCTTCTTTTGCTTTCAAATAAGCCTCCTGCAGATCAACCTTGCTGCCACCCAAAGGAGTTGAGACTGTGGCAGCAAAGGACAGAGTCTGCGATGGCGGTGGTGGTGGTGGTAAAGTGGGACGAGATTTAGTACCATCAATGAAACCGTACAGACCTTGAGGACGAAGGACATAACATGTTTGACGCTTCCAGAGAAGATAATTTGATGGAGTGAGTTTGATCTGCATCATCTGGAGCAAAGTGTTGTAGGAGAGTTTTTCTTGAGCCATAGCTGGAGAGGAAAAGCAACGGCAGCGGAGCGATCCAGGGAGGAGCGGAGCTGCGTGGAGCAACAAGAGAGGAGCGATCCAAGAGGAGCCGCGGTGGAGCGCCGCATCGGAGGGGAGCCATGTCGGAGAGGAGCCACGGTGGAGCGCCGCATCAAAGGGGAGCAGAATGACGCTGGGCAGAGCAGAGGGAAGCCGCGGGAAGAAGACGGCGGCGGAAATTTTAAGTTTTTAGGTTTTGGATCAGAAGAGGCTCTGATACCATGAGAGAATAATTTACCGTAAGAGAGTACAATAGAGGTGTAATGAGGAGAGAACTATAATCATAATAAATCATAATAAATCAGTAGTCTGATTTATCCTAACAGTAACATCTCCACATAGTTTGTAGTCCTCTAGCATCATTGAATCTCTTCAAAAACACCGAGGAAAATCTTGTCTCTTTATGAAATTTGACCTTGAAGTAGAAATCTCTCTCTATCATTTATTTCCGACGAAAACCTGAGCCACTTGAGCATCTTGAACTTTCATTGCTAAAACATGGCAGTTTCTTAAGCATTTCCACTTTTAATTTTTTTTTTTCATCCTAAGCCGAGTTATAACGTTGAGGTGATCTTTCATGGTATGCCCCATGTTTCCTTCTTCACCAGCTTTGAGAGCTATGTAACAATGTCCTATGGTTGGTCTTAGAGAAGCTTGTTTCATTGATAGAATTGTCTTCCCTATATCAGTCGTAGTCTTCACTCATATTAAAAACTACTCCCTCCGTCCCAGCTTTTTTTGCACTCTTTCCCTTTTTGGACGTCCCAACTGTTTTTGCACTACCTCATTTTTTTTTCCATAAATGGATTGCTTTTATTATTTCTTTACTCAATTTGGGCCCAATTTCTGATTTTTTAACCCAATAATATTAGGATACCCCACTTCAATTTCAAGATACCCCACTTCAAACACATAAAATAATATATCCTTAAAAATATTTCCAATTTCTCTCTCCGCAGAAAGAGCTGGGACTGAGGGAGTACCATATTGGTCTTGTTTACTCATGTTATATTCTCTTATGTGATGGCACACTATACGATAATCACGCTCCAATTTGACTCAAAGCTCAGCTTGACCACTTATTTTGACTACTCGCTCTGTCCCACCCAATTCTATACAAATTTTTTTTTGTCAAAGATACCGAACTTAAACCACAAATTTGAACAAATATATGAACAACAATTTTATCGTATGAGATATGGTTAGATTTGTCGTAACATGTAGTTTCTAAATATCAATTTTTTGTATGTCGTTATTGTCTGTAGCTACACATATTTACATCCAAACATGTTTATTGAAAACCGTAAAAAGATTCTGAGCTAGGACGGAGGAAGTACCAAATCCTTTCTTTTCCTTTTCATTTTTGTTGCATAGGCTAAAAACAAAAACCAAAAAAATGTGAACTAAAACTATGGCAAATCCTTTCTTTTCTGTTGCTCAAAAGACATACATTATAATGAAACAGAAACATGCTACATTCGCACAGCCAGATATACAATCAGAAACAATTGGACTCGACTCGATGTATCTGTATCCAGCTGTACAATTAAAGGGTATTGCTATATCACGCTCTCTATTTTACTAGATTACACCCTAATACATATATATATGTATAATGAAATATTTAATTTTTCAAAAAAAAATATAAATCAAAAATTAAAAAAATCAAAAACACAAATCTGATTTTGCCAGCGCCACCGTCCGCCGTCCGTTTTCTCTGCCGCCAGCCTTTGCCGTCCCTTACCAGCCTTCGATGCCAGCCTTCACCTTCTCCGCCGCCCGCTATTTTACGCCGTGTTTTCTCCTCCTTCTCCGCCGTCCCTTACCATCAATCCCAGCCTTCTCCGCCGTCTTCTCCGACGGCGAAGATCCGGGCGAAGACGGACGCGAAGATCCGAGCGAAGACGGACGCGAAGATCCGAGCGAAGACGGACGCGAAGATCCGAGCAAAGACGAACGGCGAGATCCAGGCGAAGACGGACGGCGAGAACCGAGCGCCCGAGAATGGGCGCGAGAACCGAGCAAGAACCGGGTGAGGAGAACCGGAGGAAGGATAAGCCTGACCGGAGAAGGAGAGCGGGAAAGGAGAACGGGGAGAGGAGAAGGAGAGAGGGGAAAGGAGAACGGAGAGGAAAACCGAAGAAGACAAAGTTTCGCCGGAGAAGGAGACCGGAGAAGACGAAGTTGAAGGAGACCGAGAAGACGAAGTTTCGCCAGAGAAGGAGACCGAAAAAGTGAAGAGGAGGAGAAGAGAACGATCGGCGGAGAAGGAGGCGGCAGTGGCAAAGGAGACGGTGGTGGCGAAGGAGGCGGCAGCGGCAGTAATTTTTATTTAATATTAATAAGTAATTTTTATTTAATATTAATTTAAATATATTTTACTTATTTAAATTAAATTAAAATACATATTATATATTAAATAATATAAATACAAGCCGTAATCAAGTAAAATACAGGGCGTGATATAGCAATTCACCGATGAAATGCGAGATTGTTCACCCACGCAAACAATTTCGAAGACTCTTTGACAACAGATAAATAAATAAATATGTATAACACTATGCGCTTTGACAACCGATGCTGAACCTGTACAACACTATGCGCACGTAGCGCAACTCTTCATCAGTCCCAGTCCCAGTCCCTGCTGGTCAATCCGAAAACAAGAGCAATTACTGCAAGAATAGCCTGCACAAACAAAAGTAAGTGTGTAGTTGATTAGAATAGTGGTGAACATCCTTCTGTTGGAATGCGTTACTAAAGAAGAAAACTGAAGATAATCGATGCTATACAGAAAACTCTTTCAAGTGTGAGCAAGGCAGATTCTAATATTGGCCTTACTAGGCAGATTCTAAGGACAGGTTAGGCTCTCTCTTTCTTTTCTAATTCCTCTTTTGAGTAAAGCAACGGTCATATTATAAACATAAACGAAGTATGTGTATTCCTGCCTTCATATAGGAATGTCATTTCCGGTTGAGCCCACCTACTTCAGACTCGGGGTATAAATCACACAATCTGTGAAGGATGATACTTGACCAGCCTTTTCAGTACTCTTTTGGCTTTACCCATAGAATAATTTGTTTTTTCAATCAAACTAATAAATTTGAATCGATTGGAGAAAATGACATCTAAGATAAGGTGCAAAATTGCCTAGATGCAAAAATAGCGGCGGATGGGGGCATATCAAAATGCTAAGCACACAAATCGGAAAAGTCAAGTTTCTGAATAATTCAGTAGCAACCTTCGTGATCCAAGAACATGATTAGAGGTAACTTACAGCAACTGTACATGCAATGTATCCAGGCTTTTCTCGAGGATCTACTCTGGCACAAAGTATGATGAATGCGGCAATGTACCAGGGGATGCCCCCTAAGAAGAATCCAATGATGAAGCTACACATAGAAGAATAGTGTTACTAGTTAGTATCTAACACGCCATCTTACTTCATTAAAAAGACCCTATATCCACTACATAAGCACCATCAAGCACATCATGTTCCCAAATATCTCGTTTGTCAGATGAACATGTCAATAGAAATGGCAAATGGCAAATTAGAAACAATAGTTTTCTCATGGACTATGGTAGAGGTGTACCACTTAGGATTAGAGATATGGAGACTATAGGTAGTAAATGATTATCAGTAAGTAGTTTTCTTGACACTGTATTATGATTATATATCAGAATATGCCTTTGACAATGGTATTGACAAAATATTGGGCACCTGAATAGCCATTTTAGCTGTAATTCAAATTCATAAAATCAAGATATGTTCACATCAGGAATGTACTTTGGAATTAGAAGGGTAATAACTCAATAACCAGCCTTTTAATCATCTTCAGTCACTGTTGCCAGAACAAAAGTCATTGTTTATGTTCATTCGGTAACTAAACTGAAATCAAATTCATGCAAACATACTCCCTCCATCCCAGCCGAAGGTTCCTACTTTCTATTTTCATCTATCCCAACCATAGGTTCCTATTTTAACTATTTTCTTATTTGAACTTAAATTTGTGGCTAAAATTTGGTTAGCTCATTCCAATAACCCATTTCTCCTGTCACATCAGCATGCATAAATGTCCGTGCAAAAATGTAATAGGAACCTTTGAGTGGGACGGAGGTAGCATATATAACAATATTTTCATAACAAATCATGCTGGTGAAAATGCATTGCTTTTCAAAGGCTAAACTAGGCTCTTGCAATCCTCAATGACCCAAACCTCAGTTTCCTTCTTGGAGAGTGGAACATTAACATCTCAGATAAAACCATTGAATTGAACAAACTTGGAATAGCCCCAACCAACAAACTATACACGACCACCTTAAGAATGAGAGATATAAAGTTGCTGCCACAAAATAGGTCCTACTAATATACATGTAAGTAAGCAAAAGTCATTTATAAAAGATGTCACTTACCAGAACCAACCAAAACCAATTCCACAGCAGGGTAGGCGACGCTCCCTTGCAACAGGTCTTCCCTCAGCTACAGAATACCCTGGTATCTCAATAACTGTCAAATTATTGATAGAGAATTTTAAAATATATATATATATATATATATGTCCACCACACAAATCAGAACTATCACGAAGATAGAAGGAAATTGGAGGCCTAGAGACTTTAAGCAATAAATGCATTCACAGCTCACAGTTACAGCTTCAGTTTAGCCAGGTTCTGATTCCAAACCTTTGTTTGGCATGCCAGGTTTAAACTCGGGCTTAATCTAAGGTTTAGGCTTTGGTCTGAAATTAGGGTCAAGTTAGCATTTTACCATCTCAACTCACTTTTTAAATTCTCATTTCAAAACCTCCATATAAAAACAATGCTTTAGTCAAACTCCAACTCCAATTCATACATCACTTAAACCACGCATAACAATTACTCCCTCAGTACCACAATCATGCTTCCAACTCAGTTGCAGTATTACAAACACAACCTTTTATATGGAACAGCTAAATCGAATACTTTCCATTCAGTCAAGGAAAACCCATCTACAAAAAATTATTTACTTTCAGTTAAGAGCACAATACAACTCCTCTCAAAATCAAGCCTTTATCCTACTGGGGTCTGCTAATGGGCATATAGCGCAATCACGTTAAGTCAAGACACAAAGTCAGCAGGAGTGCAGGAGAAAATCAAATAAAAATTAGAGCTTTGCTAAATTATGCAGTAACTCTTCACCACAGTTGACCAACTATGACTAGGAAAACGGCAATATTCATTGATCCATCAAAACATCGAGAAAAAGAGTGTTTACCTGGGACACCTTGATAACCGTGGACATAGGGTGAGGGCTCAGTGAGACCAGGAGGAGGAACTGGCTGAGGAAACCCGATCACCGGCGCAGATGGGTAGTTGGGCACTCCATGGAAAGTTCCGTACTGGGCTGATGGCGGTGGCGGAGGCGGCGGCTGCTCTTCATCGTGGTGGTGATGGTGGTGGTGGCTGTCTTTCCCCTCGCCCATTGTGTGTGTGAAATCACCGAAATGAAATCAATAATTGAGTGTAAAATGGAAAAATTAATGCTAGGAGACTTCTAATCTTGTTTGACTTTATGCTTCTTCTTCTATTTTTCTAACCTTTAAAATTTTATTGACAGGAACAAAGCATGGTTGAGTTAAGGTACACATTTCACTTCTAACGTCCACACTTCATTTTCAATTTTAATTTCACCTGCATCTATATTTTTTAGTTGGCAAAGTATCGGGAAGATCGTCTTTCTATAGGGTTATGGAAAGACGGAGTTTAATTAAAACAATAAAAGATAAAAGATTTTAGTTGCTATGTTAAAATTTTATTATACCATGTGTAGTAGTCATAAAGTTTATAACTTGATTCATGCAACCCGAAAGTTTTATCTTCATTAATTCTAATTTACACTTTAAACCTTGATTTTTTCATGACTTATGGAAAGTCCGTCTTTCAAGAGACAGACTCTTTTTAGTTTCAATTTAATCTAATTTAATCCTAATATTTCTAGATAAATTTTCACGTTTGTTACGGTTAGACCAATCATAAAAAATTTTATTTTAATAATTTTTATGATCAAATCACAATTATTATATATACAATATGACACATTTAATTTTTTTTTTAAGTTATACAACCAATTATAACATAACCTTATCTAACGGTTAGTTGATAATAGATGATATTTTTGTATTCAATTTATTTAATTTAATTCAGTTAAATTCAAAATTAGATGAAAATAACATGTTCCATTTCCATGTTTTTTAAACTCCCCACTTGATATACTTCCACTTTGCTCAAATGTGCATTTCCTTTCTCTACCAAAATGGCACAACCGTTAAGGTGCAATCTTAATGATTAAGTAAGGGGCAGATCCAAAAAAATAATAATTTTGGTGGGTTACAATTTAATTTAATAGTTTTGTCTTTTAAAGTTAGTGTTAAAAATAAATTTAAAGGAACAAAGCGGCTCTAAAATTAAAAATAAATTGAGACACTAATAAAAAATTATATACTAATTAATTTTAAAAATATATTTTTTCAAAAAAAAGAGTGGGCCAATTGCCCACCTTGAACAGGCGTAGATCTGCCAGTGGTTTAAGTTAGTATACTAAAATACTGGTAACGAGGAAGAAAAATCACCTCGACCATCATATTCCATTTTATTACAAGAAGCCAAGAAGGTAGTAGTTAGTTGTCGTGTTCCTTTCTTTCTTTATAATTTTTTATTCATGCAAAATCACCTCGACCAGCATATTCCATTTTATTACTCCCTCCGTACCAGCTCAAACTGCACACTTTCTATTTTGGTCCGTCCCAACTCAAATTGCAATTTCTATTTTGGGCCAAACATGGCAGGTTGGACTTCCATTGTAATGCCCAAATTGCCCCTTTTGTTTCCAGAAATTACAAAAATGAATGGGCTTGATTGAGGATTTGGTTTAGGGTTAATGTGTTTTTGGGCTGATTAATGGCGGAAACGGAAATGGATTCACTTGGGCTTCAGCTTGGAAATGGAATTTGAATCACCAGCTCTTGGTGAACGTGCCCAGCTGGCCACTTCCTCAGGCTTTTAAACGCATGCTCTCGTTTTACTGTTCAATGCCTCAAAAACACAACCTTATCATCACAGCCTTCGATGCCTAACCTTATCATCACAGCCTTCGATGCCTAACCTTATCGTCTCCCTTCTGTCTCCTCACAAACCCTCTGAGCTCTCCACTGTGAGACGAGAGGCGCTGAGTTCTGGAACTCAAACATCCTCTCAGTTCTTCGAAAATCCTCATCACAGGTCCGAAATCTCATCCTATGTTAGCATATAATCCGATTATTTCTTCACAGCTCACTTCTCGTGCTGACTTATTTGCGAGATTTGGTGGATTCGTGAAACCCTTAGTTTCCCGATTCACCGCCGGCGCTCGGTTTGTGTCTTTCACGGTTTGAAAACCTTGGTTCTCATTTTTTTAAAAACTTTTTGTTCGTCATTGTGCTGGTTTCGCGATTTTTGGCAAAAGGGTTTTCGTAGATCTAGCAGTTTAAATTGTTTTTCTAGAACAAACCGGTCATATTTTCAGTTCCCATACGAGTTCTGAATGTTTTCGTAGAGGAGTTTTCCAACCTAAGGGTTTGCAGAACCATGTCGCGCATCGGCTGCTCTGAGCCTGGGTTTGGTCTGTTCTACCTCATGACTGGTTGGATCTTTCGAGTATAAACTTTCCATTTGAAACCCATTTTTGTGTACGGGTCTCTTCAGATCTGGTGGTTTTCTTTCCTCACCTGTTCTGGTTCCGGTTCGTAAGCTTCTTGTTGGCGTTTGTATACTCTGCTGTGTTCGTTTGCGTTTGTATACTCTGTTTTTTCATGCTTATGAGCGGTTGCTTTGCTACTTTAAATGGTCATGACCTGCGGTTCGCATGAGCCATTTCTTGTCTGACTTCCATGTTTACTGTTTGCACTTATGTGTCTGGAATGAAGTGAAGTCTCTGTTCCTTATGCATGCCTGATTGTTTGATTCGTATGAACTGTATCACATGGCAGTGTGTGCTGGTCTTCATTGGTGATGTCTTCGTCCTTGAATTGCATGTCCAGGCTTCTGGTTCTTGTCTACAGATCGTCACTGTGTATGAGCTGTTTGTCGTGTGAGGTCTTTGCTTCAGTTCGCATGAGCCATTTCTTGTCTGACTTCCATGTTTACTGTTTGCACTTATGTGTCTGGAATGAAGTGAAGTCTCTGTTCCTTATGCATGCCTGATTGTTTGATTCGTATGAACTGCATCACATGGCAGTGTGTGCTGGTCTTCATTGGTGATGTCTTTGTCCTTGAATTGCATGTCCAGGCTTCTGGTTCTTGTCTATAGATCGTCACTGTGTATGAGCTGTTTGTTGTGTGAGGTCTTTGCTTCAGTTCGCATGAGCCATTTCTTGTCTGACTTCCATGTTTACTGCTGACTTATGTGTCTGGAATGAAGTGAAGTCTCTGTTCCTTATGCATGCCTGATTTTTTGATTCGTATGAACTGCATCACATGGCAGTGTGTGCTGGTCTTCATTGGTGATGTCTTTGTTCTTGTATTGCATGTCCAGGCTTCTGGTTCTTGTCTATAGATCGTCACTGTGTATGAGCTGTTTGTTGTGTGAGGTCTTTGCTTCAGTTCGCATGAGCCATTTCTTGTCTGACTTCCATGTTTACTGCTGACTTATGTGTATGGAATGAAGTGAAGTCTCTGTTCCTTATGCATGCCTGATTTTTTGATTCGTATGAACTGCATCACATGGCAGTGTGTGCTGGTCTTCATTGGTGATGTCTTTGTTCTTGTATTGCATGTCCAGGCTTCTGGTTCTTGTCTATAGATCGTCACTGTGTATGAGCTGTTTGTTGTGTGAGGTCTTTGCTTCAGTTCGCATGAGCCATTTCTTGTCTGACTTCCATGTTTACTGTTTGCACTTATGTGTCTGGAATGAAGTGAAGTCTCTGTTCCTTATGCATGCCTGATTGTTTGATTTCTCCGGTCATTTGCTGATGCGCACTCGTGTTTTTTTGGGTGGCGTCTTGTCTACCATCACAGCTTCCACTCTTTCTAATGAGTACACCTAGTGATGAGCCCATTCACTTCTCCCTCTCATGTCCCGGAGCTTCAAGCTCCCAGGTGCTGATGGACATTGTACAGGGTGATGAATCACATTCATTGTCGGGATCTATGTCCGATTCAGATGTTCCATTGGCCACTCATTTCAGTCCAATCAACTTTTCTGAGTGGACTCCGTGGTCGGCGGAGACCCCTGTTGATTGTTCTAAGGTCGAGCAGCCTCTGGAATCTGTCCACTCCCCTGACGATGGTTTCGTACTTGATAAGGAGAGTCGGGAAAATACAGATTGGTTTCCAAAACTGTATGGTGTTACTGATTATCACAGCATCAAGTTCGGTGAACCAGGATTCTATGAATATGGCTCATGCTATTTTCACGGGAACTGGCCGAAAAAGGGAGTTACGGAGGGCAAGAAAAAATGGTCCTTGCGTAATTTGCCCCAACATGTTCTCGACGACATATCTTTTTGGGAGAAAATGCCAACCCCGGAGGGATATGTGCCGTCCGAGCTGAAAAAGGGAAACCCTCCCAAAATCAGCTTGAAGGCACTTCTTAAGGTTGCATCTTCCCTCTTTCTTTCATTTTTCCTTGTCGTCATTGCATTCTTCACTATCATTCTATTTTAATGTTTACTTTTTTTGTGCAGGTGGATGATGACAGCACAAGCAAATCCAGTAATTGACCTTCGCGCCCATTCGGTTATAATGACAATGCTGATGTACATTATCAGTAACTGTTCTATGGCATGTGTCTAAGTTTTGAAATGCGTGTTATGTGCTACATGACATTCTTATCTGGTTTTCTGTTTCTGGACTGGTAACATATTTTGTGGGAAGTTCTTATGTGGGCTGGACTAATATTTTTCAACTGTGATACAGTCGTGTGTGACTGTTTGGACTAATAGTTTTCTACACTCTTGTTTTACTGCATGCTCTGTATGATGATAAGGTTGTGCTATAGTAAGGCTGTGACCGACACATTGCAGCCATGCGGTTGGGTCGAAAGACTTGGCTGTTCTTGGCGGGGCAGTGTGATGGGATTGCGATTAAATTAATTGAGTCACAGTAGATATAGAGGGTCGTAATCGATGATGATGCTGTGATGTATGATTGTCAACATATGCAGCCATGCCTCTCAGTTATAAAACTGATTTGATCTTGGCGGGGCATTCCTGTGATTTGAAAACAGCCTGAGATGTATTGTCCTAATAACTTTGAGTTCTGGCAGCTTGTTTGTAATGATGTGAATGTTGTTTTGAAAATGACACTGAACGCAACCTGGTTTTGCTGATTCAAATCCAGATGGATGGCGTGATGATGTGTTCTGTTAGTACAGTTTTAATGTTGTGTGCCATCCAGCTTGTGCAACTTCAGTCCTGTGTTTGTTTGAATCCATTACTTGGGATTTTTGAAAATGGAAATGCATTCATTCATTCATGTAAACCGTTTTTACAAACAAAATCAAACAGGGGTGATACAAACCCTATTTTACAAGGTTGCACCTTAAACATGACTATGAAAACCAAAATGCATGTTTATACAGATTTCCAAGTGCAACCCTACAAAATGTATTCCATGCCATTCCTTTTCAACCCATTTCCAAGCTCAGCATGAAATCTTGTACTTGTGCAGTCATTCCAACAGCAATTAGATCTTCCAAACATTTTCTCACAATTTCATGCTCCACAATCAAATTTGTTGGCAAAATCCACTGCCTCATCAGTCTTTGCTTACCCATATGTGGCAATTTGAAATTATTTCCCCCCTTATCCTTCATGATTTCAATCATTACATTTTGCAACGACAGAAAAATATGGTTAATCTTTTTTGGGTCCTCTCTTTCAAAAGCATTGTGTACAGCCTCTAGAAGTCCCTCTAAGTCTGTGCTAGGTGTTCCATGTTGTAAGCTTTGGATGGATGCAAAAAACCCAAGGTCTAGGATGTTTAAATCGGGTGACCTTGCTGGTTGGCACACCATTTTAATTGTGAAACCATCTGAATTTGCAGCTGCTATGAACTCAGGGTCATTGGACAGTATATGGGATGGGGCATTATCTTGCTGTATGCTGATTTGTTTGCTTAACCAAGCTGGTCACTTAGCTTTAATTGCAGGGATGACATCGTAAATAAGTTTCTTCCTAGTGCATTCCCTATTAACCTTCTTAATTGGTGTTAAAACTAGGGTTCCCCTTGGCCTGTTGACACTATTTTTCTTGGCAGCAACATATTCAGTGTAAGGAAAGACACCTACTTTACCATCAAAGACACAATTTCCCTCATGGTCAAATATAGGCCTACATACTGCACATAAGAACATCAACTTGGGTATGTAGTGCTTGTTATGTTGTGTTCTATACGGTTCAGGTTCTTCAGGGGCGAGTAAGTACCTTGTGGTAGATTCAGTGAGGTAGAACCACTTCTCATCAATGTGAATAATGTTATGCATGTCCTTGAATTGCATGTTGCATTCTATGCTTGATAAACACCATTCCATTCTCCTTAGCTTGGCTGTTGTTGATAAGAATGGATGAACTGCATTTGTATGGCTTCTGATTTCTTTATTTGTCACAGCCCGGTGCACCGTACTCTTGCTCATTTGTAGAGCAGCTGCTGTTAACCGGCATGTTCTTCTCTTCGAAAGAGGTATGGCCATCAATGCTGCAGTGTCGATTGGCTTCCTCGTTGGACATGGTCGCCCATGTCGCAACGATCTTGCTGATATTGATTCCCCGCCAGCTATCTGTTGCTTTACTCTCGCCTAAATTGTGCTGATAGTTCGGACAGAACAGCCCCACTGATTTGCTGCCCGAAGTCGCTGCTCATGTTTGAGTTTTCCGTTGCTGATGTGTTGCAACAGAAAATGAGCTATTTGCTGTCTTTCCTCATCTGTAAGATTTCTTCCCACCATCACAGCCCTACCAACATTAAGATCCCAGTGAGGATCTTTGAGGGACCAGAAAGAGTGAGTCTGAGGGGTCTTAATGTTGGAAAAGGAAGGTTCTGAAAAAAAGTTGGGAAAAGGTGAAAAGGATGTTGGAATGGTTGTATTCAATGCTGTTGTTCAATGCTTTTATAGAGAATAATGGTAGGAATGGCAGAGAATGTTTTTGCTCTTTTTACTTTTTTTTCTGGGTGTAAGTTTTGGCTCCAGATTTCAGATTTCAGATTTCAGATTTTTTGGAGCCAATTCTGGTTTTTTTGGAGCCAAGTCTGTTTTTTTTGCTCCAAATCTGATTTTTTGGAGGCAAATGTTAACTTCCGGAGGGAAAACTTAGTCTGTAATGAGTTGTAAACTAACTTCAAAACTAGATTTTATTTACACTGTTCAACTTTTCCGTCAACAGTGTTTCCTCCTAAATTTTCTGCAATTTCAGTACTTTTGCGGTACTGTAGCTACTGTACAAAAATACCACTCCTCTTTCTCTCTCTGCAATATGAGCTGGGACAGAGGGAGTACAAGGTAGTGGTTAGTTGTTTTCTTTCTTTATAATTTTTTATTTATGCAATTTCTTTTAAAAATTAAATAATAAATCAAATGGACCCTCAATAAAATTTCACCAACTACTTTTGGGTGAGACTCGAATTCATAACTTTATCATAGTATCACCAAATTTCAATAGTGGAACAATATTCAATGTAAACACGGATTTCAATTTTAAGTGCAAAACATATGGTATAAACTATAAAGTGATCCAAGTCAGTTACACCAGAAAAGTAATGCAACTTCTTTCCATAAATTGTTCGTTTGAGTCTTACATCATCGTCTTCAAGAACTCCCTGTACAAATTATTCTTTCATTCAGTATTACCCAGCAAATGGTTTGCGGATATTGTATAGATGAACATAGCCCTGTTTCCTCATATGACTCAAGAGCTTCAGATAACCAAAAACCCCTAATCAACCTCAGTTGGCTTTCGATTCGACTTCTTGCAACCCACAAACCATGTTTGCAGGCACTGCTACATCCATCATTTTCGGGTACGACAATTTCAGATCTAACATGAACAAAAGAAAAACATTTAGTATAATCTTATCAATGGCATCGAGAAATAACAGTCGATGCAACAAAGAGATGTTTGAAAATGGTACTTACTTTCCATGATGCTTTTGAATCCCTCCTGCCAAAACAGCGTAAGGAACTTAGAGCGTTGTAGAAAGGCGCAAAGGAAGTGTGTTCTCGAAGAAAACATCTTAATCTGGTTTGCTTCTAAGTCCATAAAGCATAATTGCAAAGAGCGGAAAACTGGGAACTAAGGAACTAACCTCATCCTTAGTCAACCTCGGATTGTACATCATCTCCTCTACTACGGTACTGACCTGGAACAAGGAAAATGATACTGCATAAGGAGGTGAGTCACGCTATCTTCAGATCAAGAACACAGGATTTATAGCTTTCTTACTGTAAACCCCTTGTAGTCGTGAGCCGGATATAACAAGGTGTCTTTGGGTAATGTGAAAATCTGCGCAACAATATGACGAGGTTTAGAGCTAAGAAAGTTTGGAGCAAGGAAAATTAACATGGATTAACATATTTCATTTTGTAATGTCGAGATTGTTACATGGATTTTGGAAAGTTTAGAGATTGAATGATTCTTGCCTGGGAATGTACGGACTTGTATAACCGCTCTGAACTTCCGCCCTATCATGAAATATGTCGAGCATGTCAGGATCAATACCTCGGGTAGAAAATAAGGTTCTCTCAGGAAGAAAACAAAGCTTTTGTAATTGAAAGAAAACTCTGTATGCTTGACAACACTCAAGCAAAAGTAATTAGTCCTTGTAGTAACAGATACAACTGATTCACATCAAAACATGGAAAAACCAACGGATGATAACAGGAAAACTGCAGTGGTTGATCCATTCGTTCATGAAATAACTGTACCTGAAAATCAGTCCTACCACATCCACGGATTAATAGAGCATCACCAGTAAAGGCCATTCGTGGCTGAGGCTGGTTAGGTCCATCTCCAGTAACATACGTAACACAGCCCAATGTGTGACCAGGTGTTGCACGAACCTGCAATCCACAAGTCGGTCACTTAAGGCAGAACGATTCAATATTTTCAACAGCAAATAGGAAACAGAACAACCACAAAAATGCAATACATGTTCATAGATTACATTGTAGCATCTTGATCATAGATTTACCGATGACCACAATTGTTCTAACAGCAATTCCACAATGCTCAACAGAGATTTTTTAACAAGAGATAGATTCCTTTCATTCAAGCTTCAACAGAGAGAGTATATTTTGCAGCACTTCCACAATGCTCAACAACTTGATGAACATACACATACAATACTAAAGTGTTCTACCTACCTCCAGAAACAGATCACCAAACTGAATTTTGTCACCGT
This sequence comes from Rubia yunnanensis, assembly GCA_037428765.1. Classification (NCBI taxonomy): domain Eukaryota; kingdom Viridiplantae; phylum Streptophyta; class Magnoliopsida; order Gentianales; family Rubiaceae; genus Rubia; species Rubia yunnanensis. The sequence continues at coordinate 16,353,108 of CM075070.1, forward strand.
GTTCAATTTGAAGATCAGCTTGTGCATTGCTAGCTTTAGAAATGATTGATTTCACCCCCGGAACCTTACTCTGCAAAACATAGTCAAGCAGGAAAACTTAGTAAATGAAATAACCAATAGAATTAACTCCATCAAGGCGAAAGACAAACAACAATAGCTCATAAGTCACCCTCCTGGCCACAAGAATCTGCAAAAATCAACGACACCTACCTTGAGCAATCCAGATCCAGTTACATGATCAGCATGCACATGAGTGTTTATAGCATAAATAAGCTTCAAGCCAAGTTCTTTAACTAGAGATAGATCCCTATCCACTGTTTTATCCACCGGGTCAACCAACTGCACATTTAAGCAAGTATATCAGCAAAATCTTCAATTCTCAAATAAAGATAGATGAGAAGAAATCTTCATCACATTACAGAACCAATCATAGCATTCGAGAACAATGTAACATCATAAAAATAAAAAACCGCGAATAAAATTCATAATCCCCGGAAGAATCAGAAACCGTATCATCCAAATCAAAGCTTCCAGATCACCAATACTGTAAACATGAGGATTCAAGCTACTAACTCCCTGTCACAATTAACACATCAACATCAACAAGAACTATTACTAAGCCTTTTAGACAAGATGACTAAACAAGCTATACACCCTTAATGAAAGACCAGCCAAAGTAAGCCATCATAACAAAATCAAGGGAAAGGAAGAAGATTGCACCAAAATACAAACAGCCCACATCAAAACACACACTAAGATATTCAGAAAAGCCATAAAAATTTATTCTTGGACAGAAAAAAATGAAGCATCCGTATTACCAGGGCGGGTTTTTCAGGGTGAGAAGCATCAGCAAGGAGGTAAGTATAAGTGGAGGATTCCTTCTCAAACAGCTGCCTGAAAATAAGCTTAGGACCGGACCCGGAGGCGGTGGAGTACGAACCCATCTGCGAACTAACTCTGGCAAACAACGGTCGATTCTTATTGGGATAAATGGGGGAGGCAAACGGCAGCTTAGGAAATGCAGAGGAGCGGACGAATCGACAGCTTATCATTCTTGTTGATAGATGGAGCAAGAGTAGTTAATATTGATATGGGTTTTTGTTGTCCTCGTCAATACCAAATTGGGTGACGACAATTTCTTGAATTCTTAATGCAGACAGCATTGTATGATAGATGTATGGTGATAATGTTTGGGATTGATGAAGGTGAGAAGTTCTATTGGAGTTTTCAAGGTGGGTTTTGATTGGATTAAGGGGGGAATTGGAATGGTTTAGCACTTGATTGATTGGGTTAACCTTGGATGATGTTTTCTTTTTTTTGATATGCAAAGGCTAAATTGGTTTTTTTTTTTAGTTAAGTATCCATATGACCCTATGTTTTAGTTGAAAGTGTCAATATAACCCTATAAAGTTTGAAAGTGTTAATATGACCCTGTAAAGTTTGAAAGTGTCAATATGACCCTATAAAGTTTGAAAATGCGATTAAAACCCTATTACAGTTAAACCTCGATAAATGAATGTTCGATAAATTAATAACCTCGACAAATGAATAATTTTTTTCGATCCCGACTTGGGCTAAGGGGCTAAATGAATAACCTCACTAAATTCATTAATTAATAATTTTCTTAAAATCCTTAAAGACCCTATATAAATATAAATGAATAATCATCACATTTCATTAGATATATATATATATTAAAAAAAGATTTTTTTTTTCAATCAACAATGTTCATACAATAAGTCATTCTTTAACAAAAAAGGAGTCTATAGTTTTTTGCTTTTTTTTTCCACCAAAATTCATCTCATCCTTGATTTTTCCTAGCGCAAACAAAACTTTAGGAGTATTCTGCTCGTGTTGTAGAAAGTAGTTCCGTAAGGTGATTATTGCTTAACATGCTTCTTTTGATGACACATTTGGTGTGACACTACTATCATCTGGTTCTGGATCATTCTCATCATTCAGTACAGACTCAATAATTTCATCGTTGGTAGGCAATTCCATAACGACACCATTCTCGTTAGGATAGTTCAAAAGATGTTCGACGTCCATCACATTTCTATAGTGTAACGTCCATCACATATATAGTTTGTAGTGTAGGTTAGATACATTTTCTAAGACTCTAGATATTCCATACATTACATACTATCTTATTAGTAGTCTCAAATACAATGCACATATGTACATTTTTGTACTTAGTCCACATACATACTGTAGTTTGTAGTGTAGGTTAGATACATTTTATAAGACTCTAGATATTCCATACAGTACATACTATCTTATTAGTAGTCTCAAATACAATGTACATATGTACATTTTTGTACTTAGTCCACATACATACAGTTCATGTATTACTAATATAATTTCTTCAATACTATCTAAATGAATAAAAATTCATTTATCGATAAATAAATAATCTCGCAAAACGAATATTTTTTCCTGGTCCCAAGAGTATTCATTTATAGAGGTTTAACTGTATATGATTGAAAGTGCTAATCTAACCCTAATAACCAAAATTTGGCCGGAAATTAATAAAATGACCATTATACCCCTGATTAAAAATTTTAAAAATTTTAAAAATTAAATGACGATTTCATCCTTTATATTAGCTAACCCAATTTCACGATTATTTTGCTGACCCAATTTTTGTTGATTTGTCCAACTTTTCATTGGCCGAATTGAGAAAAACAAGGTGGATAATTATGCTACCTCCGGCGAATAAGGTGAATTAGTCACCTTCTCTGTTTCAATTTTTCTCCCTTCCCAGTGTGATTATTGTTAGCCTGTCAAACTTTCAAATCAAAAATTGCCACTGCGATATTAATTTTGCATCAGAAATGTCATTAGAATTGCCACTGCGATCCTGCCATTAGAACCCCACCTTCCTCCACTAGCCTCCGACCTAAAATCCGCCATCAGCTTGGGTTGGACTCGTCCGGATCTTCTCAGATCTTCTTCTTCTTGAGCTTCTCTGGGGAGGCATCAGGCGGCATCGAGCTTCAACGGGGTGGCGTCGGGCGGAGTATAGCTTCAGCGTGGTTCTATCGGGGTGGAGTCGATCTTTAGCCGAGTGGGATGGTCTAGGGTTTTTCCATGATGGGGTAGTCTATGGTGGCGCAGGGGCAGCGAGGTGAGGTGGAGTGGACAGTATCTTATCCGTGGCCTATGATCAGATCTGGCTCTGGACGGGGGTGACAACACGTGCTTGGATGAGTGACTGTGGGTGGGTGGCGCCACCAGTGATGCTAGGGTTTTGGGTGCAGCGGGCGGTGGCAGGCGGAGCTACGGTGGTGTGGAAATTGATGGTGGTGGTGGGGGTGGACGAGGGACCAAACGATGTTTCAGGGTGAGGTGAAGTTGGACCAAACAGATGGTGGTCCAGCAGGCGGACCAAGCGATGGACTTTCTAAAATCGGCCTGTGGGGTGAAGGAGCAGCGGCGGCAGAGGAGTTGAGGTGGAGGAGCAGTGGCCTGTGGTGGCAGAGGTAACTTTCCCGAATCAGTCTTTCAATCGGAAAACTTTTCCCATTTTTTTATTCTAGTTCTACTTTGTTTCAGATTTTAATAAAAAGGAAACTTTTCACATATTCTGAATCAGTGTTGAAATCGGAAAACTTTGTTAGTTTTTGGAGGAATTCCCAATATGCTACAACGAATTTGTGGTGAAACAGGGTTAAGAATCATTTTGATGTGAAACCTGAATCTGGGAATCGTTTCATTCTTTAATTTCTGTGCATAATTTTTGTCATTTGTGGAAAATGCAGAGGTTGAAGTTTGACTCGATAAGGTCAGATGTGCTGAGTGATGCCTGTGTGTCCATCGTGAAACTCCTAATAGGTCCAGATTCCGACGGTGGTGGGCGGCGGAGATGGTGAAGCGGCGGTGGAGATGGTGGTGCAGCGGAGGTGGTGGCGGAACAACGATGGTTGTGGTTATGGAGATGATGAAGAAGAAGAATCTAGGGTTATTTTTGTCATTATATTATTAGGTTTAAGATTAGGGATATGTTAGTCATTTTAGGTTTGGTCAATGCCGAAAAACACTCAGTCAATGCTGGAATAGTGCCAAAAAGTTATATCAGCACTTCTGATGCAAAACACAGGGCTACAATAGCACTTTTCAACTTTACAGGGTCATATTAGCACAAACTTCCAAAACATAGGGTCATATCAATATTTGCCCCTAACATGTGATCATATGTCATCCTTTGGTGTCCGAGACCAATACCTCTTCCTTTCAATACCCAACAAATTCAAAATTTGTTTGGTCCCCAAACCAAATTTTGGGTGGTTTTCAGGTAGACTAAATTATTTTTTTGTCCCTAACATATGATTTTATACCATCTTCTGGTCCACAAAACAACCTTGGGGACCAAACAAATCATTTTAAATTTGATGGGTACTGAAAGGAAGAAGTATTGGTCTTGGGGACCAAAAGATGGTATAAAACCATATGTTAGGGGCAAACAAGTAATTTAGTCATTTGCAAATATAACCCTGTATGTTGAAGAAAGTGCATATATAACCCTCAATTATATTTTTAGTGCAAATATAACCCTGACTATTGAATGAAAGTGCAAATATGACCCTCCGACCATGATTCCGGTGTTGACTAACGATTTTGGCCATTGACCCAATTAAAAAGACTAAAACACCCTTCTGCCCCAAGCCTTAAATGAGAAGGACAATTATACCCTCTCCGCCAACTACCACCACCACCCCCACCCGCCTGGCCCCACCTCCATTGCCAGGCCACCACCACTACCCATCAGGCCACCACCACCTTCAAACCACCACCCCCCAGGAAAGATCCAAGACATCATCCCGGTAACCTTTGAAAGCGCAAACACAGTTTCCGGAACATGATCATAATTTGGAATCCCATCGCCCTTCTTCTTGACTCCATTGTTCCCCTTCTTTCTCGACGATGGCATAGGAGGCGCCGCCTCTTAGAAAAAGACTAGGATGAACCGACGTGCCGCCGATCGAATTCAGATAATCATTCGGCCGATGAACAATGCATTCATGCAATTCCCCCACAAGGAGCACCTGATCTTCCCCTGTGCTTGCAAGGTACCGATTATCGTTACTGGATTTGATTGCCCAGATTGAGCCCTCGGGCGCTTAAATCTCCTGGCACATAAGTAGAGCGGAGAATTCCTTACACTGGGATGAATCTGATTGAACACCCCATCGCCTCTCAGCCCCATCGCCCCCTCAGACCCCAGCACCGATCAGCTAAGCGCCGGAGTTTCTGAACCATCGGCGAGCTTTGGTGGCCAGGCAGTATGAATGTCGACCAGAATTATGTCAGAAGAAGAGAATGGATCGGAGATAAAGATGATATCGAAGAAAAAATTGGAATTTCCCAAATAGAGACGAAGATGAGATTGATAAAAATGGGAAAGAGAATGAATTAGGATTTTAGGGGTAGGAATGTAATTTCAATGTTTTTATATTTTTTACAGAGGGGCAAAATAGTCTTTTTATTGTATTCCGGTCTCTAACCGCCTGAAAAGGTTATATTTGCACATAACCTAAATAGATAGAGTTATATTTGCACTTTCAATTAGTGTGGGGTTATATCTGCACTTTCATTGGTTATATAGGGTTATATATGCACTTTTCTCTTTTTTTGTGTTGCCTACGATAGCCAATTCTATTTGTCTCTCTGTCGGCTTGATTGAGATGTAGCTATAGCTTAATGTAATTTTATTGCCATGTTTTTATGGAAATGTCACCAATTCTATTTTATTCGGAGTTTGTTCTCAATTCAATTTACGACGACGTCACCTCTTCTATTTTAATTGATCCATAAAAGAATCGTACCATTGAATCTGTTCGTGGAGATGTAGGAAAAGTTTTTTAAGCCCTCTTCTAGCGTCGGTCAAGCCAATGGTGGCGGTAGAGGCATGGAACTTTGGTGTGCTTCAAGGTTAGCTTGGTGAAGGCAAATATTATTGGGTTTGATCGGTTGATTATGAAGCTTTATCCCGATCCAAAAACTCTAAAGCGCTGGACACATACTTGGTGCTACCGCCATCCCACCAAGGCCGTCCTGGGAGCACGAGAGTGATGATAACAACAAATGGAGGAACGTGTTCTTGTACGTCATGATCCCAGGCTATTACGAAGTTAGGCGGAGGATTAAGAGGCTAAGCATGATCAGTGGTAAATGAAGTTTGACCTAATCGTTCAGGTTATGATTTTATTTTTTTTAAAGATTACATACAAGAAACAGAGACACCCTCACTCAATCTATTGAAACTCAGTGGAGCCTGAAACTCTATCCATTTGAATAGCTAGGGACGCCCTCCTGAGAACACCTAAAAGCTGCACCACCAGCCAACCACCACCACCGAAATCAGAACCTCTACGATCTCACCACCATCGACCACCTGCAGGTTGGGAAACCAGAGTGGGAACCACTGACACGGTCCCATAACGCCGAGTAATCCCCATCAAGAAATATTTAATATTCACAATTCTTGAATTCTTAATGGGGGTGTGTTTTGAACCCTAGACCTCTCAGTTATAGAGAGTGTGGCTTACTACTAAACCAAACCCAATTCACGTCATTTAGGTTGTGATTTTTTGGGCCTAAGAATGTGTTCTTTTCATTTTCATTCTATATTGCTTGGTATGTTAGGCATGTATAGTGTAATACCTTTCTCATTGTTTGTAAATTGTTTTTTTTTTGTGTTTTGGCATGGCCGGTCCATGTAATAAAATCGATCTTGGAAATGGATGGTTTGTTGTTGTGTGATTCGTGTTAGATATGGATGTTTTGTTGCTTTCTGCGTAATCTAGTTTTGTGTTTTGTGATAGACTAGGTTTTGTTTTGGTTCCAGCTCTATTCAGCTTGTCTTTTTTTTTGGAATGGAAAATGTACACCTTGGTTCTTGGATTGGGAAAAAGTAGCTAAAATGGGTTCAACAACTTTGTCTTCAAGAAACAATATGAAAGCATACAATACTCTAAACTCATGAGATTTGGAGAACACATTTTAATTAAAATTGTAAGAAAATAATTTGGTTGAAGTATATTTTAGAGATAATATTCATGTAATTGTTATAATTTGGTCGAAGTATAAATAGTAAGCGGTATCCTTTTTGCAATGATTGTGTCTTATGTGTTTAATATCAAGTTATATGCTTCGGCGTATGAGATTGACCCTATCAGCTCTACTGTACCGCATGTGAATTATGTGTGGAGGATTATTTTAATGTGACGTGCTCCCAGCTCTTCTGACTTACTACTAGAGGATGAAGTTGGAAGCAACCTGGTTCACCGCCCTGGTTGTCAAGGATTTCAACAAGGTGAATGTTGATATGTCTACGGTTTTGAATGTTGACACTGAGGTTGATCAAGGCTAAGGTAAGTGAAGCGGGTTCGAAAACAAACTCGTATGGTTTGTTTTCAATGCAGTTTTTTAAGCACCATGGATTGCATCTGCTGGGAACAACAAGCACCTGGGTTTTGCTGGATATCGCCTACTACGACCAAAATCTTTTCCAAATTGACATCTTCAGTGCGGTTGGGTGGATTCCAACTGCCAAGAAGATGAACGCCCTCCACGAGACTTTCACCACTGCCAAGGCTCAAACATTGATTTCCTTGTGTAGAACAGTTCCAGGCTATTGGTTCACAGTCTTGTTGATTGACAAGACTAGGAGATTTGTGATCCAGTTGGTGGGATTCTTCTTCATGGATGTCTTCATGTTTGTGCTCTCCATTCCATACGACAACTGGGCTCACCACCAGAAACCACATCCCATTTGTGCTCATGTACTCTCTCACATTCTTCTTCGCCAACTTTGGGCCTAATGCCACAACCTTTGATGCCGTTCGCAGGCCACTTATGTGTTTCGTGTCTACTGGAGTTAACCGAATCTAGTCTTCGCCTGTCCATCGCTGGATCTTGAGTATATATTTATCACCTACTGACTAACTTAATTAGCTTGGTTAATTAGTCAGTTTATTTTGTACAGTTAGAGTAGTTGTTGTTATTATGGTTGTAGATAAAATAGTTAGTTGAGGATCCACTCTATGTAGAGAGGGTGTACATATATCACTGATCCCATTTTTCATTAATTAGAAAACCCCAAAATTATTCCCAAACTTTCCTTTCCAGAGTTTTCTTTCGTTAACATTTGTTTTAAGGTATTTACAGTTTTTCTTCATGGTATCAGAGCGACACCGGGTCTCTGAAAACTTATTTTCCTTTTTGAAAACTGAATTTTTTGTCGATTAATCACAATGAGTCATTCAAGAAATGTTGCTTCCAAGGCAAAGAAGAATACCTATGTTGTTGATGATGGCGGTTTCATCAGAATTCGGCCAGATGATGCGCTGTTCTTCCAGGCCTCTGATCATTCAAGCCTAGTGATCGTTATAGAGAAGATGACCAAGAGAAACTACCTGACATAGAGGCGTGCAATAATGACAACATTTCACTCAAGAAACAAGTTGAAAATTCTCACTGGAGAATTTCGTGAACTGGAAGAAGATTCACCGATCTATAAAGCTTGGGGAAGAGCTAGTTCCACTCTAATCTTGTAGATTCTCAGCTCAATTAACCCTGAGATTGCTGGCAGCTTTATTTTTGTGACTAACATAGAAGCTCTATGGGAGGGGATCAGAGAAAAGTTTGGAGTAACGAACGTGCCTCTTTTCTATCAATTGAAAAAGTATATGTATTCAATGAAGAAAGGAAATAACTCGGTGAACTAGTTTTTCTCAATACTGAAGCGGTTATGGATGAGATTGATATCCTGAGGTCGAGAAGGAGATGCATATGTTACAGATTTGTTTGTAATTTTGGATTTTATGCATTGTTGATGCGAATGAGAATGATAACAAATTGCAAGTTTTTTATGAGACTAAAAAATGAGTATGATGTGACAAGGAATCAGATTCTAACTATTAATCTGCCACCTTCTGTTAGTAAGGTTTGTTCTCTAATTACTAAAGTTGAACAGGAAAGAGAGACTCAGCTGAATTACATGAATGTAGTTGATAATTCAGCAATGTTTGTTAAGGTTGTGAATCCTGGACAGGCTTGAGCAGTTAGATATAACCAGAGGAAAAAGGATTATAATGCAAAGAAAGGATTGGATTGTGAGCATTGCCACAGGAATAGTCACACAAAGGATACTTGTGTCAAGATACATAGGTATCCAAAGTGGTGGAGTGAAGGCAAGAATGCTACTAAGCCACATCCAATATTTGCTGCAAATGTGGTGTCAACTGGACAGAATGGGGAGTTTGAATAAGAGAACCTCTTGATTTGGGAGTTGTACCTAGAGTTGGAAATGGGAATTTGCAAACTATTATTGAAACCATGATGAGGATGCAAGGAGACCTTGAAAAATTGCTCAAAGAGAAAGGAAAGGATATGACAGAAGCTCCTGAGTAGGTTAACTTCAGTCACTATAGTGACTTTGTAGGTAGTTTGCTATCTCATCTTGCATATCTCATCTTGCCAATTCCGCTATTTGTTTTAAAAGTGATGTGTGGATTCTTGATAGTGGAGCCTCGCCCTATATATGATGTAATCCCCTCATGTTCTCTTCACTGAAACCAACACCTAGCAAAACTCCCGTATACCTACCTGATCATTCAAGTGTGCTAGTTGATTTAATGGGTACCGTGAAAATAAATGATAAGATCATGATAACATACTGCTTGCAGTTGAAATATTTCAAGTTCAATTTGCTTTCAATCAGTAAAATAAGGGTTTCTGTTAAGACAAGTGGATTGTATATGTTGGGCCAAAAATCATTTGATCCTGAAGAAATAATAAGCATTTGAGAAGGCACAAGAATTAATTTCCAGTTTCATTGTCTGTTAGAAAATTCTGGTGATCGAAGAGTTACTTGTTTTACATAATAAATTAGAGCATCCTTCTAGGCATGTTCTGCATCATTTGAGTTTACCTGATGTAAATAAGAATTAATGATGACATAGTAGAATTAAGACCTCTATGGACTAATAATCTCATCACCTAGAAAGAGGCCAAAGACCTAAAATATGTCTAAGTGGGCTTATAGTTGGGTCTTTCACTAAAAGACAAAGGAAGCTAGGTCATAGACCAAGGATAGAGTATTAGAAGAGTGTAAATAGGGAGTTATGTCTTTTATTTTTGGTAACACTCTATTCTATATTTTTTCTTTCTACCAATTGCTGACTAGATTATCAGATAATCTCCCCCCGGATTGCTCCGGGGTCTATTTCCTTTTGCTGATCGCAGGCTTCGCCGAACCAGATCGAGATTGGGCTTGGGCCGACAGTCACGAGACGCATCGATTGCATTGTATGTCCTCTTGCTAAAAAAACAAGAGTTCCATTTCAGATTTCTTCAATAACAACTGCAAAGCCTTTCGAATTGGCGCATTTACATGTTTGGGGTCCATATAAAACAAGAATATATAATTGATCAACATATTTTCTAACTATAGTTGATGATTTTACAAGGTCTACATGGACATACTTGCTTAAATCTAAAACTAAAGTCCCTGAGCTAATCAAACATTTTTTTAATATGGTCAGCAATCAATATGAAGCTTCAGTTAAGAAAATCATATCAGATAACGGTAGTGAATTCATTAGTAAAAAGTGTCAGCTTATACAATCAGAAAACAGAATTTTGCCCCTAAAATTTTGTACTATAAACCTCAACAAAATGGAATATTTGAGAGAAAACATAGACATCTATTACAAGATCTTTTATGTTTCAATCGGAATTACCTTCTAAGTTTTGGGGTGAATCAATTTTAGCAGCAACTTATGTCATAAACAGGTTACCATCTGCAGTTTTAAATTGGAAAACACCTTATGAAACACTATTTGGTAGATCACCTGATTTATCGATGCTAAAAGTGTTTGGTTGCCAGTGTTATGTCACTAATGTAAGTCCACATAAAGACAAGTTCACTCCTAGTGTGTTTGTTGGGTATCGAGTAAATCAGAAGTGATTTAAATTATTTGATTTAGCTCACAATAAATTGATAGTGTCCATATATGTAGTATTCAATGAGTTCATATTTCCATTTCATCATAAAGTTTCATCTTTTGTTCCACTTAGAGGTTTTACATCTTCTGATATGCATAAATCTGATTCATTTCCAATAATTCCTAATATTTTTTATCACACTAAAAACTCATCTTCATTTCATAATACTCAATCTCATCATATTTGCGATTCTAATCTTGTGCGTATACCTCTTGATGGTGATCATGTACACCAGTCTATATCTTGTTCTTATTCATCATTTAATAACACAGAACCCCCCACCCCACCCACTGCACACACTAAATATTCACCTATACATCACACTTCTTCTCAAATATCTGATGTTTATTCATCACCTTCACATTCTTTTAGTCACATTCCTCATCAACCAATACCTTTTAATTTTACACCAAATTCTTTAACCCTCAGACATACACTACTGCAGCCCCCCCATGGCACCAGTCATTGGGGGCTATGGCACTGGTCGTTCATGCCTCCTGTCGACTAGTGTGGTGCTGAATCATAGTTACTATGGAAACGATTATAAAAAATGGTGCCAAAAGTTTGATATTACGGCACCGGTATTTGAGATGCTGGCGCTGAATGTTGAGTCCTCATTAATGATCACCGATTCTTACACAGCACCGATTACAAACATAAAAATGGTGCCTAAAACCTGACAGATCACAAAAGCCAACATCGGGTTGCTTTTTATTTTCCGGTGTTATTGCTTTGGAAATGGATGTTTGAGCACCAGTTGTATTATTTGTAAAACCCGTGCTTATTTTTAAAATTATTGCAATATCCTTTGGAAATTTGCTTTTTATAGACAAATTTGAAGGGTTCAGATTAAAGAAACATATAAAAATTGATTAAACTTAGATGGGATCTTCATTAATTACGTTGATTAGTGCTATGTATTCCCAAACCGGTGCTAAATATTTTTTAAAGCAGCTGCTTGATGTTGCGTGGGTATTATTTTTTGTAACAACCTGAGAGTAGACATTAAATTTTTTGTCCAACTATGGAGCACCGGTTGTGAGGCCGGTGCTAGAACGGAAAACTGGTGCTAACATATGGTTATAGCAGTTGCGTGGAGCTGCTTAATCCCAACGCACTGTAGAATGCTAGCACCGGTGTTTCATACAAGTGCTGACGAAATACACGAACCGGTGCTTAAAATAAATTAATGGAATTTTGAATTTTTCGCCAGCGTATTTACCATTTTTTGCTTCTGGTATATCCAAACATTTAAGCATCAGTTAATCAACACTACTAACCAGTGGTGGTCTGTGGTACAACTTTTTTTTAATATTTATTTGAAGTCCCTCTCAAAGGGGATAGTTTTGTCCTTTATTTTTTATATCCAATTGGGCTAAAAAATATTCAATTCAACACTCAATAGAGCTCTTGTTTCAAAATTGTGTCCAACGAATACCCGTAAACCATACGATCAGAATTTTGTTAAAATAACATTGTTGCCCAAAACATAAATAAAACTCCTTATTTGTGGCCAAATAACACCACATTGTGTATTCTTGGGTTAATATATGTTTTAAAAAAGAAAAGAATGTCATATTTTATTAGAATTTGGTAAAGCACTGGTATGTGTCCTGGAGTATCTAACTATAGATGCCATTGAAGTTAGGAAGTTAAAATGGGAAGTTTTCTTTGTTATTTATCTACACCAAAAATAGGGGGGGGGAAATTTATTCGTTCTAGGAGTTCACTTTTGGATCTAAGAATGTAGGATCGAATCCGAGCGTAATTTAATTTGGAGGTCTGAGTGAACTTTTTGCCTTTTGCACTTAGGTCCCTCCAAGAATCTTGGAATTGTTAAAATACAAAATTGGCAATTCAATACTGCAATTGAGTATTGTATGATCATAACTACACAATTACAAATCTATTGGGTGAATGGAACATCCTCAAAACTGATCATAAGTGCTACATTTACATAAATTGCAGTGTTTCCCAAAACTAAGTTTCACCTAGAGCATTAATTCAAAACACTCGATTCTTGATTCCTAGACTAAATTGTGCAAAAAAAAGGTTTGAAAATATAAATGGAAAATCATATTTCTTTGATACCATACGATTAATGTAAAAGCATGATAATCCTCGAAGTAGTGGATAATAATTATATTTTGTCTGCAAAATAACATAGAATTGTTTCAAGCCGTAATCCAAAATATAATCACTACAAAAATGATAGTATTAGCGTGCATCTCAAAGCTGGTCCCAACGTTAACGCCCGGACCTAGATATGTAGGGGAAGGTCCCACTGCTTTCATTGTGTCCAAGAATTGGTATTGAAATACCTTTCCCATATGATCGCACCAGGACCTTTGATATTGTGATTCCGTAAGCAGACTTTGTACGCCCACCTCCAATGCCACGACTGTAGATTCTAATATAGAACCCACATTGTCTTGAGCTAATTTGAAGAAAGAGTCTGTTGTAATCTTACCCATTGGATGCCCGTATATGTCGTGCGGATAGTGAGGGACATCTGCTTTTCTGCATACTTCAAAGATTAGGCTGCAGAAACACTAACAACCTATTCTCTCTGCACCATGTCTCAACTCATTCATTATTTGCTTACCCAAATTCCATCAGATTTTTTTTAATGGCGTACAGATGTCTCAGCCTCATACTGTGAACCTTAGTGTTCAGTGTGATTCTTAATGCTACAAAGTGGTACCATCCACTCATCTCAATAGTGAGTAGTTTCTTTGGCATCTTTTTCCAACATGGTTTCACAATAGACTCGACATCGGTTCCCCCCCAGTTACCATCCTCACGATCTCCCATCCTGTGAGATCGTCAAAATCCCAACCCTCATTGGTATAGTAGTGGAATGAAATAAATGTATCCTCCTCAAGGGGGGCGTTTGGCAACCCGTACAACTTGTTTATGAATTCTGCAATTAATTTCACCATTTTTCGACAATAGAACACCTCAGTCCACCTTCCACCACACCGCAAAGGTTGAACATTGGAGGCTTGTCACACAATCTCTCCCACTCAAGTGCCTGGATAGTTTCTTCAAAGGGAGGAGCATTTTTTATTCCTCTCTTCGAAAAATGTCGCCTTGTTCTGTACGTTTGTTCAATTAACTTTGCCTGCTCCGAAATGAACCTCTTCTCATGTTGTTCAACATTGGATTGCACACCCGAAGAGGAAGGGGATGCATTGTGTGTCCTCTTAGAGCTAGTTTTTGGTGCCATATCCTATAATGTCAAATGAGGAATTTAAACAAACACCTTCCATGCATCCAAAAAAACCTATATAATACTTGTTTTCTTGAACATCAACATACCGTCAATGCAACCCAATCAAATCCAATTTACACATATATGTAGTTATTACACATTAACGATATGTACATGATTGCAATATTGAAAAAAGTTGGAGAGCAAAGTGAATCAACATTGAAAAAAGTTGTTACTTTTCCAAAAACTTTGGGTTCATGATTAATAATATAGTACAATATAAGAGCAATGTTTGAAAGAGAACTCACCTTAATCCTTCACAGAGTTTGGGAGTCTGAATCGATGGGGAAGATGAGTTAGTTTTCCTCTACAAAATTTAGAAAATGACGAGCAACTGCGCATGGATCTATACAAAATTTAGAACTTAAATTTACTAGCACCAGTATGAAACATATAAACAGGTGCTAAACCAAGTAAAGAAGCTACTTGATGCTACGTTGAATTATTTTTTTGGCATTTTCGCCCAATTGGAGAACAAACTTGCAAAATAAATTCTAAGGGGCCAGCAACGGTACCAAAACCGGTGCTGAATTATCCCAAAATCGGCGCCACTAACAAAAAAGCAGCTGCATATGGCTACGTCCATTAATTTATTAAAATCCTTTTCTCAACCCTAGAGACAATCCCAGAAATTTTGTCTAAGTAAAAAACACTGGTGTGTGGACCGATGCTGACATTACAAAAATCGGTGCCAGTAATGGAACAGAGCATATACTCTATTTTCAACAATCAACAGTACCCTCGAACATTACTAATTTGAGCACCGTTTTATTAAAATCGGTGTTATTAGTTATGTATTTCACCGGTTTATACAATACCAGTTCTATTTATTATGTATTGCACCGATTTGGGGCACCAGTTTAAAAAAACAGCTGCTGGAAATACATTTCAGCACCGATTTTGTGGAATTATGTCACAATACCGGTGCCATATATGATTTTAGCACCAGTTTTGGAGGCCACCAGATTACCGACCGGTGCCATAGTACCTGTTTTTTAGTAGTGATACCACCAGAAACAAAATGAAACCTAGATGGATGCATGATTTCCTAGTAAACACAACTTACACACTTCCACCTTTTTCTGCTGCACATATGGCTTTCATGGCTGACGGGCGGGCGGTCGTCGCGCCCGCCGTGCAAAAGATAATTTATAAGCCCTTTTTGCTTACTTTCTACAACTAGGTAGATAGTGGCAAATCGGGGTCGTCCAATGAGAAGAGGGATCTTCCTAAGCGTCTAAGCACACAAATGGTTGATACTAGGCTAGGAGTAACTATATTTACACACACTTAAAAGCAAGAAAAGGGGGGGGGGGGTGGTTGGTTGGTTGGTTCCTAAGTTACGAAAGTAAAAAGACAAGATAACTAGCAACGTCAAGTGACTATGCTAATCATCAAACGAAACTAAGAAAAGGGGTTTTAAACTACAAAGATAAAATGCCTTAGGGGCAACGGATATCCACTTCCACATCTAATGTAGTTCATCGAATCATTCACACATTCCATCATATAGCATTCATGACCCAACACTCACACACCCCATCTAGCAAGTACCACAACACACACATCACAAGGAGTTCTAAGTTCATGCTCATAGATCTTCATGCAAAGGCGCTACGGAATTCGTCACGTTCCTACACCTAAACAATTCAACCACACAAGCACTACCTATGCTCAAACCACTCATGGCACACATGCAGTGAAACACACCGTCAAGAGTACATAAACGCCAAATAACAAATGCTTCAAGAATGAATTTGCATCATCTATTCAATACTTCAACTACTTGTCGTGGAGACTAAACTCCTATCCTTCTTAGTTCGTAGTTTGCGAGAGTGAGTTCGACATCTCTCGTCAAACCTCACCAATGACTCTCGAGTCGCGACCACGACTCAAGGTGTCATTGGTGGCATTTAGCACGAAGGACCAACAAGCTTGGCAATGCCTATGACCACTACACCGTGACTAAGCATTTAACCAATTCATGCAATTACACGAGATTAGTCAAGAGCGACCACTCATAGACCACGAGCATATAACTCTTCTCGTTTGCTACACAAACGAACATGACGAAGAGTTCAACATCAATCACATTCGTCTAGCACATTGTCAACACACTAACACAATCAAAAGCTCTAATTCACACTCATACATTCCTAACAAGAACAGGGGGGAAATTAACCCAAATCCCCCAAACCCTAGCTAGCAATTCATACAAGCATTTCATATCATCAAGCTCTCAACAACATCAATGCAATCAACAATTAACATTCAAAGCACAATAAAAGCACAATAGCAAAAACATCAACTAGATAGATAGAAATGAGTTCTTGCTACATAGATAATGGAAGCTTCAATCCTTTGCTCCCAAGAACAAAACCTACTCTAGAACAAGAAAACACATAAAAACTAAGAAAAGAAGAAGAGAAAAAGCTAGGGTTTTGGCCCAAGAACAGGGGCCAAAAGCTGTGGAAAGAAGAAGGTGAAGAGGTATTTATAGTGGGAAGAAAAAGGGAGAAAAATGCTACTGCAGGGCTGACTGGACACTGTCGTCGCGACTCGCGACCAACTTGGTTGCGACTCGCGACCAAATCAGTAACTCAGCCTTGCTGTTTTGTTTTGCTTCCTCCGGGTGAACCGTTGATCCGTTTCGGGAGTTCTTGTAGTCGATTTTATAGTGCTCGAGAAGAGGAATCCAATGGTGCCAATCTTGAAGGCTGATTCTTCTCGGAAAATTCTGAGAACCCCGGACCATCTTTCACCCGTTGCTTTGCTCTCCTTTCTTCACCTCTTCACTTCTTCATATCTTCAAAAAGCTCAAATGTAAAGGTCTTCAAATCTTCAAATCTTCAAAGATAAATCTTCAAAGTCTTCAAATCTTCAAAGTCTTCAAACAAATCACCTTGTCACACAAAATCATCTAAAAAGAGATAAAAATGCCAAAGTCGCTTTTATCGCTCCTTAAATGATTTCAAGGCAAAATGCCACATGTAGAGCACAAAATTGCACAAAAACTAATCCTAAAAAGCCTAAAATAACCATCTAAAATGGACACATCAATGGCTAATCTATTAAGGGTTTGAGAGCCTCACTCTTATAAGCAAGCAAGCAAGGATAGACAATGGGTGACAGCTATGCAATTGGAGTTAAATGCTTTAGAGTCTAATGATACTTGGGAGATTGTAACATTGCCTGTTGGGAAGAGGGCAATTGGCTTAAAATGGATATATAAGGTGAAGTACATTCTAGATGGAACTGTGGAGAGGTTTAAAGCTAGGCTTGTAGCCAGAGGCTTTACACAAATTGAGGGGTAAGATTACTATCATTCATTCTCTCTTGCTGCCAAACAAGTGACAATCAGATTATTGTTGGTTATTACAGCTGCAAGATCTTGGCCTATTTGTCAAGTAGATGTGAATAATGCCTTTATCCATGCTTTTATTCTAGTGGATCTCTATCTCAAACCACCTGAAGGGAACACAAAAGCAAAAGCGGGAAAGGTGTGTAAACTAAAGAAATCTTTATATGGATTAAAACAAGCATCTCAGCAATGGAATACAGAGTTTACAAATCATCTAGATGCTTATGGTTTGATACAGTCTAAAAATGATCACTGTTTGTTCTTAAAGTTCTCAGATATTATAAGTATAGCTCTTATTTTTTAGGTGGATGATGTCTTGATCACCAGTAATTCAGAGACAACTATTTTTTAAATCTAAAATAGAATCTTCATAAGCTTTTTACCATTAGGGATCTGGGCGGGGCTAAATATTTCTTAGGGATTGAATTAGCGTATTCCCAGGATGGTGTGTTTCTTAGTCAGCAGAAGTATATACATGATATCCTCATTGATCTCGGTCTCAATTCAGATAAATCCCCTGCATCTCCTTTGTCTGCTGACTGGAAATCTCTTGATGAAGCTTTTCCTCTCCTACATGATCCTGGTCCCTTTCGATGATTGATTGGTAAGCTATTATATTTAGGTTTCACACGACCAGATACCACTTTTGTTGTTCATCAGCTTAGCCAATTTGTGCAACAACCAACATATTATAATTGCCAAGCTGCGTTAAATATCGCCAGATATCTCAAGGGTTGTACTCAGTATGGGATTTTCTTTTTAGTTCAGAAAGAAAGTTTTATAAATGCATTTTGGGATGTTGATTGGGCGACATGTAAATTTAACCGGAGATCAATCACTGGTTATTATGTATTTCTTGGGACTTCTCTCATTTAGTAGAAATCCAAGAAACAAGATATGGTTTTAAGATCTTCCGCTGAATCTGAATATCGAAGCATAGCCATGAAAGTAGCTGAATTGAAGTGGATTTTGTATTTGCTTGTGATTTTCCATATTCCGTGTCGATTGCCAAATCCTTTTCATTGTGATAATATAGTTGCTCTGTAAATTACTGAGAATCCGGTGTTTCACGAGAGAACTAAACATATCAAAATAGATTATCATTTCATCTGGGATGCTTTCATTGTGTGGTTTATTGATCCTCTCCATGCCTTCTCTCTTCATCAACTTGCTGATGGATTCACAAAGTTGCTTCCGGCATCTTCTCTTTATCCCCTGTTGTCCAAGATGGGTTTCTGTTCTCCGCAGGAAGCTCCATCTTGAAAGGGGGTGTTGAGTATATATTTTTCACCTACTGACTAACTGAATTAGCTTGGTCAGTTAGGCAACTTATAAAGTATAATTATAGTAGTTGTTATTATTGTGGTTGTAGATACAGCTAGTTGAGGATCCACTGTATATATATAGACAGTGGCGGAACTAGAAATTTTTTTAGGGGATGCTGATCAATATTACTCAAATTTAAAAACTCAACTAGAAAATAATGAAAAATACTACTTAATATAATAAATCGAGTACGATACAGTAAGGTTTTTACAAGTTCACTAAACTACTAAAATAACTACTTTCTAATGCTCAAATTATTAGAAGTAGGGCTAGGAACAAGTGGGGGCAACAAATATCTACGAGACTCCATGGCTTGATAACGTTGCATAATCGGTTCATTCTCAATCTTAACAAAAATATCCTTTTCAATATACACCGTCAAAATATCATTCAATTGCTATTCTCTCTATTCTATAAATCAAACCATTTGTTGTATAGGCGTTTTCATCTAAATTTCTATGCTCACAGATATTAAGAAGCACTTGAATAATGGAAGACCACATAGCCTCAAAACAAAGAATAGTAGTGTAATGTGATCCCCAATGGGTATCACCAGGCCGTCTCAAACTCATTTCCTAATTTTTGCCTCTTCCACTAACATTCTCCCGACTCTCATTCTCCCCACTCTCTAATTCCTCTACAAGTCTAGCATGTTCTAATTGCAGAAGCATCTCTTTTCTAACACATGAACCTCCAACTAGATTCACAGTTTTAACAAGATACCCAAAAAATTCACCCACAGATAGAGTACTGTATGCAACAGAAACAACAACCAATTGAAGTTGATGAGAGAAGCAATGAATATACCTTGCAGAAGAGTTTTCTTTCAATATCAAAGCTTGTAATCCATTAAACTCTCCTCGCATATTTGAAGCCCCATCATATCCTTGACCTCTCAACTTTGACAAGGACAATTTCTTATCTACAAACAGTTGCTTAAGAGCCTCGATCAAACTAATAGCTTTAGTATTGGAAACATGCACAAGAGTAAGAAAACACCCAAGAATACATTCTTGCTTGTCGACATATCTCAAAACAACCCCCATTTGCTCTTTTATTGATGCATCTCTAGCCTCATCAACAAGAAGTGAAAATACACAAGCTCTAATGTCATTAACAATAGCATCAGTTGTCTCGCCAACACAAGCACTTGAGAGCTGTTTCAGAACTATGGGGGATGCCAACTTGCAATTTCCGGGAGCATTTTCATTCATTACCTTAGCAACATCATCACTTCGCTTGCAATACCAGTCGCCCAATTCAATACCCTTGTTGATGGAATACCAACCCTCATCATGACCACGAAAAGCCAAACCTTGATTTAACAAGTATCTTGTCACATCCAATACTGCATTCAAATGTGTGTGATATGCCTTCCTTGCTTCAGTAAAATGACCGTCGAAACAATGTGATATACTTTGCTTTTGAAGGCTAAAATTTCTCAATTTGATTGTTGCACCATGATGAATTCCATCCACATTCATAGCATGTTTCCTAACTATTCTAAGGGAATTCTTCCAATTTATCACCCCATCTACAGTATATGCAGTCCCCTTTGCTGAATTCTTAAAAAGATAGCAAGGAAAACAAAAGGCAGCATCCTCTGAAACACTATACTCTAGCCAATTATATTCATCAAACCAATCCTTTTGAAAAAAATCTAAATTCATCATTGAACATTGTTTTGGGAAAAGTATGATTCTTAGGTTGACAAGGGCCTCTTAATATATATTTTCTTAGCACTTCATCTCTAATAGAAACATCAATCTCTTCAATAGGTTTATGTAGCCCAGGATCACTTATAATATCATTCTAATTGAATTCTACACAAGGTTGTTTTCAACTACTACCCTCTTCATTTTGCCTTTGTTCATTAGGTTCATTCGATCTCT
The DNA here is from genome assembly GCA_037428765.1 of Rubia yunnanensis. Classification (NCBI taxonomy): domain Eukaryota; kingdom Viridiplantae; phylum Streptophyta; class Magnoliopsida; order Gentianales; family Rubiaceae; genus Rubia; species Rubia yunnanensis. Next base: position 16,373,971 of record CM075070.1, read on the forward strand.
TTAAAGATGGAGATCCACTACTTCGAATTAAAATTTTATCCATAACCTATTAAATATTAAATAGGGAAAATATGTAAATTGATTCATTCTTATAAAATCTAAAAGAGTCACAGAGCAATAACAAATTGAGATAACAAATAATTTATAAAATCATATTCATCTAAATTCAATTTAACAAATATCCCTAATTCCATAATTCGATTATGACAATTTCACATACAAAATAAATCAAACAATTATAATTTATACATATACAATTCAACTGAAGTTCAATAATCATAAAATCATATAACTTCAATTCGACATCCAATCTAAAAATCATGTTCACATAAATTTAATTTTTGAAGGAAAAATTAAAGTAGACAATAAACCCTAAAATTAAATTACCTTAGTATAAAGAGAACCAGTGGTTCAGTGGAGAGTGAAGGGCTGGACGGTGGTGGGTCGTGGCATCGGTGTCGGCTGCGGCAACAGACGTCCGGCGGCAGGAGGCGGGGGCGGAGGCGTGGAGGCTGGAGCTGAGATTGGCCAATGTCCTTTCTCTTCCCCATTTTGAAGTTTTCTCAATCTGAAATTTGATTGGGAAAATGGCCCAATCCATTTTAAGCCTTAAAACTGATTTATTTTTATTTTTTTGGCTTCAGTACAAGTGAAACGACGTCGTTTCACTTACGTGAAAACAATGTCATTTTAGTAGTTCATGGGCCAAAAACAATTAAGGCAGCGAAGCGATCTTTTTCTCCAAGCAGCCTCGCCAGAAGACGCCCAAACTCGCCGGAAACCTATTCCTTCCACCACTATTACCTTCGGCCAGCGACTAAGGTAGGGCTCAAGCCCTACCTCGCATACCACTTGTTCCTCCCATGTATATAGAGGTTGTACATACATCATTGATCATTTTTTTCATCAATCAGAAACCCCCAAAATTCTTCCTAAACTTTCCTTTCCAGAACTTTCTTTTCGTTTACAGATTTTTCTTTGAGTTGTTTACTTTTCTTCACTGGAGTCAGCAGCAGATGGTGGCTCTACGATGTCAATCGGCTGCTGCGTTTAAGCTCGCTGGAGTTGACCATATTCGATACTAAGCTCTCCTTTGTCGGGGTTGATCAGATCTTCGTTTGGTTTCAGCCGGTTCAGCCCATCTTCACTGGCTGGCTTCTGCGTTTAGTCTGGGCGCTCGCTGAATCTTGGTATACTGGTTGGTTTCTTCCATAATTGCTCAGCAGTTCGGTCGGCTCCGTCGTCAGTCACAATCGACGCCAGCCAGGAGCAGTGGTTTCTGATCGGATAGACCCGGACCATTGCGGCCAACACTACAGACTAGGGTTTGATGGGAGACCAGGTTCCCCTGGCAACCCGATTTAGCTGCTCTTCTTCTCAGGCGTCAGGTATTTCTTAGCCGGGAGAAGGGAGGTGGTGGTGTTTTTTTTTCGCTGGAGCAAGGTGGATCATGTGCGGCAACTCTCCAAACCCCACATCCACAAACAAAGACGAAGAAAAAGTTAAAAATGGAATTGTATGTGTGGGGGGGGGGCGCTGAAGCGGCATCGGGGGCGACTACCAGCTAGGATTGTTTTTGTGGATCGCTATATCACGCCCTGTATTTTACTTGATTACGTCATGTATTGATACTATTTAGTATACAATATATATTTTTAATTTAATTTAAATTATTAAAATAGGTTTAAATTAATAAGAAATAAAATTTATTATTTTCAACCACCACCGTCGTTGTACTCCGCTAAGCACCGCCGTCGGCCACCGTCCACCACCGAGCTCTGCCACAGGCCGCCGAGCTCTTCCGCAGGCCGCCGAGCACCGCTGCCGTCCGTCGTGTACCGCTAACGCCGTGCACCACCGCCGCCACTCGTTTCCCTTCTCCGTCGAACCGCCGCCGCTCTGGTCTCCCTCTCCACCGCTCCGATTTCCTTCTCCGCCGCTCAGGTCTCCTTTTCTGTAGCTTGTCCCTCATCTCCTTCTCCGCCGGTTGTTCTCATTCTCCTCTCCCCGCTTCTCCGGTCTCCTTCTGCATCGCTCGTTTCGTCTTCTTCGGTAAAAGTTCATCTTCTTTGGTCTCCTTCTCCGTCGCCCATTCTCTTTTCCTCTCCCCGACCCAGTTTTTCTCTCCCCGTTCTACTTTCCCCGCTCTCCTTCTCTGGTCCAGCTTCTCCTTCGCCTGGTTCTCCTTTGCCTATTCTCCCTTCGCCCGATCCCGGTTCTCCCTTTGCCCGGTTCTCCTTCGCCTTGCCCGGTTCTCCTTCACCTTGCCCGGTTTTCCATCGCTCATTCCCTGCTCATGTTCTCGCAAGAGAAGATGGAGGAAAAGGCTGGGGATGGATGGTTGGGGACGGCGGTGAAGATGGAGAAGACGAACGGCGGTTGGGGATGGATGGCAGCGGAGAAGACGGAGTACAACGGCAGTACCCCTCTAGTCAACGTAGTACTGCAACAAAGAAGACGGAGTACAGGACGGTGAAGAAGGCTGGGGATGGCGGCAAAAAAGGCTGGGGACGGCGACATAGAAGGCTGGGGACGGCGGCAGAGAAGGCTGAGGACGGCGGTGGCAGGGTACACCGGTGCCGGCGAAACCTTTGATTTTAATTTTCTATTTTTGTTTTTTTTTCGAAACCGTTCATATCCTAATTTCACTTATTGGATAAGACTTATTGGATAATGACCCATTGGGTTAATGGATATAATTGGGTTGTAGTTATTGGGTTTAGTTGGGTTGGATAATTGGTTATTCATTGGATAATTTTGGGTGGGTTGAGTTGGGTAGGATAACGGGTGACCCGTGGATAATTTCATATCATAAGATAACAAAATTTTCACAAATTTGATTACGAATAATTTAATTTTTCCCTATCACATATAATCAACTTAGAAACGATCAAATTCTCGATTATCATATTTGTCGATTTCGGTTCATGTTTCAATCAATTTCAATTTGAACCAATTAAAATTTGATAAATGATCTTGACGAAAGAAGTAGAAGTAGTATTTAAGAAACTTTTACTAAATCTGAAAAATCTCGAAATATGAAGATTTTTAAAAATATTTTCTTTTATTGAACATAAGAAAATAATAAATGAAATTCCCACATTTGGCCACTCGAATAAATATTTTTTTTTTGTAGTTATGTACACGATTCAGCCTACATCAAAGGATGATTACGGTTAAAAATAATTTTTTACTCCAAGTAAAATGTTACGTGGCTTATCTATTTAAAGTTTAAATGGTTGAAAACACCAATTATCCATTGAGTATATAATGAATTATCCATTGAGTATATACTGAATTATCCATTGAGTATATACTAATTATCCATTGGGTCTATACTAATTATCCATTGGGTCGAACTAAATGACCAATTGGGTATATATCATTTATTTGGGTGAAACGTGAATTACCCATCAAGTCCGCGTTCTTTCTCAGTTCTCACTTTCCAGACTGCGTTTTGTTTCATCAGTCTGCGTTTTATTCATCAATCGGTCTGCATTTTGTTCATCAATCGGTCTGCGTTTTGTTCATATTCGAGTTCATAATATTATATTATGTAATATAATATTATGTACATTATATTATATTATATTTAATAAAAATAAAAAATATATAATATGTTGGCTTTGTAAACTCGACGAAACTAACGAACAATATTACTTGGGATCGAGCTCGAGCTCAAATACTGTACGAACTCGAATATTGTACGAACTCAAATACTGCACGAGATTGAACTCGAATATTGTACGAGATTGAGCTCGAGTACTGTACGAGATTGAGCTCGAATACTGTACAAACTCGAATACTGTACGAGATTGAACTCGAATATTGTACGAACTCGAATACTGTACGAAATTGAACTCGAATATTGTACGAACTCGAATACTGTACGAGATTGAGTGCGAATTTTGTACGAACTCGAATACTGTACGAGATTGAGTTCGAATACTGTATGAGATCGAATACTGTACGAACTCGAATATTGTACGAGATTGAGCTTGAATAATTTGTGAATTATAATTTGTGAATTATAGTGAATATTTATGTTAAATATTACACATGCATTTAATTGGGTAATTTTGGATATTTATTGAGTATTTGTTACGTTCTTATTGAATTAACATAATATGGGACCCATGGAGATCAAAATTTTCTATTAACACAATTATTTTCATCCCGCTCAATCCCAAAAGCTAATGAGCATTTAATACCTGATCCCATTAGATAATGATAGCTTGTAACCCAAATCGATAGAAAATGTTTAATGATAACTTATTGGGTTAATTATATAATGACTTGTTGGATAATGACTTATTGGATAATATATTTTTAATCCATTGGGTCATATGAATATCTCATGGGTTATCCAATGGGTTATCCATTTAATGACCCAACACATTTATGACCCAACCCATTATGACCCATTTAATAAATCGGTTAATTGGATAATGACCCATTGGATAATGATCTATTGGGTTTGGATAACGGGTTTATCCAATTAACCTATTTGACGGGTCGTGTTGCTATATCACACCATGTATTTTACTAGTTTACACCCTAATACATATATACATGTATAATACTAATTTTTCAAAATAAAACAAAAATAAAAAATAAAAAAAGAAGAAAACAATCTGACGCTTCCATCGCCGCCACCGCCGCCACTATCAGAACCACCGCTGTCTCCAACTCTACCATCAGAACCCGACCATTCATTCCCAGCTCCACCATCGGAACCACCACCGTCCCCGGCTCCACCCGCCGCACCGTCCCTCGTCTCCTCCTTCATCCCCATCTCCAGCAAAACCCTAGCCCACCGATGTCCCTAACCGCCGGTCGTCTTTGTCCCTAACCTTCTCATCATCTTCTTCTTCATCCCCGTCGAGCAAAACCCTAGCCCGTCGTGGCAGCGGAGAGGAGAGGAGAGCAGAGGAGAGAAGGGGAGAGCAGAGAAGCGACATAGAAGCAGGAGAGGAGAGCGGCAGAGAGCGGCAGAGAAGCGGGAGAGGAGAGTGGCGGAGAGCAGGGAGAGGAGAAGGAGAAGGAGAAGGAGAAGGAGAAGGAGAATGAGAAGGAGAGCGGAGAAGGAGAAGGAGAAGGAGAAGGAGAAGGAGAAGGAGAAGGAGAATGAGAAGGAGAGCAAAGAAGGAGAAGGAGAAGGAGAAGGAGAAGGAGAAGGAGAATGAGAGCGGAGAAGGAGAAGGAGAGCAGGGAGTGGATAACCAGGAGGAGAAGGAGAAGGAGAGCGGGGAGAGGAGAACTGGGAGGAGAAGGAGAAGGAGGACGGGGAAAGGAGAAAGAGATTGGGACCAGAGGAGAGCGGGGAGAGGAGTCGCCGGAGAAGACGGAGTCGTCAGAGAAGAAGAAGAGGAGGAGGAGGCGAAGAAGAAGAAGAGGAGAAGAAGAGAAGACGAGAAGAAGTAGAGAAGAGGAAGAGACTGCCGGAGAAGAGGAGGAGACCGGCGGCGGAAGAGGAGGAGACCGGCGGCGGCGGTGGTGGAAGCTAAATAAAAAAATAAATTTTATTTAAATATATTTAAATTAAATAAAAAATATATATTGTATATTAAATAATACAAATATATGTTGTAATCAAATAAAATACATGACGTAATATAACGATTCACTATGGAGAGCTTTTTGGGAGTCTTGACTTTTCGTACTTGTGCTTTTCTTGGTCTTCTTGTTTATAGTGTTGCGTCAAAGAGGCTAAAGTGAGCAAAATTTGTTTCTACTCTACTCCATCCGGTCCCTTATTTATGTCTCTTTTGCCTAACATTTTTTTTCCTTTAGACCATCGACAACTTTTATTGTACATAAAAATGGATATTTTGTGAGATTTCTTTGAATTCTCTGTAACATGCAGTTTCTAAAAAGTAAAAAATTTAAAGTTCATTATTGTACGCAACTAAAGTTATTAGTGTTCAAACATGTATTAAAAAAATATTTTTTTACAAACGCCAAAATAAGAGACTAGATGGACTATATGTTTTGTTTTTTTATGTTATTGGTACTTGTTAATTTTTTCCCAAAACTACTTGTAATTTTGGTTAAAATTAGTAAATAACTAGCCTTATTATTTTTTAAAAAACATTTTAGCCAATTAGATACTGATGTTCAGAAATGATTACATGGTGAAAGAAATTGTTTTGTTTTTGTTTCCGTTAATGGAGAACTAATTTCTTCTAGAGTGGGTCTCTTGACAGGCGGCTTGTCCATAAGGTTATGGACAAACCACTTATTTCTTACCATATACACTGCATTTCTTAAATTACGTACAAAATTTAAAATTTTTAAAGATATTTTTTTATATCATATATTTTATATTTTCACCTTCAAATATATATTATTATTTATTTTGACTTATAAAATGTAATATTTAAATTTTATAAAAAATTACAACATTTAAGGCAAATGCCCCTGAGGACTGTATATAAGCTTATGAAAATGTCACATTTCCTGAGACTTTTCCTTTCTTCTATACTTTATGTGGTCAATGGCAAATTATATAGTATCATGGGTACCATAATTATCGTATCCCCATAAATATTTTTTAAATATATATTATATGAATGTGCGTTCTTATATATGATATTGTGCGCTATTATAATTTAATTAAAATTACTGTAAAACTTGTAATGCACATATTATTATATTAAACTACACATTAAATATGTATACTATGCACACACAATAATAATAATAATAAGAATAAGAATTGGTGGTCAATAGCCAATCAATACCATCAAGTCTGGTCAAGTTTGGTGGTACTAATTATGTTATTTTTCACTAAATTACATTTAATTAGTTGAGTTGAATAACTCAGTAATGCTTTTTATCTCAAATCAATTAATTCAATAAAATTTATTTTAATTCTATTATTATTATTATTACTATTATTTTTTTTTGGTTTAGTTAAATATCATTGAGAGGAGATAAGGAGTACTCCCTCTGTTTCATTTGATGTGATATACTTTCCTTGTTTGGTTGTTTTTGTGAATTTGACACACTTTTCCTTTTTTGGTAATATTTCTTCATTTCATCACTCATTCTTCTTTTTTCCTTTAAAAATTCAATTTTATCCACCCATTTAAATCACCTAAATTCAAGCACTTAAACCTAGTGTGCCCGGGGTAGTATATCTTAGAGCACAAGGTTCAGCTCATTAATAATAGGTAAACACAAATTGATCAGAAGAAGACTTGAGTAAATAATTAACTGTTAAAATTCTTCAAAATATCATCATCTACCCAGGCATAGAATTCCTAAAGGCCCAAAAACAATTTTGAGGCTTAAGAGGGTTTTTTTCCTATAAAGAAATTATTTAGGACCATTGAAAAATACACTCGTAACAGCTTAGTAAGGAAAATTGACTACCAAAATCGAGAAAGTATAATTGGACCAACTCAATAGTGAGACTTGGGCCATATAAATCGGGAAGAAGGCAAATAATAATGCACTACGTTTACTCATGCGTCTTCACTATCCTCAAGTGTTCTATATCATCTTACTGATTTTGTTAATTGTGATAATTTTTCTAGTACACATTCTAGATTTTTAGGTGCAGTAACTTCTAGTGCAGATCCCACCACTTATTTTGAGGCATCAAAGCATGCTCATTGGCGATATGCTATGATTGAAGAGTTTAATGCGCTTGATCACAATCAGACTTGGACAATGACCTCTCTACCTCTGAACAAGACTGCAATTGGTTGCAAGTGGGTTTACCACACAAAGTTTAAATCTGATTGCACCATTGAGCGTCATAAGGCGCACTTGGTGGTTCTTGGGAATCGTCAATTTGAAGGGGTTGACTATACAGAGACATTTGCTCCTGTTGCAAAGATGAGTTTGGCTCTTCTATTTTTGTCTGTTGTGGTTATTCGTGGTTGGAAACTGCATCAGATGAATGTGCATAATGCTTTCCTGCATGGTGATCTGCATGAAGAGGTTTTCATGCGACCTCCACCAGGCTATCCTGCGCCCCCTGGACAGGTATGTCACGTTAAAAAATCTCTTTATGGTCTTCGCCAGGCTCCTCGCAATTGGTTTGCGAAACTAGCTCAGGTTTTACATGCATTTGGTTTTGTCCAGAGTAAAGCAGATTACTCTCTATCTGCTTTTTCCCGTAGTTTGGTATCTTTGCATGTACTGGTTTATGTGGATGACTTGGTTATTACTGGTAGTTCTTCGTCGCTTATCTCTGAATTCAAGAAATACTTTAGCTCTTATTTTCACATGAAAGATCTAGGTCCGCTTAAGTATTTCTTGGGTATAGAGATTGCTAGAAGACCGGATGAGATGTTTCTTTCACAACCGAAATATGCCCTGAACATTTTATTTGACACAGGTTAATCTGCTTCAAAATTGACTGACTTTCCGATGGAGCAACAACATGATCTGGCGCGGGTTGAAGGTCCACTTTACCATGAATCTGAGCAATACCGGTGTCGATTGGGTGCCTGATCTACCTCACCATCACTCGTCCTGAGCTAAGTTATTCGGTTCATACTCTTGCACAGTTTATGAAGTCTCCTTGTGTTCTGCATTGGCAAGCTGTTGTTCACATTTTACACTACCTGAAAAGTCAACCCGGTCAAGGATTATTTCTCTCTTCCCGTAGTACTTTACAATTGACTACTTACTGTGATTCTGATTGAGCTGCATGTCCTACTACCCAGCACTCTCTTTCCGGATACTTGATGATGATTGGCGATTCTCCAGTTTCTTGGAAGACTAAGAAGCAACCTACGGTCTCTCGGCCTTCAACTAAAGCAGAGTATCGTGCTATGGTTGTTACCTGTTGTGAATTATTATGGCTTATCGTGCTATGACTGTTACCTGTTGTGAATTACCGGTCTTCAGATTTGGGGGTTGAGCATACTTCTCCTATGCATTTATTTTGTGACAGTCAATCTGCTCTTCATATTGCGGCAAATCCAGTATTCCATGAACGTACGAAGCATATCAAAGTAGATTGTCATTTTTTCCCGGTATCTCGTGCAGTCTGGTACTATTGTTACTCATCATATCTGCACTTCTGATCAACCTGAGGACTTGTTTACCAAACCTCTCGGACTTAACCAGTTTTATTCATTAGTTGGCAAGTTGGGAATTTCTGATCTCCATGCTCCAACTTGAGGGATACTTGTAATTGTAATTAGATTCTATTTCATTTTCCTAGCTTGTATAGGTATTCTGTGTCACTATATAATGTACCATGAGACCATCAATACAAACACATATTATTACCCTTGTTTTCTACATTCTCCTACCTAATCGATTATATCGTTGTGTTCATTATGATAATTTGATTTAGTTGTTCACGTTAAAGTTTTGTTCTTGATCTTCTTGTACAGATCGTGTGTTCACAATTTCGTTTGTAGTTTTATTTTTGGGTTTCCATTTATTTGGTTCGTCATATCTGTATTTTTCAAGGTGTTTACAGTTTGAACATAGATCGTGGTTGAATTAAGTGATGTTACAGTTGTAGAAGATCCCTGTTTGGCGCAGTTATATTGATGCGTGATACGCTCATCTTTGCCAAGTGGTCATGATTTTCGCGGGAATCAAGTTAATATTCCTGAGGACGATGTTATAGATTTTTATTGGACCTCTTATTTGTAATAGTACAGATAATCAATCTGATTGACATGTAATTTAGATCTTTACAATATCATAGTGATTGCTAGAGGCTAGTTAGGTTGGATGTCAATTTCATTCATTGTAATTTCACTGGGCATTTTCCCAACATCTTTGAAAGATATTGAATTTTCAAAAAAAAAGAAGTTTTTTATTTTGCATTCTTTCTTCCTCCAATTCGAGGAGGCTGAAAGTTGTCAAATGGCAAATAGCGAGTAAGAAAAGGTGCTCAATAAGTTTGGGTGGAAAAAAAATGATTGAATAGAAAACACAAATTGACTCGAAGTTGGCCATGTTTCTCATTTGACCTTAGCTGCTATTTACCCCGGACAAAAGAAAAAGGGAAACAAAGAAAATGGGGAATGATTGAAAGAGGGGAAAACGCGGCAAACCGAAAGAATCCATCACATATATTTGACATTTCAACCGAAACTACCGAAATGGGTACGTAAAAAAACCACCACCAACACAGCTCCACGTATGACATCGAAAGCTCAAAAGACATTGATATGGAAAATTTACTAAATTGTGCAATGACAATTATACAGGAAAATGGACAGCGGACAACTCCACGTATGGCACTGATAATGGAAAATTTACTAAAATATGCAATGATAATTATAAGTGATAGTGAAAAAAATTGTTGTTTGTTCAATTGGTAGCACCAACACTGTTTATATATAAATTATATTTACTTAAAAATCTCTAGTCTATCTATATATTTTAATATATTCTTGTATTTTTTACGGAGAGTAATAGCGGATAGATTATAACGATGTTTACAAAACAACTCACTAAAAAAATCCTTGGTTAAAATATGAGCAATTTGTAATTGTGTAGGATATATCTAACATGAAGACCTCCACAAGCAACCATTTTGCGAATAAAGTGGTAGTCCACGTCAATATAATTTTACGATTATGATGAATCAAAGTGGTGAAAACATTATCACAATAGAGAGTAACAGAAAAACGAAGTGTATACCCAAAATCTGCAAGAATCTGATAAAGCCAAATTATTTCAGCAGCAGTGTGTATGCAACAACCCTATATTCAGTTTTAGTTAAGATTTTCAACATAGTAGGTTGCTTCTTGGAATGCGAAGAAATCAAATTCTTCCCAACTAGAAGGAGGAGATAGCGGAGAAGGAGGAGATAGCGGAGATGGCGGAGAACGAAGATATGACGGAGAATGAGGAGAAGGTGGCAAGGACGACAAAGATAAAGAAAGTTGGGGAAAATGGGTTCCGTGAGAAGAAGGGGGCTGGAGCGGAAGGAAGTTGGGGGAAATTGGGATAAAATTTCAGGGGTGATTATGTCTTTTGCTTGATAAATATTTTCTAAAATGGAAAGAGTGCAAATTCAGCCGGGATGTCCCAAATGAGAAAAGTGTGTAAATACAATTGGGACGAAGGAAGTAATATCATTAAAAGAGAGAAGTTATTCTATCATTAAAAGGGACGTTAGCTTGCCATACTTGATGGACATTATACTATTCCATTCATTTTTACGTTTGACACACTTTTATATTATCTTATATTTTGCTAAGACTGACATTTTCCATTGTATAATAAAAAGTGAATTATTTATAGTTATTCATTAATTTTTTCACTCTTTACCTTCAAAAATCTCCACACCTTTTAATTTATAAAAATAACAACACTCAAATTTAGGGTGCCAAATGTAATAACAGGGAGGGAGTATTGATGTTTTATAACATGTAATGCAACTAATTTTGCGGATAAGGCTGATCAAAAGTCGGCCCCGGAGTCGTAGTGAAAATAGTTTGTCTGGCTAGCCGACATCTCGCGTTTGTGTGCATGTAGAAGTAGTGTCTTGTGCGTGTATCTTTCAATGATTCCCCTTGCATCATTTTCCTAATTTGCCTAATTTGCCTAATTTGTCTCTTATGAATTATGATTATCACTTTTCCCATCATTTAACTTCGTAAATAACACTAGTGGTGGTACTATTCCCTTTATCTAATTTTAAACTGTAATTTGATATTTATTTAGTCAATTTTTTTTAACTTTATAACTCTATTCTATTTTTTTAATTTGTTATAATATATATTTTTAAATTATAATTATTCTTAATCAAATATATTAAAGATAAAACAATTTTAGTAAGCTTCGTAATTGTGGGCGATTTCACACACTAAATGTGAAATTGATGTGACTGTGAAGAAAGGCCGTGGCCGGCCGAAGATGAAGGTGGCCACGCCGCCGAACCGCAAGGTGATCACTATATATGGGAGTACCAGTAGTAAGCAGAAGCATGAGCTAAGGAATGAGATGAGATCAGAGGTTGAGCTGAACGTGGGGAGTGCATAGCAAGATTTGGACGAAAAGACGATGGGGAATGGAAGTGATGATCAGCAGCAGCTCCAATTTGAGGTACGAGCTGTGCCTAAGGTTAGAATTGAAGTTGAAAATAGAAACAGACTGTGTGTGGATGTGATAAAGGATAATAGGGTATTGGCAAATGGATTGAAAATTGAATTTAATGCCCCAGTAATTGTGAATGGAGAAATTGAAGTAGAAATAAAGGAGGATGGTGTTAGATCTGAGATTGATTTCTGGAATAATTCTCTGATAATGTATGTTTTGGGGGGTGAGCTTACTATGACTGCTGTGAAGAACTTTATGTAAAAGTTTTGGTCTTTTGTTGCCTTACCAGAAATGTTTTAAAATGAGGAGGGGGTATTTCCTATTGAAATTCAGAAGTAAGAAGGATAAAGATTTGGTGATGAGCAATGGACCATATGTGATTTATAATATGTAAATGTTCTTGCATCTCTGGAAACCTAACTTCGAGCTCAGGAAGGATATGATCAGGACACTACCTATCTGGGTGAAATTGCCAGGACTCCCTCTCCATCTATGGTGAGCAAAGAGTTTGGGTACAATAGGAAGTGTTCTAGGGGTGCCAATAGTCATAGATGAGTGCACTGCCAGGAAATTCAGGGTTTCTTATGCTCGAATACTGGTTGATATGGACATAACATAGAAGGTGAAAGAAAGAATCAACATCAAGGATTTGAATGGAGTGAAGATAAGCCAGAAGGTTGAGTATGAATGAAGGCCACCTTTTTCTGAGATATGCCAAGTTGGGGGGCACAGTTGCAGAAACAGAGAGGCAACACGGAAAATAGTACAAAAATGGATGGTGAAGAGTGAAGATCAGAGTTCTGCAAAGGAATGAGAGAATAAACAAATGGAGCTTAGAAGCAGAAATGAGGGTATACTGGTGGAGGATGGCACTGAAAAGGGGAAAACAGTGGTGGTAAATGGAAAGACTCAGGAGAAAAGGAGAAAAAAAGATACAGTGGTGGAGGAGAAAATTGAGAAAGGGAAAGCAGTGGTGATAGAAGGGCAGACTCAGGAGAAATCAGTAAGAATCACTGGGACAAATCATCTCATCTGCATATTTGGAGTGATCTTGTAGATGGATATGGGGATATCCCATGATTATAGCTTGGAACGTAAGGGAGCTTAATAAGTCAGCAAAAATCAGTGAGATTAGCTCTCGTCTCAATGCTTTGAATGTTGCAATTGCTGTGATCATAGAAACAAAGGTCAAAATAGAAAAACTGGAAAAAAATAAGGAGAAAGTTTGGGGTGAAATGGAATTTTGAGTACAATTATAGTGGGCATCCTAATGGAAGGATTTGGATCATGTGGGATAGCAGCAAAGTGGTTCTGAAGAGGATTAAGTGTTCTGATCAGTTCATTCACTGTGAGGTGATGCATTTGAAGCAGGAAAAGTTAATGAATATGACTGCAATTTATGCAGCTAATCTGTTATCATAAAGGAAAAAAACTATGGAGGGATTTGGTGAATTTAAAGCAGTAGGTGAATGGAGCATGGATAGCACTTGGAGACTTCAATAATGTGCTTAAGATAGTAGACAAAATTGGGGGTAACCAGGTGGAGAGAAGTGAATATATTGATATGGAGGAGATGATGGAAAAGAAATGAACTGATGGAATGTGATATGGAGGGATAATATTACACTTGGTGTAATAGGCAGCAACATGGGATTATTTACTCTAGGATTGATAGAGTAATAGGTAACCTAGACAGGTTTCAGAGATTTGCTGATGTAGTGATAAGGGTGGAAGAACCCGGAGTGTCAGATCATGCTCTAATCAGCATAAAAATGGAGGAGGTGAAAAGGAGGAAGAATACAATTTTTTGTTTTATGAACTGATGGATAAAGGTGGAGTAAAGGAGGCAATTCAAAGTTGCTGGGAAATACCTATACAGGGTGATCCAATGTTTATACCGTGGAGGAAACTTTTGAGGCTGCAGAAAGTACTGAAACAGCGTATGGGATATGTTTATGGAGTGAAAAGGAAGCTACAAACTACAAGAGAAGAGTTGATTAAGGCACACCAGGACCTGGATTCAGATAAAATAAACACTCTGAATGTGGTGAAGGTGATAGAATGCACTAAGGAAGTGTTAAAGTGTAATGAAGTTGATGAGCAAATAGCCAGACAGAGGTCTAAAGTTGATTGGTTGAGGCTGGAGGATGGAAACAATAGTTACTTCCATGCTACTGTGAAGGAGAAGAATAGGAAATCAGCTATTAAGAAGTTGGAAAATGATGATGGCTCTTTATGTGCTGACCAGGTGGAGATGTCTGAGAAGATTGTGATGTTCTATGAGAAATTAGTGGGTACTGCTGCTGAAAAGTTGAATAAGGTTGATATTATAGCTTTGAGGAATGGAAAAGTACTAGAGAAAGAAAAGAGAAGGACACTAATTATGGAAGTAACTGATGAGGAGATATGGAAAGCTGTAAAAAGCACAGGGGATCTAAAAGCTCTAGGTTTGGATGGTTTCAACTCATTTTTTTTCAAGTTGAATTGGGATATTATGAAGGATGATACAATCGGGGCTGTGAAGAGTTTCTTTGTAGAAGGAAATATGCACAAGGTAGTGAATTTTACCCTTGTGACATTAATTCCCAAGAAGGTAAATGCAATGAGGGGACTGAGCTCAGGCCAATCTGATGTTGTTCAATAGTTTATAAAGTGATCTCCAAGATTTTGACATCTAGACTAAGGCCTATAATGGAGGAGTTGGTGGATGAAACACAAGCTGCATTTGTCTGGGAGAGGGATTCATGAACACATTATGCTAGCCTATGAACTCATTAGAGGGTATACAAGGAAAGGAGGACCGCCCAGATGTATGTTCCAACCGGATTTGCAGAAGGCTTATGACATTGTAGACTGGAGGGCTCTGGAGCAGATTTTGACTAAGTTAAAGATGCCTGGAAAGTTTGTCAACTGGGTGATGAAATGTGTAACAATAGTTTCTTACAGGTACATGGTGAATGGAGAAGCATCCAAAATCCTGGTAGCAAAAAGAGGACCGAGACAATGTGACCTCATCTCACCCCTCTTATTTGTCTTAGTCATGGAATATTTGTTGAGATGCCTAAAAGTTTTGAGGAGGAGAAGATATCTAAATCCATGACAGAAGTGATAAGTAGATAATTAACATGAGCTTTGTTGATGACTTATTGCTGTTCTCAAAAGCTGATAAGGCATCAGTGGAAGTTCTGATGGCTAGTTTACTGAAGTTTAAACTATCTACTGGGTTAGATGTTAATCTGGCAAAGTGTAGAGTATTTTTTGGCGGGGTTGATGACTTCACAAAATAGGAAATCATATAGTGCACATGTATTGAAGAAGAGCAACTGCCTTTTAGGTATCTAGGAGTGCCCATGACAAGTAAAAGGTTGTATGTGCATATGTATCAACCTTTGATTGAGAAGATGGTGGGCAGGATAAAACATTGGAGCTCCAGGTTGTTAAGCTATGCAGGTAGGGTTCAACTCATAAGAAGTGTGTTGTTTGCTATGACAAGCTACTAGATGCAGTGCCTACCTTTGCCAAAAAAGGCGATCAAACACATTGAAGCTTTGTAGATCCTTCTTGTGGAGTGGATAAGAAAACATCACAAGGAAAAGCCCTGTAGCCTGGGAGAAAGTATGTAAGGAGAAGAAAGCTGGGGGACTGAACTTGATAAATCTGTCAGTATGGAATGAAGCATGCATAGCTAAACTATTGTGGAATTTGAGTAACAAGGCTGATAATATGTGGGTGAGGTGGGTGCACTCATACTATATAAAAGGAAGGAATCTGAACACCATGAAGATTGCAAACAGTGGATCATAGATGATGAAAATACTGTTTAAGTGTAGAGATCAAGTACAAGGATTGGAAGCCTGGAAAGAAATACAGAAGAGGAACAAATTCAGAATCAAAGAAGTATACCGGGGGATGTTTGGTGAGCAGGAAAAGGTGGCATGGTGTAAGTTGTTCTATGGGAACTTAGGTTGGCCTAGAGCTCAGCTCATCTTATGAATGGGGTGGAAACAAAGACTGACAACTAAAGATAGGTTACTGAGATTTGGTCTGATTGAGGAGGGAACACGTGTGTTCTATGAGGCTGATGAAAGTGCTGGGCATTTGTTCTTTGAATGTGAATTCACAGGCAGAGTATAGAGTGTAGTTCTGAGTTGGCTGAGAATTCAGAGGAGCTCCAAAAGATGGAGTTTGGAGAAAAGCTGGATCCTGGAGCAGTGCCAAGGAAAGGGATGGAGGCGAAATGTTTTAAAAACAACAATAGCAAAAGCTCTGTATGAGATCTCGACAAGGAGGACTGAGCAAAGTTTTGGTAGTACTAAATTAGTAAATATGTTAGAAAACATAGTGGAATGTCTTGTGTATAGGTTTTGGATGAATAAAAAATTGAGGGGGAAGTGTGTAAAATGGATGATAGGAAGTGAAGAGATGGTGTAGAGAGTTAAAAAGGTGGATGTAATCGTTTTGTACTTAACTGTTTTTTTTCCGGTAATGAGAAGTATTTTTTATTTAAGAAAAATTAAGATAAAACAAAATTTAAATTAACTGTTAAAATTAAAAGGTGAAGTTTGAAAAAGAGAGAGAGGTTGTGCATTTTTTTCTGGTGGAAGAAGGCGGTGGATTTGTTGAGCTGGGATTAGAATTAATTTTTTTACACCAAGTCCTGTTTTTTACCCCAACTTATATGCAATCAATTCATATTTTAGATTTAATTAGTCCTTAATAAGTATTTAATTGTATTAAATTTAGTTCAATTTAATTATTGGCAAAGTATTGGGAAAGACCGTCTTTCCATAGTATTATGGAAATATGGAGTTTAATTAGAATAATAAAAGGTAAAAGGTCTTAGTTGCAACATTAAAAATTTATTATGCAATATGTAGTAGTTATAAAGTTTATAACCCGATTCATACAACCCAAAAATTTTATATTCATTTCTTCATATTTGCACATTAAACCTTGGTATTTTCATGAATTATGAAAAAACCGTCTGAGACAAACTCTTAATTATTAATAGTAATAAATTATGCTAAATTTATTCAGTTTAATGATAGGCAAAGTTTTGGGAAAGACCGTATTTCCATAGGCTTATGGAAAGACTAATTTTAATTAAAATAATGAAAAGGTAAAAGGTTTTAGTTGCAATATTAAAAAAATTATTATACGATGTGAAAAGTATTAAAAATTTACCATTAAAAATTTGGCAAAGTCTTGAAAAAGATCGTCTTTTCATAGGCATACGGAAAGACATACGGAAAGACGAGGTTGAATTAGAATTATAGAAAGGAAAAAATTTTAGTTGCAATATTGAAAATTTATTATGTAATTTATAGTAATTTTAAGTTAATGACCTGATTGATGCCGCAAAGTCTTGGGAAAGACGGTCTTTCCATAGGCTTATGGAAAGACGTGGTTTAATTCGAATAATAAAAGGTAAAAGGTCTTAGTTGCAACATTAAAAATTTAGTATGCAACATATAGTAGTTATAAAATTTATAACCCGGTTCATGCAACCCGAAAATTTTATCTTAATTTATTCTAATTTACACTTTAAACCTTAGTCTTTCCATGACTTATGGAAAGACCGTCTTTCAAGAGACGCGCTCGATTGATGCAACCAAAATTTTTTTATGTTAATTTATTATAATTTACATTTTAAATCTTGGTGTTTAAGAGACACCGGTTTTTAAGAGACACGCTTTAAAATTTTAGTTAAAAATCTTTCAAAAGAGACGGACATGAAAAATATAAAATGTAACTTCATCCGAAAATTTGAGACTGCATGATCCAAACGGTGCGTACCCGTTTGTTGTGCGTTGGGATAGTTACTTCCAAATGAAGGAACAACTACACCTGTTAGGATAAATCATATTATTGACTAGATTGTCATTAGTACGACTAGAATTTTTGTCTTAATTTACCTCTATTATACTTCTTTATATATTCAGTCATTAATAATACAATTCCTTATGACAAATCACTTTATCATGGTATCAGAGCCTCTTTTGATCCAAAACCTAAAACCCTAGTCTCCTTCTCTATTTTTCGTTCGGCCGTCCGCCTCCCTCCTTCCGAAAAATTTTCCGGCGACTTTTTCCGGCCCATCCCTCCTCCTCCAGTAATTTTCTGGTGCCTCCTCTCCCTTAGCTCAAGAAAAACTCTCCTACAACACTCTGCTCCACATGATACAGATTAAATTCACTCCATCCAATTATCTTCTCTGGAAGCGTTAAGCAGGGTATGTATGATGTCATCAAGGTTTGTACGGTTTCATTGATGGCACTAAATCTCGCCCCACTCTCCCACCATTGTCGCCGACCCTGTCCTTTGCTGCCACAATCTCAACTGGGGATGATCATCGGTTTAGGACCCGACCCAGACCCATAGGCTCTAGACCCGTTGGATCGGGTATGAGTCTAAAAAATTCAGACCCATCGGATCTGGGTCCGGGTATGGGTCTAGATTTTAAAATACGGGCATGGGTTCGGGTCTAAAATATTAAGACCCAGACCTGACCCGTAGACCCATATAACCCTAAAAATATATATGATTTTACTCTAATTTCTAAATTATTTTTATATTCTCTCTGTATTTTTATTTTCAATTTACAAATAATATTTATTGTATTTTTTTATTGAAAAATTAATTTGGATGTATATTGAACTAGAATTATTTGTATTTAAGATAATATAATTTTATTTAGTGAAAAAAAAATTAGAATATTAGCCCCAGGACCCAGTATTATACATGAGAAACATAATCTGACCATTTTGACAAGATAACATAGTATAGTATTGTAATTCAAATCTATAGATGTTGAAATTTGACTGAGAAGGAGTGGGTCGTGAGTTGGAACTTGGAAGAAGTAGTACTATGCTTTAGTACAGTTTGGTTGATTTACTTTCACTCAAGTAATCCCACTATTTTCACAGCACTTTTGAATGTTAATATAAGGATGAAATTGAAAAAGAAAGAAAATTAAAATAAATGAATATAACAATTTCAAACTTGGCTTAATTAGAAGTACTACTATAAAACAAACAATCAAAATTAAAAAGCATCTCACACTAATGAATGGAGGCAGCAATTAAAAACTGGAGTATAGTACCAGAAAAATTCGAAAGACACGTGGCAGTGTACCTAGAAAGTTCATGACCCACATCACCAAATCCGCATTCTGGGTAACGGGCCCACATTAGGAAACTGTAAAAACTGGCCAGCCTCCTATAAACAAGAGAAGGGCAGTTATTGTTCCCGCAGACACGCTCTTTCTTCCTTCCTTTCCCAATGGATTCCACACTGTTTCTTCAATAAGACCCCCAACTTTCCATTCTCAGTAGTAGGTCAATCCGCAGGAATCCGCCAGATATATAGCTGCTGCATAGATCTCTCCTCTCTCTGGGAACTAGTGATTAGGATTTAGGGCTCCTCGTGGGATGTTTGGAAAAGGGTCGGATTGTTTTTGTTAGCAGGTTTCAGTTTTGTTGATCAGAAAAAGAAGAAGATGGGAAGTGTGCTGGAGGTTTCGATGTTGCATCACGTGGCCATTGTGTTTCTTGTGTTGTGGGCGCTCAATACTTTCTACTTTTGCTCCCTCTTTGCCTATTTCCTCTCCTTCACCTATCTCTTTCTTGTAAGTTGTGCTGCCTTTGCTTCTTCTGTTATGGGTTGGATTCTGGGTTTTTGATTTTTTGTTGCTTTGTTCAAGGTTCATGAGAGGTATGTGATGAAATTGAGGAGGTATTTGCAGTTTGAGGAGCAGAGGAACTCCAGTCAGAGAAGGGTAAGAATCATTAGCTCATCGTTTTATGATCACAGTACTGCCTCTATCCTATACTAATTTGCAGTTTGGTTATTCATATTGTTACAATTCAGTTGAGATAAGTTAGATTTGCTGGCTTTTTCTGGAGTGGAGTGGATTGGATTGGTAAAGTTTGTTTTTGGAATAAAGAGGATTCTTGGGATTGCTGATTTGATAGTGGATGCTAATTTTGGCATCTTTTGGCTTTCTGCAGATTCTTACTGATTCGGAAACAGTGCGTTGGTTGAATCATGCTATTGAAAAAATGTGGTCTGTTTGTATGGAGAATATCGTTTCACAAAAGATTCTGCTGCCTATTGTGCCATGGTTCTTACAGAAGTATAAACCTTGGACAGTGGTATGCCATTTTTTTCCCTCCAATTATGCTATTGATTCTAACAATTTGCTGGCAAGTTGCTTATAGTAGAATCTATCTGCTTGATGTTGATGTTTTGCTTGCGCAAGTTTCTAAAATGCGATTGTATGATAATGTGCAGAAAGAAGCTACCGTTCAGCAACTGTACCTGGGGAGAAGCCCGCCTATGTTCACAGAAATGAGAGTTCTACGTCAATCTAATAATGATGATCACTTGGTATAGAGTTTGTTTAACGAGTGCATCTTCACCGTAGAATTCTTATGAGTTTATTGATAATTTTATTAATTACAGGTTCTTGAGTTGGGAATGAACTTCAAAACTGCTGATGACATGAGTGCAGTACTTGCAGTTAAGATCAGGAAAAGACTAGGACTAGGGATGTGGGCTAAACTTCACCTGCTAGGCATGCATATCGAAGGGAAGGTAGGTTACCTAATTTAGAAGTACTTACTTTAAACTTTAGATGCTTTGCATGCACTGTTATCTTGTTCTCTATCTTGAGATTGATGATCTTACAAACGAGGATCAGTTCTCATCTTAATTGAGTTATGTACTGTAGCAAAATTTTTCCTGAGGGTTTCTTGCTTTCCTTTTTCGCAGGCCTTGATCGGGGTGAAGTTTGTGCGACACTGGCCATTTCTTGGTCGTGTCAGGCTATGTTTTGCCGAGCCTCCATACTTTCAAATGACTGTGAAACCAATATTTACACATGGACTTGATGTTACTGAACTTCCAGGCATTGCAGGATGGATAGTAAGTAATTTGGGAAGATTCTGTTAGTCTGTCTGTGTACTCGTCATCCGTCTAACGCTAGTTGATATTTACTCTTTGTAGGATAAGCTTCTGGCTACGGCTTTTGAGCAGACACTTGTTGAGGTGATATGCTTGACCTTAGTGATTCTCATTTTTTTTCTTTCTAAACATAAGGCTTAGCGATGTATTATATGAATGTTGCATACTTCACGCCTGGTCAGGCTACATCATGCGAATGCCTTAAGTTTACTTCAAATTGATATTTAATGCAACTGAGAGACTGAACCTTTGTCTGGCAGCCAAATATGTTGGTAGTTGATGTTGACAAGTTCGCTTCCCCACAAGCAGGTAATGTTTTGGCCCTGTTTTGCATTCTGGTGCCTGTGTTTTTGCTTTTAGTGAGTATGCAACTTTACAAGTTGGTCGGGTTAAATTTATCGATTATTTAGGCCAGAAAAGTGCAGTTTTTTCGTCTTCATCTTTGATCGAGCAATATTTGATTAAAATGTAGTTGACGGCTTCATCAAAATTCTGTACTCTAAAGTAGAAGTGTTATGTGACTGAATCGTTCTATATTCTTGCATTCCATGGTGCCTTGATATAGCAGTGTTTCCTCCTTCATTGTGTTTGTTCTTATGTTATTACTTTGTGCACTTCAGAAGATTGGTTCTCGATTGATGAGAAGGAACCTGTAGCTCATGCTGTTGTGGAATTGATTGAAGGGGCCGACATGAATCCTTCTGATTTAAATGGTTAGTCATAACAATTTTTTTAAAATAGAACTTGATAAAATTCTAAAATTTACATTTTCATAACTAGTTGAATGATGACTCTTAGGATTGGCGGATCCTTACGTCAGGGGCCAGCTCGGTCCATACCGATTTAGGACAAAAACTAAAAAGAGGACATTAGCTCCGAAATGGCAGGAGGAATTTAAAATCCCTATCTGCACATGGGAGTCCCCAAATGTTCTTGCAATTGAAGTTCGTGACAAAGATCATTTTGTTGACGATAAGATGGGGTCTGTTCTTACCTAAAACATATGTTTTGAAGAAGCAAATCAGAATTGCATTCACATTTTGCTTGAAGAATTCCTTCTACCTTTATGTGATTTCTGTATCTTCAAATGATAGTTTCCCATCTGTCAGAAACTGCTTTTATCCTGCAAAGTTCTTTCCTCACTTTCCTTAGCTAAGTATACTTATCAATTGAAGGCTTTCTTTGTATTCAGGGAGTGTTCTGTGAGCATAAACGATTTAAGAGATGGCCAGAGGCATGACATGTGGTTGTCTCTACAGAATATCAAGCTTGGGAGACTGCATCTTGCAATCACCGTGGTTGAGGGCGGTGGAAAGGTACTATTCTTGTTCGTGTACTTCAATATCTTATGATTCTTGGACCTGATACTGAAGAACTTTAGAAGGAACTGATTGCATCAAATATAATGTAACTGCGCATATTCTCGGAAAACAAGGATTTATTTCTGACTCTAAAGTGCTGGATGACACTGCAATTGCAGAAAGCTGATGAGGCTTGTGAAGCAAGCATGAATGATTACAAGAGAGAATCTTTTGCAGCAGACGGGACTAACAAAGATTCTTTCTCATCGGTTGCATCTGATAAGTCTCCCAAGGCGGCTGATGTGTTTGAGCCTATAGATGTGGAGGGGCAGAAAGAAACTGGGATTTGGGTTCATCGTCCAGGGAGTGAAGTTGCTCAGACATGGGAGCCAAAGAAGGGAAAGAGTAGGCGCGTTGACACAGAAATTCAAGCCGGGGGAAGTTTCAGATCCATGCCATCTGGAAAGAATGACAGCAGCAGTGCTGAAGAGAACGGTGATGCTGAAAAATTAGATTCACCAAATCGTGTGAAGAGGGGCTTTCATAAGATCGGCTCTTTGTTTCATCGCAGACAAAAGAATGAGAGTTCCGTTTCCTTTGAAGATTCGCTTCCATCTCCTTCTCCAACAATCAATCTAAAGGCTGTGAATTCAAGGGGGATTGACGTGAATTACATTATAGATGACGCTGCAACATGTTTAGAGAAGAGTCCGAACATGGAGGTAAAAGGAAGCTCTGAAAGTGGTTCTGAAAGTCCTACCAGGGGAAATGTAAAAGCCATGGCAAAGAACATCTTGAAGCAATCGGCCCGTGGCATTAAACATGCACTGTCCAGGAAAGGATCAAGAAAATTTGCTGAATCGGTACCAGAAGCTATAGAAAAAGACGTCTCTATGCAATCTGATTCATCCATGGATGAACCTCTTGCATCAGCACCTGCTGAAACTAGAGTAGTTGCATCCACCCCGATCTCCATTGAGGGTAAGAAGAATGCTTCCAATTCTAGCGAAAACGGCATCCTACCTTCAAAAGATGACCCAGTCGAGATCACAAGGCCAGAACTTATGGTGATCCCAGAATCTAAAGTCAATGATCCCAAGTTGGTCGATATTGATAGAAAAGAAGTTGTAGATGAAACAAGCCCAAAGCTGCTTGAAGGAGACGCAAAGGTAGAGAAGTAGTCTCTCTTTTGATCATGTTATTAAGGCTGTTTGGCCTGGCTGGTTTGTAGATTGATATACATACATAGAGTCAGAACACAAAATCTGGTGTTTCCTTTGTAAAGTTTTGTCTGTACATGAATTTGATGTTACACACAGAAAATATGATAGTTACACATATATCAAAGTTTAGTCTGCACAACACAATATGTATGCACTGATCAATCCTATAACGTGTGGCTAACGAAACCAGCCGAACAGCTTGTGCTCAAGTCGAGGACTCGACGTGATCAACAACTTCGGATTCATCTTGAGATATAATTAATCTATTACAAAGTGTTTGTGGCATGGATTCCCAGTTTTCGAAAATGCACATGTACCCTCGAGATACTTCTTGAACCAATACATAATAAAAGACAAGGCAATTGTAAGGAAAATTTGGAAGTGATTCCGCATTCAATACCTCCACCCCATGTGTTGGTATTAGAAATACGGTCAGACTTCCTAAATTCCTATTTTTCCTATCACTCTTCAACAACAGCCACTTAAAAAGTGGGGAAAAATTATCCAGAATAGCTGAAGGTGTTTGTTGGAGATTCCTGTCAACATTGTTCTTGCTCAGATTCTCCGAAAATTTGCATCAGTAAACAAGACAGCTTTTACATGCTTAGGTTTTGGTACTTTCTCCATGGCGACTTGTAGCATCTATGGATAGATGTGGAGAGGTTGATAACGCACCCGGTCATTGTCCTGGCAAATATTTGAAGATCAAAGAGTCAGTTTTAGCCAAATTTCTGAGCGAAAAAATACCACCTAAAAAGTAGGGAAAAGGGAATAGATACCTGATCCAAGTCTATTGGGAAAGGCTTCACAAAGTCCTCGAACATGATTCCTGAGAAAAACAAGGTGACAGCGTGAATAAAGTTGCAACAATATAAGAGGCAAAGCCGAAAACACCAAAAGTATAACATTATAGAAGGCAAAGACATAAGAAGGCAAACAGAGAGTCGAACTATCTTGTTTACCAATCCTGCTGTTCTCGAGTTGCTCAGCAATCATGTTGAGTATATGCTTTTTCTCCATTAATCCCTTCATAGCAAGTTCTTCTGTTTCTTGAATGTATCTGTAAAGTCAAGAGATTTGCAAGTGAATATTTGATTGGCAATTTTGTGAACAAGAAAACATTCCATGTTGGAACATGCTGATGCAGAATATTCACGCCAAGGTTTTATGGAAATCAAAGCCGAAATATTGGAGTATTTTATAACTTATGGAAGTTGTATATTTGGCTAGGTATATCAGGCGTGTGAAGCATAATTGATTTATGGAAAATCCTTACTTATAAGGAGATGATATATTCGAATATATGAGATAGATTGATATAAGGTAAATCCCTTTATTTATGGGATTTGGATATGCTTCAAGAAGCAGATTTGGAATAGGAATATTGTGGAGATAATCAAGGAGTATTCCAATCTGTTCATGGATATAAATTGGGACAAACACGACTGCATACTCACGAATTAAACAGAGCAAAAATCTGCATACAGATTTTTGAGATTTTTGAGAATTGTAAAGAGTCAGACTACTGTGTTCCAACACACTTGACATGTCGCACAAATTTTAGAATCAGAAACCTTAATTCCTCGGGAGGAGGGGATCCAGCGTCGACGGAGTTCGAGGTCAGAGGGAGTCTAATCAAGGCGGATCGGTAGCTAGGGGAGCTAGCAGAATTCACACTATATAGTTAGGAAAGATAAGTATTTTTTAAACTGTACTCTGTACTGTATCTTTCTAATTAGTGGATTCATTCTGAACTGGGCCAGACCCTGCAGATGTAGGTGGATTACACCGAACTGCGTAACCAAGTCATGTGTTCTTTACGTTTTACGTTATTATGCACTTGGTTAGACTAGTCATGTTGGAACACACTAGTAACTACTAGAAAAAGTGGTAAAACTAAAATTCAATTGGTATCAGAGCCTCATCACTTATTATTCCCTTGGTTGTTTCAAGGAAAGTGAGATCCAGTTTTACCATGACGACAAGAGAAGAAGCTTCAGTCTCTCGACCACCTCTGCTAGAAGGCAATAACTACAACTATTGGAAGGCACGCATGAGGGTTTTCATCAATTCACTGGACAAACTTGCATGGTTTTATGTTGAGAATGAATGGAATCATCCTACAGAAGATGCTGATGCAAGTTCTAAGGCGGTAGAAGGAGAGTCAAGCAAAAGGAAGCAGAAACCCAAAGACAAGACTAGATGGACTCCAGATGACCTCAAAGAATCTCTGGCGAATTCGAAGGCACTTAATGCAATCTTCACTGCAGTCGATGAAAATCAGTTCAAGCTTATCTCTACATGTCACCAAGCAAAGAAAGCATGGGACATTTTACAGACTGTTCATGAAGGAACCAGTCAAGTTCGTGAATCCAAATTACAGACGTTGGCTACAAAGTTTGAGGAACTCAAAATGGATGAAGATGACACCATTGCTACATTCAATGGAAAACTCAGGGACATCTCCAACCTGGCTTATCAACTTGGAAAGGTGTACAAAGAAACAAAACTGGTGAAAAAGACCCTGAGATCACTTCCCAAAAGATTTGCAATGAAAGTAGCAGCAATAGAGGAAGCAAGAGACGTTGAGCCTAGATGAACTAATTGGTTCATTACAGACATATGAGATGACATTCGAACAAGCTACAAAAAGAGTCTCTAAGGAATTGGCGTTCAAAGTGTCTCCACCTAAGGATAATCACGAGTCTGACAGCGACGATGAGATTGAGAAACTTACACTGATCACTAAGAATTTCTCGAGAATGCTAAAGAAGGTGGTCAACAAGAAATCTCAGGAAATATTTGGCGGAAATAGACAAAGACAACAAGACTCAGGTAATAATCGTGGAATGAGATTTGAACCAGGGAATCCGCAGTTCGGGAGAAATCAGAACAACGAACCAAAATAGGCTGGGAGAATTCAGTGCAGAGAATGTGAAGGATACGGTCATATTTAGGCTGAATGTGCTAACACTCGCAAGAAACAAGGAAAATCATATGCCACCTCTTGGAGTGAAGATGAAGATGATGAGAAGGACGAAGAGGAATTCACCAGTAACTACGTAGCTTTCAGAGCAAAGGTTCATGATACATCAGAGGACCAATGTTCCAACACACTGAACAAAGGTAAAGCTGTATGTTCCAACATAGATCTGGATGACTCACACAACAATGAAGATGATAATTTGTCTGTAAGTGATGAAGAAATCTACAGCACCTATGAAAAAATGTATTCTATGTGGGTCCAAGTAGCTGACGCAAACAAAGAGCTGAACGAAGAAAAAAGGAAGTTAATGGAAAGTGAAAGAGAATTACGGTTCACAGTTGCAAATCTTGAAAAGAGTAATGAAGAAATGAATGAAAAACTGATAGCAGCAGTCAAGAGGGCCGAGATGTCTGAAGCAACTATTGTTAAATTAAATTCCAGAAAGGCAAAACTTGATGATATTCTGGATATGGGAAGAAACTTTGGTGATCGACACGGGATTGGATACGAGAAAGAACCCAAGACTGAATCACATGAAAAACCAGTAACCCTCAAGGTTAAGATCCGAGAAGTAAAGCGAAAGCATGGGATGCCATATCAGAGAAAGCCACTCATATGTAAATACTGTACGTATCAAGGACATACTGAAAAGCAGTGCAGAAGATTGATCAGAGATCAAATGACAGGAAGACAACTTCTGCTGTGTTCTAACACAGGCAATATTCATACAATAAAATCGATCAGAAAGGTATGGGTTGTTAAAAAATCTAGTACGTGTCTGGTGGCACACACTTCTATAACAGCTTATTCCAGTGATTCGTGGTACTTTGATAGCGGTTGTTCTCGCCACATGACTGGCACTCCAGAATTTCTCACGAACATTACTCCATATGATGGCGGATATGTAACCTTTGGTGATGGAAAGAGAAGCAGAGTAATTGGCAAGGGCGAATTGAAAATTGAAGGATTTCCAGTATTCACAAGTGTATTATTTGTTGAAGATCTAAAGGCAATCTTGCTAAGTATAAGCCACCTGTGTGACGACAATATGGTAGTGGAGTTCCAGAAGGACAAATGTATAGTGAAGCATGGAGAAAACAAGGTTCTTTCAGGAATTAGATCATCGGACAATTGCTATTTGCTAGAACAAGGAGTTAGGTGTATGATTTCAAAGCTAGGTGAAGGAATTCTTTGGCACAGGAAGCTCGGCCACATCAATTATAAAACATTGGTGAAAATCGCAAATGTGAAAGCTGTACGAGGAATGCCTACCTTAACCAGCAAGGATGGAGTTGTATGTGGACCATGTCAATAATGTAAACAAATTCGATCTCCTCACTCTTCAGTTCAGTATATTACTACATCTAGAAATCTGGAATTATTGCATATGGATTTGATGGGTCCGGTTAATACACCTAGTATAGGTGGAAAGAAATATATCTTTGTATCTGTTGATGACTTCTCCAGATTTACATGGGTAGCCTTTTTGAAAGAAAAATATGATACGATAGAAGTATTTAGAAGCCTTGTAGTGAAGTTACAAACTGAAAAGGGGAGTCCAGTAGGGAAGATAGTTCGAATTCGAAGTGATCATGGTAGAGAATTTGAGAATGAACAATTCAGTTCCTTCTGCGATGAGCTTGGAATCCAACATGAGTTCTCGGCTCCTATCACCCCTCAACAGAATGGTATCGTAGAACGAAAGAACAGAACTCTACAAGAGATGACTCGAGTTATGTTGGCAGAGAAAGATGTTCACAAGAAATGGTGGGCAGAAGCGATCAATACAGCATGTTATACAATCAATAGAGTGTATCTTCGACCATTCACTAGCAAGACATCCTATGAGATTTGGAAAGGCAGGAAACCAAATGTCTCATATTTTCATGTGTTTGGGAGAACATGCTATATTCTCAGAAATAGAGAACAGTTGGCAAAATTTGATAATCGGAGTGACACAAGAATTTTTCTCGGGTATTCCATCAACAGCCGTGCCTATATAGTTTTTAATCATCGAACCAACACTCTCATGGAATCCATAAATGTTATTGTGGATGATTCAGAGAAGGAACAACATCTAGAAGGTGTAGAGGAAGAACCTAGCAACACTCATGTTCCAACACAGTCTCAAAACTCAGACAAAGAAAATTAATCAGTTGATTCTGACCTTTATCAATGTGCTGGAACAAATGAGCAAAAGAATCCTAACTCTGCCGAAGCTGACCATGTTGGAACACAGTCCCCCGCTACTGATGCCCATGTTCCAACACATGAACAACCCGGTTCCACCATGAGAAGTACTCGATCAGTGCCTCGAGTTGATTACCAACGACTGGCTAGACTACACTGTTTTGTCTCTCTAATTGAACCCAAGAACTATAAAGAATCATTACTTGATGAGTATTGGATTGCTGCAATGTAAGATGAACTTGGTCAGTTTACAAGGAATGATGTTTGGTACCTTACTCCTCGCCCCAAAGGCATTAATGTCATTGGTACGAAATGGATCTTCAAGAATAAGTCAGATGCAGACGGCTTAGTCACTCGAAACAAAGCTAGACTTGTTTCTTAAGGATATACACAAGTGGAAGGTGTTGATTTTGATGAAACCTTTGCGCCAGTTGCCAGGTTAGAATCTATCCGAATTCTACTAGCTATTGCCTGCTCTTTGAACTTTACTTTGTATCAAATGGATGTCAAGAGTGCCTTTTTAAATGGAGTGGTGAATGAAGAAGTATATGTGGAACAACCTAAAGGCTCTGAATCATGTATATCGTTTCAAGAAGGCTTTATACGGACTAAAGCAGGCACCTAGGGCATGGTATGAACGACTTACTACCTTTCTTCTTTAGAAAGGTTATTGTCGAGGGGGAGTAGATCGCACTTTATTCGTGCTTGACAAGGCTTCAATGTTTCCGATTGCTCAAATTTATGTTGATGACATAGTTTTTGGTTTGACTTCACTATCTATAGTACAGGATTTTGTCACCATTATGCAATCTGAATTCGAAATGAGCATGGTTGGAGAGTTGACTTACTTTCTGGGATTGCAAGTCAAACAAGGATGGAATGGTCTATTCATAAATCAAAGTAAGTATGCCTTGAATTTGATTAAAAATTTTGGACTCAGTAGTGCTTGAGCCGTTCGAACTCCTATGGGAGTTTCTGATAAACTGGTAAAGGATGAAAAAGGAGTTCCGGTCGATCAGAAGTTATATAGAGGAATGATTGGAAGCTTATTGTATTTAACCGCAAGCAGACCAGATATATGTTTCAGTGTTGGGATATGTGCGAGGTTTCAAGCTGATCCTAAGGAATCTCTTCTCACTGCAGTTAAAAGAGTTATTAGATATGTAAGTGGGACTTCTGAGTATGGTGTTTGGTATTCTAAGAGTCAAGATTCTGAGCTATTTGGGTATAGTGATTCTGATTGGGCTGGTAATGCTGATGATCGAAAAAGTACCACAGGTGGATGTTTCTTTATTGGAACAAATTTGGTGTCTTGCTATAGCAAGAAACAGAACTCGATCTCTCTATCTACTGCAGAAGCAGAGTATCTTGCAGCAGGGAGTTGTTGTGCACAATTATTATGGATGAAACAAATGTTGAAAGATTATGGAATTCATCAAGTCCCCTTGAAGATTCTATGTGACAACACAAGTGCCATCGATATTTTGAAGAATCCAGTTCAACACTCGAGGACCAAACATATTGACATACGACATCATTTTATTAGAGATCTGGTTGAAAGAAAGGAAGTGGAAGTAGCCTATGTTCCAACACATGAGCAATTTGCTGATATATTTTCAAAGCCGTTGGATGCCACCTCTTTTGAGAGCCTTCGACAACACTTAGGTGTTTGTCAAATCTGAGGTAATTTTTACCATAATTACTCTTTCGTGTAAATATTTCTTTTGGTTATTTTTGTTTAGCAAAATCGAAAAAGAACAAAAAAATGGAAGGAAGCAAAGGTGTACAAAAATAGGAGATGGTTAGTATTGTGTGTTGGAAGTTATTTGTGGCATGACAACTTGATTTGACAAGAGGAGAAAGTGCCTGACAGGCGCGGGCGGTCGTCGCGCCCGCGCGCCAAAAGATAATTTATAAGCCCTCAATGCTTACTTTCTACAACTAGGTAGATAGTGGCAAATCGGGGTCGTCCAATGAGAAGAGGGATCTTCCTAAGCGTCTAAGCACGCAAATGGTTGATACTAGGCTAGGAGTAAATATATATACACACACTTAAAAGCAAGTAAAGGGGGGGTTGGTTGGTTGGTTGGTTCCTAAGTTAACAAAGATAACTAGCAACGTCAAGTGACTATGCTAATCATCAAACGAAACTAAAGAAAAGGGTTTTAAACTACAAAGATAAAATGACTTGGGGGCAACGGATATCCACTTCCACATCTAATGCAGTTCATCGAATCATTCACACATTCCATCATATAGCATTCATAACCCAACACTCACACACCCCATCTAGCAAGTACCACAACACACCCACCACAAGGAGTTCTAAGTTCATGCTCGTAGATCTTCATGCAAACGTGCTACGGAATTCGTCACGTTCCTACACCTAAGCAATTCAACCACACAAGCACTCCCTATGCTCAAACCACTCATGGCACACGTGCAGTGAAACACACCGTCAAGAATACATAAACGCCAAACAACAAATGCTTCAGGAATGAGTTTAAATCACCTATCCAATACTTCAACTACTTGTCGTGGAGACTAAACTCCTATCCTTCTTAGTTCGTAGTTTGCGAGAGTGAGTTCGACATCTCTCGTCAAACCTCACCAATGACTCCCGAGTCGCGACCACGACTCAAGGTGCCGTTGGTGGCATTTAGCACGAAGGACCAACAAGCTTGGCAATGCCTATGACCACTACACCGTGACTAGGCATTGAACCAATTCATGCAATTACACGAGATTGGATGAACGTGCAACGCACATTCATCCGCGAGCATATGACTCTCTCGTTTGCTACACAAACGAACATGACGAAGAGTTCTACATCAATCACATTCGCCTAGCACATTGTCAACACACTAACACAATCAAAAGCTCTAATTCACACTCTCACATTACTAACAAGAACAGGGGGGAAATTAACCCAAATCCCCCAAACCCTAGCTAGCAATTGATACAAGCATTCATATCATCAAGCTCTCAATAACATCGATGCAATCAACAATTAACATTCAAAGCACAATAAATGCACAATAGCAAAAACACCAAATAGATAGATATAAATGAATCTCAATACATAGAGGTGGAAGCTTCAATCCATAGCTCCCAAGTGCAAGAACTACTCTAGAACAACAACAAAAGACATAATTAAACTAAGAGAAAGCTAAGAAAAGAAAAGAAGAAGAAAAACCTAGGGTTGGAGCCCAAAAACCAGAGAAAGGCGGGCTGGAAAAGCTGGAGAAGAAGAGGGAAAGAGATGGTATTTATAGTGCAAAGAAAATAAAATTGATTTCTGGCCGCCCGATGGTCGCGACTCGCGACGGTGTTCGTCGCGACTCGCGACGATGCCCCGGCTCGCGATGGTGTCGCGACGGGAGCCAGATTTCTGCATTGTTCCTTTGTCTTCTTCATAGCCATCCCTCTCAATCTTCAAGTCTTCAACAGCTCCAAAATGGTCTTCAACGGCCTCCGGTCTTCATGTCTTCGAAGTGAGTATCCAAAAGTCTTCGAAAGTATAATCTTCAATGTCTTCCGGTCTTCGTTGCTTCCGTGTTCTTCCCTTGTCACACAAAATCCACTTAAAAGAGGTAAAAGAGTACAAAGTTGCTTTTACCTCTCCTAAGTGAATTTCAAGGTAAAACACAAGCTCTCGATAATAAAAGAGCACAAAAGTGATCCTAAATACTACTAAATAATGCGCCTAAAATGGACACATCAAACCTCCCCACACTTAAACCTTACTCGCCCTCGAGTAAGAAAAGATTTAAGCATACGGAGGAAATGGCATATCCACATCCTAAAACCCCCAAAATAACCACACAAAATGGACATATCAAACCTCCCCACACTTAAACCCTACTCGCCCTCGAGTAAGAAAAGATTCAAGCATACGGAGTAAATGATATATCCCAAAACCTAAACTAATCCCCCAATCAAAGCCTCACCAAAACTCTCAATCTCAAAAATCCCAAAATAAAAGCTCACATGAGAATTTTGCACACACACATCCCCAATCCTAAATCTAACCAAACCTACCACTTATCAATTCACTACCCATAAAAATATTTCATAGCCCAGAATTGATATTCCCAGAATCCAATGACACAAAATGAAGCTAAAACCATAGAGGAAGTTTTAAACACACGCTTCACCTAATGCCAATATATCAACCAAAAACGAAGTAGAAAGAGATCAAGAATTTCATAACCATACTTCGTTTCCTAACCCACTAAGCTACCCAATCCCAAGAGGTCTAAAGATATTGAGCTACCCGATCCATCCGTGTGACAACCGCAACCTTATGACTCCAACGCCGACAAATGAGTAAAATCATAGCATTTTTCAATTTCCCTCAATTTCTCTCATTTTGCCTAGGAGCTCTTTCGAGTTTTCATCCTAGCCACACATCATGTTTCTGTAGCTCACATCTCACCTTTTTCCGCACATTTTAGCCTCTCATTTTTGCCTAGGCCGCCCTTTAAGGGTTTTCGACCTATCCGGGCCCCCAATGTTGCCTAAGTTGCCCTCTCGGGTTTTCAACCTAGCGGGTTTTCTTTTTCTTTTTTTT
The DNA here is from genome assembly GCA_037428765.1 of Rubia yunnanensis. Classification (NCBI taxonomy): domain Eukaryota; kingdom Viridiplantae; phylum Streptophyta; class Magnoliopsida; order Gentianales; family Rubiaceae; genus Rubia; species Rubia yunnanensis. The sequence goes on from CM075070.1 coordinate 16,407,238, forward strand.
TATTATTATTTTTTTTCCTTTTTCTCATGTTTTCCAATGAAAAGTAGCAAAAAGCATTCCAAAACAATGTAGCATGCATGTGAATCCTCTAACCCCTCCCCACACTTAAAACATTACATTGCCCGAAATGTAAACACGTAAGGCAAGAATAATAAAAACCAAGGTAAGGGAGTTAGAGTGGCACCCGTGTCTCCGCAATTCGCCGGTGATATGGCGATATCCAAGTACTTGGATGGTCCCGAGATAGGTTTCGGAACCGGAAGGGTGAGCAAAAATGCCGTAGAAGAACTCACCCCTCGAGAAAAGCATTGTCTCCATGGCGCCGTTTGATCAAGACTACACCACGAAGAACACATTAAACTCACAAGTACATAAGGATATGTAATACTAGGTTTAGCATCAAGAGTTAATAACCATAGTATTGTCAAAGAACAACCAATCAACCCTCAATCACCACTATAAGATTATGCATGAAAAATATCCCACATATATTGAAATGTAAACAAGCATCATTATAGGCTAAGAACTTACGGTCACAATGATGTAGTCGGCATACTACAATCAACAAATGTACTATAAAGATGCAAGAATGTTCATATGCCAATATATGTAGGATGGTGGAAGAAATGAGAGGTATGTGATGTTCTTGGGAGTGTTAGGTGGAGAAGAAGGAAGGATCATGCAATGTTTAAAATCATTTGGAAATTTGGAAGCTTGGAAACTTGAAATCCGGGCTCAAAAATTTTTTTTTCAAAAGTTACTGAGCACGTCGCGACTCGCGACGAGGTTCGTCGCGACTCGCGACGAGGTTCGTCGCGACTCGCGACGAGGTTCGTCGCGACTCGCGACGAGGTTCGTCGCGACTCGCGACGAGCCTCGCGATGTCATCGCGACGCGCGGAAAGTAGAGCCTGGGAGCTCAAAATGATCTGAGCTCGTCGCGACTCACGACGAAGGGTGTCGCGACTCGCGACGGGCCTCGCGACGTCAGGGCGACTCGCGGAAAGTAAAGTCCGGGAGCTCAAAATGTTCTGAGCTCGTCGCGACTCGCGACGAGGTTGGTCGCGACTCGCGACGGGCCTCGCGACGTCAGGGCGACTCGCGGAAAGTGGAGTCCGGAAGCTCAAAATTTTCTGAGCTCGTCGCGACTCGCGACGAAGGGTGTCGAGACTCGCGACGAGCCTCGCGAAGTCATCGTGACTCGCGGAAAGGTGAGTCCGAGAGCTCTAAATTTTCTGAGCTCGTCGCGAGTCGCGACGAAGGGTGTCGCGACTCGCGACGAGCCTCGCGAAGTCATCGCGACTCGCGGAAAGTTGGCGCTGGGAGTGGATTTTGCTCCCCTGTTCGTCGCGACTCGCGACGAAGCCCATCGCGACTCGCGACGGCAGGGTATCCCAGGCTTAAAATTTTTTTCTGTTTTCTTACCAACTGTCCATGCTTGCTTCCCTCGTTCATTGATCTCGTTCCTTCATCTCCTTCATTGCAATGCACTTCATGTTGCTACAAAATCATAGAAAAACATGCCATAAAAAGAACAAAACAAAACAACAACAAAAACAAACTAAGAAACACAAACTAAGAAACAAAAACTAAAAGAAATGCCAAATTTATTTAACGTCGTCGGCACGACGAAGCTCTGTATTTTTAAGGTCGTCGGCACGACCCTAACGTTATCCGTATGGTGAAGGCTTGAAGCTCTTCACCATGAGCATCCAAAATAAGAGAGGTGGGGGCACAAAACTTCCAAGAGGAAAGTCTTGTGGAGGTGGAGATGGTTCAAAGGGAATTAAGTGGTTAGGGAGCTTGGGATAGTCTTTTGGCTCCTCTCTCGTTTCCCTCAAAACTTCCAAAAATATTAGAGTTGGTTCACTAGGTGGGAGAAGGGGTGACAATGCTAATGGATAATGTAGCACTATCACCTCTTCCTCCATTTTTCTATCCTCTACAACCAACTCCTCATCCCTTTCAAGCTCAAAATCATTTTTATTGGTGACTTCACTCACCGAATCATCGAGTTCAAGTTGGGATGGTGTGTTTTCGGAATCACGAGCTTCCATGCGGGCCAATACCTCTAATATGTTCCTCACATGCCCCTCAATGGCCTCAACGCTAGAGGAGAGCTGGGTATCCGGCTCTTCACTAGTAAAGGAGTTCAAGTTTGCTATGGTATTTAAGACATCCTCACGTGTCAAACTTGAACTTCCTTGTTGGGCTTGGTTTTGGGGTATGGTATAGGGTGGTGATGGCCAACTAGGTTGCTCGTAATATTGGTTTTCTGGCTCATTCTCATACCACAAATCCGGATTACCACTCCATTCCGGATTGTAAGAGTTGTGGTATGGATAGCATTCATGAGCATCTTGCCCTTGAAAACCAATATCTCCTACCTCTTGATAGCACTCTTCATAGTACCCATGGTTTTGGAAACCAAGGGTTCTTTCTCGATCATAGTGCTCTTTCCACAACAAAGGGCAAGATTCGGTAGGATGATCGGAATGACACATCCTACAAAACCTTGCTTGTTGAGCCTCTCTTCTCATCATGAGTTCCCTCAAGGTGAGAGCTCCATAAAATTTTTTTTTTTCATTTTTTATTTTTCAAAAGTTCGGAATCATAGTGCAAGGATTCTCGATAAAATAAATTACCAAGAACTCGAGCAATACCTACTCCGAACAAAAACAACCACCAAGTAGTGGAAAATAAAAACAACTAGCTAATACACAACCAAATACACCTAAATACTTAAGAATAAACGCCTCTTCCCCGGCAACGGCGCCATTTTGACAGGCGCGGGCGGTCGTCGCGCCCGTGCGCCAAAAGATAATTTATAAGCCCTCAATGCTTACTTTCTACAACTAGGTAGATAGTGGCAAATCGGGGTCGTCCAATGAGAAGAGGGATCTTCCTAAGCGTCTAAGCACGCAAATGGTTGATACTAGGCTAGGAGTAAATATATATACACACACTTAAAAGAAAGTAAAGGGGGGGGGTTGGTTGGTTGGTTGGTTCCTAAGTTAACAAAGATAACTAGCATCGTCAAGTGACTATGCTAATCATCAAACGAAACTAAAGAAAAGGGTTTTAAACTACAAAGATAAAATGACTTGGGGGCAACGGATATCCACTTCCACATCTAATGCAGTTCATCGAATCATTCACACATTCCATCATATAGCATTCATAACCCAACACTTACACACCCCATCTAGCAAGTACCACAACACACCCACCACAAGGAGTTCTAAGTTCATGCTCGTAGATCTTCATGCAAAGGCGCTACAGAATTCGTCACGTTCCTACACCTAAGCAATTCAACCACACAAGCACACCCTATGCTCAAACCACTCATGGCACACGTGCAGTGAAACACACCGTCAAGAATACATAAACGCCAAACAACAAATGCTTCAGGAATGAGTTTAAATCACCTATCCAATACTTCAACTACTTGTCGTGGAGACTAAACTCCTATCCTTCTTAGTTCGTAGTTTGCGAGAGTGAGTTCGACATCTCTCGTCAAACCTCACCAATGACTCCCGAGTCGCGACCACGACTCAAGGTGCCGTTGGTGGCATTTAGCACGAAGGACCAACAAGCTTGGCAATGCCTATGACCACTACACCGTGACTAGGCATTGAACCAATTCATGCAATTACACGAGATTGGATGAACGTGCAACGCACATTCATCCGCGAGCATATGACTCTCTCGTTTGCTACACAAACGAACATGACGAAGAGTTCGACATCAATCACATTCGCCTAGCACATTGTCAACACACTAACACAATCAAAAGCTCTAATTCACACTCTCACATTACTAACAAGAACAGGGGGGAAATTAACCCAAATCCCCCAAACCCTAGCTAGCAATTGATACAAGCATTCATATCATCAAGCTCTCAATAACATCGATGCAATCAACAATTAACATTCAAAGCACAATAAATGCACAATAGCAAAAACACCAAATAGATAGATATAAATGAATCTCAATACATAGAGGTGGAAGCTTCAATCCATAGCTCCCAAGTGCAAGAACTACTCTAGAACAACAACAAAAGACATAATTAAACTAAGAGAAAGCTAAGAAAAGAAAAGAAGAAGAAAAACCTAGGGTTGGAGCCCAAAAACCAGAGAAAGGTGGGCTGGAAAAGCTGGAGAAGAAGAGGGAAAGAGATGGTATTTATAGTGCAAAGAAAATAAAATTGATTTCTGGCCGCCCGATGGTCGCGACTCGCGACGGTGTTCGTCGCGACTCGCGACGATGCCCCGGCTCGCGATGGTGTCGCGACGGTGTCGCGACGGGAGCCAGATTTCTGCATTGTTCCTTTGTCTTCTTCATAGCCATCCCTCTCAATCTTCAAGTCTTCAACAACTCCAAAATGGTCTTCAACGGCCTCCGGTCTTCATGTCTTCGAAGTGAGTATCCAAAAGTCTTCGAAAGTATAATCTTCAATGTCTTCCGGTCTTCGTTGCTTCCGTGTTCTTCCCTTGTCACACAAAATCCACTTAAAAGAGGTAAAAGAGTACAAAGTTACTTTTACCTCTCCTGAGTGAATTTCAAGGTAAAACACAAGCTCTCGATAATAAAAGAGCACAAAAGTGATCCTAAATACTACTAAATAATGCGCCTAAAATGGACACATCAGTGCCATCATTCCAAGTTTGTAAAATCTAAAAATGGACTTCACAGGAAAAGAGGTGAATAGATGAAGAGTTAAAGTGAGACTCAAACTTGTCAGAAATCCCCTTGCATTCCTCTACTCTCGGCCAAAATTTTTGCTCTCCAAAACCCTGCCGTAAATTTTTGCTTTCACAACTCTCCTCCATCGCAATATTGGTTTAAAGAATGTCAACTCCAAATTCTCCTGCACATGAAGCAGAGGCATCAGAAATCATGAAGGAAGATCAAGTTTCAACTGATTTGGAATTGGTATTGGTTGCTGAGCAGAGAAAATATGTTTATCAAGCTGTTAGAGATGAAGAAGAAAATCAAGTTCAGATCAGAGGAAGCACGGAGAATGCAGAGGTTGAGGAGACAGCCAAAGTTGAATCTGATGCTCAAGAACAATCTTCTGAAACCAAGAAGAAGAAACCCATGGTAATTGGTCCTGACCCTTGTCCATTAAAATTCATGGGTATTGAATGTAAGAGTGTGGATGAAATCTTTGAGTGGCTTGAGGCTAATAGAGTTGCCGTAGATTTAAGAAAGATCAAGAGGATTAGAGGAGAATATTTGATGGTTAAAGTTAAGGAGTTAGTGACAGGGAACATAGGAGAAATAAGGAGACTTGAGAAACATACTGTGAAATTTGTGATGGGATGATATGCTGAGTTTAGGGAAAAAGACAGATTCTATGTGCATTGCTATATTCCATTGCCGAGTTGTGTTGTTTTGAGAGAGATAAATGACTGTGAGATGTCTGGAAGAGAAGTTGTGAGAAACAGAGACAAGTTTCAGGTGGGATTCTATGATTTGAATTCTGCCAAAAGGATGGAAGAATTGAGAAAGCCCATCATCATTGAACTATCAGATAGTGATGACAGTGTTCCAACACAGAGGGGTGAACCTGATCATATGGATTTAGATTCTGATAATGATCTAGGAGGTGCAGATGATGGTGATTTTCATGATAATCAGGATGATGAAGCAGCTGAAGGAAACATGTCTACCCAGAATGATGAAGAAACCGAGAAGGATGCTGAAGGATCAGGGTGTGTTCCAACACAGAATATTCCAGATTTGGCATATTCAAGTGATGAAGTACTGGATGAAGTCTATCAGATGGCAAAAGGCAAAAGAAAGGCTGCTAAAGCCAAGGATTCTGCTCAAGCAAAGAGGAGCAAGAGAAGGCACGACAGCAAGGAAAAGAAAGTTTTACCCCCCCATTCTATCAGCAAAGCGTATTCTGCTGTATATTGTGATGAAAAAGGTGAAGAGATGGGAGATTTTTTTCTCCGAGAAGAAGTTTATAGCAGAAAGGTCTTTGGATTTAAAAGCTTATAAGGAGAGTGGCTTCTCAGATTATCTAAAGGTGATTGGCATGACTACTGCAGCAACGATCCAGCTACAATACAACAGACTGGTTGTACTTGAGGTATATTCAAACCTCATGACTGGTAATCTAGAGATAAGCTCCCAATGGTATGGTAGGGTATATGTACGGGGGAGAATCATAGATGTCTCTGCTTCTAGAATCAACACATTGCTGGGTCTAAAGACACCTGAGACAGGGGGAGTCTTTCCTGAAAACCTTAGAATTCCTGACAATGAAATATTATCTGTTATCTCTAGTGATTATAAGGTTAAATGGCTAGCGACTGGATATTCTCAAGCATCCTGTTTGTCTTCAAGATTCTTTGGATTATATCAGGTGGCCGTACACTGTTGGTTGCCCTCTACTAATACCACAACATTGACAAGGGAAATGGCTAAACTGTTGTACTGTGTTGGAACACAGAAGGAGGTTAACCTTGGACTACTTATTCAGCAGCATTTAGTCAGACAAGCTACTGCTCCCAAAGTCAATGATGCCATCATCTACCCTGCTCTGGTCTCTGCACTAGCCAAGAGTGCAAAAGTAAAAGGGAAGGCCTCGGATGTTGTGATTGATACAGAGTTTCTGAGGCCCAACAAGAAGATATTCGGGCTAAGGTATGTGCATGATCTTCCGTGGAAACCATCTGGATCTACTTCTTCATCAGCAACAGCAAAGGAGGCTAGGCTGATGGTTCTGAATGCCCGACTTGGTGCTATAGGTATTCAAATGACTGCTTTGGAGGCGGAGAAAACAAGTCTGGAGGCTGAGAAGTCCGGATTGGAAGATTGATTCTTATGACTAATGCAGGGGGAGCATTACTGATTGCTGATAGTTGCTGTTGTTTTTTGATAATTTTGATGTTGGCTTTAGCCTTATGTGTGGTCCCAGGAGGAGTGATTTTGGATGATGTTGGTTTTAAATTTGAATATTTTATTCAATATGGCTGTAATTTTGGGTGTATGTTTTGGACGACCTGGATTTCTGGATTCTGGTGTTCGGCTTTCATGCTTAAGAGAATTATGGTATTATGTTGATTATTATTCTGCTATTCTGATGCAGGCTTATGATATTGATGGAAGTTTTCATTGGAAATTACATGTTCAAAATATTATGGGTCCATAAAAATGCCAAAGGGGGAGATTGTAAAGTCAAGAGATTTGCAAGTGAATATTTGATTGGCAATTTTGTGAAAAAGAAAACATTCCATGTTGGAACATGCTGATGCAGAATATTCACGCCAAGGTTTTATGAAAATCAAAGCCGAAATATTGGAGTATTTTATAACTTATGGAAATTGAATATTTGGCTAGGTATATCAGGCGTGTGAAGCATAATTGATTTATGAAAAATCCTTACTTATAAGGAGATGATATATTCGAATATATGAGATAGATTGATATACGGTAAATCCCTCTATTTATGGGATTTGGATATGGTTCAAGAAGCAGATTTGGAATAGGAATATTGTGGAGATAATCAAGGAGTATTCCAATCTGTTCGTGGATATGAATTGGGACAAACACGGCTGCATACTCACGAATTAAACAGAGCAAAAATCTGCATACAGATTTTTGAGAATTGCAAAGAGTCAGACTACTGTGTTCCAACACACCTGACCTGTCGCACAAATTTTAGAATCAGAAACCTTAATTCCTCGGGAGGAGGAGATCCAGCGTCGACGGAGTTCGAGGTCAGAGGGAGTCTGATCAAGGCGGATCGGTAGCTAAGGGAGCTAGCAGAATTCACACTATATAGTTAGCAAAGATAAGTATTTTGTAAACTGTACTCTGTACTGTATCTTTCTAATTAGTGGATTCATTCTGAACTGGGCCAGGCCCCGCAGATGTAGGTGGATTACACCGAACTGCGTAACCAAGTCATGTGTTCTTTACATTTTACGTTATTATGCACTTGGTTAGACTAGTCATGTTGGAACACACTAGTAACTACTAGAAAAAGTGGTAAAACTAAAATTCTGTATCCCTTGTAAATAATTCGGAAACTTCAACAGTCATTTCAGCAGGATCAATCAGGATTATCTGGTTGATCAATCAGCCTAAGTTTCTTTGTCAACCTAGCATTTTCAGGGCTAATCACCATTTCACGAGAAATCTACAATGGAATGAGCATCGCATCTTTTACAATATAGAAACTAGCCCCTTGGTTAATATTCTCTCAGAATGACTGCCTGAAGTCCAGAGGAGAAACAGTTTTCACAATAAGGTATGAAACTGCTTTTATCTATTACCTTTGTAATCTTTTCCAGATCGTCTTGTCCAACATGAGCTACCACCATTTGCATTTTCATGTCGTGTAACCTTGATCTACCATATCTTCTCGGGGATAAAAGACTGATACTGCAGTTTCCTTCTCAAGTGAAAAACAAGAATGTGTCAAAGGGCCGTAAAGAGAGAACTTCGATAGCAGAATAACTACTGATATACTTATTGTAAAGTCAAGTGGTGTTAATTGAATATTCTAATTGGCAATTTTGTGAACAGATTTGGAAATGGAAAATTTTCCATGTTGGAACATGCGGATGAGTTGTAAATACGCCAAGCAAATCTTACGAGTTTTAGGACAGAATATTATGGCACTTGTGATTTATGGAAATCTGAATATTCTGCTATATGATAGACGTTGGAAGAAGCATAGTTGGTTTATGGAAAATCCCTACAAATATGGTATTGATATTATCGAATATATGAGAGATATTGTGATTAGGAAAATCGCCTTATTTATGAGATTTGGATATGGTTCAAGAAGTAGATAAGGAATAGGAATATTATGGAGATAATCATGGAGAGTTTCGATCTGCTCATGACTTTAAAAAGGTGAGATCACGGCTGCATTAAACTCACGAATTTAACAGAGAAAATATGCACACAGATTTTAATTCTTCCGAGAGAATTGCAAAGAGTCAGAATTCTATGTTCCAACATACGTGTCCCACCGTTCAAAGTTCAGAATCGTATACCTTAATTCCTCTGGAGGAGGAGATCTATCGTCGATGAGTTTCGAGGTCAGAGGGAGTCTGATCAATACGGATCGGTAGCTAGGGGAGCTAGCAGAAGTCACACGTTTGATTAGTAAAGATAAGTATTTTGTATGGTGTACTTTGTACTATATCTTTCTGATTAGTGGATTCATTCGGAACTGGGCCAGACCCCATAGATGTGGGTGAATTTCACCGAACTCCGTAACCAAGTGTCGTGTCTTTAATGCTTTACTTTATTGCATACTTGGTTAAACAGGTAATGTTGGAACATACTAGTAATAATTAAGAGAATTTGGTAAAACCAAATTTCAATTAGTATCAGAGTTTGGTCACTTATTTTCCCATTGGTTGTGACAAGGAAAGTGTGATCCAGTTTTACCATGGCAACCAAAGAAGGAGCTTCGGCGTCTCTGCCACCTCTGCTGGAAGGCAACAACTACAATTATTGGAAGGCACGCATAAGAGTTTTCATCAACTCACTGGATGAACTTGCATGGTACTATGTTGAAAATGAGTGAAATCAACCTACTGAAGATGCTGATACAAGCTCTAAGGCAAAAGAAGGAGAGTCAAGTCAAAAGAAGCAGAAACTTAAAGACAAGTCTACTTGGACTCCTGATGACCTCAAGGTGTCTCTGGCGAATTCAAAAGCATTAAACGCTATCTTTACTGCAGTTTATGAAAACCAATTCAAACTCATCTCTACATATCATCAAGCCAAGAATGCATGAGATATTATGCAAACTATTCATGAAGGAATTAGTCGAGTTCGAGAATCTAAACTCCAGATGTTGGCCACTAAGTTTAAGGAACTCAAGATGGAGGAAGATGACACTATTGCTATATTCAACGGAAAACTCAGGGACATCTCCAATATGGCGTATCAACTTGGAAAAGTCTACAAGGAGGCTAAATTGGTGAAAAAGACCTTGAGATCACTCCCTAAAAGGTTTGCAATGAAGGTCGCAACAATAGAAGAAGCAAGGGATGTAGCCACCATGAGCCTAGATGAATTAATGGGATCATTACAGACGTATAAAATGACATTCCAGCAGACTACAAAAAGGGTTCAAAAGGAGTTGGCATTCAAAACATGCTCATCAAAGGATAATCATGAATCCGAAAGTGTTGATGAGCTTGAAAAACTTGCACTTATCACTAAAAACTTCTCAATAATCTTGAAGAAAGTAGTAAACAAGAAATCTCAGGAAGGGTATAGTGGAAATAGACCAAGGCCACAAGAATTTGGGGGCAATCGTGGGAAGAGATTTGAGCAAGGAAATCAGCAGTTCTCTAGAAATCAAAGTGGTGAATCAAAGCAGCCTAGACGAATTTAATGCAGAGAATGTGAAGGATATGGTCATATTCAGGTCGAATGTGCAAATGCCCAAAAAAAGCAAGGAAAATCATATGTCACCTCATGGAGTGAAGATGAAGAGGAAGATAAAGATGAAGAGGAACTCACAAGTAACTATATGGCATTTGGAGCAAAAATTCATGATGCATAAGATGATGGATGTTCCAACACATCAGACAAAAATGAAGCCTTATGTTCCAACATAGACTCGTATGAAGTATCCAGTGATGAAGATGATGGACTTTATGTAAGTTATGAAGAAATCTACAACACTTATGAAAAAATGTATGTTATGTGGCTCCAAGTAGTTAATACAAACAAAGAGCTAAAGGAAGAAAAAATGCATTTGACGGAGATAGAAAAAGAATTGCGTGTGAAAGTTGCCGAACTTAAAAAGGAGAATGAAGATTTCAATGAAAAGCTAATATTAGCAACCAAGAGAGCTGAGACTTCTGAAGCAGTAATTTCTAAACTGAACTCTGGGAAAGAAAAAACTCGACGATATTCTGGACACGGGAAAAAACTTTGGAGATCGACACGGAATTAGGTATTACAACCCACTCAAAAACACAGTCACACTCAAGACTGAGACACATGAGATACTTAAGAGTCCAGTAACTCTCAAAACAAAGATTCGAGAGTTAAAAAGGAAGTTTGGCAAGCCTCATCAAAGGAAACCTCTCATCTGCAGCTATTGTTCATATCAAGGTCACTCAGAGGAACAATGCCAGAAACTGCTCAGAGACCTAATGGCAGGATGTCAACTCTTGGTATGTTCCAACATAGGCGAAATCCAGAAAACAAAAATGGTCAGAAAGGTATGGGTTGTTAAATGTTCTGGTACATGCTTTATTGCACATACTTCTCTTATATTGTATTGCAGAGATTCTTGGTACTTTGATAGCGGTTGCTCTCGCCACATGACTGACACTCAATAATTCCTCACAAATATCACACCATAGGATGGTGGTTATGTTACTTTTGGTGATGGAAATAAGAGTAGAGTGGTTGGAAAAGGTGAACTACAGATTGAAGGATTTCTAGTATTCACTAGTGTGCTGTTTGTTGAAGACTTGAAGGCCAATCTGCTGAGTATAAGTCAATTGTGTGATGACAATATGACTGTAGAATTTCAGAAAGACAAATGCATAGTGAGACACCGAGAAACCAAGGTTCTTTCAGGCGTACGATCAGCAGATAATTGCTATTTGTTGGAACAGGAAGTATGGTGTATGGTCTCTGAACAGGATGAAGGATTTCTGTGGCACAGGAAGCTCGGTCCCATCAATTATGTAACCTTGGTAAAAATTGCAAATGCAAAGGCTGTACGAGGTATGCCTACCTTAACAGGCAAGGGCAGAATTGTGTGCGGACCATGTCAACAAGGTAAACAAATTCGATCTCCCCACTCTTCAGTTTAATATATAACCACCTCAAGAAATTTGGAATTATTGCATATGGATTTAATGGGTCCGGTCAATACACCTAGTATAGGTGGAAAGAAGTATATCTTTGTATGTGTTGATGATTTCTCCAAATTTACATAGGTAGCTTTTCTAAAAGAAACTTTTGATACGATGGAAGTGTTTAGAAGTCCGGTGATAAAGTTACAGACTAAAAAAAGAAGTACAGTTGGGAAGATTGTTCGAATTCGTAGTGATCATGGTAGAGAGTTTGAAAATTTTCAATTCAGTGACTTCTGTGATAAGCTTGGGATTCAACACGAGTTTTCTGCACCAATCACTTCTCAGCAGAATGGTGTTGTAGAATGGAAAAACAAAACCTTGCAGGAGATGGCTCGAGTTATGTTGGCCGAGAAAGAAATTTACAAAAAATGGTGGGAAGAAGTTGTTAACACAACTTGATATACAATTAATCGAGTATATTTGTGTCCATTCACCAACAAAACATCCTACGAGATTTGGAAGGGTAGGAAACCAAATGTCTCATACTTTCATGTGTTTGGAAGCAAGTGCTATTGTAACACCCCAAACCCACCACACAGTGTCGGGTTGGGTCTGGGCGTGCTACCGAAAGTGCTAACAGTAACGAGCAGATAAATTTCATGCGGAAGCGATTTAGATAAATTCAAAAACCTAAATTACTATTACAGTGAAAGTATTAGTATAAGTGTTAATGTTAAATGAAAGTTTCACCTAACTATTAAGGATTCAAAATTCATGTTAAAGTTCATCTAGGATCTCTCTCAAAATAAGTAAAGACATCAAAGTGCTTTTCTCTTTCAAATCTTCTTCACTTGAAAAAGGTTGTTTAACTAGGGTAAGCTCATTGCTTAGTGAGGTTTCATTGCCAATATTTACCCAGTTGAGTTTTAGTGATCACAAAATATCAAATAACAAATAGCCATATATCTCCTAGCACATAGTAAAAGGATACGGGTGGTTAGTGCCAAGTCGCTGCCAAGTGCCTATGTGGCAACTCTGACTAACATACAAGGCACAACCTTTCAGTAGTGCCCGAAGACCATCAGTCAGTCCAGTATTCAATCTCGTCAACCACGCCCAAACAGATGTTCAGTTACGAGCTCATATCAGTACAGGTAGTGGGTAATGCTAGCATACCAGAAACTCCACGAGTAGGCAGTCTAATCAGATGGTCCGGTCAATACCGTTCCCCGCTGACTTCGATCGAACTACAATTGCGCCGGGGGCCCCAAAATCACAGACAGGTAATCAGGTAGGAGATATTTCAAGTTTGAAACAGCAAGATAAAGTACAAGCCGGTCATCCACATAACATATCAGAGCAGTATATGATTCAAGTTTGACACGAAAAGATAAAGTACAAGCTGGTCATTCATAGAAAAATATTGGAGCAGTTCATAACTCAATTTCACGATAATTGAACACAGTAATATACACTCAGTTTAACAGTCAGTATATATATATTATCAATTTAAGTTTAACATGTATGTCCCTTTATAATGGAGTCCGAGTATGTATTTTGAGTACAGGTGTAGCACCCCAAACCCAAACGTACAATGTCGGGTCGGGTTTGTCGTGCTACCGAAAATGATAATAGTAACAAGCAGATAGATTATATGCAGAAGCGATTTAAATAAGTTCAAATCCTAACTTACTATTACAGTGAAAGTATTAATGTTAAATGAAAGTTTCACCTAACTATTACAGATTCAAAATTCATATTAAAGTTTATCCAGGATCTCTCTCAAAATAAGTAAAGACATCAAAGGCTTTTCTCTTACAGTTCCTCTTCACCTGAAAAAGGTTGTTTAACTAGGGTAAACTCCTTGCTTAGTGAGGTTTCATTGCCAGTATTTACCCAATTGATATTTAGTGATCACAGAATATCAAATAACAAATAGCCACATATGTCCTAGCACATAGTAAAAGGATACGGGTGGTTAGTGCCAAGTTACTACCAAGTGCCTATGTGGCAACTCTGACTAACATACAAGGCACAACCTTTCAGTAGTGCCCGAATGCATCAGTTCAGAATTCAGTCTTGACAACCACGCCCAATCAGATGTTCAGTTACGAGCTCGTATCAATACAGTACAGTGGGTACTGCTAGCATACCAGAAACTCCACGAGTAGCTGGTCTAATCAGACGGTCCGATCAAAACCATTCCCCGCTGACTTTTCCCGAACTACAATCGCATCAGGGGCCCCGAAATCATAGACAGGTAATCAGGTAGCAGATATTTCAAGTTTGACATGATAAGATAAACTACAAGCCGGTCATCCACACAACATATCAGAGCAGTATATGATTCAAGTTTGACACGACAAGATAAAGTACAAGCCGGTCATTCACAGAAAAATATAGGAGTAGTTCATAAATCAGTTTCACGATAATTGAACACAGTAATATACACACTCAGTTTAACAGTCAGTATATATTATCAATTTATTTTTTGACAGGTATGCCCCTTTATAATGGAGTTCAAGTACATGTTCGAGTATGTACAGGGGTTCGAGTTGTTGGGTTCGAGTATAAGGGGTTCGAGTAGTTGGGTTTGGGTACAAGGGGTTCGAGTAAAGAATTCGAGTGGAGAAGGTTCAAGTGGAACGGGTATCGGGTGGTACTGGTTTGAGGGGTAAGTGGTACTACTTCGAGTAGTGAGGTTCGAGTGGTAAGTAATACCAGTTCGAGTGGTGAGGTTCGAGGGGTAAGTGGTTCTAGAGGTAAGGTTCCAATGGTATTGCTTCGAGGAGTAAGGTTCGAGGGGTGAAACCTTTCGGTGGGTTCGAGGGGTGAAATTTTCATTAGTTTGAGGGGTGAAATTTTTAGTGGTTCGAGAAGTACTGTTTACTAGAGGTTTGAGGACATGGTTTCGAGAGGTTACTATTTAACAGGGGTTTGAGGGCATGCATTTAGTAGGGGTTTGAGGACAGTGGTTCGAGGGGTTACTGTTTAGCAGGGGTTTGAGGACAGGGATTCGAGGGCAAAGGTTTAATAGGGATTCGAGGACAGGGGTTCGAGGAGTTACTGTTTAGCAGGGTTTGAGGGGTCAAGGTTTAACAGTCGAGGATAGGGATTCGAGGGCAGGGGTTTTAGTAGGGATTTGAGGACATGGGTTCGAGGGGTACTGTTTAGCAAAGGTTCGAGGACAGGGGTTCGAGGAGTACTATTTAGAGGGGTTCGAGGACAAAGGTTTAATAAGGATTCGAGGACAGGGATTCGAGGGCAGGGGTTTAGTAGGGATTCGAGGGGTACTGTTTAATAGGGATTCGAGGGGTACTGTTTAATAAAGATTCGAGGACAGGGATTCGACGAGTACTGTGCACTGGTGGCAGTCTGCGCGCATACAAGACATATATATATATATATATATATATATATATATATATATTACTTCAATTCATGCTAAGGCAATGAAAACACTCACTGTGGTTAGACTTGGGCTTGGCAACTTCTGTCTCCTGCTTTATCACTGCTCACCACTATTATTTTGGGAAGAAATTTTTCTTAAGGTTGTGTGAGAAGTAAGAACTGGGGATCAAATATTTATACTGGATAAAACCTAGGTTTTGACACCTACCAACCTGAAATTTTATCCTGTTATCCTATATCCACTTTCTCAAAAAATTACTGTGGAAAATTCTCCCTCGCGTCCGCCGTTCATTTCCTATTCCCAGTAATTCCATTTGCCCAAAATTACTTTGGATAAAATCTTTGCGTCCGCTGTTTCTTTCTCCCAGTCATTCCACTTGCCAAAATTACTTTGGATTAAATTCTTACGTCCGCCTTTTATTTTCTCTTCCCAGCAATTCCATTTGCCAAATTACTTTGGATAAATTTCCTTATGTCCGCTGTCCATTTATCCTTAATTTTTCTTTACTTGTTCATTCATTTATTTATTACTTACTTATTTATTTGTTATTATTATTATTGTATATATATATATTTTTATTTATACACACAAAATAAATAAATAAATATATTTATATATTTATATCTTCTTTGACAACACTAACTCTTAGCATTATAATTAGTCAACATATGTATAGTGGTAATATACCGGCTATAAACGGCTATATTCCCAACTGTAATACAACAGTTATAAACGGCTATATCTTATAGTATATATATACGAATTTATCCGACATTTCAAAACCTTATTTCCTCTTCTATCTTATATCCTTCTCAATTTTTGCTTGATAACATGTCGAGACTAATTTTAGTCTTTGTTGCGGTAATTATCGTGGTACTGCATGTTGGTATTCTCACTAGGGATCTTACGCCGGAAGAATTTTGTTACTCTTCAGTAATGATTGGATTAATTTATTACCTTTTAATTTTCACAATCATAGATTTTTGTATTTCTAATTACTAATAAATTATTTTATTTCCCTATTATACAATAACATAAATTATTAGTTTTGTAGACAAGGTTCAACCATTACGGTTGGGGTTTTCACAACAGGGGTTCGAGTAGTTGGGTTCGAGTACAAGGGGTTCGAGTACAAGGGGTTCGAGTAGTTGGGTTCGAGTAGTTAGGTTTGAGTAGTTGGGTTCGAGTACAAGGGGTTCGAGTAAAGAATTCGAGTGGAGAAGGTTCAAGTCGAACGGGTATCGGGTGGTACTAGTTTGAGGGGTAAGTGGTACCGGTTCAAGTGGTGAGGTTCGAGTGGTAAGTATTACCAGTTCGAGTGGTAAGTATTATCAGTTCAAGTGGTAAGTGTTACCAGTTCGAGTGGTAAGTGGTTCGAGAGGTAAGGTTCCAATGGTACTGGTTCGAGGAGTAAGGTTCGAGTGGTGAAGTCTTTCAGTGGGTTCGAGGGGTGAAATTTTCAGTGGTTCGAGAGGTGAAGGTTTTCAGTGGGTTCGAGAGGTGAAGGTTTTCAGTGGGTTCGATAGGTACTATTTAGTAGGGGTTCGCGGACAAGGGTTCGAGAGGTAAAGGGTTAGCATGGGTTCGAGAGGTACTTTTAGTAGGGGTTCGAGAGCAGGGGTTCAGTAGGGGTTTGAGGACAGGGATTCGAGAGGTTACTGTTTAAAAGGGGTTCAAGATGTAGTTTCAGTAGGGGTTCGAGGACAGGGGTTCGAGAGGTAAAGGTTTAGCAGAGGTAGTTTCAGTAGGGGGTTCGAGAGGTAAAGGTTTAGCGGGGGTTCGAGGGGTACTGTTTAGTAGGGGTTTGAGGGCAGGGGTTCAGTAGGGGTTCAAGGACAGGGGTTTGAGAGGTTACTATTTAACAAGGGTTTGGGATAAAGGTTTAGCAGGGGTTCGAGAGGTACCGTTTAGTAAGGGATCGAGGGCAGGGGTTCAGTAGGGGTTCGAGGGCAGGGGTTCAGTAGGGGTTCGAGGGCGGGGTTTAGTAGGGGTTCGAGGGCAGGGGTTTAGTAGGGGTTCAAGGACAGGGGTTTGAGAGGTAAAAGTTTAGCAGGGGTTCGAGAGGTACTATATAATAGGGGTTCGAGGGCAGGGATTCAGTAGGGGTTCGAGGACATGGGTTCAAGGGGTTACTGTTTAACATGGATTCGAGATGTAGTTTCAGTAGGGGTTCGAGGACAAGGGTTCGAGAGGTAAAGGTTTTGCAGGGGTTCAAGAGGTACTGTTTAGTAGGGGTTCGAGGGCAGGGGTTCAGTGGGGGTTCGAGGGCAGGGGTTCAGTAGGGGTTCGAGGACAGGGGTTAGGACAGGGGTTCGAGAGGTAAAGGTTTAGCAGGGGTTCGAGAGGTACTATTTAGTAGGGGTTCGAGGGCAAGGGGTTCAATAGGGGTTCGAGGACAGGGGTTCGAGAGGTAAAGGTTTAGCAGGGGTTCGAGAGGTACTGTTCACTGGTGGCAGCCTGTACGCATACAAGACAATATATATATTTTACTTCAATTCATGCTAAGACAATGAAAACACTCACCTTAGTTAAACTTGGCTTGAAATCCTCCGCCTCTACTTCACTGCTTAACCACTATTCTTTGGTAAGAATTTATCTTAAGGCTGTGAGTTTTGTGGAGGATATCACTGGTATTTATACTACGTAAAAACATAGGCTCTACCACCCTACCTACCTAGAATTTTATCCTTTTAACACTCAAGTGCCTATTTCCACTTGCCAAAAATTCCCTTGGATAAATTTTCTTAAGTCCGCCGTCTTCTTGTTTCTTCCCAATAATTCCACTTGCCTAAAAGTGTGCTTTGAAATCCGCCGTCCCAATTTCCAAAATTTATTTTGAATCCGCCTTTTTTTTTAAAAAAAATTGTTTGATTACTTATTGTCTCATTTCACCTTTTTCCGTTCCTTTCTTTTAATTCTTTATTTACTGATTTTTCTTCTTTTTAATTTACAATACTTATAATCCATTATATATATAAAATACAATTATTTCCCTTGAAATAAAAGCAATATTAGAAGTGATAACTTATTTATTTTATTCTTCTTTGTAATTACATATGAAAATTATTATTATATAAAATTGTGATAAGTATGAAAAATATATTAGGAAGTTATGAAATTAGTGTTCCTCAATAAATTAGAGGAATATTCGTGTAATCCACCCGAGGAACTGATCGAGTAATCAGTGCCATTGATTCAGGTTAATCCTGTGTTGGAACATAGGGTTCGACAGTGGGGGATGATGTTCCAACATGCTCAGCTTCAACTGGTTCAGCATCAGTCTGCTTAGATGTTCCAACATACGATAGATCTGCCTTGTCAGATTGACGAGGCTGTGTTAGAAAATGAGTATTACTAGGTTCATCTTCTAAACATCGAAATTTTGTCCTTCTTCAGAATCATCCACAGTAACATTTATAGATTCCATAACTGTGTTTGCCTGATGGTTATAAACACAATAAGCCTGGTTGTTCATAGAATAACCAAGAAAGATTCCAGTATTACTACGATTATCAAATTTTGCCAATTGCTCTCCATCTATGAGGATGTAGCTGTGAAACCCCGAACCCAATTAGACTAATAAATAAAATTTACCTCCGATACAAATAATGTCATATGAATTTAACCCTTCAATACCACTCTAATTGGAAAAAATATAAATAAATAAATCAATTTATTATGGATGTTAATCTCGGACGAAGTAAATTTGAATTAATAATCTTAATTATTGAAATATATATATATATATATATATATATATATATATATATATATATATATCAAACGATGATAAAGTATTGGCATTTAGTATGGGTTCCACTTAAGAAAGAGGAAGGAAATAATAGTACTGAAACGGGGTATACAAATTGCACATTTTAAAAGGAATAAAATAATAAGTGATAAATTGAGTTGTTAAATAAATGTCTAGAAACATCTCCAACAGTTTACCTTGTAGCTTCCTCTAATACGAATATTCCTCTAATTTATTGAGGAACACTAATTTCATAACTTCCTAATATATTTTTCATACTTATCACAATTTTATATAATAATAATTTTCATATGTAATTACAAAGAATAAAATATATAATTTTCATACGTGATTACTCGATCAGTTCCTCGGGTGGATTACAGGAAGTTGACAGGAATACAATGATTCATCTCTCTCATTGAACCAAAGAATTACGAGGCATTACTAAACGAATACTGGATTGCTACAATGCAAGAAGAACTAGGCCAGTTTGCACGTAATGACGCATGGTATCTCACTCCTCGTCCTAAAGGTGTAAATGTCATCAGCACAAAGTGGATCTTCAAGAATAAATCTGATGCTGATGGACAAATTACTCAAAACAAAGCCAGACTGGTAGCTCAAGGATATACACAAGTAGAAGGAGTCGACTTTGATGAGACATTCGCACCAGTTTCCAGGTTAGAGTCAATTCAAATTTTACTTGCTATTGCCTGCTCTATGAACTTTACTCTGTATCAAATGGATGTCAAGAGTGCTTTCCTAAATGGTGTTGTGAATGAAGAAGTATATGTGGAACAACCTAAAGGATTTGAGGATCCTCACTACCCTGATCATGTGTATCGCCTCAAGAAGGCTTTATACGGCTTAAAGTAAGTACCCAGGGTATGGTATGAATGACTTACTAACTTTCTTCTTAAGAAAGGTTATCGTTGAGGGGGAGTAGATCACACTTTATTTGTACTTGAAAAGTCATCCAAAATTTTGATTGCTCAAATTTATATTGACGATATAGTATTCAACTCAACTTCACCATCTATGGTACAAGATTTCGTCACTATGATGCAGGCTGAATTTGAGATGAGCATGGTTGGAGAGCTCACATATTTTCTAGGACTGCAAGTTAAGTAAGGAAGAAATGGCCTGTTCATAAACCAGAGTTGGTATGCCTTGCATTTAGTAAATAAATTCGATTTAAGCAATGCTCGAGCAGTTCAAACACCTATGGGGTTTTCTGAAAAACTGGTAAGGGATGAGAAAGGAGTCTCAGTTGATCAGAAGTTATATAGGGGCATGATTGAGAGTATATTGTATTTAACAACAAGTAGACCAGATATATGTTTCAACATAGGAATATGTACAATATTTCAGGCTAATCCAAAGGAATCTCATCTCACTGCAGTCAAAAGAGTTATTCGATATGTAAGTGGAACTTCTGAGTATGATGTCTAGTATTCTAAGAATCAAGATTCTGATCTAATTGGATACATCGATTATGACTGGGCTGGTAATGCTGATGATTGAAAGAACACTACAGGTGGGTGTTTTTTTATTGGTACGAACTTAGTTTCTTGGTATAGTAAGAAAAAAATCTGATCTCTTTGTCTACTGCGGAAGCTGAATATCTTGCTGTAGAATTTGTTGTGCTCAATTGTTATGGATGAGGCAAATGATGAACGACTATGGAATTCATCAAGGCCCTTTGAAGACTTTATGTGACAACACAAGTTCTATTGATATTTCAAAAAATCCAGTATAGCAATCTCAAACTAAGCATATTGACATAAGGCATCATTTTATTAGAGATCTTGTTGAAAGGAAGGAAGTTGTGGTAGTCAGTCTATATTCCAACATCTGAGAAATTTGCGGATATTTTTACAAAGCCATTGGACACCGCCACTTTTGAAAGTCTCAGACAACACTTAGGCATTTGTCAGATTTGAGGTAATTCTTGCCTTTATTTAGCTGTAAATATGTTGTTTTATTTCTGTTTAGAAAATTAGAAAAATGAAAAAAATAGAAAGAAGAAAATGTGTACAAAAATAGAAGTTGTATAGTTATGGTATGTTGGAGAAATTGGTATGTCTTGAGTTGGCAAGTGAGAAAAGAAGAATCATTGCATATCTTGGAAAAGGAAAAAGTTTTCGCAGTAGACAAGGAAGTGAAGTGAAGAGTTTGAGTTGGTTTCAAAGTTGTCTCAATCTCTCCATATCCCTCTCTTTTTGGACGCTCTCCCACTCCTCTTGGTTTCTTTCGGATTCTTGTTGCCAAATTCTTCCAAGATTTTCTCCTTCGTAACAAATCTCTACTGGAAAAATGTCTTCAAGCACCAATTCTCCCACAATAAAACAAGAAACTCAATAAACTCCTCAATCACTGGAGGATGACAATGTTGAGCAAAGGGAAGAGAATGTAGAGGCCGGTGGTGACGGACAGAATGAACATCCCAGAGGCAAAGGGAAGGATTTCTATTAGAAGGTAATGGGTCCCGATCCTCCTACTCTCAAAGTTCTTGGAATGGAATTTAATACTGTGGATGGTATTTTTGAATGGCTTGAAGCCAATAGAAGTACCGTGTATTTGAGTAAACTTAAGAGTATAGAGGGAGAATTTTTGAATGTGAATGTCAAGAACTAGTATCTGGTGATATTGGTAACCTATTGAATATTGAAAATTATGAAGTTAAATTTCTGAGGGGGAGATATGAAGTCTACAGAGGGAAGGATAGATTCCATGTTTATTCATCTATTCCTTGCCCTAGCTATGTTAGGATTAAGGAAATAGGTGATGATGAGGCAGCATGATTGGAAGTTATTAAGTCTACGGATAGGATGCCGGTAGGATTCTATGATTCTAAGGCTGCTCAGAGGATAGAGGAACTGAGAAAACCAGTAATAATAGAATTTTCTAACAGTGAAGAAGAAGACAATGTTGGCTATGTTCCAACCCAGAAAGCAGATTCAGAAAATATTGAGGAGGTGGAGATTGATGATGAAGATATGGGAGGTGAATACCGATTTGATGTAATTAGTGATGCTGATATTGATGTGGAGTGTTCTGACGGAGATCAGACTGGAGGATCTAATTCGAGACAAGGTGAACTAGACAAGGATCAGTATGTTGGAACACAGGGCAGGACAAAGACTGCTGAAGAAGAAGGGGCTGGAGATACTAAGTATGTTCCAACACAGGAGCAACCTGAGTTGAACTACTCCAGTGATGAGGTATTAGATGAGTTCTTACAAACTGCTAGGGGCAAGAGAAAGATGGCTGCTATTGAGGACTCCTTACCAACAAAAAAGGCTTAGAAAACTCATGATGCTCCTAAGAAGAAAGTGTTGCCACCTCTGCTTGTAAGTGAATCACTGTCATTCTCTTACTTTGATATAAAATGCGAAGATATGGGAGAAGTGTTTGCAGAGAGGAAGGTGATCTCTAAGAGACCAGTAGACCTAGATGCATATAGGGCTAGTGAGTTTTCTGAGTTTTTGGAATTAATTGGAATGAAAAAGGCTGCCACAGTGCAACTTCAGTACAACAAACAGGTCACTGAAGTGTATTCAAATTTGATGGCTGGAAATTTGGAGGCTGATTCCCCTTGGTTTGAGAGGGTTTATGTAAGGGGGAAGATTATTGACTTCTCTGCTGCCAGGATAAATAGGATTTTGGGGCTGCAAACTCCAGAATTTGAGGGAGTATTTCCAGATGATCTAGAAGTGTCTGATGATCAGATTCTGGAGGCAGTCTCAGGAGGGTATAAGACCAAATGGCCTAGACTGGATATTCACAAGCTTCATGCCTATCTTCTAGATTTTTTGGGTCTATATCAGGTAGCGGTGAACTGCTGGATGCTATCCTCCAACACTACTGCCTTGACTAGAGAAATGGCTAAGCTTCTGTATTGTGTTGGAACACAGAAATCAGTTAACCTGGGGTTGTTCATACAGCAGAGTCTAGTTAGGCAAGCTACTGTCCCAAAGGCAAAACATGCTCTTGTGTATCCCTGCTTAATTTCTGCATTGGCCAAGAGTGCCAAGGTGAAGGGGAAGGCGAAAGACGTGATCGTTGATACAGAATTCCTACGGCCTAACAAGAAGACCTTTGACAAGAATACCTGCTTAATTTCATGATCTTCCTTGGAATCCTGAAGGCTCTACTTCTGCAGCTGCTGAAAAGAAGGCCAAATTAGTGGTACTGAATGCAAGGTTGGGGGTGATAGCCATCCAAATGGCGGCACTTGAAGCAGAGAAAGATAAACTTAAGGGGGAGAAGGCTCAGCTGGAGGCATATGAGGCTTCTTCTGAATTGGATCGATTTACTGAGATATCTATGTTCCAACATAGATTCTATGTTATGGTCAGGGGGGCTGGTTTTCTTTGTCTTTCAAACTTTGTATCTATGGATTTCTTATGGTTTATTGCCTTTGGCATATTCATGGCCCTAGGGGGAGAATATTTGGTGATTTTTAGATAACTGTAATCTGAATACGTTTTTGGTATTTTGATTTTCAAATGCTATTCTTTTATGATCAGATCCAATTGGTTGCATATGTTCCAACATAGGTGGATTTCTAAAAGTTTTATGTGGTGAATTTGGAAGTTTTTTTCCGTTGTGATCTTAAAATGCCAAAATTATTGGGTCCACAAAATACCAAAGAGGGAGATTGTAAAGTCAAGTTGTGTTCACTGAATATTCTAATTGGCAATTTTGTGAACAGATTTGGAAATAGAAAATTTTCCATGTTGGAATATGCGGATGAGTTGCAAATACGCCAAGCAAATCTTACGATTTTAGGATAGAATACTATATTATTTGTGATTTATGGAAATCTGAATATTCTGCTATATGATAGGCGTTGGAAGAAGCATAGTTGGTTTATGGAAAATCCCTACAAATATGGTATTGATATTATCGAATATATGGGAGATATTGTGATAAGGAAAAGCCCCTTATTTATGAGATTTGGATATGCATCAAGAAGCAGTTAAGGAATAGGAATATTA
This sequence comes from Rubia yunnanensis, assembly GCA_037428765.1. Taxonomy (NCBI): domain Eukaryota; kingdom Viridiplantae; phylum Streptophyta; class Magnoliopsida; order Gentianales; family Rubiaceae; genus Rubia; species Rubia yunnanensis. The sequence goes on from CM075070.1 coordinate 16,431,207, forward strand.
TGAAGATAATAATGGAGAGTTCCGATCTGCTCATGACTTTAAAAAGGGGACATCACGACTGCATTAAACTCACAAATTTAACAGAGAAAATCTGAACACAGATTTTAATTCTTCCGAGAGAATTGCAAAGAGCCAGAATTCTATTTTCCAACATACGTGACCTGCCGTTCAAAGTTCAGAATCGTATACCTTAATTCCTCGGGAGGAGGAGATCTATCGTCGACGAGTTTCGAGATCAGAGAGAGTCTGATCAAGGCGGATCGGTAGCTAAGGGAGCTAGCAGAAGTCACACGTTTGATTAGTAAAGATAAGTATTTCGTATGGTGTACTTTGTACTATATCTTTCTGATTATTTGATTCATTTTGAACTGGGTCAAGCCCAGCAGATGTAGGTGGATTTCACCGAACTGCGTAAGCAAGTGTCGTGTCTTTTAATGCTTTACTTTATTTCATACTTGATTAGATAGATTATGTTGGAACACACTATTAATAATTAAGAGAATTCGATAAAACCAAATTTCACTTTTAGCATAATAATAATTGAATAAACTATACCTTGCCACTAGGTAGAAGCTGAGAAAATGCATGCCAATCAAATGCAGTCTTTTCTTTTCTAAAGAGACCTGATTAACAAAACAATTTTGCTTAGGGGAAAGTACACCATATAGCAAAAATAACTTCAATATATACTCACACTTTGTTCAACATATTCCAAACAGTTTTAGTAGAAGATACAAAACATAACGATTGCTGATACAACATCACTACTATAGGCATTATTTGCTTCCAATCACCAAAAACAAACAAACAAATATGGTCTTCTCTAAATCTGCAGCATGTGAAGTACTCTTTTTTCTATGATCCAAGAAAACACCAGATGAGCAAAAAGGTTCTCTAGGCCATAAAGTTGCATTACATTATTAGAGACCAACTTCCCCCACTGGCTTCCCTATGCACTACTGTTCACACAAGCGCGCGATTTCCTTACAAGTGTACATCCCCTCATCTATTGCCTCACCATTACTACCAGAACAATAAGATAGTAATCCGAGCAGCCCCGACCAGACAGGTTTCCATTTTCCCCATGAAACATGCACCTTAAAACATCTCAAAGTATTTGTGCATACAATTATAAGTGCAGTTCAGTACAGATATGCTTCCCCCGATCACTTTTATAAGAAAAAATCCAAACTAACTAACTCAGTCAATCCCTTTCCCCGCATTACATTCCTCCACTGAACTCGACCAAAATATTGTTTCCCACAAATCGGTCGGTAGTTCTGTTTTGGTACCCAAGTACTGGCCTTTTTTTTAGCTCTTATTTCTGGTTCTATTTTCTAGCCCGATATTTGTTTTTCAACTCTTACTTATGGCTCTTTTTTTCTAGTCCGATATTTGTTTTCAGCTCTTATTTATTTTGGCAGACCCAATTTTATTCAGGGAACAACATATCAAGTTCACGTAGAATACGGGCAGAATCAACTCCCATGAAGGACTAACTGTGGGTAATCGGTCTGTTCATGTTTCAATTAGCCTGGATTTATTCTATTTTATATTATATGATCAGGTTGGCTATTCTTTCCCTTTCCCGCACATAATATATGCAAAATACATTTAAGATATTCTACGGTGAAGTCCTCAGGGCGGTTGTACTATTAGTCCAGACAGACTCATTTTCTTATCAATATTATTCTCATATATGCATCATAGGCAATAATTAAATCCGAAACTACAACTTATGAGAGACCGTCACCGTAACTCTCAAAGTTAAATTTATAGGACCTAAATGCTTACTATCTACAACTAAGTAGATAACGGCAAGTCGGGGTCGTCCACGAAAAAGAGGAATTTTCTTAAGCATTTAGACACAAAATGTTGATATTAGGCTAGAAGTAGATATATGTACACATATAAAAGCGAGTAAATGGGGGGAGAGGGGGGGGGGTTGGTTGGTTGGTTTTTCCTAAGTTATGAAAATTGAAAGATAAGGTTATTAGCAAAGCTAAGTAACTATGCTAATCATCAAACAAAGCTAGGAAAAAGGGGTTTAAAATTACAAAAGATAAAGCCTTGGGGGTAATTGACATCCACTTCGAAACCTAATGTAGATCATTGAACCATTCACTCATTCTATCACATTCATTACCTACGGGGAATGTCAATGGAAGATCAACATTCATTCCTTCTTAATAGTAATTTGCAAAGACAACCAACTACCATTTGCAAACCTCGTTGACAATCACTTTAGGCAAACAATATCATAGAGTTATTTCATCATCGACATTATACAAGAAGGACCATAGATTTGATAACAACAAGCCTTCTACCAAAGATATAGCCATTTAACCAAACATAACATTCATTAGGCTAAACCTAGAACAAACCACATTCAAGGTTCAACCTTTTATTGCATCCATATGATAAATATGAGAACAATCCACATTAACATAATTATCCAGCAAGAATCACAATACATTATGCACAAGAAGTTCTAAGTTCATATTCATAGATCTTCATGCAAAGAAGCTAAGGAATACGTCACTTTCCTAACGCCCTAACACTTCAGTCATACAAACACTTCCTATTCTCAAAAAATATATGACATAAATGAAGTAAAATATAGCATTAAGAACACATGAATGCTAAATAACAAAGGCTTCAAGAATGAGTAAAACAATCTATTCACTACTCCACTACTTGTTGCGAAGATAAATCTTCTATCCTTCTTTGATAGTAGTTTGTAAGAATGAATTCGACATCTCTTGCCAAACCTCACCAATGACTCCCTTAGTCGAAACACGACTAAGAGTATCCCATTGGTGGCATTGAGCACGAAGAATCAACAAGCTTGACAACACTTATAAACACTACACCGTGTCCAAGCATTTAACCAATTCATGCATTTACACAAGATTAATAAAAAACGATCAACATTCATTGCCTTATCTCATTTGCTACCAACAACAAACATGCCAACGAGTTCAACATCATCACATTCATCTAGCAATTATCAACACATCAACATCATTAAGGAACTCTAATTCATGCTCTTGGATTCCACATTAAAAGAGGAGAGAATTAGCTACTTTCTCCAAACCCTAACAAGTAATCATACAAGCAATTTATATACTCAAGCTTCCAACAACACGAATGTCATTAACAATTCACATTCAAAGATCAATAAATGCATAATAGCAAAAACACTAAATAGATAGATATGGTTCTTACCACATAGATATGGAAGTTTCAATCCATTGCTCCCAATATTAAACTAAGCTAGATAATTAAAAGACATAATTAACCTACAAAAACTAAGAAAAGAAAGAAAGAAAAACTATAGTTTTCACCCAGAAAAACGCAGGAAGAAGAAGAAGTGTTGTCTGTTATGAAGAGGAGATGATAAGGTTAGTATTTATAATACAAAAAAGCAAGAAAGATTTCTGGCCATATGTTCATTGCGAGTCGCGACGGAGCCTAGTTCCAGCATCTTGATTTCTTTCTTCTTTTTGTTTCATGTCTTCCTCTTCACTTCACTTTTCTTCAATTCTTCAAATCCTCAAAAACTCAAATACAAATCTTTAAATCTTCAAAGGTATTCTTCAAAGTGTTCAAACAAATTATTTTGTCACACAAAATCCTCTAGAAAAGTAATAAAATCATAAAAGTCGCTTTTAATTCTCATTTGAGAATTTCAAGGAAAAATGCCATATTTAGAGCACAAAAGTGTACAAAAGTGAATCCAAAAAGTCCTAATATAACCGAATAAAATGAGCACGTCAACTTATGTTTTCCTTCTCCAAAGCCATGCGTCCAATCCTATGGAAGTCGTGGAAGCAATGATGATCTCCAGGTAATGGATGATCCGCGCACAGTGTCCTTCCACACCGGTAGGTAAATGTGACTGCACCGAGTTTCTTGTAACAGTGACTGCAACGGGTTTCTCGTCCATCAATTCCAGGTGTAAAGAGAGGCCGATTCTGATGGTAGGAAGTTGGTTGCACCTCTCCCGTCAAGTCGAAGCAATAAAGGGTTTGTAGCATCTCGAACACAAGTCCAATGTTTCTGAACATCCATACAAACCGCAGCCACCACCGCATAGTTGTCGCGGACAATCCATGCATGAAAATGATGAAGTCGAGTCGTAATTTCGTTCTTCTGACGGGCAAAGTTTATATGGAAACTTTATATGAAAGTGATAAAGTGGAGTCATAATCGTTCTTCTGACGGGCAAACAAAATATGGAAACTTTATGTATTGAGTTAACTGCCTTATACTAGAGGTTAAGTCAATATTTGGTTTTCTTCTTCCTAGGTTTTATTTCCTAATTTATAACACAAAGTCTTCCTTTAAAAAGATTTTACAGGGATTGTTGTGCAATTATAAGAAGTTTCATTTAATATTGGGTCTTTTAAAAAATCAGTCAATAAATCTAGGGACCTATTGTGTAATTATTATATATCACCAAAATATTCAAAATTTTCATTTTTTAAAATTTTTTCAGATCCCGATCAGAAACCGCTCCTCCCACCAAAAATTGCCTCCGCCTGGTAGTTACCGCCAGAATCTCGCTGAGATTTCCTATCTGTTATCAGAAACCGCTACGCAACCTCTATGCTCCTCCGCAAAACCCTAGCTCTGCAATTCTCTGCCGCACAACCTCTCTGCACCACCGTGAATCAGATCTGAAATGTTACCTCCCATGAATCGGATCTGATTGGAGGAGGAGAAGACGCCGACGACACTGGATCGGCATGCTTTCTCTTATTAATTAATTTTCTTAAGTGCATAAAGAGGACGCATTAAGAGAGAGTGCGTCCTCTAACTGCTTTACTCTTTTTTTTAAAAAAAATTTCCATCGTGATATTTATTAAAAATAAATGGAGGAAGAGTTTTTAAAATAAAAGGAAATGAAGAGGAAGCATTTGTTGAATGCGTCATCTAATTACTTATTATTATTTTTTTGGACAGCATATTTACTAGAATAAATGCATTGGAAGTATTTGAAAGTCCTCTTTGAAATTTATGATGATAAAATTTGTACAACCTATTTACTAGAATAAAGTTAATGGAAAAATTTGAACGTTTAAAATTTATGAGAATAAATTTTGAATGTCATATTTCCTCTAATTTTGAACGTCTGTATTTTTTTTAAAAAATATTGTGAAATATAGAAAATGAATGAATTATAAAAATAAATCAGAAGTTAAAAATGTATTGAAATTTTATTTTTTTTAAAAAATTATATAAATTAGAGTTGTATGCAAATTTTTTAAATTTTTTTCTCTTTTTCCACTAGTAACAAATTTAAATAAACAAAAATATATGTGTAGATGGATTTAATGTTTATGAAATTAGAGGACGATAATGAAAAAAAAATGAAATGGAGTAACAAAATATGAATTGATTCAGTGATATAATATTCGAAGAAAATGTGCCAAATAGATAGGTAGAAACGTAAAGAAATGAACGCCCAACGACATATAAGGTATTAATGAGACCCTTCGCAAAGCTTTCCACCCATTCCACATGGGGGCGGGGGTATGGTGCGGAATGTGCATCGAGGAACAATTATATGAGTAGAAACATGTACGTCGTCTCCTGCGTAAAATCCTCCTACATATCGTCTCCTGAGTCCTCATTTAAATCATATTGGACGTGAGGAACGCTACCTGTATGTAATGGAGCAGTAGACGATATATACGCAATACTAGCAGTGGGAGTACGGTATGCAGTAGAATCAGCTGGAGTAGTGTTGGAGAGTGAGGGTCCACCATCTAATGGACCTTCGTGGGTTGGACTCGCATGTGAGGGCTCACCATATGATGGTCCTTCGTGGGTTGGACTCGTGTGTGAGGGTCCAGCTTGAGATTAACCAATATGTGCAGTAGGTCCGGGAGCACGGGGTCGTCGACCACCTTGTCGACCAGGAAGAGCTGTACGGTGGCTTCCGACTTCATTGTATCTCACACCAGGGGGAGGTCCCTCAGTGTGCACATATGGCTGATAATACTGCAGTCTGGAGGGCTTACATGCATATTCTAGAGTGCGTGACAACACTATGTACCCCCTTTGTACTGTGGGGGACATTCGTCAAAATTAATATATAACATAAGGCGCATCTCGGACATTGCCTGCAACTACATAAATGGGGTAAATATGTTTGATATTCAAAAGTGAGGGAATAAGAAGTATTATTTGTTGATACTATGAGAAATCTAGTAAATATACTCCAAAGTTGCTCCATCTCAATGAAACCCCTCTGTAACCGTTTGGCGCCGCCCTGGCTGATCAATTAGGTCACTGTCCTGCAAAAATACCACTCCATGTATTCTCGATCTGGTGTATATGGATCCTCTAACCCAAGAGCATTAATTTGGTGCCTGCTTGATGTTCCCACACATCAAGATATCTTCTCAGTTCAATACGCCAATCCATGCCTGACTTCCCCCGACGGTGTCTAGTATGAAGTAGTTTGTGTTCATCCTTAGTTACCAACTGCGTTAGTATTGTCTGGATAAGGCAAAATTTCGTAAGAACATGATGAACATGTTGATACTCCACGACATGCCAACAAATGAGGTCAACACACAATAGCCAGTTATTGCTAGTAGCTGTGCAATATTTGGGGGATATTGCATGACATCTTCAGTGTATGGCTGCCAAATAAACTGACATAACATACAAATTTTTTGGGTAGAAAAGAAAAACCTTTTTTCCCTTTTAGTTCAACAAAAGGAAATCCAAATTACTTACCTGACTGTCACAAAGAGATATTAGCTGATCACGATACACTTTTAGTACATGCATGGGTGATTGTGATAAATCCTACCGGGCTCTCCACTTGTGAGGAATAGAATGAATAATATTAGTTATTCCTAGTAATTAAAAATGTTTAAAAATTGTGTCCTTACTAATTGAATACAAACCTGGACCCAAGAGAGCTCATGGTGATGGTCACTGAAAGTCGCCCGGCAGGATAAATGGTTGGTATTCTCTCCCATGCCCACAACTAACAATAAATATAAAATAATATAATATAATGTAAGAGGTCATTATGGAAACATGTCCAAGTAACAAGTTTAACCAACAATGTTACCTATAGTAGTACTAGTGGCCCTGATATGGATTTTACTTGTGGAATTGCAGCGTCACATAAGCTCATGTACAGGTGTACCAAAATTGCACTCCCCCAACTGTACTGATGTGATACATCTAAGTCCATGGGTATCGACAAATAGAGCAGAGGGATCAGGTGCCCGGATATGTCAGACATGAGCAATCTTCCAACCAACAGTAGAATGAATACCCTTTCCCGCTGCTGACAATCTACCTCAATAGCATCAATAGGAAATGGACTGAACAACAAGTTTCCCAACCATAGGTGGCTCTTATGGGACCCCCTTTAATGTCACTCATTTCTGGTGTAGCCCCCAAGTAGTTAATGCATAATATCTGCTACTCATTCGTGTGCCTGCTTGTGTTAACACCAGTGATTGGCATGCTATCGATCGGTAGACCCCAAAGGATGGCCACATCCTGCAACGTGACGGTAGCCTCCCCCATCGGAAGATGAAATGTGCATTTCTGGTCTCCAACGCTCGACTAACGCAGTGATAAGCGAATGGTCGATGTAAAATGGTGCAAAATCTAATAGTCCCTGGAAGCCAGCCTCACGCACATGGCACATCACTCGATCAGGTATCCCACCAATCCAATAAGCCCCATCGCACCGTCTCACCTGAAATGCCTCATCCTCCAATTGACCATTGTATAGAGCACATGTATGATGCTCCAGGTGAAGATAAAGAAATTCCTATGATGTGCCCATTTTATACGGTTATATTAGGACTTTTGGAATTAACTTTTGTAAACTTTTCTGCTCTAAACGTGACATTTTGCCTTGAAATTATCTAAGGAGGGTTCAACGCAACTTTTGAGATTTGAGATTTTTGAAGATATGAAGAATTGAAGAAGTGAAGAGAAGAGAAGGATATGAGATATAAAAGAGAAAGAAGAAATAATGCTGGAATTTGTGTCCGTCGCGAGACCGTCACGATATGCGATGGTTCATTGCGAGCACGTCGCGACTCACGACGGACGAGTGGTCTGAATTTCTTCTTGATTTTTGTGCTATAAATACTCCCCTTATCCTCTCCTCTTCAACAGCTTCTGCCCATTTCTTTCTTCTGCATTTTTGGGTGTTAAAACCCTAGGTTTTATCTTCTTTCTTTTCTTATTTTTTGTAGATTAATTATGTCTTTTAGTTCTCTAGCTTAGTTTTATCTTGGGAGCAAAGGATTGAAGCTTCCATTTCTATGTAGTAAGAACCATTATATCTATATATTTGGTGTTTTTGCTATTGTGCATTCATTGAGCTTCGAATGTGAATTGTTAATTGCATTGATGTTGTTGGAAGCTTGAGTATATGAATTTCTTGTATGATTACTTGTTAGGGTTGGGAGAAAGTAGCTAATTCTCCCCTCTTTTAATGTGGAATCCAAGAGCATGAGTTAGAGCTTCTTAAATGATGTTGGTGTGTTGATAATTGCTAGATGAACGTGATGATGTTAAACTTGTTGTCATGTTTGTTTTAGGTAGCAAATGAGAGAAGTCTATGAATGTCGATCGTTCTTGACTAATCTTGTGTAAATGCATGAATTGGTTAAATGCTTAGATACGGTGTGATATTTATAAGTGTTGCCAAACTTGTTGATTCTTCGTGCTAAATGTCATCAATGGGATACTCTTAGTCCTAAGGGAGTCATTGGTGAGGTTTGACAAGAGATTTCGAATTCACTCTTGCAAACTACTATCTAAGAAGGATAGAAGATTTATCTTCACAACAAGTAGTTGAAGTAGTGAATAGATTGTTTCACTCGTTCTTGAAGCCTTTATTATTTATCATTTATGTATTCTTGATGCTATGTTTCACTTAATTTATGTCATGGGTTGTTTGAGAATAGGAAGTGTTTTTATGATTGAAGTGTTGGGGTGTTAGGAAAGTGACGAATTCCTTATCCCCTTTGCATGAAAATCTATGAACATGAACTTAGAACTTCTTGTGCATAGTGTGTTGTGATTCTTGCTAGATAAGTATGTTAATGTTAAATCAAATAATGAATGTGATAGAATGAGTGAATGGTTCAATGATCTACATTAGGTTTGGAAGTGGATATCAATTGCCCCCAAGGCTTTATCTTTGTAATTTTAAACCCCCTTTTCTTAGATTTGTTTGATGATTAGCTTGACTTTGGTAGTTATCTTGTCTTTTTAATTTCATAATGTAGGACCACAAACCATCCAAACCCCCCCCATTTACATGCTTTTATATGTATGTATATATGTCTACTCCTAGCCTAATATCAACCTTTTGTGCCTAAACGCTTAGGATGACCCCTCTTCTTAGTGGACGACCCCGACTTGCCGCTATCTACTTAGTTGTAGATAGTAAGCATTTAGGGCTTATAAATATTAACTTTGAGAGGTACGGCGACAACCTCCCAAATTTTTGCACCGCTGCCGGGGAAGAGGCGTTTATTTTTAAATGTTTGGGCATTTTTGGTTGCACATTAGCTAGTTGTTTTTATTTTCCACTTCTTGGTGGTTGTTTTTATTCGGAGTAGGTATTTCTTGAGTTCTTGATGATCTTTTATCGAGAACACTTGCAATATGATTTCGGACTTTTGAAAAAAAAATTCTTTTAAAAACAGAGCGTCTCACCTTGAGGGAACTCATGATGAGAATAGAGGCTCAACAAGCAAGGTTTTGTAGGATGTGTCATTCTGACCAACCTACCGAGTCTTGCTATTTGTTGTGGGAAGAGCAGTATGAGGGAGAAAGAACCCTTAGTTTCCAAAACCAAGGAAATTATGAGGAGTGCTACCAAGAGGTAGGAGATGTTGATTTTCAAGGGCAAGATGCTCAAGAATGGTATCCATACCAAAATCCTTACAATCCGGAATGGAGTGGTAGTCTGGATTGGTGGTATGAGAATGAGCTGGAAAACCAACAATACGAGCAGACTAGTTGGCCATCACCACCTTATACCATACCCCAAAACCAAGCTCAACAAGGACGTTCAAGTTTGACACGTGAGGAAGTCATGAATACAATAGCAAATTTACTAGTGGGGAGCCGGACACTCAGCTCTCCTCTAGTGTTGAGGCTATTGAGGGGCATGTGAGGAGTATATTAGAAGTGTTGGCCCGAATGGAAGCTCGTGATTCCAAAAATACACCATTCCAAATCGAACTCGAGGATTCGGTGAGTGAGGTCACCATGGGAAATAATTTTGAGTTCGAAGGGGATGAGGAGTTGGTTGTTGAGGATAGAAAAATGGAGGAAGAGGTGATTGTGCTACATTCACCCCTTCTCCTACCTAGTGAACCAGCTATATCATTTTTGGAAGTTTTGAGGGAGAAGAGAGAGGAGCCGAAAGATTATCCCAAGCCTCCTAACCACTCAACTCCCTTCAAACCTTCTCCACCTCAACAAAACTTTCCTCTTGAAAGTTTTGTACCCCTACCTCTCTACTTTTGGAAGCTCATGGTGAAGGGGTTCAAGCCTTCACCATTTGGATAACATTAGGGTCACGCCGACGACCTTAAATATACGGAGCTTTGTCGTGCCGACAACGTAAATAAATTCAGCCTTTGTTTTAGTTTTTGTTGTTTAGTTTTTGTTATTTAGTCTTGTTCTTTTTATTGTGTGTTTCTCTATGATTTTGTAGCAAAGTGTAGTGTATTGCATTGGAGGATATGAAGGATTAAGATCAATAAGAGAGGGGAGAGAGCTTGGTAAGGAATTTTTTCCCAAGTGCTGGGAAACCCTGTCGTCGCGATGGCCTCGTCGCGAGTTGCGATGAACAGGGGAGCAAAATCCATTCCTAGCACCAGCTTTCCGCGAGTTGCGACGGCCCATCGCGAGTCACGATGGGGTGGTCGTGAGTCGCGACGAGATCAAAACTTGTGTGCTAAAAATCTGCTCCCGGCCTCCACATTTTGCGAGCCCCGATGGTCTCGCGACGGACCATCGCGAGTCACGATGAGACCGTCGCGAGTTGCAACCAAGCCTTCCCTACCCGTCGTGAGTCGCGACGACGTGCTGCTCAATTTTTCTTAAACCTTCAATCTTCTCAATTTCGCCTCCTCTCACCATTTCACCTCCACTTATTCCTCCACCATCCTACATATATCGACATATGATCATTCTTGCATCTTTATAGTACTTTTGTTGATTGTAGTATGCCGACTACATCATTGTGACTGTAATTGCATATCCTATAATGATGCTTTTATATGTGCCGATATATGTTGGATATTTTTAATGGACAATCTTGTAGTGGTGGTTGCAGGGTGGATTGGTTGTTCTTTGAGAATACTATGGTTATTAATTCTCTATGCTAAACATAGTATTACAAATTCTTATGTACTTGTAAGTTTGATGTTGTTCTCTGTGGTGTAGTCTTGATCAAACGGCACCAAGGAGGCAATGTTTTGCTCGAAGGGTGAGTTCGTCTATGGCATTTTGGCTCCCCTTTTTGGCTCTGAAACCAATGGTGGGACCGATTCTATACAAGTGCATGGGATTGCGCCATATCACCGGCGACTACGCGGATAAACGGGTGTGACTCTACCTCTTGCCTTGAATTTTTATTGTTCTTGCCTTACATGTTTACATTGAGGGCAATGTAATGTTTTAAGTGCGGGGAGGGGTTAGAGGACTCAATGCATGCTAGCTTGTTTTGGAATATTTTTTGCTACTTTTGATTGGAAAAATATGAAAAAAAAGAAAAAAAAAGAAAAAAAAGAAGGAAAAAAAAGAAGAAGAAAACTCGCTAAGTTGAAAACCCGATAGGGCAACTTAGGCAATATTGGGGGCCCGGCTAGGTCAAAAACCCGAAAGGGCAGCCTAGGAAAAAATGAGAGGCTAAAATGAGCAGAAAAAGGTGAGATGTGAGCCGAAGAAACATGATGTGTGGCTAGGATGAAAACTCGAAAGGGCTCCTAGAAAAAATGAGAGAAAAAGAGAGAAAAGGAAAATGCTATGATTTCACTCATTTGCCGGCATTGGAGTCATAAGGTTGCAGTTGTCATACGGATGGATCGGGTAGCTCAACATCTAGAGACCTCTTGGGATTGGGTAACTTAGCGGGTTAGGAAACGAAGTATGGTTATGAAATTCTTGATTCCTTTATACTTCATTTTTGGTTGATATATTAGCATTAGGTGAAGTATACACTTGAACCTCTTAAATGGTTTTAACCTCAGTTTGTGTCATTGGACTTTGGGAATATCAATTCAGGACTTCGAAACATTTTTATGGGTAGTGAATTGATAAGTGGTAGGTTTTGTTAGATTTAGGATTGGGGTTGTGTGTGTGAAAAAATTCTCATGTGAGCTTTGATTTTGGGATTTATAATATTGAGAGTTTTTGTGAGGCTTTGATTGGGGGAATATTAGTTTAGCATATGGACATATGAATTCCTCCGTGTGCTTGAATCTTTTCTACTCAAGGCCGAGTAAGGTTTAAGTGCGGAGAGGTTTGATGTGCCAATTTTATACGGCTATATTAGGACTTTTGGAATTAACTTTTGTACTTTTTTCTGCTCTAAATGTGACATTTTGCCTTGAAATTATCTAAGGAGGGTTAAAAACGACTTTTACATTTTTATCACTTTTTAGAGAATTTTGTGTGACAAGGTAATTTGTTTAAAGACTTTGAAAACTTTGAAGACTTTGAAGAATATCTTTGAAGATTTGAAGATTTGAAGACTTAGATTTGAGCTTTTTGAAGATATGAAGAATTGAAGAAGTGAAGAGAAGAGAAGGATATGAGATATAAAAGAGAAAGAAGAAATAATGCTGGAATTTGTGTCCGTCGCGAGACCGTCGCAATATGCGATGGTTTATTGCGAGCTCATCGCAAGCACGTCGCAAATCGCGATGGACGAGTGGTCTGAATTTCTTTTTGATTTTTGTGCTATAAATACTCCCCTTATCCTCTCCTCTTCAACAGCTTCTGCCCATTTCTTTCTTCTGCGTTTTTGGGTGTTAAAACCCTAGGTTTTCTCTTCTTTCTTTTCTTAGTTTTTGTAGATTAATTATGTTTTTTAGCTCTCTAGCTTAGTTTTATCTTGGGAGCAAAGGATTGAAGCTTCCATTTCTATGTAGTAAGAACCATTATATCTATCTATTTGGTGTTTTTGCTATTGTGCATTCATTGAGCTTCGAATGTGAATTGTTAATTGCATTGATGTTGTTGGAAGCTTGAGTATATGAATTGCTTGTATGATTACTTGTTAGGGTTGGGAGAAAGTAGCTAATTCTCCCCTCTTTTAATGTGGAATCCAAGAGCATGAGTTAAAGCTTCTTAAATGATGTTGGTGTGTTGATAATTGCTAGATGAATGTGATGATGTCGAACTCGTTGTCATGTTTGTTTTAGGTAGCAAATGAGAGAAGTCTATAAATGTCGGTCGTTCTTGACTAATCTTGTGTATATGCATGAATTTGTTAAATGCTTAGATACGGTGTAGTATTTATAAGTGTTGCCAAACTTGTTGATTCTTCGTGCCAAATGCCATCAATGGGATACTCTTAGTCCTAAGGGATTCATTAGTGAGGTTTGACAAGAGATGTCGAATTCACTCTTGCAAACTACTATCTAAGAAGAATAGAAGATTTATCTTCACAACAAGTAGTTGAAGTAGTGAATAGATTGTTTCACTGGTTCTTGAAGCCTTTATTATTTAGCATTTATGTATTCTTGATGCTATGTTTCACTTCATTTATGTCATGGGTTGTTTGAGAATAGGAAGTGTTTTTATGATTGAAGTGTTCGGGTGTTAGGAAAGTGATGAATTCCTTAGCCCCTTTGCATGAAAATCTATGAACATGAACTTAGAACTTCTTGTGCATAATGTGTTGTGATTCTTGCTAGATAAGTATGTTAATGTTAAGTCAAGTAATGAATGTGATAGAATGAGTGAATGGTTCAATGATCTACATTAGGTTTGGAAGTGGATATAATTGCCCCAAGGCTTTATCTTTGTAGTTTTAAACCCCCTTTTCTTAGATTTGTTTGATGATTAGCCTAGTTACTTGACTTTGCTAGTTATCTTGTCTTTTTAATTTCATAACTTAGGACCACAAACCATCCAACCCCCCCCAATTTATATGCTTTTATATGTATGTATATATGTCTACTCTTAGCCTAATATCAACCTTTTGTGCCTAAATGCTTAGGAAGATCCCTCTTCTTCGTGGACGACCCTGACTTGCCGCTATCTACTTAGTTGTAGATATTAAGCATTTAGGGCTTATAAATATTAACTTTGAGAGGTACGATGACAGCCTCCCATCCTCATCAATGGGTCCCGGATGATACATGGTGTATCCTTGGTGAAAATCAAAATCACATTGAAAAATGATCAATCTATATTTCCATGAAAATCAATACAATTACATGTAATAAATATTCAAACCAAATCAAACATTAGCTTCAATTTAAACAATATACATAATACAAATCCATACAAAGATTAATTAAATAACAAGTGAATTTAACATAATATACATGATAACTAAATAATATCATATAATACATAGTGGTCTAAACAAAACATAAGGATCTTTAGAAACTACATATTACAAACAAGGCCCTAAGCATGTCCTCGCCCAAAAATGCCTCTGAAATCACCCGACATTCTCTCATCCATTTGATTCCTTATCCCTCTCTCTACAAACTGACCACGCATCTTGTTACGAAACTTTTCAATATTGGATATCAACCTCTAGTTGGCGTGTTTCCATAGTGATAGATCTCGGAGAGGCACGAAACCTTCACTATATTGTTGCACAAAGGTGGTCGTGTGATATACCTTATCACAGAGAGTAGACAGGTCGTCACAGCTATATCTACAAACAGCCAATGCCCGTCTATTCTATCAGGTACGTCTGCCCAATCAACAACTGTGCTAGGATTGGCCCTGACTAGCTCATCCATAAATGTTGGCAACATTGCAAAGGATTCCTCCCAAGTTTCGAATACCAAATCAATAGCCTTCTGGTGAGTATACCACACCTTATTATAGGAAAGGGTCACATTTAACTCCTTCTTCACATGCACTTAGACATCCTTCACAATGAAGGAAGGGTTTGCGTCAATTTGATGGCAAATGGAATGAGCAATCATCAACGATGTCAGGTTAGTGTTACCATTTGATCGACTAACACCAATACAACTATGCCTACTTTCCCATTTGGTGATCTCAAACATTCCATGGGCATCCTTCTTTGCTGGCTCTGGCAATCCAATGATAATTGCCACTTCCTTCAACAACATCCTCACATTTTGCATACCATGTATGCGGCCTGCTCTCCACGACCCAGTGTTCCCTGTTCATCACCGTACTCCACTTGGAAATAGATTCTACCAGCTCTGGCTTACTTCAGAATCACATACCCAAGTCAACTTCATCGGTCACTTGAACATAACTAGGAAGTCTTTCGCCACAATCAGTTGGGTCACACTCTTCCTCATCAAGCCCCCCATAATCCCTAAAGTAGGCCTCCGTATTAGGATTCTCCATAAGGTGGAACGTTGTGGCTACATTGTTCGTGTACAAAACTTGTTCATCATCATCTCCTGGATTTGAATCAGTTTATAAGGATCAACCTACATTGTTCATGTACACAACTTGTTCATCATCATCTCCTGGATTTGAATCAGTTTATAAGGATCGACTATCTCCACTCTCTTCTTCAAGTTCCCTTTCCTCACCTATAGCATTGCTAACAACATGCTCACCATCACCAACAACATTCTCTCCAATTTCACCTACATAATCATCATTGAAGACATTTAGCTCTTCATGATGCACACCATATATACTAGCACTTGTGGACAGCTGAATGCAATCGAGATGGACATACACACTGGGTTGACTTGACTCACCAACGAAAAAAGGTTCTCCTAAACCTTGGCAATGTACATGGGGTGGGAAGGTTGGCAAAGCTGTATAGTTCTGAACATTGCTCAATAATAACATGAAAGTGCCCGAGCTGCATCACCACAAGGTCAATGGTGTTTGACATTTTTTTCCATATTAATATAAAGATCAGCTGAGGATAAGGAAATTCGATAAAAAATGTTGAAGAAGGTTGCGATGGACTCGTTATCTTCCACATTATGACATCTTTAGTATATAGACGAACCAATCAGCTCCGGATAACGATAATAGATTTTCAACCGAAACCCCTCACTTTCAATTTCAAGCCATATGAAAATTCATTCAACTAACTTGGAGTCGCTTAACCTCCATTCGAGATTCACATTTTTCTCAAGTATGGGAGGATCATAATACATACCCACATTCAAATCAAACTTAATCTGACCCCCTTTATATAAGTACACCATAAAAAATATCGTAGAACTGCATTATACAAATATAGAACATATAATTCCATATTCAAAAAGATGGTATTATTCAACAACATATATTCAACTCCTCAAACCCTAAACCATACAACATTTCAACCTCGGTAATGTCTCTTCACAATATAAAATTTGAACTCAATTACATCACACAAATTAAATTATTACTATAACTTCAATAAAAAAATTTCGTGAACAAATCACGCATAATTAATTCACCCATAATCACACATCCTTAAAAGGATTCTATTGCCCCTTCCTTTCCTAAATCACTGGACTTGCCAATTGGCATGCATTATTCATTCCCAGAATTACATTAATTACTCATTAACTAATGTGGATATGTGATCTTAATTAACGGTGTATATCATTGGTACCAAAAATAAAAGCTAACCAAAACCTCCATTCATCACAAATTGTTCCCATTTTCCTCACAAGTTTTGTCTGTAAATAAACTAAGTTTGCAAATAATCGAGATTCTGTCCCAAAATCAAACCACACATAATCATTCAACACATTCATATAATCGATAATTTTGAAGTACCTCTCGTCTCGGCAGTGGCAAAGAGGCTCTCGGAGACTCGGAACTTCTGGCAGTGCATGACTTCCAGGCGTGGAGCTTCTGGCGACACGTAACGTTCCACACGCAGGTCTGACGACATCACAATAGGTGGTAACGATCGGGCGGTGGTGTAACCTACAAATCCAGCAACCATTCACTCCAAATCTATAGCGACAAATTGTAGATCTACCATAAACGAAATGAAGAGACAAAATACTCGACTCAGCGATGAAAATGGTGACAAACGAAGGCTGGGAGAGGGACCAACAACGTGAGCCCGGTGAGGAAGGAAGAATCCGTCGGCAGAGGGAAATTAGGTTGCTGGAGGAGAAATGGTCCATTTTTTGGAATTGGGTATTTGTTTTGGGATTAAAACAGGAACATGATGAGGACGCTGATAGCCTCATCATTTTTTCAAAATTAAAAAGTAAAATTATGAGGGCCCATTTAGCCAATGCATCCTCATTTTTTAAGAATAAAAAAGCACATTTAGCAAATGTGTCCTCATTTTTTAGACAATAAAAATATATATTGAGAACGCATTCAGCAAATGCATTTTTTTTCAGTTGAAAAAAAGGGTAAAATTATGAGGGCACATTTAGCAAATGTGCCCTCATTTTTTTCAGATAATAAAAAAAATTAATAAATATAGAGAATGCATTCGGCAAATGTGTTCTCCACATTTGCATCCATAATTGTCTACTGTAGCCAGAGTTATAGAATTGTCTCACTGGATCGACGATGATGACAGCGCTGCGATGAGTCTCGCGTTTAACAGCGAATCCGGCACTGCGATGCTCAATGAAGCCAGGGGATGGAGGCGAGGTCGAAGGCAACAGCGGAGGCGAGGTCAAAGGCAATGGCGGATGCGAGGTCAATGCTAAAGGTGGAGGCAATATTGATGTTGACGGCAGAGGTGAAGTCTACGTCGTTGGCTAGGGGAAGGTCAACGTCGATGGCGAGGTCGCATGGAGCACAACGGAGATGAGGTCGATGACCGGCGGTAGAGGCAGAGGTCGACGGTAGACGGTTGAGGTTGAGGTCGGCGAAGGACGGTTAAGGTTCTGCAGAGGTGAGGTTTATTTTCATTTTTTAATTTTTTTCAAAAACTTGATGAGGTATAATATTATTCAACTGAGTATATGACAAATAAAAGTTTCTGGTCTAGTGATAAGTAGTCTGTGAATAGGGATAGGTGTCTGGGGTTTGAATCTCACGCAGTACATTTATTTTGATTAATTTATGTTCTTGACATACATGTTAAACTTTAATATTATTTGATTGAGTGTATGTTCAGTAATTTGTCTTTGGTGTAGTGGTTCTTACTCAAACTTTTTGAGGTTAGCAACCTGAGTTCAAATCCCACTATAATCTTCTTTTTTGAAGAATTTTAATTCTTGAGGTACTGTAACTTGTTGGTTGATGTTTTAGCTTCTTTTTTTTTCTCTCATATTGATGTTTTTCATTATTCTGGTGAGTTATAGTTGATATGAGTTGATGTTTTGTAGGTTTGTTTTTGGGTGAAATGAAGTGATATTTGTAGTTTTTATTTTCTTATGTTGATGTTTTTCATTTTCCAACCGAGGTTTAGGTGATACGAGTTGATGTTTGTAGTGTCTTTTTTCTTATGTTTATGTTTTTCATTTTCTGGATGAGGTTCAAGTGTTAGGAGTTGTTGTTTATAACTTTTGGTGATATAGGTTGATAATTGTAGTTTCTTTCAAAAAACAATTGTTGATGTTTTATGATTTTCAGAGCGAATAATTTATACTTTTGAGGTACCTTAGCTTTTTTGTTGATTTTTTTCTCTCATGTTGATGTTTTCATTTTCTAGGTGAGTTTTAGGTGATATGGGTTGATGTTTTGTAGTGAATTTTTCCTTATGTTGACGTTTTTCAATTTCCAGGTGAATTTTAGATGATAGGTATTGATGTTAGTTTTTGGGTAATATAGGTTGATGTTTGTAGTTTTTAATTTTTTTGTTTGACAATTTAAGCTTTGTTGATGTTTAATAATTTTTAGTTGATGTTTTATTAGTTGCAGTCGGCGTTTTTTTATAAATATTTTGTCAATTTTTATTTGAATTTTTATATTTTTTTGTTGTTTTATTTTATTTTCAAATATTTGTTTGCTATAGTTTTTAGTTGATGTTTTATGATTTTTTTCGTTGATGTTTTGCTATTTTCTACTGATGGTGCTGCAGTTTTTTTGCTGCATTTTTTAAATTATTTTTTGCATTTTTTAAATATTTTTTTGATTTTTAATTTTTTTTTGCAGATTGCAGATGTTGAAAAAATGATGGGAAAAAATTTGACAAAAAAGCCCCTGGAAAGTTTTTAGCGATAGGTCCCTGTTAAATAATTAGAGATAGGTCCTTGTAAAATTATTAGACATAGGTCCATGGATCTTGAATATTGTTAGAATTGCGTAAAGACCTCTGGTTATGACTTTTGAGTAGACACTTGTTGAGGTAATATGCTTGACCTTAACGATTCTCATTTTTTTCTTTCAAAACATAAGGCTTAGCGACGTGTAAAATATGAATGTGTGATTTTATTGATGACACAAGGGTGCTTTATATAAGCAACATATACATAATCAAATATGGAAAATGATTCTATCTAAGGTACAAGACATACACAAAATATAAAAAAATATCTCCCTAACACTCCTCTTCAAGTTGGAGCATGTGGATTACGAATAGCCAACTTGCTAGGAAGAGTCTGAAATAACTGTCTTCCAAGAGCCTTAGTAAATAAATCCACAGGTTGACTGGAAGTGTGAATATGATGAGTAATAACTTCACCAGACTGTACCAAATCACGAACAAAATGACTGTCAATCTCAATATGCTTCGTACGCTCATGAAATATAGGATTGGCTACAATATGAAGGGTTGCCTGACTGTCACAGTATAAACACATAGGAGAAGAGTGGCCTACTCCCAAATCACGAAGAAGGGACTTAAGCCGAATCAAATCACAACAAACAACAGCCATGGCGCGATACTCAGTTTCTGCAGATGACTGAGAAACAGTTGGTTGTTCTTTATCTTCCAGGATATAGGAAATTTAGTAAGCATATAAAATATCCAGTCAAAGAACGACGTGTAATTAGGCAAGCAGCCCAATCAGAGTCACAAAAAGCAGTAAGCTGAAAAGAACTTTTAGCAGAAAGGAATAAACCTTGACGTGGATGGCTCTTCAAAAAATGTAACACGTGCAGGGAGGCCTGCCAGTGCGTAACTTGCAGCTTCTCTATGAACTGCGCCAGAGTGTGGACAAAATAACTAAGCTCTCGGTGAGTGATAGTCAGATAAATTAGCTTTCCAACTAGCCTGCGATATTTCACATGATCAGTGTAGCGGGGACCATCTTCGTACCAAATTGTGTTGGTGTTCCATCAGAAAATCTGTAGGCTTGGCAGCTAACAATCCAGTATTAGTCAAAATATCAAAAACATATTTTCGTTGGGACAGAAACATACCATCAGGCCTCCGAGCAATCTTAATACCCAAAAAATACTTTAAAACACCAAGATTTTTCATATGAAAGCAAGAACTGAGATACTTCTTGAACTCAATCAACAAAGTAGAATAAGATCCATCAATGATCAAATCATTAATATAAACCAAAACATGTAAGGAAACTCCATCACACAAATAAGTGAACAAAGAGTAGTTTGCCTTACTCTGTACAAGCCAAAAATGTGCAGGGCAGCAGCAAGTTTCGTAAACCAGTTTCTGGGAGCCTGACGAAGACCATAAAGAGATTTGCAAAACCTGCAAACCAAGCCAGACGCAGGAAGAGAATAACTAGGAGGGGGCACATGTAAACCTCTTCATCCAGATCCCCATGCAGAAACACATTGTGTACGTCCATCTGATGAAAATCTCAACCACGAATAACAACAACTGCCAAGAATAGGAAAACTGAGCTCATCTTGGAAGTATAGCGAAAGTCTTGATGAAATCAGTTCCCTCAATCTGTCGATTGCCAAGGACATCCAACCAAGCTTTGTAGCGCTCAATCGAACCATATGACTTATACTTGGTTCAAAACACTCATTTGCTTCCAATAGCATATTTATCAGGGGGCAGAGGAGACCCAGGTATTTTTCCGCTCAAGTGTGTCAATCCCATCAGTCATTATTTCCCGCCAGTGTAAATGACGAGAAGCCTCAGAATAAGTAACAGGGTCTGAGCCATCTGTAATTTCCGCTAAAAATCTAGAATGTGAAATTGAAAATTTATTACAAGTCAGATAATCAACAATAGGGTAATAAGTACATGAAGACAGATTAGGTGGGGAAGAGAGAGCACCAGGGGGGGTTTATAACGCAAGTAGCAGTGCAGACGCAATCTTGAAATTTCATTGGAGCACGACGAAGACGAGTACTCACCAGCCGGAGAGGAAACGACGGTAGAGACTGATCCACATTGGAACAAGTAGACTCGAATGAAGCCATGGCTTATGCGGCAGCTTTGGGTGAGCTAAGACGGCAGTAGAGCCCTAAGTTTGCGTAGCCAATAAACCTCTTCCTGCTGATCACCCACGTCAATCACTGACCTCGTGCTGATATCCTGTAATATGCATATTTTTTTGTTAAGCAAAATCAGACATTTTAAAGCAGCAGTTAACTTGGCAAAAAGGTAATAAGTTGCAACGTAATTCTGAAATAAATAAAACATGAGAAACACGAACATCGCCAAAGTATAAATTTCCGTGTTGAGTAACAGTAGAGATAAAGCCATCAGGAAGGATGACATCGACATGATTAACAGGTTCAATATCATGCAGAAGATCCCTACCACCAGTCATATAGTATGAAGCTCCGGTATCAAGAATCCAAGGTAAACTAGGCTTATCTGACATATTGTTAGAATTAGTCATCTTAGAGAACATATTAATAACCATACTACACTATTCCTTGGACAAGGTGGGACCAAGAGAAGTCCGATCAGCATCAAAGAGGACGGCGCTGGTGTTGACCGTAGGTGGAGTTACGGCGGTGGCAGCAAGAGCAGCTCCGGTGAACTGCACCGCTGCAGGGGCATGCGCTCGCTGGTTTTGAACTCTCTGACTTGATCCCAGATGTCTGTTATCAACAAACCACTTAGGATAGTCAATAATCTTGAAGCAGGTAGCAATATCGTGGCCCTTACGGTCAAAGGCGGTGGGCAAATTTTTCAGGGCGGCGATGGTTGGCTTTGGGGCAAGAGACGGCGTCGGGCGTCGTGCATCAAAAGCCATGGTTTCTAGAGTTGACCCATGAGCACTAATAACACTCTTGTGACGCTCCTCCTGAATTGCAAGCGAGTGAACATGACCAATAGAGGGCAAGGGATCCTGTGGCAAGATATGAGATATCAATGTTTGATAGCCTTCATCAAGACCAATGAAAAATTGATGAACCATCTCATTCTCACGACACTGAGTAGCATTAGCAGCAGTTGGACAAACACATGTCTGAGCAAACAGGTAAGTAATCAATTCATCCCACGGTTTTTTACATATACTGTAGTAAGCAGCAACAGACTGACCATTCTAGCGACAAGTATAAATGGTCGCACGAATCTCACAAATGCGTGGACCATTACCGACATAAAAATGTTATTTAAGGTCATCCCAAAGTTCCTTAACCGACTCACAATAAGTAATACCAAAACGAATGGATGGATCAAGAGTCTGAACAATCTAGCCAACAAGCATAGAATTCACACTATTTCAGTCATTATAAAATGGTTCACTAGGCAAAGGTTTAACAATAAAACCATCAAGAAAACCTTCTTTACGTTTAACAGAGAATACATTAAATAGGGAGGTACTCCATTCATTATAGTTCTCACCTTTGAAGATCTCAGGACATGTTTTCAAACCTTAATGATCTGACGGATGAACATAGAAAGGATGACTGGTAGGTAACACATGAGAAGAGTCACCGGCGAACAGGCGAATAGCATCACAGCCGCCGCTTGTACGGCGGCAATGGCAGCTGGCAAATTGGGAAAGCCGGGGACCGTGAGCTTCGGCAGTGGTGGAACTCAGGCGGGAATTTGGGTGGCAACAGCAGCATCGACAATGATGAGCAGGGCTAGAACAACGGGGTGGATCCACTCCGATTGGAGGCTCGGGAACTTCCTCATCGCCGGCAACAATAGCATTAGTAGCACGTTGAGATCTTTGACTTCAACTTGATTGTAGAGATCCATGGCAGTAGGAAAATTATTCTATCTAAGGTACAAGAAATACACAAAATATAACAAAAGATCTCTTGGCTTCGCGACGGTGATAGCGCGTGAAGCAGATCAAGGAGTCGGAGGTGGCAAGTGGGCGCTCTAGCGGCGGTAGTGGTGGGGAATTTCTAGGATTTAGTGTTTCAGGACTTTTAGCTCTGATAGCATGGTAAAATATGAACGAGTGATTTTATTCATTGATACAAGGATTCTTTTATGTAGGCACCAGAATCACAAATAAAATCACAAATGAAAACAGATTCTATTTAAGGTACACGATGTATATAAAATATAATAAAATATCTCCCTAACACGACATATTATATGAATGTAGCATACTTCACGCTTGGTCAGGCTACATTATGCGAATGCCTTAAAGTTTACTTCAAATTGATATTTAATGCAACTGAGAGACTGAAATTTTGTCTGGCAGCCAATTATGTTGGTAGTTGATGTTGAGAAGTTCGCTTCACCACAAGCAGGTAATGTTTTGACCCTGTTTTGCATTCTGGCGCCTGTGTTTATGCTTTTAGTGAGTATGCAACGTTACAAGTTGGTCGGGTTAAATTTATCGATTATATAGGCCAGAAAATTACATTTTTTTTTTCATTTTCACCTTTGACCGAGCAATATTTCTTTAAAATATAGTAGACAATTTCATCAAAATTCTGTACTCTAAAGTAGAAGTGTTATGTGACTGGATCGTTCTATATTCTTGCATTCCATGGTACCTTGATATAGGAATGTTTCCTCCTTCATTGTGTTTGTTCTTATGTCATTACTTTGTGCACTTTAGAAGATTGGTTCTCGATTGATGAGAAAGAACCTGTAGCTCATGCTGTTCTGGAATTGATTGAAGGGGCCGACATAAATAGTAATGTAATTTGGTTTTATCAAATTTTTTTAATTATTACTCCTATGTTTTAACAAAACCTATCTAATTAAGTATGCAATAAAGTAAAGTATAAAGACACGAGGCTTGGTTACGTAGTTCGGTGAAATTCACCTACATCTGCGGGCCCAACCCAGTTCAGAATGAATCCACTAATCAGAAAGTTACAGTACAAACTACACCATACAAAATACTTATCTTTACTAATTAAACGTGTGAATTCTGCTATCTCCCCTTACTACCGATCCGTGATCTCGAAACTTGTCAACGCTGGATCTCCTCCTCTTGAGGAATTAAGTCATATGATTTTGAACGTTGAACGGCATGTCATGTATGTTGGAACATATTGAACAGGCTCTTTGCAAGACTCTCGGAAAGATGAACATAGATTAGCATTAATTTCGTAAGTTTAATGCAGCTGAGATGTCCCCTTTTAAAGCCATGAGTGGATCGTAATTCTCCATGATTATCTCTATTATATTCCTATTCCATATCTGCTTTTGAACAATATCAAAATCCCATAAATAAAGGGATTTTCCTTATCACAATATATCCCATGTATTCGATAAACCTAATACCATATTTGTAGGGATTTTCCATAAATCAAATATGTTTCTACCACTGCTAAATATATTGCAGAATATACAGATTTCAAGAATTCATCAAATACCACAATATTATATTTTTCTCCCGTAACATCTTGTTGGCGTGAATGTGGCTGTCCGCATGTTCCAACATGGAATGTTTTTAGTTTCCAAATTTGTTCACAAATTGACAATTAATATACTCAACGAAAACCACTTGACTTTATAATCTCCCCCTTTGGCATTTTGTGGATCCAACCATTTTGCAAATAAGAACGGAACGAAAAACTTCCAATTATTCATATACGTCTTCCTGAAATCCACCTATGCTGGAATATATGGGAATACTGAATCTGATCATAAAAGAATACCATTCAAAAGCCAGAATTCCAGAACAACGAAGTAATATTTAGATTACAGCCATCCAATAAAAAATTAATATCCAAAATCACCAAAATATTCTCCCCCTGGGGGCTATGAATATACCAAAGGAAATAAACCATAGAAATAAAATCTAAAAGAATAATAATGTCAGCTCCCCCTGAACTCATCACATGATCTATGTTGGAACATAGACACTTCAGGACCATTGGTCATGTTCAGGAGCATCATCCCATGCCTCTAACATAGCCTTCTCCCCCTCAATTATGGCCTTCTCTGCTTCAAGGGCCACAATTTGGATGGCTATTGCCCCCAACCTTGCATTAAGCACCACTAACTTGGTCTTTTTCTCAGTATCTGCAGAAGTTTTAGCTTCAGGATTCCATGGCAGATCATGCACTTGACGCATACCAAAGGTTTTCTTGTTAGGCCGTAGAAACTTTGTATCAATGATGACATCCTTTGCTTTGCCCTTCACCTTAGCACTCCTAACTAATACATATATCAGACACGAGTACACCAGGGCATGCTTAGCCTTTGGAGCAGTGGCTTTCCTAACCATACTATGCTGAATGAATAATCCTAGGTTGTCTGGTTTCTATGTTCCAACACAGTATAGCAGCTTCGCCATTTCTCTTGTCAGAGCTGTAGTGTTGGAAGATGGCATCTAGCAGTTCATAGCTGCCTGATACAGACCAAAAAGCCTAGATGATAGGCAAGATGCATGTGAATACCCTGTCTCGGGCCACTTTGTCTTGTATCCACCCAAAACTACCTCCAGAATCCTGTTATCAGACACATCCAAATTATCTAGAAAAACACCCTCAAAATCTGGAGTTTTTAGCCCCAAAATTTTGTTTATTCGGGCAACAGAAAAATCAATCACTTTCCCCCTATCATAGACTCTATCACACCATAAGGAATCAACTTCCAGGTTTCTAGCCATCAAGTTAGAGTAAACTTCAGTAACAAGCTGCTTGTTATACTGAAGTTGAATAGTGGCAGCCTTCTTCATCCCAATCATCTCTAGAAAATCAGAAAAACCACTAGACCTATATGCCTCTAAATCTACTGACCTTTTATATATTATTTTCCTCTCAGCAAAAATTTCTCTCATCTCCTCACAATTAATGTCAAAGTATGAAAAAGACAACGCTTCACTTACAGAAGGAGGTGGAGGGGCTTGGGTTTTCTAGGACCTTTTGGTTGGTGGAGAATCCTTAACAAAATGCATCTTCCTCTTAGCCCTTGCAGCTTGGAAGAATTCATCTAGCACCTCATCACTGGAGTAGTTCAGCTCAGGTTGCCGTGTTGGAACATACTCAGGCTGTTCGACCTCTTCCCCTAGCTCAGTTGTATCCGCTTCACCCTGTGTTCCAACATGCTCCTCCTCGTCTGATTCCTCTTGCGTTAAATCAAATCCTCCAGTTTTTCCTCCTTCAGAATACTCCAAGTCATTATTTGCATTCCCAGTGACATCAAACTGATCTTGTCCTCCCATATCAACATCATCAATTTCCATATCTTCAGCCTTCCTTGACTAAACCCTCTGTGTTGGACCATACCCAACACTTTATTCTTATTCACTATCTGTAATCTCAATGATCACAGGTTTTCTAAGTTTCTCAATTCTCCTGATAGCCTCAATATCATTGAATCTTAAGGGCATTCTATCGGTGGACTTAATCACTTCTAGTCCCCAGCCTCATCATCTCCGATTTCCTCAATTCTAACATTACTGGGACTAGGAATAGATGAATACACATGAAACCTATCCTTCTCATTGTACATACCATACTTCCCTCTCAATAGCCTAGTTTCATATTTTTCAACATCCTGTAGCTCACCAATATCTCCAGAAATAACTCTTTAACATTCACATTGAGAAATTCCCATTCTAAATTTTTTAAATTTAGAAAAATCTACCGTGATTCTATTAGTTTCAACCCACTCAAAAAAACTTATCAACAGAGTTAAACTCCAAGCCATGCAACTTCCAAGTAGGGGGATCCAGACCAGTTACCTTTTGATAGGAAGCTTTCCCTTTGTTCTTGAATTCTTCATTCTGGCTGCTGTCACCAGTTGAGTCTACCTACACGGTTTCTTCCCCCTATTCACCATTGTCATTCTCTAGAGGGTGGGGATTTTCTTGAGTCTCTTTCTCAGCCATGGAAACTTTACGGCTTGAAGACATTTTTTTCCGGCAGAGGTTCGTTGTGAGAAGGAAGATCTTCGCTTAGCTTTTTCAAGATATACTCACAAAGAAAATTTTGGCAACAAGAATCCAAAAATACCAAGGGATGTGGGAGTGTTGCCAAAAATAGAGGGATATGGAGAGATGTAGACAATTTTGAACAAAAACCAACTCTTCACTATTTACCCCTTTTACCACAAAAAACTTTTTCCCTTTCCAAGAAGAGTAATGATTTCACTTTTCCCACTTGTCAACTCAAGACACACCTTCTTGAACTTCCAACATATTATGAACTTCCAACTTACGATAGCTTCAATTTTGATAGCTTTTTCTTCTTTATATTTTTATATTTTTTTTGATTTTTCAAAAAATAATGAAAAAAATAATATTTACAACTAATTACAAGCAAAAAATACCTAAAATATGACAAACACCTAAGTGTTGTCTAAGAATCTCAAATGTGGCAGTGTCCAAAAGTTTTGTAAAAATGTCTACAAATTGCTCATATCTTGGAACATAGACCACCACTACTTCTTTCCTTTCAACAAAATCTCGAATAAACTGATGCCTGATGTCAATATGATTGGTTCGAGAGTGCTGGAATGGATTTTAAGAAATATCAATAGCACTTGTGTTGTCACATAAAATCTTCAAAGGTCCTTGATGAATTCCATAGTCATTCAAAATTTTCTTCATCCATAATAGTTATGCATAACAACTTCCAGCATCAAGATATTCAGCTTCCGCAGTAGACAAAGCGATTGAAATTTGTTTCTTACTATACCAAGAAACTAGATTCATACCAATGAAAAAACATCCATCTGTAGTTCTTTTATGATCATCATCATTACCAGTCCAATCAGAATCATTGTACCCAATCAGATCATAGTCTTGATTCTTAAAATACCAAACACCATACTCAAAAGTCCACTTACATATCGAATAATTCTTTTGACTGCAGTTAGATGAGATTCCTTTGGTTCAGCCTGAAATCTTGCACATATTCCTATGCTGAAACATCTAATCTACTTGATGTTTAATACAATAGACTCCCAATCATGCCCCTGTATAACTTCTAATCAACTGCGACTCCTTTCTCAACCTTTACCAGTTTATCAGAAACCCCCATAGGTGTTCGAACTGCACGAGCATTGCTTAGTTCAAATCTCTTCACTAAATTTAGGGTATACTTACTCTGATTTATAAACAGGCCATTTTTTCTTTGCTTGACTTGTAGTCCTAGAAAATACGTGAGTTCTCCAACCATGCTCATTTCGAATTCAGCTTGATTATAGTGACAAAAGCATGTACCATAGATGGTGATGTAGAACCAAATACTATATCATCAAGATAAATTTGAGAAATCAGAGTTTTTTATGCCTTTTCAAGCACAAACAAAGTGCGATCCACTCTCCTTCGACGATAACATTTCTTAAGAAGAAAGTTAGTAAGTCATTCATAACATGCTCTTGGTGCTTGATTTAAGCCATATAAAGTCATCTTGAGGCGATACACATGATGAGGGTAATGAGGATCTTCAAATACTTTAGGTTGTTCCACATATACTTCTTCATTTACGACACCAATTAGAAAAACACTCTTGACATCCATTTGATGTAGGGTAAAGTTCACAGAATATGCAATAACAAGTAAAATTCGAACTAACTATAACCTGGCAATGGGTGCGAATGTCTCATCAAAGTCGACACCTTCAACTTATGTATATCCTTGAGCAACCAATCTGGCTTTGTTTAGAGTGATTTGTCCATCAGCATTTGATTCATTCTTTAAGATCCACTTTGTGCCAATAACATTTACACCTTTAGGATGAGGAGTGAGATACCATACATCATTTCTAGCCAACTGACCAAGTTCTTCTTGCATTGCTGCAATCCAGTATTCGTCATGTAAGGCCTTCTTGTAGTTCTTGGGTTCAATGAGAGAGATGAAGCATTGTAATCTTGCTAACTTCCTGTAATCAACCCGATGGATCGATCGAGTACTCCTTGTCATTGCATCTGGTTGCTCCTGTGTTGGAACATGTGATAAGGCAGTAGGGGGTGATGTTCCAACATACTCATTATCTTCTGGTCAGCGGGATAATCAGTCTACTCAGATGTTACAACATGCGATGAGTCTGGCTTGTCAGGTTGACTGTGCTCTGTTGGAACATGGTCTTTATCAGGTTCATCCTCTATATCACATGAACCTTGTCCTTTGTCAGAATCATCCACAATAATGTTTATAGATTCCATGAATGTGTTTTTCCAAAGGTTGTAAACATGATAAGCCTGGCTATTCACAGAATAACCAAGTAACATTCCAATATCACTGCAATCGTCAAATTTTTCCAATTTCTCTCTATCTCTAAGAATGTAGCACTTGCTTCCAAACACATGAAAGTATGAGACATTTGTCTTCCTGCCTTCCAAATCTCGTAGGACGTTCTGCTTGTGAATGGACGCAGATACACTCGATTGATTGTATAGCAAGCTATATTAATAGCTTCTGCCCACCATTTTTTGAATTTCTTTCTCAGCTAACATGACTCGAGCCATCTCCCAAAGAGTCCTATTTTTCCATTCTACAACACCATTTTGCTGAGGGGTGATTAGTATAAAAACTCATGTTGAATTCCATGCTCATCACAAAAGTCACGGAATTGAGAAATTTCAAATTCCCTACCATGATCACTGAAAATTCTAACAATCTTTCCAGCTGGACTTCCTTTTTCTGTCTGTAATTTATCACAAGACTTCTAAACACTTCCACAGTATCGGATTTTTCTTTTAGAAAAGCAACCGAGGTAAATCTGGAGAAATCATCAACGCATACAAAGATATATTTCTTGCCCCATATACTAGGTTTATTGACTAGACCCATCCATATGCAATAATTCCATATTTCTTGAGGTAGTTTTATATTGAACTGAAGAGTGGGGAGATCAAATTTGTTTACCTTGTTGGCATGGTCCACAGACAATTCCGCCTTTGCTTGTCAATGTAGGCATACCTCGTACTTCCTTTCATTTGCAATTTTCACCAAGGTTTTGAAATTGATGTGATCAAGCTTTTGGTGTCACAGAGATCCTTCATCTTCTTTAGAGATCATACACTTCACTTCCTATTCCAGAAAATAGCAATTATCTGATGATCGAATGCCTGAAAGGACTTTAGCCTCTCCATGTTTCACTATAAATTTATCTTTTTGAAATTCCACATTCATATTGT
The DNA here is from genome assembly GCA_037428765.1 of Rubia yunnanensis. Classification (NCBI taxonomy): domain Eukaryota; kingdom Viridiplantae; phylum Streptophyta; class Magnoliopsida; order Gentianales; family Rubiaceae; genus Rubia; species Rubia yunnanensis. The sequence goes on from CM075070.1 coordinate 16,461,721, forward strand.
CATCACACAGTTGGCTTAATGCTCAACAAATTTTCCTTTAAGTATTCAACAAACAAAACACTGGTTAATATTGGGAATCCTTCAATTTGTAGTTCTCCTTTTCCAACTACTCTACTCTTCTTTCCATTGCCAAAAGTAACAAAGCAACCATCATATGGTGTGATGTTTGTGAAAAAATCCTGAGTGCCTGTCATGTGGCGAGAACAACCACTATCAAAGTACCACAAATATCTGGAATGTGTTATGAGAGAAGTATGTGCAACAAGGCAAGTACTAGAGCTTTTGACAATCCATATCTTTCTGACCATCTTTGATTTCTTGACCTCATCTATAATGAAATATACCAAGAGTTGACGTCCTTCCATGATGTCTCTGAGTAGTTTCTGGCATTGTTTCTCTGTGAGCACTTGATATGAGCAGTAGCTATAGATGAGAGGTTTCCTTTGATGAGGCTTGCCAAACTTTCTCTTTATTTCTCAAATTTTCAACTGGAGTATGTTCTTAGGTATCACTTGAGTCTTTGACTTAAGTGTGATCGTGTTCTTAGGTGGGGTTTCATACCCAATTCCGTGTCGATCTCCAAAGCTCTTTCCCATAACAAGAATATCATCAAGTTTTGCTTTTCTAGAGTTCAGTTTGGTAATTGCAGCTTCAGACGTCTCAGCTCTATTGTTTGCTGAAATTAGCTTCACATTCAACTCATCCTTCTTTTTTCTGAGTTCAGCAACTTCCACACGCAACTCTCTTTCTATCTCAGCTAGATGATTTTTTTCTTCCTTCAGTACTTTGTTTGTATCAACAACTTGGAGCCACATAGCATACATCTTTTTGTATGTACTGTGGTTATCTTCATCACTTACAGGAAGTCCGTGAGGTGACATATTATTTTCCCTATTTCTTCTGGGTATTTGTACATTCAGCCTGAATATGACAATATCCTTCACATTCTCTGCATTGAATTCGTCCAGGCTGTTTTGGTTCACCACTTTAATTTCTGGGAAACTACTGGTTTCCTTGTTCAAACCATGTGTCACGATTATTTCCAAATTCATGTGGCCTTGGTCCATTTCCATCAAACCTTTCCTACGATTTCTTGTTTACTACTTTCTTCAGCATTTTTGAGAATTTTTTTGTGACAAGTGCAACTTTTTCAACTTCATCATAACTGTCAGATTTATGATTGTTGTTTGATGACGATGTTCTGAATGCCAACTCCTTTTGGACCCTTTTTGTAGTTTGTTGGAATGCCATCTCATAAGTCTGTGATGATCCCATTTATTCATCTAAGCTTATGGTGGCTACATCTCTTGCTTCTTCTATTGCAGCAATCTTCATTGTAAACCTTTTAGGAAGTGATCTCAAGGTCTTTTTCACCAATTTTGCCTCTTTGTAGACTTTTCCAAGTTGATACAACATATTGGAGATATCCCTAAGTTTCCCGTTAAATACAACAATAGTGTCATCTTCCTCCATCTTGAGTTCCTCGAACTTTGTAGCCAACATCTATAATTTAGATTCTTGAACTCGACTAGTTCCTTCATGAACAGTTTTTAGAATATCCCATACTTTCTTGGCCTGATGGCATGTAGAGATGAGTTTGAACTGATTTTCATCAACTCCTATGAAGATATCATTGAATGCTTTTGAATTTTCTAGTGAGGCCTTGAGTTCATCGAGAGACCTGGTAGATTTATCTTTGAGTTTCTGCTCCCTCTGACTTGACTCTCCTTCTTTTGCCTTAGAGCTTATATCAGTATCTTCAGTAGGGTGATTCCACTCATTTTCAACATCGTGCAAAGCTAGTTCATATAGTGAGTTGATGAAGACTCTCATGTGTGCCTTACAATAATTGTATTTGTTGCCTTCCAGTAGAGGTGGCCGAGACACCGAAGCTTCTTCTTTGGTCGCCATGATAAAACTGGATCACACTTTCCTTGACACAAGAAAGGGAAAAATAAGTGATCGAGCTCTGATACCAAATGTAATTTGGTTTTATCGAATTTTCTTAATTATTACTCCTATGTTCCAGCATAAAATATCTAACCAATTATGCAATAAAGTAAAGCATAAAAGACACGAGACTTGGTTACGCAGTTCAGCAAAATTCACCTATATTTACAAGGCCTGGCTCAGTTCTAAATGAGTCCACTAATCAGAAAGATACAGTAAAAAGTACAGCATACAAAATACGTATCTTTACTAATCAAACATGTGAGAACTGCTAGCTCCCATAGCTACCGATCCACCTTGATCAAACTCCCTCTGAAATCTAAACACGTCGGAGCAGGCGGTGTGGCATCATAGACGGTAGGCAGCGGCAGCGGCATCAAATCCTTGGAAAGAGGAAATTCAGCAGCAAATGCATACGGAAAGCAGTCTTCATAAAACACCATATCTCGACTATCAAACACTGTGCGAGACTCCAAATTATAAACATGCCAAGATTTCTTGTTAAGTGAATATCCCATAAAACACATTTGTGACTTCTGGATGCAAACTTATCACACAACTTTGGGAGCTGAGACACAAAGCACAAAAAATGGAACACACAGAGATGGCTAAAGTCAGGCATGCGTCAATGTAGAAGTTGATGAGGGAAATGACCATTCAACACCGGTGCAAGAGTGCGATTGATCAGGTAGGCAGCAATAAAGATGAATTCTCCCCAGAAGTCAATAGGTAAAAGAGCTTGGAAACGAAGAGCACAAGCCACATTTAAGATGTGGCGGTGCTTCCATTCCACTCACCCATTCTGTTGTGGCGTGTAGACGGTGGATGTCTCAAAACTAATTCCTTTCTCATCAAGGTAACGTCTAAGAGGAAGAAACTCGGTTCCATTGTAAGCTCTAACTCGTTGAAGTGAGCGACGAAACTGTGTCTAAAGAAGAGCAAAGAACTCCTTCATTGGCAGGCACCTTGGACTTAGAAACTAGTAAATGAACCCAAACAGCTCGGGAATAATCATCAACAATGGTTAAGAAACAAAATTCTCCACTAGAAGAAGGTGAGCCATAAGGCCCCCAAACATCACAATGTATAAGTTCAAACAAATGACTAGCCTTAAAAGTACTTAAGGGAACACTAGTTCTAGACTGTTTTGCCCGATGATAAGTGGAGAAAGGAACAATTTTATTCAAATGACTATGAATTAAATCAATAATTGGGATAGAATAAAAAAACAAAATAGATGGATGTCCAAAACTTTGGAGCCACATTGCATATGACGAAATGGCGGCGACAATGGCATCGATCGGTGCGAAGACGGCGGTAGAGCCCCAAGTCTGCGCAGGCAATAAACCCCTCCCTACTGATCACCTGCGCCAATCACTATCCTCGTGCTGATATCCTATAATATGCACAATGTTACGGTAAGAAAAACCAGATATTTTAAAGTAGCAGTTAACTTGGCCAAAGACAATAAGTTGCAATGTAATTTCGGAATAAATAAAACATGAGAAACAAGAACATCGCCAAAGTATAAAAATTTTTGTTGAGTAGCAATAGAAATAGAGCCATCAGGAAGGATGCCGTTAACATGATCAGCAGGTTTAATATCATGCAGAAGATCCCTGTTATCGGTCATATGGTATGAAGTTCCGATATCAAGAATCCAAAGTAAAGTAGGCTTATCTGACATGTTGTCAAAATTAGTCGTATTAGAGAACATATTAATAACCGTACTCCACTATTCCTTGGACAAGGCAGGACCGAAAGTAGTCCAATCAACATTGAAGTGGACAACGTCGGCATTGACTGTAGGTAGAGTTGTGGCAGTGGCAAATGGCACCGCTACAGGGGCATGGGCTCGCTGGTTTTGAACTCTCTGATTGGATCCCGGATGTCTGTTTCCACAAACCACTTAGGATAGCCAATAATCTTCAAACAAGTAGTAATTTTGTGGCCCTTATGGTTGCAATGAGTACACGGGAGGCTTTTTCGATCAATGGCGGTGGCAGGCAGATTTTTCTAGGCGGTAGTGGTTGGCTTTGGAGCAAGAGATGGTGCCGAGCATCATGTAGCAAAGGCCATAGTGTCCAGAGTCAACTCACGAGTATTAATAACATTCTTGTGATGCTCCTCCTAAATTGCAAGAGAGTGGCACGACTAATAGAGGGCAAGGGAAGATATGGGATCTCAATGTATGATACCCTTCATCAAGACCAATGAGAAATTGATGAACCATCTCATTCTCATGACACTGAGTAGCAACAATAGCAGCTGGACAGACACATGTCTGAGCAGGCAGGTAAGTAATCAATTCATCCCACGGCTTCTTACATCTACTATAATAAGCAGCAACAGACTGACCGTTCTGGTGACAAGTATAAATGGCCGCACAAATCTCACACATGCACGGACCATTACCAACAAAAAAAATCTGTTTAAGGTCATCCCAAAGTTCCTTAACAGATGCACTATAAGTAATACCAGAACGAATGGATGAATCAAGAGTCTGAACAATCCAAGAAACAAGCATAGAATTCACACTATTTCAGTCATTATAAAATGGTTCACTAGGAAAAGGTTTAACAATAGAACCATTAAGAAAACCTTCTTTACGTTTAGCAGAGAATGCATTAAACAGGGAGGCACTCTATTTATTATAATTATCACCTTTCAAGATCTCAGGACATATTTTCAAACCTAGATGATCTGACAGATGGACATTGTAAGGATGACTTGCAAGTATTACATAAGAAGAGTCACCGACGGACTGGTGAAGAGCGTCACTGCCGCCGCATGTATTGCGGCATGGAAGACGGTTTCACCGGCATCTGGAAAATTGGGAAAGCTAGGAACCGTCAGCTGTGGCGGTGGCGGTAGAACTCCGAAAAGAATTTTGGTGATGGTGGAACTCCGACAAGAATTTTGGTGGTGGCAGCAACATCGGCAACGGCAAGCAGAGCTTGAACGACGAGTGGATTCGCTTCGATTAGAGGCTCGGGAACTTCCTCATCGACAGCAGGATTAGCAGCAACGTTGAGGTCTTTGACTTCAGCTTGATTGTTGAGATCCATGACAGTAGGGAAAAGATTACATCTAAGGTACAAGATATACACAAAATACAACAAAAATCTCTTGGCTTTTTGGAGGCAGCGGTAGCGCGTGAAGCAGATCAAGGAGGTGGCGGTGGTGGGGAATTTTTTGGGTTTAGGGTTACATGACTTTTAGCTCTGATACCATGGTAAAATATGACCGGGTGAATTTATTGATTGATACAAGGGTGCTTTATGTAGGCACCATATACAGAATCACAAATGGAAAAGAATTCTATCTAAGGTACAAGATATACACAAAATATAACAAAATATCTCACTAACACGACATATTATATGAATGTTGCATACTTCACGCTTGGTCATACTACATAATGTGAATGCCTTAATGTAAAGTCAAGTGGTATTCATTGAATATTTTAATTGGCAATTTTGTGAACATATTTGGAAACCAAAATATTTCCATGTTGGAATATGCGGATTAACATAAATATGCCAATCAGATTTCGCGAGAAAGAAAACTGAATATTATGGTATTTGTGATTTAGGGAAATTTGAATATTCTGTTATATATCAGGCGTGTAGAAGCATAGTTGGTTTATGGAAAATCCCTACAAATATGGTGTCGATATAATTGAATATATGGGATATATTGTGATAAGGAAAATCCCTTTATTTGTGGGATTTGGATATGCTTTAAGAGGCAGATAAAGAATATGAATGTTATGGAGATAATCATGGAGAGTTTTGATCTGCTTATGGCTTTAAAAGGGGACACCATGGCTGCATTCAATACATGAATTAAACAGAGAAAATCTGCACACAAATTTACAATCTTTCAAGAGAATTGCAAAGAGCTGGAATTCTATGTTCCAACATATGTGACCTTCCATTCAAAGTTCATAATCATATGCCTTAATTCCTCGGGAGGAGGAGATCCAGTGTCGACAAGTTTCGAGGTCAGAGGGAGTCTTATCAAGGTGGATCGGTAGCTAGGGGAGCTAGCAAAGTTCACACGTTTAATTAGTAAAGATAAGTATTTTGTATGGTGTACTTTGTACTGTATCTTTCTAATTAGCGAATTCATTCTGAATTGGGGCAGACCCTATAGATGTAGGTGGATTTCACCGAACTGCATAACCAAGTCTCCTGTCTTTAATGCTTTACTTTATTGCATACTTGGTTAGACAGGTTATGTTGGAACATACTAGTAATAATTAGAAAAATTCATTAAAACCAAATTTCATTTGGTATCAGAGCTTGGTCACATATTTTTCCTTTGGTTGTGTCAAGGAAAATGTGATCCAGTTTTACCATGGCAACCAAAGAAGGAGCTTCGGTGTCTCGGCCACCACTGCTGGAAGGCATCAACTACAATTATTGGAAGACATACATGAAATTTTTCATCAACTCACTGGATGAACTTGCATGGTACTATGTTGAAAATGAGTGGAATCACCCTACTGAAGATGCTGATACAAGCTATAAGGCGAAAGAAAGAGAGTCAAGTCAAACGGAGCAGAAACTCAAAGACAAATCTAATTGGAGTCCTGTTGACCTCAAGGTATCTCTGAAAAATTCAAAGACACTAAACGTTAATTTCACTGCGGTTGATGAAAACGAGTTCAAAATTATCTTTACATGTCATCAAGCCAAGAAATTATGGGATATTCTGCAAACTATTCATGAAGGAACTAGTTGAGTTCGAGAATCTAAACTATAAATGTGGCCTACTAAGTTTGAGGAACTCAAGATGGAGGAAGATGACACTATTTCTATATTCAACGGAAAACTCAGGGACATCTCCAATATGGCATATCAACTTGGAAAGGTCTACAAAGAGGCGAAGTTGGTGAAAAAGTCCTTGAGATCACATCCTAAAAGGTTTGCAATGAAGGTTGCAGCAATAGAAGAAGCAAGAGATGTAGCCATCATGAGCTTAGATGAACTAATGTGATCATTACAGATGTATTAGATGATGTTACAACAAGCTAAAAAAGGGTCCAAAAGGAGTTTGCATCCAGAACATCTTTATCAAAGTACAATCACGAATCTGACAGTGATGATGAATTTGAAAAACTTGCACTTATCACGAAGAATTTGTCAAGAATGCTGAAGAAATTAGTAAACAAGTAATCATAGGACAGGTATGGAGGAAATATACCAAGGCCACAGGATTCTGGAAATAATCGTGGAATGAGATCTGAGAAAGGAAATCAGCAGTTCTCCAGAAATGAAAGTAGTGAACCAAAACAGCCTGGACGAATTCAATGCAGGGAATGTGAAGGATATGGTCATATTTAGGCTGAATGTGCAAATACCCGGAAAAAACAGGGAAAATCTTATGTCACCTCATGGAGTGAAGATGAAGAAGAAGAGAAAGACGAAGAGAAACTTATAAGGAACTATGTGGCATTTGGAGCAAAAATTCATGATGCATCTGAGGATGGATGTTCCAACACACTGGATAAAGTTGAAGCTGTATGTTCCAACATAAATATGTATGAAGCATCCAGTGATGAAGACGATGGACTTGCTGTAAGTGATGAAGAAATCTACAACACTTATGAAAAGATGTATGCTATGTGGCTTCAAGTGGTTGACACAAACAAAGAGTTGAAGGAATAAAAAATGCAGTTGATGGAAATAGAAAGAGAATTGCGAGTGAAAGTTGCTGAACTTAGAAAGGAGAATGAAGAATTAAATGAAAGCTAATATTAGCAACCAAGAGAGCTGAGACTTCTGAAGCAGTAATTTCTAAGCTGAACACTGGAAAAGCAAAGCTTGGCGATATTTGGGATATGGGAAAGAACTTTGGAGATCGACACAGAATTGGGTATTACAATCAACTCAAAAACAAAGGCACACTCAAGCCTGAGGCACACGAGTTACTCAAGAGTCCAGTAAATCTCAAGACAAAGATTCGAGAGGTAAAGAGAAAGTTCGGCAAGTCCTATCAAAGGAAGCCTCACATCTGCAGCTACTGTTCATATCAAGGTCACTCTAAGGATCAATGCCAGAAACTACTCAGAGATCAAATAGCAAGACAAAAACTCTTAGTATGTTCCAACATAGGCAAAGTCCAGAAAACAAGAATGGTCAGAAAGGTATGGGTTGCCAAAAGATCTGGTACATGCTTTGTTGCACATACTTCGTTTATATCATATTCCATAGATTCGTGGTACTTTGATAACGGCTGCTCTTGCAATATGACTAGTACTCAATAATTCCTTACAAATATCACATGATTGTGGTTATGTTACATTTGGTGATGTAAAGAAGAGTAGAGTGGTTGGAAAAGGTGAACTGCAGATTGAAGGATTTCCAGTATTCACTAGTGTGCTGTTTGTGGAAGACCCAAAGGCCAATCTGCTAAGAATAAGTCAATTGTGTGATGACAATATGACTGTGAAATTTCAGAAAGACAAATGCATAGTGAAACACAGAGAAACCAAGGTTCTTTCAGGCATACGATCACCAGATAATTGCTATCTGCTGGAACAGGAAGTACGATGTATGATCTCAAACAGGATGAAGGATTTCTGTGGCACAGGAAGCTCAATCACATCAATTACTAAACCTTGGTGAAAATTGCAAATGTAAAAGCTGTACGAGGTATGTCTACCTTAATTAGCAAGGATGAAATTATGTGCGGACCATGTCAACAAGCTAAGCAAATTCGATCTCCCCACTTGTCAGTTCAATATATAACCACCTCAAGATATCTGGAATTATTGCATATGGATTTGATGGGTCCAAGCAATACACCTAGTATAGGTGGAAAGAAATATATCTTTGTATGTGTTGATGATTTCTTGATATATACATGGGTAGCTTTTCTTAAAGAAAAATCTGATATGGTGGAAGTACTTAGAAGTCTGGTGATAAAGTTACAGACTGAAAAAGGGAGTCCAGTTGGAAAGATTGTTCGAATTCGTAGTGATCATTGTAGAGAATTTGAAAATTCTCAATTTAGTGATTTATGTGATGAGCTTGGGATTCAACACGAGTTTTCTGCACCAATCACTCCTCAGCAGAATGGTGTTGTAGAACGGAAAAACATAACCTTGCAGGAGATGGCTCGAATTAAGTTAGCAGAGAAAGAAATTCACAAAAAATGGTGGGTAGAAGCTATTAACACAACTTGCTATAAGATTAATCGAGTATATTTGCGTCCATTCACCAGAAAAACATCTTACGAGATTTGGAAGGGTAGGAAACCAAATGTCTCAGACTTTCATGTGTTCGGAAGCAAGTGCTACATCCTCAGAGACAGAGAGCAATTGGCAAAATTCGATAATCGCAGTGATACTGGAATTTTTCTTGGGTATTATGCCAACAACCGTTCTTATCGTGTTTATAACCATTGAACTAACACACTTATAGAGTCTATAAATGTTATTGTGGAAGATTATGAAGAAGGAAAAAAGTCAGATGTCGTAGAAGAAGAACCTAGTAACACTCATGTTCAAACACAGCCTCGTTAACCTGACAAGGTAGATCCATCAAATGTTGGAACATCTGTGATGTGAGTTATAATGTGTTCATATTTAGTGGGATTATTGTGATTTTATTGAGAAATGATTTGCATTTTTAGGTGTTTTTGGTTCAGGAATTCATGGATTGTGAAGAATTGAGAGGGAGCTATACATTGTACTCTTTTTCCCTTAATGAATGGGTTTTTCCCATTGGATTTTCTAGGTTAAGGTTTTTAATGAGGCGATGTGCTCCAATGGAAAATGTTCTTATTTTACAAGACATTTTTCCAGAGATGAAGGAAGAGAGGAAAAAGCAGAATTGCTGAAGTTATGGGGTGAAAAATAAATTATTGAAGAGATGTGAATTTGAAAAAAAATAAAGACATTTACTTTCCATATTGATAAGTATTGTATTTTCTCAGAATCCGAATGAGATTGGGATTGTAATTCATGCGTATATAACATGTACGCAGTCTTGGAGAGAAGGGAACTCTTTTCTACATTATACAGCTGTAAGTTTTTGTCTCCTAGATGCAATAAAAAAAACAAGCTTTATTCAATAGGAAGGAATCTTGCATGAGAATTGGATCACGGTTTGCGTTTGCGTTTCGTTTTCGATTTATAATTTAATTATGTTTTGTTGTTATATTGTTTATTTGTTTTGTTTAATTATTATGAGTAGCTAATTTATATATCGGCATGAAATAGCAAGCATTATTTTATGAATCGTGAGGCCTAATTGTTTTATAATTAATTCCTATGTGTTCTTGATTGTTCTTGGTTTATTTTATTCTTGATATATTTTAGCCTGATCAACTTGAATGTTATTGGGATAATGCTATCTAATTCCACCAATACGTAATCGTTGGAAATGGTTAGTAAGTAACGAATTCTTGTGAAAGGCAGCTAACTAGCTAAGACTGTAATAGCAAGATAGGGAACAATTAAGTGTGCATTATTTTACTTTGGTAATTGCTGTATCAAGTTCTTTTCATTCTTAATGCTATCGAGATGTGTATCTGGTTTAGCGAATACTTTCTGGGGGCATCTTGGTAAGAGAAATAATTAGTTAATTATAATTGGTTAATTGTCGATAAAGTACGAAAGAATTGGGGAGTGTAAGCGTACCTACTTTCCTATAACTGATAGATGCATATGAATTGATTTATCTTTGCGCCTATGATCGATGTTTAACTAATGTGAGTTATTCCGAACCGACTACCTTATTCATATATTTTTATAGATTTTGATATTTTTTTGTTTGCATTATTATTTCATATTTTATATTAGTTAGTTGCATTATGAGTTGTTAGATAAATTTGAAAATTAAGGCGTGGTGACTACACCAAAAGTGTTCTATATTAGTAGGAATTTTATTATAGTTTTTGCTCTGTTCCTCGTGGGATTGACTCTGCTTGCTACTGTACTAATCTCATCTATAGAGTTTGCAGATTATTTTGGTGAGTGAAACGACGTCCACCAAATTGGCGCCGCTGCCGAGGAACGGTAAGTCAATTTCTATACACAAATTCCTCCTAATCTGTGTGTTACTGTGTTTGGTTTATGAGCAGATCCTCCAGGCCGAATTTAATATTCGACCCAGAAGTTGAGAAGACAGCCAAGCAGAACAAAAAATGAACAAAGGCGCGGAAAACAGTTTCTGCCGAGACCCTTCGGTTTGGCCAAACCAAACCTATCACGATTTCAGCAACTACCTCTGATTCGGGAACTGATATCGAGATGGACGGAGCTGACCGAAACCTGAATCCTGGGCAGAACCCAAACAATCCATACATGTGAGAACTTACTGGTCATAGTGAAGATGATCCCCCCGCCCCTATTCAGCTGCCAGCGACTGAAAATCCTATTAAAATCAAGCTGGCGTTCCTGAACGTACTTCCAAAGTTCCATGGGAGAAGCACTGAGGACTCCTACAACTTTCTGAGCGAATTTGTGAAGATTTGTAAGGTTCAGAAAAGGCCATCCACCGTGACAAAAGATCAATTCAAATTGGTGGCATTCATTCAGTTTGACAGGAGCAGCAAATCAGTGGTTTTCGAGCTTGCCCCCCAACTCCGTTATGACATGGGCATAATTGAAGATATTGTTCTTGAAGTACTACTTTCCAGCCACAAGAACAGATGCTTTGAAGAGGGAGATCACAAGTATTAAGCAAGAGTATGATGAACCATTGAGTATGTATTGGTTGAGGTTCAGGTTGATCACCGAATGACGGAAGGACAGTTGCTTCAATGCTTCTATCAAGGGATGACAACCAGCAACAAGGACTTGGTGAACTCTTCTAGTAGTGGTGGATTTTCTCACCTTCAAGCGAATGAAGCTAGAGAGATCATCAAGAGGTTGGTGGACTCTAAAAAGGAGTATGATCACCAAGAAGTATAAATCTTGAAGAAGGTGGCACAGACATCCACTCTCGAAAAAGATGAGATTAAGGAAAGGATGGAAAAAATGGAGAAAATTCTATCCACGGTCGTTGACAAGGTTGCGTCTGTACAAGAAGGGCCTTGCGATAGGTGTGGAGCAGTCAACCATACGGCGTCACAATGCATTCTTACCATGGGAGAGATACCTGTCCAAGAAAATGATATGGGAAATCTCAATGAGAGGCAGCAAAAAGGTGGACCATATCCCCAAAATTTCAATCCAAGGTATATGGATCACCCTAAATTACAATGGAGAGAACAAGGTCCCCCTCCGCAGCAGTCTCAACATTACCAACGACCCTATGTTCCACCAATGCAACGAGAAGCTCCAGTCTTTCCTCAGCCCCATCAAGGTTGTCAAGAGAAATCTTTGAATGATAAGCTGGACATAATGATGGACATGATGCAAAACCAACATCAAAGGTTCGAGAAGATCGAAGAAACTTTAGAGGACCACACGCGACAAATTACCCATTTATCAAATTCCATGAACGAACTCAGAATGAAACAACTAGGGTTACCCTCTCAAGTTCAATTAAATTCACATGAGACAGTAAATCAGGTAACATTGAGAAGTTAAGAAGAAGTTGGTGCATTACCATTGAAATCCACGGTAAAAGGATGAAAGAATTCAGTGACGGAGGGTCCGATTTGCTCAAACCAAACCCTGCAACAGGAATTTAAAATCAATAAGCAGGGGATAAGGCAACGAAACCACCAAAAAATTTGAGAATCCTGAGCCTACTGAGACTAGAGATAAAGGTAAATCCAAGGTACTGGCCGAGGTAAGTAAGAGGTTGAGTTTACATAAAATTTTGCCTTTTTTCCCTCGTAGATTAGAAAAGATAAAGGAAGAGCCTATGGATTTTGTATCATTTTTTGGGAAAATGGAGATTAATCTTCCGTTCTTGCAGGTCATAAAGTTACCACCAGTAAGCAAGTTCTTGAAAGATTTTATTGCAGGATAGCCAAAGGATTCAAGCAAGATAATGATGAGTAAATATGTGTCAGCTGTGATCCAAAAGAAAATGCCTCAAAAGTGCAAGGACCTAGGTATGTTTTCCTTACCTTGTTATATACGAGATAAGAAGATCGATTCTACCATGTGTGATTTAAGAGCTTCAATTAATGTCATGCCATTATCTGTGTATCAAACTTTGAATGGAGGTGAAATGGTAGACACTAGAGTGGTAATTCAATTGACAGATAAATCTCGTATATGTCCTGAAGGGTTGTTGGAAAATGTGCCTATGCGAGTTAATAACTTTGTGTACCCCGCACATTTTTATGTGGTAAAAAAGAATCATACCAATGATAAGGGAACACAAGGGGTATTGTTGGGTCGTCCATTCTTGAAAATAGCAAACACCATTATTAATGTTGGGGATGAAACTATTTCTCTTGATTATTTTGGTGATAAGTACACACTCAACATTGATAAACCCATGAAGAAACCTATAGATTCTGAGAATGTGTTTGGCATCAATCATACTGACCCTCTAGTCCAAGATTCTCTTGAGACTAAAATTTTGCAGGATAAGATAAGAATTCATATTCCTACGAGTCCAGAAGAGGTAAATGTTCAAGTCTCAAGCGGTAAGGAAATACGAAAATTATTGTGTTCAGTGTACTCTCATAAAGTGGTGCCTGTAACTGAAATAAATCAAGGACTGCCCAACTCGACTCAGTCCGAAGCAGATGTTCAAAAAAATTCTAAAGTGCGTACAGGGTCCGGTTTTCCCAAACGGGGCCCGTCTGCCAGACTTGTTCCATCGGATGTGAAAACCTCAAATTTGGAGTTTAAGGTGTTACCACCCGATCTGAAGCATGTTTATAAAGAAGATTATGATACTCTTCCAATGAGTATAGAGTCGCTCAAGTTTGAGGAAGAAAGAAAGTTCCAACTCCAAGAGTTAGGAGATCTAAGATTGAAAGGGTTTAATCAAGCTATGAAGTACAAGGAGCGCAATAAGATGTGGCATGCCAGGAATTTGAAGTTGGAGATATTTGTGGTTGGGCAAAAAGTTCTTATTTATGAGTCCAACTTTCGACATATGTCATGGAAATTCAAGTCTAAATGGACTAGACCATTCGAAGTGGCTTATGTTTGGCCTGATGGGATGGTAGAGATTATAAGCATGGATGCAAAAAGGGTATTCCTCGTCGATAGTCATCACCTTACGTCGTACTATGATACTTCTCAGGTGGCATTAATGGAAGAAATTCCATTGTGCCCAACAAATAGTCATTAAAGGCATATGAAAGTCTAGCCAAAGACTATAAACAAAAGCGCGAATTGGGAGGCAACCCAATTTTCTTAGTTTTTTTTCTTTTAAGTTTTTTTAATCTTTTAAGAATTTCAATTTCTCATATGCTCTCAATTCTTGATCTACAGAGCTGAAGTACTTGAATTTGCACCATGGAGAATTCACACCTTTGATGAGTTGGGACTTGCAAGGTTCTATTCGGCCACACTGGAGGCCAGCGGCATAATCTGATTTTGATCAAATGCTCTCCGCTTGATCATAAATTCCTCCAAACCCACTACTATAACTTCCCTCTTCCTATGTCTTTTTTTTTATAATGTTGACTGTGTGTTAAACCTTTTCTCATAAGAGCTTTGCATTATTTTCTTGAGAGCAAGCAAAGTTTAAGTGTGAGAAGGTTTCTTGTGTGTTTTGTTTCGTATTTTTTATGGGAAAAAAACAAAAAAACACACACACAAGAAACCTCCTCACACTTAAACTTTGCTTTCCCTCAAGCAAATAATGCAAAGCTCTTATCAGAAAAGGTTTAACACACAGTAAACATCATAAAAAAATAGCACCTACATTTGATGTGATCTTCTGAGGAGGTTTCTTGTGTGTCTTGTTTCATTTTTTTTTTGGAAAAAAAAATAATTTCATTTTTTGGTCAAAAATATGTTGTGAGTTGATAATTTGACATGAAAAAGTTACAGACTGAAAGTTACAAACTGAAAAAAGGAAATCCAGTTGAATAGATTGTTCGAATTCGTAGTGATCATGGTAGAGAATTTGACAATTCTCAATTTAGTGATTTCTGTAATGAGCTTGGGATTCAACACGAGTTTTCTGCACCAATCATTCCTCAGCAGAATGATGTTGTAGAACGGAAAAATAGAACCTTGCAGGAGATGGCTCAAGTTATGTTAGCAGAGAAAGAAATTCACAAAAAATGGTGGGCAGAAGCTATTAAAACAACTTGCAATGAGATTAATCGAGTATATCTGCGTCCATTCACCAGCAAAACATCTTACGAGATTTGGAAGGGTAGGAAACCAAATGTCTCAGACTTTCATGTGTTCGGAAGCAAGTGCTACATCCTCAGAGACAGAGAGCAATTGGCAAAATTCGACTGTCAACAGCCATTCTTATCATGTTTATAACCATTGGACTAACACACTTATAAAGTATAAATGTTATTGTGGAAGACTCTGAAGGAGGACAAAAGTCAGATGTCGTAGAAGAAGAACCTGGTAACACTCATGTTCCAACACAGCCTCGTCAACCTGACAAGGCAGATCCATCAAATGTTGGAGCATCTGTGATGAGTGTTATATTGTGTTCATATTTAGTGGGATTATTGTGATTTTATTAAGATATAATTTACACTTTTAGGTGTTTTTGGTGTAGGAATTCATGGATTTTGAAGAATTGAGAGGGAGCTATACATTGTACTCTTTTTCCCTTAACCGATGGGTTTTTCCCACTGGGTTTTCCAGGTTAAGGTTTTTAATGAGGCGATGTGCACCAATGGAAAATGTTCTTATTTTATAAGACATTTTTATAGAGATGAAGGAAGAGAGGAAAAAGCAGAATTGCTGAAGTTATGGGGTGAAAAATATATTTTTGAAGAGATGTGAATTTGAAGAAAATAAAGATATTCACTTCCCATATTGATAAGGATTGTATTATCTCCTTCCATTTGAAATTCCTTAATTTTAGGAATTAGTTAATTAGAGTTAGAGTAGATTTTGATTATTTTTGGAAGAAGAATTCGAATGGGCTTGGGATTGTAATTAATGTGTATATGTACATGTACGCAGACTTGGAGAGAAGGGGATTATTTTCTACATTTTTTATTTATTATTTAATTATATTTTGTTATTATATTGTTTATTTTTTTGTTTAATTATTATGAGTAGCTAATTTATATATCGGCATGGAATAACAAGCATTAGTTTATGAATCGTGAGGCCTAATATATTTTATAATTAATTCTCATGTGTTCTTGATTGTGTTTGGTTTATTTTATTCTTGATATATTTAAGCCTGATCAACTTGAATATTATTGGGATAATGCTATCTAATTCCACCAATACGTAATCGTTGGAAATGGTTAGTAAGTAGCGAGTTCTTGTGAAAAACAGCTGACTAGCTAAGACTGTAATAGCAAGATAGAGAACAATTAAGTGTGCGTTACTATTTGCTTTTACTTTGGTAATTGTTGTATTAGGTTCTTTTCATTCTTAATGCTATCGAGATGTGTATATGGTTTAGCGATTACTTTCTGGGGGCATCTTGGTAAGTGAAACAATTAGTTAATTATAATTAGTTAATTATAATTGGTTAATTGTCCATAAAGTACAAAAGAATTGAGGAGGTTAAGCGTACCTACTTTCCTATAACTGATAGATGCATATGAACTGATTTATGTTTGCGACTATGATCGATGTTTAACTATGTGAGTTATTCCGAACCGATTACCTTATTCATATATTTTATAGATTTTGATTTGTTTTTTTTGCATTATTATTTCATATTTTATATTAGTTAGTTGCATTATGAGTTGTTAAATAAATATGAAAACTAAGGCGTGGTGGCTACACCAAAAGTGTTCTATATTAGTAGGAATTTTTATTATAGTTTTTGCTCTGTTCCTTGTGGGATTGACTAATCTCATCTATAGAGTTTGCAGGTTATTTTTGGTGAGTGAAACGACATCCACCAAATTGGCGTCGCTGCCGGAGAATGGTAAGACAATTTCTATAAAAAAAATTTCCTTCTAATTTGTGTGTTATTGTGCTTGGTTTATGAGCAGATCATTCAGGGAAAATTTAATATTCGACCCAGAAGTTGAGAAGACAGCTAAGCAGAAAAGAAAACGAACAAAGACGCGGAAAGCAATTTCTGCTGAGACCCTTTGGTTTGACCAAACCAAACCCGTCACAATTTCAGCAACTACCTTTGATTCAGGAACTGATATCGAGATGGACGGAGCTGACCGAAACCTGAATTTTTGGCAGAATCCAAACAATCCATACATGTGGGAACTTACTAGTCATAGTGAAGATAATCCCCCCATTCCTATTCAGCTGCCAGAGACTGAAAATCCTATTGAAATCAATCTGGCGTTCCTGAACGTACTTTCAAAGTTCCATGGGAGAAGCAACGAGGACCTACAACTTTCTGAGCAAATTTCTGAAGATTTGTAAGTAGGAATTTTTATTATAGTTTTTGATCTGTTGCTCGTGGAATCACTTTGCTTGCTACTGTACTAATCTCATCTATAGAGTTTGCAGATTATTTTGGTGAGTGAAACGACGTTCACCAATCTGAGCAGACTGATGTTGAACCAGTTGACACTAAGCATGTTGGAACATCATCCCCACTAACGTATCTTATCTTCCAACACATGATCAACTTGAATCAATGGCACAGAGTACTCGACCAGTTTCTTGGGTGGATTACAGGAAGTTGGCAGGATTACAATGCTTCATCTCTCTCGTTGAACCCAAGAACTACAAGGAGGCATTACTGGAAGAATATTGGATTGCTGCAATGCAAGAAGAACTAGGTCAGTTTGCAAGGAATGATGTATGGTATCTCACTCCTCGCCCTAAAGGTGTAAATGTTATCGGCACAAAATGAATTTTCAAGAATAAATCTGATGCTGATAAACATATCACTCGAAACAAAGCTAGACTGGTAGTTCACGGATATACACAAGTTGAAGGAGTCGACTTTGATGAGACATTTGCACCAGTTGCCAAGTTAGAGTCAATTCGAGTTTTACTTGCTATTGTATGTTCTATGAACTTTACTTTGTATCAAATGGATGTCAAGAGTGCGTTTCTAAATGGTGTGGTAAATGAAGAAGTTTATGTGGAACAACCCAAAGGATTTCAGGATCCTCATTACCCTCATCATGTATATCGCCTCAAGAAGGCTCTATATGGCTTAAAGCAAGCACCAAGGGCATGGTATGAATGACTTACTAACTTTGTTCTTAAGAAAGGTTATCATCAAGGGGGATTAGAATGCACTTTATTTGTGCTTGATAAGTCATCAAAAATTCTGATTGCTCAAATTTATGTGGATGATATAGTATTCGGCTCTACTTCACCATATATGGTGCAGGATTTTTTCACGGTTATGCAGGCTGAGTTTGAAATGAGCATGGTTGGAGAGCTCACATACTTTTTAGGATTGCAAGTTAAGCAAGGAAAACATGGCCTGTTCATAAATCAAAGTAAGTATGCAGTGAATCTAGTAAAGAAATTTGGTTTAAGCAATGCATAAGCAGTTCGAACACCTATGGGGATTTCTGACAAATTGGTCAAGGATGAGAAATGAGTTGCAATTGATCAAAAGTTATACAGGGGAATGATTGGGAGTCTATTGTATTTAACAGCAAGTAGACCAGATATATGTCTCAGTGTTGGGATATGTGCAACAATTCAGGCTGATCCAAAAGAGTCTTATCTCACTGCAATCAAAAGGGTTATTTGATATGTAAGTGGGACTTCTAAGTATGGTGTCTGGTATTCTAAGACTCTGATTTGATTGGGTACAGCGATTCTGATTGGGCTGGTAATGTTGATGATCGAAAGAGCACTACATGTGGATGTTTTTTTATTGGCATGAATCTGGTTTCTTGGTATAGTAAGAAACAAAATTCGATCTCTTTGTATACCGCGGAAGCTGAATATCTTGCTGCTGGAAGCTGTTGTGCACAATTGTTATGGATGAAGCAAATGATGAACGACTATGGAATTTATCAAGGCCCTTTGAAGATCTTATGTGACAACACAAGTGCTATTGATATTTCAAAAAATCAAGTCTAGCACTCTTGAACTAAGAATATTGATATAAGGCATCATTTTATTAGAGATCTTGTTGAAAGGAAGGAAGTTGTGGTAGTCTATGTTCCAACATACGAGCAAATTGCTAATATCTTTACAAAGTCATTGGACACTGCCACCTTTCAAAGTCTCAGACAACACTTACGTGTTTGTCAAATTTGCGGTAATTCTTGCCTTTATCTAGCTGTAAATATTTTTTTTTGAGAAATTCAGATAAAACAAAAAAAAATAGAAAGAAGAAAATTTTTACAAAAATAGAAGTTGTATAGTTATGGTATGTTGGGAGTTTGTATGTTTTGAGTTGATTGCTTGAGTTGACAAGAGAAAAGAAACATCATTGGTCATCTCAAAAAAGGGAAAAGTTTTTTGCGGAAACCAAGGAAGTTATGTGAAAAGTTTTGGTTGGTTTCAAAGTTGTCTAAATCCCTCAAAATTCCTCTCTTTTCGGCCACTATCCCACACATTTGGGTTCTTTCGGATTCTTTCCAAACTCCTCCCCAATTTTTCTCTACTAAAAAAAATCCTAGATGAAAGATGTCTTCGAACCACAACTCTCCCAAGGTCGAAGAAAAAATTCAAGAAACTCTTCAACCTCCAGAAGACATGAATGCCGAACAAATGGAAGAAAATGTGGAGGCGGTCCTGCCCGAAGGTGACAGACAAGGTGAAGGAAACATAGAGGCTGGGTTGAGCGATGTTGGTGAAGAGAATGTAGATGCCGGTGGTTCAAGCTTCTGTGGTGAAGGTCAGGATGAAAGCACCAGAAGAAACAAAGGAAAGGATACATTTCATAAGGTAACTGATGTTAATCCTCCAACTCTTAAAATTCATGGAATGTAATTCAATACTGTAGACGAGATATTTGAATGGCTAGAAGCAAATACAATTACAGTAGATTTGACCAAGATTAAGAGTATAGAGGGGGAATTCTTAAATGTCAAGGCCAAATAATTTGTGACCGGGGATATTGGAAATTTGTGGGATATTGAAAACCATAAAGTGAAGTTTCTGAGGGGGGAGGTATGGTGTGTACAGAGGGAAGGACACGTTTCACATTTATTCATCTATCCCTCGTCCGAGCTATGTTTTTATGAGAGAAATTAGCGATGATGAGGTAGCAGGACGTGATGTGATCAAGTTTACAGATAGGTTTCCTGTAGGATTTTGTTTATTTGAGGGTAGCTCAGAGATTGGAAGAACTGACGAAACCAGTGATAATTGAAGTCTCTGACTGTGAAGAAGAAGACAATGCTACCTATGTTCCAACACAGCAGGCAGAGGCTGAAAATACTGTCGAGATGGAAGTTGATAATGAAGATATGGGGGGTGAAGATCAGATTGAGGTATCGAGTGATGCTAATGGAGAGCAACCAGGAGAGTCTATGTCTAGACAGAGTGAACCAGACCAAGACCAGCCTGTTGGAACACAGACTATTGAAGAAGAAGAAGCTGATGATACTGAGTATGTTCCAACACAGGAACATCATGAGATGAACTACTCTAGTGATGAGGTGCTGGATGAGTTCTTACAGTCGGCCAAGAGCAAGAGAAACGTGGCTGCTACAGAGGTTTCCCCGCCAACTAAAAGGGCCAAGAAGAATCAGGAAGCTCCCAAGAGGAAAGTGATGCCTCCTCTACCTGTAAGTGATGCACTGTCATTATCATACTTTAATATAAAATGTGAAGAGACGGGAGAGTATTTGAAGAAGTTTATCTCTGAGAGACCCATAGACCTGGAGGCATACAGAGCTAGTGGATTTTCATATTTTCTGGAATTAATATGAATGAAGATGGCTACCACCTGAACAACTTCAGTATAATAGACAGGTGGTTATTAAGGTGTACGCAAACTTGATGGATGGAAATTTAGAAGCTGACTCTCCTTGGTTTGAAAGGGTGTATTTGTGGGGAAAGATTGTGGATTTCTCAGCTGCCAGAATAAACAAGATTTTGGGCTGCAAACACCAGAATTTGAAGGGGTGTTTCTAGAGGATCTAGAAGTGTCAGATGATCAGATTCTAGAGATAATCTTAGGAGGATGCAAGACCAAGTGTCTCGAAACTGGTTACTCAGAAGCTTCTTGTATGTCATCAAGATTCTTTGGTCTGTATCAGGTAGCAGTCAATTGCTGGATGCCATCCTCGAACACAATGGCCCTAACTAGAGAAATGGCTAAGCTGATGTTCTGTGTTGGAACACAGAAATCAGTCAACCTTGGATTGTTCATACAACATAATCTAGTGAGTCAAGCTACAACTCCTAAGGAAAAACATGCCATTGTGAATCCCTGTTTGATTTCGGCGTTGGCTAAGGGTGCAAAGGTGAAGGGGAAGGCAAAAGATGTGATCATAGACACGGAATTCCTATGGCTTAACAAGAAGACATTTAGCATGAGGCATGTCCATGATCTACCTTGGAATTCTTTAGGCTCTACTTCTTCAACTGCTGAAAAGAAGACTAAATTGGTGGTCCTGAATGCAAGAATGGGGGAAATAACCATTCAAATGGCAGCACTCGAAGTAGAAAAGGCTAAACTGGAGAAAGAAAAAGCACAGCTGGAGGCCTGCTCCTGAACGAGATTTTGTTTTGCTATGTTCCAACATAGATGTTACAGTCAGTGGGAGCCTGCTTTCTGCTTATGTTTTTTTTTGGTTTTATTTTCCTTCGGCATATTTATGGCCTCTGGGGGAGAATTTTGGATTTGGTTGTAATCTGAATGTTTATTTTTTATGGTATTTCTAGAATTCTGGTACTCGGTTCTGGTATTCATATTTTGATGGAATTCTGGTATTCAGTTTTTGATCAGATTTAGTATTTTTCATATGTTCCAACATAGGTGGAGTTGGGAAGACCTATGTGTTTGATTACAAGTTTTTCATCGTGACATTTTGACCAAAAAGTTTTAAGTCCACAAAATGCCAAAGGGGAAGATTGTAAAGTCAAGTGGTATTCTTTTAATATTTTAATTGGCAATTTTGTGAACATATTTGGAAACAAAAAGCTTTCCATGTTGGAACATGTGGATTAGCATATATACACCGATCAAATTTTGCGAGAAAGAAAACAGAATATTATGGTATTTGTGATTTATGGAAATCTAAATATTATGTTCTATATCAGGCGTATAGAAACATAGTTGATTTATGGAAAATCCTTACAAATATGGTGTTGATATTATCGAATATATGTCAACTCGCGCTTTCATTCCACTACTATAGCTACGTGAGATATCTGGTGCGATTTAGCCAAAACGCTTATTTTCTCTGTCGTTTTCATCTTCCTCCTCTCCTTTCAGCCATCTTAACCGATAACGGTCATTTTCTTTCACCTGTTTCTCCTCTCGCCGCCGCCATGGCGGCTCTCCCGCCGGCCGATCGAAGCCAAGGGGGGACCAAATCCTTCCTTCAAGCGCTTGCTAACCGTCCTCCGCCTCTACAAGTTTCCCTTCCATCAAACCCGGAAATCATCCCCAAAACTCAGTACAAAGGGGATATCTCATGCCTTGTCAGTCGCAAGGATGCAGACATTCTCTCCTCCCATTATCGGAATGCTCTGATCGGTAAGTTTGCTAGAGGTAAGCCTTCTATGGTCCAACTAAACGAATCCTTTAATTCTGTAGGCTTCAAAGGCAAATTTCAAATAGGATCTATCGATTACCGGCACGTCCTAGTTCGCTTCCAGGAGAAAGAAGACTACCAGAGGTTCTGGCTCAAGGGTCACTGGAGCTTCAACAACGCCCAAATGAAGGTACTGAAATGGAATTCTGATTTCTCTCCTGAGGCAGAATCATCCATAGTCCCGGTATGGGTAACAATTCCTCATGTCCCAATCTATTTTTACAATTCTGCTGTGCTTGAAATCATGGGTAACCAAATCGGAAACTTTATTAAAGTTGATGCTGCCACTGAGGCTCTGTCTAGGCCTTCTTGTGTGAAAATGTGTGTTGAAATTGATTTAAAAAAGAAATTACCATCCTGCATTAGAGTGGGAATCGAAGAGGATGGAAATGAATTCAATGTTGTAAAGCTCCCCCTAGAATTTGAGGATATTCCCCCCTATTGTTTACATTGCAAATGTATAGGGCATGAAGACAGTTATTGCATTTATCTGCATCCGGAGCTTAAGAGATCCTCGGCTAGGAAAATTGATACTCTAATTAATCTACCTGACTCCCATTTGAAGGGCTCGGTGGGACAGGTAAAAGGGAACTTAAACATTAATCAGACTGGGAATTTAGGAGCAGAGAGTTCAGGGATATCAATTACAGAAAAACAAAAGAATTATCAGGCTCAGAAATTTATCTATGTTCCTAAGAAACAGCAGAGTCAAGCTTCTGTTCATGAACCAAATGAGTCTATCCTAATTAACACTGATCCCCTGGTAGCTGATCCTAGGGCTTCTGGTGAGCTTCCTCAACAATTGACCTCCAGCAATGTAGATAAGCCCACCATTGAAATCAGCAGCATAGATGATGTTGTGACAGAGAAGGAAGATATTTCTCTGTCACCTCAACCTGAAAAATTAAACCCTACTCCCTCCCCTCGAGCTTTTCCCATTG
Source organism: Rubia yunnanensis (assembly GCA_037428765.1). Taxonomy (NCBI): domain Eukaryota; kingdom Viridiplantae; phylum Streptophyta; class Magnoliopsida; order Gentianales; family Rubiaceae; genus Rubia; species Rubia yunnanensis. Next base: position 16,485,303 of record CM075070.1, read on the forward strand.
AACCAAGATCATTTGGGACACAAAATAGGCATCCTCAATCTGCCCCACCTACTTTTAGGTCAGTCTTTGCCAAAGATGATCTACCAAGTAAACGAGGAAAATCCTTTTCTCCTTTTAGCTCCATCATTGCAGCAAAAAATTTTATCTTTTCTCAGCAGAAAAACAGGTCCAACAGATTTTTACCCCTAGCTGGTGATGAAACATTTGGCGATGAGGGCACTCATATAGAACATTCTGCTACTGAAGAAGAAGCCACCCTATTAGATACTGCTCCTGAAGCTGGAACTGATCAATCACAGGGAGACAGTGTCCCATCTTCTGATCCAAGTAAGTTGAAGAAAGGTAAGTCTGTTATGAAATATAGCAAACCATCTAATGACACTTTTTTCTCTCAGAAGAACACCATTATGACTAGATCAAAAAGCTCCTCTAATGTTTCATTATGAATAGTTCAACTGTTAGAATTAAAATGTTGGTTTGGAATATTAGAGGAATGGATACATCTATGCTTAGACTCTCTAATCTCATCAACAGACATAGATTTGAACTCATTTGTTTAATTGAGCCTAAACATGACAATTCACAGTGTGATCTATATAGACAAATGTTGAAGTTTGATAATTGTTTCTCTGCAACTAATGGTCAGATCTGGATTTTTTGGTCCTCAAACATAACTCTGACAGTTAGAAATGATAATCTTCAGTTTCTTGGAGTTCACCTAACTAGTTCTACTCTCATTAAGCCAATGGATGCCTTTTTTATCCATGGTCTGAGAACCAGATTAGGAAGGAAGGATCTCTGGTCTGATCTTAGCTCATACAATCATTCTGAATCTTTGTTTATTGGAGATTTCAACTCCATTTCATTAATAACTGAATACAGAGGTCCATCTACTCCAAAATTTGGAAGTATGAGAGATTTTAATGATTTTATTAATGGAATGGGTTTGGAAGAAATCAACACTGTTGGGAACCTGTTTACTTGGACTAATAATCGTCTAAGATCTCCTACAGTTAAAAGACTTGATAGAGGTCTGTGTACTGCATCATGGTCTCTTTCTTTTCTTTCCTCTACAATTCAGATTCTGAATAGAGTTAGCTCAGATCACAACCCCTTGCTGCTGACTGTAGGTAGTGATATACCATCCAATCCGAGACCCTTTAGGTTCCTCAATACATGGTACAAGAGGAAAGATTTCAACGAAGTAATTAAGAAGGATTGGGATACTCCTATGCATAACTCTGGAATGCTAGCTTTTTACTTAAAATTAGTTAGACTTAAGAAAGCCTTAAAAATCTGGAACAAAGAGCATTTTGGTAACATTCATGATAATGTACTACAGGCAGAATTAGCCTTGCAGGCTCAGGAAGCCTTAACTGATCATGATGATTCTGTAAATAATCTGGTTAATCTTAGGGAGGCTAGGGCCAGATTAGTCAAGGCAATGTCTGAACAAAAGAATTTCTGGAAACACAAGGCTAAGATAAAATGGCTCCAAGATGGGGACAATAATACATCATTCTTTCATAAATCAGTACAAGATAAGAACAATAGATTGAGGATTACAAAAATTAAGGGTAGAAATGGTCAATGGTTGGAAAATACTCAGGATGTGGAGATGGAAGCTATATGTTATTATCAGGATCTTCTCAGTGAAGACTGCTCCACTGATAGCTCTCCATTCATATCTCATTTTCTCAATCATATCCCCAAGCTGGTTACTCAGGAAGATAATGAGAACCTATTAAAACCAGTCACAATTGAGGAGCTTAAGAGGATAGTTTGCAACCTTAATAAATCAAGCTCCCCAGGTCCGGATGGTTTTACGGCCAAATTCTACATAAAATCTTGGGATATAATAGCACATGATCTTCTTCTAGCTGTTCATGATTTTCAATCTTCATCTAACCTGCCTAGGGGTATAAGTAGTACATGGATCACCATAATTCCAAAGAAGAAAACCCCATCCTCATTTGATGATTATAGACCTATAAGTCTCTCCAATGTAATAAATAAGATTTGTTCTAAAGTGCTTATGGAAAGACTTAAATCTATTATGCCTAAGATTATCTCTCCAAACCAAACAGCATTTTTACATGGTAGGGATATTTCAGATAATGTAATTTATCTACAGGAAATGGTCAGATTCCTTAACAGAAAGAGAAGAGATCCGAACTGTATAATTAAACTTGATCTCAAAAAGGCCTTTGATAGGGTTAGATGGTCATTTCTATATAAAATTTTGGCAAAATTTGGTTTCCATGCAAAATTTATCTTCTCTGTTATGAAAAACTTGACACAGGCTTGGTTCTCTATTCTTATTAATGGTAAGCCAGTGGGATTTTTTCAATCTTCTAGAGGCATTAAACAGGGTGACCCTTTATCTCCATTATTGTTTAATATCTTTTCTGAGTCTTTTTCAAGGAGCCTGACCTACATTTTTGACATTGGTAAGCTAGACTACTTCGATCTCCCAGGTAATCCTCCAAGAATCTCTCACTTATCTTATGCTGACGATACTGTTATTTTCTTCAAAGCAACAAATCTAACCTTGGTTAGATTAAAGGCTTTTCTGTCCATTTTTGAGGAAGTCACTGGGCAGTCTATTAATTATAACAAGAGTGACATCTTCATAGGTAAGTATGCTACAGATCATAAAGTGAACCACATTAAAAGGATACTAGGAATGAAACTGGGTTCTTTCCCTTTCACCTACTTAGGAGTTCCAATCTTTACTGGTGCGGCCAAAAAGATTTATTTCCAACCACTCTTTGAACTAATTGATAATAAGATTGGTAATTGGAAAAATAGATGGATATCCATGGGTGGGAAAATTACTTTGATTGAGTCATGTATATATGCCATTCCACAACACATTTGGCAAGTTATTAAACCAAAAAAATTGATCATTTCCATCATTGAGAAAAAAATGAGTAAATTTTTCTGGGGGGATGATTTAAAAACAAAAAGATCTTGGAAAAAGTGGTCTGATTTGTGCCTCCCAACTGATCAGAATGGCTTAGGCTTTAGGTCTATATACACAATAATTAAAACATGCTCAGTTAAATTGTGGTGGAAGTATCAAATGGGTGATGCCCTCTGGACTCATTTATTGGCAGCCCTCCCTCAATCTTATAGGACCTCTCCTAACTGGAAGAGAATTTGTTCAGTTAATGTATGGGCTGAGGCTAACTCTAAAGTCATCATAGGGAGGGGTGATTGTAATTTCTGGACTTCAAATTGGCTTGATGTAGGTTCACTGATTGATTTGTATGATCATAATAGGGTGGATATTGATGTTGAATGTACAGTCTCTGCTTTCATAACTAACAAAGATCTTCTCATCACAAAAATAGAGCCATTTCTGTCATCTCACATTATCACTCTTTTGCAGGAGTCAAAACTTTTCCCCCACAGAGCTGATAGATTAATATGGAAACCAGGTATTTCTGGGAACTTCTCCTTCAAAGATACATATAATTTGCTATGCAACCACACAGGTACGACATCCTCTTCTAAACACCTTTGGAACCCCAGATTTGAGAAGAAAATCTCTGTATTTATGTGGAAAGTAATAAATTCTCTGTTGCCTTTTGATAACATACTCAGGAAACTGAGGTTTTGTTTGGCTTCTAAATGCTGTATGTGCAATAAGCATGAGGACTCTTTAGAGCATTTTTTTAATACATGTGATTTCTCTCTATCTGTATGGAGAATTATTCATCAGTTCATGGGTATTCGAGATAGAGCCTTCCCATCGGTTTGGGAAAGAATTTCATACTACTTTACTTTGCCTACTCTAACTTCTTTACATGCTATAATGATCCGTACTGCTGCTATCTTTACTTTTTGGAATATTTGGAAGATGAGAAATAGATACTTATTTGAATCTATCAAGCCTTCCTCCACCCTCGTGCTCCAACTCATTAGAAATCAGATTTTTTTCTCCTTCAGTGCAAATCCGGTTCATATAGCATCTCCTCTAGATGAGAGTATTGCAGAACATTCCTTTTTACCACTCCTTAAACTTTCCCCAAGGCCAAAAATCTGGAAAATTGCTTGGACTAGGCCTACATCTGGTTTCAAGCTTAATGTTGATGCTTCTTGGTCATGCAATACTTATAAGTACGGGATTGGAGTGATCATTAGAGACAGTAGAGGTGCTTTCAGGGGAGCCTACACTCTATTTACTAATGCTTTATCCCCTTTGGAAGCTGAATTGAAGGCTATTAAGTTTGCCACACAGATTTCACATGATTTAACTGGCCCCCTCTACATGGAATCGGACTGTCTTTCTGCGGTTCTTTTTACTAATGAACCACTCCGATGTCACTGGAACTGCTTTTCCTTAGCTGATGAGATTCATCAATCACTGAGTGACATCAAACTCGTACATATATATAGACAGGCTAACCTGGTGGCTCATACTCTTGCTAAACATTGTTTGCAACTAGAACGTGATTCATCTTTTATTACCATATCTGAACTTCCCAGCACTGTCCAAGGGTTAGTGAGACTAGATCAAATTGGCACCCCTGCTCTACGGTTTGTTTAATTAGTTCGGATGCTACTCATTCCCGCTCTTGACTGCAGGTTTCTGATGTTGCTGCTTGATATCTGCCTCCTGTCTGCTCATCACACAAGTCTCTTGGAATTCCAATTGTATTAAGCACAGTTTTCTTTCCCTTGGTGGAGCTAGCAAATCTTTTGAAGACTCTTGAACATTCCTGATCAGTGGAGCCTCCCCAAGTGAGACAGTCACATTGGATCAGGGCATAATGAAAGCTCACAACACTGAGGCCAAAGTTTACATTTTTAATTGCTCGTCTTTGTTCCAAAAATTAGAGGATACGCTCATGGTTGTCTTCTCTCTGACTGACTTGTGTCTCATTTTTTCGATTCACTAAGAAGTTCGAGAGTTCATCCTATAGCATCTCTAATACTTTTAGCTCATTCTTTTGGAAGCAATTTATGGTTGCTTCAAGAGCAATATGCTCAGTCTGTACATTAACTTAGCCTTGGCTTCTTTTATTCTGTTTATTACGGCTCGGGAAGGCCAATATAATTTCCCCCATCTATGGATGGCTTATTCAAAAAAAAATTTATCGAATATATGGGAGATACTGTGATAAGGAAAATCCCTCTATTTATGAGATTTGGATATACTTCAAGAAGCAGATAATGAATAAGAATATTACGGAGATAATCATGGAGAATTCTGATCCGCTCATGGCTATAAAAGGGGACAACCACGGCTGCATTCAATGCGGTTTTAATCAGAGAAAATCTGCACACAGATTTTCAATCTTTTGAGAGAATTGCAAAGAGCCAGAATTCTATGTTCCAACATACGTGACCTACCGTTCAAAGTTCAGAATCATATGCCTTAATTCCTCGGGAGGAGGAAATCCAGCGTCAATGAGTTTCGAGGTCAGGGGGAGTCTGATCAAGGCAGATCGTTAGCTAGGGGAGCTAGCAGAATGCACACGTTTAATTTGTAAAGATAAGTATTTTGTATGATGTACTTTGTACTGTATCTTTTTTATTAGTGGATTCATTCTAAACTGGGTCAGACCCCACAGATGTAGGTGGATTTCATCGAACTACGTAACCAAGTCTCGTGTCTTTAATGCTTTACTTTATTGCATACTTGATCAGATAGGTTGTGTTGGAACATACTAGTAAGAATTAGAAAATTTTGGTAAAACCAAATTTCACAGAGAATAGATTTATCTCCTAACATTGATTGTTATAAGACCAAATTCCTAATATACATTTGTTAGAACTCTTCTTATAAAAACGTCCATATATATATATATAGAAATACTTTTAGTTATTTTAAAATTTAATTATTGTTACACCATCTTCATTGCTTTTCGAACTGTTACAAAAGAACTTGCATTTATATATATTTAGACTTTTACATGTGGAAATATGTAATTAGAGCATGTTACTTCTCGCTAGATACTTTCACTAGAAATAAATAAAAAGGAGACCCTACTCCAGTAGCCCAAGTAGTCCAAGATGAGTGTGAAAGGTTATAAACTACATGTATATATGTATTATGTGTATATGTATATGTGTATATATGTGTGTATATATATGTGTGTGTATATGTGTGTATATATAAGTGTATATATATGCATGCATGTATATATATATATATATGTATGTATATACAGTGGCGGAACTAGGACGTTATGTAAGGGGGGCTAAAAAGAGACAAATTCGTTTTCAATGCTAAATACAACAGTTTTTAACAAACAATGCTTACATAATAATATGAATACACAATAATTAGATTTTTACAGCTACGACAAATCACTACATAAAAAACTAATTTCTAATACTTGCGTTGCTAGAACTAGGACCACTAACCACATAGATAACTATATCCTACGATGTTGCATAAGCTGATAACGTGCAAAATTGGTTCGTTATCGATCCCAACAAAAATTTCCTTCTCATTATGCACTGTCATAACATAATTCATCCATTCATCTCCCATTCTGTTGCGTAAATCAGTCTTGATTCTCTTCATGGCTGAAAAACCTCGTTCAACAGAAGCAGTTGCAACTGGTAGAACTAAGGTTAACTTAATAAGACGATACACCAGTGGAAAAGTTGTATGTCTGGTTGTTTGAACCATCTTTTGAGCAAGACTTCCAAAGTCCTCAATAGCCAAAAACTCATTATCAAGCTATACAGAGAAGTCACTTGGATATAGTTCAGTAAGACGAACTAACTTACCAATATCAAACTTAGAAAATGAATCTCTTGGATCAAGGCAAGCCATACAAGTGAGTAACTCTGTATTTTCTTCCAGGAACTGATTGTTCATTTCATGAATCATCCTATCAACAAGCTGAAGAAAAGTATCAACACGAAAAGAATCACCATGGGTCTGCATTTGTGAAAGTCGTTTCCTACGACCATAAACTCTCTATTCATCTTCCATATTAACTACCAAGATTTCATGGTTAACACAAAATGTGTTGACTTCATTTAACAACTCATCCCAACCATTCTCTCTGTATTGTTGCAACTCAAACTTCATTGTATTCATTATACTCATAGCCAACACCAGATATACATGGGTAGCTTTTCTTAAAGAAAATTTGGTGGAAGTATTTAGAAGTCTGGTGATAAAGTTACAGCCTGAAAAAGGAAAACCAATTGGAACGATTGTTCAAATTTGTAGTGATCATGGTAGAGAATTTGAAAATTCTCAATTTAGTGACTTCTGTGATGAGCTCGGGATTCAACACGAGTTTTCTGCACCAATCACTCCTCAGCATGTTTTAGAACGGAAAAATAGAACCTTGCAAGAGATGGCTCAAGTTATGTTAGTAGAGAAAGAAATTCACAAAAAATGGTGGGCAGAAGCTATTAACACAGCTTGCTATACGATTAATCGAGTATATCTGCGTCCATTCACCAGCAAAACATCTTACGAGATTTGGAAGGGTAGCAACCAAATGTCTCATACTTTCATGTGTTCGGAAGCAAGTGCTACATCCTCAGAGATGGAGAGCAATTGGCAAAATTTGATAATCGCAGTGATACTGGAATTTTTCTTAGGTATTCCGTCAACAACCGTTCTTATTGTGTTTATAACCATCAGACCAACACACTTATAGAGTCTATAAATGTTATTGTGGACAATTATGAAGAATGACAAAAGTTAGATGTCATAGAAGAAGAACCTGGTAACACTCATGTTCCAACACAGCCTCGTCAACCTGACAAGGCAGATCCATCAAATGTTGGAACATCTGAGTAGACTGATGTTGAACCAGTTGACACTGAGCATGTTGGAACATCATCCCCCACTGTCGTTCTATGTTCCAAAACAGGATCAACCTGAATCAATGGCACAGAGTACTTGACCAGTTCCTCGGGTGGATTACAGGAAGTTGGCAGGATTACAATGCTTCATCTCTATCGTTGAACCCAAGAACTACAAGGAGGCATTATTGGACGAATACTGGATTACTGCAATGTAAGAACAACTAGTTCAGTTTGCAAGGAATGATGTATGGTATCTCACTCCTCGCCCTTAAGGTGTAAATGTCATCGGCTCAAAATATATTTTCAAGAATAAATCTGATGCTGATAGATATATTACTCGAAACAAAGCCAAACTGGTAGCTCAAGGATATACACAAGTGGAAGCAGTCGACTTTGATGAGACATTCGCACCAGTTGCCAGGTTAGAGTCAATTCGAGTTTTACTTGCTATTGCCTATTCTATGAACTTTACTCTGTATAAAATGGATGTCAAGAGTGCATTTCTAAATGGTGTGGTAAATGAAGAAGTTTATGTGGAACAACCCAAAGGATTTTAGGATCCTCATTACCCTCATCATGTATATCACCTCAAGAAGGCTCTATATAGCTTAAAGCAAGCACCAAGGGCATGATATGAATGACTTACTAACTTTCTTCTTCAGAAAGGTTATCATCGAGAAGGAGTAGATCACACTTTATTTGTGCTTGAAAAATCATCAAAAATTCTTATTGCCCAAATTTATGTTGATGATATAGTATTCGGCTCTACTTCACCATCCATGGTACATGATTTTGTTACAGTTATGCAAGCTAAATTTTAAATGAGCATGGTTAGAGAGCTCATATACTTTCTAGGACTGTAAGTTAAGCAAGGGAAACATGGACTATTCATACATCAAAGTAAGTATACACTGAATCTAGTAAAGAGATTTGGTTTAAGCAATGCCTGAGCAGTTCGAACACCTATGGGAATTTCTGACAAACTGGTCAAGGATGAGAAAGGAGTCGTAGTTGATCAAAAGTTATACAGGGGAATGATTGGGAGTCTATTGTATTTAACAGCAAGTAGATCATATATATGTCTCAGCGTAGGAATTTGTGCAAGATTTCAGGCTGATCCAAAGGAGTCTCATCTCACTGCAATCAAAAAGAGTTATTCGATATATTAGTGGGACTTCTGAGTACGGTGTACAGTATTCTAAGAATCAAGATTCAAATTTAACTGGGTACAGTGATTCTGATAGGGCTGGTAACGCTGATGATCAAAAGAGCACTACAAGTGGATGTTTCTTTATTGCTACGAACCTAGTGTCTTGGTATAGTAAGACACAAAATTTGATATCCTTGTCTACTACAGAAGCTGAATATCTTGCTGCTGGGATTTGTTGTGCACAATTGTTATGGATGAAGCAAATGATGAACAACTATGGAATTCATCAAGGCCCATTGAAGATCTTATGTGACAACACAAGTGCCATTGATATTTCAAAAAATCCAGTCCAATACTCTCGAACTAAGCATATTGACATAAGGCCTCATTTCATTAGAGATCTTGTTGAAAGGAAGGAAGTTGTGGTAGTCTATGTTTCAGCACACGAGCAATTTGCCGATATCTTTACAAAGCCATTAGACACTGCCACTTTTGAAAGTCTCAGATAACACTTAGGTGTTTGTCAAATTTGAGGTAATTCTTGCTGTTATTTAGTTACAAATATTTTATTTTTTCCGTCGAGAAATTCAGAAAAACAAAAAAATAAAAAGAAGAAAAGTTTTACAAAAATAGAAGTTGTATAGTTATGGTATGTTGGAAGTTGGAAGTTGGAAGTTGGTATGCTTTGAGTTGATGTCTTGAGTTGACAAGAGAGAAAAGAAACATCATCGCTCATCTCGAAAAAGGAAAAAAAATTCACGGCAACCAAGGAAGTTAAGTGAAGAGTTCGAGTTGGTTTTAAAATTGTCTAAATCTCTCCAAATCCCTCTCTTTTTGGCCACTCTCCCACTCATCTTGGTGTCCTTCGAATTCTTGTTGCCAAATCCCTCCACGATTCTTCTCTATGCAAGATATCCTTACCGAAAGATGTCTTCAATTCCCCGAGGATGACTATGTTGAACAAAGAGAAGAGAATGAAGAATCCAGTGGTTCAAGCTTTGATGGTGACGGCCAGGATGAACATACCAGAGACAAAGGAAAGGGTCCATATCGGAAGGTAACATATCCCAATCCTCCAACTCTTGAAATTCATGGAATGGAATTTAATACTGTAGACGAGATATTTGAATGGCTGGAAGCAAATAGAACTACAGTAGATTTTACCAAGATTAAGAGTATAGAGGGGGAATTCTTGAATGTTAATGTCAAAGAATTTGTGTCCGGTGATATTGGAAATCTATGGGATATTGAAAACTATAAAGTTAAATTTCTGAGGGGGAGGTATGGTGTGTATAGAGGGAAGGACAAGTTTCACGTTTATTCATCTATACCTTTTCCGAGTTATGTTTTTATTAGAGATATTAGCTATGATGAGGCAGCAGGGTGAGATGTGATCAAGTCTATAGATAGGTTTCCTGTAGGATTCTTTGATTTGAAGGCTGCTTAGGGAATGGAGGAATTGAGAAAACCGGTGATAATTGAAGTCTCGGACAGTGAAGAAGAAAATGATGTCTATGTTCCAACACAGAATGCAGAGTTTGAAAATATTAAGGAGATGGACATTGATGATAAATAAATAGGAGAAGTGTTTCCAGAAAGAAAGGTGATTTCTGAGAGGACCGTAGATCTAGAGACATACGGGGCTAGTGGGCTTTCTAATTTCTTGGAGTTAATAGGGATAATGAGGGCTGCCACTGTACAGATTTAGTAAAATAGACAGGTATTCATTTAAGTATACTTGAATTTAATGGCTAGAAATGTAGAGGTTGATTCCCCTTGGTTTGAGAGAGTATATGTAAGGGGGAAGATTATTGACTTCTCAGCTGCCACGATGAACAGGATTTTGGGGCTGCATACTCCAGAATTTGAGAGAGTGTCTCCAAATGATCTAGGAGTGTCGGATGATCATATTTTGGAGGCAATCTCAGGAGGATACAAGACCAAATGGCTTGAAACTGGTTATTCACAAGCTTCCTGTCTGTCCTCGAGATTATTCGGTCTATATCAGGTAGCAGTAAACAGCTGGATGCCTTCATCCAACACTACTGCCTTGACTAGAGAAATGGCTAAACTGTTGTACTATATTGGAACACAGAATCAGTAAACCTTGGGTTGTTCATACAACAGAATCTAGTGAGGCAAGCTACAACTCCAAAGGCAAAACAAGCTATTGTGTATCCCTGCTTGATTTCTGCATTGGTTAAGAGTGCCAAGGTGAAGGGGGATGCAAAAGATGTGATTATAGATGCAGAGTTCTTACTGCCTAACAAGAAAACCTTTGGTATGAGGCATGTTCATGATCTTCCTTGGAACCCTGAAGTCTCTACTTCTGCAGCAGCTGACAAGACAGCCAAATTGGGGGTACTGAATGCAAAGCTGGGGGCGATAGCAATTCAAATGGCAGCACTAGAAGCAGAGAAGGCTAAAGGGGAGGTGGAGAAAGCGCAATTAGAGGCATAGACTGCTGCTCCTAAACGGGGATGATTTTCTGATGTATCTATGTTCCAACATAGATCTGGTGTCACATTCAGGGGGAGCTTGCTTTCTGTTTATGTCTTCTTCTTTTTTTGGTTTATTGGCCTTTGACATCTTCATGGCCCCATGGGGAGAATATTTTGGCTATTTTGGCTGTAATCTGATTGTTTATTTTTTATGGTATTTTGGAATTCTTGTATTCTGTTCTGATTAGTATTTTGATAAAATTCTGGTATTCGGCTGGTATTCTTTTATATCAGATTCAGTATTTTTCATATGTTTTAACACAGGTGGATTTGGGAAGACCTATGTGTTTGAGTACAAGTTTTTCGTCGTGATATTAATGTCCAAAAAGTTTTGGATCCACAAAAGGTCAAAGGGGGAGATTGTAAAGTCAAGTGGTATTCATTGAATATTTTAATTGGCAATTTTTGTGAACATATAACGAAAATCTTTCCATGTTGGAACATGCAGATTAGCATAAACACGCCAATCAGATTTTGCGAGAAAGAAAACAGAATATTATGGTATTTGTGATTTATAGAAATTTGAATATTCTGTTGCATATCAGGCGTGTAGAAGCATAGTTGGTTTATGGAAAATCCCTACAAATATGGTGTTGATACTATCAAATATATGAGAGATATTGTGATAAGGAAAATCCCTTTATTTATGAGATTTGGATATGCTTTAAGGGCAGATAAGGAATAGGAATATTATGGAGATAATCATGGAGAGTTCCAATCTGCTCATGGCTTTAAAAGGGGACACCACGGCTGCATTCAATACATGAATTAAACATAGAAAATCTGCACACAGGTTTTCAATCTTTCGAGAGAATTGCAAGAGCCAGAATTCTATGTTCTAACATACGTGACCTGCCGTTCAATGTTCAGAATCATATGCCTTAATTCCTCGGGAGGAGGAAATCCAACATCGACGAGTTTCAAGGTCAAAGGGAGTCTGATTCAGGCGGATCGGTAGCTAGGGGAGTTAGCAGAATTCACACGTTTGATAAGTAAAGATAAGTATTTTGTATGGTATACTTTAAACGGTCTCTTTCAGATTAGTGGATTCATTCTGAACTGGGCTAGACCCCACATATGTGGATGGATTTCACCGAATTTCGTAACCAAGTCTCCTGTTTTTAATGCTTTACTTTATTGCATACTTGGTTAGATATGTTGTATTGGAACATACTAGTAATAATTGGAAAATTTTGGTAAAATCAAATTTCACTTAAGTTTACTTCAAATTAATATTTAATGCAACTGAGAGACTAAAACTTCATCTAGCAGCCAAACATGTTGGAAGTTGACATTGAGAAGTTCGCTACGCCACAAGCAGGTAATGTTTTGGCCCTTTTTTGCATTATGGCGCCTGTGTTTATTCTTTTAGTCAGTGCAACCCTACAAGTTGGTTAGGTTAAATTTATCAATTATTTAGGCAAGAAAACTGCTATTTTTTCATATTCATCTTTGATCGAGTAATATTTGTTTAAAATGCAGCTGACGGCTTCATCAAAATTCTGTACTCTAAAGTAGAAGTGTTATGTGACTGGATCGTTCTATATTCTTGCATTCCATGGTGCCTTGATATAGCTGTGTTTCCTCCTTCATTGTGTTTGTTCTTATGTCATTACTTTGTGCACTTCAGAAGATTGGTTCTCGATTGATGAGAAGGAACCTGTAGCTCATCCTGTTGTGGAATTGATTGAAGGGGCCGACATGAATCCTTCTGATTTCAATGATTAGTTATAACAAATTTTTTAAATAGTACTTGATAAAAAATTCTAAAATTTACATTTTCATAACTAGTTGAAGGGTGACTTTTAGGATTGGCGATCCTTACGTTAGGGGCCAGCTCGGTCCATATCGATTTAGGACAAACTAAAAAGAGAACATTAGCTTCGAAATGGCTGGAGGAATTTATAATCCCTATCGGTACATGGGAGTCCCCAAATGTTCTTGCAATTAAAGTTTGTGACAAAGACCATTTTGTTTAGAGCTATAAATTTGGTTATTCGGGTTGGACTCGGGTTCGGGTTAAACAGATTTGGGTAGAAACAGAATGGATCAAAATGGGTTTAGGTTGAAGCAGGTCAAAATCTGTTTGTCGGGTTGATTCGGGTTGGGTCGGGTTGAAACAGGTTCGAGTTGAAACGGATCAAAGTCTATTAGTCGGGTTGGTTTGGGTCGGGTTGGGTCAAAATGAGTTCGATTTGAGATGAGTTGAGGTCTGTTAGTCGGGTCGGGTCGAAACATGTTCGGGTTGAAAAATGTCGAAGTCAGTTTGTCAGGTTGGATCTGGTAAATGTCAAGTCAGAACGGGTTGGGTTACACTACTAGAAAACAAATATATATGCACGGTATGTCAATGCTAGAAGAGCAATACTGGTGCTAGGAATTTTATAGGTACAGACAATCTGGCAAATGAACCAAAAAAATGGTGCCTATGAATAAATCCAGCACTGGTTCACTGAATACCGGTGCTAGATACCGGTGCCTTTGAAGAAAAAAATTGTTTGAATTTAATAATTTTCAGCATCGATTTTGGCCGAATGACATACACCGGTGCTAATACCAGTGCCTATGCCCAGAATAGTAATTTTGGCGGATAAAATTGTGGTGGGAAAATAGCTAGCCACGATATAGGTTGTAACATACTGGGTTACCAGGTTTGGCCCAGTATATCAGGTCAGAATCAGGTTTTGGGTTGAGTACGGGTCGAGTCGGGTTCGGGTCGGGCCCAAAATATCATGTCAGAATTGGATTTTGGGTTGAGTTTAGGTCGAGTCGGGTTCGGGTTTGGACCCAGATTATTAGGTCAGAATTGGGTTTCGGGTTTAGTTTGGTTCAGGTTCAAGTTTGGGTTAATATTTTGCAGGTTGGAATCGGGTTCGGGTTGAGTTCGATCGAGTTGGTCCAGGTCGAGTCAGAGATTGACAGCTCTAATTTTGTTGACGACAAGACGGGGTCTGTTCTTACCTAAAACGTATGTTTTGAAGAAGAAAATCATAATTGCATTCACATTTTGCTTGAAGAATTCCTTCCACCTTTATGTGATTTCTGTATCTCCAAATGATAGTTTCCCATCTGTCAGAAATTGCTTTTATCTTGGAAAGTTCTTTCCTCACTTTCCTTAGCTAAGTATACTTATCAATTGAAGGCTTTGTTTGTATTCAGAATTAGAATAAATCAATTAGAAGATTAGATAATACTTTTATTTCATGTTGACTAGGCGTAGAGTTATATTTAGACTAGTTTTCTTTGTACTCTATATATACTCTTCATCATTAATCATTATGAAAAATGACTTTATCATGGTATCAGAGCAAACCTGGTTCTAAACCCCCCATTTTTTGTGGCTCCCTCCTCGCCCCCTTGCCGCTTTGCTCTCCTCCCCTCTTATTCTTTGCAATTTTTTATTCTCTCATTATGTATGTGGGAGGCCGTCGCCGTACCTCTCAAAGTTAATATTTATAAGCCCTTTTTGCTTACTATCTACAACTAAGTAGATAGCAGCAAGTTGGGTCCACGAAGAAGGGGGATTTTCTCAAGCGTTTAAGCACAAAAGGTTGCTATTAGGCTAGGAGTAGATATATATACATACATATAAAAGCATGTAAATGGGGAGTTTGGTTGGTTGTGGTCCTAAGTTATAAAAGTTAAAAGACAAGACAGCTAGCAAAGTTAACTAACTATGCTAAATCATAAAACAAAGCTGAGAAAGGGGGTTTTAAAACTACAAAAGATAAAGACTTGGGGGCAATTGATATCCACTTCCAAACCAATTGTAGATCATTGAACCATTCACTCATCATATCACCAAACATAACATTCATTAGGTTAAACCTAGAACAAACCACATTCAAGGTTCAACCTTTCATGGCATCTATAGGATAAATAAGAGAACAATCCACATTAACATACTTATCTAGCAAGAATCACAACACATTATGCACAAGAAGGTCTAAGTTCATATTCTTAGATTTTCATGTAAATGAGCTAAAAAATTCGTCACTTTCCTAACTCCCTAACACTTCAATCATACAAACACTTCCTATTCTCAAACAACCCATGGCATAAATGAAGTGAAACATAGCATTAAGAACACATGAATGCTAAATAACAAAGGCTTCAAGAATGAACAAAACAATCTATTCACTACTTCGACTACTTGTTGTGAAGATAAATCTTCTATCTTTCTTAGGTAGTAGTTTGCAAGAGTGAATTCGACATCTCTTGTCAAACCTCACCAATAAATCCCTTAGTACTAAGAGTATCCCACTGATGACATTTAGCACAAAGAATCAACAAGCTTGGCAACACTTATAAACACTACACCGTGTTAAAGCATTTAACCAACTCATGCATTTACACAAGATAGGTCAAGAATGATCGACATTCATAGACCTCTTTCATTTTATATCTAAAACAAACATGACAACAAGTTCGACATCATCACATTCATCTAGCGATTATAAACACACCAACATCATTTAAGAAGCTCTAACTCACGCTCTTGGATTCCACATTAAAAGAGGGGAGAATTAGCTACTTTCTCCCAACCCTAACAAGTAATCATACAAGAAATTCATATACTCAAGCTTCCAACAACATCAATGCCATTAACAATTCACATTCAAAGCTCAATAAATGCACAATAGCAAAAGCACCAAATATATATATATATATATATATATATATATGGTTCTTACTACATAGAAATGAAAGCTTCAATCCTTTGCTCCCAAGATAAAACTAAGCTAGATAATACACAGACATGATTAACCTACAAAAACTAAGAAAAGAAAGAAGGAAAAACTAGGGTTTGAACCCACAAAAAAAATGCAGGAAGAATAAGGTTTCCAAAGCTGCTGAAGAGGAGAGGATAAGGTGAGTATTATAGTGCAAAAAATCAACAAGGGTTTCTGACCCCTCGTCCGTCGCGAGTCGCGACGGACTCCAAGTCTAGCACCATTTCTTCTTTCTCTTTTTTGTTTCATAGCCTCCCCTACTGTTCACTTTTTTAATTCTTTAAATCTTCGAAAGCTCAATTACAAGTCTTCAAATATTCAAATTTTCAAAGGTATTCTTCAAAGTCTTCAAACAAATTGCATTGTCACACAAATTCTCTAAAAAAGTAATAAAAGCGTAAAAGTTGCTTTTAATCCTCCTCAGAGAACTTCAAGGCAAAATGTCTCATTTAGAGCACAAAAGTATACAAAAGTAAATCCTAAAAGTCCTAATATAATCGTATAAAATAGGCACATTAGTATGAAAAGAAATTATCCTATAATACCTTGCTCCACATGATGACTATCAAACTGTCATCATCCAAATATTTTTTGTGGAAGCGTCAAGCTGGCTATGTTCTCAAGCCCCAGAAGCTGTATGGATTTCTTGATGGTTCTAAGCCCTGCCCAACAGTTCCTCCTCTTTCTCCGGCCGACGCCTCTTTCACCACCTACGCTCAGGCTACCGACGCCACTCCCATTCACAGCGCCACTACCAAGCCCGATCAAATGGAGGCCAACTTGAAGGCTGATGTGTCCATTTTATGCGGATATTTTAGGGTTTTTAGGATTAGGTTTTGGACAATTTTTTGCTCTGAATGTGGCATTTTGCCTTGAAATCATTTAAGGAGCGATAAAAGCGACTTTGGCGTTTTTATCACTTTTTAGATGATTTTGTGTGACAAGGTGATTTGTTTGAAGACTTTGAAGATTTGAAGACTTTGAAAGATATCTTTGAAGATTTGAAGACTTACATTTGAGCTTTGTGAAGATTTGAAGAAGTGAAGAGGTGAAGAAAGGAGAGCAAAGCAACGGATGAATGATGATCCAGGGTTCTCAGAATTTTCCGAGAAGAATCAGCCTTCAAGAGTGGCACCATTGGATTCCTCTTCTCGAGCACTATAAAATCGACTACAAGAACTCCCGAAATGGATCAACGGTTCACCCGGAGGAAGCAAAACAAAACAGGGCTGGAGTTACTGATTTGGTCGCGACTCGCGATGAAGCTCGTCGCGAGTCGCGACGACAGCGTCCAGTCAGCCCTGCAGCAGCTTTTTTCTCCCCTTTTTCTTCCCCTATAAATACCTCTTCACCCCCTTCTTTTCCACAGCTTTTGGCCCCTGTTTTGGGCCAAAACCCTAGCTTTTCTCTTCTTGTTTTCTTAGTTTCTATGCCTTTTGTTGTTCTAGAGTAGTTTTTGTACTTGGGAGCAAGGATTGAAGCTTCCATTTCTATGTAGTAAGGAGCATTTATATCTATCTATTTAGTGTTTTTGCTATTGTGCTTTTATTGTGCTTGAATGTTAATTGTTGATGCCATTGATGTTGTTGAAAACTTGAATGAAATACTTGTATGAATTGCTAGCTAGGGTTTGGGGGATTTGGGTTAATTTCCCCCCTTTTCTTGTTAGGAATGTATGAGTATGATTTAGGGCTTTTGATTGTGCTAATGGATTGATAATGTGCTAGATGAATGTGATTGATGTTAAACTCTTCGTCATGTTCGTTTGTGTAGCAAACGAGAGAGTTATATGCACTTGGATGAATGTGCGTTGCACGTTCATCCAATCTCGTGTAATTGCATGAATTGGTTAAATGCTTAGTCACGATGTAGTGGTCATAAGCATTGCCAAGCTTGTTGGTTCTTCGTGATTAAATGCCACCAATGATACCTTGAGTCGTGGTCGCGACAACGGGAGTCATTGGTGAGGTTTGACAAGAGATGTCAAACTCACTCTTGCAAACTACGAACTAAGAAGGATAGGAGTTTAGTCTCCACAACAAGTAGTTGAAGTATTGAATAGATGATTTTAACTCATCCTTGAAGCATTTGTTATTTAGCATTTGTGTATTCTTGATGGTGTGTTTCACTTCACTTGTGCCATGAGTTGTTTGAGCATAGGGAGTGCTTGTATGATTGAATTGGTTAGGTGTTAGGAACGTGACGAATTCCGTAGCTCCTTTGCATGAAAATCTATGAGCGTGAACTTAGAACTTCTTGTGCATAATGTGTTGTGATTCTTGCTAGATGGGTATGTTGATGTTGAGTCATGTAATGCTATATGATAGAATGAGTGAATGATTCAATGACCTACATTAGATTTGGAAGTGGACATCCCTTGCCCCCAAGGCTTTTTATCTTTGTAGTTTTAAAACCCCTTTTCTTAGTTTTGTTTGATGATTAGCATAGTCACTTGACCTTGCTAGTTATCTTGTCCTTTTACTTTCGTAACATAGGAACAACCAACCAACCCCCCCCATTTACATGCTTTTATGTGTGTGTATATATATCTACTCCTAGCCTAATATCAACCATTGTGTGCTTAGACGCTTAGGAAGATCCCTCTTCTCCTTGGACGACCCCGATTTGCCGCTCTCTACCTAGTTGTAGAAAGTAAGGAAAAAGGGCTTACAAATTATCTTTTGCATAGGGGGCGCGACGACCGCCCTCCTATCAAAATGGCGCCGTTGCCGGGGAAGAGGCATTTATTTTTAAGTATTTAGGTGTATTTGGTTGTGTATTGGCTAGTTGTTTTTATTTTCCACTACTTGGTGGTTGTTTTTGTTCGGAGTAGGTATTGCTTGAGTTCTTGGTAATTTATTTTATCGAGAATCCTTGCACTATGATTCCGAACTTTTGAAAAAAAAAATTTAATGGAGCATCTCACCTTGAGGGAACTCATGATGAGAAGAAAGGCTCAACAAGCAAGGTTTTGTAGGATGTGTCGCTCCGACCATCCTACCGAATCTTGCCCTTTGTTGTGGGAAAAGCACGATGACCGAGAAAGAACCCTTGGTTTTCAAAACCATGGGTACTATGAAGAGTGCTATCAAGAGGTTGGAGATGTTGATTTTCAAGGGCAAAATGTTCAAGAGTGTTTTCCATACCACAACTCTAACAATCCGGAATGGCGTGGTAGTCTGGATTGGTGGTATGAGAATGAGCCGGAAAACCAACATTACGAGCAACCTAGTTGGCCATCACCACCCTATACCATACCCCAAAACCAAGCCCAACAAGGAAGTTCAAGTTTGACACGTGAGGATGTCTTAAACACCATAGCAAACTTGAACTCCTTTACTAGTGAGGAGCCGGATACCCAGCTCTCCTCTAGTGTTGAGGCCATTGAGGGGCATGCGAGGAACATATTAGAGGTATTGGCCAGCATGGAAGCTCGTGATTATGAAAATACACCATCCCAACTTGAACTCGATGACTCGGTGAGTGAGGTCACCAATAAAAATGATTTTGAGTTTGAAAGGGATGAGGAGTTGGTTGTAGAGGATAGAAAGATGGAGGAAGAGGTGATAGTGCTACATCCATTAGCATCGTCACCCCTTCTCCCACCTAGTGAACCAACTCCACCATTTTTGGAAGTTTTGAGGGAAACGAGAGAGGAGCCGAAAGATTATCCCAAGCTCCCTAACCACTCAATTCCCTTTGAACCATCTCCACCTCCACAAAACTTTCCTCTTGAAAGTTTTGTACCCCCACCTCTCGACTTTTGGAAGCTCATGGTGAAGGGGTTCAAGCCTTCACCATACGGATAACATTAGGGTCGTGCCGACGACCTTAAAAATATGGAGCTTCGTCGTGCCGACGACGTTGAATAAATTCGGCATTTCTTTTAGTTTTTGTTTCTTAGTTTGTGTTTCTTAGTTTGTTTTTGTTGTTGTTTTGTTTTGTTCTTTTTATGGCATGTTTTTCTGTGATTTTTTAGCAACATGAAGTGCATTGCAATGAAGGAGATGAAGGAACGAGATCAATGAACGAGGAAAGAAAGCTTGGACAGTTGGTAAGAAAACGAAAAATTTTTAAGCCTGGGATACCCTGTCGTCGCGAGTCGCTATGAGCTTCGTCGCGAGTCGCGACGAACAGGGGAGAAAAATCCACTCCCAGCACCAACTTTCCGCGAGTCGCGTTGACCTCGCGATGCTCGTCGCGAGTCGCGATGAGCTTCGTCGCGAGTCGCGACGAGCTCAGAATTTTTGGGCTCTCGGAACCAACTTTCCGCGAGTCGCGACAGACTCGCGATGGGCCATCGCGAGTCGCGACGAAGAGGTCGCGAGTCGCGACGTGATCAGAAAAATTTTCCAAAAATTATGCTCCCGACCTCTACTTTTCGCGAGTCGCGACGAACCCGTCGCGATTCGCGATGAAGTCCGTCGCGAGTCGCGACCACTTCAGTCGCGAGTCGCAATGAAAATTCCAAGTTTTCATTTGATCTTAAACATTGCATGATTCTTCCTTCTTCTCCACCCAACACTCCCAAGAACCACCACATCTCCACTCATTCTCAACCATCCTACATATATTGGCATATGAACATTCTGGCATCTTTCTAGTACATTTGTCGATTGTAGTATGCCTACTACATCATTGTGATCGTAAGTGCATATCCTATAATGATGCTTGTATACATGTCAATTTATGTTGGATATTTTTCATGATTATTCTTATAGTGTTGGTTGAGTGTGATTTGGTTGTTCTTTGAAAATACTATGGTTATTAACTCTTGATGCTAAACCTAGTATTACATATCCTTATGTACTTGTGAGTTTAATGTGTTCTTCGTGGTGTTAGTCTTGATCAAACGGCGCCATGGAGACAATGCTTTTCTCGAGAGGTGAGTTCTTCTACGGCATCTTTGCTCACCCGTCCGGTTCCGACACCTATTTCGGGACCATACAAGTGCTTGGATTGCGCCATATCACCGGCGAATTATGGAGACACGGGTGTCATTCTACCCCCTTACCTTGATTTTTATTATTCTTGCCTTATATGTTTACATTGAGGGCAATGTGATGTTTTAAGTGTGGGGAGGGGTTAGAGGAATCATATGCATGCTAGCTTGTTTTGGAATGCTTTTTGCTAATTTTCATTGGAAAAACATGAGAAAAAAAATAGAAAAACAAAAAGAAAAAAAATATATAGAAAAACAAAAAATATATAGAAAAAGAAAAAAAAAAGAAAATCCGCTAAGTTGAAAACCCGAGAGGGCAACTTAGGCAACATTGGGGGCCCGGATAGGTCGAAAATCTGAAAGGGAGGCCTAGGCAAAAATGAGAGGCTAAAATGTGCGAAAAAAGGTGAGATGTGAGCTAAAGAAACATGATGTGTGGCTAGGATGAAAACTCGAAAGAGCTCCTAGGCAAAATGAGAGAAAAAGAGAGAAAAAGAAAAATTCTGAGATTTCACTCATTTGCCGGCGTTGGAGTCATAAGGTTGCGGTTGTCACATGGATGGATCGGGTAGCTCAACATCTATAGACCTCTTGGGATTGGGTAGCTTAGTGGGTTAGGAAACGAAGTGTGGGTATGAAATTCCTTATCTCTTTCTACTTCGTTTTTGGTTGATATATTGGCATTAGGTGAAGCATGTGTTTGAACCTCTTATATGGCTTTAGCTTCATTTTATGTCATTGGATTTTGGTGGATATATTGGCATTAGGTGAAGTATGTGCTTAAACCTCTTAAATGGTTTTAACTTCATCTTGTGTCATTGGACTTTGGGAATATCAATTATGGGCTTTGAAATATTTTTATGGGTAGTGAATTGATAAGTGGTAGGTTTGGTTAGATTTAGGATTGGGGATGTGTGTGTGAAAAATTCTCATGTGAGCTTTTATTTTGGGATTTATGATATTGAGAGTTTTTGTGAGGCTTTGTTTGGGGGATTAGTTTAGGATATGGCCATATGAGTTCCTCTGTGTACTTGGATCTTTTCTTACTCGAGGGCGAGTAAGGTTTAAGTGTGGGGAGGTTTGATGAGGCCATTTTATGTGGTTATTTTAGGGTTTTTAGGATGCGGATATGTCATTTCCTCCGTGTGCTTGAATCTTTTCTTACTCGAGGGCGAGTAAGGTTTAAGTGTGGGGAGGTTTCATGTGTCCATTTTATGCGGATATTTTAGGGTTTTTAGGATTAGGTTTTGGACAATTTTGTGCTCTGAATGTGGCATTTTGCCTTGAAATCATTTAAGGAGCGATAAAAGCGACTTTGGCATTTTTATCACTTTTTAGATGATTTTGTGTGACAAGGTGATTTTTTTGAAGACTTTGAAGATTTGAAGACTTTGAAATATATCTTTGAAGATTTGAAGACTTACATTTGAGCTTTGTGAAGATTTGAAGAAGTGAAGAGGTGAAGAAAGGAGAGCAAAGCAACGGATGAATGATGATCCAGGGTTCTCAGAATTTTCCGAGAAGAATCAGCCTTCAAGAGTGGCACCATTGGATTCCTCTTCTCGAGCACTATAAAATTGACTACAAGAACTCCCGAAACGGATCAACGGTTCACCCGGAGGAAGCAAAACAAAACAGGGCTGGAGTTACTGATTTGGTCGCGACTCGCGATGAAGCTCGTCGCGAGTCGCGACGACAGCGTCCAGTCAGCCCTGCAGCAGCTTTTTTCTCCCCTTTTTCTTCCCCTATAAATACCTCTTCACCCCCTTCTTTTCCACAGCTTTTGGCCCCTGCTTTGGGCCAAAACCCTAGCTTTTCTCTTCTTGTTTTCTTAGTTTCTATGCCTTTTGTTGTTCTAGAGTAGTTTTTGTACTTGGGAGCAAGGATTGAAGCTTCCATTTCTATGTAGTAAGGAGCATTTATATCTATCTATTTAGTGTTTTTGCTATTGTGCTTTTATTGTGCTTGAATGTTAATTGTTGATGCCATTGATGTTGTTGAAAGCTTGAATGAAATACTTGTATGAATTGCTAGCTAGGGTTTGGGGGATTTGGGTTAATTTCCCCCCTTTTCTTGTTAGGAATGTATGAGTATGATTTAGGGCTTTTGATTGTGTTAATGGATTGATAATGTGCTAGATGAATGTGATTGATGTTGAACTCTTCGTCATGTTCGTTTGTGTAGCAAACGAGAGAGTTATATGCTCTTGGATGAATGTGCGTTGCACGTTCATCCAATCTCGTGTAATTGCATGAATTGGTTAAATGCTTAGTCACGGTGTAGTGGTCATAAGCATTGCCAAGCTTGTTGGTTCTTCGTGATTAAATGCCACCAATGATACCTTGAGTCGTGGTCGCGACAACGGGAGTCATTGGTGAGGTTTGACGAGAGATGTCGAACTCACTCTTGCAAACTACGAACTAAGAAGGATAGGAGTTTAGTCTCCACAACAAGTAGTTGAAGTATTGAATAGATGATTTTAACTCATCCTTGAAGCATTTGTTATTTAGCATTTGTGTATTCTTGATGGTGTGTTTCACTTCACTTGTGCCATGAGTTGTTTGAGCATAGGGAGTGCTTGTATGATTGAATTGGTTAGGTGTTAGGAACGTGACGAATTCCGTAGCTCCTTTGCATGAAAATCTATGAGCGTGAACTTAGAACTTCTTGTGCATAACGTGTTGTGATTCTTGCTAGATGGGTATGTTGATGTTGAGTCATGTAATGCTATATGATAGAATGAGTGAATGATTCAATGACCTACATTAGATTTGGAAGTGGACATCCCTTGCCCCCAAGGCTTTTTATCTTTGTAGTTTTAAAACCCCTTTTCTTAGTTTTGTTTGATGATTAGCATAGTCATTTGACCTTGCTAGTTATCTTGTCTTTTTTACTTTCGTAACTTAGGAACAACCAACCAACCCCCCCCCCCATTTACATGCTTTTATGTGTGTGTATATATATCTACTCCTAGCCTAATATCAACCATTGTGTGCTTAGACGCTTAGGAAGATCCCTCTTCTCCTTGGACGACCCCGATTTGCCGCTATCTACCTAGTTGTAGAAAGTAAGCAAAAAGGGCTTACAAATTATCTTTTGCATAGGGGGCGCGACGACCGCCCGCCTATCAAAGGCCAAGTCTAGTTATTATATCTGGGTTGATGAAGATCAACGTGTGTGCAGTCTTCTTTTTTCTTCTCTCGCACCAAGACTTTAGTTTTACTTAACTGTGCTACTTCCGAGGAAATATGGGACAATCTTCAGTCCATTTATCACGACAATAGTGCATCAACCATCCTTCATCTTTGTGCTACTACCCACGGTATACGAAAGACTGGTACAGTTCATGAACTCCATCTTAAATTTTAAGAAATTTTTGAGCCGTTGTCTATGATGGGTTCTCATGTATCAAATAATAATCTGATTATTTGGTTTTTTATTGCCCTCGGAACTAAGTTTAAGGATTTTTCTGTACCTTTAATTAATTCTTTGCCTACTCCGTTGTATGCTGATGATTTATCTCGTGCCATAAACCACGAAGCTTTTCTAAAAAGTTTATAGGACCATCCAGCCACTAGGCCTGCCGCATTCACAGCAGGCGCCAGGGGTGGCCATTTTAGAGGTCGGTGAGATGGCAGGGCTGGCGAGCAGTTCTCTGCTGGGGCTAGTCATGGTCGGCCGCAATGCACTTGGTGTGGTCGTCCCGGTCACTATGATGTGACTTGTTGCAAGATGCTTGTTCAGACTGGTTCTCAGGGTCCAACTCGTCGTACGGACTCCACTCATCTGGCTGAAAGTTTTCAGTCATGTCTGCAGTTAGAGCCTACTGCATGATCTTCTAATTGGTATATTGACTCCGGTGCCACAAGTCATACGGCATCCTCCGCCACTGGCTTAGAGTCTGTCATGCCATATTCTAGTAATTCTCATGTCTCTGTTGGTAATGGTGCATCTATTCGAATCTCTCATGTTGGTGATACTAAGATTTCTGATGATTTATACCTATTTGATGTTTTGGTTGTTCTAGATATTACTAAGAATCTGCTGTCTACTAGTAAACTGACCAGAGATTTAAATGCTTTTGTCACCATTGATGATTGGAACTTTGTCATTCAGAACAAAATTTCCAAGGCAATCATAGGCGGGGGCCACAGTGAGAGTGGTCTATATGTTTTGGATAGAGGCGATTCAACATTTTTCTCACATTTACAGCAGAATAAAGGATGGGCATCTTACGAGCTTTGGCATGCTCGCTTGGGTTATGCACCGATGGTAGTTATTTCTAGTTTGTTGAAGTCTGGTCTAGTTTCTTTGTCTTCTTTGTTGCCCAAACCTGTTACCTGCGCCCCATGTCTTATGGTGAAAGGTCAACGATTGGCTTTTGCTGAGAACCATAAACGTGCTACGCATGTACTGGATTTGATTCATTGTGACTTATGGGGACATTCCCTTGTTTTATCGTCGAATGGTTTTTCATACTATGCTTTATTTTTGGATAATTATTCTCATTTCACCTGGCTTTATCCAATTCGTCGCAAGTTGGATTTTTTTTATGCTTACTTACAATTTGAAGCATTTGTGGAGAATCAGTTCTTATCCAAAATTAAGGTCTTTTAGAGTGATGGTGATACGGAGTTTCTGAACACTCGTCTACGAGACCATTTTGCCACTAAGGGTATTCACCATCAGATATCGTGTTCTTACACTCCGGAACAGAATGGTCGTGCGGAGCGCAAACATAGGCATGTTGCCAAGATGGGTCTTACTATGCTCTTTCATTCGCATTTGCCTATTTCTTACTGTGATGATGCATTTTCCGCAGCTGCATTCACGATTAAACGAATCCCTACTCCTGTACTACATGGTTCTTCTCCGTATGGGCTTCTATATGGTCGTGACCCTAGTTACTCAAGTTTTCATCCTTTTGGGTGCCAGTTTTTTCCATTTGTTCAACCATATGCAGACCACAAATTATCTCCCTGCAGCATTCCTTGTGTCTTCATTGGATATTGTTCACAGTACAAAGGTTTTCAGTGTCTATATTCTTCTACAGGTAGAGTTTACATCACTCGTCATGCTCGATTTGATGAGACATACTTTCAATTTGCTACTTCTTCGACCTCGAGCTCTCCAGTATCCGCTCTTGATGTCTCTTCTTTTATTGATTCTGGTTGTGACTCTGCGGCCCCCGTGCTTATTCCGGCATTGTCTCCCTTGCCGCCATGCACCATTTGCACAATGGATCTAGAACCGACTTCTCCATCGCTGGTCCTACCTTCTCCATCGCCGGTCCTACCTTCTCAGTCGCCGGTCATGGTGTCTCTACCAGTTTCTCGGTCGCCTCTTCTCTAACCTTGTCTATCGGTCATCACTCGGCCAGCTCAGCTGGGTCTTCTCCAATGTCATCTGCTAGTCCAACTCCTCCAGCCTCGCCGCCTCCACCTCATACTCATCGGATGGCCACTCGGTCAGCCACTAGTGCCATTTAGAGCCTACTGATTATTGATCGGCCCTTTAGGATACAACCCGGGTTTCAGCTATGGATGATGATATGGCTACTCTTCGCAGTTAGCAAACTTGGGACTTGGGACTTGGTGCCTCGGCCTTTGGATGCCAACATCGTTGGCTCCAAATGGGTCTATTGGCTCAAGTATCGATCAGATGGTACTATTGAGCATCACAAAGCCAGACTTGTGGCGCATGGTTTTTTTGCATATTCCTAGCTTTGACTTTGACCATACTTTCAGTCCTGTGGTCAAAACCTCCACTGTTCGGATAGTTCCTGCGATTGCCACCATGCATTCTTGGCCAATTCATCAGCTAGATGTCAAGAACGCCTTTCCTAATGGTGTTCTAGACACTCCAGCCTATATGAAGCAGCCTGTTGGTTATCAGGATTCTTCTTATCTGGATTTTGTTTGTCGCCTACGGAAGACCATTTATGGTCTTAAGCAGTCTCATCGAGCTTGGTTCCAGTGGTTTAGCAGCTATTTTACACAACTTGGTTTTCTATGCAGCTCGGCTGATACTTCCTTATTTGTTCTGTCGAGAGGGTTGTCGTTACTGTAACTCCTTATGTATGTGGATGATATTATTCTTACAGGGAACGACTCAAATATTCTTCGCCAGTTTATTTCTCTGACACACAGAGAGTTTACGATCAAAGATCTTGGTGCTCTTCATTACTTTCTTGGTCTTGAAGTTTCTCCTACCTCCTCAGGGTTACTTCTTGGTCAAGCTGGTATGACTAATGCTGCACCAGTTTCTACACCATTTGTTACCGGTTCTCAGCTTCACAGTTCCACTAGTCTACCGTTTCAGAATCCTACCCTTTATCGCTCTCTTGTTGGGGCCCTTCAGTATCTCACCATCACTCGTCCAGATTTGGCTTTCTCGGTCAACACAGTGAGTCAGTATCTTCAGGATCCTCGAGATGATCATTTTGCTGTAGTTACACAGACTTTGCGTTATGTTTGTTGCACTCTTCATTTTGGTCTAGTTTTTCATTTTTCCAGCACTCTAGAAGTGTTAGGATATTCTGATGCTAACTGGGCTCGATATCTGGAGACTCGTCGGTCTACTTATGGTTATGTGGTTTATCTGGGTGGGAATCTGATTTCTTGGAGTGCCAAAAAACAACCCACTGTTTCTTACTCCGGTACTGATTATGAGCATCGTGCTCTTACCAACACTGTTTTTGAGGTTGTTTGGCTCACTCATTTATTTCATGATCTTCAGGTTCTGCTTTCTGGTTTGCCTTTGCTGTTATGCGACAACAGCAGTGATATCTTCTTGGCTCAGAATCCGGTGGCGCACAAGCAGGGAAAGCATATAGACATTGATTACCATTTTGTTCGTGAGCTGGTGACATCTGGCAAGTTGCGCGTTGCTCATGTTCCGACTTCTCTACAAATTGTGGACATCTTCACCAAAGGGCTCTCTCATCTGTTGTTCAAGTTCTTCAGATCCAAGCTGTGCGTCAGCCAGCATCTGATGCCTTGGTTGAGGGGGTGTTAGAATAATATTTTTATTCCATGTTGACTAGGCCTAGAGTTATATTTAGACTAGTCCTCTTTGTACTCTATATAT
This sequence comes from Rubia yunnanensis, assembly GCA_037428765.1. Lineage (NCBI taxonomy): Eukaryota > Viridiplantae > Streptophyta > Magnoliopsida > Gentianales > Rubiaceae > Rubia > Rubia yunnanensis. Next base: position 16,513,509 of record CM075070.1, read on the forward strand.
ACTCTTCATCACTAATCAGAATCATTATGGGAAATTATTTTATCATTCAGAGAGTGTTCTGTGAGCATAAACGAGTCAAGAGATGGCCAGAGGCATCACATGTGGTTGTCTCTACAGAATATCAAGCTTGGGAGACTGCATCTTGCAATCACCGTGGTTGAGAGCGGTGGAAAGGTACTATTCTTGTTCATGTACTTCAATATCTTATGATTCTTGGACCTGATAATGAAGAACTTTAGAAGTAACTAATTGCATCAAATATAATGTAACTGCGCTGGAAAGGTACTATTCTTGTTCATGTACTTCAATATCTTATGATTCTTGGACCTGATGAAGAACTTTAGAAGTAGCTGATTGCATCAAATATAATGTAACTGCGCGCATTCTCGGAAAACAATGATAGAATGATTTGCTGTAATGAATTATATTATTGATGACGGAATATATAGAGGGTACAATATATGTGTAATAAGGAAAGAACTCTAATCATAATAAATCATAATCTAATTAGGAATCTGATTTATTCTAACACCCCCTCTCAAGCGAAGCGTCGAATGCTCACCGACGCACAACTTGGACCTGAAGAACTCGAACAGCGGACGAGAGAGCCCCTTGGTGAAGATGTCTACAATCTGAAGAGAATTTGAAATGTGATCAATGCGCAACTTTCCTATGTCACCAACTCACGAAAAAAATGGTAGTCAATGTCAATGTGCTTCGCCAGCTTGTGCACCACCAAATTGTGAGCCAAAAATATAGCACTGCTATTGTCGTATAACTGTAGTGGAGAACCAGAAAGCGGAACCCAAAGATCATGAAACAAATGAGTGAGCCATACCATTTCTGAAGCAGTGTTGACTAGAGCACGGTATTCAGACTCAGTGCTAGAATGAGAAATAGTAGGTTGTTTCTTGGCACTCCAAGAAACTAAATTCCCACCAAAATAAACTGCATAACCATAAGTAGACCAACGAGTCTCCAGACAGCGGTCTCAGTCAGCATCAGAGTACCCTAACACCTCAGGAGTACTAGCAGAACAAAATCTAAGACCAAAATGAAGAGTACCATGAAAATATCACAAAATCCGTGTCACTGCAGCGAAATGGTCATCTCTGGGATCCTGAAGAAACTGACTCACTGTGTTGACCGAGAATGCCAAATCCGAGCGAGAGATGGTGAGATACCGGAGAGCACCAACAAGATAACGACAAAGTGTAGGATCCCATAACAGAGGACTGATAAAGCTGGTAGATGCCATGTCATACATACCGACATGATTCAAAATATCACGAGCATACTTTGCTTGGCCAAGTAGTAACCCTGAGGAGGTAGGAAAAACTTCAAGACCAAGAAAGTAATGAAGAGCACCAAGATTCTTGATCGCAAACTCTCTGTGTGTCTGATCGATGAACTGGCGAAGAAGAGTCAAGTCATTGCCTGTAAGAATGATATCGTCCACATACACAAGTAGGTACATTAACAACGAACCTTTCGAGAGGAAAAATAAAGAATTATCGGCTGAGCTGCACTAAAAACCAAGCAGTGTCAGATAACTGATGAAACACTGGAACCAAGCTTGGGGAGCCTGCTTCAGACCATAAATGGCCTTTCGCAAGCGATAAACATAGTCTGGATGAGCATAATCCTAATAACCAACAGGCTGCTTCATGTAGACTGGAACATCAAGAACACCATTAAAGAAAGCATTCTTGACATCCAACTGATGAAGTGGCCATGAACACATGGTGGCTATGGTAAGGACCATCCTTACAGTGGAGGCTTTGACCACAGGACTGAAAGTGTGGTCAAAATCAAAACCCGGAATCTGCGAGAAATCCTGCACCATAAGTCTAGCTTTGTGATGCTCAATAGTGTCACTTGGTCGATACTTGAGCCGATAGACCCATTTGGAGCCAACAACGTTGACATCTGAAGATCGAGGCACCAAGTCCCAAGTGTGCTAACCTTGAAGAGTGGCCATCTCATTATCCATGGCTAAAACCCAAGCTGGATCCTAAAAGGCAGAGCGATAATCAGTGGGCTCTGTCTAAGAAAGGAGTGTAGCAGTGAGACCGTGAGCAATAATATCTGAATAATCCCAGTGGTGAATGGCACCAGTAGAAGATTGAGTAGCCATACGATAAGTAAGAGGCTATGGCAGCGAACCTAGAGGAATCGAACCAGCTGATGATGCCGAAGAAGACCAAGCATAGCTGACCGAAGAGTGAGCTTTAGAAGACACCAGAGAAAGGACAGCCGAAACTGGCTGAGGCGTGGTAGCCGATGGCTAAGATGTGATGGCCGGTAGCGGAGGATCCGAGTTTGGGTCATCCATCCATAGGGAGCATAGTGGTGAAGGAGGGGCGGCTGAAACAGGTGCATGCATGGTTATCCCAATTGATGAAGTAACAACTCCATCAAAAAATGAAGAAATCTCCAGATCCAATATAGAACAACTGTCCTCGGAAGATGAGACATAAAGGAATAAATTTTCATCAAAACGAACGTGGCGAGAGACATAGATGCACCCAGAAGTTGGGTCGAGACATTGGAAGCCCTTGTGACGAGGGTTGTAGCCAATAAAAACACCCATAATGGATCGTGGTGCAAACTTATCAGTAGCAGTGGCACACGGACATGGAAATGCACGACAGTCAAATGGGTGAAAGAAGGTATAGTCACATGACTAAAAACAACCTCAAAAGGTGATTTTCCACATTAGAACTAAACTAGGAAAATGGTTAATGATGTAAACCGCGAAGGAGAAAGCTTCCGCCCAATAACAGTGTGGCACGGAAGAGTGAAAAAACATGGCAAGACCAGTCTCTGTGATGTGACGATGCTTTCGCTCAGCTCGGCCATTCTGAGCAGGTGTATAAGGCGATGACATCTGCTGATGAATACCACATGATATGAAGTGAGCCTAAAGTCGATGATTAGTAAACTCTCTGCCACCATCGGTCTGAAATTTTTTTAACCCTAGCAGAAAACTAGGTCTCAACAAATTTCTAAATCTGGATAAATGTGTCATAGAAGTCCGACTTATACCGCATTGGGAGAAACCATGTGAATCACAAAAAATCATCGATGAAAATGGAATAATAAGAAAAACCACCTGCGGATAAAACAGGGGCTAGTCCCCACAAATCACAATGCACATTATCCAACAAACCGGTAGCGTGCTTGTCACTAGTGGAAAAAGGTAAACGACTACTCTTGGCCATCTGACAAGGAGAGCAACTAACAGATGCTGGCATAGCGGAAGTAACAGTAATATGGCCCTATCGACTTAACAACTGAACAGTATCAAGAGACACATGACCGATGCGAGAGTGCCACTGCTCAAAAGAAGCCTGAAGCTTTCCAGAGCGTAATTCACCTAAAAAGCTGGAATCACCAGTCTCAAGAAAAAAAAGACCTGAACTCTGACAGAATTTACCAATTATCTTCCATGTATGCTTATGCTCAATGGAAAAAAGCGTTGGCATCAAATATAACATGGACATGTAAATCATGAGTAAGCTTACTAATGGACAATAAACTTCTAGTAATCTTAGGGACCACAAGGACATCATTAACAGAGAAACCAGAGAAATAACACTGGTCGATGTGAGAAATAGATAATGACTCACCATTTCCAACAAGAATAGAATCATAACCACGATAACATTGTACCTTATCAAGATGACTAGTGCGAGCAGTGATATGAGATGTATCACCTGAATCAACGATCCACTAATTCGATGAAGAATAACAGTTGGGACCATTCAAATTGGCTTGAAACAAAACTTTTTCCACAATCCAATTAGTGGAGCAATCTTCCCGAGATATAAGGCCTAAATAAACCATAGCAAAAAACCAAAAATTGCACAACAGACCGAATTGCACAAAAAATGACTGGGTGCTGACAAAGTTGTGACAAAAAACCACGAGAATTTGAGCAACTCGCGAGAAATTGGAGGATGCGAGAAAATCACTTGCTGGCGAGTCACGTGTGGCTCACGCATTGGGATGGGCTAGCTATGGAGACTCACTCATGAGAAAGATAACGGGCACGTGTTGATCACGCGCCCCTCTTGCTAGAAATTCACCGGGAACAATAGACCGTCGCCGGAGAACGCTTGATCGGCGAGAGGAGCTGAAGCTTGTGGAGAGGTTGACCAGCGAACAGAGGCTGAGAACGACGTCAGGGACTTGAGCAGCGGCAAAGACCGATAAATTGGCAGTGGTGATTGGCATGAAGGACCGCGGAAGACCAAGTTATAATTGGTAAATCGGAGCTGAAGAGCAAGAGAAACAAGAGTAGCGACGAGGCAGATCTGACGAGGTGGCTTGCCGGAGAATAAACGTGAACACACTTCACTGGAGACGATACCGTAGAGTTGTTTGTCGTTGTCGGATCTGGAAAATTGCCGAAAGTTATTGCTGGAGATGAAGACTTGTGTCGGAATTTGGCCAGAAATTGGTCGGAAATTGAACGAAAATTGAATGGTGGGAAAGTTGTGGAAGCGTTGGCCGGAGACGGAGGTCAGAAAAGAAAATAAAAAATAAAGGAAAACATTTAGGTTCAGGATCAGACTTGCTATGATACCATGATAGAATAATTTGCTATAACGAATTGCAATATTGATGACTGAATATATAGAGGGTACAAAAGAGGTGTAATAAGGAAAAAACTCTAATCATAATAAATCATATTATAATTATGAATCTGATTTATTCTAACAAACGAGGATTTATTTCTAACTGCGAAGTGCTGGATGACACTGCAATTGCAGAAAGCTGATGAGGCTTGTGAAGCAAGCATGAATGATTACAAGAGAGAATCTTTTGCAGCAGACGAGACTAACAAATATTCTTTCTCATCGGTTGCATCTGATAAATCTCCCAAGGCGGCTGATGTGTTTGAGCCTATAAATGTGGAGGGGCTGAAAGAAACTAGGATTTGGGTTCATCGTCTAGGGAGTGAAGTTGCTCAGACAAGGGAGCCAAAGAAGGGAAAAAGTAGGCGCATTGACACAGAAATTCAAGCCGGGGGAAGTTTCAGATACATGCCATCTGTAAAGAATGACAGCAGCAGTGCTGAAGAGAACGGTGAAGCTGAAAAATTAGATTCACCAAATCGTGTGAAGAGGGGCTTTCATAAGATCGGCTCTTTGTTTCATCGCAGACAAAAGAATGAGAGTTCCGTTTCCTTTGAAGATTTGCTTCCATCTCCTTCTCCAACAATCAATCTAAAGGCTGTGAATTCAAGGGGGATTGGCGTGAATTACATTATAGATGACGCTGCGACATGTTTAGAGAAGAGTCCAAGCATGAAGGGAAAAGGAAGCTCTGAGAGTGGTTCTGAAAGTCCTACCAGGGGAAATGTAAAAGACATGGCAAAGAACATCCTGAAGCAATCGACTCGTGGCATTAAACATGCACAGTCCAGGAAAGGATCAAGAAAAATTGCTGAATCGGTACCAGAAGCTATAGAAAAAGACGTCTCTATACAATCTTATTCATCCATGGATGAACCTCTTGCATCAGCACCTGCTGACACTAGAGTAGTTGTATCCACCCCGATCTCCATTGATGGTAAGAAGAATGCTTCCAATTCTAGCAAAAATGGTATCCTACCTTCAAAAGATGACCCAGTCGAGATCACAAGGGCAGAACTTATGGTGATCCCTGAATCTAAGGTCAGTGATCCCAAGTTAGTCGATATTGATAGAAAAGAAGTAGTAGATGAAACAAGCCAAAAGCTGCTTTGTTGGTATGCCTTGAATATGTATTAGCCGCTTCGACAGGTTGGTACGGGGGTCTCGCTGCCCGGTCAGCGAGTCGGGGGGTCTAGGGGGGTGGAGCGCATCCTGGCCTGGGGGTCCGACGGTATAGCTTGTCTCTTTATTAGACTGCTGTTGATTTGGGCCGAATTGTGTTTTGGCCCAGTTTGTTAGGGTTTAGTGGAGACAGCATATAAAGTGTCTCTCTTCTCTCTGTAAAAATTAATTCTGATATAGTGAATCCGTCTCCCGTGGATGTAGCCAAAATTTGGTGAACCACGTAAATCTTGTGTCTTGTTATTTTCGTTCATATTTTCTGTTCTTTCTCCATTCCTCACAACAAACTGGTATCAGAGCGGTTTCTTTTTCCGGTGAGATCCGTAGTGGGTGCATCGGATTCTAGGCTCATCAGATCGGGGCTGATCGGGAAGAAAGATGTCTGGGTTGAACGTGAAGATCGACAAGTTCACTGGGAGAAACAGTTTCAGTTTATGGCAGATCAAGATGCGAGCTTTGCTGAAACAGCAAGGTTTGTGGACTCCGCTGACGAAGGATTTCGCGAGCAGTTCTGGCGATGTGGTGGGTCTGGAAGAAAAGGCACACTCGACGATTATGTTGTGTCTCGCGGACGAAATCATCACTGAGGTCTCAAATCAGGAGACTGCTGCACAACTGTGGCTGAAGTTGGAGAGTTTGTATATGACGAAATCTCTAACCAACAAGCTTCTTCTGAAACAATGCCTCTTCGGTCTCCGAATGCAGGAAGGTACGCAACTCAGAGACCATCTAGAGCAATTGAATACTTTGTTATTAGAATTGCAAAATATAGATGTGAAAATTGAAGATGAAGATGCTGCTTTGATTTTGCTAGTGTCTTTACCGCTTTCGTATGAGAATTTTGTTCAGTCATTTATTGTTGGTAAAGATTCTGTGTCTCTGGAGGAAGTTAGATCCTCTCTCCATAGTAGAGAGTTACGACATAAGGCAAACGGTACAGGTACAGAAAGTCAGGCCTCTGGCTTGTTTGCTAGTGCGGAAACACAAAGGGCAAGGGAACCAGCAGTAAGAAGAAGGGCAAGAAGTCATCTTCAAATGGTCCCAAGGCCAATGATGTTTGTAACTACTGTAAGGAGAAGGGGCATTGGAAAAAGGAGTGTCCGAAGAAGGCTAGTAAATCTGGGAGTACATCTGGTACTGCTGCTGTGGCTGAAGGGGATTTCAGTTCTGAAGATGATTTTGCTCTAGCTGCTACTGGGCAAAATAATCATCCTAATGCGTGGTTTCTTGATTCTGGGGTATCTTACCATATATGCCCAAGAAGAGATTATTTCTCAACTTATGAGCAAGCTGAGGGCATCATTACTACGGCAAATGGTGTTGCGTGCAAGGTAGTTGGGATTGGTTCAATCAAGATCAGGACGCATGATGGTAGTTTCTGTACTTTGAACGATGTCAGGCATGTTCCATCGATGACAAAGAATCTGATTTCTCTTCCTACGTTGGATAGAAAGGGTTTCGTCTACTCAGGGAGTGATGGAGTTCTGTGTGTCTGCAAAGGTTCTAGGCTAGCTCTGAAAGGTGTTCTGCATGGTACTTTGTATTTTCTACAAGGTTCTACGGTTATGGATTCTGTTAATGTTGCATCTTTGGAGGTTCACCAGGATGATATGACTAAGTTATAGCATATGAGGCTTGGTCACATGGGTGAAAGAGGGATGCAGATTCTGTCGAAATATGATCTTCTTGGTGGCCACAAGGTCAAGAGCTTGAACTTCTGTGAGCATTGCATTTTTGGGAAGCATCACTGCAGCAAGTTTCCTAAGGCGATTCATAGAACAAAGGGCACATTGGATTACATCCATTCTGATTGTTGGGGACCTTCCCGAGTTGAGTCACTGGGAGGTCATAGGTACTTTGTTTCTCTGATTGATGATTACTCAAGGATGACTTGGGTTATCATAATGAAACATAAGAGTGAAGCTTTCTCGAAGTTCAAGGAGTGGAAAGCTTTGGTGGAGAATCAAACCGGGAAGAAGATCAAGAGGCTTCGAACTGATAATGGGCTGGAATTCTGCTCGTCTGAGTTTGATCAGTTTTGTAGGGATGAAGGGATTGCTCGTCATCATACAGTCAGGAACACGCCACAGCAGAATGGCGTAGCTGAGCGGATGAATCAGACATTGCTGGCAAGAGCGAGGTGCATGCTCTCTAATGCTGGTTTGGAAAGGAGATTCTGGGCAGAGGCAGTGAGTACAGCTTGTTACTTGATCAACCGCGGGCCTCACACGGGTATAGAGTGCAAAATACCTATGGAGTTGTGGTCAGGTAAAGTTGTTGATTACTCCAAGTTAAAAGTTTTTGGTTGTACATCTTATTATCATGTTAGTGATGGTAAGTTAGAGCCTCGAGCCAAGAAGGGTGTCTTTGTGGGTTATGGAGATGGAGTTAAAGGTTCCAGGATATGGTCTCCATCTAAGAAGAGGGTTATTCTGAGTAGGAACGTTGTCTTTGATGAAAATTCTTTGCTTAGATCTATAGTGAAGCCCACAGTTGTGCCAGAAACTAGTGGAGTTGATAAACAGGTGGAGCTTGATGTCACTCAAGGTGAAAATAGATTGGAACAATTTGAGGTGGATCAAGAGCCACAGACAGAATCTGAGATACCGGAATCTCCACCACCAGATCCTCAACCATCAAGAGATATAGTCTGTAGTTTAGCTCGGGACTGACCCAGGAGGGTTGGAGTTGGGGCGCCCAAGAGATATGGGTTTGAGGATATGGTGGGTTATGCACTACAGGTTGCTGAGGAGGTGGATACTCATGAGCCATCCACCTACAGAGAAGCTGTTTCAGGTACAGATGCTGACAAATGGTTTGTAGCAATGGGAGATGAGATGGAGTCCCTCCAGAAGAATCAGACATGGGATTTGGTTCAACAGCCTCAAGGGAGAAAGGTTATCACTTGCAAATGGGTTTTCAAGAAAAGGGAAGGGATATCACCTACAGAGGGAGTCAAGTACAAGGCTAGAGTTGTTGTTAGAGGTTTCAGTCAGAGAGAGGGAGTAGATTACAATGAGATTTTCTCACCAGTGGTCAGACACACTTCCATCAGGGTGTTGCTAGTTATAGTGACACATCAGGATTTGGAGCTTGAACAACTTAATGTGAAGACCGCTTTTCAACATGGAGAGTTGGAGGAAGAGATATACATGACTCAGCCAGATGGTTTCCAAGTTCCTAGCAAGGAAAAATATGTTTGCAAGTTGAAGAAGTCCTTATATGGGCTTAAGCAGTCTCCGAGGCAGTGGTACAAGAGATTTAACAGCTACATGCTTGAGTTGGGCTACACAAGGAGTTCATATGATTGTTGTGTCTACTACAGCAAGTTGAGAGATGAGTCATTCATTTATCTGGTGCTTTATGTAGATGACATGTTGATAGCCTCAAAGAGTAAGCATGAGGTTCAGAAGTTGAAAGGACTTCTTAGTGCTAAGTTTGAGATGAAGGATCTGGTGCAGCTCGTAAGATACTAGGAATGGAGATTCTTAGGGATCGAAGTCAGCAGAAGCTTTTCTTGTCACAAAAAGGCTACATTCAGAAAGTGTTGGCTAGGTTTGGCATGTCTACAGCGAAGCCTATAGACACTCCTAGTGCTGCAAATATCCATCTCACCACCATGTTTGCTCCTCAGTCAGACGAGGAGAAGGAGTATATATCTCGGGTTCCTTATGCCAGCGCGGTGGGGAGTTTGATGTATGCTATGGTTTGCACGAGGCCAGATTTAGCACAGGCAGTCAGTGTTGTGAGCAGGTTCATGGGGCAACCAGGAAAGGAACATTGGCAAGCTGTGAAGAGGATTTTCAGGTATCTTAGAGGTACGTCTGATGTGGGTCTCATTTATGGAGGTGATACCGAGTGCTTAGTTACAGGCTACTCTGATTCTGATTATGCTGGTGATGTTGACACGAGGAGATCGATGACTGATTATGTATTCACTTTGGGAGGTTCTGTGGTTAGTTGGAAGGCGACTTTGCAACCTACAGTGACGTTGTCTAATACGGAAGCAGAGTACATGGCTCTGACAGAGGCTGCAAAGGAAGGAATATGGCTGAAAGGGCTGGTTAGTGATCTTGGTCTACATCATGATCAGGCTACTGTGTATTGTGACAGCTTGAGTGCAATCTTCCTAGCCAAGGATCAGGTCCATCATGAGAGGACCAAGCATATTGATGTCAGATATCATTTCCTGAGGAGTGAGAGGAGAATCAGGGTGAAGAAAGTGGGAACTGCTGACAACCCCGCTGATATGTTCACCAAACTTGTTCCACATAACAAGTTTCAACATTGTTTGGACTTGCTGAACATCAGAGCTGATTAGGTGCTCTATGGGCAGTCCCGGGAGTGGAGGGATAAGTCTGCTCATCTGGCACTGTAATGGTGCGTCTGGAGTTTCTGCTTTGAGGATTCAAGTCAAGGTGGAGATTTGTTGGTATGCCTTGAATATGTATTAGCCGCTTCGACAGGTTGGTACGGGGGTCTCGCTGCCCGGTCAGCGAGTCGGGGGGTCCAGGGGGCGAGCGCACCCTGGCCTGGGGGTCCGACGGTATAGCTTGTCTCTTTATTAGACTGCTGTTGATTTGGGCCGAATTGTGTTTTGGCCCAGTTTGTTAGGGTTTAGTGGAGACAGCAGATAAAGTGTCTCTCTTCTCTCTGTAAACATTAATTCTGATATAGTGAATCCATCTCCCGTGGATGTAGCCAAAATTTGGTGAACCACATAAATCTTGTGTCTTGTTATTTTCGTTCATATTTTCTGTTCTTTTTCCATTCCGTACAACATGCTTGAAGGAGATGCGAAGGTAGAGAAGGAATCTCCCTTTTGATCATGTTATTAAGGCTGTTTGGCCTGGCTGGTTTGTAGATTCATAAATATACTCATAGAGTGAGCACAAAATCTGGTCTTTCCTTTGTAAAGTTTTGTTTGTACATGAATATGATGTTACACACAGAAGATATGGTAGTTACACAGCATATATCAAAGTTTAGTCTGCACAACACAATATGTATGCACTGATCAATCCTATAACGTGTGGCTAACGAAACCAGCCGAACAGCTTGTGGTCAAGTCACCTCACGTGATCAACAACTTCGGATTCATCTTGAGATATCATTAATTTCTTACTAAGTGTTTCTGGCACGAATTCCCAATTTTTCGAAAGTGCAGAAGAAACGTTCTTTATAAAGACGGGAGCCTGTATGTAGAAGGTAGAAATAACGTTTATATAAATCTCTGGAAATGCAACAACAGGAACATGATTCTTGACTGATTATTATATATTTGATGATTGTTAACGGAAGAAAGAGACCTCGTAACCATGATGCAAAAGATATAAAAACTCAATATCTCTTCATTAGGAAGACTTAACATCCCTCCTTGCCACAGAGAACATCTCATTTATCCACCTTTTTTCACCATCTGTAAATTCTGACCCAGATGCGAAACAAAAAGGTCTCAGATATCTCCTCTGAATACTTCTTTCAACATTGACTTTGTTTCACCAATTTCCCCGAGTTCATGATTTTTGTGTGGTGGAAAGTAAGAATTTGGAAACTAGTGTGGTGGGTTTTTTTTGGAGGCTAAGGGGGGAGGACGCATTTCGATAATGCGTCCTCTAGGGGCCATTTTTTTTCTGATTTGAATGAGAGGACTCGTTTCCAAAACGAGCCCTCTCCTACTTTTTTCCGAAAATGGTTTCGAATTTTTTTTTTGAAAATGGCTTTGAATTTTTTTTAATTCAATTAGAACGAGTCCTCTCAATTTTTTCTTCCGAAAATCAATTGGAGGACTCGTTTTGGAAACGAGTCCTCTGATGTGGCATTATTTTATTTTTTCGGAAATGATTTTCATAGCACTCGTTTTGGAAACGACGCCTCGGATCCGGCAAATTGTTTTGTTTGAAAGTATTCGGAGGACTCGTTTTTGAAACGAGCCCTCAAACCTGGCAATAATTTGATTTTTCCCGAAAGAATTTAGAGGACTCATTTTTTGAAACAGTCTCCAAATCAGGCATCATTAGCTCTTTGGGATATTATGCGGAGGACTTGTTTTTAAAACGAGTGCTTAGAAGCTGCCTAATTTAATTTCTCGGGGAATTAATCAGTGAAATGTTGGTAATTAGTACAAATTTGCATAAATTTATTTCTCGGGAGGTCCTCAAACGAGTCCTGGAATGGGTATTGTTTCCTACAATTTATCTGAAAATGTTGGAAATGAGATTTGTAATTAACTACGGTGCTAATTTAATCTGTGAATGAAATAATGTTTATTATATTTTGTTATATTTGGTAAACTCAGCGTGTGGAGAATTTTATATATTGGGGAGAAAGCTTATTATGCAATCCTGCCCTGAAATCAACAAGAGTGTGGTGTTTCAAATGAGTCGTGAATTTGAGTAATAAATTATCGTGGGTTGCTGCAGTGTGTAAGTTACTGTTTCTGACCCTCGTGTTTTCGGTCAAGATTGCGCATGAGCAGACTTTTTTTTGTTTGATGATAATTTGGAAAATAATCAAATGATGATTTAGGGTCACGCTATTTGAATTTTTTTAACTAGTCTTGAATGTAGGTGCAGGAACGAAGTATTGCATAGTTAGAATGGATACAAATTAGCATAAATGTACAGTGTCGAACAGTACGAGTGAAATGTAATGCAAATTAGTGTCGAATAGCATGTACTGTCCTAATGATGGTCTCTGCATAGCTTTCCACCCATTCCACACGGGGGAGGACGTATGGTCCTGGATGTCCGTCATGGTACAGCCGTCTGTGCAGGTACATGTTCTTCCTCATGTGGAGCTCCCCCTGGTATGTCCTCCTCCATTTCGTATCCCACTTCCTCATTCGAATCACAATAGGCATATGGAATACTACCTGTATGTGATGGAGCAATATGCGACATGTATGGACGACTGGATGTTGGAGTGACATATGCATTGTAATCTGATGCATTCACGTTGCACTGTGAGGGTTCCTCGGCTGATGGTCCGCAAATTGGTGGACTCGCATGTGAGGGCCCAGCTTGTGTTGAACCAATGTGTTCTGCATGCCCCCTAGCACGAGGCCTCCGACCTCCTTGTCGACCAGGTGGGGCCTGACGGTGGCTTCTGAGGTCAGTATATCTCACACCAGGGGGCGGTTCCTCACAGTGCACAAATGGCTGATAGTGTTGTGGTCTGGAGGGCTGATGCGCATGTTGTAGAATACGTGTGATAACATGACGCATCCCCTTACAACGTCCGCACAATGCGGGGGCCAACCATCCAAATTAATGTCTGACATGCTATGCAACTGTGTCATTGCCTGCAACTACAGAGCCGAGATGAATATGTTAGATATATAATTTTGAGGAGCTCTGTTGTATTCTTTCTTAACAATATTTGAAATTTAGGAAATACCAAGTACTCTGCTGTTGCATCGTCTCCATGGAAACCCTCAGTGGGTGCTACAGGCCGCCCTGGCTGATCAATCATGAACACCGTCTTGCGGAAGTACCACTCCAAGTAATCACGGCCGGGTAAGTATGGATCCGCACTCCCTAGTGTGGGTACTTGTCGATTGGACCGATGTTCCCAAGTACCGAGATATCTTCTGAGTTCGACACGCCAATCCATGCCAGACCTTCCTCGCCGGTCTCTAGTATAAAGTAAGTTGTACTCATCCTTACTGGCCAACTGGGTGGGTATTGGCTGGATTAGGCCGAACTGCCTGAGAACCTGATGTACATGATGGAACTCCACGGCATGCCAGCAGATGAGGTCGACGGAAAGTAGCCAATTGTTTCTTCCATCTGTACAGTACCGCGGGAGTTGCTCCAGGACATCCTCCGTATATGGCTGCCAAATAAACTAGGACAACATGCATGTGTTGCGGTTAGGTAACTGAAACCATTTTTCCCACGAAGTCCAGAAATCGAAATCCAATTATTCCTATACCTGATTGTGATTGAGAGATGTCAGTTGATCACGGTACACTTTCAAAACGTGCATTGGTGATTGTGAGCAATCGTAACGGGCCCTCCACCTATGAGGAACCGAGTGAATTACATTACACGTACTATGGGATTGTATGTGTTTTAAAAATAACGCATATTGAGGAATTCGACATGTACCGGGATCCAAGAGCACTCATCGTCACTGTCACCTGTAGTGCCCCGGCAGGTCGGATGGATGGTATGCGTTCCCATGCCCACAACTGCCAATGAATGCAATAGAACTGCCCGTAAATATGAAGCACGTTATGTACAAATGACTATATTGACCAACAAATTTACCTGTAGCAAGACAAGTGGCCCAGATATGGATTTAGCTTGTGGGATTGCCGCGTCACATAAGGACCGGTACAAGCAGGCAAGAATGGAACTCCCCCAACTGTACCGATGGGCTGCACCTAGATCCATCAGTGCGGATAAGTAGAGCAACGAGATGAGGTGGCCGGACGTGTCAGACATCAGCATTCCCCCAATAAGCAGCAGAAGGAAAACCCTAGCCCGCTGTTGGCATTGTACATCAGTGGGATCAGCGGGGAACGGACTGTGCAATAGCATTCCCAACCACCTGGCCCTAATGCGACCCCCCCCTGATACAAGTGGGGTCTGGTGTAGCTCCCAGGTAGTCTGTACAAATGAGCTGCCAGTCCTCTGTCCGCCTAACGGTGTCTACACCTGTTACAAGGATGCCATCGATTGGTAGACCCCACAGGATCCCTATATCCTGCAAGGTGATCGTAGCCTCCCCCATTGGCATGTGAAATGTGTGTGTCTCCGGACGCCAACGCTCCACTAGGGAAGTGATAAGGGAATGGTCAATTTGTATTACGGCAGAATCCAAGAGTCCCTGAAATCCTGCGTTATGTACATACCGCATAACCTGTTCTGGCAATCGATCGGTCCAGCATGCCCCATCGCACCGACGCACCTGCAGTGCCTCATCCTCTAAATTTCCATTGTACAGGGCACGAGCACGGTGCTCCTGATGGAGGTACAACAAATCCTCCTCGATGGGTCCTAGATGATACATTGTATTTCCCTGCGAGCAAATACCAACCCGAGTTAGATTTATTTTTATGCAGAATAACAGAAATAAAAGTAATACTGCGTAATGTCACACATATTTTCCAAACAATAGTAACACTACACATATCAAGCAGAAGTAGAGATACCACAACACACTACGAACGACAGACTAAGCATGCCTCTCCCATCGATGTACAATGCAAGCCCAACGAAAGATAGAGGCAATATTACAGACACCATATGACACCACGATACTAAGCACGGCCACGCCTATGCACGCCCCTGGTTTCACCCGCCACCCTGTCATCCATTTGATTCCTTATCCTCCTCTCCGCAAACTGTCCACGCCTCCTGTTGCGAAACTTTTCTGCATCAGGAATCAACTTCCAACGGGCACGCTGCCAGAGGGTTGGATCTCGCACAGGCATGAAACCCTGACTGTATTGTTGGACATATGTGGTCGTGTGATACACCCTGTCACAGAGAGTAGCAGGATCGTCACGTCTATGCCGATATACGGCCAAGGCATGGGAACAAAGGAAACGGAATATTTGCCATTCGCGACAAGTGCACTCTCTTCTTCGGTATTTGACCGTGTAATGTCGTTCATTAATGCTCCCGCCGATGTTCCTCGCCACAACCCTATAAGTCTGCGACGCATGGCCAAACAAGGTGACGATATGTCCCTGTGCCAATGTATCCTGCTTCAGAAACTTTTTCCAGGCCCTCTTAGGAAACACGGACCTGGATAGACGGCCAATATCTCATAATCCGCAAACCGGCATACACATAAATCTGAAAATGCAATTAACTGACAAAGTACCTCCAATTCGTAGTGTTCGTAAGCCTTTGTACGAACATTTCAACCGTTCGCTCAAACGTCGCTTTGACACACGCTGTTATCGGGAGATGGCGTGCGCGCCGTAAACAGTTGTTGAAGCTCTCTGACAAATTCGTCGTCAAAATTCCCCAACGCCTATCACCGTCGTCGAAGGCAAGACACCACCTACTCCTATCTTGACGTTCCAGCCAAGCCCAAGCAGATGCATGTACACTCTCCAGCTCCTCCTTGTACTCCCTCCACCTGCTCTCTCGCCTGGCACTACCAAGCTGCCACACTAGAGTCTTCATGAGCTCATTCTTGAACTTCCCGCGATCATGTGATAAGAAGTTGGACTGAAAATGCCGCAGGCAAATCCGGTGGTATCCGGCTGGCTCCATCCACTCCGCCATATGTGTCATCACATTTACAAGTCCGACATGCCTATCTGATATGACACAGATTGGTCGGCTATCACCACCAACAACGTGAAGCCGCAGTCTCCCCATGAACCAGTTCCAGCTTTCATTCGATTCCTCGTTGACAATTGCATAAGCGATAGGGAGGATGTAATCATTTGAATCATGGGTCACGGCGACCAGCATTGTGGACTTATATGCACCTCAAATGGGTGCCGTCTACGCTGATTACTGGCCTACAATGGCGAAAGGCTGCAATTGCCTGACCAAATGCCCAGAACACAAATTTAAATTTCCTACACACGGGACCGTGTATTCTGTCGGGTATGTCAGCCCAATCAACAACGGTGCTCGGATTAGCCCTTACAAGCTCATCCATGAAAGTTGGGAACTGTTCGAAAGAATCCTCCCACGTTCCAAACACCATGTCAATTGCCTTCTGCCGAGCATACCAGGCCTTCTTGTAGGAAATCTCGACATTGAACTCATCATCCACTTGAGACTGTACATCTTTCACTGTGTACGAAGGGTTTACGTCAATGTGGTGGCGGATTGAACGGGCGATCATCACCGACGTCAGATTCACGTTACCCGTAGATCGGCCAGCCCCAACACACCCATGGCTACCAGCCCATTTGGTGATCTCCCACATACCATGCGAAGCCTTCTTCAAAGCTCTGCAAACCCAAATACAATTTCCAGTTCCTTCGACGACGTCCTTGCATTTCGCATACCATGTGCGTGACCTGCTCTCCACCACCCTGTGTTCCCTGTTCATCATAGAACTCCACCGAGAAATAGCTTCAACCAACTGCGGCTTTGTCTGAAATCGCATACCAACGTCCACTTCCCCAGTCTCTTGAACATAGGTAGAAACTCCGGAGCCAAAATAGGTAGGGTCATAGCTATCCTCATCGGGGCCCCCATAATCTCTATAGTAGGCCTGTGTATCCGGGTTTGCCAGAATATGGAACGACGTGGGTACATTGTTTGTGCACACCAATTGCTTCTCCTCGTCGCTGGGATTCGAGTCGGTTGATAAGGAACGATCATCCTCAGTTCCACCGTCAAGTTCAGCTTCCCCGCCATCATCTTCGCTGCCATCAGGGCGAACATCGCGGTCGCTAATGTCGCCCACGTCATCATTGGGGAAGACATTCTGCTCACCATGGTCTACCACATACATACCACCACTTGTGGACGGCTGGGCACAATTCACGTGGCCATACCTACCCGGTTGGCTGGACTCACCAAATTCAAATCCTAGGCTACAGGCAGGTGGTGGGATGCTTGGTACAACGGCGGAGTTCTGCACGTTGCTCAACAATGACATGAATGTGCTTGCCCATGCCCCATCATTAGCGATTGGTAACTGTTCCATAACAATGTAAAAATCCGCGGACGACAATGACATTCGATCAACAATGTTGAAGAAGAACGTGGTTGACTCATCATCTTCCACAGGATAACATCGATAGTATACCGCAGAACCAATTAGCCGGGACAACGGTAAAACATTTTCAAGGAACAACTATCTCTCACAATGGCCAGTCTCGTGACAATTAAATCAACCAATTCTAAGTGGTTCAACCTCCTCTCGAGAGTCACAACTCGCTCCGATATTGGAGGATCATAGTACACTCCCAAACTCAAATCAAACTTAATCTGACCCCCTCTGTACATATACACCGTCAAAAACATCGCACAACTGCAACACAAATACATAACTTCAGATTCATACTCGTTTAGCATTCCTATTCATTGTATCCTCCGGTACGTACATGTACTCCACCCGGCCACTTTAACAACACTATTGGTACGGACATAACACATTAATCAGTACAACCGCTATACATAGGCATCCCTCTCATTTCCTTCTCATTCCACATTCTTGTTCACAGTATTCTCAAATGTCATTACTTTTGCTACAAGCTCAATAGATCAATCACTAAACAATTCACATAATTACTTCATTCAGTCACACAGAATTATTACACGCAACGGACCAAACTTAATCATTAGGAGTACACACAATCAGACAACACAATCGAACACATACAATTAAATTAACTAAATTACTCCGAGATCTCAACGGTTTATAATTCAACCCAAAAGCCAACAACTGACTATCCGCGGGTAATACACACATAATCTTGGAACACGTTCGTATAATTATTTAGGGCGCAATTAACTACAAGAAAATGGATAACAGAGTGGGTGGGAGTCGGAGACTTACGGGGTCAACGTTGGGTCGATGCGGTCAATGCGGTCAATGCGGTCAATGAGGGTTCGATGCGGTCAACGTCGGGTCAACACTGTCAACAACGGGTCAATGCGATCAACGTCGGGTCAACGCATCAAACTCGATCAAAGGCGGGTCTATGCGGTCCACAGCAGGTCAACGGCGTGCACTACACTCCGAATCCGATCTCCACAAACAAAATCCCATTACAAATTCAGTAGTAATTAACAAAAACCAAAACAAAAATTAAGAAAAAAATAGGGAACCATACCGGATCTTGTAAAAAACACGGACTGCGGATGAAAATGAATGAACGCCGGTAGCGCAAAGCCGACGAAGCGTGGAGAGATATCTCGGGATGGCAAGACCCTGGCGGAATGATGGGTAACAGAAGGAGAAAATTGGGAAATGGTGGAGGAGGAAGATGAACAATGTTGGAAGCTGGAGAAATCGGCTGGGATATAAGTAATTGAGAGGACGCATTACTGAAATGCGTCCTCGCCACGTGGCGACGGTCCATTCGACCGCCAATTTTTTCTTGGACCAGAATTTTTTTAAAAAATAATTTTGCAAGGAGGACGCATTACGAAAATGCGTCCTCGCCACGTGGCAGGTGCCCATTCGACCGCAATTTTTGACTTTGACCGGATTTTTTAAAAAAATTTAAAATTCTAGGGAGGACGCATTACGGGAATGCGTCCTCGCCACGTGGCGGAACCCTATTCGACCGCATTTTTTTACTTTGACCAGAATTTTTTCAAATTACAATTTCCACGTGGCATCACCCCCATCCACCACGTGGCTTCATCTCCATCACCTAAAAATTATCCAGAAATTTTCCAAAAAAATATTAATCTCCACGGAGGACGCATTACGGAAATGCGTCCTCGCCACGTGGCATCACCACCACCCGCCACGTGGCATCCACTTTTTTTGTTCCAGAAATTTTTATTAAAAAAAATTCAGCGGAAGACGCATTACGGAAATGCGTCCTCGCCACGTGTCATCACCCCCTTCGTCGCTTGACATTTTTGATCAAAAATTAATAAAAAAAAATAAAAAAATGAGGACGCATTACGAAAATGCGTCCTCCACATGCGTTTGGCAACTGTAGCCACAAACTTAGCAATTTCTCCAATTTCCCCTAGCTTCCCTATGCACTATTGTTCATGCAATCACGCGATTTCCTTACAACTATACATACCCTCATCTATTGCCTCAGCATTACTACCAGAACAATAAGATGGTAATCTGAGCAGCCCCAACCGAGCAGGTTTCCATTTGCCCCATGAAACATGCACCCTAAAACATCTCAAAGTATTTGTGCATACAATTATAAGTGCAGTTCAGTACAGATATTCTTCCCCGGATCACTTTTATAAGAATAAATCCAAACTAACTAGCTCAGTCAATCCCTTTCCCCGCATTACCTTCCGAATTCGACCAAAACGTTGTTTCCCAAATCGGTAGTTCTGCCTTTTTCTTTTTTTTTTACCGAAGTATTGGACTTTTTTCTCTTTGAGATATTCCTTTGATTGTGCTAATTTTCACTGGATGTAACCATGCTATTATTGAAAATTTGGACACATATCTGGAGGACGCTATCAGGGAATGCGTCATCTATGTGTATAATTTTTTTTAGTTGGTTGATGAGTCTATGTGTATTATTTTTTTATTAGTTTGACCATGACGTGACAATTATTAGTTTTACAATATTGGATGATATATATTATTAAAATAATATTTTATTATTTTATTATTTTATTATTAAAATAATATTAGATATAATTCGAGGAATTAAGAGATCGAATTCATTTATCGAATTCATTTTTACTATATATATAGTTTATAATCATATAATATATATTTTTAAATAATACATAGAATAATATATTACTATGCAATTCGAGTTTATGTTTAAAATCATAATTTACTTTATTTAACTTTATCTTCAATAATTCTATTAAAAAAATTTAAATATCCAAAAACATTTGACTAATCCATAATGTAATATATTAATTTTACATTGCATCTATCCATCTATCAATTTCTTAAACTAAATAATATTTGATAAATGTTTTTTTTAAGTCTGATATTTGTTTTCAGCTTTATTTTGGCCCATATCAAGTTCACGTAAAATACGGACAGAATCAACCCCATGTAGGACTAACTTTGGATCGGTCTTTTCATGTTTCAATTAGCCTGGATTTATTTTCTTTTATATTTATATGATCAAGTTGGCTATTCTTTTCATTTCCCACTCATAATATATATAAAATACATTTAAGATATTCTATGGTGAAGTCCCAAGTTGGCTATTCTTTTCCTTTCCCACTCATAATATATATATAAAATACATTTAAGATATTCTATGGTGAAGTACTTAGTGCGGTGGTACTATTAGTCCATTTTCCTCTCAATATTATTCTCATATATGCATCACAGGCAATAATTAAATCCGATACTTCAACTTATCTTGGATGGCGACGGGGTTTTCCTTCTCCAAACCAAGCGTCCATTCCTCTGGAAGTCGTGGAAGCAGTGATGATCTTTAGTTAATTGATGATCCGCGCACAATGTCCTTCCACACCGGCAGGTGAATGTGACTGCATCGAGCAGTTACTGCAATGGAGTTTCTCGCCCGTCGATTCCAGGTGCAAGGTAGGAAGTTGGTTGAACCTCTCCGTCAAGTGGAAGCAGTTGTCACGGACAATCCATGCATGAAAAATTGTGATGGATGGTGTCCGAAAAAGTTTAGGGTAGTTGGGTTCCGGAAAAAAAATGATGATGACTCATTACTCCATGTTTCCAAAATTTAAAAAGAAAACAAAAATCTCTATTTTTCCAAAAAAAATTAAAAAATAATAATGAAGAAGACTATTTTTCCATTTAAAAAAAAAATAATAATGAAGTGGACGCAATCAGCAAATGCGTCCTCCCTAATTGCATCCACATACAAAGTCTCACGGATAGCCCGCTGATGGTGCTAACCGTGCGGCTTAGCCGTGCTCTACCTTGTCACAACTACCGCCTACACCCAACTTGTTTGTTGTAGCACACCAAATCTTTAGAGAGACGTGGTCTATGCAGTGGAAATATACACGAGTTTAAAATAGGAGCATGGCTTCGCACACACAAATCAAAGTTGCAATACAAAGCCCAATACTGGAGAGCAAACGCTAGTTTTCTATATATTGCAGAACGGTAATTGGATATGGAAGGCGTTATTGTATCTGCAAATATAGAATTTTCTCGGGGTTAAGTAGTGGTTAAGTCAATATTTGGGTTTTCCTCTCCTCACTCGGATTGGGTTTTCTTCTTCTCCCTCGGATTAGGTTTTCCGCTTCAGGAGGCATTTGTTTTATTTCCTAATTTCTAACACAAAGTCTTCTTTAAAAGAGATTTTTCAAGGGTTGTTGTGCAATTATAAGAATTTTCATTTGGAATAGGGTTTTTTTAAAAAAATATGCCAATAAATCTAGGGACCTATTGTGTAACTATCAAAATACTATATATAACACTAAAATATTCAGAATTTTCTTTTTTTTTTATTCCGATCGAAAATCGCCTCCGCCCAGCGGTTACCATCGTATGCCGCCGAAATCTCGCCGGGATTTCTTGTTTGTTATCGAAAACCGCTGCACAACCTCTATGCTTCGCTGCGAAACCCAAGCTCTGCAATTCTCCGCCGTGCAACCTCTCTGCTCCGTCGCGAATCGGATCTGAAACATTGCCTCGCCATGAATCGAATCTGATTGGAGGAGAAGGAGACGACGACAGCTCTGGATTGGAGTGCTTTCTCTTATGGTGCATTTTCAATGCGATCCGGCTGCAACTATGCATATTTTGAAACTCGGACACATATATACAGGACGCATTTAGAGAATGTGTCCTCAATTCAATTTATCTTTTTTTAAGTGCATGAAGAGTATTTAATTTCTCTTTGTTAGAGTAAATCAGGTTTCTGATTAGATTGATTGATTTGATTGATTCTGGATAAGTCTTATTGACTAAGCCAGAGTCTTAGTAGTACCTTCTTTCCTTATTGACTCTATTTAATCATGTCAGCAATACATTAATTCCTCACGACAAATACATATGCTCATGGTATCAGAGCAGTGTTCTGATTCACCTTCCAAAACCTAGATATTTTTCGGCCACCATCCTCCTTCTCCATCCAATAGCCAAACCTCTCCTCCCCATTTTTCGTCCGACAATCTTTTTTCCTACGCCACTCTCATCATGGCCAGTGAAAAATTATCATTTAATACCCTTCTCCAAATGATGCAAATTAAGCTCAATAAGTCCAACTTTCTTCTCTGGAAACGTCAGATTGATTATGTCGTCAGACCTTAGAAGCTTTTTGGTTATCTCGATGGGTCGATTTCATGCCCACCTCTCCCCATTCTGCCGTCGGCCGGCTCACCGTTTTCCTCCTTTTCCACCGCCCTTAGCTCTCCTCCCACCGGCTCCAAGACTGACCATGCGGCGGCTCAGGTGGCTTACAAATTGGCCAAGGCAGTCTATGACCTCTGGATTAATGAAGACCAGAGGGTCTGCAGTCTATTGTTCTCCTCTCTCTCTCTCTCTCCTAAGGCCCTTTCCGAACTCCCGGCCTTGTGTGTGACTGCCAAGGATATCTGGGACAACTTTTTTGCCACTTTTAAGAACAACAGCACGTCTACTATCATGCGCCTTTGTGTCGATGCCCACAGTATACGTAAGAGCGGTACCGTTCATGAACTCCATTTACAATTTAAATATATTTTTGAGCAGTTATCCCTTATGGGTTCCCCAATTTCTAACGATGATCAGATAATTTGGTTTTTAACTGCTCTCAGGTCTGAGTTCAAATATTTTTATGCCCCATTGATTAATTCTTCCCATACACTCTTATATGCCAATGTATTATCTAGTGCCAAGAATCACGAGGAGTTCTTAAAACATTTACAGGGGAATTCAGCACCAGCGTTCGGCCCAGTTACTTTCGCGGTGGGAGAAAACCCCCCAGTCAGCCGTGCATGGGATCACGTGCCGGTGAGGGGTGGCGGCGCATTCGGTCAATGCGCCGGTGGACGCCGTGGTAGCCACTCCTCTAGTTATGCTAAGTTGACTGCCTCGGGCTCAGGTACTGGTCATGATCGGCCGCACTGCACCTGGTGTGGTCAGCCCGGTCATTTTGCTACTACTTGCTATAAGATGTTGGCTCAGACTCGTTGTACAGACTCGACCCACCTGGTAGAAAACTTCCAGGCATCCATACAGCTGAACCCCTCTGCAAGCACTTTAGACTGGTATCTTGATTCTGGCGCAACCAGTCGCATGGCGTCTTCAGCCTCTGGCCTGAACAGTGTTTCTCCCTATTCCGGTAATTCTCATGTTTCTGTTGGTAATGGTGCTTCTATTCAGATTTTGCATATTGGTGACTCTTATATTTCTGATCATTTGAAACTATATGATGTTCTAGATGTTCCTGAGATCACTAAGAATTTACTGTCTATTAGTAAATTGACCAGAGATTTGAATGTGTTTGTTACCTTTGATGATCAGAACTTTGTTATTCAGAACAAAGTATCCAGGGCAGTCGTGGGTAGGTGCCACAATAATGGAGGTTTGTACGTGTTAGACAAAGGTGATGCAGTACTGGTTTCATTTTTGCAGCAGAACAAAGGACGGGCATCCTTCGAGCTTTGGTATGCTCGCCTAGGATATGTGCCAACTGCAGTTATTTTCATGCTACAGAAGACTGGTTTACTTTCAGTTTCCTCTTTATTACCTAAACCGCATACTTGTACTCCTTGTGTTATGGAAGAAGGGCAGCGGTTATCTTTTGTTGAAAACACTAAATGTGTTGCGCGCATTCTGGATTTGGTACACTGTGATTTGTGGGGTCCTTCCCCAGTTTTATCTGAGACCGGTTTTTCTTATTATGCCTTATTTGTGGATGATCACTCTCATTTTACTTGGTTTTTCCCGCTTCATCGCAAATCTGAGTTTTTTGAAACACACTTACAGTTTGAGGCTTTGGTTGAAAATCAATTTTCATCCACCATTAAGGTTTTTCAGAGAGATGGAGGCACTGAGTTCTTGAACACGCGTCTGCAGTCTCATTTTGTCTCAAAAGGTATTCACGATCAAGTGTCATGTCCGTATACTCTGGAGCAAAATGAACGAGCAGAGCGAAAACATCCGCATGTTGCGGAAATGGGGATTACAATGCTATTCCATTCGCATCTTCCACTTTCTAGATGGGTTGACGCCTATGCCACTTCAGTTTATACCATTAATCAATTACCTACTCCGGTTTGACAGGGTGACTCTCCCTATAGTCTTCTCTATCAACGGGATCCTATATACTTAAACTTCCATCCTTTTGGTTGTCAAGTATTCCTTTTTGTTCACCCCATGGCCGATCACAAGCTATCTCCATGGAGCATTCCTTGTGTTTTCATTGGATACAACTTTCATTATAAGGGTTTCCGTTGTCTTGACACTACCACTGGAAAAATATATGTCACCCGTCATGCACGGTTTGACGAGAGTTGTTTCCCTTTTGCCTCCTCTGCTTTGGCGTCTTCTCTCTCGACTTTGAATGCCTCTACTTTTTTGGATGATGATGGTGGTTCCGACTCCTTCTTGTCTCTAGTAGATGAATCAGTTTCTATGCCCAGTCTAGTTTACTCATCCGATTCTGATGAGTCCACACCTGCACGATGGCTCCCTTCTCGGTCACCGCCGACCAGTCCACCCTCTTTGCCCATGTCTTCTCCGGCCACCGTTACCACTCCTTCCCTGGTCTCTTCCGCCGGTCCGTCACCACCACCTTTC
Source organism: Rubia yunnanensis (assembly GCA_037428765.1). NCBI lineage: Eukaryota > Viridiplantae > Streptophyta > Magnoliopsida > Gentianales > Rubiaceae > Rubia > Rubia yunnanensis. Next base: position 16,538,657 of record CM075070.1, read on the forward strand.
CGGTCTCAGCCGAATCCCCATAAAATGGTCACTCAAACTACTACTGGTGCCATTCACTAACGGAACTACTCGGATATCTTTGCTCATGGTCTTCTTGCTGCACTTCTTACTCAGTTTGAGCCCTCTGATTACTGCTCGACTCTCAAGGATCCTTTTTGGATAGCTTCTATGGATGAAGAGATTGCTTCCCTTAAAGGACAGCACACTTGGGATTTGGTTCCTTGCCCATCAGATGCCAACATTGTTGGTTCCAAATGCGTCTATCGGTTAAAGTATCGCCCAAATGGCACAGTTGATCGTCATAAGGCCCAACTGGTTGCTCAGGGGTTTTCGCAGATTCCAAGTTTTGACTTTGACCACACTTTCAGTCCTGTGGTCAAAGCTTCCACTGTACGCACTGTCCTTGCCATTGCTACGATGCGTTCCTGGCCCCTTCATCAGCTCGACGTCAAGAATGCCTTTCTGAATGGTGTTCTTGATTCTCCAGTCTACAAGGCACAACCTATTGGCTATAAGGCCCGCTTCATCCGGATTACGTCTGTCGCCCGAAAAAGGCCATTTACGGTCTTAAGTAGGCTCCTCGGGTCTGGTTTTAGAGGTTCAGTACTTATCTATTGAAACTCGGGTTTCAGCGTAGTTTGGCAAACACTTCCTTATTTGTTCAATCTAGAGGGACATCTCTGCTTTATCTCCTAGTCTATGTTGATGACATCATCCTCGCTGACAATGATTCCCTGCTCCTCCACCAGTTCATTGATAGAACACATCGGGAGTTCGCTATTAAGGATATTGGCCCTCTACACTACTTTCTTGGCTTAGAGGTCTCACCCACTTCGTCGAGTTTACTTCTTGGACAAGCTAAGTATGCTCGGGATATTCTTACTCGTGCCGGCATATCTAATGCTATTCCGGTCACCATTCCTTTTGTTACTGGTTAATAATTACACAGCTCCACCAGTCCTCCTTTTTGAAACCCGACCCTTTACAGATCCCTGGTTGGTGCTCTCCAGTACTTCACGATCACTCAACCAGACTTGGCTTTTTTGGTTAACACCGTCAGTAAGTTTCTTCAGGACCCTCGAGATGATTACTTTGTTGTGGTCACTCAGATTCTCCGTTGTGTTCGCGACACGCTCCATTTTGGTCTTACTTTTCGTTCTATTAGCACTCCTGAGGCCTTGGGTTATTCCGAAGCTGATTAGGCTCGCTATCTGGAAATCCAATGATCCACTTATGGCTATGCAGTTTTCCTTGGTGGTAATTTGGTCTCCTGGAGCGCTAAGAAGCAGCCCACTGTCTCTCGCTCTAGTACTGAGTCTGAGTATCAGGCTCTTGCCAACACTGCTTCAGAGTTAGTTTGGTTATCTCATTTGCTCTGCGATCTTTGTGTTCCGCTTTCGAGTTCTCCACTTTTGTTATGTGACAACAACAATGCCATATTCCTGGCTCGGAATCTAGTTGCACATAAGCGGGCGAAGCACATCGACATCGATTATCATTTCGTTCGTGAGTTGGTCTCATCTGGCAAGCTTTGTATTGCACATGTTTCCACCAGTCTTCAGATTGTTGACATCTCCACCAAGGGACTTTCTCGTTCTCTGTTCGACTTCTTCAGGTCAAAGCTTTGCGTCGCTAAGCATCCGACGCTTTGCTTGAGGGGGGGGGGTGTTAGAGTAAATCAGGTTTCTGATTAGATTGATTGATTCTGGATAAGTCTTGTTGACTAAGCTAGAGTCCTAGTAGTACTCTCTTTCCTTATTATACTCTATTTAATCATGTCAGCAATACATTATTTCCTCACGGCAAATACATCTGCTCACTCTTCTTTTAAGCGCATGAAGAGGAAGCATTCTCTAAATGCGTCCTCTAACTGCTTTTCTTTTTTTAAAAAAAAATCAGTGTTCTATATTTAATTTCTCTTTTTTTATTTAGTGCATCAATGTGTCCTCTGTTTAATTTATTTATTTTTTTTAAGTGCATAAAGAGAACGCATTCAGAGAATGCGTCCTCTAGCTGCTTTACTTTTTTTAAAAAAAATTCATCGTGATATTTACTAAAACAAAATGGAGGAAGAGTTTTTAAAATAAAAGGGAATGAAGAGGAAGCATTTGTTGAATGCGTCCTCTAATTACTTCTTCTTCTTTTTTGGACAACATGTTTACTAGAATAAATGTATTCGAAGAATTTGAAAGTCCTCTTTGAAATTTATGATAATAAAATTTGAACATCCTATTTACTAGAATAAAGTTAATGAAAATTTTTTAACATCCTATTTAAAATTTATGAGAATAAATTTTGAATGTCATATTTCCTCTAATTTTGAACGTCTATATTTTATTTTTTAAAATTTTCTAAAATATAGAAAATGAATGAATTATAAAATAAATCAGAAGTTAACATTTATTGAAATTTTAATTTTAAAATTTCAGTATTTTTAATTTAAATAAATTAGAGTTGTATGCAAATTTTTTAAATTTTTCTCTTTTTCCACTACTAACTAATTTAAATAAACAAAAATATAAGAGTAGACGCATTTAATGTTTATGATATTAGAGGATGATCATGAAAACAAAATAAACATGAAATGGAGTAACAAAAATATGAATTGATATAGTGGTACAATATTCGAAGAACACGTGCCAAATAGATAGGTAGAAACGTAATTAAATGAATGTCCAACGACATGTAAGGTACTAATGATGCCTCCGCAAAGCTTTCTGCCTGTTCCACATGGGAGCAGACGTATGGTGCAGGATGTGCGTCGAGAAACAGCCATATGAGTAGAAACATGTACGCCATCATACCAAACTCTCTCCGTTAAATCCTCATCCATATCGTCTCCTACGTCCTCATTTAAATCATATTGGACGTGAGGAATGCTGCCTGTATGTAATGGGCATTAGGCGATATATACGCATGACTAGCAGTAGGAGTACGGTATACAGTAGAATCAGTTGGAGTAGTGTTGGAGTGTGAGGGTCCACCATCTGATGGTCCTTCGTGGATTGGACTTGTATGTGAGGGTCCACCATCTCATGGTCCTTCGTGGGTTGGACTCGCATGTGAGGATCCGGCTTGAGATTAACCAATATGTACAGTATGTCTGGGAGTACGGGGTCGTCGACCAGGAAGAGTTGTACAGTGGCTTCTGATTTCATTGTATCTCACACCAGGGAGAGGTCCCTCGATGTGCACATATGGCTGATAATACTGCAGTCTAGAGGGCTCATGCACATATTCTAGAGTACGTGTGACAATACTATGTACCTCCCTTATAACGTCCATGAAATGCGGGGGACATTCGTCCAAATTAATATCTAGCATAAGGTACATCTCGGACATTGCCTGCAACTATATAAATGAGATAAATATTTTAGATATTAAAAGACTTAACGCTGCAAACCTATTCTATGTCACTACTGCTCCTATTAAGGCTATAGAGAGGAACAATGCCTCAGGCTGCTCGGAGATATTATGAATGGACGACAACTGTCAGCATGTTCCAACATGAGCGATACCCAAAGAGCCAGATTGATCAGAAAGGTATGGATTCCTAAACGAAGTACTATATGTCTTGTTGCTCATAAATCTCTTATTGCACATTCTAGATTGTATGTATTGGTTCTTCGATAGTGGTTGCTCCAGGCATATGACATGAACTCAAGAATAATTGAACAACATCAAACCATATGATGATGGCTTTGTTACTTTTGGTGACGGAAAGAAGAGTCGTCTACTTGGTAAAGGAGAAATACATATATAAGGATTCCCTAGCTTCATAAGCGTTCTGCTAGTAGAAGATTTGATGGCAAACCTTTTGAGTATCAGTCAACTATGTGATGATAATATGACAATCGAGTTCCAAAAGGATAAATTTATTGTGAAGCACGGAGAAAAAAAAGTATTGTCTGGAGTGCGTTCGTTAGACAATTGTTATTTGCTGGAACAAGAAGTGAGATGCCTAAGCTCTAGATATGATGAAGGAACCTCGTGGCACAGAAAGCTCGGTCACATCAACTACAAGATACTAGTAAATATTGCAAACGCCAAAGCCGTTCGAGGTATGCCTACTCTCACTAACAAAAAGGGTATTGTGTGTGGACCATGCCAACAAGGTAAATAGATTCGATCTCCTTAGTCCTCTGTTCAGTATATCACCACTTCAAGATATCTTGAATTACTTCACATGGATTTAATGGTTCCGGTTAATACTCCTAGTATGACTGGGAAAAGTATATTTTTGTATGTATTAATGATTATTCCAGATACACTTGGGTGGCCTTTCTCAAAGAGAAATCAGATACAGTGGATGTCTTCAGAAGTCTAGTGGTCAAATTACAAACAAAAAAAAGGAGCCATGTTGGAAAAATTGTGAGAATTCATAGTGACCATGGAAGAGAATTTGAAAACCCTCAGTTAAGTGATTTCTATGATGAACTTGGTACCAACATGAATTCTTTACCCCTATTACTCCTCAGCAAAATGGGATTGTAGAACGGAAGAACAGAACACTGCAAGAGATGGCCCGAGTTATGTTGGCAGATAAAGGAATAAACAAAAAATGGTGGGTAGAAGAAATTAACACGACATGTTATATTATAAACAGGGTGAATCTATGTCCATTCACAAACAAGACCTCGTATGAAATCTGGAAAGGCAGAAAGCTAAATGTTTCATATTTTCATGTGTTTGGAAGCAAGTGCTACATCCTCAGGGATAGAGAACAGTTGGGAAAGTTTGACAACCGCAGTGATGAGGGAATCTTTCTAGGTTATACAGTGAACAGTTGTGCATACAGGGTGTTTAATCTCCACACTAAAACTCTCATGGAGTTAATCAATGTGATTGTTGATGATTCGGATGACAAGCAAGTATCAGGAAAAAAAGACTATGAACCTGCTCCATCTCATGTTCCAACACCAGATACTTCGACCAGCCTGCACATCGATGTTGGAACATCACCGCCTTCTGAGAATTCTGATGACCCTGATGAGATTGATGTTGGAACATCAACCCCCGGTTCTCCACCTCATGTTCCGACACAGGCTGAACTTGAACCAAGTGCGAAGAGAACTCAAACTTTACCACGAGTTAATTACAGGGAACTTGCAAGATTGCAATAATTCATTTCACTAATTGAGCCAAAGAACTATAAAGAATTTCTCCTTAATGAGTACTATATTGCGGCGATGCAGGAAGAACTAGGACATTTTGCAAGGAATGGTGTGCGGTACCTTACCTTGCATCCAAAAGTGGTGAATATCATTGGCACCAAGTGGATCTTCACAAACAATTCCAATGATGATGACTGGATTACTCGAAATAAAGAAAGGATGGTGGCACAATGGTACACTCAAGTAGAAAGAGTTGATTTTGATGAGACATTTTCACCAGTTTCCAGGTTAGAGTCTATTCAAATCTTACTTACTATTTCGTGTACTATGAACTTTATGTTGTACCAAATAAACGTGAAAAGTGTTTTTCTAAATGGAGTGGTGAATAAAGAAGGCTATGTTGAACAGCCAAAAGGATTTGAGGATCCATAATATCCTCATCATGTGTATCGACTCAAAAAGACATTGTATGGGTTGAAACAGGTGCCAATGGCATGGTATGAGCGACTAACTAACTTTCTCATTCAGAAAGGTTATCATTGAGGGGGAGTAGATCACACTTTATATGTACTCAACATGTCATCCAAATTTCTGATTGCTCAAATTTATGTATATGACATTGTTTTTTGCTCCACTTCACCATATATGGTGCAAGATTTTGTAAATCTCATGCAGGATGAGTTTGAGATGAGTATGGTTGGTAAACTCACTTACTTTCTAGGACTTCAAGTCAAGTAGCAAAAGAATGGTTTGTTTATAAATCAGAGTAAGTATGGCATGAATCTGGGAAAACGATTTGACTTGAATAACTCTCGATTAGTTCGAACTCCTATGGGGACCACAGACAAATTGGTGAAGGATGAGAAAGGTGTTTCAGTTGATCAAAAATTGTACAAAAGTATATTGCCAGTCTTTTATATCATACAGCCAGTCGAACAGATATATCTTTCAGTGTTGAGGTATGTACAAGATTTCGGGCTAATCCAAAGGAAACTCACTTGATTGCAGTTAAGAGGATTATTCGTTATGTGAGTGGGACTTCTGACTATGGTATCTGGTATTCTAAAAATCAAGAGTCAGATCTATTTGGCTATAGTGATTCTGATTATGCAAGTACTACAAATGATCGAACAAGTAATACTGGTGGTTGTTTCTTTATTGGCACGGATTCAGTATCTTGGTATAACAGGAAGCAAAATTCTATTTCTCTATCATCCGCTGAAGCTGAATATCTTACAGCTGGAAGTTGTTGTGCACAATTATTATGGATGAAACCAATGATGAAATACTATGGAATTCATCAAGGGCCTCTGAAGATTTTATGTGACAACAAAAGTGTTATAGACACATCCAAGAATCCAGTCCATCATTCTCAAACAAAGCACATTGATATAAGGCATCATTCTATTTGAGATCTTGTAGAGAGAAAAGAAGTCATCGTAGCCTATGTTCCAACATCAGAGTAATTTGCTGATATTTTCACAAAGCCACTGGATTCAGCTATATTTGAGCTCCTCGGACAACAGTTAGGTGTGTGTCACATTTGAGGTATTTTTGGCTAGTATTTTTTCATTAGTTGTAGATTTTGTTGTTTCTTATTTTTGTGTACAAAAAAAATGAAAAACACAAAAAATAGAAGAGAGAAAAAGAAAAAAATGGGAAGTGGTTATTGCATGTTGGAATATGGAAGGCAAATCAGAGGGAGGAGAAAGGTGCGAATGGGATTTGACGGCTGGTAGGTAAAAGGAGGTAATTATTACCTTGGAAAAAGAAAAAGCTGACACGTGTTGAAAGGGGGAAAGTAAATATTTTCAAAATTTTAACTCTCCATCTCCCTCTCTTATTCTCTTTCTTCCGCAACCTATTTACATATGTTCTTGCCTCGATCTTGATTGTGTGGGAGTATACTCGAATTTCTTGCAAAGAAACCCTACGGCCAAGATACAAAAATTTTCAGGACTCTTTGAAACGTGCACTTAGGCTTAAAAAAATATTTCCGTCATGGAAGCAAGATCTCCAAGATGGAAAAGAGCAAAAACTTCAAGAATTCTTTTGGAGAGCCTGAACAGAGTCTAGAGATTCCGAAAAGCAATATGCTTGAAGATTGGGATGGTGTTCAAGAATCAGGAGTTGAAGTTGTCCGGTCACCATATGTTGAGCCGAACACAGACCCTTCTCCGCCAGTAAAACTCAAGGTATTCCAAGGAAAACTTTTTACCTTCAATGGTCAAACTTTTAAGTCTCTAGAAGATTGCATGACTCAATATTTGAAGCACGATAAACGAGTAGATTTGAGAAGGTACAAATCCATGTTTGGGAACATAAATGGTTGTAATCTATTTAGACTGTTGAGAGGAAGTATTGGGGGAATTCAGAAAGTAATGGACTGGAACCCTAAGTTGCTAGAACTAGAATCCATAGAGTATGAAGGAAAAAAGGTGATGTGTGTCTATACTAGAGCATCGTGGCCAAAGAAGCTGAAACTCAGAGAACTGAAAAATTGCCCTGAAAACTGGGGTGTTCTGAGTTCTGCAAGTTATAAGGCCATTCAGCTGTATGATGCTAGAGTGGGTGAAAGTTTGAGTAGTCTAGGAGAGTTGTCACCTGATGAGGAGAAGTTGTCCCCTGAGGTGATTGAAGTGAGTGAATCTGATGAGGAGGAGTTGGAAACTAGGGATGTTGGTCATGTTCCAACAAAAAATGAGAATACAGGGGGAGATGATCTTGATGCGGACATGAAAATTGTTGAAGATTATGTCCGGGAGGAGAGTTCATCATTTGAACCCAGGGATGGAAAGAAGGGAAGAAGAAGCTGAAGTTGATGATGTTCCGACTTCAGTTCAGCAGGATGTTGACCAGGATGTTGAGGAGGAAGCAGCCGAGGGAGAAAACCGTGGCCTTGATGATGTTCCAACATCACACTATCCAGACATAGAAGAAGCCAGGGATGAGAATGATGTTCCAACACAGGAACACACTAAAGTTGGAAGTGCTGATGGTGGAACTGATGTTCCAACACAAGAAGCCCCAGTTGCAGACTTTGGTTATTCCAGTGATGAAGTGCTAGAGGATTTCATTCAAACTAAAAGATACAAGAGGAAGGTTTTAGTGACAGAAACCCCACAGCCAGAACTGAAGAAGAGAAGAATCAGGACATGCCAGGGTTCAAGATATACTCTTTCAGCCAATGAGGCATTAAATTTTTTTTATGAAGGCTATCAGGATATCTGCAAGGCTATTTGCTAGAAAAGGATTATGTCAGAAAGGCCTGTTGATATAAATGCATACAAGAGTGTGGTTTCACTGACTACCTGGAGTATTTGGGGTTTACAACAGCTGTTTCTGGGTACATAAAGTACAATCAGGATTTGGTGCAAGAATTTTATTCAAATATAATGGTTGGGAATCTAGACAATGAGTCTGTGTCGTACAACCAGGCTTATGTTAGGGGAAAAGTGATCGATTTTTCTAGAGAGCAGATCAACAAAGTACTAGGATTGCTTACTCCAAAGTTTGAGACTGTTTACCCCGAGGATCTCTCAGTCAGCCTTAACCAGGTTCTGACAAAAATCATGGGAGGATATCAAACCCGGTGACCAACTCAAGGTAATGAAGCTACATCAAGTCTCAGTACCAGGTATTTTTGCTTGTACCAAGTGGCTATCAATTGCTGGGTTCCTTCCTCTAACACCACGGCACTAACCCGAGATATAGCTAAGCTGTTATACTGTGTTGGCACTAAGACTCCTATGAATCTTGGTCAGATCCAAGAGAGCATAGCTGAGTATGCTGGTTCATCTCAGGTCAAGAACTCATTTCCTTATCCATGTGTTATATCTGTTGTTCTGGGAGGAGAAAAAATAAAGGCAAAAAAAGTGATTTACTAGTGTCTGTTGTTCCTTTGAAACCAAATAAGAAGACCTTCCAGAGAACAGTCAAGGATTTACCTTGGAAACCATCAGAGGCTGGAACTTCATCAAATGATGCTCAGAAGGTTAAAGAAGCCAAGAAGTTGGCTGTGAAGGCTAAGATTGCAGCACTTTAGGTTCAAATCGCTGCACTTGAAGGGGAATCAAAGAAGTTGGATGCCGCAGAAGAAGATTTTGGGGATGTTATGGATGATGCATGATCTATGTATTCTGGATATTCTAAAAATTGTTCAAAATTCGGCATGTTTTATGGCCCCAAGGGGGAGTATTTTGGAATTCTAGATTTCTGTTTGGATAGTATTTTGTGATTTTGAGCTCAGTTGGAAGCTAGGGGCATGATTGATATTTAGGTGCCTGATATATGTTATTATTCTCAAAATTCAATATTTATGTATTTCTGTTGGTCCTGTGTTCCAATATGGTTTTCTAGGTAACTAAGTAATGATTGTGAATTTGATTTGCCAACTTGAATGTTAAGGTCTTGATGATTTGGAGCTGTAATATTCATGGGAGGCCTAAATTCTTTTTGAGCTCTGTTCCAACATCCATACTGGTGATAATTTAATATTGAGTTAAGTGCTCATTTAACCCTATGTTTTGGTCAAATGGCCAATATAACCCTATGTTTTGGTCAAATGGCCAAAATAATCCTGTAAAGTTTGAAAGTGTGATTATAACCCTATTATTTGCTCGAATTTGTTAATCTAACCTTGAAAACCTTAGTTTGATCGAAATTCTACAAATTAACTATTATACCCCTACTTTTTAAAAATAATTATGAAAAATGAAAGGACAGTTACTACCCTTTATTTTTCTTCTTCTTCTCAGACCGGGTCTAAATTCTTCTTGGGATTTCTTCTCAGATCGGTCATTTCTCCTTCTTCTTCTCGCCGTCATTGCTTCTTCTTCTTCTTCGTTTGCTTCTTCTCGCCGCCACCGCCTACACCTCGTCGCCATTGCTTCTTCTTCTTCTCTTCGTTTGCTTCTTCTTCTGGCGTTGGTCGGTGGTTGGCCGTGGGTTTTACCTGGTGGCCTAGGTTCAGGCGGCGGCGGCTAGGGTTCGGTGGGGTGGCTTGGTTTCAGCAACTATGTCTAGGTAAAGGCGGGGTGGAGATGGAGATGGTGTTGGGAATGGAGATGTGGTCTGAAAAGAAAATATAATGTCAAATAGAGTAGTTTCAATCTGAAACAATATGCCTAATGGGTGTTTGATCCTTCAGTTGAGTTAGATTACGTAATATAATGCTCTGCCAGTTTTCTGTTTCTCCAATTTTACATATTTATGATTCTACCTTTTTGTCTTTCTGAGAAAGAAAAAAAGAATCTACAAGATCTGAGTGGTGTATACGTGTTTAATGTTGCCGAATGAGAGGAAGTCCAGATAGGATCACTGCAAGGTTCATCAAAGAATTTGAATCAGTTGAAGGTAAGATGTTTTGGATTTTATAGTAGCTCATCTACAATGTAATCCTTCTTGTCCCATATTTAGATGCATATTATGGGTATCTATGTTGGGTGTTTCACCTGCAGTTGAGTGCTTATACAATCATTGGTGTGGGTAAATTTGTTTTCAATTTCATTGTCTTGTTTAAGTTATAACAATGCGTATATGAGCTGAAATGTTAATCTCACTAATGTTTGGCTGCAAGTATAAGAACAAGCAGTGGCTTTGTATTTCTAGTGTACTGAAACATCAGGTAATTGTATTTGTTCTATCGTTCAGAAAAATTTAGCACTGAAATTGGGAGCAAATATGGTATCTTGCCTGGATCTCTAGACAATTCTCTATATAATGCTCTCTGGGTTGCTCAAGCTCTGCTACGCAAAGGGTTTTTCATTTCTCCCTTTTTGTGCATTCTTTATAATTTAGATCCAGATTCCAGAAGTGGTGTGGCGGCGATGCTGCGGAGCGACGAAGATCCGGCTACGGAGGTGGTGTTGGATGGGGTTAGAAGATGAAGAAGAGGAATCCTAGGGGTAGTTATGTCAATAAATTTTTAGTTATTATACTAGGGGTAGTTTAGTCTTTTTGTATTTAGTCAATGTTGGAATAGTGTCAAAAGGTTATATTGGCACTTCTGATGCAAAGATAAGGTTATAATCACCCTTTCGAACTTTACATGGTTATATTGGCACTTTTGACCAAAACATAGGGTCATATATGTATTTTACCCTTTGATATTTTTATTTGCATGGTTTGTGCTATGAAAGTCCAAAAGATTAATTTGTCCACAAAATGCCAAAGGGAAAGATTGTAAAGTCCAGATTTGTTAATTGACAAATTGTGGTAATTTTGCAAATACGGTATTATTATGCTGCAACATCAAAGAGGGGAGTTTTGGTGATATAAGGAAATGTTCAAGAGTAATTTGAGAAGCAGTAATCTTGTTCAACTTGATTTGATTTGAATGAGATATCAATTCCTATATTTGTGAATTGGATTAAGATTTGTAGAGTTGGAATTGATTTGAATTTCGGCTATGGCAATGATATGGACGAAATATTCTAATTTCTATCTCCAATGGATTAGATTTGGTAATTCTATCTCTAAGGGATTTAATTGTTATCAGAATATTTTGTAGAGATAGAATAACAGTCGTACAAGTAATTGAAGATGTGCGACCTTGCTATATATTGTAGACATTCTGGCTAACCTACTTACGCAATATTACAGAGAAAATCTGCATTCAGGTTTCGTAATTCAAATAGTAGCGCAGAGCTATACATTAGTGTTCCAACATGATCAAACTCTTTTTATATTAAAGTTCAGAACGTAAACCTTAATTCCTCATGAGGAGAAGATTCAACGTCGACGAGTTTCGAGGTCAGAGGGAGTCTGATCAAGGCGGATCGGCAACTAGGGGAGCTAGTGGAATTCACATGCTGAATTAGAAAATATAAGTATATTGTATGGTGTACATTGTACTATCTTTCTGATTAGTGGATCTGGGTCAGGCCCCGCAAGTGTAGGTGACATTCATCGAACTGCGTAACCAATTCATATGTTTTTAAGTTTTAATCTAGGGCAAAATACTCATATGACCCTATATTTTGCTCATATGTGCCAATATGACCCTGCAAGATCAGAACGTGCTATTATAACCCTATGTTTTGCATTAAAAGTGCCGATATAACCTTTTGACACTATTCCAGCATTGACTAGGTAGTTTCCAGCATTGACCAAATATAAAAAGACTAAACTACCCCTAGTTTTAAAACAAAAATGTAATGACAAAAGTATCCCTAAGTTCTTCTTCTTCATCCACATAACCACCACTGCTCTCACCATGGCTCTGCCACTTCCACCGCCGCCCGCCGCTGCCGCAAAAAACAAGACCTTGAGTTTTCCCACCTTTAAAAAACCAGCAACAAAATCCCATCATTTGAACGAGAATCAAATTAGCAGTGGCTTAGTGTAGCAATAACAATCATTTACATCAATCTACAACAAAAACCTAAACAACAAGAGGAGCCCAGAAACAAACAAACAACTACTAGCATATGAAATCTCCGAAGACCCTTTCAAGATTTGCATGGAAATCTATGGAGAAATTTAAAGGGTTTTCACGGTGTACCTTTTGTATCAGTAGAGGGTGGATTTGCATCTGCCATGGCTGTGAAAGGGATGCTAAAGAGCCATAGGAAGAAGATGATGGCCTGAGCACAGGCACTGAAGGTAGCAGGGTTTTTCCCCTTATTCACCGTTGCCCGGCACCACCCTAGCACCACTGACCACTACCTCTCATCCTAGCACCACTACCAACCATCCTAGCACCACCATTACCTGTCCTAGCCACTAGCCCCAGCACCACCACCTTCACCTCCGCTACCGCCACCACTCTCCCCAGCCACTGCCACCACCCATCCCAGCCACCACCACCCGCTGCCCTAGCACCACCACCACTCGCCCCAGCACCACCACCACAACCAACCCCAGCACCACCACCACAACCAACCCCAGCACTACCACCACAACCAACCCCAGCACCACCACCATCACTCTCCCCAGTCACCGCCACCACTAGTCCCAACCACCGTCATCACCTGCCCCAGAACCACCACCCCTAGCCCCAGGACGCAACAAATCGATTTCTCCTAGCCACGCAGAACCCTGGCCCAGGACGATGGAACTCTAGCTCAGGACGACGATAGCAATCCCCACCACCTTTGCTCTGACACCAATCAAATCAGACCCCGTTGCGACGACCACCAATCGAATTGATACCACCAGCGGCACATTGCAAAGCTACGACCACCAATTGAATCAAGACCAATTAAATCGAAACTTTTTGCGACAGCCTCGTTGCAAAGCTACCGGCATCAGTGAGTGCGAGTGAGAGGTAGAAGATGACGGAGGGATGCGAGTGAGAGGTAGAGAGGAAGAAGATGTGTTTGAGTGCGAGAACTAGAGGGAAAATAGGAGAAAGAGGTGAAGAACAAAACGGTATATTCAACAGGTAAAATTTTCTATTTTTTGAAACTGAGGGTATAATCGTCATTCATATTTTTCGGCCAAATTCATACCTCCAGGGTTATATTAGCACATTTCAGCAAATCATAGAGTTATAATAGAACTTTCTGATCTTGCAGGGTCATCATATTGGCACATATGATCAAAACATAGGGTCATATGAACACTTTACTCTTTAATCTATTACGAACTTGATTAATTAGGGTAGGTTGGAACACGGCTGAATACTGATCAATCCAATAACATGCATGTACCGAATACTGATCAATTTTTTTTAAAAAAATTAAACCATTCGAGGATGGGGGGAAGTATATTAGGCTCCCCTAACCCATAGAAACGGCAATAAAGCCTGTGAGTTCATACATGTATACAAAATAAAGTCATCATGATGATCGAAGGGCAATCTAAAGTTCCTGAAGCAAAGATACTTGCTATCAAAAGTGATGATTCTACCAAGATGTACCCTAGAACTGAGCTAATGGTTATGAGGGGATGAAGAAGAAGGTAACTTTCTATATATACCATACCGCTGTTTTCCACAAACAGGTCGGCGAATCGACAAATCGAAACTCCAGTATGTCCTTGGAAAACCTGCAGTAGTGAATATATATAAGTTAAACTAAACTTAGGCAGGAGTTTTTGTGTGGGAAGCTAATCGGAATGGGTTCAGTGCGTGCTAGACGCTGGTCCAAATGTTGGCGTTAGTGTATTCTCTTGTTTGTCCCCGGCAGTATATTCACATCTGAGTCCGATGGGATTGATCAGCAGGTCTTCGGAGGTCATCGAAACTGCAGTCGTCAGCCAACCTGATGCAAAAAGAAAGAGCAAAGTAGATTCCATGCTAGAGAATTGAAGGAAAATAGAGTGCGGATATGTATCCTGAGATAGATGACGAAATCAAGAACCTACGCGTATATTAGGCAAACCGAATCTATCTAGAGATATAAGTCCTCTGAGCACAGGAGGAGCAGACTGAAAAACTATGTTACCCTGTAGGTTATTCTCTAGTGAATATTTAGCCAAGTAGTCCGCAACACTATTAGCCTCTCTATGAATGTGTGTAATTGGATATTTAGTATGCATAAGGCTCAGTGCACTGCAAATAGAAAAGTTCCTCCACGGGGCAGTCATCGGATTGTGAATACCTTTGACAGCCACTAAGCAATCTGATTCTAATTCACAATTTTCTATAGCCAATTCTGCACATATTTCATATCCAAATTGAATAGCTATCAATTCAGCATGTAGTGGTGTGGGGGAATGGAAAATTTTAGTTCTCATTGTAACCACATTCCCAAACATATTCCTAACTACTACAGCCGAAGAAGACAAACCAACCAATTTCCATGAAGCATCTGTATTGATCTTATATCCCGCGAGTGGTTTCTTCCATGATATAGCAGTTAAAGGTTTCCTCCTCTTGGGATAAATGTGAGGGATAATGTTAGACTCAATCCAATACTTATGCTTATCTATCTTACCAAAAAGGTGGTGCACAGTGAAAATGTCATGGATGATGCATTTAATCTCATGTATGCAGGCAGCAGTGGAGAAAGGTTCATTATCATAAATGATTTTGTTCCTCTTTACCCACAGGGTCCATATTGTAACCAGGAGGGAAGCAGTGATAATATTAGAGTGAATCTTAGTTTCAGCTTTAAAAGTGAGGAAGAAATCAACTATGTTCTTCAAATTTTCAAAAAAAAGGTTGCTGAAGATGTATGAGGTCACCAACTCTCTCCCAAACAGCAATAGAAGATTGACATGAATTGAAAAAATGATCTAGATTATCTGTATGGTTCATGCATAAAGGACACATCGATGCAAATCGGAAACCTAACCTTGCTAAAATATTATCGAAGGGCAGAATGCCATTCATTGCACGCCACAAAATGACTGACATTTTCTTAGGGATGAAACAGCTCCATACCTTGTAAAAGTGTCTAATTCTGAATTTCCTTTGTCTGAAAGTGTGATATGCCAAACGTATTGTAAAAAGGCCGTCTGTGCTTGGGGTCCAAATCAGCCTATCCTCATGCTGATGTTCCAATTCTGCTACCTGCAATGTGGCAATAATATTGGTAGCCAGATATGGCTCCAGATGTGGGAGAAGATTGGGTTTATTTTGTATGAAAAACCTAAGGGAGATATCCTCGAATGGGATATTTCTTCCATCTGGCCATTCATAGAAAAGTGCACCCTCTCCAGTCCAATTAGAGTTCCAAAAGGAGCATTCCCCCAATCCATATAACACTTTAGTGTATCTGTTTGCCTTAGCAGTGATATGGCAAATTCTTTTCCAGGTATGAGATGTTTTATATGACTTGGGTAGTGACCAAATTAAAGAGGTCCACTGATTTTTATTAGCCTGTAATTTCCACCACAATTTACATGAGAATGCATCCACTATAGCCCCTATATCTCTTAAACCGATGCCATTTTCATCTATTGGTAGACTCATGTTTTTCCAAGATCTCCATTTTTTCCTATCAGTATTATCTACTTTCCCCCAAAAGAAAGTTGAAGCAATTTTTTCGATTTTCCTTAAAACTATCTTAGGAGGGCTCAGTATAGAATAGATATGCGTAGGAATCGAAATTAAACAATGATTAATAAGTACTATCTTACCCGCACTAGTAAGCCACTTATTCTTCCAGTTGTTGATTGTCTTCTCCATCATTTCGAGCAGAGGCTTGTAATGTACCTGCAGATTACGACCGTAGAATACAGGGACCCCCAAATACTTGAAGGGAAAAGAACCTTGTTTCATTCCCAATAATCTCTTAATAGAGAGAATGTTCTGAGAAGGGGTTCTATGAGAAACAAAGAATTCTGACTTCCCAAAATTGACCTTTTGTCCAGTAGTAAGTTCATAAGCAAGTAAAAAGATTTTAAACCTCCTCAGGGTTATAGGTTTAGCATTGAGAAATATTGTTGTGTCATCCGCATACATTAAGTGAGAAACAGTTAAACAAGACCGAGGTAAACTGAAATGTTGGAGATATCCAGTGTTAATCATTTTTTTAAAACTCTTGAGAAAGCCTCGGATAGCAGGTTATAAAGAAAAGGGGATAGGGGGTCTCCCTGTTTTATGCCTCTAGAAGATGTAAAGAATCCTGAGGTGACTCCATTAATTAGGACAGAGAAATGAGCTGAGGCTATATTACTCAATATAATTTTAACAAAATTGCCATGAAATCCAAATTTAAGAAGTATAGAGTTGAGGAAAGACCATGAGACTCGATCAAAAGCCTTTTGCATGTCAAGTTTCACAATTATATTATGATCCTTTGATTTTCTATTTAAGATTCTTGTCATTTCCTGCATTTGGAGCACATTATCAGTAATATCTCTTCCATTGATAAAAACACTTTGTTCAAGAGAGATTAAGGAATGCATTAAAGGTTTGATCATTTCCATTAGCATTTTTGACAACACTTTATTAATAAAGTTAGATAGACTAATCGGTCTAAAATCAGAGAAAGAGATTGGGATGGGTTTTTTTGGGATCAGAGTCAACCAGGTGCTAGATATGGCTTTTGGAATATTTCCAGTTAACAGGAAGTCATTTGCAGCATCTAGCAGATCAGTTTTAATTGTATCCGAGAAAGTTGTGTAGAAAACACCTGAGAAACCATCAGAGCCAGGGGCACTATTTTTGTTTAAATCAAAGACAGCATGCTTAAGTTCCTGAACTGTAAACTGTTGGAGAAGGAGTGTGTTTTGTTCTTCAGAAATTACCATTGGTATTTCCTTTAGAAAATAGTTAAAATAAGATCCTAATTTTGGAGGGGGTTCTTCATTTAATAGTTCTTTATAAAAGCGAATGCCTTCCTCTTTAATCAGATTAGGGTCTGAAATCCAATTACCAAAACAATCTTTAATTTTGCTAATTCGAGATCTAGCTCTTTTTTCCTTAATGGCATGGTGAAAATAACTAGTGTTAGCATCTCCAAACTTAAGCCAATTTAACCTAGCCTTTTGTTTTAAGAAAATGATCTTCTCTTTCTGAGCTCTAAGTAATAAAGCTTTAGATTTGTTTAGTTCAACTAAATCCTGTTCATTTTGAGATTGTTGGAAAGTTATTTCCAATTCACTAACTCTATCTTCAGCTTGGATGAGGTTCAGCTTAACATTCCCAAAACTGGTCCTGTTCCATTCTTTAATTTCACACTTAAGCCTTTTAAGCTTATAAACAAAACCAATCATTCCATTCAAAGGGCATAATGAGTTCCAATTTGTGATCACTAATTCCTGGAAATCTTGTCTATTAGACCACATATCCTGATATCTAAAAGGCCTAGGAACCATTTCAGTAGCAGATTGAATAGACAATAGTAAAGGAGAGTGATCCGATGTAATTCGATTTAGAACTTGTATAGAACTATTAGGGTATAATTCCAACCAGTCTAGATTACTGAGTCCCCTATCTAGTCTTTGAAAAGTGAGATCTTTACATCTGTCCTTAACACGGTTATTGCACCAAGTAAAAGAATTACCCACAGTTGTAATTTCATGCAAATCAAAGTTATTAATGAAGTCATTAAATTGTTTCATGCTTTTATGAGGGGTTGTTTTCCTTCCTTTATATTCAGAAACTGAGGCCACCGTGTTAAAATCACCAATATATATGGAAGGTTCAGTAGGTACAGTGCATAGGTCGTTCCAGAGAGTTTCCCTCATATTCCTATGCACACTAGCATAGATAAAAAAGCAGTTCCAATTAACTGAGGTAGCTACTTCTGTGATTCTAGCTTGTAGATATTGATCCGATTCATTGATACAGTCTAGGTGAAAGCATTGATTCCACAGGATCCATATTTTAGCAGTTTGAGCTGTGAGAGCATGCTTAAAGCCTAAGTCATGCATTAAAGTATTAACATGTTGCTTTTCATGCCAGGGTTCGATTAGACAAAGTATATCTATCTTATGGTTCAACTTTAGAGTTTTTAGTCTATCCATGGATGATCCATATCCTCTAACATTCCACACTAATATGTTTCCTATGATTGTGTATCTAATCATTTAAAAACCATTTGGATTGCTTTTTGTGAGGACCTTAGCTTCCTAGGTTTGACAGTAGAGGCTTTACTGATAATACCAATAGTCTCCTCACCTTTTTCACTACTGTCCGTAGATAAATTCAGATTTGGAGTACCTACCTTAGTATGTACCTTAGTGTGTTCCACCTTTGTTGATTGATCTACTTTGCTTGTTACATCTGTTTGTACTTCATTCTGTGCGGGGTCCAGCTCCTGAGTTGTTGGTGATTTTGTTGCTGATGTGAATTGCTCCATTTGTCGATCATCTTGTTTTTTTCCGGAGTTTGTTGCCCCTCTGTTGTGTTTACAGATGCACCTGTAATAACTGGGATGGCTAATTGCTCATGAGTTTCCAGAGATTCATGGAAGATCTCCACAGCATCTCCCTCCTGTTCTTCTTCTGTAAAGGCATCTAAGGCATGAAAAGCATTAGAAATTGACACAGTTTGTGTTATTGCTAGATCTTCCATTAGGGGTATTTCTAGCTGTTTATTCTTCTTTCTCCAGAAAGTATTTGTAATAGGTTTTGAAATATCATCCAAAGAGTAGAAATCAGGTTTTTTCTTATGAGTATTGGTGAATAAGTTGGAATTGTTATCCTGGTGCTGACCTGATTGATTACTTTGGTTATGGAATTCGAGTTCTTTTTGAGAAATCGTTAATGCAGATGAACCTGCTGCATTATCCTTAGCTATATCTTCTGAATGTAATTGTTTCTTGGAGACAAGTTGTTCCTGTTTGTTACTGTCCATTTTTCCAGTTTTGGTTTTTGTCTCTATAGCCTTCCTTTTTAACTCAGGGTGTAGGAAATTGCATTTATCCTGATTATGACCAATAATCTTACAGTGAGTACAATAGTATGGTAGCTCCTCATATTCTATGGGATAATCAGCAACCTGATTCCCTATCCCTACAACTATAGATGCTGGCAATTGTGACAGAAGATCTATTTCAACACAGACTTTGATTGCCGAGGGTCTAGTCAGAGCTGCAGTTGTAGCATCCATTTTTAAAAACCTACCAATCTGACTACTCATTCCAATGATAGCAGAGGTATTATAAAAGTGAAGAGGAAGTTTGTGAATCGTTACCCACGCTGGGACAATCGAAGATTCAGCGGTTGGTGAGAATTCAGGTGACCATTTTTGCATTTTCATCACAGCCCCTTGAATCATCCATTGCCCCTTCATCCAGCATCGCTGATAGTCTTCATGATCCTGAAACCTAATAAGCACATGACGATAGTCAATTGAGCCAAGTTGAAATTTAAATTTAAAACCAATTGACTTGAAAGCAGATTGGAGATGTTCCATCGATGGTTTTCCCCGATTGAATTTTCCAACAAGTGCATTCTGGTAGTGGGATGCCAGACGTTCTCCTTCCTCTTGGGGAAGGATAAAAGCAATCTTTCCCTTATACTCAGTGACCGGGTGTAGATTTGGTGTGTCAGGGAGTGATGTAAAGAGCGGAGGTGGCTTGTCAATTAGGGCTTGGATAAAGCTCTTATTGGTGGCGGTACCCATATCCGCAGTGGGATTGGGCGTCGGTAAAGCCATGAACGGCAAGTGACCGTTAATGGATGAGCTCAGTGATCGTATTGACATAGAAAGGATGAAGAGGAACAGAAGTGTGTGTATCGCACTTTTTTCTCCAAAAAATCACACCTAGTTACAGTAAAGTGACCGTTCCCCTTTTCATTCAATAACATAAGCTTTAAAAAAAAATAACAAAACTGAATACTGATCAATTGTAGTCAAGTCACCTCGACGTGATCAACAACTTGAGATATCATCCCTGATCTATTGCCTCTAACATCTATATTCTATATCCTAAAAAAGAAGAGAAACTCTTTAGCCAAATGTAACCTTCAGACCTAATCACAACAACTTTCACAATTTTTTCACCCGTGCTTAACACATCAACTTTTACAATTAATCAATAACTATGATTTCTCATTTAATTATTTTATTTACAATTCTTTCTTAAAAATTGAAAAGTGACTTGAGAAATGAAAAATCCTTTCTTCTTAATGTGAATTAACTATTTGTAATTTTAGTTTAATCTGACTTTTAATTATTATTTTCTTTATTTAATTTTATGTTTAATATAATAATTATTGGGTTTAGTGTTTACCATATAATAATATAATTTTTTTTATATATTTTAGTTATGAGGGGTGATTATTCCAAGATTAGTAATAATTGATTCATTATTAATATATCTTTTATATTCTTATCATTATAATTTTTATAACGTAAAGCATTTTTATACTACAGATAAATTTTTTATATAAGTATATATATATATATATATATATTAAACATAAAATAGTTAATTATTATATATCAATAAATATTGAGTTAGTTATTTTATTTTTTAAGAGACTAAGTTTGTTAAGGTGATGGTCCAATAACAACATGACAAATGTATATGGATTGAGAAGTTCAAATGTAGTTTTTGATTTTTAATTTCTTTT
The DNA here is from genome assembly GCA_037428765.1 of Rubia yunnanensis. NCBI lineage: Eukaryota > Viridiplantae > Streptophyta > Magnoliopsida > Gentianales > Rubiaceae > Rubia > Rubia yunnanensis. Next base: position 16,559,689 of record CM075070.1, read on the forward strand.
CTCATTTTTTTCCTTAAACTTTTTGACACTTGTTAAAATATTATTAGACAATCACCTAAACATACTTAATATCCTAATATACAAAATTTTCTGACTTTTTAAAATAAATATATGATAATATTAAAAAATATATTAATTTATTTTAAATAATACTTCATGTGTAGTTCTTATACAGATATAACAAAAACTTATTATTTATTAAAATTATAAATTATATTGTGTTTTTCATCTTCATTCCTGATTTGTGTATCACTCGTGTGTTAGGTAGTTACATAACAAGCTACAAGACTAATAGGATAGTAATCTAACCAGCTTCCTTACCACTGATCTTCTGCCTGAACATTACATAACAAGTCACAAGAATAATATAATAAGATAGTAATCTAAGCAGCCCCGACCGCCCTATGAAGAGTGCGTGATTTTTTGGTACATGTTGACAGAATTTTGGATGTAAATGTGCATGTTCTGAAATTTGGACATCATGGTGGAGGATGTATCTGAATGTGTCCTCACGTTGAATTATTTTATTTTTTTGCAAAATCGGTAGAGGATGCATTCGTCATCCTAGTAATTTTTTTTTTGCATAATTGGTAGAGGACGCATTCGCGTTGGATTTCTTCTTTTTTTTTGTAGAATCAGTAGAGGACGCATTCGCATCATAATAAAAAAAATTCCAGAAATTTCAGAGGTCACGTTGAACTAATTTTCTTTTTTGTAGAATCAGTCGGTAGAGGACGCACTCGTTCAATGCATCCTCATCGTAATAATTTTTTTTTCCAAAAATTTCAGAGGATCTCGGTGAATAAATGGTGAAGAAAGTGTCCTGAAAGCGTCCTCTTGGTTAAATGTTTGTGAAGAAAGCGTCCTAAATATTGGCTTGTGTTTTTTTTTATCTTGAATTTATTATATGAAAACGCGTCCTGAAATTTATAAAAATGTGTCCTGAATATCGGCTTGAGTTTTTTTTTATCTTGAATTTATTATATAAAAACACGTCCTAAATTATTTAAAAATGCTCCTAAATTTAACAAATGATTTTTTTCAAATCGCGCCTTGAATTTAACAATAAATTTTTTTTCAATCTAGCAATGTATAAGTTATTGTTTTTCATATTTTTGTTTTTGGTGAAGATTGTGCATAAGTAGATTTGTGTTTGTTTGATGATATTTAAAAATTAGTGAAACGATAATTTTTTATCGTGGGATTTGCAATTTTTTATCTAGTCTTAAATATAGAGTAGGAGTGAATTATTTTGTAGAGATGGAATGAATACAAATAAGCATAAATGTACAATATTTGAATAAAACGTGTGAAACGTAATGAAATTAGTGCTGAATGACATGTAATGTACTAATGCCGGCCTCTGCAAAGCTTTCCACCCGTTCCACACGGGGGAGGACGTATGGTGCGGGATGTGTGTCGTGGAATAGCCATCTCAGTAGATACATGTGTCCTCATGCGGAGCTCCCTCTGGTAAATCCTCCTCCATATCGTCTCCTGCCTCCTCATTCGAATCATAATGGACATGTGAAATACTAGCTGTATGTAATGGAGCGGTAGCCAACATGTATGCATGACTAACTGTGGGAGTGACATATGCTGTGTAATCAGCTGTAGTCGTGTCATACCAGGAGGTTTCCCAATGTGATGGTCTAGCATGACTAGCAGTGGGAGTACGATATGCAGTGAAATCTTATGTAGTCGTGTCATCATGTGAGTGTCCACCATGTGATGGTCTGGCAATCGCTGGACTCGCATGTGAGGGTCCGGCTTTTGATGAACCAATGTGTTATGTTTGGCCCCGAGCATGCGGTCTCCGACCGCCCTATCGACCAGGTGGCACTAGATGGTGGCTTCTGATGTCATTATATCTCACACCAGGGGGAGGTTCCTCACAGTGCACATATGGCTGATAAAACTGCAGTTTGGAAGGCTCATGCCCATATTGTAGAGTACGTGTGGCAGCACCATGCATTCCCCTGATAACGCCCGCAAAACAAGAGGAACATTCATCCAAATTAATATCTAACATGATGCGCAACTCGGTAATTGCCTGCAACTACATAAATAGCTAAATACGTTAGATATTTAATATTGAAGAAATCTGAAGTATTATTCGTTAACACTATTAGAAATTTAGGAAATACCATATACTCCATAGTAGCCCCATCTGCATGGAAACCCTTCGTAATTGTTAGGGGTTGTCTTAGCTGATCTATCAGGGTCACTGTCCTGCGAAAATACCACTCCATGTATTCTCGACCAGGTGTGTATGGATCTGCACACCCAAGTGTGTTTACTTGTTGATCTGATCGACGTTCCTAAGCATCGAGATATCTTCTTAATTCCACATGCCAATCCATGCCTGACCTTCCTCGACGGTCTCTAGTATGAAGTAGTTTATGTTCATCCCTAGTGACCAACTGGGTGGGTATTGGCTGGATAAGGCCAAACTGCCTGAGAACACGATGAACATGATGGTACTCCATGACATGCCAGCAAATGAGGTCAACGCAAAGCAACCAATTGTTGCTACCAACTGTACAGTACCACGGGAGTTGTTGCACGACATCCTCAGTGTATGGCTTCTAAAGAAATGGACATAACAGGTAGGTGTTGAGGTTAGATAAGGAAAACCTTTATTCCCACGTAGTCAATGAAAGGAAATCTGAATTGTACTATACTTGACTGTCATGGAGAGATGTCAGCTGATCGCGGTACACTTTCAATACATGCATCGGTGATTGTGATAAATCGTACTGGGCCCTCCACCTATGAGGAACAGAATGAATTATATTAGCCATTTCTAGGAATTGTCAGAGGTTTAACAATTGTCTCTTGACTAATTCGATACGTACCTAGACCCTAGAGCACTCATCGTGACGGTCACTGGTAGTCGTCTGGCTGGTCAGATGGATGGTATTCGCTCCCATGCACACAGCTGCCAATAATAAAAATAAAATGTAATATAATGTTAGAGCACATTATGGACATTATGTTCAACTGACTAGATTAATGAACAATGTTACCTGTAGCATGACTAGTGGCCCAGATATGGATTTAACTTGTGGGATTGTAGCATCACATAAGCACCTGTACAAGTGTGCCAAAATGGCACTCCCCCAACTGTACTGATGTGCTGCACCTAGGTCCATCAGTATCAACAAGTAGACCAAAGGGATAAGGTGGTTGGATGTGTCTGACATGAGCATTCCGCCGACCAGCAGTAGAATAAAAACCTAGCCCGCTGTTGACATTATACCTCAGTAGCATCAATAGGGAACAAATTGTGCAATAAGTTTCCCAACCAGGTGGCCCTGATGCGACCCGCTCTGATAGTACTCGGGTTTGGTATAGCTCCCAGGTAGTCTGTGCACACTCTCTGTCAGTCATCTATACACCTGCTAGTGTCTACACCAGTGATTGAGATGTCATCGATTGGAAGACCCCAAAGGATGCCCACATCCTGCAAAGTGATGGTAGCCTCCCCCATCGACAGATGAAATGTGTGTGTCCTCGGTCTCCAACGCTCCACTAAGACAGTGATGAGGGAATGGTCAATGTGAATTGGTGCAGAATCTAGCTTCACGCACATAGCACATGACTCTATCAAGCATCTGATCAGTCCAGCAAGCCCCATCGCACCGCCTCACATGCAGTGCCTCATCCTCTAAATGACTGGTGTACAATGCCCGGGCACGATCTCCAGGTGAAGTTACAACAAATTCTCCTCAATGGGTCCTGGATGATACATGGTGTGTCCCTGTTGGCAATCACAATCACATGTCAAAATTAATCAGTCAAGATTTTCACAAATACACATAATACTACAATTTTAATCAAATCATACAGTAAATTGTATTTAAACAAATACACGTAATACGAATGTAGACAATCAATTGAACTCGAAAAACAATAGAATTTAAAAAAATCCATATTCCAAACATGACACTAAGCACGGCCTCGCCTACGGATGCCTCTGGATTCACCCGGCACCCTCTCATCCATTTGCATTCTTATCTTTCTCTCCGCAAACTGACCACGCCACCTGTTGCAAAACTTTTCAATATCGGGAATCAATCTCCAACTAGCACATTGTCAAAGTGATGGATCTCGTACATGCATGAAACCCTGACTATATTATTGCACATAAGTGGTCTTGTGATATACCTTGTCACATAGAGTAGAAGGATCGTCACGCCTATACCGACGGACGGCCAATGCATGGGAACAAGAGAAATGGAAAATTTTCCATTCACGACAAGTACATTCCTTTCTCCGATATTTGATTGTGTACTGCCTCTCACCAATGCTGCCATCGATGGTCCTTGTCACAACTCTATAAGTCTGCGACGCATGACCAAGCACGATGACGATATGTCCATGTGCCCAAGTGTCTTGCTTCTTAAATTTTTTCTGAATCCTACTAGGGAACACAGATCTACACAAATCAACATCAATTTAGAATCAAGAAATTGGTCTGTGAACACATAATGAACTGTAATGAATAAGGAAAGTACCTCTAATTTGTGGCATCAATTACCCTTTGGGCAAACATTTCAAATGTTCGCTCAAAAGTCACTTTGACACTCGCGATTATCGGAAGATGTCGTGCGCACTGTAAACAGTTGTTGTAACTCTCTGACAAATTGGTTGTAAGAATTTCCCAACGTCGATCACCCTCATCAAAGGCAAGGCACCACTTACGACAATCATGTTGTACCAACCAATCCCAACCAGATGGTTCGATACTCTCCAATTCCTCCTGGTACTCCCTCCACCCACACCACCAAGCTTCCAAACCAGAGTCTTCAGAAGCGCATTCTTGAACCTCCACCCCCCTCAGCACTAAGGAAGTTGGACTGAAAATGGTGCAAGAAAAATCGGTGGTATCCAGCTGGGTCCATCCATTCCTCCATATGTCTAATTGCATTTAAAATTCCATTATGGCAATCTGATATAATACAGATTGGCCGACTATCACCACCAACCACGTGGACACGCAGTCTCTGCATGAACCAGTTCCAACTCTCATTAGTTTCAGCATCAACAATTGCATAAGCGATGGGGAGTATGTAGTCGTTCGCGCTGTGCGTCACAGCAACTAGTATCGTGGCCTTGTATGCACCTCTCAAATGAGTGCCATCCACACTAATCATCGGCCTGCAGTGGCAAATGGTACGTTTGTCCAATCAACAACGGTGCTTGGATTAGCCCTGACAAGCTCATCCATATATGTTGGAAACTGTTCAAAGGATTCCTCCCAAGTTTCGAATACCATGTCAATAGCCTTCCGTCGAGCATACCACACCTTCTTATAGTAAAGGGTCACATTTAACTCCATCTTTACATGCGCTTGTACATCTTTCACCGTGTAAGAAGGGTTTACATCAATGTGGTGGTGAATTGAATGGGCAATCATCATCAATGTCAGGTTAATGTCACCCATCGATCGACCAACACCAATACAAGCATGACTACTTAACCATGTGGTGATCTCCCACATGCCATGCAACGCCTTTTTGCTGGCTCTAGCAACCCAATGACAATTACCAGTTCCTTTAACAACGTCCTTGCATTTCGCATACCATGTGCGTAACCTGCTCTCCACGACTCTGTGTTCCTTGTTCATCATGGAACTCCACCTAGAAATAGCTTCTACCAATTCTGTCTTCATCCGGAATTGCATACCCAGCGCCACTTCACCAGTCACTTAAACATAACTAGTAAGTCCGTCACCACAATTAGTTGGGTCATAGTCATCCTCAGCGGGGCCTCCATAATCCCTAAAGTATGCCTCCGTATCAGAATTCACCAAAATATGAAACGACGTGGATACATTGTTCATGCACACTACTTGTTCATCATCGTCCCTTGGATTCGAATCAGTTGATAAGGAATGATCATCTTCACTTTCTTCATCAAGTGCCACTTCCTCACCATCATCATCGCTACCAACATGACCAACAACATGCTCGCCAATTTCACCCACATAATCATCATCAAAGACATTCGGCTCCTCATGATGCCCACCATATATACCACCACTTGTGGATGGCTAAGCGCAATCGATGTGAATACACGCACTGGGTTGGCTGGACTCACCAATGACAAAACCTTGACAATGGACAGGGGTGGTAAACTTGGTAAAGGTGTACAGTTCTGGATGTTGCTCAACAATGACATGAACGTGTATGAACGTGTAGGGTCAATGGTGCTTGACAGCTTCTCCATAATAATGTAAAAATCCGCTGAGGACAACGACATTCGATCAACAATGTCGAAGAAGATTGCGGTAGACTCGTCATCTTCCACATTATAACACCGATATTATACGGCCGAACCAATCAGTTTCGAACAATGATAATATATTTTCAACGTATACCCCTCACTTGCAATACCAATCCTTGTGAAAATTAAATCAACTAACTCGGAGTGGCTTAACCTTTTTTCGAGAGTCACGTTCCTCTCCGGTATGGGAGGATCATAATGCACACCCACAGTTAAATCAACCTTAATCTGACCCCCTTTGTACAGGTACACCGTCAAAAACATCGTACAACTGCATTATACAAATACATAACATATAATTCAATATTCGGAAAGATGGTTTTATTCAGCAGCTTATATTCAACTCCTCGAACCGTAAACCGTACATGATTCCATTATAGGCGATCAACCACCTCATACACTATTATCAATTTTCAAACTATTACACTATCCTAAAATGTGTGCTCACTTCCGTCACACTAGTAAAACGATTACTACAAACTTAATACAAAAATTAGTAAACAATTCATAAAATCAATTCACATAGTCACGCAGCCTCATTCAACACTTTCATAAAATCAGACCAAACATAATCATTAAAACTACACACAATCATACAACACATTCATATTAACAAAAAAATTTAGGTACTTCACAAATTACAGTGTTACACCAAATTCAATAACAAATATTATAGGACAAATCACACATAATCATTCGACGCATTCGTATAATCATGTATTGTTCAAATACCTTTAGGAAAGTCAAAAAATGACTAGGCGGGTGTCTCAAACTCACAGAGAAGGTGATTGCAACAGCGGTCAACGCCAGTCAAAGGCAGTCAACAATGGTCAAACAGCGGTCAACACAGGTGAAAACTCCAACACAAAACCGGTAGACATGTTCGGCTACAAGGAGAAAATCAATGTCAGCGAAATTGATCCAAAAATGACCGAAGATTGAAAATGGTAGAGCAAAATAAATAAACTATCTAAACTAGGATGAGATCCGGCACGAGAATGCCAGAAACGGAGAGTGGGGAGGAGTCAACCGAAGACTATGGCATTGACGAACTACGTGAGAGGATTCCGACGTGAGCGGGGAGGAGGCGGAGAAAACCAAATGTGAAAACTAAGGAAAATTTTGGAATTCTGGGCTATTACAAGAAGGATGCATTTAACGAATGCATCCTCGTCGACGTTGCAATCTGGACATCCGCGGTGGATTGGAGGATGCATTTAACAAATGCATCCTCGTCGACATGGCGGCACGGAAATTAGCAGTGGATTGGAGGACGCATTCCATGTACGCGTCCTCATTAACACGGAAATTCAAAAAACAACGGGACTTTTGAGGACGCATTTGGAGAACGCATCCTCTTGAATCAGGGACTAAATTTTTTTTATAGAGGACGCATTTGCCAAATGCGTGCTCAAGAAGTCAGTAAAAAACATTCGAAAACTGGGAGAACGCATTTGCCAAATGCGTTCTCCACAATTACATCCACTATGTGCTACTGTAGCCACAGTTCCAAAATTTTCTCACCTATGAAACATTCACCCTAAAACATCTCAAAGTATTATGCATAGATTATAGGTGTAGTTCAGTATATATATATATGCTTACCCGACCATTTTTATAAGAATAATACATACCAATTAGCTGAATCAATTCCTTTTCATGACATTCCTCCACTGAACTCGACCAACGGTATTTCCTTCCTTTTTTTTCGAAGTACTGGCTTTTTTTCCTCTCTTTTTTTCTAGGCTGATATTTGTTTTCAGCTCTTATTTCTGGTTTTTTTGTCAAGTTCATGTAGAATACGGGCAGAGTCAACGGACTTACTTTGGGTACTCCTCTTTTCATGTTTCAATTAGTCTGGATTTCTTCTCTTTTAATTTATATGATCAGGTTGGCCATTTTTGCCCTTTTCCACCCATAATATATGCAAAATACATTAAGATATTCTAGGGTGAAGACCTCAGAGCGGTTGTAATATTTTCATATTGCTCATATTCCTATCAAATATAAATATTATATATGCATCATAAACAAGAATTAAATCCTATACTTCAACTAATCACGATGGGGTTTTCCTCTTTCAAAGCCACGCGTTCAGTCCTCTTAAAGTCATGGAAGTGTTGATTAAGCTCGTACTACTCATTGTTGCAGCATTACTGCATCACTTATTCGTTTTTGCTTTGTCTATTTTTAGTAAACTTAGGTTCTGCAGCATTCATTATGTTTTGAATGAGTCCTAGGTTGTTAAGAGTCCCAGATAGTTGCATGATAGTAGGATTCATGTTGCGTGACTGTTGCATGAATGTAGGATTCACATTGCATGATTGTAGTTCGTTTTAGTTGCTTTTTTTCCTTATAAATATTGAGCAAATGAAGAAAAGTAGCATACTGCACCAAAAACTCTTGCTATCTTTATTTTGTTTCTACAACTATTCTTTGGTTTCATTTTTTTGCTTTCTTTTCTTTACTTCTGCAACAACAATTGGTATCAGAGCGTTGGTGTTTGATCCAAGACTCTATAGTCGTTCGGTGTTCGATCCGCTTTGGCAAAATGGCAGGATGAGGAACATGAGCAGCTAGTGACAAAAACAAGGGAGGAGCGTCCACACCACCACCATCGGAATGGCCAAAACTTGGTGGAGGGATTGAGACAGGCAGAGGAAGTGAGACACGCATAGTGGAACGAATTATACGAGAGAGTGATGGAGTGGTGCACTATCCAACTCTCACTCAAATCAGTTATGCTAATTGGGTAATCCTCATGAAGGTGCAACTTCAAGTACAAGGCTTGTGGAGAGCAATGTCGACACTTCTCCAAGCAGTCCAACCAGAGTTAGTGCATACCTTAAGAGTCAAAACAACAGCCAAGGAGGCCTAGGACACGCTCAAAACTATGCAAGTCGGGTGGAGCGTGTTCGAGAAACCAAAGCACAAATGTGTTGGACGGAGTTTGAGACTAGCCTTCAAGGATGGAAAAGGGGTTGAATCCTTTGGCATCCGACTCACCACCATCATGAACGATTTGGAGGTACTGGAAGATCCAGTGATGGAGCATAAGGAGGTGCTGAAATTCTTGCGCAGTGTGCCAAGGAAGTACAAGCAAATGGCAATGGCAATATCGTCACTGGTGGACTTGAAGACTCTCTCCATCGAGGAACTCACTGGCCGGCTATTGGTGATGGAAGAACGCGGTGAACTCGAAGACTTCACACCTGCCGAAGGACAGTTACTTCTCACGGAAGAAGAGTGGAAGACTAGGCATTGTCTTCGTGAACAAGGGCAAGGATCGTCTGGTGGTGGCGATGAGAAGAACAAATCTCCGACTAAGCCAAAATCACCGGCTGGGAGCAAGGTAAAGTCATCGTCAAGTAGTGGTTGAAGCAAAAAATGCAAAAAGGGGAATTGTCACTACTGTGGGATACCGGGGCATTGGAAAAGGAGTGTTGCAAGGAAAAACGTGACCGGTATCAGCAAGAGCATGCAAATCTTGCTCAAACCGAGGTGGAGGGTGATGAACCAGCCCTACTCATGGTGCAGATTGGGTCGTTGGATGATGTAGCTCAGAAAGTGTACTTGAATAAGGAGAAAGTGGTGCATGCAGAAGCAAGTGATGGCATATAGTATCTCGACATCGGTGCTAGCAGCCAAATGACTGGAGACAAGAAGGTGTTTAAAACCCTCGATGAAACGGTTCATGGGATGGTTCGATTTGGCGATGGCTCACTTGTGAAAGTTTGTGGCAATGGCACGGTGATGTTCCAGTGCCTCACCGGTGATCATCACATTCTTTTAGATGTTTACTACATTCCAAGTCTGCGTAGTAACATCGTTTCAATTGGGCAGCTTGATGAGAATGGGTGCAAGATTGTCATTGAGGGAGTGGTTCTTTGCATTCTTGATCGAGGTCGCAAGCATGGGCGGAACTACCATGGCGCGTGGTAGGGCTCCAGACCTACCTGATATTCCAGTGCCATGATAGTAGTGGTCAATTGCACTTCCCAGTGGGAGCTCCATTTTTTCGGCTTTGATTTTTGTCTTTCCGGCCAGAAGCAATCGGAGAAGAAGGCCGTTGAAGGCCTTCTTTTTTTTTCCCCATAATTCATCAAAATGACATCATTTTAGCTCAAGTCAAACAACATCGTTTGATTAGTACAGAAGAAAAAAAATCGAAATTCAAAATTTGGGTATTTTTATTGGGCAAAAAATTTTGTATTGGGCAAAAAATGCATCTCCTCTGCCTTAGCTCTGCTCCAACGGTCCAGCCTCCAGCTCCGAGCGCCGCTGCCGCCATCGTTCCGCCATTGGCCGAAGACTCCGAATGCCATCCCACCATCGTCCCTCCTCAAGCCCCACCTGGAAAAAAATCCTAATTTTGCCACTGGTCGCTAGGTGTTGGGTCGATTTAGCCGAGCACGTAACCGACTGTACACACTACAACTATTGTTAAAGAAGGATAAAGAAGCTTGGTTATGGCATGCCCGCTTTGGCCATCTCCACTTTCACTCACTTCATAGCCTTTCAAAGAATCAAATGGTCAAAAGGCTCCCTATTTATCGAGCATTTGGAAGAATTTTGTGATCGGTGCAATGTTGGGAAGCAACACATAACCCCATTTCCTCGAGCATCAAACTACCATGCAAAGGAGCCTTTGGAGCTAGTGCACAATGATCTTTGTTGGCCGATCACACCCTCAAGATCAGGGGGAAAGAGGTACTTCCTTCTCGTAGTTGATGATTATAGTCTTTTATGTGGGTTGAACTTCTTGCAATGAAGGATGTATCATTGAGATGCTTCAAGAAAATCAAGGCAGTGGCAGACGCTGGAGAGGAATGCAAACTAAGTGCATTTCATTCAGATCAAGGTGGAGAATTTAAATCCGGTGAGTTTGATGAGTTTTGTGAGCTAAACAGGACCAAGCACAACACCAATGTAGGCTACTCGCCGCAAGAAAATGGTGTAGTGGAGAGGCGCAACCAAATGGTGGTTGAAATGGCACAGTGTCTCATGAAAACCATAGCGGTTGCAGGCCTCTTGTGAGCCGTAGAAGTGAAAACCACGGTGTACATACTTAATAGGGTTCCTACGAGAAGCCTTAATGGCATGACACCACACAAACCTTGGCATACGTGGAAGCCAAACATGCATCATCTGAGGACATTCGGATTGTGTAGCTCATGTGAAAAAGCTAGGTCCAAATATTGACAAGTTAAGTGATCGATCAACTTTGGGAGTTTTCACCGGCTACGAGGATGGTGCGAAGCGTACCGTGTATATTATCAAATTGAAAAACTTATGCATATCACGAGGGATGTGTTATATTAATAACCTTGTCAGTTTTTTTTTATTTTCATTTAGTTCACCCATGTTCTCCTTCTCATTTAGGAGCATTTAGGAGCATTTAGGAGGTGCATGCAATTCACCCATGTTCTCCTTCTCATTTAGGAGCATTTAGGAGTATTTAGGAGCTGTAGTTATTCCTACATTTGTAACTTATTTTTCAACTCTTTTTATAGCCAAATGAATGAAGAAAAGTAGTAAGTTTTTTACTGCACCAAACCTTTTCTTTGTGCTCTGTTTTTCTTTCAAAACCAACATTTGGTATCAGAGCACGCACGATCACGACGACAATGTCTGGCGAGAACGAGATTTCGCTGTCGCCACCGCGGGGACGTGGAAGGCAGCGTGGACGGAGCATAGCACGGCGGAACCATAACGAAGTGATCGTCCACGAACGGACAAATCTTGGCGGCAACATTGTGTATCCTACGCTGACAGCAACCAATTACATTGAATGGTCCCTTGTGATGAAGATCAATCTACGCGCCCAAGGGTTATGGCAGGCAGTTTCCGGCGAAGGCGAACCAGATGAGCGCGAGGACATGGCGGCGTTGTCGGCGCTGATACGAGCAGTCCCGCCTGAGATGGTGCCAGCCCTAGCCGTGAAAAACACGGCTCATGAAGCTTGGGAGGCAATTAGAATGATGCGAGTCGGAGTGGATCGTGTGCGAGAAGCGACGGCGCAACGACTACGCAAAGAATTTGAACAGATTGCGTTCAAGGAAGGTGAATCACTCGATGCTTTTGGCATGCGCATCACAGGCATTGTCAATAACCTCCGCTCTTTGGGTGACGCCGTCGAGGAGGTGAAGGTGGTTCAGAAGTTCCTGCGGGAGGTTCCGAGCCAGTACGCTCAGATTGCGTGCTCGATTGAGACACTCCTCGAGCTGGACGGCATGACTGTTGAGGAGCTAATCGGGAGGCTACGGTCAGCTTCTGAGCGGTGCTTCATAAATTCCACGGGCAACGCAAGTGGTCAAGTCCTTCTCACGGAACAGGAATGGATTGCACGTGGTAAGAGCAACAACCCCGGGAGCAGCGGAAAAGGCAAGGGTTTCCGAAAATGGAAGAAGCTAACAAACGGCGGGCGAGACGGTGGCCAGCGTGCTTCGAGCGGCGATCGTGACATGACGAATGTGAAGTGTTACAATTGTAACAAGTATGCCAGCCATATCTCCAAGGATTGCCCCGAACCACAGCGTGAACAAAAGGGACGAGCAAACCTTGTGCAAGATCAAGAAGAGGAGGCATCACTACTTGTGGCGAGACTACACTCTCTCACAACCGGGACTCAGGCAACCGACGGTCATGTGTTGCTCAACGAGGTTCGGTCACAAGCTAGGTCGACAAAGCAAGCCGGCCAATGTGACATAACGTGGTTCCTGGATTCAGGAGCAAGTGCCCACATGTGCGGAAGACGTGATCACTTCTCCGAGTTGGACACAAACGTGCGAGGCTCCGTCAAACTTGGAGATGACACCTCAGTGGAAATTGAAGGCATTGGCACGATCCTCTTCACGTGCCGAAATGGTGAACACCTCACGCTCACAGAGGTGTACTACATACCCCGACTACACAGCAACATCGTCTCCCTGGGGCAGCTGGACGAACTCGGGTACGACGCGCACATTTGGCGCGGATGGCTCCATCTACGTGACCAGGACGGGCGTTTGCTCGCGCGGGTGCCGAGAAACTGCGGGCGTCTCTACGTGTTGCACATCAACCTGGCGCGCCCTGTGTGTCTAGCCGTGCACGGCTCCGAAGATGGATGGAGATGGCACGCACGTTACGGGCACATGCATTTTGAGGCACTCCGGCGTTTGTCGCGTGACAACCTAGTGCATGGTGTCCCAATGATTGATGACGCGGAGCGGCTGTGCGACGCCTGTCTCGCGGGGAAGCAGAAGCGAGTAACATTCCCTAAGCAGGCTTGGAATCGTGCGAATGAGCGACTCAGCTTGGTGCATGCGGACTTATGCGGGCCGATCGATCCACCCACGCCAGGAGGTAAACGATATTTTCTTCTAATGGTAGATGACCATAGTCGATATATGTGGATTTCTTTGCTTGCCTCAAAGGATCAAGCCGCGGACACGATCAAGAAGATAGTTGCAGCAGCTGAACTCGAGAGTGGATGCAAACTGAAGGCACTACGCACTGACCGCAGTGGTGAGTTCACCGCCCATAGTCTTAGTGATTACTTCTCGGAGCATGGCATTCATCGGCAACTCACGGCACCATATACGCCGCAGCAAAACGGCATAGTTGAGTGACGAAACCAAACCGTGGTTGGAATGGCTCGTTGCCTTTTGAAGGCTAAGGAGATGCCGATGAAGTTCTGGGGAGAAGCAGTGACGACGGCGGTCTATTTGCTGAACCGTGGAACGACGAAAAGTGTAGCGGGCAAGACACCCTACGAAGCTTGGCACGGACGTCGGCTAAGCGTGCAGCACTTGCATGTTTTTGGGTGCCTGGCTCACGTCAAGACCACCGACCCACACATGAAGAAATTGGACGACAGGAGCAAGCCAATGGTTCTGTTTGGGTATGAACCAGGTACAGCGGCGTACCGTGTCTATGACCCGACCACAGATCCAGTGAAGTGCTCCGGCGATGTTGTTTTCGACGAGGACACCGCATGGGATTGGAGTAACTCAGCAGACGGCAAAGAGAAGCGCAATCCGCCGATAATGGAGACATTTTCTGTCGATCATTTTGTCTCAACTGTTGCAGGTAACCACACGACAGAAAATGGCTCGTCCTCGCATGTCCGGAGTTTCACCGGAACCGATGAACAAAACACGAACAAGGAACCGTCAACACCGACTGCAACACCGACTGCACCAACGGTCGAGTTTGTATCCCCGCCAACTGCTGCAACGGAGTCATCTCCGGGCGAGGAGGTGCCTCGACGGTATCGTACGATGGATAATCTACTTGACTCGACAATCCCTGTTGAAACCAGAGATGATGAACTGTGTCTCCTCATCGCTGACGAACTGGCGTCTTTCACTGAAGCCGAGAAGGATGAGGGGTGGCGAGTAGCGATGGTGGAAGAGCTGGCTAGCATTGAGATGAATCAAACATGGTATCTTTCTGTGCTACCTACAGGAAAACGAGCGATCGGACTGAAATGGGTTTATAAACTCAAACGCGACGAAAATGGAGAGGTGATGAAACGGAAGGCGCGATTGGTCGCGAAAGACTATGTGCAGCGTCAGGGGGTGGACTTCGATGAGGTTTTCGCTCCTGTCGCGAGGTTGGAAACAGTGCGAGTACTGATCGCACTCGCTGCTCACCATGGCTGGCCCATTCACCATATGGACGTGAAGACCGCCTTTCTCAATGGTGAACTGACCGAGGAGGTTTACGTTCAACAGCCACCAGGGTTTGTAATTCAAGGCGAGGAGCACAAAGTTTTACGACTTCAAAAGGCTCTCTATGGCCTTCGTCAGGCTCCGAGAGCTTGGAACGCGAAGCTTGATGCTAGTCTTCGTGATCTCGGTTTTGAGCGTAGTGAAGCTGAACACGCAGTCTATCATCGAGGTAATGGAGAGATGCTGCTCCTAGTTGGTGTTTATGTCGACGACCTAATAATCACTGGAGCCTCAATCCTAGAAGTGACCAAGTTCAAAGCAGAGATGATCAGTTTGTTCAATATGAGTGATCTTGGAAATCTTAGTTATTATCTAGGGATTCAGGTACAGAGAAAGGATGGTGAAATTACTCTCTGTCAAGCAGCTTATGCGAAGAAGTTATTGCAGAGAGCGGGAATAGCTGATTGCAATCCATGTGCTGCTCCAATGGAGGCAAGACTCAAGCTGCGCAAAGTTGGTGAAGGAAGTTTAGTTGACGCCACATTATACAGAAGCTTAGTGGGGAGTTTGAGATATCTGGTGCACACAAGGCCAGACATCACATATGCAGTCGGCTACGTTAGTCGATTTATGGAGGAGCCTCACTCGGATCACTATGCAGCAGTGAAACATCTACTTCGTTATGTGGCAGGAACTCTAAATTTTGGAATTTCTTACAGGGGAGGAGATGGAGTTCTGAGTTTGACAGGATATAGCGACGCTGATTTGGCAGGAGATGTAGACGATCGAAAGAGCACGATGGGCTTAATTTACTTCCTCGGCCAAGGTCCTGTAAGTTGGCAGTCGCAAAAGCAAAGGGTGGTAGCAATATCATCCTGTGAATCGGAGTATATCGCAGCTGCAACTGCAGCTTGTCAAGGAATATGGCTTAGCAGGCTGTTAGGAGAGCTGAAAAACAAGCCACCACAAGTACCAAGGCTGCTGGTGGACAACAAATCGGCAATTGATCTCAGCCGAAATCTAGTGTTTCATGATCGGAGCAAACACATCGACACCTGATACCATTTGATTCGAAATTACGTGGAGCAAGGTGAACTTGAAATCGATCACGTCAACACTGAAGCTCAGCTTGCCGACTTACTGACGAAGTCACTTGGACGAGTTCGTTTCCAGGAGCTAAGGAGCAAGATTGGTGTTGCCGACACAACATAAGCAACGACAAGATTAGGGGGGTGATTTGTTATATTAATAACCTTGTCAGTTTTTTTTTATTTTCATTTAGTTCACCCATGTTCTCCTTCTCATTTAGGAGCATTTAGGAGCATTTAGGAGGTGCATGCAATTCACCCATGTTCTCCTTCTCATTTAGGAGCATTTAGGAGTATTTAGGAGTATTTAGGAGCTGTAGTTATTCCTACATTTGTAACTTATTTTTCAACTCTTTTTATAGCCAAATGAATGAAGAAAAGTAGTAAGTTTTTTACTGCACCAAGCCTTTTCTTTGTGCTCTGTTTTTCTTTCAAAACCAACAGGATGTATTGTTCGAAGAGAGCCGAGCTTAGAATTGGAAGAATTCGGGAAGCATGCTGTAAATGGAAATGAAAACTACAATCACCGTAGTCTATTCCATAGAGGAAAGCACCATGTCACCACCAGAATTTGTCGTACCGGAAGTTGAACCACAAACACCTGAATTGGTGCCGATGCAGACTCAGTGGGCTACGCCACCCAAACATGATGAAAATCTCAACACCAACTCAGGCCCGCGACGATACCGACTAATTTTGGATATCTACAAAGCCACCAAGGAAGTCACCACCGGAGAAGTTGGTGAGCAATGTCTCTTGGAAATGGAGGAACCAGCAAGTGTTGAAGAAGCACTCTCAAACGTAGTATGGAGAAGGAAATGAAGTCGTTGAAAAAAAAACATGGGAGCTTGCATCACTTCCGACTAACCAATGAGCCATTGGCTTGAAATGGGTATTTAAGGTGAAAAGGGATCCCGCTGGAAACATCTTGAAGCACAAAGCAAGACTCGTCACAAAGGGTTATTCTCAGCGTCAATGGTGGATTTTGAAGAATTTTTTGCTCACGTGACAAGGATGGAGGCGGTGCGATTGTTACTCACACTCGCTGCACAAGAAAAATGGAAGGTGCAGCACATGGATGTGAAGTTGGCATTTTTGAATAGCAACCTTGCTGAAGATGTCTACGTTCAACAACCACCTGGTTTTGTTGACAAAGACAACAGTGGTAAAGTACCTAAGCTATGCAAAGCTTTGTACGGGCTTCGACAAGCGTCGTGTGCATGGAACTTCAAACTGGATGCTTCACTCACCTTTCTTGGATTCACAAAATGTCAACTTGAGCATGCGGTGTATCGGAGAGGTAATGCTCAATATATTCTGATTGTGGGTGTTTGTGTAAATGATTTGATCATTACGGGGACAAGTGTTCAAGAAATTGTAAAGTTCAAAGCACAAATGCAGTATGTGTTTAAGATGAGTGATCTCGGAATTCTCAGCCATTATCTGGGAATCGAGGTACACCAAAAGGATGGAGAAATCACAATGAACCAAGGTGTTTATGCAGCAAAGACTTTGGAGTGTGCTGAAATGAGTGGGTGCAACTCATGTCATACTCCCATGAAGAATAGACTTTGTTTGAGCAAGCAGCATGGAAGTGCAACACTAGATGCAACAATGTTTTGGAGCATGATCGGGTGTCTTGGATACCTTGTAAACACACGACCAGAAATTGCATATGGAGTGGCATTTGCAAGTCGTTTCATGGAGGCGTCAACCACTTAACATTAGGTTGCTGTCAAGAAAATTTTGAGGTATACCCAAGGCACATTGAGTTATGGGTGCTGTTACAAGTCGAATGGAAACAAGACTGCTCTTGTAGGCTACAATGATAGTGATTTTACCGGAGACAAGGACGGTCGAAAGAGCACTTCAGGAGTGTTTTTTTCTCCATTGGGAACAATATTGCCACTTGACCTCACAAAAGTAAAAGGTAGTGGCACTGCCTTCTTGTAAGGCTGAGTACATAGCAGTTGTAAGTGTTGTGTGCCAAGGAGTTTGGCTCAACAGGTTAATTGGAGAGCTCATTGGAAGAGAAGAACAAGCATTCAAGTTGCTTGTGGATAACAAGTCGACGATAGCTCTTTGCAAGAACCCGATGTATCATGGAATAAGCAAGCACATCGACACAAGTTTTCATTATATTCGTGAGTGCAAAGATATTATAGAGCTCTGCCTTGAAAAGTATTCCTGTGAAATAATATAAAACATCACACACAGTAATAAAAATATCAATATTTGAAATTAAAATATCACAATAGCACACATAACATCATTGACAACTACGTTAAGAAACATCAAACACAGTATTTAATACATCAATATCAAATTTACAAATATCAAATAGTACACACTAAAATATTAAAAGAACAAAACTGAACATCACCTGCATACAGTCTAACTATAAGAACACAGACTAGAGTGAAAATAGGGGAATGGCAAATCAAATTTGGGGGCAAATTTTGAAATGTTTCTGGCTCAGGGTATATTTATAATAAGTACTGAAACTCAGGGTCTAGTATGCAATATCAGAAAATAATACATCTGTGGCGTCTCCTTTCTCTTCTGCTAACCCTAATTTCTCTCTACAGTGCCTCTCTTTTTCGCCTTCTTCAATTGATTCCATAGGATATTGATTTATGGCAGAGTCAATAGTCAGTACGGCATTCCTCAATTAATTCAGTGGAGTTGATACTCTGCAATCGCCCAGCCAGATTTCAGAGTCGGAGGATTGCAGAGTTTGTTTCCCTCTTGAAGTAGGTGAAGGCTAAGATTTCCGGCATGGACCCCCTACTTCACCAAGCTGGCTAATGCCATGGTTACATGGATTGAAGCTTTGGATGAGCTCAATTCTGGTACAGCTGCGGCATCCAATGGCAAGGCTTAAGAAGTTTGTTTGAGGGCACTTCTGGGTTTTTTTATGTATTTATTTATCATGTGGTTCTGGGATGGAAATTAAGTTGGTTTTACATTGGGAAGTAGTTGGATCTTGACGTTGTTGAGATGCTATATGACTACTCTGCGACATTAGTAAACTTCGTAGATGTGGTCTGTTCTTGGTAGTTTTTACATGATGTAACATTTGTTAAAAAAATTTAGTTGAATTTGAGCATTTCAGAAAATGGTAAAACATCATATGAACACAAAAATACTCATTCAATTAATTTTTTTAAAACATCAAATGAATTACTAAAGACATCAAATTAGAATTTTTAAACATCAAATAAAATCTTACATCAAATTAGAATAGTGTAAAGTTAAGTATAAACTAAAATACACAACAAACAAATATAGTGAAACATCAAAGAGAATTAGTTAAACCTCTAAAAAATAAATTAATTAACATCAAACACAAAATTAAAGTACGAATAATACTCAGTTCATTTAAAATCAGTTTGTTTGGACTTGATTGTTATTTACTGTCATACTGAGATGTTACACAATTATGTTGTGATGGTTCAATTTTTTTGTTTGATGTTTTACGAAAGTACTGATAAAGATGTTCATTTAAACAAGATATTGATATGCTCCACTACACTTATACATTTCATTGTTGTTGCATTGAAATAACTTGTTAAACATCATTCATTACAAAAAAAAAGTTTCAAAGTACCTAAGACATCGCAAACATAAAAACAGATGAAATTAAAATAAATCTAAAATATAAACAACAATCTAGTGTCTCGGTTCTAACAAATAAACTAATATTTTTAAACCATCATTCAAACAATACATCCAAAACAATCAAATTCTATCCCCCCCCCAACTTATTTCCCTTCATTGCTCGCTTGTTCACGGATTTGCCTTCTCTCATGCTAGTTTTGAAGATGATGGCTCTTCTACTCCACCAACGCTAAGATCAAAGGTGGTTCTGGTTCTCTATTAAAGAGAACACCCCCATGAGCATGATTCCTCATAGATTTTTTAAAAAATATATCTCATCAATGATATTATAGAGCTCTGCCTTGAAAAGTATTCCTGTGAAATAATATAAAACATCACACACAGTAATAAAAGCATCAATATCTGAAATTAAAATATCACAATAGCACACGTAACATCATTGACAACTATATTAAGAAACATCAAACACGGTATTTAATTCATCAATATCAAATTTTTAAATATCAAACAGTACATACTAAAATATTAAAAGAACAAAACTGAACATCCGCTACATACTTAAATACAAAAACACCACAAACATCAAACACTGAAATTAAAAACATTACACCAACACACATAACAATGCTTATAAATTAAATATGAAAGCTCAAAGATAAAACCAGAAATATCAACCATGGTATGTAAAACATCAGAGCTAAAACAAAGGAAAACTTACAGTTCCTACTTCATTCTCGAATGTAGCAACAGTGGACAAGTGCTCTTAGACATCTAAGAAACAGCAACAACAATAAAAATTAATACAAATCGTAACAAAACCCTAAGATATCACACCCACAATCAAAGCAACAAAACTCAACATAAATTGCAGACGTAAAACACTACAAACGTCAAATAATGAAATTAAATCATCACACAACCACAGATAAACAGTACTTAAAACCTAAAATGAAAGATGAAACATAAAACCTGAAAGATCAACAACAGTATTTAAAAAGTCTCATCTGCAAAATAACAAAATTTACATATCTTCTTTCCTTCTCGATTGCAGCAACAGTGAGCATGCATTCTTACACATCTCACAAACAACAATAACAACACAAAAATTATCACAAATTGTAACAAAACTCTAAGATATCACACACACAATCAAAGCAACAAAACTGAACATCAATTGCACACTTAAATCACTGCAAGCATCAAATACTGAAATTAAATCATCACACCAACATAAATAAACAGTACTTTGGACCTAAACATGAAAGTTCAAAGTAAAACCTGAAAGGTCAACAACAGTATTTTAAAAGTCACATCTGCAAAATAACAAAATTTACAGATCATCTTTCCTTCTCGTTTGCAAGAACAATGAGCATGCATTCTTACACATCTAAGAAACAACAACAACAACACAAAAACTAGCACAAATTATAACAAAACCCTAAGATATCACACTCACAATCCAAAAAACAAAACTCAACATCAATTGCACACTTAAAATACTATAAGCATCAAATACTGAAATTAAATCATCACACCAACACAGATAAACAGTACTTTAAACCTAAACATGAAAGATCAAACATAGAACCTGAAAGGTCAAAAACAGTATTTAAAAAGTCATATATGCAAAATAACAAAATTTACAGATCTTCTTTCCTTCTCGATTGCAGCAATAGTGGCAAATGCATTCTTATACATCTAAGGAACATTAACAACAACAACAAAAATTAGCACAAATTATAACAAAATCCTAAGATATCACACGCAATCAAAACTGAACATCAATTGCACACTTAAGCATGAAAAGACCGCAAGTATCAAGCGCTGAAATTAAAAACATCACAACAACACTGGTAACAGTACTTGAAGTCTGAAACCAGAAACATCACACTGAAAATGAGAAACATCAATACCTGTAGCTAAAACATCATGACCAAAACTTCAGAAAACTTACAAACGATTCTTCCTTCTCGATTGCAGCAACAGTGATGTAAAACTCCTTATAAATCTAACAAACAGCAGCAACAAGACAAATATTAGCACAAATCCATAAGAACAACTCATAAAACACAAAAAATAGAGAAATCTCTAAAATATTAACAAATTGAACAATATAAACCCTAGAAAATCACATGAACCAAGAAAAGCAAACAAAAATTGTAAAAAATAACAAAATATGCATAAAAACTCTGAGCAAAAATATTACCTTCAAAGATAAACAAAAAACGAAGCTCTATTGTGTTCGGCCGCCGGAAAATTTGCCGGAAAACTCCAAAAATCACGACGAATCTTTGCACTCAAGAAAGAGGAAGAAAAATGGAGATGATGAGCGGTTGAATAGAAGAAAACGAGGTAGAATTGAAGAAAATGGAAGAGAAATAGAGAAGATGGAGAAGAAGGAGATTTGAGTTGGAAAGGAGAGGGAATGGAATATGAAGTTTTATGCGCATGAGAGAGGAAATGAGAAGAGATAGAAAGTTTCAGAAAAATATGAGGAATAATGTGAAAAGGTTGATATTTAAACCTGGACTTAAATGTAAAATAGTGAAATTTCACATCCAACTCCTAGGCTTTTAAAAACTTAAATTAGAAACCACATGCTACATTCTTAAAAATTTAATCACTGGTCTTGCACAAAAGTTTGTCTTTTAAAAATATATTTCAGAAGGGAAAGCCTCAGGAAATGCAGTCTTTCCATAAGCTTATGATTAGTCCACATGAGCATTTACCTTAAATGTTGTAATTTTTTTATAAAATTTAAGTATTGCATTTATAACAAGAAATAATATGTATTTGAAGGTTTGAAGGTGAAAATATAAAAATCTATGATATAAAAAATATTTTCAAAAATTTTAAATTTTGTATGTAATTCAACAAATGCAGTATATAAGATAAGAAATAAGTGGCATGTCCATAAACTTATGGATAGATCGCTAAGAGAGCTACGCATTTTAGAATACTTGGGGGACGCGTCCTTCATCCGGATTTACATTCCGCCATAATTGCATCCCAATTGAATTAATTACACTCTTAAAAAGAAAAAAGTCGGCACCGCCCCTCGTGGAGAATCCATGCATGAAATTGAGTGGTAATTCGTTCTTTGTATAAGACAGTCTTGTATAAGACTGTCTCATGGTGAGACCAGAGATTTAATTGTAAATGAAAATTTTAATTAAAGCTATAAAAATCTAGGGGTGGATGTGAAATTTTACTATTTTACATTTAAGTCCATGTATAAATATCAACACAACCTCATTATTCTTTCATATTTTCTAAAATTTTCTCTCTCCTCTCCTTTCCTTTCTCTTCCTTCTCGGCTGAATATCCTCCCCCTCCTTATTCTCTCTCCAACTCAAATCATCTTCTTCTCTATCCTCTCAATTTCTCTACCATCTTCTTCAATTCTAGCTCATTTTCTTCGATTCAACCACTCATCATCTTCATTTTTCTTCCTCTTTCTTGCGCATAGTGATTCGTCGCAATTTTTGGAGTTTTTCGACAAACTTTCGGACAAATTTTTTGGCGGACGAACATAATAGAGCTTCATTTTGTATTTATCTTTGGAGGTAATGTTTTTTCTCAGTGTTTTTATGCATATTTTGTTGTTTTTTTTCAATTTTTGTTTGCTTTTTTTGGTTTATGTGATATTCTAGGGTTTATGTTGTCCAATGTATTAATATTTGGGGATTTCTCTATTATTTATGTTTTG
Organism: Rubia yunnanensis; assembly: GCA_037428765.1. Lineage (NCBI taxonomy): Eukaryota > Viridiplantae > Streptophyta > Magnoliopsida > Gentianales > Rubiaceae > Rubia > Rubia yunnanensis. The sequence goes on from CM075070.1 coordinate 16,583,052, forward strand.
TGAGTTGTTCTTACGGATTTGTGCTAATATTTGTGTTGTTGTTGTTATTTGTTAGATTTGCATGGAGATTTGCATCACTGCTACTTTAATCGAGAAGGAAGAATCGTTTGTAAGTTTTCTAGATTTTTTGTTGTGATGTTTCAGTTACGGTTAATGATGTTTCTCGTTTTCAATGTGATGTTTCAGGTTTTAGGCTTTAAATATTGTAATCAGTATTGTTGTGATGTTTCAGGTTCAACGCTTGATACTTGTGGCGTTTTCATGCTTAAGTGTGCAATTGATGTTTAGTTTTTTATTGTGTGTGATACCTTTGTTTTGATTTTTGCTAATTTTGTTTTTGTTGATGTTCCTTAGATGTCTAAGAATACTTTTGCCACTGTTGCTGCAATCGAGAAGGAAATAGGATCTGTAAATTTTATTATTTTGCTGATGTGATGTTTTAAATACTGTTGTTGATGTTTCAGATTTTCTGTGTGATGTTTCATGTTTAGGGTTCAAGTACTGTTATCTTTGCTGGTGTGATGATTTAATTTCAGTATTTGATGTTTATAGTGTTTTAAGTGTGCAATTGATGTTCAGTTTTGTTATTTTGATTGTGTGTGTTTAGGATTTTGTTTCTATTTGTGCTAATAATTGTGTTGATGCTGCTATTGGTTAGATGTCTAAGAAAATTTACATCACTACTGCTGCAATCGAGAAGGAAGAAGGATTTATCTTAATTTTCAACAGTCATGTTTCAGGTACGGGTAATGATGTTTCTTGTTTTCAGTGTGATGTTTCTCATTTTCAGTGTGATGTTTCAGGTTTGAAGTACTGTTATCAGTGTTGGTGTGATGTTTTAATTTTAGCGCTTGATGCTTGTGGTGTTTTCATGTTTAAGTGTGCAATTGATGTTAAGTTTTGATTGTGTGTGATATATTAGGGTTTTTTTATGATTTGTGCAAATTTTTGTGTTGTTATTGTTTCTTAGATGTCTAAAAGCGCTTGCCCACTGTTGTTGGAATTGAGAAGGAAGTAGGATCTGTACTTTTTGTTATTTTTCAGATGTGATGTTTTAAGTACTGTTGTTGATGTTTCTGGTTTTCTGTGTGATGTTTCATGCTTTAGGATTTAAGTACTGTTATCTGTGTTGGTGTGATGTTTTAATTTCAGTATTTGATGCTTGTGGTGTTTTCATATTTAAGTATGCAACTGATGTTCAATTTCGTTCTTTTGATATTTTAGTGTGTACTGATTGATGCTTTAAAATTTTAATATTAATGTTTTAAATATTGTATTTGATGTTTCACAATGTAGTTGTCAGTCATGTTATGTGTCCTATTGTGATGTTTTAATTTCAGATCTTATTTTTTTATTACTTTATGTGAAGGTTTATGTTTTTTCACATGAACACTTTCCAAGGTAGAGCTTTACGTTGCCATTGACGAGGTAATAAAAATATGCTATGAGGAATCATGCTCCTGAAGATGTTCCCTTGACAGAGGACCAGAGTCGACCATTGATCTTGGCGTTGGTGTAGAAGAGTCATCATCTTCAAAACCGGCAAGAGAAAAGACAAGTTCTTGATCGAGCGTGCAACGAGGAGAAATAAGTTGGGGGAAATAGAATTTGATTGCTTGGGATGTATTGTTTGTCATTGATTTTCAGTTATGATGATTGATTGTTAGTGTTAAGACGCTTGATATTCATTGATGTTTTAGCTTGATTTGAATTTTTTTCCAGTTTTTATGTTAGCGAAGTTTTATGGTATTTGAACATTTGTTGTAATGAATGATTTTTAACAAGTTATTTAAAATGCAATAACAGTGGAATGTATAAGTGCAGTGGAGCATATGATTATTTTGTTTAAATCAACATCTTCATCGATACTTTTGTAAAACATCACAAACAAAAATTGGACCATCGCAGCATTATAGTGTAACATCACACAAAAAAATTGAACCATCGCAGCATTACAGTGTAACATCACACAAAAAAATTGAACCATTGCAACATTACAGTGTAACATCACACAAAAAAATTGAACCATCGCAGCATTATGGTGTAACATCACAGTATGACAGTAGATAATAGTCAAGTCCCGGCAAGCTAACTTTAGATGAACTGATGAACCGATGTTTAATAACTTAATAGGATGAAATATAATTCGAATGTGATGTTTTAGAAATTAATCTCAATTGCAAAAACAATCAGGCCCAACACAAGATCATGGAGCATCAATAATTGCTTTGGGAAGTCCCTCTTCCAAGGGCCTTGCTTCCATGTAGAGACGGTAGTGCTTGTTGGTCAAAAGAAGTTTCACACTGCACAACACAAATAACAGGTGAGACAGGGAACTTCATTGCTCTGATTGGATGAACATCAACTTCCTTCTCATTTGTCAAGGTTGCATTCTTGGTGATAAACTTATCCTTTTGTGGCACTGCATCTCAAGAACAACCACAACCTTGCACAAGTACCAAAACCATGTGAGACACTAACTAGACAATTAGCTATTCCAAATCCCAGCTGCCACTGCAAGATCTCCAGCAGTCTCGGATACTTTAGCACCACTAAAAACATTGAGGAAAACCCCCTGCAACAAAGTAGGCTAAGTAGCCATAAGAAATCAAGGAGATAAAGCAACAATTCAGTAGAAGAAAGTGAGCTATTCCAGGATGAATCAAGAAGGCCTGTGTTTTAACTATTTAGTTTGGTGCCTTGAATGCAGCTCATGAGGCCATCATGTATCATGAAATGACACACAAAAATGAAAATATTCAGAAGCAAAAACTGAATTAAGTTAAACATGCACACAAAGAAGTCGATTTAAGCAACCTCTAGCTCAACATGATGTAAAAACAATCACCAAAGCAGAAAATTACATTCTACAACAGTAGACATAGGAGAACAACAAAATGAACTAAATAAACCATCACAGAGGAACCATCAGCGGAGTGAAGTTGAGCAGGAGCAACCGGAAGCAGATTACCAGAGGAAGCTTCAGATGCTTTAACAGTAAAGCATCCCCTTCTTTGGTCCGGCCCAATACTTAGCGTCCGGAGGGAAAACGAAGAACAGCACTACAGGATAAAAATACACCAGTAACATGTATTCACATCGATAAGTGGGATAATAGAACATCAAGTAGACAACAGACACTCCTCACTTCTGGCTGCCATGGTGTTTGGAAACTGCATGATTCAGGCAAAAGATTGGACTATTGGAATCTACTTAATTAACCACACGGTCCTCTAAGATCGACCATCATCCCTCCCCTCCCCTCTGAACCATCCACCCAACCTAAATAAAATGCAAACCTTTAACTTGAAAAAGAACACAGATCAAGTCTTCTCGAACCTAGCTAAACACTCAGTACGTAAGGAGATCATTCTGTATTCTGCATCTTAATATAAACTAACCTTAAAAAACACAAAAGTAAATTACCAGATTATACATTCAACACAAAATATTAAAACGCATACTGACAGCACGAACATCAACAATTCAGGCGTTCATAATAAATCATAACTCCAACAAAATTACCAAAATCTGATCAGCTCTTCTACGTCACTGGTAATAACAGTAAGCTGTGCATAAACGGCATGTGTAACGAGAAAAAGCAGCTTACTCTGGGGGCAGTGAGGGAGAGCGAGGACTTGGGGTCAGGCACTGACAGAAACTATTTGGAATTGAAGCGGGCCGGCGGGAGAATAACCGGCACGTCAGTGAGCACACCGGAAATTTGCATCGTCGTCGCTTTTACAGATATATTAGTTCACAAGACAACATTCTGCATCAATGTTTATCAAATAGATGTTGAATTCCGAAAATGTTCGCTTCGAACGCCGATGAACGCAAATCCGACAAACACCGCCTCTCTGCAAATCGTCATCGAAAATCCTCATCGGCGTTCTGCAAATCCTCGTCGGAATCTTTGCAAATCCGACGCCAATGCTCCGCAAATTGAGATTTCACATGGCGCTCTGCAAATTGAGATTTCACACTACGATGCCACTCTACAAATCAAAGTCCCGCCGACGAGACTTCATATTTATGAGATTTCACACAGCGGAGAAGGCGAGGCGAGGACGAAGCAACGAGGCGGGACGATGGAGCAAGTGAGGCGGGACGATGGAGCAACGAGGCGGCACAGTGGGGTAACGAGGAGGCACGGCGGAGCAACTGAGGCGGCGCCAGCGGAGCAACCGATGCAGATGAAGGAAGACACGTTTATTGGGTAGTTTTCTTACATTTGTAGTTTGATCCCCCAAGTTTTTTGCATTTTTCGTTTATAACCTCGAGTCCAAATTAATTGTGACTTAACCTCCGAATTTAATTTTTCCTTCTCTTATTTTGCTTCTGGTACCCTGTCTCACCATGAGACGGTCTCATAGGAGACGGACTCTAACTTCTGACGGGGAGCATAAGCGTTTCTTTGTTTGGAAACTACTGTAGTTGTATGAACCAGAACGACGATAGGTCTGTAATCTGTATTGGGCCAATATTTCTTTATTTCTGTATTGGGTTTAATAATTTCCTTTAGGGACCGGGTTAATATTACCTGACTTGGGCTGATGAATGTGATGGGCCGTTCCAAATTTCAAATCAAATTCTGAGCCCAGATTATCTTCTTCCTCGATGCAATATTGTCATTGACGGTAACAATTACAGTAGAGCTAGATTTGACAATGGCGGAGCTGCTCCAACGCTTATCTCCACCCATCGTTTTCCAACGGACGTCGGAGACGCCAATAGCTTCGGAATCGCGTCAGGCTCAGAGCTCCCCATTGATAAGGGCCGGAGTTCGACCCCGGTGCCCGTCCCCATTCCGAATGATTCATCCATAGATAGCATAAAAGACGCCAATTTTTTGTTGCAAAAGTTAGCCATGATTCCTAGGCTACTGCTTACCAAAAACACCATGATCAACCAATCCATTTTCCGATTTTATTTCCCCTTTAAATCCTTTCACAAAACATCAAAATATCCAAAATATTCCCCTTCATGCTCTCTACACCAAGAATCTGGTATTCCTAACCTAGCCAACCATAGGGACTGGTTAAGCCCCAAAGAAGTCGTTAAAATGTTCCAGTCCCTCAAAAATCCCAACCATGCACTCCATGTGTTCGACCAAATTTCCCAAAGAAAAGATTACAACCCCAATGAAGCCGTCTATGCCACTGTCATCCAGAAGCTCGCTGAGGCCAGTGACTTTGACGCAGTTGAAGCCTTTATGGAAAGAATCAAGGCTGAGCGAAAATGCAGGCTGTCTGAGGAGTTCTTTCTTGCTGTTTTGAAGGTTTACGGGCATTCGGGCGGGAGAATAAACAGTGCTATCAGGACCCTCTTCGATATGCCGAATTTCAAGTGTTGCCCGACTGTGAAGTGTTTCAACTTCGTGCTGAATCTGCTTGTAAACACTAGGCAGTTTGAAGTAGTTCATGAGGTTTACATGCGCGCGCCTGAATTAGGTGTTGAGGTTGACGCTTGTAGTCTGAACATTGTCATTAAGGGTCTGTGTAAACGTGGGAAGTTCGAGGCTGCGTTTGCTGTTCTTGATGAGTTTTCTGAGATGGATTTTCGGCCCAATGTACGGACATTTTCGACTCTGATGCATGGTTTGTGTGATCACGGCCGTGTTGATGATGCATTTGCTTTGTTAGATAGGATGGAGAGAAGTGGCATTGATTCTGATGCTGTGACTATTAACATTATGATTTCCGGGCTGAGAAAGAAAGGTAGAGTTGAGGAGGGGATTCAGCTTTTTGAGAGGATGATGATCAAAGGATGTGATCCAAATCCAGGGACTTATCAGGAGGTTTTGTACTGTTTTCTTGATGCCGGGAAGTTTGTGGAGGCAAAAGGGTTCATGTGTAGGATGATTGAGAAGGACATATCCCCGAGTTTTGAGTCCTATAAGCTGGTAATCCATGGACTTTGCGTCGAAAATCTTGTCAGAGAGGTGGATTGGGCGTTGAAGGAGATGGTGAAGCAGGGGTTTGTTCCCAGAATGGGAATGTGGAAGCGCATTCTTGAATGCCTGTTTTCTGGTAGAAATGGTTGTGATGCTTCTCTCTCTTATGAAGAAATTGTGAGAATCTGATCCACTAAGAATCTTCCAAGGATGTTAATTTTACCACAATGTTATAAGAATGTTAATTTTGCACCCCTTCTCTGTTTTCCTTCCAATAGTCCAGAACAAAATCCAATATGTGTTGTATAACTACGATCTCTTGTGTAACACCAATTCATGTACATACACAACTTTACAAAGGAAAAATATATATTAATCTAAACTTTACAAAGGAAATGTACAGACAACTTTTCAGAGCTTCCTTTTCCCTCCATGTTCGGACTCTTCTCTAAACATGTCGCAGAGGCGTCATCTCAATGATGCTTCCTCTTCTTCCCCTGAAGAATTGGTTGGATTTGCAACCTCCTACTGAAAGCCTCATTGAAGAGGAATCGTGTTTGGAAAGCCGAAATGATTGGCAGCCAAGCAAGCGAAGCAATGGGCGCAAACAAAACTACACCCATCCCATAATCGTAGGATCGAGCAAACACCCTCGTGAAATGCCAAAACGGAGTTCCTTCAATCTTGGGTCTTGCAGCTTGTCCAACCTGTATAAATTCGACAACTCGATAAGAAAACTATGAAAGAAACCACTGTTGATGAACAAGTGGTGTTCCTCAGTCCTTACCAGTATCAGTCCCCAACCGGTTGGCAAAAAGGCGAGACAACAAATGACCAAATCCCTGAAGGATAGATCACAGATGATGGAGAGAGTGATTATGGTAGCCAAAACACCAAGGAAAAGAAAGATTTTGAATAGCCGGAATGCTAGTTGGTAAGTGGCGCTGAATCTTCGCCTCCCCAAATTCACCACCTGCAAAGTAAAATGCATCACATTTCTAATCAATTCAATGGGTAGCTACACTTCCTTTCATCTAAGAATTCAAAAATCGGGTGAACCAGTAATGCATTGATATAGATCAGTATCAAAAAGCAGTACATAATAAGTTGGGAGTTACCTTCATGAGAAGAAAAATGACAACAATGACGACCCACGAGAGGACATAAACAATGAAGTTCTTGTTCTGCCCTGATATGTCGAGGTGATAGACCAAACCATACTGGTAAAGGAAAAATCTCAATGAAAGCAAGATCTCTATGAACCTTGAAGCAAGCCCGGCGTGGCGAAGATGGTCTTGCTCATCAAGCCACCAAGAATGCCAACTCTTATCCTGTTGGATTCCGATTCCACCCTGCTGCATGATCCATTTGTTCCAGTCTTTCCAGTCATCAACGATCTTCCCCCAATTGAATCCGGAGGGATTGAACAGAAATGGCGCAAACAACCAAGTCATTGACAAGAACCAGATTGCATAAGTAACCAACACATATGTCACATTGTTTTCGTAGGATCGCCCAAAGAGATAGTAAACAACCAGCAGAATCAGTATCTCAAATCCTTTCACAAAGTGGCTTCTTGAGTACAGTCTGTAGTTCTCTGTGAAGCTTGCATGGAACACCACCACCTTACGTCCGGTTGTTCTATACTTAGCCCCTCCGTGAAGAATGGTTCGACCATAATAGTGAGCTTTTGATCCAAATGAGAATGTGAAGAAAACAGCAGCCAGCTGCAATTGCATGAGAACAAAATCTTTAATAGCATTAAGGAATCCTCTCTCAAGTCCAATCTCTACCACCATTGGTAAGCCTGTTAATAGTCCAAGCTGGATGAATGACTGGGAAGCCAGGGCAGTTTCTAATGATCTTATGTTATGTATTCTTGCCTCGACGAGCAATGCCTTCTGCAGGCCGCTAAGAACGAGGTATAGTTGCCCGTATAGGAACACATAAATTCCAAGTACAGATATCTGCATCAAACATTTAAAATATGAATCCACATTTTAGAATCTAAGTTACCTTTAGAATCCAAACAAACTCACCAAGCTGTTGAAGTAAAATCCAGTGGTAGTAAAGTAACAAGAGAGCATTCGAAAAAAGTCAAACCGGCGCCCCAGCCGGTATATATCGCGGCTCAAAGTTTGTTCACTATTTCCACATGCCACTTTAGCCTCAAACTTGGAAATTTGGTTGAGCCCTACATCACGACCTTTTCCGACTTGCATGTACTCATGATATGTGATGCTCCCCCGTCGAAGTGTTGTGTTGAAACCTACATATACAGGATTACATCATGAAAGATCAATGTTGCATATTAATATGCTGAGTGAGAATGACCATATTTCTACCTGCAAAAACATCCTCACTCAAGTTTATTGTATTTGATGCTTTGCTGATTCCACCTCTAGTTAGGTGAAATATCCTGTCAAACAAATCCGGGTGCCCGTAATGGAATCTAACCCTGTATCATCAATGTCAAAAGATGATAAGAACACAGTGCGAGTCTTCAAAGTGAGAGTCGATTTTTTTAAAAGAACTGATCGCACTTAGTCCTTGTTTACTGATACGAATGACTTTATCGATACAAAATGCAAATCAATTGCCAATGTAAGTGCATACTTAAACTAAACTATGTAATACAAGAATGATTTCATGAATGGATTACTCTTAATTTATTGGAATTTATCATGAAAGTTTTTACCTGAGTGGATTAGCTAGAAGTCTTTGACCAATGGTGACAAAACTCGTCTCCTGATAGGACATGAACCATGCTAAAGAAGATACACTGCACAAGACAGGTAGTTATGGTTTTCACCATATGAATAGAAACAGTAAAATCATCTGTAATTTTCAAAGACAATAGAATTGCTTCCTGGCTGACCTTCCTGTAAATATGTGTTCTCTCATCCCAAGAATCGTGGGCGGGTGCTTTCTTCGCTTGCGAGTGAACTCTTGCAAAATATTTCTAATTTTGAAAGCTTCCTCCATATAACTATCCTGAAGAAAGATAAAGAAAATGTTCGAAGAGTATCCCAAAAGCATCCTACCTTGCTAAGTTGTAACTGAGCTTACCTGATTCATATCTATAGCTTGGAGAGCTTCACCACGGGTGAAAATGATTGAGTGATTTTGATTCTCAGGTTTCCCTTCCCCAATATTTGGAGGACCTGGAAGTTTTATACGGTATATCTCCTACAGATGGTGAGGCATCAACATATCAACCATAATCATCGGCTAATATATTCTGAACTTTTGAAAGCTTTAGTTATAGTACCTGGTCCAAACCATTAACAGCTTTAACTAATACAGAGGAATAAACTTTGTGTCTGCTATCCGCCATGTCTTCTTTTTCTTCCACATAAGCAACCCGGAGTGTAGGGTACCTAAAAAGCAAAAGATCACAAATAAATTGTTGGCAGTACTAGTATTTCTGAGCTTTCATACACTAGTTATCCGATTAGCACTTTATATAATAACTGTCTTTAAGATTTCGCAAAGATACCTTATCATGAGGTCAAGTATGTCCTGAGCTTGAGGGTTTCCAGAAGATTTATGTGATCCAAACATTTGACAAGAAACAACATGTGTGAATTTCATGTCCGCCAGTGCATCAAGAGCTGATGATGTGTCACTGCCCCTCTCTAAGGCATCATAATCTTGAAGAATATCTGTTCAAGAGATTTGGCATTCAGAAAACCACTTCAGATATTTTATTTCGGCAGAATAGTTTTAACAGCAGTGATAGGACTCCATTGATGTTTAACTCCTCCATCGACATGAAAAAACAAACATAAGATAAACAAACATACCATCTTCAGCCATGTCTAGAAATGCTTGCAACTTCAGGGCTTTCTTGTAATACATCATTCCACGCACTGTGTCGATATAAATAAGTAGGTATGATCATCTGGAAAACGAAATGCTTTTCTGAGAAATTCATTGGCATCACAAACCTGTCCGGCTTAAAGTTTGCCCTCGAAAAGAAGCCCAATGTCTTAGATCATCCTCATTTATTTTATCAAGAGATTTACTTGCACCTCCAACACGTTCCAAAAAGTTCTCCCATTCATCTGAGACATTAATAAAAGGGAAGCTAAGAGCCTAAGACAACAATTCGTTCCATATTATGCAACATATGTGTTCTTAAACCCCCATTTCAGGCAAAAGCCAAAAGACTAGACAAACACAAACTCCAGATATTCATCATATAGCTACCTGGGAATATCTTCTGCATATAGAAGAGAATTGAAACCCCGTCTTCTGTGCTAGAATGAAGCTCCTTTGACGAATACTTGACATCTTCCATGTAGTGGGGAGTCAAAACGCTGCATCAAATAGACACTTTCAAGTTAGAAGCAACGAAAGGCGTTCAATTACACTAGAGATTGATTCATCAATAATATTGAGCCATAGAATCTCATTCCATGTCATTGCAACTAAAAATCATAATCTGCCTTGTTGTCAACTGATTTATCTACCAGAACATTTTAAGGATAAAATTGGGATAAAATTGGTAGAACACCTTGGAAATAACAGCTAACAACTTTCAAAATATTTGACCTGAAAGACAACATGCTCCGCACTTTTGGAGCACTTGGCATGTTCATAAACAAAGAGGTCGCGAAAAATGAGAGCCGTCTTTGAGCATCCAAGTTTGAGGGTATGTCCATTGCTTTATCTTTGACAGTAAGCAGCAAAAGAAACCGCTTGATCTAGAAAAAAAAATGCATGAGCTTGACGATAAGCAAAAATTTATGTCTTCAATCGGCTCATGTTACAGGTGTAACAGCCTTTAAAAGATCATAATTAAAAGATAAAAACAGAACAATCTAGAAGAAAGAAAAACAATGTGTTCTGAAAGAATGTTAGTCAAGAAAGTACCTTCTCCATTAAAAAATCACTAGCTGGTAAAGGAAAATGGATAGAACGTTCTGATGCAAATAACTGCGGTTCTACATTTGTAAAAAATTCTTTATCTTCGGCCGCTACTTCTAGGTAATCCAATGCCCTGTGATCATTCACATCAGTGCCCGTAAGGATACGGATAATCCGTCATATACTAGGTTGCTTAAAAATCTCCTGAAAATATCACCTGCAACCGTTGACCATCATATCATTGGTAACTAGTTCAAATATATCTTGAAGAACTTTCACAACATCGCGGAACTGTTCTTCTACCACATCAGCCTGAACCAAAAAGGTCAAATGAGATGGATGAGGTGGACCGGTTTCAAGCTTTCAAGCAGACAAAAGAAATAAAACAAATTGACAGAAAACTTTCACAATATCACAGACCTGGTCTTCATTTTGGTCTTCATTTTCCGCAACCTAAACCCGAAAAAGACAAATGAGATGGAGGCAGTGAACAGGTTTCAAGTTTTCAATGAAACAAAAGGAAGAAAACAAATTGACAGAGAACTTTCACAACATAGCAGACCTGAGCTTCATTTCCCGCAACCTAAATCCAATAAAGTCAAATGAGATGGAGGAAGTGAACAGGTTTCAAGCTTTCATGTAAACAAAAATTGACAGAGATCAAAAAAGACCGAACATTTACTTTACCAGTAGCTCAACTAACTCAACGCATTTAGCATGTAAAGCTGGTAACTGACTCAAGTTCAAGTCTTCAAGAAGTGTGGACCGTTGAATGCTCTCCTCAATTTCATCCAGTATACCACATATAACTCTGAATGACAAAGTGTTCAGGTTATATGACGGCATAACTTCGTTACAACTCATCGATATTGAGTTTAAAAGAGGAAAAAGGAAAATTCAGGATTATATATGTAGTTAAAAGACATAAAAATACTACCTACTCTACCTTCTCTCCCCGTCACCCACAACAAGGATATCAACAATGTACTTTAGTGATTCATAACATTCAGTCACAACCAAGTACATGTAATCATCTGCTTTAATTTTCCTTAAAATATCAACATCCTTTCCCTTAAAATCTTGCGCGATACTCAATGCAGTTGACAACTGTAGGGAAAAGAGCACAGCTTTCAGATTTCATAACAAATATTAAAGGAACATAGCTCAAAAGATGTGGAACAAACCTTATTTGCTAGAAGGAAAACCGGCCATTGAACTCGTCCTGAAGAAAGTTCTGACAATGGCATTTTCATTAGATCCATTTCCCTGTTTCGGAATAGACTATAGTTAGTGCTCTATCATGCTCACTGCATTGAAGAAGAATGTGGCATGCATATGTAACCTGTTGCTTATGATGTCCTCTTCACGAAAGCTACTGATAATTTGGTTCCACATTACAGCAAACTTCACAATAATATTCTTCTTATTTGCTGAATCCTGAAAGTTCAACTTCAGGAATATTGTGAAACAAATGGAGACATTTAAAATTTTTAACATGAATAATAAGAAACAGAATAGTCCATACCTTTAGAAGTCCCTGAAAGAAGAACCACTTACTGACTCCCTCCTTGTTATCTTTCACCTTGCGTGCGATAAGGTGCGCACTGAATGCATCGGGCAAAGTATGAAATCTACTTCTGAGCATTCCTAGTGTCCTAATCTGCAAAAAAAAAAAAAAAGTTAGTTAGTTCATCTTCATAATAGTTCTTGAAAAGCAAGAGAGACATCCTACCTCTCCGAGATGATGAAGAATTCCAAAAACTCCACCAAAAACTGAACAAAAGACCGAGTACCATATTTGTGCATCCATGAAATAGACCTGAAAATAAGGTAGAACAATGAGTGTGCGTTAACCGAATCATTGCTAATACTGAAACCAAACAGCATAGCAAGAATTTATTTTGGAGATAAGGAATTAGGACATGTATCTAAAACAGAAACTGAGCGCATAAATACGAATGTAAGAAATGACTTTCAGAGTAGATAACATTACAAGTATAATAGGAGCCCAGATTGCACCAATTGCCCCAGCATTGCTCTTGACTGAACGAATAAACCTTATGTCAGGCGATAGAGTACTGAAAATTATCGCAGACATGCTAAGAGATAATCGCAATTTGTAAGAGGTATGTAATACATTACCTTTGGGGAAAAGCTCATGCCAGTCATAGTTCCTCACCCCAATCTTCATAATCTGCCTAGTCGGTCCCATCAAAGGTTTGATCTGGACATATGCAAATATATTAACGGTTCCTGTTTCTTCATTGTATTTTGAAGGTGACTCTTTATATAATTGCAGGGAAAATTCGGTCTTTTTCGCACACCAAGGGACAAAATTAGGGCATTCACAAGCCTTTTTCTTCAAAGAGACACTGACCTCAAAAAAATAGAAGCCTTTTTTCAAAAAAGAGACACTGACCTCAAATTTGTAGCTGAAGATGAATTTACTTAAAAATAGAAGCACCCAAAACATAGTATACCTGAAACACAAGGTTTAGAACCCCTCAGAAATACTATAACACACACAAATATCTGAGCATACAACGGATTGAGTATCGACAACCACTCACTTGAATTGGGATACTTGACTTTCTTGCATTCCACGTCCAATATATAACCTAGGCTGAGTTAAGTGACATTTTCGGAGCATTACTAGATTGTCAGGAAACAGGACTGAAACCAATTTTTAAAAAATTTCAAGGAAATTTACCTGTCTCCACCAAGAAAATATCGAACACAACCGAGAATTGGAGGTCTCAATGTACTTGCCCACGGCAGGCACGATAAATAGAATGGCATCTATAGTATTAGTCATCAAGTAAAATGCAACTGCTACCATATAGGAAGAATAGCACCACTCTCCTAGCCAGCTCTCATTTTTCCTAGAGTAACAGGTGTATTTCCCTTTATGATTGACATAAAATATGGTTAGAATGATAGTCCATGCAATTGGGACCAACACCTTCATTACATTTCTTCTGAGTTTGTAGGAGTCCACTGTAGATCTTGCTTTCCATGTGAAGATGATATCAAGAACAGCTGCAGTACGAAAAAGGTTTTCAGTTTTCTATCATACAGACAAACAAGAAGGTTGAGTTCCGTATATTTCAATCTAATTTTTTTGCCTGGAATTCTAAGAAAGGAACAAACCTCGAATGAGTTTAAGAGCTGCTGATGTGATAAATATGCTCATAACATCTTCAAGAATTTCAGCTTCAAACACTTGAACTGGATATTCTAAATTGTGGGATGCCATTATTATCATTGCCTGTACAGAAATATTCAGATTGTCTCAGCAATCACGCTTCATACGAATCAGTGAGAAATAAATGTGCAGTGTTAGTCCACTTCTTCCAGACATACCTGAAGGCATAAGATTAAGAAACTCCACATTCGGTCAAAACTTCTAAAGATATGCCAAAATGAGCGAATTTCTACGAAATTAGTCTTCCCTAGCCATGTTCTCTCCCGCTTTTTACTTCCTTCATCCGTGAGAGACTGAAAATGACCATAAGATAATGTCATAAATCATGAAAGAGTTTATATCAATGCAACATGAAAGCATGTCCCTTGAGTCTTATCATACTTCTTTTTCTACATCTTCGATAATGTTCGCCTGTTCATCTGTCCTAGGTGCTTTCTTAGGCTTTTTAGCATTTTCCTCGGTAGGAAGATTTGTGAAGAAAAAGTCATGTTCCTCACGCAGGGGCCAACCTAATTCAAAGCAATCCTCTGACCTGAGAAGTTTAGCAACAAGGTCCTCATGATCAATTCTCTTTTAATGTTTCAACAGTATAACAGCTGTAAGAGATTCAGATGAAACTCTAACCAGAAAAACTCATTCAAGTCATCATAGTTCCTCCATGATGCATGATCAGTCGTTCCATTTTTGTTTTTTGAAGCTTCCTTCATTCATTGAAGCACAGTTTGAGTTTCACTATTCAGAAGTTACTTAACAAAAGCTCTACTGCACTTCTCACTTTTTGGTACCTCTTTTATAACTGTATATATCGGGGATACAATTTTTTTAAGAAACGACTCGTGTCCTTCTCCATTTGCTGGCATGATTCTTTCACCTGTGGTTGCGCTTATAGCGCCAATTAACATGCTGTGTAATTCGTATGCCATCTGAAAGAGAATCCAGACTCATGTTATTTTTCTTCTTTCTAATCTTAATAGTACGAGAATGAAATATTCTGTGCTACCAAACATCACGTTATGTACTTATAACCTACATGGTGAAATATGTAGCAGAGGCATTCAGGCATCAATCTTATATTTGCAGCCTCTCCCCATATTAAAAGATAAAGTCCAATGTAAAGAAGCTTATATTGTTGTGCCACTTCCATCAGATTAGGCAACCTGCAGTCATCAACAGCACATGAGTATACGAGGAACAACTGCACAAAAATTTTACAGAAAATCGGAATGGAGCGGATAAAAGAAATTACATTGACTGTGAAAAAGACAACAGAAAAAAGTACTAAAGGTTCTTGCATTTGTCACAGAAGAAATATCAAATGCATAGGAGTATCAGAGTGTGGATCTTACTGTATGCTGCTTTTTCTACCGAGAAATTTGCACCAAGCTGTGTAATTTTTGAAAAACTTCTTCATCAATGCATCTGTAGCCTCCTCACCTAGCTAATATCATAAACTGTGTAAACATACAAACAACCTAAAGCTAACCTTTCAAATTACATCGGTCATGTTACAGTTCCGAGAGCACCTTTGACAGTGAAACATGCTTAGTAAATTTCCGAATATAGGTGTTTGCAAGGAGATGGATTAGATGCTCTCTTTGATTTGCAACATTGCCTTTCTGCAAGGAACGTATACCATATTCTCATCAATAAGTAGGCTTCAATCGGAAATTAGGAAGCTGAAAGGGGAAACTATAAGTATCCTGAGTAGAAAAAAAGTTTACCTGAAAACCAAAGCAGAACTGGAGCCAATCCAACAAATCCAGGCAAACTACCCTTTTCTTAAAATCTTCAACAAATGGCAAACCACGTACATTGCGGCAAGCAGCAACTGCAGCTTTAATCTGATGGTTCAAGTTCACGAGATTACGCCCTGGTTAATGAATTGCATATACTAAGAACAAGCTGTTCAATTGCTTAACATAAACGACAAAAAACAAATGCAGCCAAGCATATACTAGTTTACTTTAACGAACTACAACTTCACTCGCTTAACTATCTACAACTAGTACCCATCATCAGACCTCAGGGAGTTGCATTATTGCCTGGTTGGCCCCTCCTGGATCAAGTGGAAGAATATTATAAGGCACATAAAGCTCAGGTTTTGCGCTAACGCCATCATTCTCTGCAAGCGCCTACAAATTCCAGGAAATGGCATAGTCCGGAACGAGTAAGAAATAAGATTAATAACCTGCAGACAATACGAGAAAGAAAGAAATGAAACCTGTGAGCCCGAGGCATTGGCCACTGTGTGTAATACTTCAAATAAAACGGAAGCTATAGCACGCGCTTTAATCATCTTCTCCCTGAAAATGAGTTGCATTTGGCTTCAGGGCACAATCGAGGAGAATTTTATGAATTTTGGGTGACTTAATAGCTATATCAAAAGGCCTAAATCGGCATGATCATAACCTGTTCTGCATATTACTGTCTCCACTGTGTCTGATAATGTAGTCCTTGTACTCACGGTATACGCGCCTAAGTTCACGCAGATCACTCTTCTCCTTCCTCCTCCTAATCGTATATTCTTCATCCTGTGTGAGGCAATAAAAAAGTAAACAAATGCTGAATCTCCACAATGTAGAGCCAATTAAACCAAAATCCAAAACAGGACCAAATCATGACTCCATTCGCTTAAAAGCAACAACAAGACACAAGAATCCCATAAACGGAAGCTCATTATACCTGCTCAAGACGCTGAAAAAGAGCTGTTTTAAACTGCCGTACACCACGGCCGCTAGAATTTTTGTCCAGGTTGTGTGCCACTTCAAATGCGTGAAACCGGCCTTCACAGAACAAAACCTTATGAAGTTAATTAAGATCCTTAAACCCCTCAAAAACGGAGCTCCCCTTTTTCCATTTCATTCAATCATGTTCCTAATACCATTCCCTCCGTCCCTCTTTAACCAACATAGTTAGGTACTATTCATTTAATTAAAATTAAAAATCAATTTACATTATAATTTCTACATAAAAATATCATCACGAAGAGTAACATATAACTTCAAAAATATCAATTTTTCATACACTAATAATTAAACTTTTCCTGGAAATGGTGGAAAACAGAAGTGCGCACTGCGCAGATTAAATTAGTATACCAAATGAAGAATAAAAAATTCTTCAATCTCAATCTTAGGGGGCTTACAAATATAGGCCACGCGCGGCTCTTGAAGCTCAATCTGATTAGCCACACGAAGAAACCTCTGAATCTCCGAAACGAGAGTGACCGGCAGCTTCTCACTGTCAAAGGGCTCCGGCACCGGATCGCGGCCGGAAGTGATGAACCTCGGAAAGGGTCTCGGATCATTCGTCAAATACGCTCTAGAATTGCTGGTGCTTGCATATGCGGGCTCTACAGGAACAATTTCCGCCATAGCCAAAGCCAAACAGAGGATATGCACATGCATGAACACCAGTGTGGTGGGAGTGTATATATATGGGATCTTGGTGCATATACATGTTGATTGATGTGTTGTTGGCAATGCTTTTGGGTGGGGTGCGTTTGAACTTTTTGGCTTTTGCTTTTCTGATGAAACTTTGGTTGTGTTGAATGAGTTTTTTTAAAGCTTTGGCGGGTTTTTTTAATGTTTATGAAAGGAAAGGGGAGACGAAAGGTGAAAAGTGGAAAATGCGTAAACTGTGTTTTGGGAAATTGAAGAGTCTGTTCACTACCTTGCTAAGGAATCACCTTTGAAAAGTGGAAAATGCGTGAAACTTGTTTTGGGAATAAAGGTTGCCAAACGCAGCCTATAGCCATCTGGCATTGGCCCTCGAGGGCTGAAGAGTGAAGAAAGGGTGTGTGGTTTCATTGAAATTTGAAGAAGATCAATTTCACTTGGTCGCAAAATAATATTTTACGATGATTACGTCTCTAAAACATCTCTTATTAGGTCGCCTAATGGCTAATTCAATCATGAAAAGCCTCAATCTGCAACTTTTAATGTTGGATTATAATTATTCATATGTTAAGATTTTTTTTATCAAGGCTAAAAGACAAAATTAACTCTATTGTTTTTCAAAAGTGTCAATCTACCGTTCGTATACGATATACTAGGTGTATAATACTTATTGTATCCCAAGTGTTAAGAATACGAATCCCACGAGGTATCTATTAGCCCGAAAAGATGGATAACAGAGACAACGTAAAGAAAATAAAGGAAATAATGAACGCAAGGATTTACGTGGTTCTGTCAAATTAACCTACATCCACAACCGGAGAAGACTATAAGTTTCACTATATGTGGAGAAAGTATTACAATGATTTGCCTACCACCTATAAAGGAATTAGGGTAATATGCAAATATAGCCCTAAGAACCCTGAGTAGTTTTTTAGTGCAAAAACAACTCTGACTATTGAATGAAAGTGCAAATATAATCCTATGACCATATTTCCGACGTTGACTAAGAAATTTCGACCATTGACCCACTCGCAAAGACTAAAATACCCTTATGCTGAAAGCCTTACATGAGATGGACAATTATACCCTCTCCACCGACCACCACCACCACCACCACCCCCACCCTCCTGGCCACCACCACTGCCGCCGCCAGGCCACCACCATCACCCAACACCGAGCCCTCTCCTCCTAAGCTTTGCCGACAACTACCATCAAGCCCTCTCCATTGACCACCACCACCAAGCCCTCCCATCGGTCACCATTTTCGGCGTTGCTCAGCCAAGAGCTTGAAATCGAGACCCATCCTAGCCCCATTATCCTCAGTCTAGCGCCATTACCACCCTACCGATGCCTAGACCCCACTACAAAAAAAAGAGAAACAGACGATGGCGCAAATCCCGAGACCATGGTTCTTCGGTAGAAGCTCGTCGGCCTCAAGGCCATAGTTTCTGAGCTCTCAAAATCTTCCCACTGGCCGGAGAATCCGCTGGTGATGATCCAGAATTCGCTCTGAGCTCTCGCGCACGCCGGAGCAGAATCCGCTCTGACCATCTGGAAGCGAAGGAAGTGACGGCTCTGGCACTACCCCGACACCTCCGCGGAATCTTCCCACTGGCCGGAGAATTTGTGAATGATGACCCAGAATCCGCTCTGAGCTCTCACGCACGACGGAGTAAAATTCGGTCCAACCATCTGTAAGCAAAGGAAGTGACGGCCCTGGCACCACCCCTAGCACCTCCGCCAGTTTGATCTTCTCCGGCGTCCCCGATCTTGCTGGCGTTGCCTCCACGTCTGAGCCAAACCGAGCTGCCGCCACTTCTCCTTAGCCTTGCCCGGACCACCGTTGTTCCTCAGCCTAGCCCAATTGGAAGGTGAAAGAATTGGGAGGGAAGAAGATGGGTGAAGAAGAACGGCTGAAGGAAATTAGGAGATCATGAAAACCTTAAGCTAATGGACATCTTTTTCTTTGATTGAATAATTAGAATAAGATCGGCTTCTTCTCTGATTGAAAGAAGAACGGCTGAAGAAGGGACGAAGATGGGCAATGGTTAGGGTTAAGGGGTACAATAGTAAATTCACTTTTTAATTTTGTTTATTTTTTGAAAGGGTAAAATAGTATTTTCAATCAAATCCGGGCTCAAACTGTCGGAAAAGGTTATATTTTCACATAACCTAAATATCTAGGGTTATATTTGTTCTTTCAATTATCGCAGAGTTATATCTGCACTTTCATCAATTATACAGGGTTATATATGCACTTTACTCAAGAAATTATGTGGAAAAGGATTTTGGCTTCTACAACTACAAAGGAGAGCTAAAGGGAGAAAAAAGCAAGTAACAAAGGAATGTTATGTTTGAGGTGTGTTTGAACTACTAAGTTCATCCCCTATTTATACTACTCCAAGTTCACTAAGGGCCAAGAGCTCTCAAACAAAACTTACCCCAAAATCCCAAGAAATCCTCCTTCTTGCTTCAAGCATAGATTGTGAACATTGAGTCCAAATGATTATTGCCAAAAAAAAACCATGATAGTTGAACCCCAATAGTCAAAGAAATAATGCTTCAACTTGCTAAGTATGGGATGAGAATAGTGTTGCAATATAATGATTTGCATGTTTGTCTTTGCTATCCTCCAAAGAAGTGAATGTTCACGGACAATTTGGGTGAAGACCATAATTTCTTCACAAATCTCCACCTTGGTCTGAACCCCAAAAGTAATAGCTTACCCAACCTCCTCTGGCATGGCCCTAATGGGTTGAATCACCAACAATGAACAACAATCAAGTCAAAGCACTGCTAGAACTTAAAATAGGGAAGAGCCTTCATGACACTAGTGTAGGAATGACCTATTAAAAGCGGTTATATTGGCAATTTAAAGGCACTTTTTTGTGCCTTTAAAAACCACCTTTAATTAGCTCAGGGTACTGCCTTTAATGAGTTTCTGAACTTGGAATCTCTTTCTTGTCTTCCAAAAAAATAGCTACCGGAAACTAAATCAGTTTTTGGTAGCACGAACCAGATTTGGAAACCCTAATAACAAAAAATAATCATTGATGGCAGCATGGGTAAAAATTCATAACCGCAATAATAATTTCAATCGTACAACAATTTGATAACAACAACAATTTTAATTGCAACACAATAATTACAGCAGCAACATCGATCTCCAGCGACAAAGAGCACCAACTCCAGTGGCGGATGGGCATTCGAGCGCCGGCGTCACCGGTGACGAGAGGTTGACTCGGTGAGAGTGGTGGAGCTCAACTTGGTGGTGGTGGTGGAGCTAGACGCCCCGGCGATGGAGATACTTGAGGGGGAGAAAGAATAGAGGTGTTCAGGCTGTGGTTGAGGCATTGGAGCAGGAGAGAGAACAAAGGTGTGGTGGTGGAGGTGGTCGGAGAAAGATAGGGCAAAGGCTGGATAAAGAGAGAGTAGAGACGCCTGGAGAAAGAGAGAGCAGATGCGGTCGGAGAAAGAGAGGAAGGAAGAAGAAAGTGAAGAGAGAGCAGAGGAAGAAGAAAGCAGAGAAAGAAAAGTGCAGCCAAGGAAGGAAAAAGAAAAATGGGGACCAAGGCAAGGCGGAGGAAGAAAGTGTTGACCAAGGAAGGAAAACCCTAAGGGAATAAAGAAAATAAGAGGAAAACAAAAGAAGTGGGCTAGGCCAAAGCCCATTAAGGTGGTTTTAATTAGAATCTCCTTTAAAATGAAAAAGTGACATGGGAAACTATTTCCAAACTTGGAAAGGCTCCTAGGCCATGTTTTTTAGTCTGTAAATAATCATTTTTAAATGTACTTAGTCATAACCGCCTTTAATTAGGGTTAATTAACGACAGTTCTGCCTTGAACCGCCTTTAATTAGCCCAAATTAAAGGCGGTTCATGGAAAACCGCCTTAAATAAAAAAATAACCGCCTTTAAAATCTGTAGGGGGGACAAGACATGGGGTTTCCAAACTTGGAAATGTTGATTAAATGTGGTTCTAAGCAAACACATCAGCAGGATTATCTTTTGTATTGATTTTCTGAACATGGACCTTCTTTTGTGCAATGATATCACGAATGAAGTGATACTTAATATCAATATGCTTCTTCCGCTCATGATGCATCTAATCTTTAGTCAAGTAAAATTCACTTTGACTATTACAGTGAATGGTAGTAACCCTTTGTTGTAAAGTTAATTCGCCGAAGAGACCTTTCAACCATAAAACTTCTTTGATAGCCTCTATGACTACCATATATTCTACATCAGTAGTAGATAAAGCAACTACATGTTGTAGAGTAGCTTTTCAGCTAATTGTACAACCTCCAATGCAAAATACATAACATGTAAGAGGCCCGCGCTTATCAAGATCTCCGGAAAAGTCTGAATCTACAAAACCAACCAGAGTGTTATTGGTTCCACCAAAATCCAAACACATGTTCGAAGTACCCTTTAAGTATCTAAGAATCCACTTCACAGCTTGCCAATGTGCTTCGCCTGGATTGGCCATATACCTGCTAACAGTACTAACAGTTTGTGAGATATCACGATGAGTACAAACCATTGCATACATAATAGTCCTAACTGCATTTGAATAAGGAACTCTAGCCATATAATCTTCTTCTTCCTATGTTTTTGGTGATTTGGTAACAGATATCCTGAAATGGCTACCGAGAGGAGTGCTAACTGGTTTGGTATCATACGTGCCAAATCGCTCCAAAAATTTCTTAAGGTAACTCTCCTGGGTCAGGTACAACATCCCAACTCCTCGATCTCTTCTTATCTCCATACCAAGAATCTTCTTAGCTGCACCCAAATCTTTCATCTCAAATTCACTATTCAACAAGACATTTAATTCATGAATTTCTGCAAGATTCTTAGCCGCAATTAGCATGTCATCAACATATGATAGCAAATAAATGAATGAGTTATCTTGTAGCTTTCGGAAGTAAACACAACTATAATACATGCTCCTGGAGAAACTATAACCCAACATAAATGAATCAAACCTCTTATACCATTTTCTTGGAGAATGTTTTAATCCATACAAGGATTTCTTCAACAAGCAAACCCAGTCTTCCTCACCTTGAACTTCAAAACCTCCAGGTTAACTCATATAGATATGCTAATCTAATTCGCCGTGCAAGAAGGTTGTCTTGACATCCAGCTGCTCTAACTCCAAATCAAACATGGCAACTGAAGTAAGTAATACACTAATAGAGCTATGTTTCACAACATGTGAGAAAACATCATTGAAATCAACACCTTGTACCTGACTGTAGCCCTTTGCGACCAATCGTGCTTTGTACCTTGCATTTTTAACACCTAAAGTATATTCCTTTCTCTTGAAAACCCATTTTCAACCAACGATTTTCTTTCCTTTTGGTGGCATCACAAGATCCCATGTTCCATTCTTGTGTAGAGATTCCATCTCTTCATTCATAGCCACCAACCATTAGTCTGAATTTGCACCTGAAACTGTCTGTGAATATGTGGAAGGTTCCTCGTCTCCACCTATTTCCAGTGTCAATGATAAAGCATATGCAACCAAATTTACATACCTCATTGGTGGTTGAATGTCCCATCTTCGTCTATCTCTGGCAATGGAATAATCCTCATCTCCTTGTTGATCTTCAACAAGTTCATGATCAGGTTGTTCAACCTCTTCTTGGGTTGGGTTTCTCCCTGAAGATCCACCAATCTCTAACTCCACTTGCTTTTGTGCACTATCCTCATTTTCTGAATCACAAAGATTGCAAGACTCTTTTCCAAGATGTAACATATAGGATTCATCAAATGTAACATCTCTACTAATTACAAATTTGGGTGATTTGGGATCGGGATACAACAATCTATATCCTTTCACCCCCCCTAAAGCATAACCGAAGAAAATACATTTCTTAGCCCTGGGCTCTAGCTTTCCCTCGTTAACATGCATATATGCTGGACATCCAAATATTCTTAAATTAGAGCAATCAGCAGGAGTACCTGGCCAAACTTCCTTTGGATTCTTGAATCAAGAGGTGCACACGAAGAGCAGTTAACAATGTGATAAGTTGTAAAGATGGCTTCTGCCCAAAAGTCTAATGTCAACTTGGCATTTGAGATCATGCACCAAGCTCTTTCCAAAAGAGTACGATTCATCCTCTCTGTCACACCATTCTGTTGAGGCGTCATTCTAACAGTGTGGTGTCGAGCTATTCCTTCATTCTTGCAGAACTCATTGAATTCATTTCCACAAAATTCCAACCAATTACATGTCACAGATGCTTAATTTGTTTTCCTGTCTGTTTTTCAATCAAAGTCTTCCATTGTTTAAATGTCAGGAAATATCACTTTTAATCTTCAAAAAATATACCCAATTTTTTTGAATATTCATCAATAAAAGTAAGCATATATCTTACACCACCCTTAGAAGGAACACGAGCGGGGCCCCAAAGATCAGAATAAATGTAGTCCAAAGTACCTTTTGTTTTATGAACTGCAGGTGAACGAAAGCTAACTCTTTTCTGCTTTCCAAAAATACAGTGTTCACAAAAGTCCAACTTACTGGTACTTTGACCACAAAGTAGACCTCTCTTACTTAACATTGTTAAGCCTTTCTCGCCTATATGTCTCAATCGCATATGCCATCATTTAGGGATGTCTTCATCTGAATAAGTTGAGACTGCCACTGCCTCAGTAACTGTAGATCCCTACAAAACATACAAAGTGCCAACTCTATACGTCTCCATTAGCGCAAGAGCACCTTTACCGATTTTCACAATTCCACCATCATTTGAATATTTGTACCCAAGAGCATCAAGAGTGCCAAGAGAGATGGGATTTTTCTTTAAGTCAGGAACATGGCTAACATTAGTGAGTGTCCTAATAATGCCATTGTACATTTTGATTTGAATTGTTCCTCTACTAACAACCTTACAAGGAGCATTATTACCCATCAAAACAATTCCACCATCCCATTCTTCATGAGTGGAAAAACACCCCCTATCGTAACTCATGTGGTAAGAACAACCCATATCTAAGAGCCACTCACTAGATGACCTTGATTTATTATCCATGGCCACAAATATAATTCCATCACTCTCATCTTCTTCCACACTAGCTTCACCAACATTGCTGCTATTCTACTCATTTATATATATATATATGTATATATATTCAATTTAAAATAGGTAGCCTTAATGTGCCCCCTTTTCTTGCAATAGTTGCAAATTTTATTGTTGTATCTAGACTTCGACCTCCCTTTAGATCTACCACCTTCAGAATCTCTATTTTCACCTCTGTCCTTTACAATCAAACCCTCAGTATGAGTTCCACTTGATTCCCCTGTAATGTCCCCATCAATCTGCTTTTTAGATTTTAATGCAGATTTTATACTACTGTATGAGACTGACTCTTCCCATAAATCATGGTGTCTCAAAAATACTTAAAGGACATGGGAATGGAACATAACAATAAAATGGCTTGATCTTCTTTATCAACTTTAACATCTACATTCTCCAAATCCAAAACGATAGAATCAAATTTATCAAGATATGAGAGTATAGTTGTACCTTCCGCCATTTTCAATATGTATAACTTTTGTTTCAAATGGAGACGGTTCTCCATTATCTTCTTCATGTATATAGATTTCAAATGATCTCACATATCTTTGATAGTTCTCTCACTAGCAACTTCCCGCAAAACCTCGTTAGAGAGATTTCAAATAATGGCTGATCTAGCCTTCTTGTCTAGATCACCAAAATGTTCTGGAGACATGTCCGCTGGCCTTTCCTCCATTCCTTCAAGGGCTAGCTCGCATCCATCCTGGATTATGATGGCTTCCATTTTGAGTTACCACATACTAAAGTTTACACTCCGCTTGAACTTTTCAATAGAAGTCCTTGAAACCATCATATTGGCTAATAGATAAAAAAAAGAGCTATGGCTCTGATACCAATTTGTTAAGAATACGTATCCCACAAGCTATCTATTAGCTCGAAAAGATGGATAACAAAGACAATATAAAGAAAATAAAGGAAATCACGAACACAATAATTTACGTGGTTCGTTCAAATTGACCTACATCCAAGGCCGGAGGAGATCAGAAGCTTCACTATATGTGGAGAAAGTATTACAAGGATTTGGCTACCACCTATAAAGGAATTATATGGCAAAATATAAAAAAGGGGGCTTTGGCTTCTACAACTACAAAGGAGAGCTAAAGGGGGGAAGAAAGCAAGTAGCAAAGGAATGCTATGCTTGAGATGTGTTTGAACTACTAAGTTCATCCACCTATTTATACTATTCCAAGTTCACCAATGATCAAGAGCTCTCAAACAAAACTTATCCCAAAATCTCACGAAATCCTCCTTCTTGCTTCAACCATGGATTGTGAATATTGAGTCCAAATGATTCTTTCCAAAAAACCATGATAGTTGAACCCCAATAGTCAAAGAAATAATGCTTCAACTTGCTAAGCATGGGATGAGAATAGTGTTGCAATTTAATGCTTTACATGCTTGTCTTCGCTATCTTCCAAAGAAGTGAATGTTCATGGAAATTTTGGATGAAGACCATAATTTCTTCAAACCAAGTAATAACAATAATAATAATATTGTAACTTACTATCTACTTTTTAAATTGTTATTTTAGGGATGTGTATTATTATGTATTTTAACTTATGTAGTACACTCAGGGCCAGGGTACAATAATCACCGTACCCGTGGGGCGCGGTATAATTTGTCTCTGATCTAACCCTATAAAATATGAAAGTGCAATTCTAACCCTAAATTTTTGAATAATTGTCTCGATATACCCGAATTTCACTATTCTGGCATTGACTGAACACGCATTAACCATATATGAAAAGACAAATATACCCTTAAACTTAAAACTAAAATCTTTTTGACAAAACTACCTGTCAATGCTCCGCCTCCACTTCGCCACCGCTGCTCCGCCCCTTCTACCCACCACTACTCCACCTTTGTCACCACCGCCGCCACCACTACGGTCCCTATCACATACTCGTCATTATTAATTACCACATTCTTCTTCTTGGACTTTTCTGCAACCACTCCAACAATTGTTCCACCTCCGCCACCACCACCACCACTTCTCTTGTTCATCATCTTCTCGAACTCATCAATAGGGAGCTCCAACTCAGCCCTGCCCCGCCCCAACCCCAACACCGATTAGTACCCCAACCCCCGCCTAACCACAATTACTAAATACTAAGCCCCAAAACCTAGAAACCACAACCTCAAAACCTAGAAACCTAGAAAACCAGAAACCATAGCCCTGCCTTGACCCAACCCCTGCCACTGACTCGCGAGTGAGAGAAGAATAAGAAGAAGAGGGCGACAGTGAAAAAGAAGAAGGGAATGAGAGGAGAGGGGCGGTGGATGAGGGTATTTGCTGGAAAAAGGGTAGCTTTTTATATTTATGAATAGACAGAGGTTTAAATAGTCCTTACAACTATTATGAAGTTTTAATTTTTTTTTCAACATGGACATAATGGTAAATTTATTGAATTCTGGATAATTTTAGGTTACCGGGGTTAGATTGACACTTTCATCCAAAATTTAGGGTTAGAATTGCACTTTCAAATTTTACAGGGTTAGATGGGCACTTTCAACCAAAATATAGGATTATTTTAGCACTTAACTCTTTTTTTAAAAATTTCAAAGTTTGATCGAACTGCATGCAAGTTGCTTGCGAGCAGATAGATTCATTTACACCCATATTGAAACCTATCTTTACCGAAACACACATTTGGGTTACTTTTTTCAAAGTCGGTTGTTAGCTTCTAAGAGCAAGTTTAACAGTTTTTCCAAAATTTCCTATAAAACAAGGAATGAAAATCATTTTTCTTCATGAAAATCAATATTTTTGCCTTAACTCCAACTGATTTCCTATTTACATTATCTGGTATTTAAAAGTAACTATTATTTATAAAATGAAATTCAATAGTAATTTTTAATCATTTAAAAATATAATATTTGTAGAAATTTAAAACTTAACAAATAACAAAGATGGTGCAATTCAAGTAATATTAAATCTCTCAACATGAATGAGAAAAAAAACTCAAAATCAAGCATAGCTAGATCATATTTCACTAGCCAAATATGCGTTACAATGAACTATAAATCATAATCAAATATTGATCCCACCACAATGACCAGACGAAGGGAAGACAATAAAGTAATATGCAGAACTTTCAAAGGTTACAGAGAAAAATGACCAATGTGGGGTGATGATATGACCTATAATTTGAAAGATAATTTTTATCGGAAACATAAGGCTACGTCGTTAATGTGGTATTTTTTCGCCAAAATTGAAAGTTAAAACTCGTCATAAACATAAGGTTGTGTCGATATTTAATGTTTTTGAATAAATAACTTCTAAATTATTACAATTGCATTAAATTTTCATTTTCCAAATTATTTTCCTCTCTCTACAAGTATATGGAAGAAAATATTCTCTCTCATCAATGAGAATCCCTATTACATGATATTGTTGGGCTTGTTCTAACAGAGAACTTTAAAACTTGTAATTATGTCTCTATAAATTTCTTGTACTTGTAAAACACCTTATTTAAATATAACCGTATCAAAACTTGATTAGTATTGGAAAATTATAAAAGGAAGATATTTTTAATTAAAATTTTACATATTTTAGAGTTATTCAATAAGAGGTTAGGCTAAAAAAGTTAAATTTTATGTAAGAATGTTATGAACTAGTGAATGTTGAGAAATTGCTATGACTTAAGGAGAGATATTGGGTGTGTTTGGTGGATCTGTACTTATAATTAAAGTTGACATATTTTGAAAGTTGAGAAAGACAAGTTTCTATTTTTGCTCCAAATATGCCTTATATTTTTTATATTAATACTTTTTTAGCAGTTTGCTAAATGCTAAAATTCACTTACGTACTTATATATAAAGCACTTAGGGTGTGTTTAGTGGACCTATGTTTATAAGAAAAGTTGGTTTATTTTAAAAGCTAAGGGATGCTAGTTTATGCTTTTGCTCCAAATATAGCTTTTAATTATTAAATAAGCACATCTTTTAGCTATTTACTGAACATTAAAAGCTCCTTAACTTATAAGTTAAGCACTTATAAACTCTATCAATCATATAAGTCCCGATAAACACACTCATAAAACATTAAAATGTAGCCTTATATATTATAAGTGATGGTAGTTTCCTTATAGAGTTAGGTTTCCTTGCATATTAGATTATAGATGATAATTCCCCATAGAATTTAGAATCATATTCCTGTTAGACCTTAGTTTGTAGCCCTGTATATTGCAATTCTCATGATTGATAAGATGTGTTATTGATTAGATACCAATGAGCCATTGATTAAGATGTGCCTTTGGTGTCATTCACATCATATCAAATAAACCTGCTTAATTTTATCATGGTATCAGAGTCTAAGATGTTTAAACATCTAAAATTCTAAAACCCTAAATTTTGTGTCGATCTCCTCAGTCGTTGCTCGCTGCCGCCATTGTTTCCACCGACGTCCCTCTTGCCGCTATTTGCTGCCACAACCCATCACAAATTTACGTCATCGCCACCAATTTTCTTGCGCCATTTCGTTGTCATCGTTTTCTGTCCGCCGCTATCTGTTGTCGTATCTTGCTACAGATTTGCTTGTCGCCACCCATTTTTCAGACCATTTCATTGTTGTCATCGTCCGATATCACCGCTACATATCGCAGCCCGGTCGACTAATTTTTTCTGATCTCCAACATGTCGAATTCCAAAGCCAATGTCGCTGCTGCTACTACTTGTGAATTTGAATACCACTCTACCGATGATATTACTATTATTGTTGTTGCTACTTCTATTGGTACTGAAGTTGAATCGCGTTCGATGGAAATTTATTATTTTAAACTTTTTATCAATACTTTGTACGATTATCAATTTCAGGATCTTCTTTGCAAGTTGGGCATTTTTGTTCATCATGCTCCAACCTGAAGCGGGGTAATAGCAGAAAATTTTGTATGTGAGGCAGTGAAGGGCAAATGAAAATTTGATAAGTGTCAAATTCAAACTACAATTAAGGAAGAAAATTAAGAATGAATTTAACTGTAAATTTTAATGAACACTTGTCAAATTTTCACCCGATCTCCCTCCCTATGTACGAAACCCTCACATAATTGTTTTGGGTAAATACAGATATGACCCTATATTTTGGTTGCCAATATGACTCTATAAAGTTAAAAGTGTGATTATAACCCCATCTTTTGTATCAGAAGTGCTAATATAACCTTTTGGCACTATTCCGGTATTGACTTGGTAATTTTTGGCATTGACCAAATGCAAAAAAACTAAAATACCCCTAGTCTTAAAACAAAAATATAATGACAAAAATATCCCTAAGTTATTCTTCTTCATATCTATAACCACTGTTGCTCCCACCACTGCTCTGCCACTTCCATCGCCGCCCGCCGTCAGCAGCGGTGGATGGAATCTGGGAATTCAAAATCAAGTCAACAAAATCACGGTAACCCTAACTGTAAAAAATGGCAAAAGCCCTCCAACAATAAAAGAAAGTTTCACTAACATAACCTTAAATAGAGCTGTCTCACGTTCCACTCTTCAATTCAATTTCAACCTTTTGCACAAATGCGTGAGCAAAAATTGACCATATGAGACATTAATTCCATACATCACAATGAGAAACATCGATCTTCATTAAAAATCACAAAGCATTGATCTGTTAAAAAAACTTACAGAGTTTAAAATCACAAAGCATCGATCCACCACCTCCGACCAGCACCACCACTGCCACCCAGCACCACCACCGTCGCCATCTCTAAACCCTAGCATCACCGCCAATCATTTCATCCCAAACTTCAGAAATTCAGCCCAAACCTCAGAAACCCTAGGGTTATCCGACCTGAATTCTAACTTGCCGACTAAAGGACCCGGCCACCGACCTAACTCAAAGTGAAACTCTAGGGTTTTTTACCCAATTTCACGTTTTCCAGGTCGCGCAATCCAAATGCGCAACCTGAATGCATAATTGCTTTGCTGGAGCTTATTGACCAGAAAAGCATCGCCTCCATGCTTAAGAGTTGCCCGTCTTCGGTGATGTGGTATGTGAAGATTTTCATAGGTTTGAGCCCGAAGTCCTCCGTTGCTCCGATCGTGTCCGTTTCCGTCTTCGATCAACCGTTCTTCTCGCCATCCGCTACCATTCTTCCTCAGCTTCTGGTTTACCTCAAGAGAATAAACGCGTCTGCTAGACAAATGGGAGAAGAAACGTCGTTCTTCCTCGTTACTATCCAGCAGCGTCTGCAGGACAAGCCATCAATGAAAAAGCTCAAAGAAGAAGCGCGTGCATATGCTCACCACCGAGAAGAAATTGAAATTGGATATGGGAAGAATAAAGTCTTAAAGGAAAATTGTTTCATGAATAGATAATGAGGATATAATTGTCCTTTCACTTTTTCTATATTTTTTTTAAAATAGAGGTATAATAGTCAATTCACATAATACCAGCCAAATTGAGGCCTCCAGGGTTAGATTAGAACTTTCGAGCAAATAATAAGGTTATAATCAAACTTTCTGGCTTTACATGGTCATATTGGCACTTTCGATCAAAAGATAGGTCATGTGGGCACTTAACTCATTTTTTTCTGAGGGTAAAGGGAAATACAAAGACTTGGGTGAGACCGTCTCACCCAAGCTTATGGTGATACCAAGGGTCTCACCATAAATTACATATTTTCAGGGGTATGGAAGATATTTTAGATAATTTTCAATCTTCCGTATTTAAATTCAACCGCCCAACTAACCTCTCTGTTTCTCTCTCTCTCATTAACCCCTCCGTTTCAATTTTCCGCACTAACCCTTTCTCA
This sequence comes from Rubia yunnanensis, assembly GCA_037428765.1. Lineage (NCBI taxonomy): Eukaryota > Viridiplantae > Streptophyta > Magnoliopsida > Gentianales > Rubiaceae > Rubia > Rubia yunnanensis. The sequence goes on from CM075070.1 coordinate 16,614,256, forward strand.
AATCTCTGAAAACCGCTGCCATAAATTCCCGATTCACCTGCTCAAATTCGTTCAAATTTGCAATTTCTAAGTTTCATTACATTGTCTTCTTCAATCCGGTCCTATAGAGGTTAGAATTTCTTATTTTCACTGTATTTGGGGTTTATATTTAGGGTTTTTTATTTTTCTTCTTCGTCTCCTATGATTTCTATATCATTCCGGCACTTATCTCTGTAAATCCGGCTGTGCATGTTTTTTTATTAATATATTGTGTGTTTCTGAGTATTGTTTCGGCATTTTGTAGATATGAAGAAGTCCAACGAAGATTGCCTTGAGGTTGTCGATGTTGTTCGTTCCTCATCTGTGCATGAATCTCAAGGTTTGTTCTATTTTTTTTTGTTAATTTTTGTATTATTAGGGTTTTTCGTTCGGTGTTATTGAATTTGCTCTATTTTGTGTTGGTTGCTCTGTTTTATATATGAAACGGTGTATAACAAATTATTTAGGATGTTCATGTGTTTAGTTAGGCAGTTCATGTGTTTAGTTAGGAACTGAGGATGTCCATGTGGTTGGTTCGAGCTTTGTTGTGCCTCTTTTGTGGTTTATTTTATGCTCTGTTTACATTGTATTTTTTCTTTTTGAATTGTCTTTATATTAGGATATTAATGTGTTTAGTTTTCATGTTTATGTGTTTAGTTTAGGCTCAGTTTAGTTTGCATTATCTTTCTGTTAGGTTGTTCATGTGTTTAATTAGGTTGTTTGTGTGTTTAGTTAGGCTATTTATGTATTTAGTCCAGGCTTTGTTGTGGCTTTGTTGTAGATCTGTTGTGGTTCAGTTTAGAATCTATTTAGTTTGCATGTTATTTGTTTTCACTTTTTTTAGTTAGCCTATTTTTGTGTTTAGGTCGTATGTTTATGTGTTTTCTGTTTTCACTGCCTTTGTGTATGTGTATATACACAGTTATATTGGTTTGTGTACTTTAGGTGTTTCAGTTTTTACCTTAAGTTTTTATGTGATTACTTTTCAAATGTAGGTGATGGAATTTGCTTGAGAAAATCAAGTAGATTGCAGGCTAAGTTGCTGGATGGTATGTATATTGGTAGTTTGTAAATTTTTTTAATCTTAATGTTTTTATTTAATTGATTGTGTAATTGTTAGGTTCTAAACCTCCTTTGCATAGAACGAAAAAAAATTAGAAGAAAACTGCTAGCACAGGTATTTAAATATGATTGAATTTTATTCGATTTTTTTATAAAATTTATTGCTTTATGTGTTGCTGATAATTGCTTTTTGTTTATAGCTGATATTGTGAGGAGATTGCGTAAAAGTGCTAGTAAATCTGATGTGGATAGGTCACATAGAGTTGCTGGTTCGAATTCTAATTTTCTTTGTTTTACTTTGAATGTTTAGTGATTTTTTTATGTGTTTAGTGCGTTCCCTTTGGTATTTCTGCATTTTGTTTCGTTATTGTGGATGCATGTGATGTGATTAGCATGCATTAACACATTATTTGTCCTACTAATTCAACTAATTTTGAACATATTGGTTAGCATTTGAATTATTAGTTCATATTTATTGCTATTTAGTTTTGCTATTAAACTTATTAGTTTTTGTATTTTTTTGTATCAGAGCCTGGAAATTTTTCTGTTGAAAGAAATGAGGGTTCTATTGAAAGAAATGTTGATGGTACGTTTAAATATATTTGTTATCGTGTATCTTTCATTACTTTATGTTTTATTTGGAATCTGTTAATTTTTAAAATTTGTAGGTTCTATTTGTGTGGCTGCAAGTCCCATAAGTGCCCAGATAAATGTTGTTATTGAAGATTTGAGATGTGAAACCAATTCTGGTATGTATTGATTTCTCTGCTTCTAATTTTGTGTTTTTTATTTAGTATTTATTTTTCATTTGTGTGTTGTAGGTAAGAAAATGTGTCAAAAGAAAGGTGTTAGGAAGAAGGTTAAAGTTAAAAGAATTATTAGTGATGAAGATTATATGGAAGATGATGATTTTATTGATCTGCCTCCTGCTGTTGTGAATGCAAATGAAGAGGGCAAACAAAAGGTTTGTGAAGGGAAAGGAAATGAGCCAGTTGTGAAGAAGGCGGCTCCAAAGAAGTCGGTTGCGATGAAGGTGGCTCCAAAGAAGCCTGCTGCAATCGAGTCGTCTGTGAACGAGCCTGCTGCGAAGGAGCCAGTTGTGAAAGAGCCGGCTGTGAAGCCTGCAGCGAAGAAGCCCGCTCCAAAGAAGCTTGCAACAAATGAGTTGACTGTGAAGGAACCTGCTGCAAAGGAGGCAGTTGTGAAAGAGCTTGCTGTGAAGCCTGCAACTAAGAATCCCTCTCCAAAGAAGCCTGCTCCAAAGAAGCCTGCAGCAAATGAGTTGGCTGTGAAGGAGCCTGCTGCAAAGGAGGCAGTTGTGAAAGAGCCGGCTGTGAAGCCTGCAACTAAGAATCCCTCTCCAAAGAAGCCTGCTGCAAATGTGCCTGCTGCAGTGGAGCCAGTTGTGAAGGAGCCGGCTGTGAAGCCCACAATGAAGAATCCTGCAGCGAAGAAGCTCACTCCAAAGAAGCCTGCTGCAAACAAAGCGGCTGTGAACCAGCCTGCTGCAAATGAGCCAACCGTGAAGGGGCCGACTGTGAAACCCGCAGCTAAGAAGCCTGCAGTGAAGAAGGCCGCATTGAAGCCTGCAGTGAAGGTGTCTGTAGTGAAGAATCCTGTTGAGAATAAGTCATTTGGAAGCAATAATGAGGATGTTGTTGCAGATGGGAGTGGGCCATCGAAGAATTCTTCTACTACGAGAAAGCGCAAGCTTGATGAAGATGGTTTTTCTGGACCTGCCTAAAAGAAAACTAATGATGGCACGGAAGTGACACGGAAAATTAAACAAGTTTGTGAAATTCAGCTTCCTGATGGTTCTAGGTACGTTTTATTACTTTAAGTATTTTTTATTTTACTTTATGTATGTATGTATACTTTGAATATTTCAGTTTTAATATTTTTGCATAATAACTTGAATGATTTAGAGTTTATTAGTTTAGGTATGTTGTCATTCTTTGGTTTTTCAGTGTTTTGTTTCACTATACTTTTAATTGTTTATGTGTACAGTTACAATATAAATAGTTTATGTACTTGTTGATTTTATTTATGTGTTTACCTGTTTAGTTTTGTTAAAAAATAAGTTGCTTTTTTAATTATTAATTTCATATTGATTTTGTTGTTTATTAATTGAACTTGCTTTTTAAAATTACTGTATGTTTACTTGATGTGTTTTATCTCTTAGTTTGGGTGTTTGTATGCACAGTTGTTATATTTACTAACTTGTGTTATATTATTTTATAGGTTTTTAAAGAAGTTTATGCCTGGAAACCAGCATGTAAAAATCACAGATTTGTGCACTGATCTCAGTGCTAAACAGAAGGCTGATGTTGAAGTCATTGGTTTTGGGGGCATTTTGGAGATTGCACTTCCCTCGGGTATTGTGCCTTGGTTGGTGAGTAATTTTAACCCTGGTACATGTGTTCAGCTGGTTGGGGTAGATAGATACTTTGTTACCGCTGATGATGTTTATGATGTTCTGTGCTTGCCTCGAAACCCTGGTAGGGAAGTTGTGGAGAAGAGAAATTCTGGTATGCAATTGAAGGATAGTTACAAGGCTAGGTTTGGTAGGGAGAATGAACATGATAAACCCCTTCACTTGATTTTAGATAGGATAAATGAACTTAAGGAGGGAGGGGATGAGTTCAAGAGACTTTTTGTGATCTATTGTTCTTCATACTTTTTAGCTCCTATAGCTACTGGGAAGGTAGATATGAAAATCCTTGAAGCTATTGAAAATGTTGACGAGATTAAGAATCTCGACTGGTGTACTTTTGTGTTAGACAAAATGGCTTCAATGATTAGGAGGTATAAGAACAATGTAGAATACCAAACTTGTAGTGCTTGTGTCCTTATCCTTTTGATTCTATATTTGCACCGATTTCCTGTCCGTGGTGTGTTGGAGCCAACATGCCTTCCTCTAGTCCATCATTGGACTGATGCGAAGTTGAGGGAGAAAGTGAAGATGTTGTACATTGGAGGAGGTTTTGACAGGACAATCATGGTGAAGGGTTATCTAATCAGTTTTGCCGGAAAAGTGAAAGAGGGCCATAGAGGTAAGAGTGATGTTGGAGCTCAGCCTGAGATTGGAGCTGATTCTATTCCTGAAGGTGATGAAGTGCTGCAGTTCAAAATCCCACGTGGAGTTTTGACTGACTCCAAGATTAAAAGTCTTGCTAAGAATGTAAGTGTTTAAAACTTTACCTGATGTCTTTGCTTTGTTAGTTATGTGGTTAGCATGATTTTTTATGTGTTTCAGTATCTTAAATTTTTATGTGCATATTTAGGTTTTTAGTTTCATTATTTTATATTGACTTTTAGTATAGTTAGTTCATGTGCTTAATCTTTCTGTTTGGATGTTTAATAGTTTGGTTTGGTTTATATATGAATTGTTTATGGTTAGTTGATTATGCTTTCATTGGCTATTTAATATGTTTTTTTAGTTTTATGTATAAACTTATAGTTTTTTTTTCTTGTGTAGGCTTATGATGAGGCCTTAATGATCGTGAAGCGTAACTTTGAAGTTGTTACCGCTGATATGTATCAGAGGTTGGAGATGGTGAAGGCTGATGTTGGGGATGAATCATTGCAAGACTTGCCACCTATTGTTGGGACGAGTGCAGAACTTCCGAATCAGCAAGATGACTCGCCACCAATTGAAGAATCACCAATCGAATGGAATGACAAGTTGATTGCTATGGTTGACGAAGCATGCAACCAATGGATGAGAAGGAAACAGTACCAGACTCAGAACGAGACTCTTTCGTCTTTTAACTTGTTTAAAGATGGTGAATTGAATGGCATGGGAGGAATGTCCACAAACAACGTAGATATGAATTGATTTGAATGATGTGATTTGGATTTGTTATGTAGTGATTTGAATGGTCCATTTGCTAGGTTGTTGGATTGATTGATTCTGAATGATGTTTTTTAGATGATTTTCGAATGGATTGAAACTTTAAATTTTTTTTATGATGATTCCAGTATGATTTTAGTTCTTATGTTTATCTATTTAGTTGCATTGTTTATTTCTCTTGTTTCTATTATAGTTTAACAGTTTGTCTAGTAATTATATTTTTGTATGTTCAAAGCCATGTGTCCTTTAGGTAAATTGTTCAGTTATTTGGGTATATAGTTCGGTTTATAGTCCTCCTGCCTCGATCCCTCGAACCTCCTGCCTCGATCCCTCGAACCTCCTACCTCGAGCTCTCGAACAATTTAGTCTTCAATTTTTGACATATTTTTATTTACTTTTTCTATCACTAGTTCATGTATATTTCACTTTAGCTCATTTGTTAGAATCATTAGTTTCAGACATAGTTTACTTGGTGAATATATTTTTGTTTAATTAAACAGCACTCGTTAGTTCAGATGTTTCAAGCATTTGAAGGGCAATTTAAGTGATTTGTTCATGTACATAATGTTAATATAAATAAATCTCAAATTGGAACTCATAGGTCTAGAATTGTTGCTTTGGTGTCTTGGTACCAAACTCCTTTGTTTTTGGTTTCTTTCTGTGCTTCCATCCTTCAATTCTCTTGCTTCTTCCTTTTGTCTTTGTGGGAGATGGATCTTGGATTGTTGGCGGTTTAGTGATTGAAGATTCTGCTATGCTGCTTGAATTTTCATGTTCTTTTGTACTTTTTGAGACAAGAATTTGGTCTACCTTTTCATTGTATTTCTTGAAGCTTTCTTCAAGAATTTTCCGGGTTTCTATGTCACCTTTACATTTTAGTACCAGATTGTAGTAGTTTCTTGCCATTTGGTGTCGCCATGGAACTTTGTCTTTGGTTTTGTCTACTTCTTGATTTTCTTGTACTGCTTTCAGTTTGTCCCATACTTGCATTTTAGCAAGCTTTGTCCATCGCTTAAGAATGTATTGTGATGGTATCTCGCTGATTGAGTTGATGTGCAATATACGGATACAGTGAAAGCAGAACATTCCTAGCATAAAAAGATAACCATGCATATATTCAAGTTAATTAGATAAACATCCAAACCCTAAAGCATATAATTAGCTCTAAAGCATATAATGTCCTGCAGTTAAAGTTAACTATGCAAATGAAGAACTAATGACATATATATAAGAACTAAACATATTAACACATAAGGCAACATGTAAATTGTATTTCATCAGCACATACCTGTTTCTTCAAAAGTTTTGCAAGAGCAGTAAACTTCCACCATTCCACTTTGTTGTGTGAAGGTGACAATTTCAACTTTTGTATCATCTTCTTCTGGACTTACTTCATACTTTGTTGCCGATCCTAGGGTGAAAACTCTACATGCTTTTGTTGCTTGTGCAATCTTGTTTCCTTCTCAAACTTATAGTACATTGATAATGTGTACTCTTGAGCTGCATGTTTGAGTAGTTTTGATCCATGTATAGCTGATTTTGGCCCTGATTTTGAGCATTGATTTTCCTTCGCTATTTCCTTTGCCCTCCAGTGATCAATAGTCTCATTAAAGATGGTTAAGAACCTGCTTAGTGTTGTCATTTTGCTGGCATTGAATGACAAAGCTTTGTGCTCTCACTTCGTTGTGATGAAAGAGTTCCCGCGGAGAAAAAGTCTTTGCTCATTGCAGGGCACCACTTATCTCTAATAGAATATAGCCTCTTGAAGCATTCCTTATCTTCAAGCTAAAAATTCTTGATCATATTGTTCCATGCCATTTCAAATTCTTCTTTTTTTTTACAGTATTTCAAACAATGCTCAAATGCTTCCTTGAAGGGACCATCCTTTTTTAATTCACCAAAATGACTAATGGCATTTTGTGTAATGTGCCACAGGCACAATCTATGCCTCGTGTTTGTGAAAACCTGTAAAATTTCATGAATAATTTTATTCAAAACAAGTTCATGTATAAACTTATGGTCTAAAAGTAATTAAACACGAACTAAAATGTAAAGTTTAAATGTAATTGTTCTGATTTTTTCCCCAATTATCAGGTTTTTTTTATATTGACAATGATTACTGAAATTACATTAGATGTTGTGAACATACATAAGAACTATTAAACTAAATACTAATTGTAAGTACACAAACATATCAACCAATTATATACCAGATCAATCAAATTAAATAATGGTTACCTTTTCGATTGCTTTGGCCATGGCCGGATCTTGGTCTGTAAATATTGTTACTGGCTCTTTACCACCCATTGATTTTTTGAAAACATTAAGAAGCCATTCAAAAGTTGAAGCTTTTTCGTCAGCAATGAAAGCACATCCAAACATCACTATATTGTCGTGGTTGTTCATTCCGACTATTGGAGCACAGATCAAGTTGTATTTGTTGGTCATGTATGTTGACAAATCACTTAACAAAGTTAGATCATGTTAACTGATTTTAGACTTTTGTGAATTATCAAGTTGAATTATATTACTTTTATTCATATTTTTATACTGTAATGAATCTACATCGTGTGTATAACATACTACTTAATGTGTTCCAGATGTTACTTCATGTGTTTATATGTATTTTACAAAATATAAATCATACCTGTATGTGGTGTCAAATACCATTAGATCGCCAAAGAGGGAGTAGTCTTCTTTCATCATTGAGTCCCTCCAAAATAATGTTGTCAGCCTACCATTATCATCCAATTTAACTCTAAAGAAGAAATCTTCCTCTTCGGTACACTTCTGTGAGAGTCTTTCAATTACTTGCTGAGCATCGCCTCCTTCAATCTCCTTCATGCGCAACCTGTTCACGTAGTTGAGATGATCCTTAATCGTGTGTCCTAGATTCTGAATACCACCAGCTTCAAAAGCCATAAACTTGAATCCATGACTTGGTTTTAATCCTGCACTTTCCATTCCTTCTATAGTTTTCCCTTTTTCTTCGGTAATTCTCCTTTCACTTCTCTGCAAATACTGCCATTCGACTCGAGTGAAAGGATGATTGTGAGATGTCACATGATGCAAAACTTCATAGGCACCATTGATAAATTTAACCCGAATTCCAGCCTTGCATCCAGTTCTCGTAACCACATTTTTCTTTGTTTTTCTTCTTTTCTTCTCAGAGTCCTTTTCAATGATATTGTTATTGGAAGGTGTGTCAGGTGTTTCATTCTTCAATTTTGTGTTTCCCTGATTTGAGCAAACAAAATACTTCTCTAGGATGGTTCCGTCTTTTTTACCTCTTTGGGTTGAACATCGCACCCCAAATCCCAATGCATTTGATTGTTTTCTGTATAAATCATGGAACTCTGACAGTGTTTTTGCTCTCAAACCTTTGAAGCAATCTGTGACACCAACTTTCGATAGGTCGCTTAAATTGGTGACAAAATCTGATCCTGTTGCAAAATTGCATTCTTTCAGTAACTCATTACATCAACTATTATATTAGTTTGTTCGTGTATTTCACAATTTAGTTCGGCATTCATTAACAGTTGTTAAGTCACTGATATATTTGTACAATTTCTAAATATTTTGATAATATATCCTACTAATTAAATTCAGACATTAATCACAACAGATTATATTTTTATTAAATTACATCGTGTATTTAACATATTACTTGTTGTGATAAAGTAACTTTGAAAATATGAAAATAGTCTTAACCAAATGAATGTAACTGATTTCCGTTCATGTGTTCATGTAGTCACATCATTGATTTACTATGTTACTTCAAACATTTCAGAAAATTTAAAAACACCTAGATTTTTCCAACAATCTGCATATAACCATATTTTAGACCTTGGGGATTTGTCAATCAGATAATTTTCACGTTACATCATGTGTTCATACAGTTACATCCAATGTTCATCATATTACCTCATGTGTTTTAGAAAATTATAAAACACCTACATTTTCTCAAAAAAATCAGAATAACATCACGATACTTCATGTGTTTATACAGCTACATAATTTGTTCATCATATTACCTCATATATTTTAGAAAATTTAAAAACATCAACATCTTCCCAACAATTTGTCTACACCCAAATTTCAGCCTTTGGGGAATTGTTTATTAGAATATTATTGCGTTACTTCATGTGTTCATGCAATTACATCCAATGTTTCTTATATTACCTAATATGTTTCAGAAAATTGTAAAACACCAGCGTTTCTTCAGTACATGCACATAACTGAATATCATATCTGTCACAATAAAATTCAGAACAAATAAACATTACTTCATGTGTTCATGCAAATACTTCATGCGTTTAACTGTATATACAAAATCAAATCCTAACCTGGATGTAAACTAGTTGAATTTTCAGATTGAACATAATCGTTGCTTTCTCCTTTATACAGAACAATGCCACTGCTTTGAATTGCTTCGTCTTCCATAGTGTATACCAGCAACACCTTAGATTGTAGATTTCAACCGTTAAAACTAAGATTTTAAACTGTAAAACTAAGATCTTAAAATTCCAGATCTCACCTTCGCAGATGTAGAAGCTTTCTTTGATGTTTTCGACGCAAAGTTGTCTCTGAATCCGATTCCGGCGCAAATCCGATGTAATTCTGTCGCAAAATTGCAGACCTGATTTTGGAGATCGCAAGCTTCAACCTGAACTCAATCCGATGTGAATTTGAAGCAAATCCGATGCAGGCCTAAAAACCTGAGGACAATCCGTTGATTTCAGAGGATTGATTGGCGATTTGCGACATTAAATCCATTTTTATCAGATTGAATTGCATAGGGATTCAGATTCCTTGATTTTGGGGATTTTGTTTCCAAAATATGGCAGTTGGTTATGAACTAGATTGGTGACCCATTTCCCTTATAACCCGAATTTAGACCCATTTTCTTTTGCCCTCATTTTCTATATATTTGCAGTCTGATCCCATTTTTTAGTTCCACTCTTATTTATTGCAATTTGGTCCCCGATCTCACCATTTCCTACGGTGAGGCGGTCTCACAGGAGTTTTTCTCAAAGGGAAATTGTTTTCTTGTAGGAAAGGTTGTTAATGGTATTATGGTAGTTTCCTTATAGTTTTAGCTTTCCTTATAAGTTATATTATAGATGGCAATTTCCTTATATATTTTAGAATCATATTCATTTTAGTCTTTAGTCTATAACTCTATATATTGTAATTTTCATGATTGATAAAATGTGTAATTGATTAAATATCAATGCATCATCATTAAGATGCGTCTTTGTCATTCATATCATTTCAAATAAACATTCGTAATTCTATCGTGGTATCATAGCTTTATATATCTACAATGTGTCACTTAGCAAGGATTATACGAACTTATTATAGATCAATATGCAAAATAGTTTTATACTACATAAAATATCGTTTACAGGAGAAAACTTTCACCAAGTTTTTTTCTTCTATTCTTTCGTGTCCACCCATTTCAACTGTGATGCCTAGAGTAGCGTTTTCTGTTGCACCTGTGACCTACTCCCTCTGGTCTACAAATATTGTTGATATTTCCTTTTTAAGATATTTATTTTATATTGACATTTTTCTCTTTTGAAAAATTCTAGTTTATTTTCATTCACTTATTTTATTTTTTATCTTCCAATTTAACATTAACCACTCATTTCACCTTTTTAAAAAACTTTGTGCTCTTTTGTATGTGATTCCCAAAATCCTTGTAAATTCCAGAGATGAGGGTTCATGGCTGAAGCTGTCATGCATTTTGGTGGTGTAATTGAAGAAAGAAACATAAAGTTACTTTTATTTATTTTCCATTAGCTGAATGTAACTTGTAAGGAATCCCACTTCCGTAGGATTGGATTTGATGCGGTGTACCATTTGTCTTGTACTGCCAGATTGATAAAGCTGGAGAGATTAAAAGCAGACTTAACAATAAAAAGAGTAGCAATCACTTGTCAACATTATTTGTGAGTATTTGTGAGTGAACTGTTTAAACTTTAAAGGTATTCACATTGTTACATAGTCTCACTAAGGGTGAATGAATTAGTTTTGATTCGAAACAGGTATATCCAGAGGCGGAACTAGGGGGGGGCGAGGGGGTGCTAGCGCCTCCCCTAAGATCCGGCGGCCCGAAAATTAGGCCTAGAGCCACCGGAAGCCGCCGGATTCCGCCCCCCCTTGAGCTGTGGTTGTTGCCGGAGCGGGTAGCGGAGGAAATGGCCATGGAGGCGCAGAGGAAGAGGGAAGAAGATGATGTTTTTTTTTTTTTTTTTTTGGTATAACTAAGCAAACGACGTCGTTTTGGCTAAGTGAAACGACGTCGTTTTGCTTAGCTGGTGGGAAAAAAAAGAAAGCCAATTGGGCTGAGCCCAATTGGCCCAAACGAAATTTAAGCCTAACTTAATTAATTGGCAATGGCATTGTGCAGCAAAAGCATTTGCTCCAAGCTCACGCCTCCAACTCCAAGCTGAGCTCCACTCCACCTCCGCCGCCCAGGCTCCGCCTTCCACCGCCGCCGCCGCCGCCGCCGCCTGCCGCCGTCCCTTCTACAACCACAAAAAATTTTAAGCTCTTTTTCGCCCCCCCTAACATATACTCCTGGTTCCGCCACTGGGTATATCTGGTTTCACTTTTTATGTCATTTGAAGTATTTACGGAGTATATCAAAGTTGACTGTTATATATTAATTGGTCAATTTTTAAAATTCATTTTTATCGTTTAATTTTAGTTTTACTTTTTTTTTTCTTCTTTTCCTCTTTCTTACTTCCTGCTTACGTTCCTATTTTATTGTTAAAGCCTAAACAACACCAATGTCTCCACATGCCCATCACCATACCCCCACCACCACCATCACGGCACCACCATCATCTTCCCTTAGCATCATCGAGAACTCCAATCCATTGGGGCACAATGCCACTGTGGATATGCTCACCCCTGGTCGCTAGCCTCTAGCGCTGCCGTGAACCACCATAGTGTTGGAAAAATCAATTCCTTTGTGCAGAATCAAGATGATAGAAAAGAAAGTAAGAAAAACATAACACAAAATTTAACGTGATTCACCAAACATGTTGGTTATATCCACAACAAAAAATAGATTAATCTTATTGTCCAAATTGACCAGACAGATTACAGATGTCAGGATGTCACGCAGGACCACCCGACCCAAATTACAGATACAGAAAGGACTACATTGTTCCCACAGCTTACATATATGGATATGTGATTTGAAAACCAGAACATGTGTCTACCAAACTTACACCTATCAACTCTAACTATCTCTCTATTTATAGAGTTCAAGTACAAAACAAAAGTCTCTGATTTATGAATCTAACTCTCCGAATTCCTCAATTCATGAACCAACCCTTAAGTTTCTGATTCACGAATCCAAAACTATTGACTTCCTATTTAATCAATATTTGGGATATGAAGAGATACCCAACAATTCCCCTCTCGATTCATAGTCTCAAGTACAGAATAAGAGTCAGATGCTGACAGACGGATATCCCAGATTTAGATGCACATTGATGGTGCCAGATGCACATTAGTTGTGCCAGATGGTTGTGCCAAATGTATCATACGCATGGTTAAGGTGTTAGATGTACTAGATGCACGAGGACGGTGCCAGATGTATCAGATGAAAACATATGCGCAGGAGAAGTGCCACACAGATGTACCCAAGTATCACCAACGGAACAGATGGCAAGTGTCAATATTCCAAAACTCGGCAATGAAACCAGGAAAAACTGTACCGCAGACACCAAATTAAAAGACTAGTTAAGTAATCACCCTATGATTAATAACTATCTTCACTGGCCAACCACATTATTTGGTCAGTCACACATCCACTTAAAGACCAAAGAAGCACCCAAAATTAATTACTCCATCCGTCCCTAAATAAAATGCACGCTTTCTATTTTGGTATGTCCCTGATAAAATTGCAAACAATCAGAACTTGCCATTTTTAGCAAAGTTGACTCCCTGTGAAATGACCAAAATGCCCATGGAACTTGTAAAATTTACAACCATTGAGGCTGATTAATGAGGGAATGGGTACAGTCTCTGGACACGCCTCCAGAGGCTGGTGGTTGTCGTGGGGTTAAAATTTTAAACTCCCAACCACCATTCCATTTTCACATGCGTCTCATTTACGCTCCATATGCTCCATTATTGCTCTCCTCACGCTCCCATTTACGTTCCCAACACTCTTAGACGCTCCCTTATCTTCTTCATTTCTCTCATTTCTCATAGAATTTTCACAACCCATCCTCTCCTCTCTCTCAAATATGAAAACCCTAGCCGCTCAACTTCTTTTTTTCCATCGTTCTTAGTTGAAAACCTATGTTTTTTTGTGTTGGTTCACTTGGTTAAATATGGTTTTATCACAGCTTTTTGTTTTGAATCTAGGATTTTCTTGATTTGGTTTGGGGTTTTGAAAACGAAATCAATTTCTTCACTTTTTTGAACTGAAATCACAGCTTTTTAAGGCTTGGTTTATGTTTGGCTGGTTGATTTAGGGTTCAGATCTAAGGTATTTCTCGTGTTGGATCTGTGGTATTTCCCACTGTTCTTGGGTTTTTGTTGTTGAAAACTGAATGCATGTGTCTAATTCTTGGCTTTCATGTTATTTTTCGAGGTAAATGAACTTGGGTTCATCATTTTTGAACTGAAATTCATGCTCTTTGTGGTCTAGGTTCCAATCTAAGTTATTTTTGGTGTTGTAACTATGATATTTGTTACTGTTCTTGGGTTTTTATTGTTGAAAACCGAATGCATGTTTATGTTTTTTTTATCTGTATGTTATCTTTCGAGGTCAATTATCTTTGGTTCATCCTTTTTGAATTGAAATCCATGCTATTTATGGTTTTGGGGTTCGATCTGAGTTTTTTCTTAGGTTGGATATGTGATATTAGTCAATGATCTTCGTTTTTTATGTTTAAAACTGAATGCATGCGTATGATTCTTCATTTATAAGCTCGTTTTCGGAGTAACTGATGTTTGGTTTGTGATATTGAAATTGAAATTGATGTTCTTTGTTTGCTGGCTTCAGATCTGGGGTTTTTGTTGTGTTGGATATGCCATATTAGTCACTGTATGTTGACATTGTGTTTGACCAATTAGGGGTTGATAGGGTTTGACAATTTCTTTTTGAACTGCTTCTGATGTGTACTAGGAACTGACTGTGATTGTAAAGTGAACTTATTCTGATTATACTGTGAGCCTTTTTTTTATTATACTATGAGCCTTTTCTGATTATACTGTGAACCTAATATGATCATACTATAACCTGATTCTTATTACAGTTTACTGATATCTATTGATTGTTTGCATCTGTAACTGATGGATCATGGTGATAGAGTCATGGATGGGCAAGGTAAGTCTGCCCTTTCCAACCCTTGAGTGAATATGAGTTTTACTCTCAGTTTCAGTTGAGTTTTGATCTCACATTATTTACTGGGCTTGATGACATTGAGTCACAACCCAAACCCAGTATAGTTATCCCACCCCAGTACCCCGTCCTTGATACTGATTTAGTTGAGTCTTGGGATACCCCAGTGGCCACACATTTTAGCCCTGTACCTGAATCTGTCCTATAACACTCAGAATCAGCAACTGATTCAGATGAAACACATCCCCCTGATACTGATCCTGATAAAACATAGCCCCTGATACTAATACTGATTCTGATGCAACCCAACCCCTTGATTCCGATAAATTCTAACCCCTTGATTCCGATGAAACCCAACCCCCTGATACTGATCCTGATAAAACACAGCCCCCTGATATTGATCCTAATAAAACACAACCCCCTGATCTTGATACTAATTTTGATGCAAACCAACCCCCAGATTCCGATAAAACCCAATCTCCCGATTCTTATGAATCTGATTCATCTGAATCTTGGTGTGATCCACATATTTTAGTGTACTTCAAGGGTAATGAATTCCCTAAGTATGGTGAGCCAAGTTTCTGGAAAACTGGGGCTTGTCTATATCCGGGTAGCTTGCCAAAATATGTGCCTAAAAGTGATTCTGATGCTAAAAAATAGTTTCATTACTCACATGCTTGTAATGTTGGCTCGTTTTAATTTCTTCTTTTACCTTTAAGCATGTGACAGTTATTATATGTGATGCATGTTTATGTGGTTTATATATGCAACCATGCAGTGTTAGTCACTAGACTTACCTGATCTTAGCAGGGCATTTGTTTATTGATATCATAGCTAATATGTGTGCTAGTTGGGTATGTGCTGGTTGAACCCATAATTTATAATGTAGCTATGATGAATGAATAAACATGTAACCATACTTATTAGTTGCTAAACTGATCTGATCTTGGTGGGGAATGATGTGATTACACCTAGCTCTGAAATTATTTGCTTAGTTGACCCTGTTATAGTTGTTAGCCACATGTGATGATACCTTTCATGTACACTTTAGTAGTAGCCATGTTTTTACAAACATTAGGATGACAAATTTATAGTATTTATCCCTTCGTTGTTATATGTGTGTTTGCCATTCCACCCGGTTTGAATGGTTTATCATTCTGGACTAACCTGTTTTGCCTCATCCTTAGAAACAAATTTTTAAACACAAACTCTTTTTAAAAAGCTTCATAAAAAAGAGTATATCCCTCCCAGCTTTTACAAGGTTGCCCTACAAACATGCCATATCAAAATAACTTGTATGTTTACCCTAGACCTGAATCTAAAAGCACAACTCTACAAAAGTACATTAGTTGTATGTCTACACTAACTCCATCATGATTAGCAGATCCTATATGTTCATGGTTCTGCCAATAGACACCATGTGTTCCAACCAGCCCCTTACCAACTCAGAATCCACAATCCGATTGTAGGGTAGCAAATCAAGTCTTCCTAGCCTTTTCTTTCCCATATGTGGCAGTTTGAAATCATTACCACCCATGCATTTCATGATTTCTACCATAACTCATTGCAAGCTTAGGAATATCGTGTCTATGACCCTAGGATCCTCCCTATCAAATGCATCATACATAACTTGTAGTAGTCTATCTAGGTTTTGGCTAGGGTTTTACTATTGTAAACTTTGAATTGAGGCAAAAAAAACTCAAGTACAGAATGTTTAAATCGGGTGATTTGGATAGTTGGCACACTAACTGAATGTTAAATCCATCTGAGGTGGCTGCAACTAAAAATTCAAGGCCATTTGCAAATATGTGGGTAGGGGCATTATCTTGCTGTATGAAAATGTGTTTGCTTGCCCAAACTGGCCATTTTGCTTTAATTAGTATGCATTCATGGATGAGCTTATGTCTAATGACATCCCGGGTTATGGATGATATTGCTTATGCATCATGGTTCCCCTAGGTCTATTTACCGTTGTGTACTTAGCTGCTACATGCTCAACATAAGGAAACATAACTATTTTCCATCAAACATTACATACCCTCTATGTCAAATATAGATCTACACACAACACACAGAAACATGAGTTTTGGCATGTAATGCTTGCTTTGGGTGATTCTATATGGTTCATTAGGACCACGAATATACCTCGTTGTAGCCTCTGTGATGTAGAACCACTTTTCATCTATGTGTATGATGTTGTGGCTTCTTATCTCCTTGTTTGCTATTGCTTTGTGCATGCTACTTTTCCCAACATGTATCTTGGCGGCTGTGCTTTGGCATGTACCCCTGAAATTTAGTGGCAATGCCTTTAGAGCCTCTAGGTCGATTGACTTCTTGCTTCTTCCACAGCGCACGTGTCTTCTCGAATGGGCGCACACAACCTCACCATTTTGAAACTGCTGCCTAACTCGCGCCCATATTGTATTGATGGTCATTACTGAACATGACCATCTTTCTGCTGCCTCGACTCTACTGTTGTTCTTAAGCTGCCCATTTTTATGTGTTGAAGGAGAAAATGGGTAATCTCCTGCCTTTGTTCATTAGTGAGGTTTCTCCCCACTATCACAGCCCTACTTTTGCTCGATGATGAAGATCAGATTGAATGTGGGTTAGGGATTTATGAATTTGGCCAGTTATGGAAGAACTGGCCAAAAAGGATTCTGAGTGCTCTGGTTTTTGGTTTTGTAGGGTGTGAATGGATGCTGTAATAAATGCCCCTTTTTGTAGAGGAGAATTCTGATTTTGGAGGTGATGAACAGTGAACGAAAAAGTGTACAATTGGCTTAAAAACTAAAAAGTTTGGAGCCAAAGATTAACTTTTGGAGGGAATAATCATAGCTTTGACATTATTTGGCACTTTTTTCGAGTCAAATTAGGGCATATAATTTGCTGATTTTAACTTGTACCTTGTTAGCCTTTTGGACTAAAAATGGTCCTTTTGACATTGTTCGATTTTGCCTCAACTTTTCTCTTTCTTGCAAATTATTCAGGTACGGAGGGAGTAAGTGACTTGACATGCATGCTACAAAGCCAAACATCATCACCCAAAATGAAAACCTTAACAAAAATTAAGGCCAGGAAACTAGAAGCCAAATAGCCAATTTGATCACACCACTTCTCACCAAACACTTTGCTGCCGATTTTCAGACAACTTTTTTTCTTTCTTCTTCTCCCTTCTTGAAAATGGAAGCATCGATGAACCAATAGCTTTGATACCACTTGTTGGGAAAATCAATCCCCTTGCGCAGAATCAAGATGATAGAAAAGAAAGCAAAAAAAAATAGAACACAGAATTTAACATGTTCACCAAACATGTTGGCTACCTCTACGACCAGAAACAGAATAATCTTATTGTCCAAATGAACTAGACATATTACGGATGTTAGGATGTCACGCAGGACCACTTGACCCACATTACAGATACAGATTGGACTACATTGTTTCCACAACTTACAAATACGGATGTGTGATTTGAAGACCAGAACAGTTGTCTACTAAACTTACACCTATCAATTCTAACTATCCCTCTATTTGTAGAGTTACAATCCAAAAGTCTCTAATGTATGAATCCAACTCTCTGAATTCCTTAATTCATGAACCAACCATTAAGCTTCCAATTCATGAATCCAACACCCCTGACTTCCTAGTTAATCAATATTTGGGATATGAAGAGATACCAAACACATAGTTAAAATTATATATCTAATATAAGTTTTATGCTGTGCCACTTCTGTTTAATCAAACAGTTGAATTTAACTTTTGCTAATATTTTGAGGGGCAAAAATATTTTTTCCTATTCAACCCCGGAATTCTTTGCAATTTAGAAGAATGTCTTCTCGAGAAGTGAGTGCAATGCATGATAAATCTCAACTCGGATCTCGTCATCACAAAAGACATCTTAACGACTCGAGAAGACATCTCAACTTGGATCTCACAAAAATGGGAAATCAATTCCTTAGTAATCATTCAAAGTATATTTGTCAATTCCTCATTTTCGATCAAAATATTCAATATCAAGGGGCTAAATCACCTTTGCAATCCTTTCGGCCATACTTCTCGTTGACAAAAAAAAGTCAGAGCAAGTACAAGGTTAGTTTGACACTTTCAAATTTTACAGAATTCGTTTGATATTTTCGTGCAAAACATAAAGTTATTTTAACACTTTATGTTTTCTAATTGGAGAACTTTTATTTAGAGTAGCTGGTAATGTGCAGCTTGTTTTCCCGCCTTGTGAGGCTGATTCGACCGTAAGGCCATTGGTCATGACATTTTCTTACTCCCTTTGTCCCAGGCTAAATTGCACAGAATTTTTTTCACTCTCATCAAGAAACTTGTCTAATCGTTGATATGTTTAACTACATATAATAACGATAAACAAAAAGTTACTTTTCAGAAACTACTTGTTACGACGAATCCAACCATATAACATATGATAATATTATTATTTATATATCTATTCAAATATACTGTCAAAGTTAAATAGTGAATAGTAACATAAAGTGAAGCGTGCAGTTTAACTTGAGACCGAGGGAGTAATAAAAAAAAGTCATCAAAGCCTTGGATTATCAGCCCATATATGATAGTGAACATCGTTTCCTATATTGGGTGGGGGGATATTATAGCTTGGGCTGACAAAATTACCCGTGGGTCACCCAGAGTAGCCCAAGTAATTAATAGAAGCATGAGCATAACATTTCCAGCCTCTGAAACTTTTTATGATTAATTCAACGGTAAAATTGTAATCCAATTTATGAAGGATTTTTTTCTCCTAAAGTAAGAAGTGATTTATATTTTGATATATAAACTAGGCCTCTACAACCTGCGCTGTGTGGGGCTGTTGAGATGGGCTGAAAAATCCTGTTTCATTTGGGAAAATCTTATTTTTTTGGGCTTTCTTTCTTAGAGATCAGGTTCTTCTCAGGAGTTATCTTCTTGTTTTTCCAAATGGGTATGTATCACCATGTTATGAAATTCATACTTGTAAATTAAACGCAGCTTTCTGGTGGTAAGAAGACCAAGTGAGAGGTCGTCCTAACAAATGAAACGCGTTTTTGGCTTGCAAGCCAGTTTTCATGTACTACTCTTTCTTTGCTTGTAATCAATATATTTTTGGAAAAACATTGTGAATTAATAGTGGTATGTTAAAATAATATAATTAATGAGATCAAGATGATTGAGAATGTGATTTTATTGGAAAACACGTAGATTTTTTACTTTTACTCCAATCTTCAATTTTGATGCCTTAATATATATTAATAATGAATGTTATTTTACAAACAATTTTTCATCTTATATGTTAAATTCATTTGATGTATTATTATATAAATTTGTTGCTAAAAGTTTTTTAATTTCTTGAAAATATTATGAATTTATTTTACTCAGGATTGATGGATTCCAATAAATTGGAGGACAAAGAAAAGAGAGGTGAATGGATCGTCAATTTTGGAGATACAATTATGAAGCAGTTGATAATTATCTAAGATCCCGTCTCTTGAAAGATGATCTTTCCATAAGTCATAGAAAAATCAAGGTTTAAAGTGTAAATTATAAGAAATGAAGACAAAATTTTTGGGTTACATGAACCGGATTATAAATTTTATACCTACTACATGTTGTATACTAAATTTTTAATGACAAAGTCTTGTATAAGACCGTCTCATAGTGAGACCAGGGATTTAATTGTAAATGGGGTTTTTAATTAAAGTTATAAAAATATAGGGGCTGGATGTAAAATTTCACTATTTTACATTTAAGCCCATGTATAAATATCAACCCAACCTCATTATGCTCTCATATTTTCTAAAATTTTCTCTCTCCTCTCTTTTCCCTTCCTTCTCGGCCGAGTATCCTCCCCCTCCTTCTTATTCTCTCTCCAACTCAAATCATATTCTTCTCTATCCTCTCAATTTCTCTATCTTCTTCTTCAATTCTAGCTCATTTTCTTCGATTCAACCGCTCATCATCTTCGTTTTTCTTCCTCTTTCTTGCGCACAGTGATTCGTCACAATTTTTGCAGTTTTTCGACAAATATTTTGATAATTTTCCGGTGGACGAACATAATAGAGCTTCGTTTTGTGTTTATCTTTAGAGGTAATATTTTTTCTCAGTGTTTTTATGCATATTTTGTTTTTTTTTCAATTTTTGTATGTTTTCTAGGTTTATGTAATTTTCTAGGGTTTATGTTGTTCAATGTGTTAATATTTGGGGATTTCTCTATTTTTTGTGGTTTGTGAGTTGTTCTTACGGATTTGTGCTAATATTTGTGTTGTTGCTGTTATTTGTTAGATTTGTAAGGAGATTTGCATCACTGCTACTTTAATTGAGAAGGAAGAATCGTTTGTAAGTTTTCTGAATTTTTCGCTGTGATGTTTCAATTAGATTAATGACGTTTCTCGCTTTCAGTGTGATGTTTCAGGTTTTAGACTTTAAATACTGTAATCAGTGTTGTTGTGATGTTTTAATTTCGGCGCTTGATACTTGTGGTGTTTTCATGCTTACGTATGCAATTGATGTTTCATTTTTTATTGTGTGTGATATCTTTGTTTTGATTTTTGCTAATTTTGTTGTTGTTGATGTTCCTTAGATGTCTAAGAATACTTTTGCCACTGTTGCTGTAATCGAGAAGGAAAGAGGATCTGTAAATTTTATTATTTTACTGATGTGATGTTTTAAATACTGTTGTTGATCTTTCAGGTTTTCTGTGTGATGTTTCATGTTTAGGGTTCAAGTACTGTTATCTTTGCTGGTGTGATGATTTAATTTCAGTATTTGATGTTTGTAGTGTTTTAAGTGTGCAATTGATGTTCAGTTTTGTTGTTTTGATTGTGTGTGTTTAGGATTTTGTTTCTATTTGTGCTAATATTTGTGTTGCTGCTGCTGTTTGTTAGATGTCTAAGAAAATTAGCATCACTACTGCTACAATCGAGAAGGAAGAAGGATTTATCTTAATTTTTAGAAGTGATGTTTCAAGTACGGGTAATGATGTTTCTCGTTTTCAGTGTGATGTTTCTCATTTTCAGTGTGATGCTTCAAGTTTTAAGTACTGTTATCAGTGTTCGTGTGATATTTTAATTTCAGCGCTTGATGCTTGTGGTGTTTTCATGTTTAAGTGTGCAATTGATGTAAAGTTTTGATTGTGTGTGATATCTTAGGGTTTTGTTATGATTTGTGCAAATTTTTGTGTTGTTGTTGTTGCCTCTTAGATGTCTAAAAATGCTTGCCCACTGTTGTTGGAATCGAGAAGGAAGTAGGATCTGTACTTTTTGTTATTTTTCAGATGTGATGTTTTAAGTACTGTTGTTGATAATTATGGTTTTCTGTGTGATGTTTCATGCTTTAGGCTTTAAGTATTGTTATCTGTGTTGGTGTGATGTTTTAATTTCAGTATTTGATGCTCGTGGTGTTTTCATATTTAAGTATGCAACTGATGTTCAGTTTCGTTCTTTTGATATTTTAGTGTCTACTGATTGATGTTTTAAAATTTTAATATTGATGTTTACAGTACTGTATTTGATGTTTCATAATGTAGTTGTCAGCCATGTTATGTGTGCTATTGTGATGTTTTAATTTAAGATATTATTTTTTTTATTACTTTATGTGATGTTTTATGTTTTTTTCACATTTCTAAGGTAGAGCTTTACGTTGCCATTGATGAGGTAATTAAAATATGCTATGAGGAATCATGCTCATGAAGATATTCCCTTGACAGAGGACCAGAGCCGACCTTTGATCTTGGCGTTGGTGGAGTAGAAGAGTCATCCTCTATAAACCAGCAAGAGAAAAGACAAGTTCTTGACCGAGCGCGCAACGAGGGGAAATAAGTTGGGGGGAAATAGAATTTGATTGCTTGGGATGTATTGTTTGTCATTTATTTTTCAGTTATGATGGTTGATTGTTAGTGTTGAGGCGCTTGATAGTTATTGATTTTTAGCTTGATTTGAATTTTTTTCCAATTTTTATGTTAGCAAAGTTTTATGGTATTTGAACATTTGTTGTAATGAATGATTTTTAACAAGTTATTCGAAATGCAATAACAGTGGAATGTATAAGTGCAGTGGAACATATGATTATTTTGTTTAAATCAACATCTTCATCGATACCATTGTAAAACATCACACAAAAAATTGGACAATCGTAGCATTATAGTGTAACATCACACAAAAAAATTGAACCATCGTAGCATTACAATGTAACATCACACACAAAAATTGAACCATCGCAGCATTACAGTGTAACATCACACAAAAAAATTGAACCATCGCAACACTATAGTGTAACATCACAGTATGACAGTAGATAATAGTCAAGCCCGACAAGCTAACTTTAGATGAACTGATGTTTTAATAACTTACTAGGATGAAATATAATTCAAATGTGATGTTTTAGAAATTAGTCCCAACTGCAAAAACAATCAGGCCCAACACAAGATCTTGGAGCATCAATAATTGCTTTGCGATGTCCCTCTTCCAAGGGCCTTGCTTCCATGTAGAGACGGTTGTGCTTGTTGGTCAAAAGCAGTCTTACACTGCACAACAACACAAACAACAGGTGAGACAGGGAACTTCATTGCTCTGATTGGATGAACATCAACTTCCTTCTTATTTGTCAAGGTTGCATTCTTGGTGATGAACTGATCCTTTTGTGGCAATGCATCTCAAGAACAACCACAACCTTGCACAAGTACCAAAAACATGTGAGACACCAACTAGACAATTAGCGGTTCCAAATTCTAGCTGCCACTGCAAGATCTCCAGCAGCCTCGGATACTTTAGCACCACTAACAACATTGAGGAAAACCCCCTGCAACAAAGTAGGCTAAGTAGCAATAAGAAATCAAGGAGATAAAAGCAACAATTTAGCAGAAGAAAGTGAGCTATTCCAGGATGAATCAAGAAGGCCTGTGTTTTAGCTATTAAGTTTGGTGCCTTGAATGTATCATGAAATGACACACAAAGACAAAAATATTCAGAAGCAGAAACTGAATAAGTTAAACATGCACACAAAGAAGTCGATTTAAGCATCCTCTAGCTCAACATGATGTAAAAACAATCACCAAAGCAGACAATTATATTCTACAACAGTAGACATAAGAGAACAACAGAATGAACTAAATAAACCATCACAGAGGAACCATCTTTTTGCAAACGCTCAGTATAAGCAATGCTCCCTGCACTCATCCTGGACATTATACAGATATATTAGTTCACAAGCCAACAATCTGCCTCAATGTTTATCAAAATAGATGTTGAATTCCAAAAATGTTCGCTTCGAACACCGACGAACGCGAATCCGATGAACACCGCCTCTCTGGAAATCGTAACCGGAAATCCTCACCGGCGTTCTGCAAATCCTCGCCAGAAGCTTTGCAAATCTGACGCCAATGCTCTCCAAATCGAGATTTCACATAACGCTCTGCAAATCGAGATTTCACATGACGCTCTGCAAATTGAGATTTCTGCAAATCGAGTTCCCGCCGGCGAGGCTTCCTATTTCTGAGATTTCACACAGCGGAGAAGGCAAGGCGAGGAATTTCTGAGATTTCACTTAGCGGAGAAGGCAAGGCGAGGACGGAGCAACGAAGGTGGGACAATGGAGCAAGTGAGGCGGGACAACGGAGCAAGTGAGGCGGCACGATAGAGCAACGAGGCGGCACAGTGGGGTAACGAGGCGGCACGGCTGAGCAACCGAGGCGGCGCCAGCGGAGCAACCGATGCAGATGAAGGAAGCTACGTTTATTGGGTAATTTTCTTACATTTGTCGTTTGATCCCCAAGTTTTTTGCATTTTTTGTTTATGACTCCGAGTCCAAATTAATTGTGATTAAACCGCCGAATTTAATTTGTCCTTCTCTTATTTTGCCTCTAGTCCCTGGTCTCACCATGAGACAGACTCATTTTTAATATTGCAACTAAAACCTTTTACCTTTTATTATTCTAATTAAACCTCGTCTTTCCATAAGCATATGGAAAGATCGTCTTTCCCAAGACTTTGCCATTATCTAAAGATAATATTAAATATAAAATATGGACGTCAAAATATGGAGCTCAGTTTCCATGTGTTGCAATATATTTTAGTATATTATCCATTTACAATTTGTTCAAGGCAAATCCTTTTGGTTTACAGGTTGTAAACAAATGAAACACGTTTTTTTTAAGGAAATAAATGGTAGAATTTCTTTGGCTTCTAGGTTTTACTTAATGGGATATTATCTGGTTTAATATACTAATAACTTAATAGAGCAAAGTGCAAATATAACTAGAGATGTCAATTTGGGTTATCGTATCACATTCGTATCGGGTTGGAAACGTGTCATGTTGAAACATGTCGGGTTGAATCGTGTTGATTTCATTTATCATGTCGGGCCGGGTTGGATTGGGTACTTATCGTGTCGGGCTGAAAACGTGCAGTTTTTTTCTCGGATTGGGCCGTGTCGGGTTGAGTTAATATCGGGTCGGGTTACTGTCGTATAATTTTATACTTGGAATAGATCGGGTCGGGTTAGAATATTGTCGGGTTGGATTGGATCGGGTTATTGTCGTGTCATTTTTTGTACTGAAGTTTTGTTTGGGTCTGATTATGTCAATTATTTTTTATAATGTTTCACATTGAATTCAGATATATTTTGGGTTGGTTCATTTTAAATCGGGTTATTATGTCACTCAATTAAATTTGGGTTGATTTAGGTTATATTTCAATAATACTATTGTTACAACTGCGCTATTATCAGGTATTGTTTCGTTGTAACTTGTAACTTGCAAAATGTAAAAACTTGACTCGTAACTCCAAATTAAAATCCGCTCAAAATGGAGGCTACCCTATACATCCCCATTGTATTTCCCAAGTACGTAACAAAAATATTTATCAACAATCGAGAATAAAATATATCTGTAGTCATTTTCAATTTCCCTTTCTTACTTCTAAGTAATCAACTTTTATTTACACTAGAACACGTATTAGCGCTTTCCAATAATTCACCAAAAAATTAATTTATATAATATTTCTATATTTAAGCAAGAATAACAAAAAATAATGTATTTTGGAGCTACGAATTATATGGTAACACAATTTTGGGCCAGAGTGTAATTTTTCAAGACTGTGTAGAAGTATTCAATGTTGACTTTCAAGGCCCTTATGTTCACCCATACATGCCCAAATCGCAAAGTCACAATATTACATTATTGAATTGATTTTTAGTGTCGCCAATTTCGTGATTCGACAATTCCAACTTTCTTTGAGGGACCTAAGTGCAAAAAGTAAAAACTTTACTCGTAACTCCAAATTGAAATCCGCTCGAACGTGATGATACCCTATACACCCCATTGTAATTTTCAAGTTCGTAACTGAATATTTATCTACAACTGGGCACAAGAACATATCCGTAATCCTTTTCAATGTCTCTTTCTTACTTCTAAGTAATCAACTTTAAGTTACTCTATAACATGTACTAGCGCTTTTCAACATTTCACCAAAAAAAATATTTGTTTTCTATTTCTATAATTATGGAAGAATGACAAAAAAATGTGTAATTTGGAGAGAATGATAATGTCGTAACATTTTTTTGGGCCATAGCGTAACTTTCCATAAATATGTTAGAGATGCCTTTGTGCCTACTATCTTAGTTGAATAGCAGTGTTGAGTATTCATTGAATTCAATTCACTTTTTAAAATACTTTAGTGCAATTTTGTGTTGTTATAAATATTCTGATTCTATTTTTTAAAAATAAAAACTAGTAAAGTCCCACCGCGCATTGCGCGGCATTATTAATTAAAAAATTAGGACTACTTTTATGTATTTTGTGTCTTACATTTAAATTAAAAATAAAGAACTTTTTTACAATTTTGAAGTTTAGTTATATAAGGAAAAATATATGAGTAATGAAGTGAAATAATTAGTTTAGTTAGAAATCGTTACATATTAAATACAATAAAAATGATTATTTTTTATAATATTTCATTCAAATTATTTAAAAAATAATTATTTATATGCTGAGCTTATTTTCAAGGTTATCATAATTATATATATCTCACTGAATAAAATTAAACATCAAATATTCTTATGAGTCCGTCTCTTAAAAGACAATATTTCCATAATCCATGGAAAGACCAACATTTAAAGAGCAAATTAGAAGAAATGAAGATAAAGTTTTCGGCTTGTATGAATCGGGTTATAATCTTTATAACTACTACATGTTGTACAATAAATTTTTAATATTGCAACTAAGACATTTTATCTTTTGTTATTTTAAATAAACCCTGTCTTTCCCATAAACTTATGGAAAGACCGTCTTTCCCAAGACTTTTCCTATTCTTATTAGTCCCACTAATTATAAAATATCCTCGTCGAACAGTGACTCGGACTATAACAAGATTTTGTGATAAGTTATTAAATATTATTTTTACAATATTTTTCAAACTGATTTTTGAAATTAATATTTAGTCGAATCTCTATAATTACTAATTCAAAACCATAATTTTAATGAGACATCTCTCTTTATTTGACTATTATTGATTAGATTTATAAATTTAGTCGTGTACATTTTTAACTTAACATTGTGTATTCACGTTTGTTATTAATTGACTTTACGTACTAGTAATCATATGGCTAAAAATCCCATTTGTTATTAGTTTGACGCACAACCAACTTGACTTGGTTCCATATTAAATGTTAATTGACTTTTTATAACTGCATCTGTTTTGGGTTGATTACATGCAGGGTTATATAGTTGATTTATCGGGTTGAATTAGGTTCGTGTTAAATTGGGTTAGGGTTAATCTCGGGTTTGTATGCAGGTTGGGTTCTGGTCCAGATTATCGGGTCATATTCAGGTTTTGGGTTGAATTCGGTCGTGTCGGGTTCGGGTACAGGTCAATATTTCTCAGGTCAAAATTGAGTTTTGGGTTGAGTGTGGTCGTGTCAGGTCGAGTTTGGGTCAATATTTCTCGGATCAGATTGGATTTTGGGTTAATTCGTTCGTATCGGTCCAGGTCGGGTTCCCAATTCGGGTTAGAGATTGACAGCTCTAGATATAACCCTACCTAATTGACGAAAGTACATATAAAACCCCGCGATAATTGAAAGTGCAAATATAACCCTAGATATTTAGGTTATGTGCAAATATAACCTTTTCCGACAATTTGATGTCTGATTTAATTGAAAAGACTATTTTACCATTTCAAAAATAAAAGAAAAAAACAAAAATAAAATTGGCGAGTTTTAATCTCCATCCAATCTGCTTCAATGCCACCCCGATGCTCCAATCTCCGTCCACATTGTGAAGCAGAATTTACTCGCCGAAGAAGAAGACTTTCCCGGCTGACGTCGCAAGGAGAATTGAAGCTCTTTACCGCAAAGCCTTTCTCCGCGATGTTGCCTTCCGCCCTCATCATTTCCTCTGTAACCAATTAACTGATTTGCATCCTTGAATTTAGGTGGTGGTGGGTCAAGGGGCATGTTTGTCTTTTACTTATTTTTTAAGGGTGAAAGGGCATTTTGGTCATTTTCAATCGATCAACGACTAGAAATGGCCAGTCAACACTGAAAATGTCAGCAGAAGATTATATTTGCATTTTTGATAAGTAGTTAGGGTTATATTTTCACTAAAAATCATCTCAGGATTCCATATCTGCACTTCCTCAATTACATAGGGTTATATTTGCATATTACCCAACTTAATATTAGCTGTAAAGTTAGCTAAGTTTTCA
Source organism: Rubia yunnanensis (assembly GCA_037428765.1). Taxonomy (NCBI): domain Eukaryota; kingdom Viridiplantae; phylum Streptophyta; class Magnoliopsida; order Gentianales; family Rubiaceae; genus Rubia; species Rubia yunnanensis. The sequence continues at coordinate 16,642,262 of CM075070.1, forward strand.
GATTCCATATGTGCTATTTTTACTTTCCTTACTATCAACATATTTTTGGGAAAATATTGTCATCTATATTATATACTAAAAAAGTAACTTTTGGCCAGATGTACCCCTCACATTTAGCCATATCAGCTTTGCCTATTGTCACTTCCACACTTATTCACATCACTTTATCAAATGTCACCTCTAGAGATTACTATGTATGACTATTTAATGCTGCATTTATTCTCCTATTTACCTTTCTTGATTAATACACTTACGTATGTTATTCCATGCATCCAACTTCACAAATTCATTAGGCTAATGTGCTTCCTCACAAATGTTTAACATCTAGTTTCATATTTACCTTCTTTTCTTAATTCATTTTATGTTCATATTTTAATCCATATATCACTAATTTGGTCTGGCTAATCTACTCCCTCGCAAATATATATCTTTCATGCCCACATTATGTCAGAAATAATAACATTATTCTTAAGCAAATTTAACATGGCAGCTAAATTTAACTTATAAATCATGTTTAGTACCATATCTAATAATCAAATTATCTAATAATGTAATAATTCAAATTATTCAGCCAAATACTGATTTACTCACAATATTATGTAATATTTCTTCTGTATAAGATTTATTTATTCGATAACAAGAATATGTAGAATAATTTAAAATTTTTTATAGAATTATAATTTATTTTTCTCTGAAAACATGTCCTTACATGTTTTTTGTATGTCCTTTTAAAAGAGATACAATTTTATAAATCCAGTTAATAATTATTCATTATTATCAATTGACATTTCTTATTTTTATCACTATAAGTTTTACAACGTAAAGTATTTTTATACATCAGTTAATAATTTTCTACATAAAAAAGATACGTGTAGACAAGAACCAAGTCGATTTTCTTTCATTTAATGCATTATAATATTAATTAATATATACATTTATTATAAATTATGCACCATATGTAATTCTCGTATACATATGACAATAACTCAATACTTATTTAAACTATAAATTATATTATATTATAATTTTTCGTTCATAATCCGTGCATTAGCACATGTTGTTTTATAGTTTAGTAGTATGTTAAGAAAAATATATTTAATGAGATGAAGGTAGTTAAGCATGTCATTCTATTGGAAAACACATAGATTTTTTTACTTCCACCCCAGGATTCAATTTTGATGTCCTTAACGTATACTAATAATGAATGTTATTTTACAAATAATATATCATCTTAGAGTGGGTCTCCTGATAGGCGGCATGTGCATGTGTTTATAGACAGGTCAGCGACCAATTTGCAATTAATGCAAATTATACAAAAATCGCGAATTGACCCATTGCAAATATCGGGTTCAATCTCCAACTTCTCCATCTAAACCCTTATTCCCCAAATGAGACGTGCAGCCCGTCCTCTGCAACTTCTTCATCTCATTCTTCTTCCTTCAATCTCCATTCCAAACTTCAATCTCCTTCCCAAACTTCAATCTCCATTCTCTGCGAATCTAACTTCTCCCAGCCAACCAAATACTTCTCCAATTAATTTTTTTTTCCCGACAAGCTCTTCAAACGATCAGTTAGTGTTCGGCGAAATTCTGCCCATATCTAGAGGAGAAAGGAGAGAGAGTTTCAGATTTGATCGAAAGAACTTGATTTTAATTTAATTAAAACAGAATTTCAAACGTAGTAAAATTTTCACATCCAATTGAGGTCATGTTATTCATTTGTGTTCGATGTGAATGATATTGTTGTTAAAAGTTCTGTTGCTATGAACGTGTAAAAAATATATGGCAAATATTCAAAAATGAAGTAAATGTTGCTGGAAATTTCTGTATATACTATGCAACTGTTACCTTACAATACGTATCATTTCTATTAAAACATGCATTTGTTTTAAAAGCCCTGAATATGAATTATGAAACTTTTCCAGGAGATCATGTATAAGTTAAGTTAAAATTTAATAATTTAAAATTGTCATATTAACTCTACATTAACTAATTTACAACATGTATTGTTTAAATAAAAATAAGCACATGATTTTAAATTATCAATTCCTTTGATGAATAGCAAAATATTGCCATAAGGTAGTGCATAAGTTACCTTATGAATCATTTTTGTTGTTGTTAAAAACATGCATATGTTAGGCTCCAACTAGTATTTCTTATAGTATATATAACAGATGTCACACAATTTTGTAGTTTTTCATATTTTCATATGTACTGCAGTTAATACCTTACAATATATTTATTACATTAAAACATATATTTATTTTAAAAAAACATGAGCATATTTTCATGATTTAAATTAAAGAGAGGTCACAGAAAATCTTGCCGGCGTGAAAGCAACACATGTAAAGCATTGCATACTTTTTATAAAAAAAAAAAGCAAATTTGGTCAATTTCAAAGACAAGAGGGACTCTCAACATCTAAACCAAATGAAAGATAAAGTACTCGTGACAGAAATCTTCCAATAGGGAGCTTACAATTACAACAGTATTCCTATCTAAATTGGCTAACAATCTCTAATACAATGAATCAATTATTAATCTTCAAAAGGGGATCATTTTCGAATCTTCAAGTTCAGTGTCATCTTCATCTAAATCTTCCTCGTGTTGAAGCGGTCTTGTGGAGTCCAATTTTCAATATTGTCCGATTCCTTGAAAGTTATAACCACTTTAAGTTTAGATCAAACTCTTGCAAAAGAGTCATACACATTGGACATTAACAATTACAACATATAATCAAACATGTACAATTCATAATTCAAAACGAACAATAATCCACAATGAAAATAAAAGTCAAACACAATAAAACTAACAAGTACATACTGAATAATAACAGATGCAACATATAAGTAAACATGTGCAATTCCTAATTCAAAACGGCCAATCAACAACACATTAAAATAAAAAGGCATACATAGTACAACTAACAAGAACACATTGAATACTAACATGTGCAACATATAAGTAAACATATGCAGCTCAAAATTAAAAAAGAACAATCAGCAAAAAAAAAGAAAAAAAGTCATTCACAGTACAACTAACAGGTACACGTTGAATAATAACATTTGTAACATAAGTAAACTGATGCAACTTGTTATTCAAAACATACAAAAGACAACAAATGAAAACAAAAGGTTATACACAGTACAACTAACAAGTACACATTGAATACTAACATGTGCAACATATAAGCAAACATATGCAACTCGTAATTCAAAACGAATAGTTAGCAAAAAAAAGGAAAAAAAGGTCACTCACAGTACAACTAACAAGTACACGATGGATAATAACAACTGCAACAAATAAGTAAATAAATGCAACTCGTAATTCAAGCGAACAATCTACAAGTTTGTTGTAACACCGAGAGGACAATTCAAAATCAGGTTACAGAAAAACACACAAATCAACTCAAAATACATAAAAGCGATGCCTAATGCTTATCAAAACAAAGAACATACCAAATATGAACAATACAACAAAAATTGAGCAATAATACAATCAGAAACAAATTTTAGACATACGACATAACTCATCCGGTGAACGATGCAACAACCAAGGAAGAAACAAACCAGCGGCAACACCGAAGAAGAATCCGAGAAAAAGCAGACGGAGAATCACAGAGAAGAGGCAAAGAAACGCAAAGAAGAGGTGGAGAAATTGTCAGAAAGAGAATAGAGAAATCGCCGGAAAGAGAAGACGTCGTCACCAAGAAGGAGAAGGAAGGTGCTGGCGCCAGGGAGAAAGAGGAAGGAGGTGGTGTCCAGGAGGGGAAGGAAGATGATGGAGAAGGAGTTGATGAGTGCTTCCGGATTTTCAGACCTTAACTAATGGGCTTGGCCCGCAAATTTGGATAGATTTCTAATAATTGCAAACAGGTCCCTGGTATGTCCATAAGCTTATGGGCATACCGCCTTTCCTGAGACTTACCCTTTATCTTATATGTTAAATTAATTTTATATATTATTAATCACCTTAAATGTTTTTAAAAATATTATGTATATCTTATTCAGATGAGCATAAATATATATACATAGTCTAAGTATTCTTACAAATTTTTTATTTTCTGTTTCCAATTACCTAACTGTGTGTGTAAAATTGGAAATCAAAAAAGAAATATAAAATCTAATAAAATGCAAGCCTAGGAATCTAAAGTGTATAAGCAAACGTTTACAAAGTTTTGACTAAGTTTAATAGGTTTAAGTAACAATTGCTAGTTTGATTGTAAAATCTCAATGTCTTAATTATGCATAAAAGAAGAAGATCATATAAACAACACAATAGGAACCATGAAGTCATTATATTGATTTACATGAAAAGTTCCAAACAAAATAATGGTTACCACTGCGAACTACTCACAACAAAATATGATTAGATCCTCTAATACTTATCAGAGACATAGACAAAAGAAAAGCAGGTACACAAGATATCCAAGAGGGAAACCAATGTGGTAAACTAGAGGGTAAAAATTTCCTCTGAAATTCAAAATGCAAAAGAACATATGATATGTTCACTTCTTGTTCTTCTTGCCTACATCATCAGACATGAATTACATTTTCTCTTTGGACCCGAATCATCTATTGGAGATTCCTACAGAGTGGGTGCTATGTCAGCCATTATGACATCACTTTTTGGAGTTTCAAGAGCTGCAAAAGGGCTTAGTTCCATAGCTTCTGGAGTGATCGACAAAGAAGTAGCAGGTTAGTCAACTTGAGAAGTTTTTCCAACTTAAACAACTTGCATAGAAGTTGGAGCATCCAAAGGTAGCCGTTGTTGATCACATTCAACACATCTAGTGAGCTCCAGACCAATTGCATTTCTAGCCTTTGCATAACTTCTTGATAAGCCAGCGCTTCAATGCCCTGTTTAGTTCAGTAATATCAAGGTCTGGTTTCTGGAAAAAGAAAAGAAAAGAAAAGAAAAGAAGTAAAAATAAATGGGATTCCACATGGAAAATAATGATAGTCATTTGTGGAAATTATTGCATTTAATAATAATTCCCCTGCAGTTACACCAAATAGCTTGTCAGCCCATTTTCCTTCGATGCTAACATCAATGGATCCACTCGCATCTATCAATTGGATAACCATCCTTGACCTGAATATAAAAGATATAAAGTGAGTTATAATAATAAGTTTTAATAATATAAGATGTGTTTCATAAGAAGTAAAATTGGCAATTTACTTACATCACTTCAGATGCATCACCAGAACGGAAACAATCGTTGCAAGTCAATTTCATCTAATTAAAGCATCTTATGGCCTCCGGTAATTCGAACAAATTGATTTGTAGAACCGCTGACTTACATTGGCCACACTGACTACAGCTTTAACCCAACAATTCTTAACCTGCAAAAACTTTAAAATATAATGAATCTATGAATTATAAAACCAATGTTATATCTTAATGAAGTAAATAAACAAAAGTATTAATTTAAGAAGTTCATAACATACAGATTTCTCCAAGTTCAAAACCAGGTTAATCTGCCACATAGTACTTTCCTTTGGTCGGCGGATTTCTTGATTCTCCTACTTATAAAGTTCATCAACCAGTACATGCTCGGCGTAACTTTCATTCTTAATCAACCTGATCAAATTGTGAATAAGGTAAGTCAGCTTGAATACAACATAAGAGATTCCAAGCATATAAAATTACTTAAAACTTAGTAGAAAAATACCATGTCTTGATGGAATTAGCTGGACTCATTGGTGATTAACGATGATCTTAGTGTTGGTTGGGGCCTAAATACAAGCTCATAACGATTCAAAATTACAATTTAACACAAGTAACATAATAGAATAAGAAAGAGGAATTTGCAAATGTGAAGGTATAAGAACATAATTACCATGAAAGGCCCTCGAGTTCATGCTGATTATAAGCACGGCGGGATGCGTATGTATCAGATTGAGAAGTTGATCGTATTCAGGAGCAGTATAATTCTCCCAGAAAGTTGCAAGCATTGGTCGACACCTGCAGTGGCGGAACCAGGAAAAATTTTGAGGGTAGACTGGCGGTGGCGGACTGGCGGTGCGCCGGTGGCGGGTGGCGGACTGGCATGGCGGTGAACGGAAAGAGTGAGAGAGCCGAGACCGAGAGGGAGAGGCTGAAAGAAATGGATGGGTTGCCGTATTGGCCTATTGGGTCATGGACTCATGGCCTCTTGGTCTTGGGCCGTTTGGGTTTTGTTTTTTTTAAACCTCACCAAACGACGTCGTTTTACGTCTTGCTTGGGAAAAAAAAGAAAACAGACGCAGCAGCGGCGAAGCTTTCTCACCATCGCCGCACCGCGCCTGCGCTGCCGTAGGCGAAACCCCCCTTCCGTCGGCCGGGAACAGTAATTCCCGCCTGGCCGACGGATCTCAGGGCAGGCGCGCCTGCCCTCGCCTAAATGTGGTTCCGCCACTGGACACCTGGCACATTAAATGTAAAATAAAGCTTCATAGTATAATAGTGAAAACAGATATAGAACTATATTGAACTGTAAATTGATGTTATGAACTTACTCTTGAGTGAAAATCACAAACTCACGGGCGTTGGTGTAAGTTCCTTGAGTGGTAACTTGCCTTGGTGAAAGCATGTGCAAGAAGGAGCAAAGCATATCTGGAAGACAAAGGAAATGTAGAATTAAAACTTGTGGTAAATTAGTAGTAAACCCAAAATAAAAAGATATTAACAACAGGGCCGTCTCCGACATTTCGGAGGCCCTGTGCAAATGAAAAATGAGGCCCCTAAATATATTAATGTAAAATTTTCATATAAGAATTATATCAAGAGTGTGTCTCTTGAAAGACGGTCTTTCCATAAGTCATGGAAAGACCAAGGTTTAAAATGTAAATTAGAAGAAATTAAGATAAAATTTTCGGGTTGCATGAACCGGGTTATAAATTTTATAACTACTACATGTTGCATACTAAAATTTTAATGTTGCAATTAAGACCTTTTACCTTTTATTATTCGAATTAAACCCCGTCTTTCCATAAGTTTATGGAAAGACCGTCTTTCCCAAGACTTTGCCTTATATCAATACGATATTACAAATTTTCTAAACAATACGATATTACAAATTTTCTAAACAATACGATATTACAAATTTTCTATATATATAATACCTAATAATATAATTTTGGGGCCCCAGAAATTTTGGGGCCCTGTTCAACAGTACCGGTTGGGCCATATAAAGGCCGGCCCTGATTAACAATATCTTACTGAAAGGAGCATTTTCTTTCTCAGGGGAGGCATCAATGACCCAAGCAGGAGTGATCTCAACACAATCATGAATATCAAGACATAGTGGTTTATGAACTTGTTGAACATAGCTCTTCATGTTAACAATAATCGGAAGGAAATACTCCTATATTGAAACCGGGGGTTAGAAATTAGAGAAACTTAACTACCGCCAATGTAGTAGGTATCTAAAATCTTCAACCGACAACTTAAATGCTTTAGGTCACAACTGTAAATATCAGCCTTCATGATTATTTTCTGTATGGGAAAAATGAGTACAAACTTCTATCTGTAGGTAAATTATAAAAACTAAAAAAATGGTAAATAAAACCCACCTCTCTATCAGCAAACAAGAGAGTACGAGGCTCTCCTGAGCTTCCAATAGACAATAACATGGTTTTGACAACCAAGAACAAATTCATAACCAAGGCTCCCCATAGCTACAAATTCATAACAACCAAGAACAAATTAAGTGCAACATCAAACATAAGCAAACAGTAAAAGTAAAAATAAATAAATCAAAACACATAAAATATATAACTGATATTAGCCCAACAGATTCAAATCAGTTTGCAGTGGCTTATGATAAAGTTTTATGTTAGCCAATTGTTAAGAAAAGAACATGCATGTCGATAAAATACAATGCACCTCACTGTGACCAAATAAGATCCAATAAAACATGCAATCTAATGTATACTTCATTACTAATCAACATGTAAATCTGAGAAAAAAATAGTATAAATGGCAGCTATAAATCAGAGGTAACTGAGAGGAGCAAACCAAACACAACAAAAACAAAGAATGATCTAAACTCTATTAGTAAAACAAAGAATGAATGCAACTTAAGGTACAATTGAGCACCAACCAATACATCAAAACAACATCTGAAACGACACAATAAATAAACCACCTAGGAATGAGGGCTAAAGTAACTAAATAGCTTGATAAATAACTCATCAATATCAATAGTGGTCTAAACACAAGAATCATACACAACAAAGAAGATGGATCCTTTAAGTAGGTCAAGTCGGTCAATGTGCAATTCTTGTTAATTGTTTCTCTTGCATGCCACATATACTAATGGACTTATTAAATAGAAGTAGCTATAACATAAGTAAAAGGATATTCTCACCAGCTCAAACTAACCAAACAGTTACCTTACATTGTATCCACAAATTACCTAAGGTGACAAATTACCTATGGCACACATAGCAATAAAATGCAAGGACGACTCAGTAGTTAGTACAACTAAAATGATTGAATAAGAGTACCACATAATATGCACAAGGATGCTATTTGGCTTAAAGTGTGATAAATTATTTTCATAATTATGAGCATGCAAATGATAAGAAAGTCAGAAGATTTAAAAATTTTGACATGCCAGGTTAAAAAGAATAATTGCATGATCACAATTGTTGCGAAATGAAAGAAAATCATTGTAGTCACTCAACACCAGCATTCAATAACTTAGAACACCAGGACAAACAAATTGTTCGGCTGACATAATTAAAAAAAAGTCCGGTCGTAACTTGTCAAGTTGTCACTCACTACATTATTAGAGTGCAATAACAAATATTATTAAGTTTTCAAAGTGTAAGCTAAAGCGGCTTATCATGCTCTCTAACAAATGAGTCCACAATAAGAACATAAGTTGTACACTATTCACTGCTGTGTCTCACACATCCAAATGTTCTTATTATAAGCAAGAACAGTTCCAATACAAAATGAATAAACATTTGAAGACTAACATATTACTAACTGAAAGAATCAATGCAGAGTGCTAACAGAGGATACTATTAACCAAGGCAGCCTTAGTACATTGTGTCCAGGGCCGTCTAATAGCATGTGCAAGGTGAGCAACGAACAGAGCTTCCAAAGAATTGGGCCCTTTTAAAAGGGTTGTATTTGATAAATAAAAATTGAAATTAAATAATAAATATAGAAGTCCTCTTGTGTTTCCTTTTCCCAGACCAATTGAGATTACCCAATGCATTTATACAAAATTTTCAAACTCTACTAAAAGATGGAATATTTAGAAGGAAAACTTTAAAAGACTTCACCCTTAAATCATTATCATCCACACGGTGGGAGAGTCGTAATAATAGTGTTAAAGCCATACGATTTTCAATTGTTGAAGTTAGAGAAGCTTTACTACAAGTAAGAGATGTTGATAATGATTCTAAAATAAGAAGTGAAGCTAAATCCTTGGCATTCAATGAGGTTGGTGATTTTGAGTTTCTTATGGCAATAACTATTTGGTATGATATATTCTATTAAGTTAATGTGGTTAGTAAACATTTGCAACCAAAAGATATGGTATTGATAATGCTATTATAAAAATTAAGGGATTGATTTTATGATTTTGAGAAATATAGAGAAACCGGCTTTTTTATGCTATGGATATAGCTAAACAAACTGCAATTGATTAGATATTGATATCCCATATTTTCTAAGAGACGTAGAATTAAAAGAAAAAGACATTTTGATGAGAATTGTGTCATCCGTTGTCGTTTCACAAACTTTGGAAGAATCATTTAGACTGAATTATTTCTTATATATTATTGATCAAGCAATTGCTTCACTTACTTCTACATTTGAATAATATTAACAATACGATAATGCCTTTGGTTTCTTATTTACATCTAATAAGTTACGCTCAATAGATGATGTTTAGCCAAAGTTTTGTTGTAATAATCTTGAAACATCTCTTAAAAACATGGACAATATGATACTGATGGTAATGAATTGTTTATGGAGTTAAAAATACTTGGAGATTTCTTGCCCAATGAAAAAATGGGAGTTGTTGATATTTTGAAATTTTTGAAACATATGGAATGTTTTCCTATTTCTCTTATTGCATATAGAATTCAATTAACTATTCCCGTGGCTGTTGCTTCTGTATAGAGATTTTTTTCAAAATTGAAAATTTGAAGTTTTATTTGCACTCGACGTACACTGCTACAAGAAAGACTAAATGGACTAGCACTGTAGCAATTGAGAATGATTTGTTGCAGAAAATAAATTATGATGATTTTCTTTTAGAAAAAGTAGGTGGATAGCACTTTTCAAATAAATTTTCACTAGTTTATTAAAAATTACATTGTACTTGAATAAATGTTTAATATTTAATGATTAACAAAAGTATGTATTTTATCTCTTAGAGGGCCATAAATATTTTTTGGAAGGGCCTCTGTAATGTTTGAGACGACCTTGATTGTGTCATACACCGAGCGAACCTAATAAATAGGAATGGTTCCAGTACAAAGAGATGATGACAGTCAATGAATTGTGCTCGAGAAACCATCATAGAGAGATGATGGAGCATATTGGAAGAATAGGCTGAGTTGGGATAAAAATGATAAACAAACCTGAGATGCATCCGAATTCAACAGCAGTACTAAGTTACTACCAGTTGGATACTCAAATAATAGGTGAAAATTTCAAATTTGGTAGCTATGAAATAGGTGGAAATAATGATTACTTAGTTTGGAATCTCGTGCACCGGAAGCAAAACAGAGAGAATAATGAAAGGAACACCAACACGTTTTCTTCAGTACACAAAACCAAAGAAGGAAGCGCCAAATCGAGAAATCATTGTAAGAACACCAAATTGACAACTGATTAAAGTAAACAAAGTACGTGCAAAGAGTACTAAAATTAGATGCAATTATTTACATAAAAAAACCCAAATGGAACCAAATTAACACCCGATTGAACTTAAAACACCCAATTCAACATAAAACACCCTAATACAGACATACAAATTAAAACAAAGACTGAAAAAAGAGCTTACTATATTTGTCAATATGCATGTCAATACTGAACCTAAATAGAGAAAAAAAATAAAAGTAAAATTAATATCTCAGACAAAAGAACAAACGGCTTACATGCGAAACAAAACACAAAAATTATGAACAAAACCAAAAAGAAATTCAATCCAAGTGGATGAAGGCAACAAGCACAATATACTCGGGGGGGGGGGGGGGTGGGATTAAAGTATGATAATCAGATGAATCATTGTGGGAAACAAAAGGAAAAAAAACTCCATCTAATGTTTATATAGGCAGCAAAGGAAGAAAAGAAGGACACATGTTGTCTGTGTATAAGAGAGAAGGACACGCGTGACTAATAGCCATAGGAGAAACATGCAAGAAACCACATGTGGGTAGACAAAAGAGGAAGAAAAGAAAGCACACATTCTCTCAGTAGAAGAGAGAATGAGGACACATGTAATGAGAAGCCATGTGAGAAACATACAAAAAGCCACGTGTAGAAAGTGGTGGAAGAGATTGATACGAATTAGGTTTATTCATTTATTTTTATTTATTAGGATTTTTAGAAGATAAAACTATACTCTTTTTCCCATTGGATTTTTTAATGAGGTAGTGTGATCATTTATTTTATTTTAGAATAAGGCCCATTAATTCTGCCATGCTGGCCTTTGAAGAATTAATGTTTCGGTCATGCATTTATTTTAGTGTTTAGAATATTTAGTTATGATTTGATTAGAATTAGATTTGGTAAGATTAGATAAGCCAATATTCATTCAGGATTTATCTTGAAGAATATAGCCATTTATTTTAGGTAGTTCAGTTAAATATGGTTTTAGTTTCTTAAAGCTGCCATAATCCTTTTCATTTTCTTATTTGTAATTTTTGAAGACCATACCTATGTACTATAAATAGGGGTGGTATTCAACATTATTTTTACCTTACAACCTTTGATCAATCAAATATACAACCTTTTGAGTTCATACTCTTTGCTTGCGAGCTAATCCATTGTTGCTTAACCCCGAGGGCTAGTTAAGTATCAATAACCTTGTAATCTGATCCTGAGGGCTAGTTAGAGAGCAAGTCGAAGTTAGGCGTACCCCGAGGGCTAGACTCCTGAATTTCGTGCGGTATTGAAGGGTTTGCGAGTTCCCTTGTTTTGTCAAAGATCTTAATTCCGCAATCCAGATTCTTCGCAAGGGGATTCATATCAGTTGGTATCAGAGCAAAGCGAAAGATCCTTGGACGAGTTCATCAACAGGGATTTCGAGTTTTGTTTTTGAAAAAAAATCAAAAAAATAAAAAAAAATCAAAAAAAATCATCTTTCAGTTTCCACCGCCAATCTTCAACACCGCCGGTAAGCTTCATCTCCGGCAATTCCGTCATCTCCACCGCCGCTCAGCTCCATCTTCAATCGGTCACTGCCATCCGCTACTGCCGCCTCCGATCAGTATCTCAGACGAATCCGCCGCCGCACGACCGTCCTGTTCTGCCTCCGAACGACCTCGGATCCGCTCGCCGCAAGTTCTTCTTCTACCAATTCCGAACGTCGCTTCTCCATCCCCACCCATCAGAAGCTACCGTCCATCGTTCCTCAGGTCGTGAACAGCTTTGACGCCGACCGACCACCGAAGCCGTCGTCTGCTCTCCGTCTTCTGCAACTCCGATCGCCGCTGGTGTGCCGCCCTTGACCACCAACGATTCGCATCAACACCGGTCAGGCCTGCTTCCTTTGTATTTTCGGTCGTCTTCAGGCTCTTCAGGAGCGAGTTACAGCGCCGGCGAAGACACAGTCCAGTGAACAGAAATTCAGCACAAGGAAGAAGGTCGGCGCGTGTCCATCACGCGCCAGTTCATAGCCAAAGCGCGTGGGAATCACGCGTGCGTCACTTAAGGCGCGTGTTTTACACGCGAGAAACAACCAGCATATTTTCTTCTCGCAATCTTAACATTATATCGTGATATTTTCAATATCTCGTGGGTTGATTGGTTTTCTTGGCAGCAGTTTTTTTTATCGCGAGTTGAAGCCACATCAGCATCCAGTCACTGCCTAGTCAGCGTTTTGTCACCATTTTATTAGCAGTTCTTCACAGGGATGGCTTGGGACGTTGATCTACAGTTATTTTTATATCGTTCACGTTTCGAGGACGAAACTTTTCGACCTCGGAGGGAATGATACGAATCAGGTTTATTTATTTATTTTTATTTATTAGGATTTTTAGAAGATAAAACTATACTCTTTTTCCCATTGGGTTTTTTAATGAGGTAGTGTGATCATTTATTTTATTTTAGAATAAGGCCCATTAATTCTGCCATGCTGGCCTTTGAAGAATTAATGTTCGGTCATGCATTTATTTTAGTGTTTAGAATATTTAGTTATGATTTGATTAGAATTAGATTTGGTAAGATTAGATAAGCCAATATTCATTCAGGATTTATCTTGAAGAATATAGCCATTTATTTTAGGTAGTTCAGTTAAATATGGTTTTAGTTTCTTAAAGCTGCCATAATCCTTTTCATTTTCTTATTTGTAATTTTTGAAGACCATACCTATGTACTATAAATAGAGGTGGTATTCAACATTATTTTTACCTTACAACCTTTGATCAATCAAATATACAACCTTTTGAGTTCATACTCTTTGCTTGCGAGCTAATCCATTGTTGCTTAACCCCGAGGGCTAGTTAAGTATCAATAAACCTTGTAATCTGATCCTGAGGGCTAGTTAGAGAGCAAGTCGAAGTTAGGCGTACCCCGAGGGCTAGACTCCTGAATTTCGTGCGGTATTGAAGGGTTTGCGAGTTCCCTTGTTTTGTCAAAGATCTTAATTCCGCAATCCAGATTCTTCGCAAGGGGATTCATATCAGAGATGCTAAAAAAAGGAAAAAGAAAAGAGTTACAGTTGACGAAAGAATCACTATAGAATTGATGATACTCTCTTTTAAGATACAAAGATATAAGATACATCTCTTCCAACTAAATATAAGAGTTTCATTTCAATTTTTTTTGTTGCTATAATCAATTTCAATCAAGATGTGTGTTATATTAGCCATGTCTAGAAATTAGTTGAGTGGGCTTTAAACTTAAAATAGGTGAGGTAGTCAAAGACATTATGAAATAAATAATAAAATATTAAATTTTACTTAAATAAGATACAATATTCTAAAGGACAACAGAGTATATTAAATGTGGCATAAGAATATGTACAATGGAGATTTCAGAGCAGTTCCAGTTGGGAACTAGAACCACTCTGGAACCGAAATAGAACTTTAAAACCCTATAATGAAAGTTTCAAAGTGGTTCCACTTTTCTAGAACTGCCCAGCGGTTGGCTGAATGTGGAACCGTTGAGAACTGACAATGTCAGTAGCCCACGTGAATGTTTGCTTTTGATTTAGTCTGCACACGCTTTTATGTTTTGTTTTGTTATCTTTTCTTTTGTTTCATGGTTTTTTTTGCTTTGCTTTGTTTTAGTTTAGTTTAGTTTTTTTAATTTTTATTTCATGCTTAATATTCAATTATTACTCATAATCCGTTTTTAGTAATAATTGTAGTCCATTTTTTAACATATGTAATCCATTTTTCTTAAAAATAATTTGTATTTAATTTTTTTATGACTGGGACACTAATTTTTATTATTTGTAATTCTTTTTGTGTTTGTAATAGTTGATCAGACTAAATAATTATTTCGATTTGTAATAATTAGACATGTTAGATCAATATTTTATTAAATAAATATTTATTCTCATTTTTCTAATTGTAATAATTGGTCTTTCAAATGTAATATTTTTTAATCTTGAATTTTTTAAAATAAATTTATCTTATTATTTAATTTTAGATCACAAAATATTTATTTTTTTTGGAAAAAAAGAAATTAAATTAAAAAAAGAGTAAAATGCTCATATAACCCTATATTTTGAAGGTTTGTGCTAATATGACCCTGTGAAGTTGGAAAGTGCTATTGTAACCCTGTGTTTTGCTAAAATGTGCTAATATAACCCTGGAGGCCTGAATTTGGCCGGAAATATATAAAATGACCATTATACCCCTGTTTTAAAAAATAAAAATAAAAAAATGTTAAAAGACAATTATGCCCTCATTATCTTTTCCTTCTCTTTTCTTCTCCTCTTTTCTTCGCCGTTCTCGTCTCCGTTCTCGTCTTTTCTTCTTCCTCTTTTTTTTTCTTCTTCCTTTTTTCTTCCTCTTTTCTTCTTCAAATCCCCGTTCTCCTCTTTTCTTCTCTCACTTTTTTTTCTTCTTCCTCTTTACTTCCTCTTTTCTTCTTCAAATCCCCGTCAATTTCCAGATCTTCAAATCCCCATCAATTTCCAGATCTTCAAATCCCCATCACTCTGCAAATCCCCGTCAATTTCCAGAGGGTGGGGTTTGGTGGTCGGAGGAGGAGGTGGATGGTTGGTGGTCGTCCAGGGCAGATGTTAAGGTTTGGTGGTCGGAGGCGAGGTTGGGGTTAGCGGCGGTGTATGGTTGAGCGGTGGAGGTGCATGACGGAGCGACGATGGGGCTTGGGGCTAGGGGTAGCGGGGATGGCTTAGGGTTAGGGGTGGCAGGGGTTAAGGCGGCGGCGCACGACGGAGCAGAGGCGGCACACGGCAGCTGCCATGTGTGCTTCACCGGAGACAGCAGTGGAAGGTACGGAGCTCGCCGGATGAAGGATTTTACTGCGGTGGGATCCGACCCGTTAGGGTTATGTTAAGATTTTGCTGAGAGTTTGTCTAACGGGTTAACCCGTTAGACCTGAGATTTTGCTGCGGTTGTTTTTTATTCTGTGTTTTTGATTCCGTGTTTTTTGATTAAGTGTTTTTGATTCAGTGTTTTTGATTCAGTGTTTTTTGATTATGTGATTTTGATTCCGTGTTTTCGATGGAACTGAGATTTTGATTTTGATTCTACCAACGGGCGGTGGTGGCAGAGCTAGATTTAGGTTCTACTGGGGCGGGTGGTGGTGGCTGTGGCTAGTGGTGGTGGCGGCGATGGCTGGTGGTGGTGGCAGAGCTAGGTTTAGGTTTGAGTGGTGGTGGTGGCAGAGCTAGGTTTAGGTTCGGGTGGTGGTGGTGGTGGTTATGGCTGGTGGTGGTGGCTGGTAATGGTGGCGGCTGTGGCTGGTGGTGGTGGCAGTGGCTAGTAATGGTGGTGGCTGTGGTTGGTGGTGGTGGCTGCTAGTGGTGGCGATGACTGGTGGTGGTTGTTGGTGGCCGGTGGTGGTGGTGGTGGTTGGTGGTGGTCGGTGGCAGTGATAATGGCGGAGTGGTGATAGTGGTGGTGAAGAGGAAGAAATCTAGGGTAGTTTGTCATTAGATTTGTAATTTTAAGACTAGGGGTATTTTAGTCTTTTTATTTTTGGTCAATGCCAGAAATTACAAAGTCAACACTGAAATAGTGCCACAGGGTTATATCGGCACTTTTGATGCAAAACACAGGGCTATAATAGCACTTTTCAACTTTACAGGGTCATATCAGCACAAACCTTCAAAACATAGGGTCATATTAGTATTTTGCCCTTAAAAAAATTACAAATGTATTATTAAATTTCACATTTCAATTTATTTGGGTTGGAAAATTTATTTAAATTAAATATTAAACTTATAATTAATGAGTATAATATAGAAAATCAAGTGGGGTTCATGAATGTCCAGCATGTTATCATTCAGATTCCATTCAACATTTCTTCATATCTTGTCCTCTTGCTCAAACTGTATGGAATAAATTGGCATATTTACTGGACTTTCATCTTAATCATCAACACTCCATCATTGATAGATTTTTTCTCTTCTGGAATAATCATGATCTACCTAAATGGCACCAACTGATTTGTAATATTCTCCCTCCTCTGATTTGCTGGTGTCTTTGGAAGGCACGAAATAGGTTCTTATTTGATCAGAAGCTTTTTTCTTCAGACCTTGTATGTAAGGATGTTCATGATCAAATCAAACTATCCCTCTATGCTAAATCTTCCCACCTAGTCTCCCTTCCAGCTTCTCCAACTAGCCTTAGGCATTTGGCTCCATACATTAGACCACCCCCAAAGCCAAATATTTCTACTGTTTTCTGGGAAAGGCCTAATTTGGGCTCCATAAAAATCAACATAGATGCATCTTGGTACCCTAACAATGCTGCAGCAGGGCTAATTGCAAGGAATAGTTCTGGATCACCACTCCTGATTAAATCAACAACAGTTACTGCTTCCTCCCCAGTCCAAGCGGAGATCTTAGCCATACTATTTTCCTGCCAAACCTTTCCGCAACTTGATCAAACTTTCACAATCGAATCTGACTCTATGTTAGCAGTTAAAATGGTTAAGGATCCCTATGCTGCAAATTGGCCCCTGTTTGATCTAACCTCAAAAATACATTCCCTCTTAAGGAATGCTTAGCTTAAACATGTTTTTAGAGAATGCAATTCAGTGGCAAATGCAATTGCCAAACATCACTCTACTCATAATCAGAGCCTTATCCTTTCTTATGTTCCAATACATATCAAAGGCCTAATTTCCTTAGATAAGGAACATACTTCCTATATTAGAATGCATAAAAATGGCTCTTCATAGGATTGATACTGCTGACAAAGTCTTCTTATTCCCTGCAGGTTCATTAAAAGGCTTCTAAGCTACTATTTTGGCACCAAACCTTTCTCAAGCCTTGAGCACTGCACTGAAGGCCTCGAGCTCTCAAGCTCTCGAGGCCTCGAGCGTAGGAGGCCTCGAGCACTCAAGCTCTGCCACCCTCGAGCCATCAGGCACTCGAACCATCGAAGCACTCAAGCCCTCGAACCATCGAGTCTCAAACACTGGATACCTTGATCCCTCGAGCTCTGGAGCCCTTGAGCACTCGAGCTCTTGAGTTTCGAGGCCTCGAGCATAGGAGGCCTCGAGCACTGGACCCACTCAAGTACTCAAGCTGTCGAGCTCTGCCGCCCTCGAGCCATCAGGCACTCGATCCATTAAGCACTCAAGCACTCGAGCCCTCAAACCATCGAGTCTCGAACACTGGATACCTCGAGCCCTCGAGCTCTAGAGCTCTCGAGCACTGGAGCCCTCGAGCACTGGAGCCCTCGAGCAATGGAGCCCTTGAGCACTGGAGCCCTCGAGCTCTGAAGCCCTTGAGCAGTGGAGCCCTCGAGCACTGGAGCCATAGAGCACTTGAGCCCTCTAGCATTGGAGTCATCGAGCTCTGGTGCCCTCGAGCTCTGGGGCCCTCGAGCACTGGAGCCCTCGAGCACTGGAGCCCTTGAGCACTGGAGCTCTCGAGCACTGGATCCCTCGAGAACTGGAGCCCTCGAGCACCGGAGCCCTTGACCACTGGAGCCCTCGAGTACTGGAGCCCTCAAACTCTGAAGCCCTTGAGCACTAGAGCCCTCGAGCACTGGAGCCCTCGAACTGGAGCCCTCGATCACTAAAGCCCTCGAACACTAGAGCCCTCGAGCCCTAGTACCATCGAGCTATGGTACCCCCGTTATCACTGGATACCTCGAACACTCAAGCTCTAGAGCCCTCGAGCATAGGAGGCCTCGAGCCCTGGATCCCTTGAACACTCAAACTCTCCAGCCCTGCCGCCCTCGAGCCATTAGGCACTTGACCCAACGAGCACTCAAGCACTCGAACCTCGAACCATCGAGCCTCGACACCTCAAGACCTCGAGCTACCAAGTACTACTTCCTCTCCTTCTGAACCACTAGTCCACTAGTATTAGATCTTTCTTTTGAGGGCAACGAGGTTGCCTTATCGATGCAATATTTCAAAAACATCATTGTACATCTTTTGGTTCTAAATAGGTTTGGGGAACCTAATAAATATCCCCCACCTTAGGGTGCATTTAAAAAAAAGTGGGGTTCATGAAGTGGTTGCAAAGTGGTTTCAACCATTGTAGAGAGAAAAATGGAGTCGTTTCAGTTGATGACTAGAAAACACCCTGTGCCAATGCACGCATTCTGAACGAAAATTTTAAAATATAAGATAATTTACAGTTTAAATAAGTATTAATTTTTGGTAATATGTATATGAAAATTACACATGGTGCAGAATTTATGATAAATTAATACATTAACTAATATTATAAGGCATTGAATGAAAGAAATCGACTCGATCCTTGTCGACACATGTGTTTTTTACGCAGAAAATTATTAACTATTGTATAAAAATATTTACGTTGTAAAAAGTATAGTAATAAAAATGAGAAATGTCAGCCGATAATGAATAATTATTTTACTGAATTTATAAAATTATATTTCTTTTAAAAGGAAATACAAAAAACATGTAAGGACATTCTCTCAAATAAAAATAAATTATAATTTTATAAACTATTAAAATTATACTACTCCCTTCGTCCCAACTCTAGTTGCACTACAATCATTAACACAATGATCAAGAAAGATTGTTGACTGTTAATATGTTTATTTACGTATAATAATTGCAATTAGAAAGTTGATATTTAGAAACTTTTATTACAACATATTCAATAATATCATATATGATAATATTATTGTTTACATATCTATTCAAATATGCTATCAAACTTTCATAGTGAATAATGTCAAAAAATTAAGAGTGCAAATAAAGTTGGGACAAAGCGAGTACATATTCATATTGTTCGAATAAATAATTCTTATACACTAAATATTACATAATAGTATGAGTAAATTAGTGTTTTTCTGTCGAATTAATATTTGGCTGAATAGTTTGAATTATGATTTTTGGAAATAAGTATACTTCTCATTACCAAAACTTTAAGCACAAGACAACCATATCCAGCCCGTATCCAACTTTACATCCACCATATACAACATTCATCATCAAATCAGAACACTTAGTATAAGTTTTGGATTCAACCAAAGTCTATAAACTATACAATCTATAGTACTAACAAAAGTGTCAACTCCTGCTAAACTCCTCCCAAAACATCTCCCAAAACATCTATCATTTCTTCTTTTCCAACAAGTATAAACTACTTCTGCTGCTGTAGTTTTTAGAAACTTTGCCTTCCACCCTCCCCCTTTACACTACTGCAAGATCCACCTTTACACTACTGCAAGATCCACTTTTTTCGCTCTTCCTACTGAACTGGTGTTCTATCAATCTTCATCCACTGCAAAGTCCTTCTTCAGGTCTGCTTCATTTCCTCACATTCAAACAAGAGGTGCTATAAGCTTTTTACTTGATCACAAAATTCACATTTTAGCTCTGTAGCTAGCCCAAACTTCTATAATCTCTCTTTTGTTGCCAATCTATTCTGCCATGCCATCCAAAGGAAACATTTTACCCCTGGCCTTGCTTGATTCCCACAAAGGATAATGCACCACTTTGTTCTTACTTGTGCTCCTCTTAGCTCTTTATAGATGTCTTGTACTCTGAATTTCTCCTTGTTCTGCACCTCTTGCCAAGAATTCATATTTATCGCCCTATCTCTGTATTTGATCAGTTTCTTCATCATCCATGATATTGTAGCAGGAAATCTGACATTTTTTACCTCCCCGTTCTTTATGTAATAAGAATGAATCCACTTCACTCAGAACCCGTCAGCCTTTCTGCTTAAATTCCATAGTAACTTTGCAAGGATAGCTTCATTCCACTCAGCTAGATCCACCATGTTCAGTCCCCCTGCCTTTCTTGTTTGACAAATATTATCCCATGCTATTGGAACTTTTCTTGTAATGTTCTCACCCCCACTCCAAAGAAAAGACCTACAGATTGCTTCACTGTGCTTCACCACCTTTTTAGGAAGTGGCAAGCACTGAATCCAATAACCGGTGACTGAAAATAACACACTTTTTATCAATTGAGCCTTGTCAGCATTACTTAACAATCTTGAACTCCAATGGTGTATCCTGCTTGTCATTTTGTCTATCAGAGGTTTGTACATCTGTACAGTTAGCCTCTTGCTTGTCAATGGAATACCCAAATATCTGAAAGGTAGCTTACCTTCCTCAAAACCTACCTCCTGCATCCCTAGCTTTTTCTGTCTCTCATCCATTCCCCCAAAGTAAATTCTGCATTTGCTCAGGTTTACATCCAGCCTTGTTGCATCTTTAAAGTTCTGAAACACCTTCATAAGTTCAGCCACAAAATCCTTATCTCCCATTGAGAATAATAAAAGATCATCTGCAAAACTAAGGTTCACAATATTAAGTTTCTCACATTTGTCATAAAACTTCAAAATTGGACTTTTATTAAGCTCATGTAAACATCTGTACAAATACTCCATAACAAGCATAAATAGCAGGGGTGATAGTGGATCACCCTACCTTAAGCCTCTTTTAGCTCCCATCAATTCTGATGGCTCTCCTTTCACCACATATCTATAAGATACTGAGGAGACCTAACTCATAATCCAGCCAACAAACCTTTGTAGGATTCTCAGTTCTTTCAGAATTACCTCCAAAGCTTTCCAGTCCACAGTATTATATGTTTTTCGCAGATCCAATTGAAGCATACATTTAGGAGCTCCCCCCTTCCTTGTATATCCACTTATCACTTCAAAAGCCAGCATTATGTTCATGGATGGATCTACCAGGAACAAATGTTGTTTGTGTTTCATTTTCCAAATCTCCAATTACTGCACTTAGCCTTGCTGTAAGTATTTTTGAGATGATTTTACAAAAAGTGGTAGAACATGAAATAGATCTTAATATGTTACTTTAGTTGCAGCATGATTTTTTGGAATCAATGTCACTAAAGTATAGTTTACATCCCTATACATTTTACTAGTCTTAAAAAATACTTCATAGCCTTCACATTATCAGCTTTTTGTCTAGCTATTTTTTTCATCAACTTCTCTCCATTTCAGAACCTCCTGTGTGCAGCTTATCACTTTCTGTACTTTATGTGTGTTCATTTTATCCTGATTAACTGCAATCTTTGCTTCTGCCTGCTCCGCTCTTGCATTTTCCAGCTTCACCTTCACCCCATACAACTGTTTCATGTGATGTTTCAGTACATTTTGTAGTCTCAAGAGCTTTCTCCACAACACATACATAGGATGTCCCTCTAATGGAAATTCCCAGTTCCTCCTTATAGCCTCCTGTATACCTGCCTGATCCATCATACAATTTAAAATTTTGAACATCCTGGTTTTTTGTATTATTCTCTTCTTCATATTAACAGTCAACATGGCATGATCTGATACACCAGGTTCCTTGACTGTTACAACAACATCAGGATACCTCTGAAACCATTCCAAATTGACTAGTACTCTATCAATCCTAGAGTATATAATACCATCTTGATGACTATTCGACCATGTGTAGTATTCTCCTTTCATTTCACATTCAAACAATTCAACAGTATTCATCATTTCCTCTAAATCACAGTATTCACTCAGAGATACCTCAGTCTCTCCAATTCTATCATTCATGCCAACATATTGTTAAAATTGAGAAAATTTTATTGTTGTGGCTATAGTAAATCATGTTGGATGCAAATGTGTTCTCATCAATTTTCTTTTTTTATTGCATGAATAATGCACCCTCACAATTTTACCTTTTTTTTTGCAGAATTATTGAGGACGCATTTGGCAAATGCATCCTCTCAATTTGCAGTTTTTTATATTCGTTATTTAGAGGATGCATTTACTAAATGCGTCCTCATCAAGTTCATCATTTAAAACCTAGTGCCCGTGAAAATTCCCTTGTTTTCTCTGCCAATTTCTCCATTAAAATCACATACACGCACGACTTCCTTGTTTCCTCCGCCTCCGAATCTTCACCCCACCCTTGCCCAGGCCACCGCTATCTCCATCTTTGATACTAAGGTTTTATTTTTACCCATCTTCATCCCTTTGTTGGTACCTCCGCAAGCTTTTGTTTTTTTTGTTCAGATCTGCTCTGTTTCTTTGTGTTTTGGTGTTAATTGTTGCCAGATTTATAGTTGAACCCTTCGGTTGGTTGTTGCCAACTCTCCTGCACGCGCCTGAACACCGTACACACCACGTGCACGTCCTGTATGACCGTGTATGGAGCTCATGCAGCTCCAGCACATCCACGAGTTACAGTCACGCACCGCCAGAATTTTTGAATCTCCGAGAGGTACCTGAAAAATTCATGATTATACGAATGTGTTGAATGATTATGTATGATTTTTTTACTTATATTTTCTATTGAATTTGTAGTAATAGTGTGATATGTGAGGTACTTGAAAAAATCTTGTTGATATGAATGTGTTGAATGATTGTGTGTGGTTTGAATGATTATGTTTGGTTTGATTCTATTAATGTGTTGAATGAGGATGTGTGATTATGTGTGAATTGACTATGTGTTATTTTTTTACTAATTTTTGCATTGAAGTTGTAGTAACAATTTAATTTGAGTGGCGTAAGTGAGCACACATTTTATAATAGTGTAATAGTTAGAAAATCGATAATAGTGTATGATTTGGTTGCCCATGGAAAACTGTATGGTTTAGGGTTTGAGGAGTTGAATATAAGTTGCTTAATAATACCGTATTTCCGAATATCAAATTATATGTTCTATATTTGTATAATGCAGTTGTACGATGTTTTTGACGGTGTACTTGTGTAAAGTTGGTTAGATTAAGTTTGATTTGACTGTGGATGTGTATTATGATCCTCCCATACCGGAGCAAAATGTGACTCTCGAACAGAGATTAAGCCACTCCGAGTTAGTTAATTTAATTTTCAGAAGGCTTGGCATTGCAAGTGAGGGGTTTCTATTGAAAATATATTATCGTTGTCCTGAGCTGATTGGTTAATCTGTATACTATCAGTGTTATAATGTGGAAGATGATGAGTCTACCGCAACCTTCTTCAACATTGTTAATCAAATGTCCTTGTCCTCAGCTGATCTGTACATTATTATCGAGAAGATGTCAAGCACCATTAACCGTGTGGGTGATGTTAGTTCGGGCACGCTCATGTCGTTGTTGAGCAATATTCAGAACTATACATCTTTGCCAACATTACCACCCCTTGTACACAGCCAAGGTTTTGGAGAACCTTTTGGCCTTGGTGAGTAGAGCCAACCCAGTGCGTATATTCATTTCGATTGCGCTCAGCCATCCACAAGTGCTGATATATATGGCGTGCATCATAAGGAGATGAATATCTTTGATGAAGATTATGTGGGTGATATTGGCGAGCATATTGTTGGTCATGGTGAACATGTTGGTAGCGATGATGATGGTGAGCAAAGGGAACTTGAAGAAAAAAGTGAAGATGATCGTTCCTTATTAACTGATTCAAATCCAAGGGAAGATGATGAATAAGTGGTGTGCATGAACAATGTAGCCACGATGTTCCATTTTATAGCGAATCCTAATACGGAGGCCTACTTTAGGGATTATGGAGGCCCTGATGAGGATGGCTATGACCCAACTAATTGTGGTGAAGGACTTCCTAGTTATGTTCAAGCGACTGGTGAAGTTGCATTGGGTATGGGATTCCGGAGTAAGCCAGAATTGGTAGAAGCTATTTCCAGGTGGAGTTCCATGATGAACAGGGAAGTCGGGCTATGGAGAGCAGGTCACGTACATGGTATGCGAAATGTAAGTATGTTGTTGAAGGAACTGATAATTGTCATTGGATAGTTAGAGCCAACAAAAAGGCTTCCCATGGGATGTTGGAGATCACCAAATGGGCAAGTAGTCATGGTTGTGTTGGTGCTGGTCGATCGAGTGGTAACACTAACTTGACATCGTTGATGATTGCTCATTCCATTCACCACCAGATTGATGGGAACCCTTCTTACACGGTGAAGAATGTCCAAGTGCATGTGAAGACGGAGTTAAATGTGACCCTTTCCTACAGAAAGGCGTGGTATGCTCGCCAAAAGGCTATTGATTTGGTATTCGGAACTTGGGAGGAATTATTTGAAATGTTGCCAACATTTATGGATGAGCTAATCAGGGCCAATCCGAGCACCGTTGTTGATTGGGAAGACGTACCTTATAGAATACATGGTCATGTGTGTAGGAAATTTAAGTTTGTGTTCTGGGCATTTGGTCAGGCTATCGATGCGTTTCACCACTGCAGGCCCATGGTTAGTGTGGATGGGACTCATTTGAGAGGCGCATACAAGGCCACAATGCTAGTTGCGATGATGCACGATGCGAACGATTACATACTCCCCATTGCTTATGCAATAGTTGATGCTGGGACTAATGAGAGTTGGAACTGGTTCATGGAAAAACTATGACTCCATGTGGTAGGTGGTGATAGTAGGCTAATCTGTATTATATCCGATCACCATGATGAGATTTTGAATGGAATGAGACATATGGATGAATGGAGCCAACAGGATACCATTGGTTTTTCTTGAGGCATTTTTAGTCCAACTTCCTTAGTGCTGAGTATGGGAAGTTCAAGAATGCACATTTGAAGACTCTGGTTTGGCAGCTTGGTCCTACCAGACAAGAGCGTATGTGGAAGGAGTATAAGGAGGAGTTGGAGAGTATCGAACCATCTGCTTGGGATTGGTTGAGAGAACATGATAACTGTAAGTGGTGCCTTGCCTTTGATGAGGGTGATCTTCATTGGGGAATTCTTACAATTAATTTTTCCAAGAGTTACAACAACTGTTTAAGGTACGCATGACATCTCCCGGTAACAACATGTGTCAAAGCCACTTTTGAACGAACAATTGAAATGTTTGCATGAAAGCTAATGGATGCCACAAATTGTAGGTACTTTCATCATTTATTACAGTTCATTATGTGTTCATGGACTAGTTTATGTATTCTAAATTGATGAATTGTGTAGGTCTGAGTTCCCTAGCAGGATTTGGAAAAAGTTTCAGAAGTAAGACACTTGGGGACAGGGACATACTGTCACCGTGTATGGTCAGGCATCGCAGACTTATAAGGTTGTGACAAGGACCATTGGTGGCAGCATTGGTGAGAGCCAGTACATCGTGAAATACCGGAGAAAGGAGTGTAGTTGTCGCGAATGGTAAATTTTCCATTTCCCTTGCTCCCACAAATTGGCAGTCTGTAAGTATATGCGTGATGATCCATCTACTCTATGTGATAGAGTATATCACACGACCACCTATGTTCAACAATATAGTGAGTGTTTTGTGCCTCTACGAGATCCATCACTATGGAAACATGGCAGTTGGAGGTTAATTCCCAATATTGAAAAGTTTTATAATAGGAGGTGTGGTCAGTTTGCAGAGAGAAGGATAATGAATCAAATGAATGAGAGAGTGCCGGGTGATTACAGAGGCATCCATAGGCGATGACGTGCTTATGGTCGTGTTTGTAATATGGAGTTTCTAGATTTAGACCAATATGTATTACATTATATTATGTATCCATTTAGCATGTTATGCTAAATCCTTTCGTTTTTTAAGTGTAATTGATTGTGTGGATTTGTTTTATGTGTATTTTTTAAAATTGAAGCTAATGTACTATTTGGTTTGAATATGTATTACATGTAATAGTATTCATTTATGTGGAAATATGGACCAATCATTTCTCCATGTGATTATGATTTTCACCAGAGATACGCCATGTATCATCCAGGACCCATTGATGAGGATTTTCTTTACCTTCACCGGGAGAATTGTGCACGTGCTATGTACAATGGTAATTTGAAGGATGAGTCACTGCATGTGAAGCGGTGCGATGAGGCTGGTTAGATTGGTGGGATCCCTGATCGAGTGATGCGCTATGTGCGTGAAGCTGGATTCCAGGGACTGTTAGATTCCACCCCAATCGACCATTCCCTCATCACTGCGTTAGTCAAGCGTTGGAGACTAGAGATGCACACCTTTCACCTGCCAATGGGGGAGGCTACTATCACTTTGCAAGATGTGGGCATCCTATGGGGTCTACTTATCGATGGCATGATAATCAGTGGTGTAGACACTAGTAGGCGCACAGATGACTGACATAGATTGTGCACTGACTACCTGGGGGCTACACCATACACGAATGCTGTCAGAGGGGGTCGCATAAGGGCCAGCTTGTTAGGAAACTTGTTGAGCAATCCGTTGCCTCTTGATGCTACTGAGGTAGATTGTCAACAATGGGCTAGGGTTTTCATTCTACTACTAGTTGGAGAAATGCTCATGTCAGACACATCCCTCTGCTCTATTTGTCCATACTAATGGTCTTAGATGCAACACATAAGTACAGTTGGGGGAGTGCCATTTTGGCACACTTGTACATGTGCTTATGTAATGCTGCAATCCCACGGGTCAAATCCATATCTGGGCCATTGGTCTTACTATAGATAACATTGTTGGTTAAACTTATTAGTTGTACATAATGTCCATAGTGTCCTCTTACATTATATTATATTTTAATTTAGACTAATTTGTTTTAGTCCCCTACAAAGTATCTTACACCAAGTTTTGGTCCCCATTTGCAAATCAACCCTTAGATGGTACCCAACAAATTCAAAACAATTTGTTTGATCCCCAAAGGTGGTTTTCACGAAAGAGTGATTTTCTGGTATATCTAGGGGTATAATGGTAATATTACTAAGTAAAAATTTCTAATTTTAAAATTTTTCTTTAAAAATTCCAACCGTCACCTTCTTCCGCCGATCCTGACTCCCTCTGCTAGAAAGGTTTGCAAAGTCTACGCCGTCAGTGGCAACTCCAACGCTACCGGCAGATGGGCCGAGCAATCCCTCTCCGACTTCCAATTCCTCCCATCCACTCTCATCGCAACTACCACCGCCACCCCTGACCCTCCGGAAAACCTCAATTTTCCGCCTCTGAACCTCCGTTCACGTCTCCGGTAGCTCCCTCCGATCAGAGCGTGGAAATACCGATTGATTTCTACAGAATCCTTGGCACGGAGTAGCATTTCTGAGGGACAGAATCTGACAAGCTTACGAAGCTAAGGCCAAGAAGTCATCGCAGAAGCTTGATTCTTCAAGCCACCGTGGGGACTCTATCTAACCCTAGCTCCCAGAGGAAGTATAATTAGGGTTTAGCTGAGTCGGAATATGACACCACTATCACTGAAGTTCCATTAGATAAGTCGGCGATGGCGACGATGGCAGGTGGAAGACGAGCAAAGAAGACGTTCACTTTTTCTTTTTTTAAACTTGGGGGTGTAATGGTCATTTTACACATTTTGACCAATTTTACCATTGACTTTCTCTGATAACCACCTTTGGGGACCAAACAAATTGTTTTGAATTTGTTGGGTACCGTCTAAGGGTTGATTTGAAAATGGGGACCAAAATATGGTATAAGATACTTTATAGGGGACTAAAAAAATAATTCAGTCTTTAATTTATTTATTGTCAGTTGTGGGCATGGGAGCGAACCAACCAGCCGTCCTGCCAGACGACTTCCAGTGACCGCCATCATGAGTAGTCTTGGATCCAGGTTCGTTTTCAACTATTAAGGACACAATTTTTAAACCTTTGAATTTACTAGGACTAGCTAATATTATTCGTTCTTTTCCTCACAGGTGGAGAGCCCAGTACGATTTATCACAATCACCAGCCAATACCCACGTAGCTGGTCACTAAGGATGAACATAAACTGCTTCATACTAGAGACCATCGGGGGAGGTCAATCATGGATTAACGTGTTGAACTGAGAAGATATCTTGATGCGTGGGAACATCGAGTAGAGCAACAAGTTAATGCACTTGGGGGCAGCAGATCTATATACACCTGGTCGAGAATACATGAAGTGGTGTTTTCGCAGGACAGTGACCCTAATTGATCAGCCAGGATGGCCCCAAACAGTTACAAAGGGTTTTCATGGAGATGGAGCTACTATGGAGTATATGGTATTTCCTAAATTTCTAATAGTATTAAAAAAACAATACTTTAGATTCCATCAATTTTCAATATCTAACATACTTATCTCATTTATGTAGTTGCAGGCAATGTCCGAGATGTGCCTTATGTCATATATTAATTTGGACGAATCCCCCCCACGTTTTGCGGACATTATCAGGGGGGTACATGGTGTTGCCATACGTACTCTACAATATGCGCATAAGCTCTCAAGCCTGCAGTTTTATCAGCCATATGTGCATTGTGAGGAACCTCCTCCTAGAGTGATATATAATGAAATCAGAAGCCACCTTCTAGCTCCACCTGGTCAACAAGGTGGTCAGCAATCGCGTGATCGGGGCACTACAAAACACATTGGTTTATCTGAAGCCGGTCTCTCACATGCGAGTCCAATGAATGCCGGACCATCACATGGTGGACCGTTGCACCGATGACACTACTACAGCTGATTTCACTGCATATCTTACTCTCATTGCTAGTCATGCATACATGTCACCTACTGCTCCATTAGATACAGGTAGTGTTCCCCATGTCCAATATGATTTGAATGAGGACGCATGAGACGATATGGAGGAGAATTTTACAGCGGGAGCTCCGTATGACGATGTACAAGTTTCTACTCAGATGGTTGTTCCACGATACACATCCCGCACCATACGTCCTCCCACATGTGGAACGGGTGGAAAGCTTTGCAGATGGAGTCATTAGTACATTACATGTCATTGGGCATTCATTTCACTACGTTTGTACCTATCTATTTGACACGTGTTCTTCGAATATTGTATCTCTGAATCAATTCATGTTAATTTGGTTTTCATTTTCATCTCTAATTTCATAAACATTGAATGCCTCTACATTTACATTTTTGTTTATTTATATTAGTTAATAGTGGAAAAAGTGTAAAATTCAAACAAAAAAAAAAGAATTTTCCAAATTACAATTCAAATACTTTAGTAAGTTCCAAATTGTTTTAATAATTCATTCCTACTCTATATTCAAGATTGTTTAAAAATTTGCAATACCCACGATAAAAAATTCCCATTATCTTTAGTCATGTAAGTGGGATTTTCATGTTTTATTATCATAAATTTCAAAGCGGACTTCCAAATTCTTCCGATGCTTTATCATTACCGAAAGTTTTAAAAAATATAAGACAATCACATGTTTACTAATGCGATATTGGGGACAACGAAAATATAAAAAACAAATTGGACAATCAGATAGAAGACTGATCAAAAAATTCATTTTAAATTGAGGGCGCATTATGAGAATTCAAATGAAAAACATATTCATATGGAAAACAAATTCAAATAGAGGACGCACTCAGAGAATGTGTCCGCAACATTGGATTAAAAAAATTTATTTGTTACATCGAGGACGCATTCGCTGAATGCGAACTCTAAATGCAGGTGAAAAAATATATTAAACCGAGAGGATGGATTCCGAGAATGCATCCTCATAACCGGCGGTAATAAAAAAAATTACATGTATTGCTGAATGCGTCCTCTAAATGGCGATAAGAAAAATATAAATTCAGGAGAATGAATCCTCCACAAAGGTGACCATTTTTTGAATCCACCATAGTTGCGTCCGACTTTGATTTATCATGCACCATCAAAGAAAGCACTATGTTAAAATCCCCCAAAACAATCCATGGTTCAGTTTTTATACATTGCCCCTGAATCTTTTTAATCTCCTTCCATAGTCTCTTCCTCTGTGGCAACAAATTTGCAGCATAGATTGCAATCATATTGAACTGTTTCTTACCCAATAGTGACCATGCCTCACAGTGGAGTAACTAATATGAGCTATGAATCTTTCTCACTTCAATTTTGTTCACATCCCACATCACCAAAATTCTTCCATTTTCATAATCTCCATAGTTATCCACAAAACTCTATTTGCAACCAAACTTCCTCCTTATGACATATGCTTTTTCCTTTTTTACTCTTGTTTCCACCAACACAACAATAGATAAATTTAAAGCATTGAGATGGGGGCTTATCTCTCTACTTTTTGCTGCTTTATTAAGGCCCCTCAAATTCCATCTTACTATCATGGACAAGGTTTGGGATCAGTTGTTGGATCATCCCAATTCCTCAAGCTGATAGCCTTTTCCCATTGATTAGGTCTGATATCCTCTTTTTCCTTCCCTTTGGTTGACACCAGTTGCTTTCCATTTGTTCTTTCTTTCCCTTTGACTTCTCCATCATCAGTTTCAGTCTGAGTATTGCTTTTTTTCACCCTTCCTGTCCATTTTTTTCCTCAGCTTTGTCTTGTTTCTCATTCACCTGCCATTTATGCACCATCCTCTGCTGTTCTTTCCCCTGGCATTAATGTCCTCCCATTTCACATTTTTCACAATAAGGTGGTCTTCATTCATAGAGAACCTGTTGCTCAATCTTCTCCTCATCCAAATCCTTGATCACAACTTTCTCCTTTAGCTTCTGAGTTATGTCAACTTCCACTAGAATTATTGCATAAGAAACTCTTAGTTTGTCATCTGTACACTCATCAGTTACCATGGGCTTGTCAATCACACTTCCAATCTATCCTAAACTTCTAACACCCCATAGATGCAATGGTAGTTTAGGCAACTTCATCCATATAGGTAAAGCCCTTACCGTATCCTTTTTCATCTCAAAAATAGGTTTCCACATATGAAGGAACATTTTCATGTTGAATATTGTGTACGAACCGCTACTCACAACTGCATCAAGATCTTCTCTTGATTTGAATCTCATTAGAAAATAACCCTCCTCATTTTAATACAGTGCAGGCAAAGAAACAAAAGACCAGCATCTCATCATATAATTTTTAACAGCAGGCATGGTTAACTCTTCCCCTAGAACATATATAATAATTGCATTCTTCCAAAATTTCATCTCAGACTCTACATCATTAGCTTCTATTTCAATCTGTACTTCCACATCAATCACATTTGGAATCATATGCTCAATTCAGTCTATTCCCCTTAATGACTTCCACCCACAACTTATCCTCATTTTTCACCTCATCAGCTATATGATTCATCAAATCAGTTTCAATTTGTTCCACCTTATTCACAAAATTATGCACATCTTTCCCAGGCTCCAAATTCATCAATTTAGATTCATTTCGTACCTCAGTATATATTTCGTTAGCTCACTTTCCTCCACCATCTTTTTTGTTCCTCTTTTCTTCAGAGTCTCCTGCGGTTTACTGCTGCTGGTGCTTGCCTCCATCTACACCACACTCCTCTTCAGAATCGCCTGCGTAACCACCTTCTTTCGGGGCCGACCACACCCTTGTTTCATGCTATTTTGCCATTACACACTTAGTGAATGAAAATCTCCCACAGTAGATCTCATTCGGTTCTCTCCTAAGATATTGAATAGTTTGAATTATTAGATTATTAGATAATTAAATATGGTATTAAATATGATTTATAAGTTAAATTTAGTTACCAGGTTAAGTTTTCTTAAGAAGTATCTTATTATTTCTGATATATAATGCATGCATGGCATATAAATATTTGTGAAAAAGTAGATTAGCCGAACCAAATTAGTGATATATGAATTAAAAAATGAACTTGAAATGAATTAAGAAAGGAAGATAAATATGAAAGTGGAAAGCTACTTATTACAATGGATTAAGCAATATCATATATGATAATACTATTTTTTACATATCTATTCAAATATGCTATCAAACTTTCATTGTGAATAATGTCAAAAAACTAAGAGTGAAAATAAAGTTAGGACAGAGTCAGTACATATTCATATTGTTTGAATAAATAATTCTTATAAAGAAGACTAAATATTCACTACCACAGAGACAGATAAATATTTGCGAGAAAGTAGAAAGCTACTTATTGCAATGGATTAAGCAATATCATATATGATAATACTATACTTTACATATCTATTCAAATATGCTATCAAACTTTCATTGTGAATAATGTCAAAAAACCAAGAGTGAAAATAAAGTTAGGACAGAGTGAGTACATATTCATATTGTTCGAATAAATAATTCTTATAAAGAAGACCAAATATTCACTACCACAGAGACAGATAAATATTTGCGAGAAAGTAGATTAGCCGAACCAAATTAGTGATATATGAATTAAAAAATGAACATGAAATGAATTAAGAAAGGAAGATAAATATGAAAGTGGAAGGCCGCACAAGCCTAGGGTTCCGAAGAAAGTTCGGCCAAATACTCAGGAGACTGGAGGATCTGGGATTCATCGGAGAAAACCCTTTGAAACATTCGGTCAGAAACATGATAAAATGCAGACTTGAGGTCATCAACCCTGACGTGGTCATACAAGGCATGCCACTAAAGCATGCTACGCCCGCAGCAGAGGAGGCATATGCTAGGCATATTAAAGCATTACTAGGCCTTGGTGTAATAAGGACCAGTAAAAGTTGGCACAGGACGATGGCACTGTTGGTCAACTCAACTGCTTTTATATCCTTTTACAGACCACCAGTTTTACAAGTTATCGTTCAATACCGGAACTACTCTTCCTCTGCTACTTATTGCAATGGGTTAAGCAATATCATATATGATAATACTATTTTTTATATATCTATTCAAATATGCTATCAAACTTTCATTGTGAATAATGTCAAAAAACTAAGAGTGAAAATAAAGTTAGGGCAGAGTGAGTACATATTCATATTGTTTGAATAAATAATTCTTATAAAGAAGACTAACTATTCACTACCACAGAGACCCCCTCTAGCACTGATATTTTTTTATTTTAACACCAGTTTTTAAAACCGGTGGTTTTTTTAAAATTTTAACACCGGTTTTTTAAAAATCGATAATAAATATTACAATAGCACCAGTTTTTAAAAACCGGTGCTAAAATATGTAAAATTCTATCTTCCCACCAAAAAATTCAAAATAGCATCGGTTTTCGAAGAAAATAGCACCAACTTAAACCATTGCTAAATTTTTTTAAAATTTTAAATTTTTCCCGCCAAAGAAATCACCAAAAAATTTTCCCACCAAAGAAATCGGCAAAATATTTTAAAATTAAATCTTCTCGCCAAAAATTCTAAATATTCATCGAAATTTTTTAAAGTTAAATTTTTTCGTCAAAGAATTCAAAAAATTCGCCAAAAATTTCAAATAATATTCCCATTAATTTCATGATCTGGGAGCAGTTGCGCAACCGCTCTAAGTTATTTTTTTAACTTTTAAAATCGTTCACTTCTTTTGTTGACTTTAACTAATAACTAAGTTAAGTTAAATTAATCAACGATCAACCTTTACTGACCTAATATATACAAATAAGAATAAAATTTGTTTGCATTAACTAATTAACGTTCAACCCTTAATTGATTTAGTACACATAAATACAAGACTAAATTATTTTTTTAGTCCCCTACAAAGTATCTTATACCATGTTTTGGTTCCCATTTGAAAATCAAGCCTTAGACGGTACCCAAAAAACTCAAAACAATTTTTTTTGTCCCCAAAGGTGGTTTTCAGATAAGACTAAATGGTTTTCCAATATACTCAGGGGTATAATGGTAATTTTACTAATGAGCAAATATTTTCAATTAAAAATCCTAATTTCAATTTTTTTGGATTTTTGACAACTTCACGCTCGAGCCCTCAAACCTCGAGCCTCCTGCTTTGAGCCTCGAGCCCTCAAACCTCCTGTCTCGAGCCTCGAGCCCTCGAACCTCCTATCTCGAGCCTCGAGCCCTCAAACCTCCAGCCTTGAGCCTCGATCCCGAATGTGGTGATTTTTGACCACTTCACGCTCGAGCCCTCGAATCCTCGAGTCTATCAAACCCTCTGCCTTGAGCCCTCGAACCTCTTGCCTCGAGCCTCGAGCTCTCAACCCTCCTGCCTTGAGCCTCGAGCCCTCGAACCTCATTATTTGACTCTATATATAAATACTAGTGACTAAGCTGACTTTAACTAATCAACGGTCAAACTTTACTCAACTTTCAATATATAAACACTAATAACTAGGTTGACTTTGTCTAATCAGCGGTCAAGCTTTACTTGATTTTTAATAAATAAACACTAATAACAAAGTTGACTTTAACTAATTAATGGTCAAACTTATTTGAATTAGTATATAATAAATAATAATTAAAATGTTGGACTTTGTCTAATTAACGGTCAAACCTTACTTGACTTTCTATATATAAATACTAGTGACTAAGTTGACTTTAACTAATCAACGGTCAAACTTTACTTGACCATCACTATATAGAAACATTAGTGACTAAGCTAACCTTAACTAAACAACAGTCAAACTTTAGTTAACTCTCTCTCTATATAGAAATACTAGTGACTGAGCTGACTTTAACTAATCAACAATCAATTTTTTTTTTACTTTCAATATATAAACATTAATAACTAGGCTGACTTTGTCTAATCAACGGTCAAACTTTACTTGACTTTGAATGAATTAACACTAATAACAAAGTTGACTTTAACTAATTAACGATCAAACTTTATTTGAATTAGTACATAATAAATACTAATAAAAATGTTTGACTTTGTCTAATCAACGGTCAAATTTTACTTGACTCTCTCTATATAGAAACACTAGTGACTAAGCTGACTTTAACTAATCAACGGTCAAACTTTACTCGACTTTCAGTATATAAACACTAATAACTAGGTTGACTTTGTCTAAACAATGGTCAAACTTTACTTGACTCTCTCTATATAGAAATACTAGTGACTAAGCTGACTTTAACTAATCAACGATCTAACTTTACTCGACTTTCAATATATAAACACTAACAACTAGGTTGACTTTGTCTAATTAACGGTCAAGCTTTACATGACTTTCAATAAATAAACACTAATAACAAAGTTGATTTTAACTAATTAATGGTCAAACTTTATTTGAATTAGTATATGTTAAATACTAATAATAGTGTTTGACTTTGTCTAATCAACGGGCAAACCTTACTTAACTTTCTATATATAAATACTAGTGACTAAGTTGACTTTAACTAATTAGTGGTCAAACTTTACTTGGCCATCACTATATAGAAACACTAGTGACTAAGCTAACTTTAACTAAAAACGATCAAACTTTAGTTGAATCTCTCTCTACATAGAAACACTAGTGACTAAGCTGACTTTAACTAATCAACAGTCAATTTTTACTCTCCTTTCAATATATAAACACTAATAACTAGGTTGACTTTGTCTAATCAACGGTCAAACTTTACTTGACTTTCAATAAATAAACACTAATAACAAAGTTGACTTTAACTAATTAACGGTCAAACTTTATTTGAATTAGTACATAATAAATACTAATAAAAATGTTTGACTTTGTCTAATCAACGGTCAAACTTTACTTGACTCTCTCTCTATATAGAAATACTAGTGACTAAGCTGACTTTAACTAATCAGCGGTCAAACTTTACTCAATTTTCAATATATAAACACTAATAACTAGGTTGACTTTGTCTAAACAATGGTCAAACTTTACTTGACTCCCTCTATATAGAAATACTAGTGACTAAGCTGACTTTAACTAATCAACGATCAAACTTTACTCGACTTTCAATATATAAACACTAACAACTAGGTTGACTTTATCTAATTAACGATTAAGCTTTACATGACTTTCAATAAATAAACACTAATAACGAAGTTGACTTTAACTAATTAATGGTCAAACTTTATTTGAATTAGTATATATTAAATACTAATAATAATGTTTGACTTTGTCTAATCAACGGTAAAGCCTTACTTGACTTTCTATATATAAATACTAGTGACTAAGTTAACTTTAACTAATCAACAGTCAAACTTTACTTGACTGTCTCTCTCTCTCTGTATAGAAATACTAGTGACTATGCTGACTTTAACTAATCAACTGTTAAACTTTACTCGATTTTCAATATATAAACACTAATAACTAAGTTGACTTTTATTAATCCACGGTCAAAATTCATTTGAATTAGTATATATAAATACAAATTTAAAAATGGCTGGAAATAAGTGAAATGACTATTATACCCCTGTGAAAAAAGCCCTGCCCTTATTTCTTCATTTTATTTCTTCCCAAAATTCATCCTACGTGTTTCCTCGCCACTGCTGGACTAATCGACAATCAACAGTGGTTTGATTGATGAGGGCACGGTGGTTCGATTGTTGTGCGCGCGATGGTTCGATTGGAGATAAGTCAGTGGCGGTGTGACGGTGGTTTGATTGGAGCAGTTGTGGAGCAGCGACGGCAAAGCGGTACGATGCGGCGGGGCATAGAGTTTCTGGCGGAGCTAGGGCAGCGGTGGCACACGGTTCTTTTTGGTGGCTGGTGGTGTGGGTTTCTGGCAGAGCTAGGGAAGAGCTAGGAGGCGGCAGAGGTAGGGGCACGGTTCTTTTTGGTAACTGGTGGCGTGGGTTTCTGGCGGAGCTAGGGCAGAGCTAGGAGGTGGCAAAGCTTGGGTGGAGGAATGAATAATGCCTTGAGCGCCTTCTGGAACACCAGCAATGTCCGTGAGACCCTCAAAAACTTGCACGAAACCTTCAGCCTCGCTAAATCACTATAAGAAACTGCTCAAAACAATAAAATGTTTCAATCGGTCTGCAGGGAGAAAGAGTTGGAGATGTTAAACATGGTGAGATTGGAAAATAACTTGCAGAAGCACAAGAGGAATAAACTGTGGAGGAAGAGGAGGAGGAAGGAGATTGCTGAGAAGAAGGTAAAGGTCTTTTATATGT
Organism: Rubia yunnanensis; assembly: GCA_037428765.1. Classification (NCBI taxonomy): domain Eukaryota; kingdom Viridiplantae; phylum Streptophyta; class Magnoliopsida; order Gentianales; family Rubiaceae; genus Rubia; species Rubia yunnanensis. The sequence goes on from CM075070.1 coordinate 16,679,684, forward strand.
TGCTTTTTGATTGCAATGCTTGTTGTTTCTAGAGTGGTTGTTGTTTCTAGAGTTGGTTGTGATTTCGATTAAATTGTTTTATTTTTTGTATATTCAGAAGCTCGAGGAGTTTGAGAAATATGACAAAGAAGCTGATGAGTGGGGGACTAGACAGATAGCCAAGGAAGTTTCCCAAGGAAAGGTAATGATCACTGGATTCTTTGCTATTTTTTCTGCTTGTGGCTGCTTTGCTTGGTTTTTTGAATAATCTGATGTCGTTGGTTCCTTTTCGTGTTTTGATTGAGAATATTAATGAGGTGAATTTCTTGGAGTACTGAAATTTCTTAGTTATGTAATTAAGATATTCCTGCCACTTCTTGTTTCTGGGAGGAAAACCTTAATGTGCCTTAGGATATGTATATAAACATTTAGCGTGCCATTTTTTATGCGTTGTCAATCAGATGGAACTCACTGTACTCATATGATCTGTTATGCATTATTTGATTCACTAGTCTTTGAGAACTGATGTAGCATAGGGTGAATTGACTTGGCTTTTAACCAGTCACAAAGTTGACTTGTATAGCTTATACGAGCTTCTAACTTATACGAGCTTCCAACTTATCCATGACAACAAGTGTAACTTTTATTTTATTTCTTATCACTTGGAATTGTTTCCCATACAGTTGGGAACTGAATATAGCTTATGGCTAATCGGTTGGTTTGTGCACTCAGGCGGAAGAAATGAAGTGAATATCAAAACACAAGGCCAAATAGGAGAAAAAAAATATTAGGATCTGATGTAAGCAGTATTTATTTGTGCTCATGTTGTCAATTGCCTGTCACTAGCTTGTAATGCTCATTTGATTTAACATGCAACTTGAGGTAATGATGATTGTGGAAAAATTGCAAGAACTAATAAATTTATTAGGTAATGCTGATTGAATGAACCTTTCCCCTTTCCCCCTTGTGATTGTTTATGCATAGTACTGTATTTGGTAGTAGAATGGACATTAGATATAACTAAAGACTTGCTTGAACAACTCCGGCATTGGTTCGGAGCATCTATATAGAAGTTTAATCTTTCTAACTTATAAAAATAGTGCTAGTAGACCATACATGATACGTGTGTCACTTTTTACGCATAAGAGAAGCTTTGAATTTAAACTTATGCTTATATTTGTGATTGATATCATGTTTCTGCTAAATAGTTCATGGTACTATTAATTCTTGGTTTCATTGTGAACTATGTAGTTGCTCAACAGAACGAAGAAATTGCAAAGTTGGTGGAGGAGGCACAAATGAATAAAGATCTCATGCTTCAGGTACCGAATGACTCGGTCATTATAGCATGAATCAAGCATATGCTAATTTTTCCTATTATTATGTCAGTATAAAAGTATTTCTCAAGCAAATGAAGAAGCCCTTAAACAGCTTGAAACTGCATACGAGAAATCAAAGGCAGAGGTATCACACCATCATTGTTTTGTTATTGTTGAACGCATTGAGATTTCTTGCTAAACATTTGGGTATTGCTAAACATAGGGTGGATTGACTTGGCAGAGCTAGTCAGTAGGCATTCACTAAATATTTTCTTATTTATATAGGCTGTATGTGACATTATTTTCAAATCGTAAGGTAAAACATAATGAGATAGACTTGTGTGCTAAGTGGAGTTTTTATTACTCATTTTTTTCTCCATGTTTATTTAGATCTAAACTACGTAGCCCCTGTGTGTGTATGTTTGATTCCTTTGTCTGTTTGAATATACAGAGGATTTCCAATTTGTCTTAAGTATGTTCCAGGCATTAGCTTCTGAACATACGATGAACCTTCCAAGGTAAGAATTACTGATTTAGTTACATTTACCTTTCCCCCCAACCATTTTTGCAAACTAAATTGAAGTTTTTAGCTGCATGGTCTTTTAGATGCATATGAAACAGTACATCTGAGCATTTTTAAGGATCATAGTTGAAGATTAGTTGTGTGGCTTAGCCTTGTGATTTGATGTGTATACGCCACATGATTCAATTGCTAGTTCAAGCTAAAGTTATGTTTAGTCACATAGATAGTTATGTTTGTGATAGTTATGTTTAGTCCCATTGATTATTAATTTTGTATCATAACTTTTTTTCGGTTTTATTTCTATATTATCAATTTTGTGAAGTTGATTTTATTATTAAATTAATGTCCTAATAAATTGTTAATTTTGGGTCTTGCGTCCCGCTTTCAGAGGAAGGGATTTGTTTTCGTCGTTGTAAATAATTTAGCATAAGAAAAAACACTAGTGCTAAAACTCGCGTTGCTGCTTTCAGAGGAAGGGATTTTTTTTTGTCGTTGTAAATAATTTAGCATAAGAAAAAAACCGGTGCTAAAACTAGCACCAATTAAAAAACTGGTGCTAACAAAAAAAACTGGTGCTATTGAAAAATCGGTGCTAACAAAAAAAACCGGTGCTATCATGGTACATATTAGCACCGGTTTAAAAATCGGTGCTAATACAAAAACCGGTGCTAAAAGTAGGAATTTAGCACCAGTATTTTTCAAACCTGTGAAACTGTTTCATCGGTTACTTAGGCACCATTTTTTTAACGAAAAAACCGGTGCTAGAACAAAAAAACCGGTGCTAGAGGGGGGTCCCTATGGTAGTGATACATAATAATATGGGTAGATTAGGTTTTTTTTGTATAATTAGTATTTGGCCAATCGGTTTGAATTATTAGATTCTTAGATAATTACATATGGTATTAAACATGATTTATGGGTTAAATTTTGTTACCAGGTTAAGTTTGCTTAAGAAGGATCTTATTATTTCTGATATATAATGCATGCATGAGAGATAAATATTTTTGAGAAAGTAGATTAGTCGGACCAAATTAGTGACATATGAATTAAAAAATGAATATGAAATGAATTAAGAAAAGAAGATAAATATAAAAGTGGAAAGCTGACATGAGAAACTTGCATTACAAGGTGTGGGAAAGCCACTTGGCCAAAAACTTACTCTTTTAGTTATTATTATAGATGTGGAGGAAACGGATTGAATATTTAACAAACTGAAACCACAAGAGCGGTTTTACCATTGTACATGGTCTAAGTAATTTGAATGGGAAAGTCTCAGGAAATGTTACCTATGCATAAACTTATGGATAGACAACTCCACTACTTATCTTAAAATAATATTTTTTAAAAATTAAAAATTATATTTTATAAGTTAAAACAAGTAATAATGTGTATTAGAATATGAAGACATATAAAATAATACAACATAAAAATTAAAATTTTAACTTTTTAAAAATTTAAAATTTAGTGCGTGATTTAACAAATGCAGTGTGTAAGTAAAAAAAAGAGTAATATATCCATAACTTAAGAATAGGCTACTTGTCAGAAAACCTCCTCCATTTGAACATAGTTTATAATCCACTAATAAAATGAAATTATATGTGAAGAAAAATGGTAATATGGTTATATTCATGGTATAGATAAAATGTTGTAAAATTTGTATTATAAATCACAAGAATTAAAAAGTTCAAGAAACAGAAGGAATATTTGTACTTAATGTTAATTGAGGAAAAACAGAACAAAAAATTTAAGTGGTTCACCAAATATGTTGAGTACCTCCATGAATAGAAGCATACTAATATTAATAACCAAATGAGTCGGACATATTACATCTTGGGAATTTCATCACTCAATACCACTCGACTCAAAGTGAAGAAATATCATACCAAAACATACATCATAAAAAACTTACCTCCACTCTCTAACTCTCCATTTATTTATAAGAGTTCAAATGCAACTCAAAAATTCTCCAATTCATGAATCTAGTTATTGGAATTCCCAAATCATGAACCAAACTCTTGAATTCATCAATTCATAAACCAACCCTTGAATTGTCTATTTGTGAATCAAAGACTCTTGAATAGTGCCATTAACTATTTATGAAATTTTAGGAGAAATTCCTACAATTCCCCCACTCGACTCAAAATTTCAAAAATAGAACAAAAATAGATTAAGAATCAAAGAAATACTAACAATCTCCCATTGAATTGAATCTTCAAAAAGCCAGATGCAGATATATATCCCAAATGCATATGCACATTGATTATGCTAGATGTACCAGATGCATGTTAGTAGTGCCAGATGTACCAGACACATGTTGTTATGCTAGATGAAAACAAATACACGAGAGAAGTGCTAAACAGACGTACAAAAGGTACTCAATTACTACAAATCAGAATGAATCCAACTAGAAAAAGATTTATCAAACATAATAGATTTCACAAAGTCTAATCAGAAAAGGACTCGTGGAAGAACATACAGATTTAAGAAGATTCAAACCAAAAATAATTTACTAGCAGAATAAACAATTCTTAACAAGTTCAATCAGAAAAGAATTTCTCAAAGACAGCATCTCGTGAATCCCAATAGAAACGACAGAAACATACTTCTTCTTCAGACTTGCCAATTGATCATCTTGTCTCAGATTTTTTTTTGTTTCTTCCATTCTTCATCTTGAAACAGAAGCCCAGATGAACCAATAGCTTCAATACCAATTGTAGGAAAATTAATTCCCTTGTGTACCTTATGATAACAAACAAGAGAAAGCAAGGAAAAATAAAACACGAAATTTAACGTGGTTCACCAAATATCTTGGCTACCCCCACGAACAGAAACATATTAATATTATTACCCAAATGGGTCAGAAATATTACATAAGTCAAGAATTAAGTCACCCAGGACCACCCAACCCAAAGTGAAGGAATCCCAAACCAAAATATATAGATTTGAAAAAACTTACTCTACAACAAAATGGTTCTATCCCAACATATATTTTGTAGCATATTTCTTACTAATGTTGTTATAGCATATACTATTACAACATTAGGTAAGATAGTAAGATACTATCAGTAATATTTATGTTAGTATAATTTTGATGGAGATGGCAAGACAGCTACCACCATAAATGAAGACATTCCACGACTTGATCAAACATTAAAGGATACGTTTGGGATCCTTTAAAGGACATGGTAGGACCTATGACTAGGTCAAGGACTAAGCTTATGGATGCTGCTTTAAATGCTTTGATTGATCACCTTTATGATGAAGAATTGAAGAATGAGACATCATGGACATCTTGGATTTATTTTCAAGACTGCCGAAGAACTGAAGACATAATGAAGAACACTATACTCATTTTTCCACTGGGTTTTTTTAATGAGGTAGTGTGATCACTATAAAATATTGTAAAATTATTTCATTTTGGGTTTTTTAGACTGTAAATCTCGGCCATGTGGCCTTTGAAGAGCTGAATTTCGGACCAGTCCATTAGAGTTGTAAAAATATTGAGTTTTATTCTGATTAGACTTAGATTTGATAAGATTAGATAAAGTAATATTCTTCAAGGTTGCTTCTTGAAGAATTCAACCAGATTACCTTAGATTACCATTTATTTTAAGTATTTTAGTTAGATATATTTTTAGTTTCTTAAAACTGCCATAAGTCGATTCAGTTTCCATTTGTAATTAGGGTTGGGGGCAAGATTGTAACCCTATAAATAGGGAGGCCTTATGGACGAATTGAGCACACTTTTATCAATCAAATACACAACATTTTGAGTTCATACTCTTTGCTTACGAGCTATTCCCATTTTTCTTAACCCCGGGGGTTAGTTGAGCACCAATAAATTTTGTGATCTGATCATGAGGGCTAGCTAGAGAGCAAGTTGAGATTAGGCGTACCCCGAAGGCTAGACACCTAAATTTTGTGCGAGATAGTGAGGGTTTGAGAGATCCCTTCACTAGATCAAACATTTTAATTCTTCAATCGTGAGTTTTCACAAGGAGATTTATATCAATTGGTATCAAAGTAAAGAAAAAGATCTACTGAGGCAGAGAAAAAAAAGGGTTTTGAGTTTTGCATTAATTTATTTTCAAATTTTTCTTATATATATATATATATACTCTTTCATGTCGTATTTTAGCTGTGTTTGTTTGATCTTTCTTACCAGGAGGATTGAATCTAGATTCGAAGGACGTCGAATGGTCCGAGAGTTAGAATACTTCGGTATTACTATCCGTCTTCCCCTTCATCAATCGAGTCAGGAGGACGTCGAAGGGTCTGAGCTTAAACGGTTTTTAGTTAGCTTAAACGGTTTATGTGCTTGTGGTATTTTTCGTCAACTCTTCTGAAAATTATTGCATGCTCATAATCCTATTTGTTTTCTTTATTGTTCTTTGATTCCAAGATCTTGAATTTTTCTTTGATTATTGATTACACTTATTAAAAAACAAAAGTCTTGGGTTGTTTTTTAGATATATAGTGTCATATTCTTGATCCTTACGATTTTGAATGCCTCGAAATTCATTTGAATCAAGAGGAAGTTGTCTCAATTTCTTAATTCCAAGTTTTGTATACGAGATTTTTGTTCCAAAAATTTTCGAAAATAAAAAAAAATGTATCATATTTTTGGGTTTCAAAATCGGAATTTAGGATTTGAAATATGGAATTTGGGGCAGATTTACAATTTCCAAAAGTTTGGGGCAGATTTGCAATTTCCAAACATTTTGGGAATTGTGACCAAATATTTTCTTGGGGGAATAAGATTCTTGTTGTGAGTGTTTTATAGTACAAAAAAATGAATTGTGGCTGAAAAAGAAGGAGAGAAATAGGAAATCCGATTTGAAAAAAAAAGAAAAGTCAAAATCCTAATCAGAATAGGAAAAGGAAATAAATTCTAATTGAGAGAGGGGGTTTGATCTGAATTTCGACTAGGGGGACAAGTAAGTCATTAAAATACTTTACCCCAAGAGATTTGGATTTGAGTTCCTATTCCAATTTTTTTCCAGAAAAGTTTCTTGAATTTTCGGAAGCTATTTGTCGCCTATATAAAGCCTTCCTATTTTGATCATAGTTCATTCAATACAGCTCCGATTTATTCCATTCAAATTTTTTTTGTTCCTTATTATTTTTATAATTTGGAATTCTAGATCGTAGAGCCCAATTCTGAGTTTATATATTTTTAAATTTCAAAATAAGTTATGTTGTACTAATCTCCATAGTTTGCTTTGAATTGCAGTGAATTGATCAATTGCCCTTACATTAGCCTTCGCCTTGTGAGTTGTGAGTGTTATACACTTGGTGAGTGACCTTATGAAACAAAGGGAAGGGAGGGATGATTTTTTTTAACTAACCGTTTAATTTTCTTAGCAGTTTAGCGAAGATGGGGGATAAAAATCCAGCCTTTTGTTAGCAATCCTAATAATTTTCCATTAACGAACACCTTTAATGGCGGGCATGGTAATAATCCACGTAAAGAGGCTCCATATAATTGGGAGCGACATTGAATTAATCCAAATGAAGCCAATGATCCCGATCGGTTAACTATGGCAATAAATGCACTTATAAGTGAGGTGCAAAGGTTGGCGAGAAAAGCTGACACCATGACACTGCCTACACTTACATCATTGATCAAGAGGGTAGAAACCAAGAAATATGTCCATCAATTCAATGGTTCTGGAAGTTTAGATGACTATTCTAATGATGGTTCAGAAAGGCGATCTTACCAAGGGTCTTGTAGAAGGCATCGCCACACTAAACCTCATTCCCAAAGAAGAGTGAAGAGAAATTTAGAATCTGAATTGGGGTCTGATGAAACTTGAGACATTAAGGGTTTAAAATATGACATCCCTCGATTTGATGGAGAGCACAATCCAGTGAAGTATCTTGATTGGAAGCGACAGATTGAGAATCTGTTTGATCTCAACAATTATTAGGAGAACGAAAAAGTCAAAGTGGCACAATATTCTTTCACTCACTATGCGGCTGAATGGTGGAAGAATAAAAAGGAGTCTCGATATCTTGCCGGAAAGAAACCTATCTCCACCTGGGAGAAATTGAGATCTAAGTTTTGCCAATATCATGTTCTGCCTACTTACTTGATGGAACAATATTCTTATCTGTCCAGCATGAAGCAAGGAAATAACAGAGTTGATGAATATTGGCAAGATCTTGAGTTGACCATGAGAAGGGTTGGAATGAAAGAAGATGACATATTCATCAAAAATTGGTTCATTGAAGTCTTGCATGAAAAACTTCAAACACCAAACAAGCTTCAACATCACATATCTATGAACGATTTATTGGTGAAAGCAAGGTTGGTTGAGAGTACCCTGCGATCAAGGAGTCCACAGTAGGGGAACGCCCATGGGAGGATGGGGATTGGTTCAGACTTATTCAAATCCAACTTATAATCCTACTGAGAGGAGGGCGGCACCACTAGCCCAACATGTTTTAAAAATTCCAGGTAAGTCCACTACTTTGTCATCAAATTTGGTTTCTGTTAACTCTCCTACTTTTTTCATTGTAAAGAAAGAGGACATGTTCGTAATAACAATCCTTTTGCATGAGTGTTAACAACAATTGAGTAAGGAGATGAAGAAGATGAATATGTTGATATGCCACCATTATATGAAAGTGGTGAAGAACAGATAGTTGAAGAGATCATCATAAATAATCATGGGGAACAAGGTCTGGAAACACAAGGTAACTTTGTGTCGTTAAGAGTTATAAACTCTCAAATGGATGAAAAAAGGTATAAAGGATTAATATTTTTCATACCTGTTGTCTTATGAAAGATAAGAATTGTTTACTGATTATTGATGGTGATTCTTGTGCGAATACTGTGTCTAATCTTCTTGTTAAATCATTGTCTTTGCTTGTGACTACCTATCCATCATCATATAAACTTACTTGGTTAAATGGTAGTGGTGAGATTATGGTTAACAAAAAATGCACGATTAACTTTAAGATTGGAAAATACCATGATTCTATCTTATGTGATGCTATACCTATGGAAGCTAGTCATATTTTGTTAGGGAGACCTTGGCAGTTTGATCGTAAATCCATAGATGATTCTTACACTAACAAAATTACTATGATTAAGGATAGAATAAGGTATACTTTGGTTCCATTATCTCCAGTGGAAGTTTTAGAGGCACAGAGAAGTATGAAAGTCGACAAAGAGAAGTTTGCGGCTGATGTGCAAATGGCCGACCAAAACCCTAGCCATTGCTTGAAAGAGATCGGCCAAAAGGTGAAAAATGGAGGAAATGTTTTTGATAATTTTGACTGAAAATCAAGGGAGGCCGTTCCAGGTAAGCTAGGTAAGTCTAAGAATGATTTTGATAAGTCGCATAAAGTCCTATCTTTAGATCTTAGTCCTTTGTCATTGATTTACATGATGAGATATGAACTTCCTAACAATTCTGGTAGATTTTTTTATACACTGAATAGGGACATGAATTGTGCTTTTTCTACTCATTCTTATGTGCTTGTCATGCATTTTAAAGAGCTACTTTTCCAGTGAGGATATTTCTATGCATGATCCTCCACGGTTTGCTCAGATGTTACAGGAATTTGAGAATGTCTTTCTGGAAGCCTTACCTATGGGTTTACCACCTTTGTGAGGTATTGAACACCAGATTGACTTGATCCCGGGTTCGGTTATTCCAAAACGTCTAACGCATAAAGCAAACCCTGAGAAGACAAAGGAACTACAACGACAAGTCGAGGAGTTACTCCAAAAAGGTTATGTGTGAGAATCCCAATCTCTTTGTGATGTGCCTATCATTTTAATTCCTAAGAAAGATAAAACTTGGAGTATGTGCATTGATTGTCGTGCTATTAACAAGATTACCATTAAGTATCGCTATCATATCCCTAGGTTAGACGATATGCTTGAAGATTTGAATGGATATGTCCTTTATACTAATATTAATTTTATTCAGGGTTATCATCATATTTGAATTAATGAGGGGGGTGAATGGAAAAGCACATTTAAGACTAAGTTCGGGTTGTATGAATGGATTGTTATGTCTTTCGGTTTAACTAATGCACCTAGTACTTTTATGCAGTTGATGAATCATGTCATGAGAAAGTTTATTGGTCGATTTGTTGTGGTCTATTTTGATGATATATTGATTTATTTTAAGTCGACTGATGAACATATTGAGCATGTTAAAATGGTTCTTATTGCACTCCGTGAGTCTTGTTTGTATGCGAACATCAAGAAGTGCACATTTTGCGCTTCGGAAGTGGTGTTTCTCATTTTTGTGGTCCCTAAGGAGGGCATAAAAGTTGACGAAACCAAAATTGAGGCCATTAAGACCTGGCCGAGACCTACTAATGCCAACCATGTATGTTCTTTTCATGGTTTAGCTAGTTTATATAGACAGTTGGTGTATTATTTCTCATCTATTGCAGTGCCTCTAAATGAACTAGTTAAAAAGGATTTGAATCTTGTTTGGGCTGGGTGTCAAGAGCATGCATTTAATGAATTGAAAATATGATTATGTAATGCTCATGTTCTTGTTTTACCTGATTTTAATGGTACTTTTGAGATTTATTGTGATGCTTCTAGTGTTGGTATTTGTGCTATTTTGATGCAAGTGAATCGACCTATAGCTTACTTCAGTGAAAAGCTAAAGGGCGGCACTCTAAACTATCATGTGCATGATAAAGACTTTTATGCAGTTGTGCATGTATTAGAAACTTGGCAACACTATTTATTGCATAAAGAATTTGTCATTCACAGTAATCATGAATCCTTGAAATATTTGAAGAGTCAGATGAAGTTGAATAAGCGTCATGCAAAATGGTCCAAGTTCATTGAATCTTCTCCTTATGTGTTGCGTTACAAAAATGGGAAGGAAAATGTTGTTGCAGATGCTTTGAGCCATAGACATGTTTTACTTACAGGATTGGAATGCATTATGTTAGGGTTTTCATTCATGCGATAATTATATGCGACTGGTTTTAATTTTTCATCTATTTATGCTGCATGCAAAAATTGTGCTTATGAGAAGTTTTTTTTTGGCATGATGGTTTCTTATTTATGGATAATAGGGTATGTATTCCTCAATGTTCTATGCTTGAATTATTTGTAACAGAAGCTCATTCAGGTGGTTTAATGGGACATTTTGGTGCATTTAAAACTTATAATTTGTTGCGAGAACACTTCTATTGGCCGAAAATGGAACTTGCTATTGGCAGGGTTTGTAGGAATTGTCTTGATTGCTTGAAGGCTAAGTCTAAAACTAAGCCTCATGGCCTTTATACTCCATTACCTATTCCTAGACATCTTTGGGTTGATATTTCTATGGATTTTTCCCCTAGGTTTACCACATTCTCAGTCAGGTAATGATCCTATCTTTGTGGTTGTGGATAGATTTTCAAAAATGGCAGATTTAATTCTTTGTAGGAAGACAGATAATGCAAAGCATGTTGCAAATCTATTTTTGAAGCAAGTAGTTCATTTACATGGCATTCCCGTGTCTATTGTCTCTGATCGCAATGTTAATTTTTTATTCTACTTTTGGAATACATTGTGGCGCAAGTTAGGGACAAAATTACTGTTTTTTACTGCCAGTCATCCTCAAACTGATGGACAAACAAAAGTGACCAATCAAACCCTAAGGGATCTCCTGCGTGCCCTAGTTCAGAAAAACTTGACGGATTGGGAAAATGCATTCCGATTGTAGAGTTTGCTTATACTCACACTATTCATTCTACTACTTCTTTACCTCAATTTGAGATTGTTTATGATTTTTTACCTAATAAACCTCTTGACTTACTTCCTTTGAGTTTTAAACAGGTTAAAAATCTTGATGGAGAAAAGAAAGCCAATTTTGTGAAGAAACTTCATGAGAATGTGCGCATGAAAATTGAACGGAAAAATGCACAGAATAATGATAAAGCTAATCAGGGCCGCAAGTTAATGAGTTTCAACGTGGGAGATTATGTTTGGGTTCATATGTGGAAAGAGAGATTTCCAAATACTCAGAAATCTAAGTTGAGTCCACGTGGAAATGGTCCTTTTGAAGTGTTGGATTGTGTGAACAACAATGCTTACAAGATTGAGTTACCAGATCATTATGGTATTAATGCGACCTTCAATGTTGCTGATTTATCTCCATTTACCTTTGAAGATGATTCCGTTTCGAGGGTGAAACCTTTTGACCACGGAGGGAATGATGGAGACGCCAAGACGACTACCACCATAAATGAAGACATTCCACGACTTGATCAAATATTTAAAGGATATGTATGGGATCCTCTAAGTGACTTGGAGGGACCTATGACTAGGTCAAGGACTAAGCTTAGGGATCCCCTTTATGATGAAGAATTGAAGAAGGAGTCATCATCGACATCTTGGATTTATTGTTCAAGACTGTCGAAGAACTGAAGACATCATGAAGAACACTATACTCTTTTTTCCACTGGGTTTTTTTAATGAGGTAGTGTGATCACTGTAAAATATTCTAAAACTATTTCATTTAGGGTTTTTTAGACTGTAGAGCTCGGCCATGTGGGCTTTAAAGAGCTTATTTTTCGACCAGTCCATTAAGGTTTCAAAAATATTGAGTTTTATTCTGATTAGACTTAGATTTGGTAAGATTAGAGAAGGTAATATTCTTCAAGGTTGCTTCTTGAAGAATTCAACCAGATTACCTTAGATCATCATTTATTTTAGGTATTTTAGTTAGATATGGTTTTAACTTCTTAAAACTACCATAAGTTGATTCAGTTTCCATTTATGATTATGGTTTGGGGTCACACTATAACCCTATAAATAGGGAGGCCTTATAGACGAATTGAACACACTTTTATCAATCAAATATACAACCTTTTGAGTTCATACTCTTTGCTTACGAGCTATTTCATTGTTGCTTAACCCCGAGGGCTAGTTCAGTACCAATTAACCTTGTGATCTGATCCTAATGGCTAGTTAGAGAGCAAGTCGAGATTAGGCGTACCCCGAGGGCTAGACACCTGAATTTCGTGCGAGATAGTGAGGGTTTGTGAGATCCCTTCACTAGATCAAGGATATTAGTTCCGCAATTGTGAGTCTTCACAAGGAGATTCATATCAAATTTCTTATACCAACACTTTAAATATAGTGTTGTGATATCTTTCTATCGACATTGCATGATTTAATTATGTCCAAATTAATGTATGGATAGATGAGTTATTAATTCATTATTAAATGTAATATGGAACATACTATAGTTCTAAATTTATGCCAAAAAATTAATGAATTAATGTAGTTATAGTGAGACGTCAAAACCAACACTAGTGAGGATGGTGTCCTAAAATAATTTTTATTTTAACATTATAATATTTACGTATACATACTCTCTAAATTTACAAATTTAATTTACAATTATTCCACTAAGTGTCTATAATAAAGGCATTATATACACTTTCATAACAAATAAAAAAAACTGCAATTTTGGTTACTGGCTTCTAGACCCTCAACTTCATCTTCTTCAGCAAGACCAAGAATATGCTGTGAAACATAAAAAAAGAATTAAACACCCATATTAACACCAAAAAATATAGCCAACACAAAAAAAACCCGCAATAACTCAAACATGCATTCTTAAATGAATTTTTTGTTTCATCATTAAGCCGTTATAAAAAAAAAGCAGACACAGATCGGCCAAAAGAACTAAAACATGCATTCTTAAAAAACAAATAAATCTAGAATTTGTTTTAGAAAAAGCATAGAACGCAAAAATCCCCCCAAACCCAAACCAAAGTATAGATCGGCCCGAAAAGTAATTTTAAGGTTCATCTCAACATTTAACATGACCCACCATTTCAAATCATAAATTAACATGATGGAATGGTAAACCGAAGCAAATAAATGACTCAACACTCTAAAAAAACCTCATATGCAACAAGAATCAACATATTTTATCGATTTAATCGACCATATTTAACAAGAATAACAAGTAACTAGGCGTTTAAACCAAAACCGACCCCATAAAAATTCAATCCATAGACTATAATGGAGATATAAACACGTTAAATTCAACATTCTTTTAAAAAACAATCGACAAACTTACAAATTCGATAGCGAGAATGGGTTATAAAAAAACAATGCTCACGCAAAAAAACAAAGAAGTAGAATGAAGATCTACTGGAAAATGTTGAGTTTTGAACAAAAGATCACCATAGTATTCAATAATTATTTATTTTAACTTGTTTGCAATAAACGCAGCAACTGAAAACGCTCTCGAAAACGCGATTTCTGAAACTTTCTCTGTCATTCTGCCGGTAACGGTTTTTCCCGTCAGCTTGGTTCAGTGACGGCACTTCAAGTGGCGATGTCGACTGAGATGGAGACATCTATTGCCACCCAGTTCCCCACCAAAACCTTCGCCACAGTAGTCCAAAGCAAAGCTCCACCTCTATCGAAAACACTACCCAGTAACCCAGAGCTCGTTCCCAAATCCCAACACCTAGGGGAACCCTCGTGCTTATATTCAGATGATCAGATAGCTACTCTTTCTGCCCATTATGCGAACGCACTGGTGGGAAAGTTTACAAGAGGCAGACTTTCAATGGAACAATTGGAGCTGGCTTTTAAAACTGTGGGCTTTGAAGGTAAGTACCAACTTGGATCCCTCGATTACAAGCATGTCTTGATTCAATTTGAACACATAAATGATTATCAGAGATGTTGGATGAAATGTGTTTGGAACTTTAATGGCATCTTCCTTAAAATGCTAAAATGGACCCCTGAATTCTCAACTCATAGAGAGTCACCAATAGTTCCTATCTGGTGCACTATCAAGGAGGTTCCCTTATATTATTATAACTCTACCTCTATAGAAGCAATTGGAAATAGTATAGGCAGCTTTATCAAAAACGATCTAGCCATAGATATGCTTACAAGACCATCTGCAATAAAATTCTGTGTTGAAATAGATCTCCAAAAACCACTTAGTAGTTACATCAAGCTGGGTTCTGTGACTAATAACAGGAAATATCAAATTGAATATGAGGACATCCCTCTTTACTGTGATCATTGTGCAAAATTAGGCCATTCTCTGACTCAATGTAAAGCTATTTTTCAGAATGCCAGTGTTAGGACTCAAGATGCTAATTTAGATCACAGTTTACCCCAGCAGCAATGGCAGGCTACAGGAAAGAAATTTGAGAAACCTCCTCTTATCCTAGTTTCAACGGATGACCAATCCCTCTCTGAGAAAGATAATGCTACTCAGAAAGAAGCCTCTAATGAACTGAATGTCACACTTCCTCCCAATTTCCCTTTGGTAGCTAATCAGAATTTGATGTGCTCTTCCAGCAATATTAGTGAGTCTCCAGATAACTCAATAAGTAGGCTGATGAAGGATACAACAATTTCCAAACCAACCTTATCGGCTTATGCTAAGAATGATATTCAAATTGGCTCTGTGTCAATATCTATGTACAACCCTAACCATAAAAACTCACTCTCTCAGCCAGGGAAGTTGGCAAATAGGTTTTCTGTTTTGCAGATTCCTGAAAGTGCTAAGGAAAAAGAAGTGCAAGCTGAGACATCCGAACCTATGGAGGAGATAATGTCTGAACATCAAAATCCTTCGAGCTCTCCCCTTATAGGTAATATCCAAGGTAAGTCCAAATCCAAAAAAAACAATTATGTAAGCCAGTTAAACAAAATGATGCTTAGATCATCAACAAAAAGTAATAAATCATGTGAACAATGATAGCAAATCTCAGTGTCAATTTTTTAGTGTGGAATCTTAGATGTATGGACACTTCAATGCTTAGGTTGACTAATTTGTGTAAACTTAAGAAGATCCAACTGTTGTGCATTATTGAACCTATGCACGATAATTCTCAATGTGAAGCTTATATGGAGAAACTCTCTTTCACACACAATTTGACTCTGCCTAATGGGAAAATTTGGCTTATGTGGTCTAATTCTTTTTCTATCTCGTTGCTATCCTTTCATGAACAGTTTATGCATGTTTCTATTTCACATCAATCTGCTAATCTATTTGTGGAGGCAGTTTTTATATATGCTCTTAGAGATAGAGAAGGTAGGAAGGTTTTATGGTCTGAACTTCAGTCTATCCCGAAGGGTGACACTATCTTTATAGGAGATTTTAACTCAATAACTTCATTAACGGAGTATAGAGGTCCCAGTTCTCCGGCCTTAGGAAGTATTAGGGATTTTAATTCCTGGATTACCTCAAATGGAATTCAAGAAATCAACACGGTAGGAAATCTTTTTACATGGTGTAATTCTAGGTTAAGGAACCCTACCTCTAAAAGACTTGATAGAGGCCTGAGCACAATTTCTTGGAACACCAAATTTCCATCTTCTTCTATCCAAATTTTAAATAGACAGACTTCTGATCATGCTCCCCTTCTCCTTTAGGTTTCCAATCTGACCTCTTCCAATCCTAAGCCTTTTAGGTTTATTGATGCCTGGTTTCAAAGACATGAATTTATTGGTGTGATAAGTGACAGTTGGGAATCTCCTATAACTGGAACTGGAATGTTAAGGTTTTATCTTAAATTGGTCAGACTTAAAAAAGTACTAAAATGTTGGAATAGAGATAAATTTGGAAACATTGATCTTAATGTCAAAAAGGCTGAGGAAGATCTAAGAATTCAGGAAGTGAACTATGATCTAAACTCTTCTTCCTCTGAGCGTGTTAAACTAAACGAAAAGAATGCTCTACTCCTTAAGGTACTTAAGGAAAAAGAGAAATACTGGAAACAGAAGGCAAGACTAAGATGGCATAAGCTTGGGGATAATAACACATCATTTTTTCACAAGGTGGTGCAAGAAAGAAACTGTAAACTGCAGATAACCAAAATAAAAAATGCGGCAGGTCAGTGGATAAATTCTAAGTTAGATATTCAAAAGGAAGCAATTGACTATTTTTCAGACTTACTAACTGAACCTGATTTAGTCTCAGATGATACCTATTACTCTCATGTTTTAAGTCAGATTCTTGGTATTATAAAGGATAATGATAATCATGCTCTATCTAGGCCAGTATCAGAGTTAGAACTGGAAGGTGTTATCAAGAGTTTAAATAAGACAAACAGTCCTGGGCCGGATGGTTTTTCACCTAAGTTTTATACTAAATGTTGGCCTATAATTAAACTGGATTTGATGGATGTTGTTAATGAGTTTATTGCTGGTGCTGAAATTCCTAGGGGAATCTCCAGTACTTGGATTACACTCATACCTAAAAAACCAACACCATGTTCATTTGATGATTTCAGACCAATTAGTTTATCAAATGTGTTGAATAAGATTTGTTCTAAAGTGCTAATGGAGAGATTGAAACCTCACATGGAAAACCTGATATCCCCAAATCAAACAACATTTATGAAAAACAGGGATATATCGGATAATATTCTGTATCTACAAGAAATGATCAGATTTTTAGATAAGAAACACAGAATCTCGAATTGCATTCTTAAATTGGATCTTAGGAAAGCTTTTGACAGAATTAGATGGAAGTTTCTCTATCAGATCCTGACTAGGTTTGGGTTTGGGGGTAATTTTTTAAAAGCTATTGTGAATAATCTGTCACAGGCTTATTTTTCAGTACTTATTAATGGAAATCCAGTTGGGTTTTTCAAAGTAACAAGGGGAATAAAACAAGGTGATCCTCTATCTCCCTTTCTCTTTAATTTATTCTCAGAAGCTTTTTCTAGGAGCTTATCATTTATCTTTCTGAATAGAAGTTTAGCTGCATATCAGATTCCTGGATCAATTCCTGCAGCTTCTCATTTGATGTATGCGGATGATACGATAATATTTATGCAAGCTTCTAAGCCTAATCTTATTAAGATCAAAGCCTTTCTTGAAATGTTTGAGTATACCTCGGGACAAAAGTTTAACTTTGAAAAATCTGACTTTTACCTAAGTAGAAAGGCAACAATGACTAAGATGAACCAGGTGAAAGCAATATTAAAAATGAAAAAAAGGCTCATTCCCCTTTAAATACCTAGGGTCTCCTATTTTTAGAGGAAGAACTTTACATAGGTACTTTTTCCCCCTCTTGGCCAATGTTGATCTTAAACTACAAAAATGGAAAAATAAATGGCTTAGTTCAGGGGGGAAAATGATCTTAATCCAATCATGTTTATACTCAATTCCTCAGCATATATGGATGGTAACAAATCCCCCAAAAGGAATCATTAAAATATTTGAGAAAAAACTGGCTCATTTCTTTTGGGGACAATCAGAGGGAAAAAAGAATAGGGTTTGGAAAAGATGGGAAGAAATTGCAAAACCTATAAATATGGATGGTTTAGGTTTTAGATCGGTTAAAGCCATTGTTGACTCTTGTTCGGCTAAACTGTGGTGGAAAAATCAATTAGGTACCTCTTTGTGGTCTAAACTTTTATGGTCTCTTCCTACATCACATAGAAAATCAGTCACATGGAAGAGAATCTGTTACATTAACTCCTTTGCTGAAAACAACTCTTCCATCATTCATGGAAATGGAAAGATTAATTTTTGGACTGCCAATTGGTGTCCACAGGGACCTTTGTTGGATCATGTTCCTGAAAGTATATCTGATGCTTTGGCTGATATTTCTGTGGCAGATTTTATAGCCAACAAACATAGTATCTTAAATCAAATTTCATCTTTTCTGAAACATGATACCTTGCTATTTCTACAGGGTGCAGAACTTACACATGGGAGGGATGATAGACTGATTTGGAAGCCAGAACCTTCGGGTAATTTTACATTTAAGTCAACCTATAGGTCTCTCGCTCAATTAACAGGTAATTCTCCCGCTACTAAGTATTTATGGAATCCCCTTCTTCCTAAAAGATCTCCATCTTTGTTTGAAAACTGTTACATGCTTTCCTCCCTTTTGATGATGTACTCATAACATGTGGTTTTAGTTTAGCTTCTAAGTGTCCTGTTTGTTGTGAGTCGGATTCTATCCAACATTACTTCATTTCCTGTTCTCTGGCCCAATCTGTCTGGGCTAATCTGACCTCCTCCATTCAGTTCAATCTTAATGCTTTACATTCCATCCCTCAAATATTCTATCTATTCTGGAACTGTCTTGATTTTCCAAAGTTTTA
This sequence comes from Rubia yunnanensis, assembly GCA_037428765.1. NCBI lineage: Eukaryota > Viridiplantae > Streptophyta > Magnoliopsida > Gentianales > Rubiaceae > Rubia > Rubia yunnanensis. Next base: position 16,698,584 of record CM075070.1, read on the forward strand.
CCAAATATATTGTATGATTCTACCCTCTGTGCTGTGCTGGAGTCTATGGAAAGCTAGGAATAGTTACTTATATGATCACAAGCCTTTTTCAATGTCTCTAATCTGTAATGAGGTTGAAGTACTGATTAAATTGTCACTAAGTGGGTGCCCTCCAAAGTTATTATCTACTAACTCAATCCCTCAATCTTTTAAGCATCTCATCCCTTTGTTTAGACCTCCCCCAAAGCCAAACACAATGAGAGTTTTCTGGGATAAGCCTAAGCCTGGATTTATTAAAATTAATGTAGATGCATCCTGGTCTTCTGATAAAGCTGCAGTTGGTCTTATAGCTAGGAATAGTTTAGGCCAACCTATCATGATTAGTTCGGCATCTATTTCTGCTGTTTCTCCTTTACATGCTGAAATAGAAGCAATCTTGTTTGTGTGTAATACTTTCAACCATCTTGATCATACCTTCATTATAGAATCTGATTCTAAACTTGCAGTTGAGATGATTCATGATCCTTATGTTGCACAATGGCAACTTTTTGATCTGGTTTTTAATTTAAAATCATTGCTTGGGAGAGCTGAAATAGTTCATGTTTATAGGGAGTGTAACTCTGTAGCTCACGCTATTGCGAAATACCATTTTCATCATAACCAATGCCTGAATATGACCAATGTTACACCAGATATCAGGGGATTAATCTCTTTGGATAGAGGAAATGTTCCTTATATTCGAGTCTCTAAGAATTTCAGGGTTTAGGAATAGATACTGCTAAATACGTGTGTTCTCTGATTCTGTTTCTGCAGGGTTTGGGGCAATTTGGCACTTCTACTGGAGAATGGATGTCGCATCTGAAGCACTCACCTACAGTTTTCCGTGTTGCCAATCTCAGGCCAGTTTCAGTGCTGGCATCTCCTAGCCTCCTGAAGTATCTCTCACATTTTAGAGAAGGGATGAATTGGGATCCCTCTCCCGTCCTGCATCTCCACTGTCTATATCGACTATTACTTTGGCATAAAGGCAAGGTTTTTGGAACTGATCCTTCACTAGTCTTAGGATTCTGATTATCTTATCTTCATTTAGCTTTCATTTGGGTATTCATCTCAGTTGAGTAGACTCTATCATTCTGTGTGTGAAGTTGCCTGGCCATTTGAGGGGATTAACACGCGGGGTGGAGATTCTCTCACTTGGATCGCAACTTCGACACCTATCTTTGGATAGTTGTTTTCACATTATTTAGTATACATTTCTAGGTCTTTTGGAGGCAACTCGGTTGCTTCAATACTCACCCAGAATCAATCCGTATATAATGTATTATCTACTCTTTTGTTACAAGGCTTGGGGAACCTCTAATATATTCTCCCCCACCTTCGGGTATTTTCATTAAAAAAAAAGAGTTTTGAACAAAAGAGAGAGAAAATCGAAGATGATAAGAAACACGAAAAGGGGGAAACGATTGTGAGAGGATAGGGGGAGAGTGAATAATTGGTGTTGAGAGAGAGAACGAAATAATTGGGGAGAGTGAAATTAATCTCATGTGTGTGCTGGGAAGAGTGAAAGTTTACTTTATACAACAAATGCCAAGAAATTTCTTCCAATTTCAAGGGCATAGTGGGGATTTTTGGGATGGTTACCTGGGCTATTTTTGGGTTATTTCCGCTTGTGTAATTTAGGGTGAGACAACCCAAAATGGATAATTTAAACTAGGATGGAGGAATTATAGTGTTTAACAAAAACAAATTAACCGTACAAAGAAACGTAAAAGAATACTACAAATAAGTTACCACTTTAACCTAGAGAAGAAAAAGTAATTTTAAAAACAAAAGATCAATTTATCATAGAGAAAACTTGAGAAAAAGATAAAGTTTGGACAAAGATGAAATGTTGATAATTAAAATGGATATTTGTTTTTCCACCGTGGCTTCCAACCTAAACTCTTCTAGTATTTTGAGTACGTGTGGATTAGACCTGGTAAACGGGTCTCTTTGGCCGGATATGGGTGAGATCCAATCGGTTCGGGTATAATTCGGTAGATTGTTTTATCTTCGAGTATCGGGTTTTGATCGGGTGTGTTCAGGTTCGGATGTCTTTCGGTAGTTTTGAAAAATATCTGAACGGGTTGGGTTTGGTTCTAGTTGTTTCAATTTCAATACAATTCAAGTATCATTTTTTTGGATCGGGTTCGGATCAAATTTGGTTCAGGTCGTTTTGGTTACATGTATAATTCGGTTTTACATTTTTTTAATCAGGTTTAGGTCGGGTTTGGTTTGAGTCAGTTTGGTTTTGGTACTTTTCGGGTACATTCTCTTTCAGGTCGGGTTTGGTTGGATTCCAATATATTCAATCCGGGTCTTGTTCAAATAAATATGGCAAATTGTCATTATAATGAACATAAAATTTTAATATATTAATTTTGTAAAAATACCTTCGCTGAACTAATCTATTATATATATATATATATATATAATTTTATTAGTCACATTTTTAATGTATACTTTCAATTTTTTGAGATGAAAAATTATTTCTCTTGTAAAGAACATGAAATTTATGCAAACATTGATCTGTATACGTTACCGTATAAAGATTATACTAGTATGTAAGAACAAAATAGAATAGTTTGTATTTAATTTTTTTTTCTATTTTATGTTGTCGATCATAAGTGTAAAGTCAAGGAATTATTTAATTGGTAATTTTGTGTTAAGTATTTGTGAACTGATATATAGACCATGTTGGAACATGGTGCTGAAGCAGAACTGGAGCAGGTTTTACGCCAAAGGTTTTAACGAAATTCAAGCCGATATATTGAAGTATTTTGAAATTTATGGTAATTGTATATTTGGCTATATATTAGGCGTGTGAAGCATAATTGGTTTTATGGAAAATCCCTACTTATATGGAGAAGATTTATTCGAATATATGGGATAGATTGAGATAAGGTAAATCCCTTTATTTATGGGATTTGGATATGCTTCAACAATCAGCTTTGGAATAGGAATATTACGGAGATAATCAAGAATATTCAGATCTGATTCATGGATATAAATATGGGACAAACACGGCTGCATACTTACGATTTTACAGAGCAAAATCTGCACCCAGATTTTGAGATCTTACGAAACTTGCAAGAGCCAATATACTGTGTTCCAACACTGTCCTGTCGCACTAAGTTCAGAATCGTATACCTTAATTCCTCGGGAGGAGGAGATCCTGCGTCGACGGAGTTCGAGGTCAGAGGGAGTCTGATCAAGGCGGATCGGTAGCTAGGGGAGCTAGCAGAGTCCACACGTCATAGTTAGTAAAGATAAGTATTTTGTAAACTGTACTTTGTACTGTATCTTTCTAATTAGTGGATTCATTCTGAACTGGGCCAGGCCCCGCAGATTTAGGTGGTTTACACCGAACTGCGTAACCAAGTTGTGTGTCTTTTACGTTTTACGTTATTTTACACTTGGTTAAACTAAGCATGTTGGAACACACTAGTAAGTACTAGAAAAAGTGGTAAAACCAAATTTCAATTGGTATCAGAGCTGAGTCACTTATTGTTCCCTTGGTTGTTTCAAGGAAAGTGAGATCCGGTTTTACCATGACGACAAGAGAAGGAGCTTCAGTCTCTCGACCACCACTGTTGGAAGGAAACAACTACAACTATTGGAAGGCACGTATGAGGGTCTTTATTAATTCACTGGATGAACTGGCGTGGTTTTATGTTGAGAATGAATGGAATCATCCTACAGAAGATGCTAACACAAGTTCTAAGGCTGTGGAAGGGGAGTCGAGTCAAAAACCCAAAGACAAAGCTAAGTGGACTCCAGATGATCTTAAAGAATCACTAGCAAATTCGAAGGCCCTGAATGCAATCTTCACTGCTGTTGATGAAAATCAGTTCAAGCTTATATCTACATGTCACCAGGCAAAGAAAGCATGGGATATTTTACAAACTGTTCATGAAGGAACCAGTCGGGTGCGGGAATCTAAACTACAGATGCTGGCTACCAAGTTTGAAGAACTAAAAATGGAGGAGGATGACACCATTGCTACATTCAATGGAAAGTTCAGAGATATATCCAACATGGCCTATCAACTGGGAAAGGTTTACAAGGAAACTAAGCTAGTGAAAAAGACATTGCGATCTCTTCCCGAAAGATTTGTAATGAAAGTAGCAGCAATAGAGGAAGCAAGAGACGTAGCCACTATGAGCCTAGATGAACTGATGGGTTCGCTACAAACTTATGAGATGACATTCCAGCAATCTACCAAAAGAATCTCCAAGGATTTATCGTTCAAAGTTTCTCCGGTCAAGGCAAGTCATGAGTCTGATAGCGATGATGAGTTTGAAAAACTGGCACTTATTACAAAGAATTTCTCAAAGATGCTGAAGAAGGTGGTTAACAAGAAATCTCAGGAGAGGTTTGGTGGAAACAGACAAAAGCCACTAGATTCGAACAATAATCGTGGAATGAGATTTGAACAAGGAAATATGCAGTTCGGGAGGAATCAGAACAACGAACCAAAACAGCCTGGACAAATTCAATGCAGAGAATGTGAAGGATTTGGTCATATTCAGGCTGAATGTGCTAACACCCGCAAGAAACAAGGAAGATCATATGTCACCTCTTGGAGTGATGATGAAGATAATGAAAAGGACGAAGAAGAACTTACGAGTAATTACGTAGCTTTTGGAGCAAAGGTACATGATACATCAGAAGGTCAGTGTTCCAGCACACATTGAACAAAGGTAAGGCTGTATGTTCCAACAAGAATCTGGACGATGCTCGTAGTGATGAAGATGATCTATCTGTAAGAGATGAAGAGATCTATAGCACATACGAACAAATGTATGCTATGTGGGTTCAAGTAGCTGACAAGAACAAAGAGTTGAATGAAGAAAAAGGAAAGCTAATTGAAAGTGAAAAGGAACTATGATCCACTGTTACAGAACTTGAAAAGCAAAATGAAGAACTGAGTCAGAAATTGATAGCAGCAGTCAAGAGAGCTGAGATGTCTGAAGCAGCTATCTCTAAATTAAATTCTGGGAGAGCAAAGCTTGATGATATTCTGGATATGGGAAGAACCGTTGGTGATAGACACGAGATTGGATACAGGGAAGAAATAAAGACTGAAGTCCTTGAAAAACCAGTTACTCTCAAAGCTAGGATTCGAGAAGTAAAACGGAAGTATGGAAAGCCATATCAAAGAAAGCCTCTAATCTACGGATACTGTACATACCAAGGTCATGCTGAACATCAGTGTAAAAAACTGATCAGAGATCAAATGACTGGAAGACAACTGTGTTCCAACACAGTCGATACTCATACAAAAATCAGGAAGGTATGGGTTATTAAAAGGTCCAGTAAGTGTCTGGTGGCACACACTTCTTTATCAGCCTATGCCAGTGATTCTTGGTACTTTGACAGTGGTTGTTCTCGCCACAGGACTGGGACTCCAAAATACCTTACAAACATTACTCCATATGATGGCGGATATGTAACTTTTGGTGATGGAAAAAGAAGCAGAGTAATTGGCAAAGGCGAATTAAAGATTGAAGGGTTTCCAGTACTCACAAGTGTACTGTTTGTTGAAGATCTAAAAGCAAACTTGCTTAGTATAAGCCAGCTGTGTGACGACAACATGATAGTGGAATTTCAGAAGGACAAGTGTGTAGTGAAGCATGGTGAAAACAAGGTTCTTTCTGGAATACGATCTTCAGAAAATTGTTACTTGTTGGAACAAGAAGTTCGATGCATGCTTTCAAAGCAGGATGAAGGAATTCTCTGGCACAGGAAGCTTGGACACATCAACTATAAAACACTGGTGAAAATTGCTAATATGAAAGCTGTACGAGGAATGCTAATCTTGACTAGCAAGGATGAAATTGTGTGCGGACCATGTCAGCAAGGTAAACAAACTCGTTCTCCTCATTCTTCAGTTCAGTTTATTACTACTTCTAGAAATCTGGAATTGCTACATATGGACTTAATGGGACCAGTTAATACACCTAGCATAGGAGGAAAGAAATATATTTTTGTGTGTGTTGATGACTTCTCCAGATTTACTTGGGTAGCCTTCTTGAAAGAAAAATCTGATACGATTAAGGTATTTTGAAGCCTTGTAGTAAAGTTACAAACTGAAAAGGGAAGTCCTGTAGGAAAGATAATCCGAATTCGAAGTGATCATAGCAGAGAGTTTGAAAATGAACAATTCAGTTCCTTCTGTAATGAGCTAGGAATCCAACATGAGTTTTCGGATCCTATCACTCCTTAACAGAATGGCATTGTTGAAAGAAAGAACAGAACCTTACAGGAGATGGCTCGAGTTATATTGGCAGAAAAGGATGTTCATAAGAAATGGTGGGCAGAGGCGATCAATACCGGGTGCTATACAATCAACCGAGTGTATCTTCGTCCATTCACTGACAAGACAGCCTATGAGATCTGGAAGGGCAGGAAACCAAACGTCTCGTATTTTCATGTGTTCGGAAGTACATGCTATATTCTCAGAGATAGAGAACAGTTGGTAAAATTCGATAATCGAAGTGATCCAGGAATATTTCTCGGGTATTCCATCAACAGCCATGCCTATAGAGTTTTTAATCATCGAACCAACACTCTCATGGAATCCATAAATGTTATTGTGGATGATTCAGAAAAGGAACAACCTCCAGAATTTGTAGAGGAAGAATCTGCCAACACTCATGTTCCAACACAGTCTCAACTTTCAGACAAAGCAAAGTCTTCAGCAGATTCTACTGAACCAAATGATCACCAGAACCCTAACTCTACTGAAGATGGCCATGTTCCAACACACAACCATGTTCCAACACAGTCATCTCCTACTGACGACCATGTTCCAACACTCGATCAATCTGGCTCCACCATGAGAAGTACTCGATCAGTGCCTCGAGTTGATTACCGACGACTGGCTGGTCTACACTATTTTGTTTCTCTGATTGAGCCCAAGAACTATAAAGAAGCCTTACTTGATGAATATTGGATTGCTGCAATGCAAGTGAACTCGGTCAGTTTACCAGGAATGATGTTTGGTATCTTACTCCCCGTCCCAAAGGCATTAATGTCATTGGTACGAAATGGATCTTCAAGAACAAGTCCGATGCAGATGGCTTAGTCACCAGAAACAAAGCCAGACTTGTTGCTCAAGGATATACTCAAGCCAAAGGTGTTGACTTTGATGAAACCTTTGCACCTGTTGCCAGGTTAGAATCTATTCGTATTCTACTAGCTATTGCCTGCTCTTTGAACTTTACTTTGTATCAAATGGATGTTAAGAGTGCGTTTTTAAATGGAGTGGTGAATGAGGAAGTTTATGTGGAACAACCTAAAGGTTTTGAAGATCCCCATTATCCGCATCATGTATATCGTCTCAAGAAGGCCTTATACGGACTAAAGCAGGCACCTCGAGCATGGTATGAATGACTTACTACCTTTCTACTTCAGAAAGGTTATCGTCGAGGGGGAGTAGATCGCACTTTATTTATGCTTGACAAGTCCTCAAAGTTTCTAATTGCTCAAATATATGTTGATGACATAGTATTTGGCTCCACTTCACCATCTATGGTACAAGAGTTTGTCACCACAATGCAATATGAATTTGAAATGAGCATGGTTGGAGAATTGACCTACTTTCTGGGATTACAAGTCAAACAAGGATGGAATGGTCTATTCATCAATCAAAGTAAGTATGCTTTGAACTTGATTAAGAAATTCGGACTCAGTAGTGCTCGTGCAGTTCGAACTCCTATGGGAGTTTCTGATAAACTAGTGAAAGATGAAAAAGGAGTTTCAGTCGATCAGAAGTTATATAGAGGCATGATTGGGAGCTTATTGTATTTAACTGCAAGCAGACCAGATATATGTTTCAGTGTTGGAATATGTGCAAGGTTTCAAGCTGATCCTAAGGAATCTCATCTTACTGCAGTAAAAAGGGTTATTCGATATGTAAGTGGAACTTCAGAATATGGTGTCTGGTATTCTAAGAATCAAGATTCAGAGTTGATTGGGTACAGTGATTCCGATTGGGCTGGTAATGCTGATGATCGAAAAAGTACTACAGGTGGATGTTTCTTTATAGGAACAAATTTGGTGTCTTGGTATAGCAAAAAATAGAATTCAATCTCTCTGTCTACTGCGGAAGCAGAGTATCTTGCAGCAGGGAGCTGTTGTGCACAACTGCTATGGATGAAACAAATGTTGAAGGATTATGGAATTCATCAAGAACCTTTGAAGATTTTATGTGACAATACAAATGCCATTGATATTTCAAAGAATTCAGTTCAACACTCAAGAACCAAACATATTGACATAAGGCATCATTTTATTCGAGATTTGGTGGAAAGAAAAGAAGTGGAAGTGGTCTATGTTCCAACACACGAGCAGTTTGCTGATATATTTACAAAGCCACTTGATGCCACCACTTTCGAGAGCCTTCGACAACACTTAGGTGTTTGTCAAATCGGAGGTAACTTTTACCCTGATCAGTTTTTCGTGTAAATAATTTGTGTTTCTATTATTTATTTTTAAAAAAAATTAGAAAAAAAAGGGAGTGTTGGAAGGAGTAGTTAAGTAAGGAGTGTTGGAAGTTAAAACAGGAATAACTTGTTGATGGGACAAGAAGAGGAAAGGATATCATTACAATTTTTGGGAAATATAAAAAGGTTCTTCGCGGGAAAAGAGGCGAGGATATGAGGAATTGAAAGTTGATCCAAATTCTAAAACCCCTTTTGTATTCTATCCCTCTCGGCCCGAACTCTTGTTCTCCAAAACCTTGCCAAAACTGTTCTTTTGCTCTCACGAAACTCTCCTGTTATCAAAGAAAGAATGGCAACCACAAGCACTCCTAGTTTTGAAGCACAGGAGTCAGATAATGGTGTAGAAAACACAGAAAGGAAGGAATCTGGCGGCAATGTCGGCGAAGATATTCACGAAGCCGAGAACAGGGGTCCATATGGAAAGGTGTCCGGCCCAGATCCTCCCCTGATAGAGATTAATGGTATGAAATTTAGATCTTTTGATGATATTTTTGAATGGTTGCAAGCAAATAGAGCTTATGTTGATCTTAGCAAAATCAGAAGCATAGATAAAGAGTTGGAAGTTATGCATGTGAAAGTTAAGGAGATTGTGTCTGGTCACTTTACTGATGTCTGGGATATTGAGTATAAGACTGTGAAGTATCTGAGAGGGATGTACGGTCAGCTGAATGGTAAAGGGAAAGACAAATTTCATATTTTCTGTCGTATGACTGCTCATAGTTATGTGTGGATAAGAGAAATTAATGAGGAACAAGCTGTTGGGATGAAGACAGTAAGGTATGGAGACAAGCTACATGTTGGATTTTATGATGAGGAGAATGCAAAGAGGATGGAGAAATTGAGAGAACCAGTGATTATTGAACTGTCTGATGATGATGACAGTGTTCCAACACAGGAGGAAGAATCTGTGTATATGGAGGAAGAATCTGATGCTGATATGGGGGGTACACAGGGTGAAGAGGTTCAAGAAGAGTTGAATGATGGAGCCCCTGATCAATCTGATGATGAAGGGAATCAGGAGAATGAAGAAGCTGAAGAAGATCTGCCAGATCAAGGTGTTGAGTCAGAAGAAGAACAGGTTGGAAGAGCTAACAGTGCTCCAACACAAGGTGCCCCAGATCTGACATACTCCAGTGACGAGCTTCTGGATGAATTTTTCCAGAAGGAAAAAGGGAAAAGAAAGGTTGGCCCTGCTATCGAGACTGGTGTAGCAAAAAGAAGTAAGAAGAGACATGATAGCAAGCCGAGGAAGGCTCTGCCACCCCATCTGTCAATCAGGCTTTTTCTGCAGTTTATTTTGACAAGAAGGGAGCTGAGATGGAAGATTTCTTCTCTGAGAAGAAGTTTATTGCTGAGAGACCCTTGGACTTGAAGGCTTATCAGGAGAGTGGGTTCACAACTTTCCTAAAGGCAATGGGGATAATGAAGGCGGCCACAATTCAAAGGCAATTCAATCGACAGGTGGTTCTCGAGGTATATGCTAATCTCATGCCTGAGAATCTAGATATTTCTTCTCCGTGGTTCGGTAGAGTATATGTTCGGGGAAAGATGGTAGAACTGTCTACTACTAGAATCAATATGTTATTTGGGCTGAAAACTCCGGAGATAGGGGGAGTGTTTCCGGATGATTTGGAGATGACTGGTGATGAAATTTTGGCTGTGATTTCTGGAGGATATAAGAAGAAGTGGCCGACAGTAGGATATTCGCAAGCATCATGCTTGACCTCCAGATTCTTCGGGCTGTATCAGATAGCTATTCACTGCTGGTTACCATCTAGCAATACTACTGCATTGACCAGGGAAATGGCCAAACTACTCTACTGTGTTGGAACACAGCAGGAAATAAATCTAGGGTTATTAATTCAGCAACATCTGGTTCGACAAGCCACAGCTCCTAAGGTGAATGATGCTGTAATATACCTATGTCTGATCTTAGCGTTAGCCAAAAGTGCAAAGGTGAAGGGGAAGGCCTCTGACGCGATCATTGATACGGAGTTCTTGCGGCCTAACAAGAAGACCTTCGGACTCCGTCATGTGCATGATCTTCCTTGGACAGCTTTGGGGTCAACCTCCTCATCAGCAACAGCAGACAAGAAGACTCGATTGATGGCTATTAATGCTAGACTTGGAGCTGTAGGGATTCAGATTGCTTCATTACAAGCAGAGCAAGCACGGTTGGAGGAAGAGAAGTCAAATCTGGAAGGTTGATTAATTAAGGGGGAGTTTTAAAGACTGGATTTCATTTTTCATCATTTTGTGTTGAAGTCCCTTTGGCCTATGTGTGGTCCCAGGGGGAGTAATTTCGGATATTTGGTTTCAATTTGGTTGTAATTTCTGGAATTTTGGATTTTGGTTTTCTGCTTTCATTATGTGAATTCTGGTATTCTGTGCTCAGTGTATGACTTTGATTCTGTGCTGCAAGTCCAAAATATTATGGGTCCACAAAAATGCCAAAGGGGGAGATTGTAAAGTCAAGGAATTTATTTTATTGGCAATTGTGTGTAAATTGTTTTTGAACTGATAAACAGACCATGTTGGAACAGGGTGCTGCAGCAGAATTCACGCCATGGAGTTTAATGGAATTCAAGCCGAAATATTGACGTGTTTTAGAATTTATGGTATCTGTATATTTGGCTATATATTGGGCGTGAGAAGCATATCTGATTCATGGAAAAATCCCTACTTATAAGGAGAAGATTCATTCGAATATATGGGAGAGTTTGAGATAAGGTAAATCCCTTTATTTATGGGATTTGGATATGCTTCAACAATCAGATTTGGAATAGGAATATTATGGAGATAATCAAGAATATTCAGATCTAATTCGTGGATATAAATATGGGACAAACATGGCTGCATAACTAACGATTTTACAGAGCAAAATCTGCACCCAGATTTTGAGATCTTATGAAACTTGCAAGAGCCAATATACTGTGTTCCAACACTGTCCTGCTGCACTAAGTTCAGAGTCGCATACCTTAATTCCTTGGGAGGAGGAGATCCTGCGCCGACGAAGTTCGAGATCAGAGGGAGTCTGATCAAGGCGGATCGGTAGCTAGGGGAGCTAGTAGAGCCCACACGTAATAGTTAGTAAAGATAAGTATTTTGTAAACTATACTCTGTACTGTATCTTTCTAATTAGTGGATTCATTCTGAACTGGGCCAGGCCCCGCAGATGTAGGTGGTTTACACCGAACTGCGTAATCAAGTTGTGTGTCTTTTACGTTTTATGTTATTTTACACTTGGTTAAAATAAGCATGTTAGAACACACTAGTAAGTACTAGAAAAAGTGGTAAAACCAAATTTCACAACTTTCTTTACAAAGAAAGTATCAAAAGAAAGAGCCGGGCCATCTACTTGTAGTCCTCCTCCAATTCAAGCAAATTTCCAAGCGGAAGTACATGTTGAAACTTGTTCAAATCCTATGGTTGAGAGTCATCTACGTGAAGGAAGCTTAAAGACCACAAGCTACAATTATTCACCATTTTCGAGTTGATGTTTTTATGAGTGTACTTGATTTACTCTTGACAGAACTTGGGGATCGATTCCCAGAGGTAACAAAGAGAATAATTATATGTATGTCTTGTTTTCATCCTGATAATCGGGTTTCATTTTTTGACAAGAGTAAATTAGTTGAACTTGCTCAATTCTATCCTAGTGAATTTCCAAGTACTGAACTAGTACAACTTGAATTCTCACTTGAAAATTTTGTTACAAGTCTTAGAGATGATGAGATGTTTTGGAATTTGAAGACCCTTAGTGAGCTTTCCACTAAACTTGTTGAGACTCGGAAGTATGAAACCTTTTCGAATACGTACTTGCTTCTAAAGTTGGTGTTGCTTCTTCCCGTGGCGGCTGCAACTGTTGAAACAATATTTTCTGCCATGTCAATTGTGGAAAATAGATTGCGGAATAGTATGGGAGTTAAACTTTTGAATGATTGTTTAGTTACCTATCTTGGAAAATGTTTGTTCTTGAATGTTGGCATGAATGATCTTGTAGTTAAATTTTAAAATATAAAAACTCGACGTGAGCAAATTTAATAAATCAGTTGCATGACATTATTTGAATTGATTGTATTATTTAATTTTATTTGTTTATTAAATGATGACCCACCAAAATTAATTTCATAGATCCTCGTCAATCAAAGGCTAGCAATCTAAATTATAACTATTTTTATATATAATTTGAGGGGAAAAATTCCAACAAATGGTTTCCAGTAGTAACTTTTGTGGTTGATTGGAGGAAACATGCTTGCAGCTGTACAGTTCATAAATGTGAACATGTGAAATACAGAATTTCTCAGATTTATGCTTCTCAGTTCTCGCTCTTTCGTGGTCTGTCTATTTGATGTACACAAAATTAAAGATTTAAACCTATATTCAATAGCAGTCCTCTAATTCAATAACATCTACTACTTCTGTCCCATTTTAAGTTGTATATTTTGACTTTCAAGAGTTGATTAAGAAAAATGTTTGATGTTTATCTTTGTGTCCGTCTCTTGAAAGACCAAGGTTTAAAGTGCAAATTAGACCAAGGTTTAAAGTGCAAATTAGAAGAAATGAAGATAAAATTTTCAGGTTGTATGAATCGGGTTATAAACTTTATAACTACTACACGTATAATAAATTTATAATATTGCAACTAAGACCTTTTACCTTTTATTATTTCGATTAAATCTCATCTTTCCATAAGTCTATGGAAAGACGGTCTTTCCCAAAACTTTGCCTATATCTTTTATGAAGGATAATTAAAACCTATATTCAATAGCAGTCATCTATTTCAATAACATCTACTACTTCTGTCTCATTTCAATTTGCACATTTTGAACTGTTGACTAAAAAATGTTTGATGTATATCTTTTATTAAGGACAATTAAAACTCGTGAAAAGTTAATATTTTGAAAATATATGTTATAAGAAATCTAAAAAGGTATCACGCAATAATATTTATACTTATACACTAATTCGATTTTGACAAAGTCTTGTGCGAGACAGTCTTGCAGTAAGATCAAGGATTAAATTATTAAGAATGTAGTATGAGGTTTCAAATTGAAGCTTTAAAAGTTCAGGGGTTGGATGTGTAATTTCATTAATTTACATTTAAGTCCAGGTATAAATAGTAATCTATCCCCTTCTTCTCCCATTATTTTCTCACGCATTTTCTCTCATCTCATTTCTTCTCTCCTGCGCAACTGTCTCCTTCTTCTCTTCCTCTCCATTTCTTTTCCATTTTCTTCAACCCGAGCTTGTTTTCTTCGATTCAACTGCTCATCATCCCCACTTTTCTTCCCATTTCTTGCACGCAGTGATTCGTTGTGATTTTTGGAGTTCTCCAGCGAATGTTTTGGTAAATATTTCGAAGGCTAAACACAATAGAGCTTCGTTTTGTGTTAATCTTTGAAGGTAATGTGTTTTCTTAGAGTTTTTATGCATATTTTGTTGTTTTTTCAATTTTTTTGTTCATGTGATTTTCTAAGGTTTATGTTGTTCAATGTGTTGATATTTGGGGATTTCTCTATTTTTTGTGTTTTGTGAGTTGTTCTTACGGATTTGTGCTAATATTTGTGTTGCTGTTGGTGTTTCTAGATATCTAAGGAGATTTGCATCACTGCTACTGCAATCGAGGAGGAAGAATCGTTTGTAAGTTTTCTAAAATTTTGGTCGTGATGTTTTAGGTACATTTGTTGACCTTTCACGTTTTCAGCTTGATGTTTCATGTTTCAGGCTTTAAGTAGTGTTATCAGTGTTGTTGTGATGTTTTAATTTCAGCACTTGATACTTGTGGTGTTTTCATGCTTAGGCATGCAATTGATGTTCAGTTTTGATTGTGTGTGATATCTTAGGGTTTTGTTACGATTTATGCTAATTCTTTTGTTGTTGTTGATGCTCCTTTGATGTCTAAGAATGCTTTTGCCACTGTTGCTGCAATCGAGAAGGAAAGAGGATCTGTAAATTTTATTATTTTGTAGATGTGACTTTTTAAATACTTTTGTTAACCTTTCAGGTTTTATGTTTGATCTTTCATTTTTAGGTTTAAAGCACTGTTTATTTGTGTTGGTGTGATGATTTAATTTTAGTATTTGATGCTTGTAGTGTTTTAAGTGTGCAATTGATGTTGAATTTTGTTTTTTTTTATTGTGTGTGTGATATCTTAGGGTTTTGTTACGATTTGTGCTAGTGTTTGTGTTGTTGTTTCTTAGATGTGTAATGCATTTCCATTGTTGGTGCAATTGAGAAGGAAAGGAGATTTGTAAATTTTTTTATTTTGCAGATGTGACTTTTTAAATAAATGTTTTTACCCTTTCAGGTTTTATGTTTAATCTTTCATGTTTTGGTTTAAAGTACTGTTTATCTGTGTTGGTGTGATGTTTTAATTTCAGTATTTGATGCTTGTGTATTTTAAGTGTTCAATTGATGTTGAGTTTTATTTTTTTGATTGTGTGTGTGATATCTTATGGTTTTGTTACGATTTCTGCTAATTTTTGTTGTTGATGTTCCTTAGATGTCTAAGAATGCTTTTGTCATTGTTGCTTCAATCGGGAAGGAAAGAGGATCTGTAAATTTTGTTAATTTGCAGATGTGACTTTCTAAATATTGTTGTTGATCTTTCAGGTTCTATGTTTAATCTTTCATGTTTAAGCTCTAAGTATTGTTTATCTGTGTTGGTGTAATGATTTAATTTCAGTATTTGATGCTTATTGTGTCTTCATATTTAAGTATGCAATGGATGTTCAATTTTATTCTTTTGATATTTTAGTGTGTACTGTTTGATGTTTTTAAATTTTGAGACTGATGCTTTAAATACCGTGTTTGACTTTTCCTCAACGTAGTTGGTAGTGATGTAATCTGTGCTACTGTGATGTTTTAACTACATATATTGACGTTTTAATTACTGTATGTGATGTTTTATATTATTTCACAGAAATAATTTCCAAGACAGAGCTCTACGATGTCATTGATGAGATATTAAAAAATGCTATGAGGAATCATTCTCCCGAATGTGTTCCCTTGAACAGAGAACCGTAGTCGACCTTTGATCATTGCGTTGATTGAGTAGAAGAGCCATCCTTTTCAAAACCAGCAGGAGAGAAAGCAAGTCTGTGAATAAGTGAGCAACGAAGGAAAACAAGTCGGGAACAAAATAGAATTTGGTTGTTTGTGATGTATTGTTTCACTTTGATTTTTCAGTTATGATGGTTGATTTTTTAGTATCGAGGCACTTGATTGTTATTGATGTCTTAGTTTGGTTTGAAATTTTTTGGTTTGTAGGTTAGTGATTTTTAAGCATTTGAACCATTTTGTAATGAATGATGTTTGATAGTTTGATAGTTATGGCGATTGACATTTTTACAAGTTAATGTAAAACTTCAAATTAAAGTTTGCAACTTTTATATGCTAATTTTATATGTATTTGTAGTGCTAGTGACGATTCTATGAATTCCTTCGATTTTGAGTTTGTTAGTGTATGATGTTTATGTCTTGTTCATCTGTAATATACGTAAAGTGGTACGTATCATTCTACAACTATAGATTATCGTGTAAAAAATTGAAAAAGTTCTTTTATAACCCTATCTAGTTGACATAAGTGCCAAAATAACCTTTCAATATTCGAAAGTGCCAATATAACCTTATCTAGTTAGTGAATGTTCCAATATAACCCTCTCCAGCAATTTTTAGCCAGAATTTTATAAAATTACATGTTTACTCTTCTAGAAAAAAAATAAAATACAAAAAAAGGAAATGATGTTAGTACCCTTAGATCGCCGCCGGATTAGGTAGGGTTATATCACACATTATGAAAACTAGTAGGGTGAAATCAACACATTCTAAAAATTTAAAGGGTTATATCAGCACATTAGTAAAAAATGCAGGGTCATATAAGCACATACTATAGAATATAGGGGTTTTAATGATATTTTATTTATTTTGTTGTGTTTAGTCTGTATTGATGATTGGAAAACCTTTGGTGTTGTGTGTGATTATTTTTTTGCTGTGTTCTTCGACATAGGGTTTTAATGTTGATACGTTTTGAAATGAGACTATGATATGTGATAATGGTGTTTAATAATAATGATGGTGTCATGATGTCAAATTTTATGTTGTATAAGATATTATTATGATGTTATAATGGTGTATATGATGATGTGGTGTCTGTTAAGGCCAGCCGAGTACACACACTTAATATTTATTATATGTGCTGATATAACCCTATAAGTTTTAAGAATGTGTTGATATAACCCTACAAACATTAGAAATATGCTAATATAACCCTACAAACATTAGGAATGTTCTAATATAACCCAATAAGATTTCATAATGTGCTGATATAATCCTACCTGTTCCGGCGGCGGTCCGGCGAACCAAGAGGGTAAAATTGTCCATCTAATTTCAGAGTTAGCCCAAAGGGTATTTTGGTCAATATACATAGAGTCAACGCCAAAAAATTGAGTTCAATGCCGGAAATGGGGTCTGAGGGTTATATTGGCACTTTCATTAACTAGTTAGGGTTATATTTGCTCTAAAAATTATCATAGGGTTATATTGGCATTTACTCAAGTAGATATGGTTATATTGGCATTTACTCAAGTAGATATGGTTATATTGTCACTTATCCCAAAAAAAAAAGATCAGTGGATAGAAGTGGAAAGTCAAGATAATTTTTTCAAATGCTACAACAGTGGAATGTATGTTTTCATTTTATTTTAATAAGATGTTTTACAATGTTAGTTTGATATTTTAATTTTGTAATTTGATATTTTGTATTTTTTATGTGATGTTTAACTATTTTAGTTTGATGTCTATTTTAGTATAATTATTTAGTTTGATGGTTTAGAGTTTGGAAAAGTCTTGTGAAAGACTGTCTTTCTATAGGATTATGGAAAGACAGAGTTCTATTGGAATAATAGAAAGGTAAAAGGTCTTAGTTGCAATATAAAAAATTTATTATACAACGTGTAGTAGTTATAAAGTTTATAACCCAATTCATGCAACCCGAATTTTTTATCTTAATTTCTTTTAATTTGCACTTCAAACCTTGGTGTTTCCATGGCTTATGGAAATACCATCTTTCAAGAGACAGAC
The DNA here is from genome assembly GCA_037428765.1 of Rubia yunnanensis. NCBI lineage: Eukaryota > Viridiplantae > Streptophyta > Magnoliopsida > Gentianales > Rubiaceae > Rubia > Rubia yunnanensis. The sequence continues at coordinate 16,716,196 of CM075070.1, forward strand.
TCTTCGAGTTTTTAGTCGATGTTATTTTTTTTTAATTTGATGTTTTATCAGTTAAATGTGAATTATAGTTTGAAGGCCCAAAATTTGGACCTAATTTCAGCCCAAAATTTTGCCCTGAATCTTGTGTATTGCAACAGATGCGCCGGATTTTGACCGGAAACAAAGGCAGAACAACGAACCAAATAGTCGTGCTGGATTCTGACCGGAGCCAAAGGCAGAGTAACAAACCAAATAGTCGTACCTGCTTTTTTACCAGAACTAGAGCAACCTCTCCGGCATATTCAAACCTCGGCGCATGACGAAGAGGCGACGACAATGCGACAAAATTTAGCGATACGATTCGAGCAACGGCAACGTCGAGGAGAGTAGCGGGGACGTCGAGGCGAGCAGAATCCAGTGGACGAGGGAAGAACTTGATGACGTCGAGAACAGAGGGACGATGCGAGCACCGGCGACATCGAGAACGGTGGTGAGCAGAATCGCGGCCAGAGAAGGAGAAAAGGAGAGAGGCGGAGGAGTTCATCGAAGGTTGGAGGCGGAGGAGGGATGAAGGAGATGAATATTTTCTGAAATTACATATTAGTCTTCCCCAAGTTTTAGGACTTATTATAACATATTACCCGAGTCATAAATATCTCTAAATTAACCCCGGAATTTAGTTTCCTCTTTTGCTATTTTCCCTCTAGTTCTTGGTCTACGGTAAGACGGTCTCGCGGGAGATGAACTCTTCAATTTTATGGTCAAAGTTAAGAAGTTTTGACTAAATAAATAGTTAAATTGCAGTATAAATTGGGACAGAGGAATTATTGTTTTTAAAATTGAATAATTGATCTCAGTCTGATTTTTCAAATAAGTCAAACTCATATGTTAAGGTCTATATAGTAAAATTTCCAATTATAAGTAGACATCTTTTCTTTTTCTATACAAAACTTCTTTTCAAAATAAAGTTAACCTGAAACTTGCTCTGGATTCCTGCAGATTAGATTCAAAATTTTATGGTCAGTGTGTAGGAAAAAAGTATTCTCTATGTCCTCGAATCTTATTTACCAGTAGAAAAACGTAAAGAGGCGAGTATTAATATTTAAGTGTGAAGCAGTATTTGATAAACAATCATTGAGGTAAAGAGAAAGAAGAAATAAAATCAAAGCTGAAATTCTTATTCATCATTTCCCAACCGAATTAAACTAATAATGATCAGTAATTACATAGTCCATGAGCGTTTCTAAACTTAATCACCATTTAGCCAAATAATCAAGGCTCTTGCCAGAAACTACCGTATTGCACAAGTTGATCATGATCCTCAAAAGCAACACCATTTAACTGGTTCTGATCAAAATAATTATCCAACGTTAACGTTCCCGTATTATCATGACCACTATACCAATAATCACCGCCGTTCATCTCCAAATCCATCCAGTTACAACCCAGCTCCGCCGCCGGAACATGCGCCGGAGCGGGCCCCGGATCCGGAGTCTCGTCGTAACCCTCCATTATGAGATCATGATCATTTCCCCAGTAGTTATTGCTAATGTTGCTGTCATTGTTGTTGTTGTTGATCGTATATTGATCGGCATGGATTATGCGCTGATCGATTTCTGCTTCGAGCGATCTCATCACACTGGACAGCTTCTCCTTGTCACAATACTCCTCTTCTGGTACTTGTGAATCGTCGAGAAATGACATTAGAAGGGCTTCGTCTACCTGTAAGAATTCATCAAAGATTCCGAACTCGCGATCTTGGCCGTTGATGCAGTCCATGTTGACGGATAGATGGGCAAGAAAATCAGAATTTCGTTGATTTTCTGAAGTTTGAGATGGAGAAGAGGGAAGAGATGGATATGCAGATGGTTCATGGAAGCAAGTGCTTGCTCTTTAAATAGGGCAATAGTTTAGAGAATTTGATTGAGCAAAGATTGAAAATGCGAAAAAATTAATTAAAAAGAAAGAATATTGAAGTTTTGATCTAATCGTATGAAGATGGCAGGACCCGGTTGTCCAGCACAAACCACGTGGTGAGCTTCTTGTCATCAACTCACTAATCAAATACTGTACTAAGGAATTATTCCAAGAAATGTTTGGAGAGTGAGTCTCCTATGATAGGCCACTTATTTTTTACCTGCATATCACTCTTGTTAAATTACATATAAAATTTTAAAAAATATTTTGTTATAACATATGTTTTTATATTTTTACATTCAAATACATATTATTACCTGCTTTAACTTATAAACACAATATAAAATTACTAAGATTTAAAGTAAAAGCCATTGTAAACTGTACATAAACGCACGAAAATCTCATCGTTTATGAAACCTTCTCTTGTTTGGAATATGTCAAGTCTCATTAATTAATCACATTACCCGATTTACCCTCTTTTATAAAGCTAATAATCATTTTTTTCCAATTTAATTATATGTAAAATAATTGTTATCATGCTGTTCAAGAAACATGCTTGACTAACATGTTAACCTACGTATATTAAGCTTAAATAAAAAGTTAATGTTTAAAATTTATATGTTACGATGAATACAATAATATCATTATTGTTCATATATATATATATATATATATATTAAATATATGATTAAAATTTAACAGAAAATAGTGTTAAAGAAAAATAAGAGTGCAAATAGAGATGATATAGAGTTAGTAGTTGAGTGAGTCACTAAACAAAAAGGGTTTCGCAACTAAAGACGACATTTTTCAAACGCCATATATTCCTGACTTCATCGCCCATTGATCGGAGATGGACGGCAAAAATTCTTAATTGGACGAATGAATGATGGCATGAGTGATGAAAGTCACATTGCCAATGGTAAAGCCTGAGTTGGAAAAAAAAAATCCTAAATTAGATGAATGAATGATAACTTGAGCGATGACGATTACATGCTGATGATGAAGTTTAAGATGGCAAAAATACTTGCCCAATTTCAAATTTTATAAAATCTTTTTCACGGTTATTAACGTATATATTTGATCATTATTATGTTTAATTATGTATAATGTCGAAATTTTTTAAAAAATTGTTATATAGAAACCATTTGTTATCATGAATCCTTATTATTTATATATTTATTCAAATATGTGGTGAAAGTTGGATAGCGAATGTTTGAGGTATCACATCAAATATTCAATAACAATATTATATTGAGCAATTCATTTTGTGTAAAATATTTTGTGAAATTAGAAACAAAAGCGTGTAAAATCAATGCATATCACATAAACTCATGATAATTTATATTGTGTGTCAGCTGACAGTGATGCGTTTGTGATATCATTGACACACACACAACCAATGCAAGTGACTGAATTAAATAGGAAATTTCGTGTATGTGTAAAGTTGGATGCACCGACTGATCAAAACCTATGGTCCCCAAACTGTCACGAAATTACAGATATCACTTGTAATGAAAAATGACAAGAACCCACCAATAATCATGTGATGTTGGAGATGATCATCAAGTTGATTAATTAAAAGTAGGGAATACCACCACGAGTGGTCAAGAAATCCTTCGGTGTAAGTTGTCTAGAGAGACAACAGTATCTCTTGAGATCATATTCTCTCTCATATCAAAACACGTATCCATTAATTAAAGTTTCAAGGGGGGAGAGGAACATATGCCAACAATACTCAATCCCTGATGTCTTTTTTCCTACCTTTTCCAATATGCACGAAAATGAGGACATATTCTTCTTATCTCATATACATTTCAACTCAAGTTAATTTAATTCAGTAAAATCTTAACTTGAAGTTATTAGGTTAGGAGAGAAGACAACTGCGAAAGCTAAATTTGGGTTTGGAGAGAAAAAAATTGAGAGAAAATAGATCTAGACAAGATAAGATTGAAGCTGATGGTGGACTAGTGATGGATGGAAACTGGTCATGAGGGTAAAGAGTGAATGTTTGGATACTTTATTTTGATGATCAACACAATTTATACAGTTTACAAGAATGTGTTTGAAAGGAAAGCAAATATCTATCAATCCTATCATATCTCAATCAAATCTCAATCACTGATATCGTCTATCCTAACACCCCTCTCAAGCATAGCGTCGGATGCTCAGAGACGCAAAGCTTGGACCTGAAAAACTCAAATAGAGGATGAGATAATCCTTTCGTGAAGATGTATGCAAGCTGAAGGGACATAGGAGCATGGTGAATACAAAAGCTTGCCTAAAGAAACCAACTCACGAACAAAGTGATAATCAATTTCAATGTGTTTCGCCTGCTTATGCGCAACAGAGTTTTGAGCTAGAAAGATGGCACTGTTGTTATCACAAAGCATAAGCAGGGGACCACAGAGAGAGAATCGAAGATCACGCAGTAGGTGAGATAACCATACAACTTCTGCTGCATTATTCGCCAAGGCACGATACTCAGATTCAGAACTAGAACGAGAAACCGTGGGCTGCTTCTTAGCACTCTAAGAAACTAGGTTGCTACCCAGAAATACAGCGTGCATATGAAACAACGAGCCCAATTTGCATCTGATAGCCCAACACCTTAAAAGAACGGGTTGGGCGGAAGGACGAACCAAAGTACATAGTCCCACGAACATAGCATAGAATACGAGAACTGCAGCAAGGTGATCACCCCTGAGATCCTGAAGGTGCTGATTGACTGAATTCACCGCAAAGGCAAGATATGGACGAGTGATGGTGAGATACTGAACCAATGATTGATAAAGAGTAGAATTTGTAAACTTCCCACCGGTACTACTGTGAAGCTGAGACTGCGGAAGAAACAATGTGGAGACGACAACAATATCAGTTATCCCTGCTCTATGAAGAATATCACAAGCATAAATGGCATGGCTCAAGAACAAACCAAAGGTACTAGACTCAACCTCCAAACCAAGAAAATAGTGTAAAGAGCCCAAGTCCTTAATGGAAAACTCTTTATCAGTTCGAGAAATAAGCTGACGAATAGTTAAAAAGTCGTTTCCTGGAAGGATAATATCAACCACATAAACCAATATAAAGCAAGTAGTACCTCAAGAAAAAAACAAACAAGGACGTGTCTGCCGAGCTGTAAAGAAAGCCAAGTTGGAGTAGGTAAGTGCTGAACAGCTGAAACCAAGCTCAGGGAGCCTGTTTTAAGCCATAAATAGCTTTTCACAGGCAACAAACATAATCAGGGTGGGCATCGTCCTTGTAGCCAACTGGTTGGGCCATGTAGATAGGAGAATCAAGAACACAATTTAGGAAAGCATTCTTGACAACCAACTGATGAAGGGGCCAACGACGCATGGTAGCAATGGCAAGGACAGTACGAACAGTGGACACCTTCACAAAAAGGCTGAAGGTATGATCGAAATAAAACCCTAGAATATGAGAAAAAATATGCGCAACTAGTGGAGCCTTGTATCAATCAATAGTACCATTGGGCTGGTACTTGAGATGGTGCACTCACTTGGAGCTAACAACATTCACATCTGGAAGGCGTGGCACCAAATCCCAAGTATGTTGGTGGCAAAGTGCATTCATTTCCTCATCCATGGGTGAAATCCAGCGAGGATCACGAAGAGCTGCATGATAGTCACGAGGCTCATTCTGAGGAACTAAGGCATCAAGAAAACCAAATATCTCATAATCAGGGAAGGATCGAGGGCATCGAGAATTATCCATCGTCCTGTGGTCATCCGTTGCGTGCGGGCAGGAGCTAGCTCAGGAAAAACATTGGTAATAGTGACATGGAATCTGAAGTAGGAGTGGTGTGAGCCTGGGGCAAAGGTGCAGTGGCCAGAGTCATGGGCATCGAGACCAGAGGAATAGGCATCGGAGTTGGAGAAGTAGGCATTGGGGTCAGAGTGGTTGAAGGTAATGCTGGAGTTTCATGATCAGAACAAACCACACAAGGTAACCGAGTACAGGATGACACCATGCACAGCTAGGTGGAAATGACCATGCATCCAAGGGCTCTGTAAATGAAGCTAGCTCTAAATGAGAGTGGAAATCCCGTGAAGAAAATGATGCATACGGAAAGAAGTCTTATCAAACTGGACATGACGTGAGACATAAATACGCCCAGTAGCTCTATCGAGACACTAGAACCCTTTTTGACAAGAGCAGTAGCCAATAAAAATATATGGAATAGAGCGAGGTGCAAACTTATGAGGCGCAAGAGCATTCAAGCAGGGATACACACGACAACCATATTGTGAAATAGAGAATAATCTAGCGCAGATCCAAAAATGACCTCAAATGGAGACTTTCCACCAAGAATGGAACTAGGAAGACAGTTAATAATATAAATGGCAGAAGAGAAATCATCCACCTAATATGGTTCCAGCACAAAAGATTGATATAATGGCAGGACCAGTCTCCGTGATGTGGCAATGCTTCCGCTTAGCCCAACCATTATGAGCAGGTGTATAAGGAGAGGACATCTCATGATAAATGCCACAAGACACAAAGTGAGCCTGCAAGTGATGATTAGTGAACTCTATACCGCCATCCGTTTGCAATATTTGACCATGGTAGAAGATTGAGTCTCAACAAATTTCTGGAACTGGATAAATAAGTCAAAGAAATCAGACTTTTGGCGTAATGAGTAAAAGCATGTGAATCGTGAAAAGTCATCAATGAAACCAGCATAGCAGAAAAAATCTATCTACCGATAAAACTGGGGTCGGTCCCCACAAATCATAGTTCACCTTATTCAACAAATCAGTGGCTCGCTTATCACTGGTTGAAAAGGGCATACGTTTGCTCTTGGCCATTTGTCAAGAAGAGCAACTATCAGGTGCATGCAAAATAGAAGTGACAGAGATATGGCCTTGTTTACTCAGTAACTGAAGAGTGGCGTAAGACACATGCCCAAGATGATAATGTCACAGCTCAAAAGAACCTTGAAACTTTCCAGAATGTAATTCACCTAAAAAGGTGGAATCACCAGACTTAAGAAAATACAAGCCCGAATGATGATGACCTTTACCCATCATCTCTCATGTATGCTTGTGCCTAATGAACAATTGCATCGGCATCAAATATAACAGTAACAAGTAAACCACGAGTAAGTTTACTAATGGACAATAAACTTCTGGTAGTTTGAGGAACCACAAGAACATCATTAAAAGCCAAGTTAGGAAGATGACACTGACCAATATGAGAAATTGATAAAGATTCACCGTTGCCTGCATAAATGAAGTTAAAACCACGATAAGCATGTACCTTCTCAAGATGATGATAAGTCATGTGAGCAGTTGCACCAGAATCAACAATCCAACTGCTAACACCGGAGATAATCATAATTATAGCAAGATGGCTTGAAAAAAAAATTATTGCAGAGAAAGTCAAAGGTTGCGCAATAAGGTAGTAGCTGAGCGTAAAAGACTGGAGCGTGCGATGCAAGTTCAGAGATGAAGGAAACACCTAAGCCGCGTGCACTTCACGCGCCAAAGTCATACTTGATTTTGCCCTCGCGTGTATTCCACACGCTAATGGGTCTTCTTCTTTGTTGCATGTGGGAAATGGAATCCGTTGTTCTGTACACTTTCCTGTGAAATGGAGCGCTCTACTGGGAAGGAAAATGGCTGCTGGAACTAAAGAAGAGACATAGACGGAGAAAACCCGCTGATTGATTGCCGAAAACCCAATAAGACAGGAGAAAAATGAGTGAGGGTCGGCGATAAAGAAGTTGAGAACACCGATGATGATGCTAGAAATGACGTGGAGAGAAAGAGAGAGAGAGAGAGAGAGAGAGAGAGCCTGGAAGATTCTACCGAAATTGAAAAGCAGTACGAAACATGAGAATAGGTGGCCGGAAAGAAACAAGTTAGCGGAAAAATGAGAGAAAGATTTTAGGATAAAATCGGTTCAGGCAGTGGAAATTAATTGAAAATAAAAAAAATTAAAAAGAAGGAGGCAAGACTCGAACAATGCTATGATACCAAGTAAAAGTTGAATGTTTGTAGAATTTATTATGATGATCAAACCAAGTTATATAGGTTACAAGAATGAATTTGAAAGGAAAGAAAATATCAATTAATCATATCATATCTCAATCAAATCTCAATCACCGATCTCATCTATTCTAACTATGAGGAAAGCGCCAGAGATAAGAAAAGAGAAATATATAATGCCTTTGGAAAAAAGGAAATAAGGGGTTTAACCGTTGGAAAGGATGGTGGTTCACTTGCTAACTGTTAATGTTGAACCCATCAATAATATAGTTTAACCCGTGTGTAACATTTATAACCTTCGAAAATGGGAGTTTATAACTCCGGAACCTCCGTGCATTAGAGTTGTTAATGATGGTTTTTGTTTGAGATTAGGAGGTAACCATTAACATTGTAACATGTTAATTTTTTTATGTGGGGAAAGTAGTCAATTTTTGAAAATTGCCTTTCATCCCACGCCAGAAAATTTCTTAGGCTACTTATTTTTTAAAAATTAACCTTTAATTCCATCAGACTGAATACAATTATTTTTATTGAATATTATTTTATTAAAAATTAATTTTCTAGCCCCGTAAAAAATTTTTGACTCTGTCCTTGAGGTGAGGGACCAATAGTATGTTGACATATGCATGTGTATTGGGAAGTTAATACTCTCTCTTGTCCTCTATTTATGTCTTTTTTTATATTTTTTTAAGGAATGACCTCAATAACTATTATTACGTACGATAATAGATTATAAAATTTTATTTTTAAAAAACTACATGGAGAATCCAAAGACATCTCACATAATGTCCATCACTGTATACAACAAAAGGTATTGATAGTCACACATAACATGAAAAAATATCTGGTCAAATGGGGGCCATAAATAGAAGACCAAATGGAGTAGCAGTTTTTGTTTTTTGATTTCTATTTTCTTCTCATCATATTTAACATTTGTAAAAATATCATTGACCCCTCACCCCCACATATTATTTTCCTCCACATAAAAAATTTCATCATGTTTTGTACTCCGTTTCATTGAATGTGACACACTTACATTAAGTGCTTGGATTTAGGTGAATGAAATGGGTGAATGAAATTGAATTTAGAAACAAAAAAAGTAGAATGATCCGATGAAAATGAAGGAATATTACCAAAAAAGAAAAATGTGTCAAATTTATAAAAACAATTAATAAAAGAAAGTGTGCCACATCTCATACTTCATGAGTTGTTACTTGAGTGATGTTAGTACGTACCGCATAATAATTCATATTAGAGGTATAGTGGTTTTCCCACTTCATGAATTATTATTCTCCGTTATTGGCAATCTACTTTGATCCCAAAATCAAAGTCTAATGAATGACAATTGAGATGTGCCAATTTTTAAAATGAGTCTCAATTATCAATGTAATTTCTTGTTAAAGTAGATCTTCTTATAAATAAACTAGTTATGATCATTTGTATATCTCTAATTAACTTACTGGAATTTTCTTAAAATCCATTATTCATGTGGATGCTGAAAAAAAATGTTGATCACTGATTACAATAATTAAAATTGATATCAAATCTAGCTAATTTAATTTTAGCAAATAACCAATATATTGTAACCATACCTAATTTAATGTCACCTGGGTTTATTATATGTACAGTAACAAATTAAAAATTCAACAAAAATTGTAATATCGCTATTGAGATATTAATTAACTTTATGTCAAAAAAAATTATAACCACTTGGCATAGAGGAGCGTATCGCACATCAATATCACTACGTCAAACACAGAGCTTTTACAACTGTAACACCATTTAATCCATATCACGATCTCTGTTGTCCAAACTATAAACATCTTGAAAAACGTAAATCTGCGCATATTAAACCCCTAATACAAAATACAAACAAATCATGAGGGCATATCTGTACAACCAAATCGAGAACAATACATTAACGCGAACAACTAATATGTGAAGAGAGATTCCACACTTATTCAATAACATAACTATTCACAAACATCATTTAACATAAAATATTATTTTCCCGTTTCCCATAGTGAAACATTGGTGAAAATAGATCGAAGAGAGAAGCCGGATTTTGAAAGAGAATGAGGGGTTAATTTATCCGGAGTTAATTATTCATATAGCGTGTATTTTTTTTTTAATAAAAACACCCTAAGGTGGGGGAGTTATGTATTGGGTTCCCCATGCCCTATATCAAAAGAAACAGAATGTACATGAGTGTGTCAAGGTCACTAGACTTGAGGCAACAATGTTGTCTCCAAAAGTATTAGCCTACATATATGTGCATCTATACTATAGTAATTTAGTATCTGAAGAAGTTGCGATCCGAGGGAGAAAATCTCCACCCCTTGTGTTAATTTTCTCCCCCGGCCAGGCAACTTCTACATGTAACTAATGTTCACAACATATCTACATTAAAAAGGTAATGCAGATGCTGGGAGAGTCGTCCTCCGAAGTGAAGGACCAGCCATTATGTTGTATTGTCTTCTGTAAATCCTTTCCGTACCTGCATATTCGTTCAAAACTCCATCAGCAGTATCAATTCAAATTGATGTTACGAACTCGGATGGAAGGCAAGGATTGTTTATCTAAAGTAATAAGACCATTAATATGCTTGGACAGATTAGCTAAAGAAAACCCCGGATGAACATGGTTTTTAGCAAGAGCATCAGCAACAAGGTTCCCCTCCCTAAAGACATGTTGGAGCTTAGCCCGGCCTAACAAAGCCCTAGCTTTATAGACCTTGTCAAAAAATTCCCACTGAGCATTGTAAGGATCATTAATCATAGAAACAGCCACTTTTGAGTCCGATTCAATTACATGTGTATGATTCAGATGAGGGAAAATGTGACAAACATATAGTATTGCCTCAATTTCAGCTGAAAGAGGAGAATCAGCTGACAAGGTAGCAGAAGAAATCAGAATTGGGCAAGCCGAAGAATCTCTAGCAATAAGACCCATTGAAGCATTACCATTAGACCAAGATGCATCAACATTTATTTTTATATAACCATGGCCAGGCCTTTCCCACATAATCTTTGAAAAATTTGGCTTAGGGGGGGGGGGTCTAGATATAGTAACAAGTTGTCTAAGTGAGGGAGTTATATGACCAGTTGATGTCAGTTTTCCAGGGTATACCAAAAAAGTTAGTTTGATCAATTCTTCAACCTCTTTGCAGATAGCATTCAGTGAAAAAGGTTTATTATCAAAGAGGAAACCAGTTCTAGCCTTCCATAGGCCCCAACAAATCAAGGAAGGTAAGATTTTGCAATAAATCTGTTCAGGTTTTGGTAAGTCACTGCAATTCCAAAACATGAAGAATCTTTGTGAAATAGATTGCAGAGCATTTAGGTTGAATTGTAACAAGGATGCAAAATTAGTCCAGACTGCCTGAGCTAAATTACAGTTCACAAAGAAATGTTGGATGGAATCAGAATGATTGCAGATAGGGCATTTGGATGCAAGACTAAAGCCACATGAAATAAGCACCTCATCAAAAGGGAGAAAAGAGTTCAGTAATTTCCATGTGAAAATAAGGATCTTTGTTTGCACAGGTATTTTCCATAAAAAGCAGTTTGCTATAAAATTACCTGTCTGTGAGGTTAAGGCCTTATAGCATGATTTGAATGTGAAGTTACCTGAGTGCTCAGCTTTCCACACCATTCTGTCATCCCTTTCATTAGTTATTTCCACCCCCTGTAAACACTGAAGAGTATCATGCCCCAAGAAGGAGGAAATCTGATCCAGAATAGAGTTTCTACTGTTGATAAAATCTGCCACACTGATGTAGGGCATAAGAGATATTATACTTTCTGGGATATGGTTTATGAGGGGACCATGTGGACACCAGTTGGCCAGCCAAAAACTACAACTCCCTTTCCCATGTATGATTAAGGAGTTAGACTCAGCAAAAGTGTTGATTAGACTGATCCTTTTCCATGTGACAGATTTCCTATGGGTTGTAGGGAGTGCCCATATGAATTTTGCCCATAGTGCAGTGCCTTGTTGAGACTTCCACCACAGTTTACAGGAGCAAGACTGAACAATGGCTGTAATGGATCTAAAACCAAGGCCATTAAGCTTAGTAGGCTTAGCAAGGTCTACCCATTTTTTCCATACTCTATTGTTTTTGTCCTCAGTTTTCCCCCAAAAGAATCGAGCCAATTTTTTCTCAAATAATTTAATGGTTCCTTTGGGTGGATTAGTTACTGTCCATATATGTTGAGGAATAGAGTAGAGACAAGATTTAATTAAGACCATTTTTCCCCCATTACTAAGCCATTTGTTTTTCCAATTTTGAAGCTTTTGGTCCATGCTGGCTAGCAAAGGTTGGTAATATCTCCTAAGAGTTCTACCTCTGAAAATTGGGCAGCCTAAGTATTGAAAAGGGAAGGATCCTTTTTTCATTTGTAATACAGCTTTAACTTGATGAAGCTTAGCAGTGCTTGCCCTTTTGCTTAGATAGAATTCAGACTTATCAAAATTGATTTTTTGACCCGAAGTGTACTCAAAAACTTCAAGGAATGCCTTGATCTTAATTAAATTGGACTTTGAAGCTTGCATGAATAAAATAGTGTCATCAGCATAGCTAAGATGAGACACTGAAGGAATGGATGCAGCAGTCTGAAAGCTAGCTAGCTTATTAGTATGAAATAAAAAAGCTAAACTCCTTGAAAAGGCTTCTGAAAATAGATTAAATAGGAAGGGTGATAGAGGATCACCTTGTTTAATGCCCCTAGATGCCTTGAAATAACCTGCAGGATTACCATTGACTAGAACAGAAAAATATGCTTGAGACAAATTATTAAGAACTGCATTTAAAAACTTCCCACTGAAACCAAACTTAAGCAAAATATGTTTAAGGAAGTTCCAACTAATTCTATCAAAAGCCTTTCTTAAATCAAGTTTAAGTATACAGTTTGGAGTTCTGTTTTTCTTATCCAGAAACCTGAGCATTTCCTGTAAATACAAGATATTATCCGAAATGTCCCTGTTCTTCATAAATGCAGTTTGGTTAGGTGAGATCAACCTGTCCATGTAAGGTTTTAGCCTTTCCATTAAGATTTTAGAGCAGATTTTATTCAGTACATTAGAAAGGCTAATAGGTCTAAAATCATCAAAAGAGGAGGGGGTAGTCTTTTTAGGAATCAATGTAATCCAAGTGCTAGTAATGCCCCTAGGCATAGCTGTTCCATCTATGAAATCATTAACTGCAGAAATCAGATCATCTTTAATGATATGCCAACACTTTGAGTAGAATTTAGGTGAAAAGCCATCCGGACCTGGACTACTATTTTTTTTCAATCCTTTTACTACTCTTTCCAGCTCAGATTCAGATACTAATGCTGCCAGAATTTGGTTATCACTGTCTTGAATAATGTTTGGGATCTGACTTAGGAAATGAGGATAATATGTCATATCAGATTCCTGTGTGGGTTTAGTAAGTAAATCAGTGAAGTATTCAACAGCTACATTTTGGATTTCCACCTGGGAGTTAATCCAATTGCCAGCACCATTTTTTATTTTTGTGATCTGCAACCTACTATTTCTCTCAAGCACAGTCTTGTGAAAGAAATTAGTGTTATTATCCCCCAGTTTATGCCATTTAAATCTTGCCTTCTGTTTCCAAAACTTTTCTTTTTCCTTTAAAGCTTTTAACAGTAATGCATTTTTCTCATTTAGTATGACTCTTTCCTGAATTGTGGGATTAAGGTCAAAGATAGTTTCTTGAGATCTTAAAGCCTCCTCTGCTAGCTTGACATTAAGGTCAATATTACCAAAACTGACCCTATTCCAATTCTTAAGAACTTTTTTTAACCTAATGAGTTTTAGGTAAAACCTAAGCATACCTGTTTCAGCCATTGGTAAATTCCAGCATTCATTAATTATGTCTTTAAACTCCAGTCTAAGGAACCATGCATCTATAAATCTAAAAGGCTTTGGATTTATAGATGTTAAAGAAGAGATTTGGAGAAGAAGGGGAGAGTGGTCAGATGTCTGCCTATTTAGGATTTGAATGGAAGAGGAAGGGAATCTTGAGTTCCAGGAAATGGTGCACAGGCCTCTATCTAGTCTTTTAGAGGTCGGGTTTCTAAGCCTTGCATTACACCAAGTAAAAAGGTTACCAACAGTGTTGACTTCCTGTATCCCATTTAAGTTAATCCATGAGTTAAAATCCCTGATACTACCAAGTGCCGGGGAACAAGGGCCTCTATATTCTGTTAGGGAAGTTATTGAATTAAAATCACCAATGAAAATTATTTCCCTTTTGGAAATAGGGGTCAGATCAGTCCATAGAGTCTTCCTACCTTCCCTATTCCTAAGGCCATATATAAATACTGCCTCCATATGCCAGTTAAAGGTATGATGCAAGACATTAACATGCAGGAACTGTTCATGAGTAGAAAGCAGTGTAACAGAAATAGAGTTAGTCCACATTAACCAAATTTTCCCATTATAAAGTGTGAGATTATGAGTAAAGTGGAGTTTCTGCATATATGATTGACAAGAACTGTTGTCATGCATTGGTTCTATGATACACAACAACTGAATTTTCTTAATCTTACATAAATTAGATAATCTAAGCATTGATGTGTCCATGCCTCTAATGTTCCACACTAACCAATTGACATGTGAATTGACTAACATTGTTCACCTGATTTGGCACTTTTTGTTGCTGATCTCAGCATCATCCTATTTAATTGACTCAAATAATTATTTTTCTTTAGTTTAGACTTACCTTGTTGTATACCTGTGATGGAAGGAGAAGTAGTGTCTTGCTGGTTTGAAGCATCTTCCATAGGTTTAACTGTCTCAGAAATATTACCTTCTTTCTTGGAGCCATCCTCCAAATTCTGCAAAACAGAAAACCTGTTTGCCCTAATTCCAGGCTGTGAGAGCACTAGATTGTGATTTGGGCTGTACATAGGAATAGAAAAGGATCCTATCTGAATGTCATCTTTAGCATATGTCATAATAGGTGATTTATGGATAGCAGTATCCCTTAACAGCCTAGATATAGAACTGTCATAGTTATCCTGAGTGTGTGAGATGGCAGTGGGAGATCTCTGGTTATTGATGGTACCCTGTGGGGGGGGCTATGTGATATGTTGTGTTCAGATCCACTAGATGTACCAATATTCTTATTAATCTGATGTGATAGAGATTGATCTTGAGAGTCAACTATTAGAGGGGCCTTCTCAAATTTTTTCCCAATTTGCTGCCATTTTGATTGGGATACAATTGGCTCTAGGGTTGTATCCTGAATTAGATCATCTTTAGGCATATGCTTAGCCTTACATTGGGGCAAAGAGTGTCCAAGTTTCAAGCAGTAATCACAGTACAGAGGCACATCCTCATATTCCACCTTATATTTTCTATTATTGGTTACAGAACCAAGCCTTATAAAGTGATTCATTGGTTTTTGGAGATCCATTTCTACACAGAATTTAATGGCAGAAGGCCTGGTTAGCATATCTGTGGCCAAATCATTCTTAATGAAACTGCCAAGACTATTCCCAATTGCTTCTATAGAGGCTGAGTTATAGTAGTATGATGGGACTTCACGAATTGTACACCAGATTAGAACTATTGGAGACTCGATATGGGTAGAAAATTCAGGTGTCCATTTTAGGATTTTCAGTGAGATGCCATTAATATTCCAAACACATTTCATCCAGCATCTTTGGTAATCGTTAAGCAGTTCAAACCTAATCAGGACATGTTTGAAATCAAGTGAGCCTAATTGATACTTACCTTCAAACCCCATCGTTTTGAAGGCCTGCTCCAATAGTTCCATCGAAATTCTGCCCCTGGTAAACTTCCCCACAAGTGCATTTGAGTAATGCGCAGAGAGAGTTGCAATCTGTTCCTCCGAGTACAAACAAGATGGATCACCCAGGTGGTTTGTTTTGGGAGTGATTTCTGGGTTATTGGGCAGAATTTTGGACAGAGGAGGGGCTTTGATTTGTAGAGCAGCGGCGAAGGTTTTCGGTGGAGCTTGCTCATTAGCGTTCGCGGCCATGCTGGCCTCCGGTGAAAACCGCAAGCAAGCAGTGGTTTCAGCAGCGGCAAGAAGCCGTTACCGGCAAGAAGCCGTTAACGGCAGCGGATAGCTTAAGAGAAGGTACTGGTTTCCGTTAATTGGGAAACGTGCCTGAGAGAAAAGGAGAAAAGAAAACGCTGAATTTTTAAAAAACTATTCATATAGCGTGTAAGGTAGGGTTATGATTATAAATAAAATTTATTTATTTTAAGAAGAGAGTAGATCAAATTCTGTATTTTACCAAAAATCAACTAAGCCCCTTCAAACATAGTTATAGACGGAGCTAGAGGGCATTCCAATCCCCTTCGGATCATGTATATGCATATATTTTTTTAAAAAAAATAATTGGGTAATATAGTTAGGAGATGGACTCCCACCCTAAATTTTAGGCAGGATCTTTTATATAATTCTAATAATATTCGAACTCCAGTGATCTATTTCTAATAATTTAACAGGGACCTATCTCTAATTATTTTTCAAGGACCTATCACTAATAACTTTTCAGGGGTTTTTTTGTCCAATTTCTTCCCATCAATTTCCCGCCATCCACAGTCTGCAAAAAAGAAATTCAAAAAAATATTTAAAAAATGTTTTAAAAATGTAAAAATCAATAAGATTAGCGAACTGTATATTATAAAAATCAGCAAAAATAGCAGAACATCAATAAAAATCATAAAATATCAGCTAAAAAATTGCAGTAAAAAATATATTAAAAAATCAAATAAAAATTAACAAAAAATTGAAAAAAAATGTCGATTACAACTAACAAAAAATCAATTAAAAATCATAAAAATATCAACAAAGCTTAAATTAGCAAAAAATATTTTAAAAAATCAAACATCAACATATATCACCCAAAAGCTAAGAAAAATCAATTATTATCATCTAATCTTCACTCAGAAAATGAAAAACGTCAATATAAGGAAAATGGCACTACAAAAATCAGCCATATCACTAAAAATATACAAACATCCAACCCTAACACCTAAAATCATCGAGAAAATGAAAAACATCAACATGAGAAGGAAAAAAAAGTAAAAACATCAACAAAAAAACTACGGTACCTCAAGGGTATAAATCATCCACTCTAAGAATCATAAAACATCAACAATAATGTTTTTAAAGACAACTACAAATATCAACCTACATCAACCAAAAGGTACAAACATAAACTCCTAGCACCAGAACCTAATCCGGAAAATGAAAAACATCAATATAAGAAAAAAGACACAACAAACATCAACTTTTATTACCAAAACCTCGGCCTGAAAATGAAAAACATCAACATGAGAAAAACAATTTACAAATATCAATCCATATCACCAAAATAACTGCAAAACATCAACTCATATCAACTAAACCTCACCCAAATAATGAAAAATATCAACATGAGAGAAAAAAAAAGTTACAAACATCAACAAAAAAATTATAGTACCTCGAGAATAAAAATTCTTCAAAAAAAGGACCTGACAGGATTTGAACCAGGGTCACTAACCACAAAGCATAGAGCAATAACCACTACACCAAAGACTCTTATTGAACATACACTCAATCAAATAATATTAAACCTCAACATTTACAACAATAACATCAATTCTTCAAAATAAAGGTCATACAGAGATTCGAACTCGAGACCTCAAACCTCAACAACAACAAGACTAACCACTAGACCAAACAAACATTGTTGACAAACACTCAGTCAAGTAATTATTAAACCTTAGCAAGTCTTAAAAAAGGTAGAACACAATATTAAACCCCACCTCTCGGATGCCAAAGCTCAGCCGTCATTTGTCCGTCCGCCATCGCTGTGGTCGTCCGTCCACTGTCGCCGCCGTCCGTGCGTGCAACCATGCGCATTCACCGAGGCACGTGGATCTTACGTGACTAAAGGCAAATGCAGCGCCTCACCGACGCTTGAAAACCACAGCATATCGTCCTCGTTTGAAGGAAAACCAGAGTCGCAAGGCCTCACCATCGTGGTGAAGCCGACGCCATGGATCCATCACGCAGGTGAGTTGCAGAGGCCATGGATCCGTCGCAGAGGCAAATTGCAAAGGTCATGGATCCATCGCAGAGATGAGTTTCAGAGGCTGTGGATCTGTCGCCGTGCCTCGTCGTCTACACCTAGCACCATCGTCGACTAACCCTAGTGCCATCGTCGACTAAACCTAGTGTCGTCGTTGACTAACCATAGCGCTTCCGCCTTGTATTGTCGCCATTGTTCATTTTTGAATCAAATTGCAGTGGCTTAGGTTTAGGGTGCTCCGCTGCGCTGAAGCAGTATCCGCCACCACTACAACAACAAGAAGAAGAAGCGCGATAGCAGCGTCGAATTGCAGAACCTAGGGTTTTCAGTGTCGAATTGGAGAGAACGATGACACGATAATTCCAGTGAGATACTGGCAGAAATTTGGCAGAATTTGCTAGTAACCGTAGGCCGGAGGTGGATACAGATCAGAGGAGGAGAATTAAAGAAAAATGAAAATTATGATATTTTTGTGATATATACATATATAGTGTTTTGATAATTTCGCATTATTTATTAGCATATTAAAAAAAACCCTTCCCAAAATAACATTTACAATAATTGTAAAATAAACCCTGGCCTAAAGTTTATGCTGCCTAAAACAAGACTTTGTGTATAGTTATCCCCACAAAACAGAAGGAAAAATTGGAAAGGAATTAAACATATACTACCTCTGTCCCACAATAAACTTCCTACATTTCTTTTTGGTACGTCCCACTATAAACTTCATATTTCTAAACATTCTACATTTATCCATAAATATGTGGTCATAACTTTTTCTTTCATTTGATTTATGTAGTAGGTCCACTCTCATCGCCCATTAAAAAGATGGCACATCGACTTGTCTTAAAGTTTTTACAAATATCAATTCGAAACTTTAAAGTGGGACGGAGAGAGTATGAAAGAGTAAATGTATATTAGAAGGGGGAAAATAGTTAAATTCCACAAATTTTGGGGTGTGGTTTTTGTATAAATCAATCATCCAAAATATGCTTGGAAAAATGTCCAACAACGATTACAATAAGTTGAATTGACATCCAACCTAACAAGCCTTTAGCAATAACTAATCTATTGCGAGGATATTCATATTATATATCAACCAGACTAGTCATCTGTACTATTAAAGATTAGAGATACAATTAAAACTGTAACACCCTCGAGGATATCAACTTGCTCCCCACAAAAATTATGATCACTTAGTAGAGAGGTAGGTATCACGCATCAATATCATTGCGCCAAATAGAAATCTTCAACAACTATAACACCACTTGATCGAAGATCTGTATATAACACGATCTATGCTGCTATAACTGTATCACCTTGAAAAACACAGATCGCGAACATAACTCGTAATAGAGAAGCATAAATGGAATTACGAACACTTCGGTTTCTCCTTCTCCTCATGGGCTTCTTCCTTCTCAACCCCTTTTCCAAACACCTCAATCCTCTTAAGCTCCTCTTCAACAATTTCATTATCCGGTGAAGTGCCAACCTCTCTACCACTTCTCAAAGCGATAGCACTTGCATTTTGTCGAGGGTTGATCTCCGGTTTGGAGGGTAGCTTACCCTTTTCCCGGGCTTCCATCTGGTTCACCACTTGAGCTATTTGGTTCACTTGAGTTTCCAAGTTTTTTATGCTAGCCTTGGCTTCATCTTGGAATTTCTCACTTTTTTCCGCGTACATGCCCAACCGGTGAATGGTTTGCATCACCTCATCCTTTGTTAGCCCCGAGCTCTCCCCTTGGTCTGGGGTTTGTTTTGGAGCCTTTGGAATTGTTGTTGAGGTGGCCTATATTGTTGTTGAGGAGGCCGATATGGTTGAGGGTTTTGGCTTCCTTGAGGGTTTCCTTACAGGAGGTTCGGGTTATCACGATTTCCCAAATTATATGCCTGGTTTTGGTACCCTTGATAACCTTGGTAGCCTTGGTTACCTTGGTAGCCTTGCCCACCTTGATATCCTTTGTTGCCTTGGTAGTCTTGGTAGCCCATAACACTTACCTCTTCAACATAATCCTCTTGCAAAGTGGGGCAAGTGTCCGTAGGATGCGCCAAGTAACAAATTTCACATGATTTAGCACGTGGCGCATTTCCTCCGGGCTTTTTCATCAAATATTTCACCATGGATGTAAGGGCCGAGACTTGATCCTCGAGCTTTCCACTATTTGAAGAGTCACTTGCGGGCATTGGATTCCTCCTTTTCAAATCGGCCCTTGAGCTAAAGTTTCTCTACTCTTCCGCTAGCTCTTCATATAATTGCATAGCCTCGTAGGATGTTTTGTTCCCAAGGGTTCCACCACAAGAACTTCTCACCAACCTTTGATCTTCATCAAGAAGGCCATTGTAGAAGTAATAAACCAAATCCCCCTCCGAATAACCGTGATAAGGGAAACTTGAAAGAAGCTTCTTGAACCTCTCCCAATAATCGAAGAGAGATTCTTCATGCCATTGGAGGATGTTGCTTATGTCCTTCTTCAAGGCGGAGGATCTAGAGGCCGGAAAGTATTTGGCTAGAAACTTTGTTTTCATATCAAGCCAACTCTTGATGCTCTTGGGCGGTAGGTAGTGGAGCCAATCTCTTGCACCATCCCTCAGTGTGAACGGGAATGCCTTCAATTTATAGAAATCTTCATCCACTCTATGGGGGACCGTACCACCACACAAGAAGTGAAACTCGGTGAGGTGTTTGTTAGCATTCTTCCCTTGCCTACCAAGGAATATGGGTAGCATGTTAATGAACTCGGTCTTTAGCTCAAAATGCCCATTTGGTCCAACCACGGGATACTCGATACACATTGATTGTTGATCGAGGTTGGGATCCATGATGTCTCTCAACAAAGGTTGCCCCAAGGGGATCTCTCTTTGGTGGAGAGGAGGATGGTGAGGTTCCCATCTCGGATGCTCATCTTTGTGCTCAATTCTATGTTTCATTGATGAATATGTATCCTCAAAATGGTCACTATGAGGGGTGTTATTCACACTTTCCAAAGAAATCCTTCTAGCCCGTCTCAAATTCAACTCCAAATCAGGGTCGTAGTGTAGAGGTTCTTGTGAAGAGGATCACGTGCGAACCATACACCAAGAACTCGAACAATACGTCTCCAAGCCAAGTGAAAATGGCAAATCAACTAAGAAATCAAAATAAAAACCAAACAAACAAATATTTACAAATAACATATAATCACACACAATATGCCCAAACACTTAAAAATAAACGCTTCTTCCCCGGAAGCGGCGCCAAAATTTGGGAGGTCGTCGTCGTACCTCTCAAAGTTAATACTTTTAAGACCTGTTGCTTCCTATCTACAATTAAGTAGATAATTGCAAGTCGGGGTCATCTACGAGAAGAAGGGTCTTTTCAAGTGTTTAAACATATGTAGGAGAAGACATACTAAACATGTACATACATATATATATATATATATATATATATATATATAAGCATCTAAACAGGGGGGGTTGGTTGGTTTGTTCCTAAGTTATCAAATTGAAATACAACAACTAGCAAAGCAAGAGAACGATGCTAATCATGCAATACAACTAAAGATAAGATGAAAATAACAATTGACGGAACCTTGGGCGCAATTGACTTCCACTTCCAAACCTCTTATCCATCTTTGAACATGCAACCTATTTACTACGTTCACTACTTGTTGTGAAGGCTAAACTTTTATCCTTCTTAGATAGTAGTTTGCAAGACTGAATTTGACATCTCTTGTCAAACCTCACCAATAATTCCCGTAGTCGAAACACGACTCAAGGTATCCCATTGATGGCATTTAGCACGAAGAATCAACAAGCTCGACAACACTTATAAACACTACACCGTGTCTAAGCATTTAATCGATTTATGCATTTACACAAGATTAGTAAAAAATGATCGACATTCATAGACTTCTCTCATTTGCTACAAGCAATAAACATGACAGAGAGTTCAGCATTATCATATTCACCTAGCAATTATCAATGCATCAACACAATCAAAAGCTCTAAATCATACTCTTGGATTCTTATGAAGAAAGGGGGAAATCAACCCATTTCCCCAAACCCTAACAAGCATATCATACAAGTACTTCATATACTTAAGCTTTCAATAACATTAATGACATCAACAAACACATTCAATGATCCATAAATGCATAATAGTATGAGTATTAAATAGGCTACAAATTGTTCTTAAGACATGGGCTTGGAAGCCTTAATCAATTGCTCCCAAGAACTACATTTAGCTAATACAAATCATACTAACATCCATAAACAAATGCATAGAGAAATGAAGAGAGAAAATATGGAAAAAATGAAGAACCTAGGGTTGGGAGAAGAGGAATTTCGGCCAAGAAGGATAAGGTATGAAGTGGGTGGCCAAAAATTCCTTTTATAGTACAAGAGGGAGGAAAAGAAAATTAAAAAGAAAAAGTGTGGCAGGCTCCTGCCCGGGCGGGAATGGTCTCGCCCGGGCGGGAATTGCCCCACCTGGGCGGGAATGACCATTTTCACCCTTGTGTCGCCTCACCTTCAAATCCTCGATTCTATTTTTTTCTTTAATCTTCAAAGCTAGTATTCAAATCTTCAAAGTCTTCAAAAGGGGATCTTTAATGGTCCCCGGTCTTCAAGTCTCGATGTTTTTCCCCTGTCACACAAAATACACTTTGAAAAAGGTGAAAGAGCGAAAAGTCGCTCTTACCTCTCCTAAGAGAATTTCAAGGTAAAACACAAATTCTTGATAACAAAAGAGCACAAAAGTGATCCCAAAAAGAACTAAAATATACACATAAAATGGACACATCCTAAATAAACCCATACTTATTCGATAATATAAACATTAGCAGAATATCAATCGAAGAAAACTATTGTTTTTCATCTTCCATGTTTGGAAGGGAGAAAATGAAAATTGAAGAAAAATGCTTCAGAGAAGGAAGGAAGAATGGAGTGGCAATGGTAAGACTTTTTGGACTGTCCCTAAATGTGGGGGTGTGTGTTCAAATATAGGTCCTAGTATCTGTCGTCATTCACCTTTTTACTTATAGTGAGGTTAAATACTCTCTTCCATCCCCTTCGTCAGCTGTTTGATTAGGATACTATTACCTAGGTTCCTAAACTTGGAATGGATGGAGTGCTACTGGTATAGTAGTTGTCAAGTAGTTGAGACAGGAAAATAGCCAAGCAGCACTAATCCCCGGAAGCAGCACCAGCAAGAAGTAAAATAAAAAAGAGCAATTTTCCATTCACTAACCTATATATATACATATATATAAGGGAAATCCTAAACCATTAAGGCAGTTAGTTCAGTTCCGAGCCATCCTAGCTATAGTCCCGTCCTTCATCCTATTAATTCTTACTTAATTTCTCTTTTACAACCTTTAATAATTATGCTTGACCACAGTCAGTATCTCTAACTACATATACTCCCTCCGTCCTAGCTGATTCTGCACACTTTCATTTTTGGGATTATCCAAGGCAATTATGCACACCTTCCATATTCAAAATTTTTCTTTGTTATATGATAAAAAATACCCTTAAAATAACTTAAAGTTACTCTCACCCTAACCTGCTCTCTCACCCACGTGACCCACCCCTTCCCCGCTCTCACAAAACACTGCTCATCTTCCTCCTCCCTGCTCATCCATACTGTCATCCCCTTCCCTTCAATGCTCTCATCCTCCTCCCGTTGCTGCTCATCTTCCCCGCCTCTTAGTCTTTCCCTCTCACCCTCTTCACCATCTTTCTCTTTCATTCTCTCCACCGCTGCTCATCATACTTCTGCTGCTTCACTGCCTCCCCACCAGATCTGTCAAACCGCATGAATAATTCACCACCTCCAGCCACCACCTCCATGCCCGAATGAACCCACAACCTGCGATGAACGGACGGAACCAGTGATCAATTCGCGTGAAGGACATACCCAGTGGGCACTAAAGCTTCGAGTTAGCCCACTCAATATTGGAGAAAGATCCGTACAATTCACCAACACTGCGATGCCACGAAGATGTGAGAGTTCACCTTTTCCGGTGAGGACAATGGCACGAGGAAACAACTCCGGTGGAAAGTAGAAAAGAAAAAGGCAAAAATTTTAGAAGAAAAGAAAAATGCCCAATTCGATGAAGAAATAAGAAGAGAGAGAAAAAGAAGGAAGGTTATCGTGATTGTTGAATGTGGTGGTGGGAGGTGGTGGTGGCGGTGGCTGTTGGTGGCGGTGGGAGGGGACGGTGGGAGAAAACACAGAGAAAACGTAGGGAGGAAGAGAGGAGGTGCGGGGGTTTTGGTAATTTCACACAGGGGAAATACTAAGAGAGAATTTCTCTCTCTGCAGAATCCCCTAGGACAGAGGGAGTAATAATTTTGCATAAAAAATTAATATTTAGAAAATAAATGTTAAGATGAATCTACTTAACATGATTTTACATGATGTTTTTATTATATATATTAGTTGAAATTTAGGGTCAAAGTCAGGGCGGAGCAAAAAAATTTAATTTTGTGGGTCAGAATTTAATTTGGTGACTCTATCTCTGAAAATAGTGTTAAAATTTAGATTTTTTTATATAATTTAAGAATATAAAATGGGTCTAACTTTTTTTTTTTTAAAACTAGGGCATTGATAAAAAATCCTATATTAATTAATTTTAAAAAAATTAAAAATTATTAAAAAAAAAAAAGAAAGATAGGGCAATTGCACCACCTTGCACTAAGGTAGATTCGCTACTGATCAAAATTTATGAAATTTAACTTTAAAAGGATACTTAAGCCAGTTTAGTAGGACAGAGCAAGTATATAGTATGATGTATTAATCCTGTACTCCGTATAGCTTATCATGAATACTCCGTATATGGTTCGTTGGGATTAGAATGATTTGCAGTATTCTGGTCATTTTTATTTGTAGATTTGTAGTAGTTTATCCTTATTATGTATAGGACGGAGAGAGTGTCTGTTTTTGGTATTGTTACGTCTCCAGAGCATTTTTTATATGAAAATGCAAAAGAAAATATAGATTAATCTAATTCAACTCAGTACATGTACCATAAACCATGCATGCACCTGATAATTTATAATTTTAAACACAAGTGAGAAATTATAATAAAATAACTAGAGCGTAGATCCAGATAATGCTTATACATGCATGCAGCTGGGGACAATGAAACATTTTGGCAGCAAAGCTCGATTAAGATGCTGGGAAGGATTAGGTTATGAAAATGAAGTTGGTCCCCCAACTGAGATAAGGATCAGATATAGATAATAATTAATCAATCACCTAATTTTTTGGCACATGAATGAGAAATTCTATCACGCCACAATACTAACCTCTAACTCCTTCGATTCAGAATATAATGATTTTCGAAAATCATTTAATCATAAAATTCAGTATATATAATAGGATAAAATCTTGGGAAATACCGTCTTTTCATAAACTTATGGAAAGACTGGATTTTATTGAAATAATAGAAAGGTAAAAGATTTTAGTTGTAATATTAAAAATGTATTATACAAGGCGTAGTAATTATAAAATTTATAACCCGATTCATGCAACCCCAAAAATTTTATCTTCATTTATTTTAATTTACACTTTAACCCTTTGTCTTTCCATTGCTTATGGAAAGACAGTCTTTCAAGAGACGAACTCATATAATAATATCATGATGTAAAATATTATTAAATTTATGATAATATTTATTTTTTTAAATACTATATTTTCATACTCCTTCCATCCACTACGATAAAAAAGGCCTATTAGGACAATTGTATAGGAGCACTTTTATAAGGAGCGTCCTAACAAATGTATATTATGAAGCTTAATTATAAAATTAAACGTCCAAATATTGTGTGACACATATTAAAAGGGTTCCAATATATGTATATAACTAGGACATTACAAATTGATTCAATTTTGAAAATATTAGGAAATTTATAAGTGCCCTAATAGATGTATATTAGGATGCTTATAAATTAAACGTCCCAATACATGTGTGTTGATACAAGAATTTGTAACCTCCTTGTTCACGATCCACTCTGGTCCAGCTAGTTCCAAAACCTACAAAACAGACAGTCTAAGGTCAGGCAGTCAGGCGTAGGGCCGTACCTTCTCCAACACTCTGGTCCCACGTATGGAGCTGGCACTCGCATATGGAGCGTATGGTCGTGCCTCTTATTTCCGCCTGGAGGCAATGACTGTGAAATCAGACAAGGTTCACCGAGACTACATTCTGTGGCTCGTCGGAAGGCCCTCCTTGCTTGCCGACCTTTCTGCCAGCGATGGCCTTACCGATCTGAGCGGTATATGTTTATTGAGTCGTTTTTGCGAGATGTGCTAGCACATTCTTTGTTTTCTAGGATAACTTTCTCTCTCTTTGTTTCTTCACTGTCTTTTGATCTTTCCTCTAACCTGCTCGTCTTGCTTTCCTTTGTAAAGATGTCTGTAGCCAATTTCCTTAGTGACCTCTTAGTGACCTCTTTGTTTTCTAGGATAACTTTCTCTCTCTTTGTTTCTTCACTGTCTTTTGATCTTTCCTCTAACCTGCTCGTCTTGCTTTCCTTTGTAAAGATGTCTGTAGCCAATTTCCTTAGTGACCTCTTCAAGTTACCACGTCGCGCCGCCAGTTCCGCCCCCTACTCCACAATGAGGATACAACGGGCGTTGTTGATCAGAAGGAGAAAGTTATTGACCTGTCTGGAGCCAAGGCTTCTGGCGAGGAGCCCCTGCAGAAGAACCCTCGCCATCGCCATGTTTAGAAAGGTGGAAGCTCCGCCTTGCAGCCCTCCTCTGAGGTTGTCCCTGAGACTCCGACCTCCCAGGTTGTTGGCACGTCTCAGGGCGGTGCCATGGTCATCCAGCCCGTTCAGTCGATCCTGTTTTTTCCACCCTTTACTACTCGTGACTCCTCCACTCACAGTGTGCCCCTGCGTAGCCCTGCAGAGTGAGCCGAGTTTGTTTATCAGGCTTTGTCGATTCCTCATTTTAATGCTTGGCTCAAGGAGCGTTCCCTGAATGTGGCCGGTGCCACTTCCCTTGCCGACCGCTCCGTGTATGCCGTTCTCAAGGTATGTTTTTCGTTCTTCCACCTTTATTTTCATTTTCATTTTTCTTTCTCTTTTTCGTTTATTTAATTGTTTTGTTTTCCTTTTGCTTTCAGGTACTTTGCTCGTCCAGGGCTATGCAGGAGAAGCTTGACAGCGTGCATGCAGAGGTCGGTGAACTTAAGCGCGGGATGGATTCCCTTATTGGTAAAGCACAACGAGTCGCTGAGCTCGAACAACTTGAGCTGGAAAAAGGAATGTCGGCCTCTCTCGAGTCCTCCATGGCTCGAGCTAAAGCTGAGATAGCCAGGCTGCACATTTTCTCGTGGCTCCCTAAACCTTTATTCCTGTATTGTGCAGAGCGACAAAGCCTCCGAGATGCTGAGCGAGGCCCTGATGAAAGCCATCACGTACTGCTCCAAAACTGAGGACCCGGAGGCGCTGTGTGTTGGGCTGGGCAATACCTTTGTTGCTTTCTGTGAGCAAAGCTTCTCTGAGTTTTTCTCCCAGCTACGGGCTGCCATGAACATCGATGAGCTTAACAACTGGAAGCTAGATGGTCAGTCTGCGGAGTCTAACACTCATTCTGCCAGTGGGAAGGCTCGTGATGAAGATGGCGGGGTCAAGGCTACTGCCGGGAAGGCTTAGGATGCCAAGGAAGATGGTGCCATTGTTGTGAAGCCTTGAAGACTTTATAACCTGTCTTTTTGTGAACTTTTTTATTTCTGTTGTGTATTGCCATGTTGAGGGATGAGATAATACTTTACTTTGTTTTGGGGTGTGTCTTCCTCCTCTTTGAATATTTTCTTTAAGTTAATGTCCTTTTATTGTCCTACTTTGCCCGTTACCTTTATTTTAGCTTTGATGCGAGGAGGTATCTCCTCTCTCCTTTTGGAGTGTTGTACTTTAACACTACTCTTAAGGCCTTCTCTGAGCCGTTATCCCTCCCCTTTTTGGTTTCTTTTCTTTTTTCTTGACCATCTGTTGGGGTTGAGATCATGACTTCGGTTTTGGTCAGATATGCTCATTGCCGGCTACGGTTGTTACCGGGATACTTTTCTTTGTCTGTTGGCTGTTTGACTTGTGATCTGTTGGCTGCTGAGGCCGAGTTCACAATTATGATCTAAGTTAGACTTCTTACTCGTCGGCTATGGTTATTGCCAAAATACATTCTCTTTGCCAGTTTGCAGCCAGACCTCAATCTGCCGACTATTTTGGGCAAGGTTGCAATTTTGGCCGGGGCTAGGCTCATTATTTGTCCGCTATGGTTGTAGCCAGAAATATCATTCTTTTGTCTATAGGTGGCCAGGCCTGTAATTTGCTGGCCGTTGGAGCTAGGATTGCAATTTTTACATGGGCCAGGCTCATTAGTCCTTGGCTATGGTTGTGACCGAAGTACCCTTCCTTTTCCTGTTGGTGGCCTGACCTGCAATCTGTTGGCTGTTGGAGCCAGGATTGCTATTTTGGCCTGGGTCAGGCTCATTATTCGTCAGCTATGGTTGTGGCCGGATTATCCTTTCTTTGCCTGTTTGTGACCAAACCTACAATCTGATGGCTGTTGGAGCTAGGATTGCAATTTTAGCTTGGGTTAGGCTTATTACTCGTTGACTATGGTTGTGGCCGGAGTATTCTTTCTTTTCTTGTTGGTGACCAGGCCTGCAATTTGCTGGCTGTTAGAGCTAGGATTGCAATTTTGGCTTGGGCCAGGCTCATTACTCGTCGGCTATGGTTGTGGCCAAAGTATCCTTTCTTTGCATGTTGGCGGCCATGCCTGCGATTTACTGACTGTTAGAGCTAGGATTGTAATTTTAGCCTGGGCCAGGCTCATTGACTGCTTTATTTTAAGCTATTTCCTTCCTGCATCGATAATCCACAGTACAACAAAAAGACCAGGATGTGGACCAAGATTTCCTTAGGATCATGCCCCTTATGGGCTTACAAAAGTTTTGATCCCTTCAGGAATATCACCCTACCTATCTAAATTTAATACAGTCGGGTTGCAGGCGCCGCATATATATATATTTATACTTATAACAATTCAGACGTAGTACCTTCTTAAGTGGATGACATTCCAAGTGCGGGGAGAATTGGCCTCCCATCCAGCGTCTCCATCTTGTAAGCTCCCTTTCCCAGCACTTCGACCACCTTGTACTAGCCTTCCCATTCTGCGTCCAGCTTCTTCTACCCCTGGGCTTTGCTGGCTTCGTTCCTCCAAAATGCAAGGTCTCCCACTTTGAGGGATCTGGGTCTGACCTTGCTATTGTAGTGTTACTCTATCCAGGACTTGTATGCAGTTTCCTTCATCACTGTCTTTTCCCTGATTTCCTCTATCCCTTCCAGATTCTCACTGATTGCCTGATCGTTGTCGTCTTGACTCATTGGTTCAGCTACATTTCTGCTGGGAACAACTATCTCTAGGGGGGTGATGGCTTCCATTCCAAAGCACAGCCTGAAGGGGGATTCCCCCGTGGCCATCCTCAGCGTGGTTCTATACGCCGACAACACACTCACTAGCTCCTCCACCCATTCTCCTTTTGCCAGCCCCAGTCTCCTCTTTAAACCTTGGACTATGGTCCTGTTTGTCACCTCCGTCTACCTATTTTCATGTGGATGGGCAACCAATGTGAACTGATTCCTTATGTTGAGACCGGCGCACCATGACCTGAATGGCTCATGAGTGAATTGCTTCCCATTGTCGTTCACTATCACTTGTGGGATTCCAAACCTGCACAATATCCTCTTCCAGGCAAAGTTTGTGATTTTCTTCCCTGTTATGCTTGTTGTGTCTTCGGTCTCTACCCACTTTTTGAAGTAATTTATTGCCAAGACCAGAAATTTATTCCTATCCTCAGCCTCGGGGAACGGTCTTGCAATTTTGATTCCCCATTTGGCAAATGGCCAGGGCGATCTTCTGTTGGTCATCCGTTCTGCAAAAAGCCTCTATACTATGGCATGTTCCTAACACCTGTGACACTCTTTGATCATTTTGTACATCTATTCTCATTTTGTGGGCCAGTAATAACCTCCCCGCATCGCAACTGTCTTAGGCCCTCGGTGGCTGCCACAGCTTCCCTCATGCATTTCTTTGAGTAATATGGCTGCCAGCTCAGGCTCCGCACATCTGAGCCACATCACTAGCTCCTCCACCAACACTGACTTTGTCAAGTGTGCATGTGCCAAGGATGCTAGCTTGGTGAGCGCATCTTCTCTCGTATTCTGCAACCTGGGGACTTTGGTGATGTCAAATCCTTCGAACTCAGACGCCAAACTTCTGACCTTGTCTCTGTATTTCATCATAGTCGGGTCCTTGCAGCATACTGCTCGTTATACTGGTTGGCCACTAACATTGAGGCTCCATGGGCTTGTAATTTCTTTGTTCCAGCTTCCTGGCTATCTCCATGTCTGCTATCAGTGCCTCATACTCCGCTTCATTATTTGAGGCTGGGAACTTAAAACGTAGAACATAAGTTACTTCCACACCTTCTGGATATGATATGACTAGGCATGCACTAGTCTTCCACTCCGGATGCTCTATCCATGTACAGCTTCCAGACATCTGGCCCTGTCAGCTCTTTCACATTTACAGTCCGTGCAAGGCTTTGTACTTCTTCTACAACCTTTATTTTCTTCTCTTTGGGCATTTTTGCCAGAAATCTTTCATTATTTGCCCCTTTATTGCTCTCCTTGGGGCATACTCAATGGCGTGCTCTCCCAGCTCCACTGCCCACTTTATTAATCTCCCTAATCACTCTGGCTTGGTCAGTATCACTTTTAGCGGTTGATTAGTTAATACCATCATAGGATGTGCCTGGAAGTACTGTCTTAGCCTCATTGTTACGTGCAGCAAAGCCAGAAAAAGCTTCTCCTTACCTGTGTATCCTCATTCTGGGCCTTGCGGGTCCCAGCTTACAAAGTACACGGACCATTGTACCCTGTTCCTCCCTGACTAGTGTGCCGCTGATTACCTCTTAGTCGGCTGCCACATATAGGTACAGGGTTTCTCCATTTTTGGGCTGGTTAGGGTCGGAAGGTCCTTTAGGTAGGCTTTCATTTCTTCAAACGCCTTTTCTTCCAACTCTCCCCATGGTATTGCCCACAGTCCCCTTCAAAGTTTTGAAGAAAGGGAGTGTTCTCTCTGCTGCCTGGGACAAAACGATTCATCGCTGCCAGCTTCCTATTCAGGCTCTAGACCTCTTTAACTGTGCTCGGCGACTTCATCTCTAGGATTACTTTGATTTTATTGGGGTGGGCCCTCACGCCGCCGTTTGACACTATGTGCCCCAAGAACATCCCTGCCACCACTCCAAACTGGAACTTGGCAGGGTTTAATTTCTTCCCTGGGTCTCCCTGACGTCTTCCATGAAGCTTTCACACTGACTTCTCTTTATTACCATGTGATCCACATACACCTCCAAGTTTCTTCCAACCTTCTCATGAAAAATATTGTTCATTACTCTCTGATATATGCTCCCAACATTTCTCAAGCTGAAAGGCATAATTCAGTAGCCAAAGTCCTCTTTCTCAGTTATAAAGTCGGCCTTTTCTACATCACTTTCTAACATATGGATTTGATGATATCCTTATATGCAGCAAGGAAACATTTAATTAGGTAATTGGTAAGAGCGTCCACCTTTTGGTTAATAACAGGAAGTGGGTAGCAGTCTTTGGGGCACACCTTGTTCAGGTCTTTGTAATCCACGCACATTCTCCAGCTGCCATCTGCCATCTTGACCAACACAGGACTGGTTAGCCAGGTTGGGTAGGGGATTTCTTGTAGGATCCCCGATGAAACCAGCTGACCTACCTTCTTATTTACTGCTTTATTCCTATCCTTGCAGAGTATCCTCCATTTCTACTTGATAGACTTGTGAGACGGATCCAGCTTTAGTTCATGACCGCCTACACCATTTGGGACCTCAGTCATATCTTTCGGCTTCTGGGTGAAGGCCTTGCTGTTTCTCACAAGAACTTTACTAGGTCTCTTTTCACCTCAAGGGGGAGTGATGTTCCCACCTGTACTAATTGGTCACCTCTCACTTTAACAGTCTCTACCTCTGTGCCCAGCTCTGATGGGTTGCACCCGCCCGTGATCATATGAACATGCCTTACTTTACTGCCATGTCCTTCTCGGCTCTCGTTCCCGTCCTCACGTTTGTATTTGTTGAGATCAACTCTATGACATTCTCTAGCTTTCTGTTGATATTCTTTCATTGCTGCTATTCCTCCCCTGGTTGGGAACTTGAGGAGCAGGTGCAGGGTTGATAAAATCCCTCTAGGCAATGCCAACACTAGCCTTCCCAGTATCACATTTTATGGGTTGTTTACCTTCACAACTATGAACTCCATGTCCACGGTCTTACTCTTCTCTCCTTCCCCCACCGTCACCAGAAGGAGTATGGTACCTTTAGACCATATTATCCTGTCTACAAAATCCACCAAAGGGATTTCCATTGGTTCCAATTTTTGTCTTGTGTTCTCGTCCAGCTTCTCAAAGTAATGGCAATACATGATCTCTGCCAACCTTCCACTGTCCACATATGCCCGATGGGTTTTCTTACCTATCACCTTTACCATTATAACCACTGCATCTCTGCCGGCTGGCCTGTCTGGGATAGGGTCATTTGCATTTAACGTTATTGCCTTGTTCGGCTCCAATTTCCTGTCTGCCAGTGTTGGCTGTGGCATTAGCATGCATCGTGCTTTCCGTTGTGACTATGTCCGTTCTCCTGTGCTTCCGCCTATTATATCATATGTTTGTTACCATCTTTTCTCTGCTCGCATTCGTTGGGGAGCTCTCTCTCTACCTCTTGCTACGATCTTCCTATCCTAGAAACTTCCTTCCCCTTATCACATTTGCATTCCTTGTCAGGGCTTCGTGCTTGACCATGCCCTTCTTACTGCTTATGAGAGCCTTAGTGCTTATTCTTGCTCTGGTAAGTGGCTTTATTATAAGCCCCTGCACTCATCGCTAGGAGTGCCAACTCGCCGCTCTGGATGCAGTCTTCAATGTTGTACTTCAGATGGATACAATCATCTGTGTCATGACCATGATCATCGTGGTAATCACAGAATTGGGATTTGTTTATCTTTTTGGAGTCCTTCTTTATCATGGGTGGGATATCCAGTATACCTTTCTCTGCGTACAGGGCGGAGATTTCCCTGGGTGTTTTGATGAGCGAAGTGAAAACCCTCTCTGACTTGTTGAATCGGTTGGGCATTTGCTGGCTGCCTGTCTTAGCCTACTCGGTCTTCCTCACTTTTCCATCCCCTCTTGCATCAGCCTTCCGACTTCTGTGACTACCCTGTGTCTCATTTCTCCTCTTGTCAACCAAGTCTGCTCTGTTGAAGTTCCCGACCCTTTTCATTAACTCGTCAATTGTCCCCAGGGGGGGGTCTAAGGTGCAGTCCCTCAGCAACAGTTCATGCTTCAGACCATTTATGAACATGTTGATGAGGAACTGGCTGCTCATCTCCTCTACCTGGTTAGCCTCGTCATTGAATCATTCCCAATATGGAGACAACGCCTATACTGATTTCTGCCTGATAGCCAACAGCTCAGAGCACATCTTCTAAAACTTCTTTCTTTGCATGATACACGGCAAGAACTTTTTCTCCAGCTGGTTGAAGCTGTCAATCATTTCATTCTCTAAGTTCGTGAACAACACACTAGTTGCTGCCGTGATAGTGGTTGCAAACACCTTGCACCAAATAGCCTGCGGTATTGCAAAGGTAGCCATATTGGTGCAAAATGTGTAGATGGTCATTCGGATCTGCTTCACCGTTATACTCCCCAGGTTCATTGGTATCTTACCCTTCGGGTCAGCTATGAATGTCTGGATCCTCCTAGCTTCCTATTCGACTCCCCAGGCTAGGGCCTTATTACTGCTATTATTTTTCACTTTTGGCAGTGGTACATAACCTGACAACCACTCCCCCTCTGCAGCCATCTCTTTCCCTCCTCCATGGTATGCTTCCCTTCTGGTGGCAGTTTTACTCCAGGCTATCTTCAAACCCTTTTCCCTCTGGTTGGGTGCTTCGCTGTTGCCCTCCTACTCTGGGAACAACTTTATCGGCTGCAAATCTCATCCTCTTTGCATACCATCACCATTTTTAGGGTCCCCCATCCCTGTAAGTCTCCTCATCATCTCCTTATGATAGGCTATGATCGTTTGGATAATCTCGAGTTGTTGGCGAGATCCGTTGCCGTCCGATGCTGGTGCCTCTCCAGATCTGTTATATCTTCCACAACCACCTGGTTAAGTAGGTTTCCTGCTGTTTGTGCCTCCATGTCGTTCATGCTGTGCAGATGCTATGAAAACAATGTGATCTCCATAGTCGGCGCCAATGTTAATACCAGAATTTGTAACCTCTCTTTTTATGATCCACTCTGGTCCAGCTGATTCCTAAACCTACAAAATAGACAGACTAAGGTCAGGCAGGCAGGCACAGTGCCATGCCTGCTCTAACGCTCCGATCAGCCATGTTTTTCGTGTTGGAGAAAATCTAGGGTGAATAGCGTAGTGATTGTAATCTTCCCTTGTTTCATGTATATTCCCCTTTTTATATGCACGTTTGGTGGTTGACGAGTTGTGCAATGTCCCATCCATATCCTACCCATGCGTACCGTTGCCTTTCATGACAAGCTGTGCTTGTCTCTCTTTTTTCTTGCTTAGGCTGAAAGCTTTGCCTTTGGGCCTAATTGGGACAAACCTTATCAATGTGTAATTAGGACATCAAAAAGAGACCAATATAATAAGAAGCATAAAAACAACCCTATATCTTGTCCACAGAGTCACTTAATATAGCGACCTAAGTTCTATAGGGATTCACAATAATGGGATATTTTAGAAGCGTCACACGAATGGAAGCGTCCCTATAGAGACCTGTTGGAACATTCTTTAGCTTCCTTGTAGGGCTTTTGTGTTGTGATCACAGTCAAAATTTTCTACTTTATATTTTTGTCAGTCTCAATCAAATGTTTCTATTTTGACTACTTCTTATTTGAACAAAAAGTTGTGGCCAAAATTTAGCCACCTCATTTCAATCCCCCACATCAACATGCATAAATGCTCGTGAAAAAAGATATTCTTTCTATCCCAGTTCATATTACACACCAATTACTATCACGCTGTTCAAAAAACATGTTTGACTATTAATATATTGAGTGGGTCTCATGACAGGTGTCAGTCAATAAGTTTATGGACAAACCACTTATTTTTTACCTTATACACTGCATTTGTTAATTACATACTAAATTTAGAAAAAAATTTTTATATTATATATTTTTATATTTTTGCATTCAAATAAATATTATCACTTGTTTTAACTTTTATAATACAATATTTAAATTGAAAAAATTACAACATTCACAAAGTCTTCTTTTCGACAGCCTAAAGTTTATGCCATGGGTTATTGTCCAATAATGAAACATTTTATTTGGGATAGGTTTTAAAAAAAATATGCTGATAAAATTATGGACCTACTGTGCAATTTGCCTCTGCTGGAGCAAAACCCTAGTTTATGAGATTGTGAAACCCTAGGTTATAGAGATCGGCATTTGTGCTCTGATATCTTACATTGATTGACGAAAATAGGTGTTTGTGCTCTGATATCTTACATTGATTGACGAAAATAGGTGTTTGTGCTCTGATCGGCGGCGGATGGTGTTTTTGCGATAGAGAAGGCATCAGTTACAAGCGATCTGTGCAATTGAGATGGCGCGACTCCGGAGCACAATGGCGGAGCACAGCATCGATCGATCTACGATGCTTGATAGGACGGTGCTGCAACCAGTGGTGATGACAGAGCTTGACCGGAGGTGATGTGGCACTTGACCGAAGGTGATGATGGCACTGTGACCGGAGGTGTCATCGTCGCTTCGATCCTCAACGATGACCGTGATGCAACGACGAACAAGGAAAATGACCGAAGTGTAGAGAGAAAGCGTGTGAGATACACACACCTGAAGGAAAAAAGATGATGTGTGTGCATCTCATGCACGGCTGGAGGTGATGATATCGCTCGGCGACAATGGCAGAACCAGACGTTGGTGAGCTGAGGTTCTGCTTCATGACAAGTGAAGCTTAATATTGTGTTTTACTTTTCTTCAAAGACTTGTTGAGGTTTAATATTTACATGACATAGTTCATAACATCAAAGAGTGTTTGGTCCAGTGGTTTGTACTCTTGTTGTTTAGGTTAGAGGTACGGGGTTCGAGTCTCACATTGAACTTTATTTTGAAAAATTTTATGTTTTTGATGTACATGTTGATGTTTAATATTATTTGACTGAATCTATGTTCAATAAGAGTCTTTGGTGTAGTAGTTATTGCTTTAGGCTTTGAGGTTAAAGACATGACTTTAAATCCCACTAGGTTCTTTTTTTGAAGAAATTTTATTTTTGAGGTACTGTAGCTTTTTGTTGATGTTTTTAGGTTTTCCCCCAATTATGTTGATGTTTTTCATTATTCAGGTGAGATTTAATTGATATGAGTAAGGTTTTGTATTTTTTTGGGTAATATGGATTGTTATTTGTAGTTTTTTTTTAAAAAAATTCTCATGTTGATATTTTTCATTTTTCGGCCGAGGTTTTGGTAATAGGAGTTGATGTTTGTAGTGTCTTTTTTCATATTTTGATATTTTTTCCCTTTTCCGGATGAGGTTTAGGTATTAGGAGTTGATGTTTGTAGCAATTGGGTGATATATGTTGATATTTGTAGTTTCTTTTAAAAAAATATTGTTGATGTTTTATGATTTTCAGAGAGAATAATTTATACTCTTGAGGTACTGATGAAGTGAGAGGTTATCAAAAAGAAATAAATGCAAGAAGATGCAACTATATTGTCGACTTTATTTTATTAATCACTGCCCAAATACATAAATACTCCAAACTTTATAGTTGGTCGAACAAATGACAAAAGATGGAAAGAACTTAAAACTGGAAGCAAATATTATGACAAAAGATGTAAATAACTTAAACCTTGAAGCAAATAATGAAAATAAGGCAAGCAAATATATGTTACCTTCAATCAACCCAAAGCAATCAAATCCGTAAGAGTCTTGAATTGTCCATGCATGCCATGCACAAATCTCTCCTAATTAACCAAAACTTTCTATGCGTAAGAGTCTTGAATAGTACATGCATGCCATGCACAAATCTCTCCTAATTAGCCAAAACTTTCCATGCACAACAAACTTTCCATGCACAAAACAAATCCGCAAACATCTTGAACCTTTCATGCATGCCATGCATTCACTTCCTGCCACGATGATCCCACGCCTCCATAAATGTGAACCCTAACCCTAGCACGCTATCATTCTCCCGGGGGTTGGAAAATTCATCCCCAAATTTTCTCCAACGTCGTCATTGGAATTGTCGCCCGTATAAAGGCCAAGATGCTTGACATTAAAAAAGTTTGATGTATGAATGTGGCTTGGAAGCTTTAAGAGGCTAGCTTTAGGATTTATCTTCTCTATAATATCCACAGGATCGATAGTCTCCGGCTTGAGCTTGTTTTACTCTTGTGCGAGAATGTGAAGCTTGGTAAGGATGGCCCAAATGAAATCCTTGATCTAGAACTCAACTATGTGATGCTTGACATTAGGAGAGCACTTATATGTCTTGGTTGCAGCTTGGAGAGTCATCACAGTTGGGCTGTGGATGTCTTGGAGCTGCGTGATGAAGTCCGCTACATCGTCGTGGGGGCGGTTAGGGGTGGGAACTGGTACGAGGTTCAAAGGGCAGAGTGGAATGGCGCAATACACGACTTGGAATGGACTAAGACCAGTGCTCCTATTGGTGACGTGGTTGTAAGCAAACTCCGCTTGGAAAAGCTTCAAATTCCATGCGCGAATAGCCTCCCTGATGAGACAATGCAAAAGGTTCCCAAGGGAACGGTTCACAACTTCGGTCAATCCATCAATTTGAGGGTGGTACGCACTATTAAAATTGAGCTGAGTGTTCACCAACCGCCAAAGACTCTTCCAAAAAAGGGTAAAAAATTAGGTGTTACGCTCCGACACGATAGACGAAGGAAGACTATAGAGCCGGTAAATCTCATGGAAAATAACCCAGCCACGTTGACGGCATCAGAAGTCTTCTTGCAAAGGGTAAAATGAGACATCT
This sequence comes from Rubia yunnanensis, assembly GCA_037428765.1. Lineage (NCBI taxonomy): Eukaryota > Viridiplantae > Streptophyta > Magnoliopsida > Gentianales > Rubiaceae > Rubia > Rubia yunnanensis. The sequence goes on from CM075070.1 coordinate 16,754,288, forward strand.
TTGAGAAACGATCCAGAACAACAAAAATGGAATCGTTACCGCACGTCGTGAGGGCAAAGTTGAGTAAATAATCCATGCTAATATCGACCCATGGTTGCGTCAAAATTGGCAAAGACATATACATTCCAGCATTGGTTGCTTTGTCCTTGGCGATGTGACAAATGTGGCATCGGCTCACGAAACATGCCACTTCTTTCTGCATGGAAGACCAAAAATATGAAGACACCACAAGATGGAGAGTGCGGTCATACCTAACGTGTCCCTCGCTGTGAAGATCCCCAATAATTTTAAGCTACATGCTCCCATCTGTAATACAAAATTTACCGCAAAAAAAAGAAAGCCCTCCAACCAAGAGAAGTCCAATTTCTTGCTCGCATTAAGATGCTCGATAACTGCAGCAAAGATAGGGTTTGTAGTATAGTGCTCAGCCAAAACATTAAATCCTAAAGTTTTCAACTCGGAGCTCGGTGAGAAAAGTATGTCGGCAACTCAAGGCATCAACCACGCGATTAATAACCCCAGCCTTGTGCTTAATGGAAAACGTAAATTGTTGTAATAACGCGATCCAAGAAGCTTGATCAGAAGATACCTTGTCCTGAGTCCCGAGGTATTTAAACGCATCGTGAATAGTGTAGAGCACAAATTCCTTGTGGAAAAGGTAGTGACGCCAATGATGTATCACGAACAATCGTGTAGAACTCCACTTCATAAGTGTTATAGTGAGATTTTGGCTCGGTGAGCTTCTCACTAAAGTATGCAACTGGTCGATTCCATTGGCTAAGGATGGCACCAATGCCTACTTTGGAAGCATCGCAATGGAGCAAGAACGGTTGTGTCAAATCCGGAAGCACAAGAATCGGGGCTGAAGTTAGCTTGGTCTTGATCTATTTAAAAGAATCTGCAGCATGAGAGGACCAGTAGAAACGTCCTATTTCATGCATTCAATGATGGGCGCCATTATTTAACTAAAGTGTGGAATAAAATGATGGTAGAACGAGGCGAGGCCATGGAAGCTCTGAACTTCGGTTACTATGCGTGGGGTTGGCCAAAATGCCACGGCTTGAACCTTAGACTCGGTCACACTAAGCTCGTCGGCAGAGATGAAGTAACCAAGTAACTCAACTTGGTCGGTGAGAAAAGCACTATTTGCCAAGGCAGCGTAAAAGGCATGGTTGTAAAAACTGGTGAGAACCTCCTAGAGGTGTTGCACGTGATCCTCAAGGTTAGCACTATAAATCAAAATATCATCAAAATAAATGACAATGAATTTATCGATAAATGGGTGGAGTGCTTGGTTCATAACGCGCATGAAAGTGCTCGCCGCATTCAAGAGTCCAAACGAAATAACAAACCATTCGTCGAGGCCCTTGAGAGTCTTGAGGTTTCCTTCCACTTGTCACCGGGTCAAATGCAGATTTGGTGGTACCCCCTCTTCAAATCCAACTTGCTAAAAATGCGAGCGCCACTTAATTGATTGAGTAGATCTCGAGCCACAGAATTGGAAAGCGGCAGCAGACTGTGATCTTATTAATGGCTTAGCTATTCACGCACATAGCCAACTACCATCTTTCTTCGGGGTGAGGAGTCCAGGAACCACGCATGGGCTAAGGCTCTCGCGGACGTGGCCTTTTTGAAGGAGCTCCTTGACTTGGCGCCGTAATTCTTCATGTTCAGCCGGGCTCATCCAATAGTGAGCGCTATTTGGAAAACCCGTGTCGGGCATAAGATCAATTTGGTGTTGTATGTCATGGAGTGGTGGGAGTGTGTCCAGAAGCTCGAATGGAAAGATATCGCGAAACTCCTCGAGGAGTGGTTGGGCTGTATCCGAAACCAGGGACATGTCCAAAGAGGGTTTGCTAAGGATGATGTAAATAATACAAGTCTTTGTCATTTCTTCCTCAAATTCAGCCCAAAAGAGTAGTGTGGTAGTGGGTCAACGACTCGGGGTTGTCGAGGGATTGGACGGCAATGCCACAATTTTCTTTCCGCCAAAGAGAAAGCTATAGGTGTTATTAGAATCACCGTGTATTGCATGCTGATTGAATTACAAGGCCTACCAAGCAACAAGTGACAAGCATCTATTGAAACTGTATCACACATGATAGTATCCTTATACGTAGTGCCAATGGAAAAGCTCACCAAGACCAGTTTTGAGATGGTGACGTCGTTACCAGTTTAGAGCCAAGCAAGCATATAAGGCTTTGGGCGCTTCTCTGGAGTGAGGCCCAATTTAGTGACAACTTCCTCGGCTACGACATTTTCACAACTTCTAGAATCGATGATGAAATGACACACCTTGGCTCCAATGGTGCACGATGATTAGAAGATATTATTTCAGAGCCAACCATCGTTGTGACTCGGGGGAGAGTGGAAGCTCCACCAGACCACTAGAGCATGACCCACATCACCCACGACTTCCTCGGCATCGTCATTGGGCTTGACACTGTCGTCATAAATTGGTTCACTAAATATTTCTTGTGTGTCATCGGTGAATAACCCGGGTTAGTTGTTCTTTGGGCAAGCATTGCGGCGGTGTCTCGGTTCACCACAACCAAAACAACGGATTCCACCTCCGATGTTAGGTAGTGTTGTCGTTGGAGCGTGGGGCATGGTTGGAGGTACAGCTAGATTTGTGCTACTATTTATCGAGGAAGTCGTAGACAAATTAAATGCGTACCTTGACTTTTAGCTCTTAATGGCAAGGGCCTATTGGTGGGCTTTGAAAACCATGAGTGGATTGAACATATTCAAGACGTCTTGGATTGCAACACGCAATCCTCCGATGTAGCGAGAAACCGTTTTTTCTTTGATCTTTGCGATGTCATTTCGTGCAAGAAGCATGAAAAATGCGGCAAAATGACCGGTCACGGATTTCGTACCTTGTCGGAGATTTTGCAAACTATGGTAAAGGGTACAGGGATAATTGTACGTGAGGAACACGGCCTTCATATACTTCTTCAATTTGTCCCATGGTGAAATTTTCTCTTTCCCCATTTGAGATCGTCGGTTCTTTGTCTGTGTCCACCAAGCGGCTGCTCGACCATGAAAACTGGTGATGATAAGAGGTACGGGGCGAGCGACGAGAACCATCTTGAAGTCTAGCCTTTCCTCCACGGCCATGACCCAATCTAAAAAATCCTTCGCATTCACATTGCCATGAAATTTGGAAATTTCCATATGGAATGCCGACTCCTGACATGTGTCATTCTCGAGTTAATCCGCAGTTGGCCTTTGTGGGCGCGGAGCATCATCGAACGGTGCAAAAGGGTTGTCATCGTTATTTTTGGCTCCACCACGAGCAACGGGGGTCGCTGGACGTTGTTGGAGAAACATATCAATGGTCTCGGTGAGTGCGTCTAACCATTGATGAACACCAGCGAGTTCTTCACATCGATAAACATAATCTAAATCAGCCTCTGGAACTCCTCCAGGTCGATTTCTACGTGCCATGGAAGGGATCAGACTAACGCTCTTATACCAAATGATGTAGCGAGAGGTTATCAAAAAGAAAGATCAAGAAAATGCAACAATATTGTCGACTTTATTTTATTAAACACCGCCCAAATACATCAATACTCCAAACTTTATAGTTGGTTGAATAAATGACAAAAAATGGAAAGAACTTAAAACTGGAAGTAAATAATATGACAAAAGATGAGAATAACTTAAACCTGGAAGCAAATAACGAAAATAAGGTAAGAAAATATATGCTGCCTTCAATCAACCCAAAGCAATCAAATCTGTAAGAGTCTTGAATTGCCCATGCATGCCATGCACAAATCTCTCCTAATTAACCAAAACTTCCCACGGCAAGAGTCTTGAATTGTCCATGCATGCCATGCACAAATCTCTCCTAATTAGCCAAAATATTCCATGCACAACGAACTTTCCATGCGCAAACTTTCTATGAACAAAACAGATCCGCAAACATCTTGAACCTTTCATGCAGTCATGCATTCACTTTCTGCCGCGACGATCCTGCACCTCTATAAATGTGATCCCTAACCCTAGTGTGCCATCAGGTACCGTAGTTTTTTTGTTGATGATTTTAGTTTTTTTCTCTCATGTTGATGTTTTCATTTTCTACGTGAGTTTTAGGTGATAGGGGTTGATGTTTGTAGCATTTTTGGTGATATGGTTGATGAATTGTAGTGTTTTTCCCTTATGCTGACGTTTTTCATTTTTCGAGTGAAGTTTAGATGATAATAATTGATGTTTTTAGCTTTTGGGTGGTATAGGATGATGTTTATAGTTTTTTAAAAAAAAAAAGATAATTTAAGCTTTGTTGTTGTTTTTATGATTTTCAGTTCATTTTTTGTTAGTTGTGTAGTCAATGATTTTTCAATTTTTTATATTTATTTGATTTTTTATATATATTTTTGAGTCTGTCTCTTGAAAGACGGTCTTTCCATAAGTTATGGAAAGACCAAGGTTTAAAGTGTAAATTAGAAGAAATTAAGATAAAATTTTCGGGTTGCATGAACCGGGTTATAAATTTTATAACTACCACATGTTTCATACTAAAACTTTAATATTGCAACTAAGACCTTTTACCTTTTATTATTCTAATCAAACCCCGTCTTTCCATAAGTTTAGGGAAAGACCGTCTTTCCCAAGACTTTGCCTATATTTTTAGTTGTTGTTTTATGATTTTTTGTTGATGTTCTACTATTTTTTTGCCGATGTTTATAATTTTCAGTTTGCTGATCATATTGATTTTTTTACATTTTTTAAATGGTTTTAAAATACTTTTTTGATTTTTTTAATTTTTTTTCCAGATTGCAGATGGCGGGAAATATGATGGGAAAATTGGATAAAAAAACCCCTGAAAAAATATTAGCGATTAGTCCCTATAAAATAATTAGAGAAAAGTCCTTGTAAAATTATTAGAAATAAGTCCCTGGAGCTAGAATGTTTTTAGAATTGCATAAACGCCAATGCATAAAGTTTAAACTGCGTCACAAGAGACTATCTTTACAACATTTAAGGTAAAAACCACTGTGGACTGAAGGCCGTCTTTTCTACAATTTTCTCTAATATGTTTAACTACGTATAATAACGGCAAATAAAAATTTGTATTTAGAAATTTTTTTACGACGAACTCAACAATATTATAATATATTGTTACTCATATATTTATTCAAATATACGATTAAATTTTAATAGAAAATAATATTCAAAAAGTAAGAGTGCAGTTTGAACTTGTACAGAAGGAGAAATAGGAACCATTGGTTGAGATATGTATCATATAATTATAATGAGTAATATATTGTAAGTGCTTAAACAGTAAGTGCTTAAACAGTAAGTGCTTAAACATATATTAAAATGAGAAGAATATTACTCCTAAAAGTTGGATGGAGCTCTGATTTTGCTTTTTGCTTTGAGCTTTGACCACACGATTTGGTGCGCATGTGTACCAAAAGTGATGGTGAGCATACCTAAATTTGTCACATCCTATGCATCACTGATCCCACTGGTGATCCTGGGTACTCTCGTTGTCCTAGTTATTTCTTTAATTTAATTATTTATTTAATTTTAATTTTAAATTAATAAATAAATTAAAATATTATCATATTTAATCTTGTTAAATTTTTAATGATATAAATCTTTACAATTTTAATTTTTTATAATTGTATTTACACCTAATTATAAATATTAATGATCAAACTTTTTTTAAAATTAACTGATAAAAGTTAACTTGTATAGAATTAACTTGGACCGAGGGAGTAGCACTTGCACCACTCAAGACGTCAACGGCTTAATTAAACATTGTTGGACATTTGTCATATTAAAAGTGAAATCTCCCCTTGGCATTGTTATGGATAAATAGTCATAGCATTAGTTTTCAGAATGTTATGGATAAATAGTCATAGCATTAGCATTAAAAGGGCTTATTACTCTGGATTCTATTTCTACTCCTTACATTAGGCATGGTTAGCTATACCTGGACATTGTACAATTTCTTTTCATCTCCTTGTGACAGGTTCAGAAGTCCTGCAACTGTGTTCTTCTTTTTTTTTTTTTAATAAAACCACACCATGGTGGAGGGGATTTATTGGGCACCCTAAACCCCAATGGTGGCCAAAATGGCACTTAGAAGTAGAGTTAATACAAAAGAGATTTACAAGCCAAATTTGGCAAGAAGCAAGTGAGGTTCCAAAAGATAGTTCTAGAATAAAACTACATCTAGTCTGGGTTTGGAGCAAAATCAAGGTGTACTTGATGCGGATTTAGATCATCACAGTCCAATTTGTTGTCAAGGAGCAGTTTAGTGATCGAAAATTCGAAGCACAACTTAGCCACTTGATCAAAATTGGACCATAAACTAAATCCATTCAAAGTGGAAATGAGCAAATGCATCTTTGTGGTTCTGGTACTGTGAGCTGCTCACCATGGCACTGGCACTGTGAGCAGCTCATGTTTGCAGTTGAGCCTCTCCCGAATGAGTCCAGAAGACACTGTCCATCCATATGAGTTGAGCTCCAGCTGTCTCCTGCCAAAAAACAAAAACATTAGCAGTACCTAGTCCTTTCTTATGTTTGCAACTGTGTTCTTCAGAAGCACTTCACTAGACAATGTTGTCTTCCTTTGGAGCACCTCATTGGAAATGACATGTAGCCCTCAAACCTTCTGCAGGAAACAACTGAAGCAAAACACCAAATCTGATGCCGATCAAAAGATTCTGATGACTGAAAATTTCCTAACATTTTACTGGATCTTCTTGCTTGATTTAGTAAATTACTTTGGGGGAAGTACTTTGAAAGGGGCTATTATGGGAGGCTATCCCTTTTATGTCAACACGGGACGTGGAGGCATAAATATGGTAGGCCATAATAGACCTCGAACTAGGTTAACTGGCCAACCTTTTGCTAACACAAGGGTGTTACAAAGGGTTGGAATAAGCTTGATGTATATAGCTTTCCACATACCTTAATCTGATGTACTCAAACTGTTCGGTTATTTTCTAAGGCTTGGGGAGCCCAATATATACCTCCTCACTTAGGTGAGTTTCTAATTTTAAGAAAAACATGAATACAAGTTGATACGAATAGATATAAGAATTAATATAATTAAAACTTGATAACCGAACAAGTAGTGGTAAGTTTCTTAAAAGATCGTATAGAAGATCATACTCATTATATGAGATGGTTGTGACGAGAGAAGTTCCATGAAGGAAATGACGAGGGAATCTCTTTGGAGGTTGCGTGGAGAAAAGATTTATGGATGCTAGGTGGCAATGAGAATAGATTCATGAATGTATAGAATGAATGATTGTGAAGATGTGATGACATGGTTTCATAACTCAAGGATCTCTTATATGTAAAGTGCGCAAAACAGAATGAATGATCATGAAGCTAAGTATGAAGCATTGATAATTAGAATGGAAATAGCAAACAAGCAGAGCGCAATGAAACTACGTGCGAGTGGTGACTCCATGCCGGTGGTGGCGATCCAATACAGTGAACACTATGCTGCTAAGGAGCTAACCATGATGAAATATCGTGGCAAGGTGAGGAGTTTACCCACAACATTTGAAGAATTTGACAATCACCCGGGTCCCAAGATCACAAAATACCCGAGCTGATGCTATAAGCAAGCTTGCACTCCAGATCACGCCCACTTAACCAAATTTTTCTGGTGGAAGAGTTGAATAGAAGATCAACTGCCACAGTGTAGGTCAACGAGGTGAGAGCCGCGATGTTGAGCTAGGAAACACAGAAATTTCCTAGAGAACCGGACATTACCATCGAAGGAAAAAGTGGCAAGAACAGTCAGGAGGAACACACTTAGTATGCAATAAAAAATGGGCTGATGCACAAATGCCAGTACTACTAGTGGGGGAAGGGACCATTAAAGGTGGTTTTATCGGACCAGAGAAGGGCACTTTGAAAGTGCCTTCTCTAATCGCGCCTTTGATCGTCTTCAACTTAAGGAGGTTTCACAAACTGCCTTAAAAGTGTCAATTAAAGGCGGTTATGAACCACCTTTAATAGGTTCTGAACTCGAAAGAAGGCTATATTCCTTCGGATCTTGGTTACATTTCGAACTCGGAACCTATGTTTAAGGTGGTTCAAAACCATCTTTAATTGACTGGTTCAACCGCCTTTACCGATTTCCGAGCTCAGAAACCGTATAGATTCATCGGCCATGAACCTATGGTTACAAACTTGGAACCAAGTTATGTTTCGAGTTTGGAAACCCAATGGTGCCAAATTTCGACCCTATGTGCTGGGAACTTCCAAGATCTGCCCTTCATTCCGGTCCTTTTCTGTAATTTTTTTTGGGACACATTTTTTTAAGGGAAATTTTCTTCTAAGTTCAGAAGCTTATTCGGCTCTAAAAATATAATAGGCACGAATGTATTTACGAACTCGAAACCCAACCTAGCTCCAAATTGAAAATTATATTTTCATTAATATCACCGGCTCAAAATAGGCCTCAATCGACATAATTGCAACATAATACATGAATATATTCTACTTTGTCACAAAAATTTATAGAAAATGCCAACTAAGAAATATTCTATAGATAGGAATAGACATGGACACAATTCTATTTCGAACTATCACTACTTACTAATGTATCTAAATTGTGTTACTATACCAAGGTGGGGTTTCCAAGAGAGTTGGAGTGGTTGATTGTGAGATGTCTTGCCAAACAATTCTTTGCGTTGTTGATTTCTTATTTTGAATAGGGCATCGTTGCCTTCGGAAGAACCTAAGAGTTTCAAGATATTAGCAAATATAAATTGGGCATTGAGAAGCTACTATTGTTTAGGAGAAGCTAATGTATAATTACCTTGTCAATTTCAAGCTAATCCACATTTACACCTTCAATGCACTCTATTGCGTACAACATTATGTAGTAGCCTTGTTCCCATGTTTGCGCTTGTTTCTTGTACTGAGTTAAAACCACATTAAACTTGTAACGTATAGAAACACCTAAATAAATCACTTTGGAAAAAGAAAAGAAATTGTTCTAATTTATACCTTGATTTCCACCACCTCAAATTTCATTCCATGAACTTCACAAATGTCCTTCATAGCGGACTCCAAAATCTTGACGAATGCTTCCGATGGCTGGAAGTGCATTGGGTCCATCCAATACACCCGTTTCTTTTCCGGAACAATCATGATTAATTGCCAATGATCTCTAATCAAAAACAAATTTAAAAAAATGTTAATAAAATAGCATAAATGATGTTTGTAAACGTAATTTTAATTGTTAATATAACCTTTCATTGTAGGGCACCATGACCAATTTCTTATCCTTCCTCCCAAGATTTTTGCGAATGTAGTCGATTCTCTCTTGCTTTATACATCCAATTTCTTGAGTCATCACCGGGAACATGTATTCGGCCCATGCCTTCTTTTGATTGTACATAAAATACAAGTACCTTGAAAAGAAGTAATTTTTCACATTAGTTGTTAACAATGTGACATTAATAAATAGTGAACACGAAATAAAATTATATATAAGTAAATGTTACTTACAAGATGTATATGGGCATTAATGTCTAATTAACTTGCTCACATTTCCATAAGTCCTCAAAATCACTCCATGGCACGATGATATCTCGTTTCTCACCGAATACGCCATCGTTACCCGAAATTGAGTAAATCGAGTTCCATTCATGTGGTTGTAGAAAATTGTTTAGCAATCGTACGAAGTGAGGTGAGTTTTTCAGGCTTTGTCCTCTTGGAACCAATTGTCTAATTTTGTCCGGTGTTGTTTGGACCAGTTTTAATGTAGCTTGGACCGCTTTAGGTGTTGTTGGACATGTGATTTTCAAATGATGATCCTTTATTGGATTGGTAAAAATAAGTCAACGCGGCAACAAAAGAAGCATCCCAATGCAGGCCCAACGTTTTTGTATTTGCTGGCCGGAATTGGCAACAGAGCGCCCTTCACCAACACCTTGTCCATAAAAACTCTTGACAAACCTTTTGCAATTGGTACTGTGTGATGATATCTCATTAACTCATGAAAAACTACATCGGCTACGTGGAGTGGTCTACTATCCATGTCTCGATCAATGTATTATTCACACACATGAGAACCCTACATCACACCAATTACATTTGTCAACCATTTTAACAAAATTAGTATGAACGATTTGAAAATTTTAATTGTTTACCTTTTTATCACTTGCGAGGATTTCCTTGTCAAGGTTGTCGGCCTCGTGATTAGGAGTTTGAATGATTGCCTTTTGATTTACCTCAACATCCTTGGGAGAATGGTGTGATCCTCTTGATGGCGGTGTCCAATCGGGTGTCATATCATCTAATTTCTTGGGAATAGCATGACCGGTGTGTTGGATCAACTTCCGAATGATTGCTCAAGCCGTTTCTCTTGTTAAAGGGCTTGTTTTTGCAAAGTGTGGATCCATAATGGCTGTTCATGACCATAGTACTGAGTAATCCCAAACGCCTCTCTTTGGGTCATGAACCCTCCCACTCCTAAAACATGCCCCGCGTGGTCGGATTTTTTTGTAGCCTCCGTAAGTATGTCTTTCTTGAACGTGGGTATGAATTTTCCCTCCAATTCATCATTCTTTAATTTTTTTTCCTAACCATTACGATTATTGGAATTGATTAGCTAAAGAAAATGGGAAATAAGGTAGAGAAGTAAAAATTAAGGATGAGATAGTTTACCACTTATTCTGCAATTTCTTTTTCCTCTTCCTTCTCATGCATACACTCCCTGTTTTGTCGACCTTTGAGGAATAAATCACACCGATCAATCTCATCCACATCCATTGGTCTTACACTTTCCCTTGCCTCTTCTTCGGTCATCCCAGCCTCGATTGCAATTTGAACACCTTTTTCAAGATGTTCTTCCACTAATTACATTGCCCCCATTCTATACCCAACGACTTATACAATGAGGAACTAGATTCAAACCGGCTAAGCATTGTTTTTCTTTCCGCATAACCTATGTTAGAGACACATAAACACTAAAGAAACCTTAATCTAAATACTTTGTAAATTAAACATTTTATTACTAACATTAGAATCATTCTCCAAAGTCTTTCTCTTGTGGATCTCCCAACTCTCCGGTTAAATGTGTGTATATATTATCCACGGCTGATCACCCTTCTCCAAAGAAAAAATGTAGTCCCTAGAAAAAATATATTTGTGTTCTAGCCAACTATTGTACATTATGTCCGTTGCCTTCTTTCTTAGAAATTCCATATCAGGGCAATCGATTTCGAAAGGTCTCTAAGAGGGTTTAGAACGACGGGAGTTAAAATAAGGGGAAAGTTAATATGTTCAATAGGAGATGCGAATAGCACTATGGCTATTAAGGGTACCTTATAGTTTTTTGGCACCTTATGCCAACTATCATACTTAATGTTGACCCTTGTTCTTCCTATCTTGGCCACCCAAATAGATCACTTTGCTCGCTCTTTGGACAAACACTTTTCCGACTTGTTGAAAACCAATATTGTCAACTCTTTCCTAGCCATCCTACGTTCTAGTGCTCTACAATGAGTTTTGGCTATTCCTCTCTCCTCAGACACATCATACTCATTGCCACTAAATCCCAATTGTGAGGGTTGGGAATTTTGTGAATGTGACGGATCATCATGAGTCCGGATCTTAGACATTGTTAACCCCTACATTAACAAATTCCTCATCATTCTATGAAACTAACTTCATAAAACATAGTTAGTGAATTTCTAATCCCTAAATTTGTTACTAGGTCTAAAAAAAACCCACACTATATAAAACACAAAATGTCATAACTAAGTGCTTCATATATCACATTCATTAGGTATTTACTTTATATAGAAGATTAAACTAGCATTATAAACATTAGCCCTTAAAAAACCCACAAACCTCAAAAAAGAAAAGATCTCTCCCATTAATAAAACCTAGGGCTTAGAAGCACCATCCTTCACATCAAACAAGTGAGAGCTTCATCTTGCTCAAAGATTGCTGACCTACAAGTAGAGTAGTATACAAGCTCATATCCTATAAAAATGGAGAAAGTGACATGAAAATTTACAAAAATGAAGAGGAAAATAGGTGTATTAACATGAACACAAACCTTTCATTTGAATATGAAGAGATATGGAGATGAAAAGATGGAAGAAATGGAGATGGAAGGATGGAGAGGTTTTGATGTGGTGGGAAATGGTGGAAAATGGCGGGTTTCATAAGGGAGTTTAATACCCTTTTGAAAAACCGCCTTTAATGTTATTTTTCCCCCATTTTACAGAGATTCCGAACTCGTAAGCTCTTCACCCCTTTGTTGAAACCTCGGAAAAGGTTCCAAACTCAGAAATTGTGTTAGTATTTAAAAAACCCAAATCAGAGGGTTCAATTATTTTCCAAACAAAGAGCCCCAAATTGAGCTCCCCTCAAACCCTAACCGCTCATTTCCCATCAATTCGTCAATCCCGCAACAATGCCGAGGCACACTAAGAAAAGCACCGGGGCAGCGAGTGACCGTAGCCATCAACCATTTATCGAGATTGGGGTATCGGAACAATTTTTCAACAAGAAGGATGAGGATATGTATGTTGAATTTTTAAAGCGTAAACTTATTCGTTCTAGGTTATTAGGCCATGATCTATTCAAGGATTGATTTTTCACTATTTGTTAGATAGATTCAAATTTCAACACCTAGAAAATTGATGTGCTTAGAAGATAATGTCTACCATGACGAGGTGATTCAATTTTATGCCAATTTAGGTCAAAGCTTTAGTAATAGGGAGAGTACAAAGATGAATGGGAAAATCATCACGGTTAACAAGTTTACAGTCAATGAAGCCCAAGGATTGAGCTATACCTCCCCCAAGAAATTGATAATTGAAATTGATCCCCAAGCCCCCCTAGAGATCTATCACCAACAAAGTTGGCCATCAGTCACTAAATACACCCCATTAAAACCTTTAGAAATGGCTCAAAAATATTTTGGGTGAATGGGAGCTACGTCGGGCCCGACAGATAGTTATAACATTGGGGTTCTAACGGTCGAGCAACGCCTAATTTATGAGTGTGTTTTCTTGAATGTGTTACCCACGAGTGGGCACACATGTGAGCCGAAGATCCTTAATGTGATGCTATTCTACTACATGATGGAGGGTGTGAGGATAAACCCCAGGTACACCATACTAATGCATATGCTTAAGGCGGTTAAAGCTAAGAAGAAGGATATACCCTACAGTGGATTGATTTTGGCCATGATTAAGAAAGTCAGAGGCGTAATCTAAGATCGTTCTCAAAGACTTGAGTGCTTTGATGCGACGTGGTTCCAATATAAGAACTTGCAGGTTGGGTTTGACGGTAGATGGGAGTAACGCATGATTTTGGGTCAAGCTGAGAAGAATGTAAAAAGGGCTAGGGATGAGGATGTTGATAGAGCCGAGGGTTCATCTCCTCGTAAGTTCTAAATTTTTAATACTACTCACAATTAGTATTTTTTCCATATATTATATGTTATGCTTTTTTAAGAATGTGTTTTTAATTTTCTTGTGTTAATAGGTTCGCAACGTAGTTAGAAGAGGCGATTTGGCTGGTACTTTAATTACATTCATAGCGACACGGAGCAAACCCACAAAATGTTGGTCAGAGCAGAGTCGCAACAACAAAATTTCATGGATTAAAGGGAATAACTCTTGTGCTAAGCGAGGATGAAGAGTCGCCTACGTTTGAGCCAGTTTTTATAGACAGCGAGGATGAGGCGGAGGTAGATCCAAACCAAAAGCAAAGCGAGGTTCGATGAAGTCGTTGATAGCATGATCTAGTTTTTTATGGAGAAGGAGAGAACAAAACATTTTCATCAAAATTTTCATTTTCATGTGTTGGATTAAAGCATGGTTGAATTAATTTTTTAACATGTGTTGGGATGATATGTAACTTTAGTTTTCTTAAACGCAATGAATTCTAATTTTTTTGAGATATTTTGATTTATATTTTAGATAATCACGTGAGTAAACTTGATTTAGATAACATGGAAATTAAGTGAGTGTAAAATTAACCATTGGGGCTGAATCATTTCTGAGTTCGGGAATGATTCTTGGCTTTTAAAAAAATTGGAGCCCATTTGTTACGAGTCCGGAACTTGTTTGGCACCTATTAGACTATTGGAGACGAAATTTTATCTGAGTTCAAAACTATAGTTCCGAGCTCGTCCCCCATTTTTGGCCCTCTCCGGGTTGAAAAAAAGGATCATCTTATTTTCTTGTAAAACTGGGTTCCGAGTCCAGAACCTACTCTGTATTTGAAAAAAATCCCCAAATCGAGTCAAAACCCTCATTTTGTTGATTTGCAAAAATCCTCCACCCATTTCTAACCTCGGAGACACAATTTCCTTCAACCACTCAACACTTAAGGATACTTGGATTGTCTAATGGCAAGGGGAGGCTCATCACGCATTGCTCACGCTAAATCGACCGGCAACAATCCCGGGTATGACAATTTGAAATTTGTTTCATTTGGTGCTCAAAAGAGGTATGAACTATTACGTTCTAGTGGGAAATTGATTGAGTTTTATGCTAATGACTTCAATGAGGTTATGAGAATAGGTTTAGTGGATCCCTTAGAAAAATTTAGGGACCAATATGTTGAGAAATTTCTTGCTGTGCACTGAAACATTGCATTTTGAACTTGTTTGTCAATTCTATAGTAATCTCCATGAGCTCCTGAATGAAGCTTACTCAACTAGGGTAAGGGATTTGATATTGCGCTTGATCAATGGATTGTGAATGAAACCCTTGAGTGCCCGTGTAGGAACCCGAAGAGCGTTTACCCGGAAGACTTCGGGGGTCCATTGGATGATTGTTATCATAGTGAAAAATAGCCACTGAGTGTTGAATCCCCTTACGTAAACACTATCCAACTTAGTGTTAGGTATTTCCAATGGGATGCGATGGATTTGGGAAAGCCCGAGACCTTTTATCTTCTATATTTGTCAAACGACGATCGTATTGTTTTTGAAACCATTGCAAGATCTTTAGTTCCATCCTCCAACATGTCACCAAGCCCAGCTGTGCTTGCTTGTTCATGTTCTATTGATAATGGAGAGTAGGAAGATCAACCTCGGGGCATTGATCTTTAAGCACATGCTTCATGTTGCCACTTTGACAAGGGTCGTGAAGAGCCTTCCATACGGGAGTTTGATCACCCTCATATTGAAGAATGTTTGTGGGTTGGAAGTTTTTGGTGAAGAGAAACAACATGATTTTTTTGACAAAAATTAATTCGAAAATAGGGGGTGGGTCTTGGTTAATGGTAAGTGGTGCGATAAGCCCAAGCAAGGAGGGTAGCCGAGCAAGAGGCCGGGAGTTGAACAAGGTGCGTGAAATTAACTTTTAATATTTGACCTATATACATTGTCTCGATGCATATTAATATTGTAATTTAACTTTTGTAGATTCCAAGATGGCATACCTCAAAGGTATAAGAGATTTCTATAAATGGGTTTGCAAGGAGTTCGTCATGATGAAGGGGAGGATTTTGAAGATGGAGAAACAACAAAGACCCCATGAACGCCATCTCGCAGAAACCCACAAACCTTGTCTTGACCGATCCACAGGCTATCTAGAAGATGACTTGGAGTCTCAAATTCCATAGATCTAGCTTCATTTCTTGCTCTTAAATGGTTGTCGAACTTTCTTTTAGTTAAGGATTGTTGTCTATTTCTAACTTGTACTTTGGATGTTGATTTATGATTAACTTTAAAACCATTAGTAAAGTTTAAGGGTTTGATTCATATTTTCATTACCATGCTAGATGTCATACAAGCTACTTCTTTTAAGGGCTTCAATTTTTTTTTTGAATACATTTAATTTCAACACAAACACAATTACAGTCAATGATGCTACTTCTTATGTTTTCTTTTCTTCGGAACCTTCTTGGACATCCTCTTTTTACGTGTGACCTTTCCACAGACATCAACCCAAATTCCCTCATCATGATCGCTACATCCCACTCGCCTTCCTCAAGCAAGCTAGCATCATCGATAGCAACAATTTCTTCTCTTCATAATCTTCTACAAATGCTCATTTCCCTTCTATCACAATCTCCCACCTAGGATCAAAAGGGTCCCTCACGTAGAAAACCTAGTGCGCTTGGGAGGCTAAGATGAAAGGATTTTCCTGCCAACCGATCTGACTCCTGTCAACAAGTGTGAAACTGTAATCCTCAGTACACTGTCTATTGTTGAAATTCACCCACTGACATTTAAAAATAATAACTCGAATAGTGACATAGTCAAGCTCCCAGATATCCAAAATTGTGCCAAAATAGCACTGATGAGCGTACATTGAATTATTATCACTTCCAATACTGACATGCAAAGCTTCAGAAAATAGAGAGACTCCATTGTTCTGAGACACACCCTTATCATCCACTGATTTTGTTGTGAACGTAAAATCATTGACATCATATCCTCCTTAAGATAGAATGGTACTAAGGGGTCTACAAGCCAACCATTTCACTATCATAGGATGGTTTCCCACGGCTACGTGTTCATGCAACCATGACGAAAAAAGTACCACTATGCAATTGCAGTACCTGGGCTTCATTAAAATTAGGGTGTGCGACTCTAATGACATCCATGTGAATCTGTGTGTATGGGCAACATCTTTATGATTGCGAAGAACATAAATATGGGCGGTACTCAAATCTTCCGCGCTAGGGCTTAAAAGTTTCCCCTGCTTAACCCCATGACCTTCCAACCGTCCCCCATGCCTATGGGTTGGGACCGTAACTGAATCAACCTCATTCAAATAATCAGTACAAAACTTGATAACCTTCTCTGCAACATACCTCTGTACAGTACTTGCATCGGGCCTGTACCGATTCTTGACAAAATATTTGAATATTTTCATGTACCTTTCAAATGGGCACATTCACCTAAGAAAGACAGCACCACAAAGCTTTATCTCCCAGACTAGATGAACACACAAGTGGATCATAACGTGAAAGAATGATGGTGGAAAATACATTTCCATCCGGAATAAAACTTTAACAATCATTGATTACAAACGGTCTAACTTCGACACACTAATGTTTTTGCTACAAATGGACTTGAAAAACGAACAAAGCTTTGTAATGCATATTATTACATGGGAGGGAAATGGCGATCAAATCACAATGATGTTCAATTCCTACATTAGATTAGGACTATCATGAGATTTCAACCAACCAGCTTCAATTCCTCAACTGACACACAAGTACTGATGTTCGAAGAATAGGCAGTTGGGACCTTGACACTTCTAAGGGTCTCACAGAAAGATTTTTTCCCTCTGTTTGAGACATAGAATAGCAAGCAAGGGGAAAGAAATAATTATCACCGGAACTTACAGGGTCTAGGTTCTTCTTAATTCCCATCTTGATCAAATCTAACCTAGCATTTAGTCTATCTTTGTTTTTCCCGGGGTATTTAATAAGGTCCCGAATAGAGAATCACACACATTCTTTTCAATATACATAACATCGAGACAATGTTTAACATCCAAATGCTCCCTATAAGGCAATCGGAAGAAAATGGAGCATTTTTTCCAACTCCCATTCACGGGCACTTTACATTTCCTCTTCCCAAAGTCATTGTGCAAATTATTCACTATTTCAAAGATCTGTATGCCTGTTCATAGAACCAGAGCTTCTCTAGCCTCTACTTCCCCATTGAACCATTCTTTGCCAAACAACATGGGTGATCTGCAGGAAGAAACCTACGATGACCTTGATATATAGTTTTACAACCATGCTTCAATTGGTGGTGATTAGTGTCCTTCTCACACATGGGGAATGCAAAGTGGCCTTTCTTTGAGTAACTGGACAAATTACCAGAGGCGAGAAATCATTGATAGTACAAAATAACATTGCTTTCAATGTAAACTATCTTCAACACTCCTGTCATATGTCCACACTCCCTTCTCAAATAACATCAACAAATCCTCAACAAGAGGAACAAGATACACATCTATATCATTAACCGGTTTCTTAGGACCAGAAATCATCACAGATAACAACACATACTTACGTTTAGTTGTCAACCATGACGGAAGATTGTAAACAACTAACGTAATAGGCCAAGAACTGCATGCACGACTCATATTTACCAAATGGATTCATTCCATCGGTACATAGATCGAACCTTAAATGTTGGGGTTCTTTTCCAAACTTGGGGTAAAGAGCATCATTTTTTCCCCATTTCTTACCATTTGATTTATTTCTAATCACATCATCCACCGGTCAATCTCTCACTGCGTTCCATCGTAACAATTTTGCATCTTCCTTACAAGCAAATAATTTCTGCAATCTGGGAACTTTTGGGAGATATCACATCATTTTTTCTTTCTTTATTTTAGCTAACACTTATGCACCCACCGCAATTGCCCCCCACTTCAATTTGTACCGAGACTCACCACATACCGACATATTTCTAGATTTTCATCTTCTTTCCCCCGGTACAACATACAATCATTAGGGAAAGAATTTTTTTTTTCAATTCCAATCCCATTGAGAAAAGAAATTTTTTCACGGCGTACAACCTATCTGACATCATGTTACCTTTCGAGTGCAATTCCCTAACCAATTTTAGAGTTTCAGTCATAGGCTTATCAGTCCACCCAAATTTGGTGTTCAAATTCATTAGCCTTAGAGTCGCACTGAGTATCGAATGTTTTGAACCGATGTAAAATGGTGTATCTTTGTCATCAATTAAAGCTTGTAATGCCTTGGGTTTACTGTGGAACTCTCATGCAATATCCTCAACCATTCTGTCAAATTCCGCATTCTCATCTAATTCATATTCCACATTAATGCCACTCAAATCAATCGTTTGCGTCGATCCCTCAACTTCCCTATGCCATACCCAACGAGTGCACGGAGTTTGAAACACCCTCATTATTAGATATGCCCGCAATTTCTTCTCACTAAATACACATCGTTTCTACAACCTTTACACGAGCATTGGGCTCGCACAACACCATTTTTAGAGGCATCATCAAACGCTACCGTAAGAAATGTGTCAATCAATGACATGTAATCGGGTGATTTTCTAAGATCATTACCAATGCATTCATCCTGTTCCATTATCTTATAAGTTAATTAAAATGCAACATATTAGCATTCTCACAACAATAGTGATAACCCTAAAATATAGTTAACGTAACTACAAACCTTAATCCCAGATTTCATATATATATATATATGTATATATATATATATATATTTGTGTGTGTGTAAAACCAATAATAATTATGTACCATACAAATTTAGACAACTTACCTTCTCCAATGAATGCAATCCTCGTCAATGGACTAGGATGGGGTGAAAACCCTTCAAAATTTTATTTTTTGTGAACAATCAAATAACTGGACGCATTTTTTTTATTATACAGGGTGAGTTCCAAATCCAGAACCCACATAAATTAAATTAAATCAGAAATAATCGTTCCGAGTTCGGAAGGTATATCCGAATTGACCTTACGAACTCGGAAGAGCTATGGTCTCTTCACTATTGATACTAATATGGTGTTCAGGACTCAAAACCCACTCGTCCCCCATTTTCAAACTTGGAACGGGCCTCAATTAAAGGAGGTTAGACACAACTGCCTTTAATTAGGGTTGATTAAGGCATTTTTATGTTTAACCGTCTTTAATTAGCCCTAATTAAAGGCAGTTATTAAAAAACCGCCTTTAATTGGAAAAAACTGCATTTGAAACCTTTTTGGCCGGTCCGACCGAAGGTTTCGAGTACGGAACATATGAAATAAGGTGGTTTCACATTTTTTTTTCCAAACCGCCTTCTATCGCCACCTTTAATAGGTTGGTCTCTACTAGTGTACACAGAACCATGGTTAAGGTGTGTGGAATCAAGCCAGGCGGAGACAATCTCCAAAGGGGGTTGAAGCCACCCACCAGGCGGCAAAAACTGTGATGCTGCAAGCTGCCAGGGCCAGGTATTATTGACCGACTATGAAGGTTGATACAAAGAAAGTTGTCCAAGAGTGACATGGAGGCCAGGTACATGCCAAGTGCAGAGAGTGCCGATCGAGGAGATGTAGAGCATTAAGTCCTTGTGGCCCTTTGCCAAGTGGGGCATAAACATTGTGGGATCATTCCCGGAAGCAACAGGAAAGAAGAGATTCCTAGTGGTGGCCATAGAATAATTCACCAAATGGGTGAAGCCCGAGGCTTTGTGACACAGTCGGGAAATTGAAAGATCCACAAGCACGAATCTGTAAGAAACTATAAGGGTTTGCTAGGCCCGTCAAATGGGTTAATTGGATAAACCCATTATCCAAACCCAATAGATCATTATCCAATGGGTCATTATCCAATTAACCCATTTATTAAATGGGTCATAATGGGTTGGGTCATAAATGTGTTGGGTCATTAAATGGATAACCCATTGGATAACCCATCAGATATTCATATGACCCAATGGGTTAAAATATATTATCCAATAAGTCATTATCCAATAAGTCATTATATAATTAACCCAATAAGTTATCATTAAATATTTTCTATCGATTTGGGTTACAAGTTGTCATTATCCAATGGGATCAGGTATTAAGTGCTCAGTAGTTTTTGGGATTGAGCGAGATGAAAATAATTGTGTTAATGGAAAATTTTGATCTCCATGGGTCCCATATTATGTTAATTCAATAAGAACGTAACAAATACCCAATAAATATTCAAAATTACCCAATTAAATGCATGTGTAATATTTAACATAAATATTCACTATAATTCACAAATTATACAAATTATAATTCACAAATTATTCAAGCTCAATCTCGTACAATATTCGAGTTCGTACAGTATTCGATCTCGTACAGTATTTGAGCTCAATCTCATACAGTATTCGAGCTCAATCTCGTACAGTATTCGAGTTCGTACAGTATTCGAATTCATACACTATTCGAGCTTAATCTCGTACAGTATTCGAGTTCATAGAGTATTCGAGTTCGTATAGTATTCGAGCTCAAACTCGTACAATATTCGGGTTCATACAGTAATCGAGCTCAATCTCGTACAGTATTCAAGTTCATACAGTATTCAAGCTCAATCTCGTACAGTATTCGAGTTCGTATAGTATTCAAGTTCAATCTCGTACAATATTCGAATTTGTACAGTATTCGAGCTCAATCTCGTACAGTATTCGAGCTCATAATATTATATATTTTTATATATTTTATAAAATTATATTTTTATATATTTATATATTTATATTAATATTTTTTATTTATATATTTTTTATATATTTATATATTTATATCAATTTATATATTTTTTATTTTTATTAAATATAATATAATATACATAATATTATATTACATAATATAATATTATGAACTCGAATATGAATAAAATGCAGACCGATTGATGAACAAAATGCTGACTGATTGATGAACAAAACGCGGACTGATGAAACAAAACGCAGTATGGAAAGTGAGAACTGAGAAAGAACGCGGACTTGATGGGTAATTCACGTTTCACCCAAATAAATGACATATACCCAATTGGTCATTTAGTTCGACCCAATGGATAATTAGTATAGACCCAATGGATAATTAATATAGACCCAATGGATAATTAGTATAAACCCAATGGATAATTAATATAGACCCAGTGGATAATTAGTATATACCCAATCAATAATTCAGTAAATACTTAATGGATAATTGAACGAGCTTGAGGTTAACTATATCTCTCAGATCTTCGTTCGAGGTAGGGCTCGAGCGAAATTAATTTTCCTCGAGTTCGTGTTTGAGTTCGATCGAGCCTGTAAGATCTTGACTCGTTTTGAGCTTGAACTCGATCCATAATTAATTATATTTTTGTACTTTTATTTTCCTATGTACATTATAATATATTATATGATGAAAATAGTGATAGAGTATTTAAATTAAAAGTATACGAATACATGTCCACGTTTTTTATCCATATGCAACAGACAAAGCAAAATGTGATTGTTTTTCAAAATATGATGAGGCTTCTTCACCAAATTATGATACGTAAGATCAAATGTGCGATACTCCTCACTAAACACTAAATAGTAGAAACAATGTGTCCAATGCCTTCTCCATTCGTCCAATGCCTTCTCGCAGGCTGAACCTCCTCCAAAACTTCATTGCCTTCATTGCGCATGTGAAGATATATCTTGCTCACCAATAAATCGAGTTATATCAACTCCAAGTACATTTTCTTCCGCCTCAAGAGCAACTCCACAAATTTCATCGTGCAATGCAGCTGCCAAACAAAATATTTACAACAATTTTACAGTTAGAAGTATACTGAGGTATGTTATGCAAACTATAAAAAAAAAAGAAATAATCAGATACCTCTTTTGGCACTCAACCAATCACGATAACATACAATCACTTCCACGTTTTCAGGCGAAAGTGAAGTCCGGTACGTGCCTAAAATTCTTCCACCATGACTAAAAGAAGATTCAGAAGCCACGGTTGTAATTGGAATACTCAAAATGTCTTTAGCCATAAGAGACAATTGAGGATATCTAACTGCCATATCATTCCAATAACCAAGAACATCAAGATGTGGATGCACTTTTCGATCCATTAGCCTTTCACCAAGATATGTGTCTAGCTCTGATGTACCCCCACTACTACCATATTGAGAAGTATACGAGTCAAAAGCCTACAAATCAAAACATAAACGTAACAAGTAAATATACCAAATTAAAATTTAGCAAATATATCAACTGTGAAATATTATATATTGCAGGGTAACTTACATCGATGATATCAGTAGAAGAATCACCACCGCCTGTAGTAGTCTCTGAAGGTTCGCTAGAACTAATTCTGGAATACTCATCAAACAAATCTGTCAACTTGCTTTTTATCTCCTCTACTTTTTCTCTCTTTGTTGAAGAATCCATCATTTCGAGGCTAAAATCGACGAACTGAAGTTTGAAACGAGGGTCTAGAACAATGGCAAATGACAAAACCATACTGTAACAACTCCAATACTTGAGAAACTTACTTTTCATTTTCAATGCCATTACTCTAATCAAATCATCCGCAGCACATGCGTCTTTCTCCAAGAAATACTGAATTTTCCAAACATTTTGAAAATAAAGATTCGCTGTAGGATACTTCCTCTTCGAAAACAATACTGTCAAATCATAGAAAGGCTTTAAGAAACATGCAATCTTTTCTATTCTCTCCCACTCTTCATGCGTAGGGCAATGTTCATATCCATCATCATCATCCTTCAATCGAATAAATGCACCCTTGAATAGTATTGCCCTTTCAAGCATGAGAAATGTGGAATTCCATCGTGTTGATACATCTTGCCTCAATTTCTTATTTGTCGGCAAAGAAAGTTGTCTAACATAAGTAGCAAACCTTTTCAACCTCAATTCAGAACATTTCAAATATTTGACACTTTCCCTAATCTTGTAAACTGACCCCTCAATCACATCCAATGCCGATTGCACAATCAAATTTAATATATGCGCACTACAACGGACGTGAAGGAACTCATTTCCACAAACCGCTGAACCCTCAAAAGAAAAGTAATTTTTCAGAGATCTTATCATTCTATCATTATAAGAAGCATTGTCCAAAGTAATGGTAAAAATTCTCTTTTCAATACCCCATTCCTTTAGAAACTCAAACATTTTCTCTGCTAACACAAGACCATTGTGAGGGGGAGGAACATGACGAAATATCAAAAGCCTATTTTGCAATTCCCCTTTTACATTAACATAATGAGCTGTAATTGCCATATACCCATCACTAGTTGGTGAACTCCACATATCAGAAGTCAAACAGAATTTTCCCAACACTAAATCAAGTTCCTTCTTGATTATTTTTTTCTCTCTTTCATAATATCTAACCATATCCCCCACTGCTGTATTTCTACACACAAATTTCACAGTTGGGTTCAAAAATGCATGCAAATCTCTATTTGCCTCATGCTCTACAAACATAAGCGGGTAATCATGCTCTACGATGGCATTCACACATTTCTCACGGTACATTTCTGGATCCACTAACCTTAATGTGGCAGAATCTCTTTCAGCATGCTGAATCCTCAAGTGCCTACTCAAATTTGTGGTTCCTTGGGCTGGATTATAATTAAAATGACTCGAACATAGCCTGCATGTTGTTTGCATTCCTATGTGCTCCGTAGCTTGCAATATGTCAAAGTTAGACCAAACAAATGAAGTCCTTTTACGCTTGCGAGAAACACTGCTCTCACAACTTTCCTCTCCATGAAGAGAAGTCGACATGCTACAAATCGAAACCAAAAACGAAAATGTTAATCCATGCCATTACTAAGGAAAAGACAAAGAAATTTCATGTTAAGAAGAAATAAGAAGACTTATCTAGCAGCATTGTGAACTAACCATGTTAAGAAGAAATAAGAAGAAATAAGAAATAAGAACTAAAGATATCATTGCTTGTGGATTTGACATATCCAGGACCTTTATATTCTCTAATTTTAACTATATGGGGAGGGGGGGCAGTGATTTCATCCAGAACATAAGGAGGATTCAAAAGTGCGTCACTACAAATAAGACGACCAGCATTTTTGGTTTCAGTGGTGAAGATAACATTGGCAAATGCAGACTCACTTCCACTTGTTTGAACTGATAGTTTGTTGTGGGAAAGGTCAATATGATAAAGATTCTTAAGCTCTGCAAATTTGGTCAACTCCACATTGCCTGAAAACTGATTCGAATTCAGTGAGAGGCTGGTTAGAGTAGTGATCTTGAACAAGAACTCAGGCAGGGGACCCTGAAGTTTATTCCCACTCAAATCAAGGTCATTCAATGGAGACAGAGGGACACTTTTCACTTCATTGATCTGACCAGAAAATCTGTTGTCTGAGAGAACCAAAAGCTGAAGTTTCGGGAGAGAGAAAAGATATGATGGAATATTCCCAACCAGATTGTTTCCGCGAAGGATCAAGGAAGAAAGATCAAGGAAGAAAGATTTCACAAACAACTTCAAGCATAAATTAGGTGAAGAAACTTATGGAAATGGAGATGGATACTATAGAGGGTACAATAGAAATGTTTCCGTTCTTTCCAAACAGATTTGACAAGACTATAAGGTTGAAGAAACCAGTTTTCACTAACTTGGCATATGCTACCATGTTCTAGGATTCCTCATTACAAAACATGCTTTTACTAGCACTAGATTCATGAATTGTTTAGATCATTCTCCCTTAACTTCAAAAGTGAACACAAGGCACAACAAAGAGAGCAAATCCAGAAGCCATAAACCTTAATGCAACAAATTTATAGATTTCAAATGTGAAGTTCTCTTTAGTTTTAAACTACACTACCCAAAGTGGCAAAGCATATTCTGTACAAAAACAGAAAAGAGAACAGTACCTGAACTTGAGAACTGAAAAAACCTTGCCCTGGTCTCTTGAGTGCCTGAAAACAGATTAAAAGAGTACATTCTGGTAAGATTCATATGAGTTGTGACTTATGATTAGCCAACCTAAAAAAATTAGAACATAATCAGTCCTAGATATACAGGGAGAATCAGAATGGAATGCATAGCAACCTCACTTCACCGCTCCAAAACAAACAAACATGTCAATATCCCCACCCACCGCCACCGCCACCACTAATTCCGGCAACCCAACCGCCTACTGGTGCCACGAATTCAGTCCTCCCCCTTCCCCCTCATCTGTTCCCACTGCTGCAACGACTTCCTCGAGCAGATGGACTTCCCCCCCATCTGTTCCCACTGCCGCAATGACTTCCTCGAGCAGATGGACTTCCCCCTCATCTGTTCCCACTGCCCCACCGCTGCCCCCCTGTACGACCGGACGACCACCTCCTCCCCGACGCCTCCTACTACTACCGTCTCAAAACCCAGAAAAACCCACATTCCAAAATCCCTCATCATTTGAATATGCTCAATAAAATTATATGAACTAACCTGATATGTCAAACACAGCTCCAAATTCGAGTTGCGTTTAATGATGGATTGATGAAATACTGATTGATGCCGATTGATGAACACTGATTGACGCACGATTGATGAAACACAGAATGAAAAGAGAAAGAGAAACGCAGAGAAAGAGAAACGCAGAGAAAGAGAAACGCAGTATGAAGTATGAACAAACGCAGAGAAAGAGAAAGAACAAACGCAGAAAGAGAAAGAACAAACGCCCAAATAAATTGGGTTTACATTTGGACCCAAATAAATTATCTATATCCAATGGATAATTGGGAATGACCCAATGGATAATTGGGTATGACCCAATGGATAATTCAGCATAACCCAATGGATAATTTAGTATAATTTAATGGATAATTCATTATATACTTAATGAATAATTGGTATTTTCAACCATTTAAACTTTAAATGGAGTCACGTAATATTTTACTTGGAGTGAAAAATTACGATTAACTCTAATCATTTTTTTATATAGGCTATATCGTGTACATAACTACAAAAGGGGAAATATTTATTCGAGTGGCTAAATGTGGGAATTTCATTTATTATTTCTTACGTTCAATAAAAGAAAATATTTATAAAAATCTTCATATTTCATGGAGGAGAATTTTCAAATTTAGTAAAAGTTTTTTAAATACTACTTCTACTTCTTTCATCAAGATCTTTTATCAATTTTTAATTGGTTCAAATTAAAATTGATTAAGACATGAACTGAAATCCATAAATATGATGAATCGAGAATTTGATCGTTTCAAAAATAATTATATGTGTTAGGAAAAAATTAAATCATTCGTAATCAAAGTTGTGAAAATTTTGTTATCTTATAATATGAAATTATCCACGGGTCACCCGTTACCCAACCCAACTTGACCCACCCAAAATTATCCAATGGATAACCAATTATCCAACCCAACTAAACCCAATAACTACAACCCAATTATATCCATTAACCCAATGGGTCATTATCCAATAAGTCTTATCCAATAAGTGAAATTAGTATATGGATAATGGTTATCCAATGGGTCATCCGACCCATTTGACGGGCCTAGGGTTTGCAAGCACAAACCCTAGGGTTTAAGGTATGAAATCCACCAGAAGAGAATAATCTTGAATTATTATAGAATGAAAGATAAAATATACCAGCACTACAAAAGGTCCTTAAATACTAAAATAAAGCCTTGAATAATATAAAAACAAAAATAAAATAAAACTAACAAAATGAAAAATATTAAAACGTTGTATTGAGCCCAAAATGACTTCAAACGCCTGAAAGGACTTGTCGCTTCAATTCCGAAAAGGTATCACAATAGTTTGAATGCCTTACACAAAATTTGCGATCCCGAGCCTACCAAACGTTTCCTCGGACCCGCCAAACCTTTGCGACAATCGATTTCATCCTCAATTCTGGCCGCCAAACGTCTTACATCATGATGACCGATTGATCGATTTTCAATGATTGGTGAACCAATTGGATGATTGAATATCACCTTTATTGATGAAATACTTGAATTATGATTGTTCTGTATTTTACCGGACTCGTGGAAGACTATTAGAGTGTATTCTGTTTCGGATGGTGTTATCTCATTGAATATGGGGCATGTTGAATGAAGAGATTTAATTAGAAAGAATCATTCCTATGTCTCACTTCCTCTGGAAACCATTTTACTGATGCAGGTTACTGCTCCAAATCCTGATCCCATGACCACCAAAATAGTAATGATCATTTGAACAATATGTATCCCTCGTCCCAATCATATTGGTACACTTTCCTTTTCTATCTGCTAGACAAATTTTCATGTTTCCTTATAAGGAAATATTCAACATGTCATAAGACATAATTACCCTTAAAAATATAAAATTTCACACAATCTTTCTTTCATTAAAATTCACTCTCAATCTATTCATCCTCAAAATTCACCCAACTCCACTATATTATTCACATAATCTTTACACAATATCTTCACAATTTTCCCCTAATAGAATTCACACCAAATCTTCCTATCTTCACAAATCTTCATATCTTTACCTAAATCTGATTCAATACAATAAATATATTCACAATGTCCTTTCATATCTTTACCCAAAGAGTCCGTCTCTTGAAAAACGGCATTTCCATAAGCAATGGAAATAATAAGGTTTAAAGTTTAAATTAGAGTAAATGAAAATAAAAATTTTGGGTTGTATGAATCGGTTATAAATTTTATAACTACTACACATAGCATATTGAAATTTTAATATTGCAACTAAGACCTTTTACCTTTTATTATTCTAATTAAACTCCACCCTTCCATAATCTTATGTAATGACGGTGTTTCCCAAGAATTTGCCATACCCAAATCTTAAAATTCAATATAATAAATATATTCACAATGTCTTCTTCATATCTCTATCCGAATCTGAAAATTCAATACAGTAAATATATTCACAATGTCTTCACCATCCCAGCCTACTCGCCCGACCACGTTCTCCTCCGTCGGACGGCCCCGCTCCCTATAAAGATGAAGAATCCCACCATCTCCTGCCCACCACCACAACCTCCTCCTCAGATCTGTCACCGTTAACGAAAGTGGCGGCGGGTAGCCGAAATGTCTGGAAGAAGAAGAGGAGGTCACGTACGAATCCTGCAAGAAGTTTTAAATTGTAGTCGTTAATTTCAACGAGATAAGCGGCGGGGATTACACCACGGTCCCGCCCTTGTCGTTCAAGAAGTTGTGGTTGTACACGACCACCTTCTCGGGATCCAAAACCCTCTCATCCAACAACCTTCTCTGATGATATTTTCCAACCACCCTTCCACGCAGAGCTGTCCCGAACGATGACGAAAGCTCCGGACGATGAACCCCCAACCCCAGGTGCCAAGTTCCAACCCGACCATCCATCCTCGCAACCTCCTTGAGCTGAAGAGGTTTTTCGGCACCACCTTCACGTTCACGGTGATGTCGAATTTGGCGACTTTCCTTTCGGTAACATTAACGTCGATTGATGCCGGATTCAAAGAAAGTTTTGTGCTTGATTTTCTGCTTCTTTGTTTTGTGCTTGAATTCATGCTTCTTTTTATTGTTGGGTGGTTGAAGAAAGAGATGATGTTCAGCAGTGGTGTTGGATGGTTGAAGAAAGCAAGAGTTGGCAGCGTTTGGTGGTGGGAGGAGAAAAGAGAGATAGGTGGGGGACATAGTATTTGCACCGGAAGATTGGTAAAAGTCGGTGTAAATTGTATGCATCGGTATGTAAAATTAAACATGTATTGTAAATTACACTGGTATGTAATCAATTTCCTGAAATGCCCGTGTAATTTTGTTTTCATTTGAAAAAAATAATAATTTAAATATGATTTGTTTTTTTACCCAGGTAGTAATACTGTATACCGGTGTATTAATTGAAAACATTTGCAATGGCTAATTTGTTTTCCGGTGGTCCCTCCCGGATCATTTTCGGGGCAACGACAGCCAAAAATACTTTAATCGGATTTATTATAAAAATTAAAACCTCACAAATTGTAAGAAACTTCAAACACCTATGATAATGTTGATTGAAAAACACAATAAATTATTGAAGCGATGAATAGAAAAAGTATATTCGACATGAATGGAAATAAACTAAAAAAAACACAAGTGTTGTATGACCAAACACCAACAACAGAATTCTTATATGATCAATCACATAAATTCAATTATCAACCTATTATTTCATTCTTATCATTCAGAAGTTGCAACGAAATGTTCACATGATGCTGGTACTCATCGAGCCAAGCCCAGCACCATCTCTCTGCAACGGCTTGAATGATGTACACATGGTACAGTCCTTGGCCCTCTGGGAAGATCTATCAATTTAAAACATACAATGTTAGTCAAGAATGTTTTGTCTAATAGAAACTTAGAATAACTAATTTCGAGATCTAATGTGTACCTCCAAGATATTGTTTGTCTTCGGGTGATAAACAAATTCTTCCATGAAAAGCATTATGGAGTACCCGCATTTCCATGAACCATTCTGGGTCTGGTACTGCACATTGAATGGAATATGTCATTACCAATTTTTAACATAACAAATGATGTGGATGAAATGACAGAATGACTGACCTTGATGTTCTTGATTTTCCAAGTGTAGTTGGGTTCTGGCTTCTTCTTTTTCTTCTCCCTTTGGTATGCGCATGCAAGTCTGTCAAGAAAGTAAATGAAATTTTTTACTTGTTCAAGTATAATCATAAAATTAGATGTATTGTTTGAATAATTGTAATCCCTGGAAATGACCCTGAGTTCAAACAAGTTGGTTGGTTGATACCTCCCGCAAAAGTGTCCAGCGTGAAGATCTCTTCCGTTCTGGGACAGATAATGATGAGGTACCAATGATAGCTAGCAAAAAATGGTTGTTAATTAATGACAGAAATGGAAGTGGTTTGAAATATAAAAGTAAAATTTGGGAAAAAAATACTTACATTCTAATGCATGGGACAATGTAGAATTCAACATCCGTTGCCTTCATTTTTTCCCAGACAAGGTTGAAATGTTGTTCGACCTCCTGCTCGAAGTTGGACACGTTTCCACAGTTGCAAGGGCAGAATTGGACGATGCCTGCATTATTTTCCCATATTTTCTTCCAGAGGTGCATGTACCGTTAATGATACTCAAAATGAAATATTAATGGATTAAAAATATGAATTAAGGTTGTAAGGTTTGAAACTCGCCCCATCCACACATCGATCGGTGCATTATCTATCCAGGTCATCGAATGCATGTTCCCGAGTCTCTTCCCAAACTCAACCAGAACATCTATTCCAACACGGCTGGTGTAATGACGTGCGGAGGTCGATGATCAAAAGACTGGGAAGAACATGAAGTCCTTTCTCTTTATCACTTTTAGGATAGCGACATGGGTTTCCCGGATGAATCTCACTATGATGGGCAAATCTATTAGGTCCCGTCTGTTGAGAACCCGTGGAGGCAAAATTACAAGAAATGCTCACTTAAGTATGAAGAAAGGAATTGTCATAGGCAATGAAGAATAAAGGTTTGCGGTTTATTGAAGCACCTGTTTTAGTAGCCTCTTGAATTTTGATCTGGCTGGCGGTTGGTAATTAGTGCTCGAGGGAGATTTCTTCTCGGCATCACCCTGTTACAAGTATTAATAATTATGGGCATGTCATTGTAATGTGTTCAAATTTTTCTTTGATATTGATCGCATCCTCTTCGTGATTAACTCCCCCCTTTTCAGTGGCCTCTACAATAATAGAATAGTTAATTGTTAATCCAATAAGTCAATTTATCCCTTGACCTCACAAAATTATACCAAACAATATGTAATTAATGATCAATCTTAAAAGCTCCTAATTGCGTAGAACTTGAACAATAAAATGATAAAACTTGATACAACATGACGTAGAAATTGAACAATATAATAATAAAACTTGAAAATCGTGCGATAGAGCCTGATATAACACGACATAGATCTTGAATGAACATGGCATAGAACTTGATATAACATAACATAGAACTTGATACGAGTTGGTAAAACTTGAACAACACAACCCTAAACACACAAACAACCCATGCGAGAATAGAAAAATGGCCTTGAACCGAGCATGTATCAATCTCTTCTAGTGTGACTATGAACATTATCACAAACAAAAAAAATCAAGAAATAGAACATATTCCCACAAAATAAGTAAAACTTGATATCCCCACACTTGTATAATCATCCCATTCACGGTTATCATTTAAACTTTTCTTCATTAACTAGTTTGTGTTCGTTGAGGCATTTTGCCAAACATGTGTTGTGCATAAGGATATTCATGATTCTTTGACAAGCAATTGATATAGAAACCCATACTTAACTACACAAAAAGTACTTACCATCAGCGACGCAACGAAAATGGGCTAACTTCCTCCACTTGAACCCTTAAGAAATTGAACTTTGTGAAGCTAGGGAAGTTCCTCTTTCTCTTGTACTTGGCCAAGGGTAGTGTCTTTTTCAACCTTTTATAGGAAAATGAGGGGATGTGGTGGGAAGTTATGATGATTGATGAGAAGTTATGGTGGTTAAATGTTGTTGAAATTGTAGGGCTGAAGAGATGGGGGTGGTTTTGGAGAGAAATTGATAAAGTGCGATGAGGAGATGCGGTTATGGCCGCTTGAATGTCCATTTTTTTATGTAACTGCTTTTTTTACACTGGTATTTTAGATGTTACCGATGCGTATGTAGAGACCTTGGTATGACTTGGTAGTTCAAAAATTACTAAGTATGCAACACATGTATAAATACCAGTGCTAAAAGGTAGGTACCAGTGTAAATTGGAAGTGGAAAGCAGCTGCTTTAAACAAATTTTTTGTTGATCTGAGAATATGAGAGAAATTTTGGCTAAGTATTGTGTACTGATACATTGACCGGTGCTAATAGTTGAAATACCGGTGCAAAAATTCTTAAAAGCAGCTGCGCACAACTGCTTTTAATCAATTAATGTCAAAAAAATTTCCACCTGAGAGTAACTGGCCAAAAATTTGGCTAAGTATTGAGCACCAGTTAAAATACCAGTGCTATTACAACTATTATTAGAGTAAAATTTTCCAGCGCTAAAAAAATGAAAAATTGAAAAATTTTCAATTGGTGCCAAAAAAAATTTGAATCATACACCAGTATAGTTAAAAAAGATTACTGGTGCACATACAAAGTGTTATAGAACAAATTTTCCTACTCTATCATTCCCCCCACCCCACCCTCACACACACACATATTTTTTTAACAAGTCCAATTATTGAAATTGACGCTTATTTTATTTAATTAAACATCGTGCTAGTTGTTTCAACCTTATCTTGACCAACCATAGGCCCCGTACAATGAAAATAAGAAGCATTGTTTTACTTTATAAAATTTCCACTTTGACCCCAAACATTTTTATTCACCATGTCAACCACTATTCCATGGATCTGAATACGATTCTATGATGCGCATTACTTAAGAAGGACTATTTTAGGACCTCCTAGGTAATTACGACTCTCAAAGATGTTTATATTTTTTTCTTGCAATTAGGTCCCCCAAATGAGATATGCGTTTACCACACGTTGGAAAACTAAATAAATTACCAAATTTAATATTCTAGACTTAAATCATAATTGCAACAAAAATGTATTCGGGTGGTGAATTATCCGAAAGCGTAAGGATATGTTCTAGAGTAAACGGTAAAGGTTTACCTCATTGTTTCAATGTGAAATACGATTATCTCCCGAACACAATATAGGGTCCAAGCCCGTCAATTTGCCCAATTGTGGAACTTGAAAATACAATATGGATGGTTGGAGTACCATCCAGTTTAAGCGGATTTCAATTTCGATGCACGGGTAATTTTTTTACTTTTTGCACTTTAGTCCCTCCATGAATCTTGGAAGCGACGAAATAAATAATTGGCGGCACATAAATGGAATTCAATAAAAATACAATCATGTTCATGCATTTCTATGTACAACGAGTTCACAGAAGGACCTCGGAAACCTAGATTGAAGGTTTGCACTATACTTCCCAAAATTGCACCATGGCCCCAAAATTTATATGGGGAACCTCCATAGCTCCTAATTGTATAATTTTTGACAATTATACCCATTCAAGTAGAATAATTAAGCTTGCGTACACGGTTTCAATATTTGTTGTAGCCCTATTATGCGTTTCAGACATAATTTGTACATTCAGGAGTAATTTCACCCAAAAAATAAACCCTAAAAATTATAAATTCTCTAACTCGTCCCATCAAGCGTACCTTTTTTCTTTTAAGCTGGAATGAATTAGATTCTAATAATATGCAAATGTTTTGCACTTTATGTGCAACAAAGTACGGGGTTGGTATGGGATGACAAATTTAGTACTACCACATGTTTCCGACACATAGTAACAAGAAAATGGTTCGGCATCATCATCTTCTCCTGTTCCATCCCCATCACTGGTACTTGTACCCACATCCATGTCCTCCACATTGCATTTGCGGAAGGTATGGAAAATTCCAATAGTGTTCACAGCATCAGGAAATCAATAGTTCATAATCTTGGCCATGTGGTCGAACCACGATCTCTGATACTTTGATTCTTCAAGCAAGTTCTGTACACCGACCTCCAAGGAAGAAAATATGGTTTCAATGGCAGGGACAGGCATGTGAGATGGTTGTCTGTAGAAAAAGTCCGCACAAATATTACCCGTTGGCTGCCATAAACGTCGTGTAGGCGAGCATTAACTTCCACTCTTGAACAAAGGGCCGAAATGATACTGTAAGAACCATATGACCCCATCTTATCCCGTTCCACCTTCAAGGTGCTACAAATTCGACGACCAACATTCCACCAAAGTTCCTTCTTTATTGTGTATAAGTATCTAAGTCGACTTTTGTGGACTTTCATGTTCACAGTTACCGGGTCAATCCTAAACGCCACGAAGTGATACCACTCATTCATTTATGGAGTTAGAGTCTTCTTCGGTATTTTTGTCCAACCAGGTTTGACCAGCTCATTAATGTTCATACCTTGCCTAGTTAATGTCCCAACGATCTCCTTCCCAACCACATCTTGCAGATAATAGTCTTTTCCAACATCAACATGGAGTCAGAGGTACTCATCCTCATCGTTTGGAACATCGTGAAATCCAAACTAACCTTTAATAGTATCTGGTGTAACATAGACAGTTTTTCCTCGGCACACCTGACTGAGGTTCAAGCTGCACTTCAAGTTTGCATAAAACTCACTTACGATACTTAGGTTGAAAGGTTGTGGAGTCTCACATAAAATTTCCCACCTAAGCGTGCGAATGGTATGTTCGAATGGGGGAGAGGCCTCAATTCCTTTCTCTAGGTGATGATGATGTCCTTTGTATGATTCATGTACCAACCTAGCCTCCTCGGTCGCAAAGGTACCATCCGGGTAAGTGTGCCATGACACTTTTGGCAAAGAAGGAGATGATGAATGGCGTATCCTTTCCAAATTGGATTTAGAAGGCATTTCCTATATAACACATTTAAGAATTTTATCAAACACCGTGAATACAAATCAAGTTATTCATTATATCACATTCTCTATAAATGTAGTTAAGATCCTAATGTTAATTAATCTTATAGAGTAGGCATTGAAGTGATTTACTTGATTCTATCGGCACCGCTGTCTGGTTTGAGGTGACATGCCTTTGCAAAAGATGCTAGATTGTAAGAGATGTTAAAATTGTTTAGTGAAAATGGGGGTTCCGTGTTGAATATAGTGGCATCCCATTTTTTTTACACTGGCAACTTAGTAATACTAGTGTAAATATATCCTAAAGCAGATGCTTTATGCTGCTTTTAAAGGAGAAAAAGGAAAAAACTAAAATTTTGGCTAAGTATCCAGCAGTATTAATAGTGGTGCGTATGTACAGACTACCGGTGTGAAAAATAGCCTTTAGGCTACTTTTAAAGGGAAAAAATCAACATTTTTTACCCGAGAGGATAAACTAAAATTTTGGCTAAGTATCCAGCACAAGTATCAATACCGGTGCGTATGTACAGAGTATTAGTGCAAAAAAATAGCATAAAGCACTGCTTGAGGCTGCTTTTAATGAAACAAAAATTAACATTTTTTGACCCGAGAGGAAAAACTAAAATTTTGCCAAGTATCTCGCATCGGTTCATGTACCGGTGTGTTAGTAATACATATTGGTGCGTATGTAAGAAACATAGTATATGCTCTATTTTTTTACACCGGTATTTTAGTACTATGCCTGTGTATACATACAGACTCAAGAAAATTGGAAATGTATTACTTTACATTTTCATTGATGCAATTCACATACATTCCAATGAAATTATGGATCATACGAAGCAATTCTAAAACAAAGAGGGGTCCAACTACATTTCACGCTAATTGACATCATAATCGGATGAGTATTACACAAAACATTGGTAGACCAACCAACGGCGTGACAGTTACTATCTATCGCTTTCGCTTCAACACATTGTCACCACCTACTTTTTCACCACTCTTATCAACCCACAACCCATCACTATGAGAACGCCTTCCCACCACTGCTCCCCCAATATCCTCCAAACCATGAAATACTAATGGAAACTCTTGACTATCAATTATGACTGTTGATAAATTTCCTCTTCAAAGTAAAACTTCTTCCCATGTAACACCACATGAAACTTCTTATTTGAAACTTCTGATTTGAAGGGTTCCTGGGCAGCTAAGATGAATTTTTCTTATTCATATCCTACACGATTCAAGTCGACCAACATAAAGCCCAAGGGTTTTTCGACTACAACACCAGAACCATGTTCCACCCAACGACACTTGAACACAACAACTTTGAACTCTACATAATCCAACTCCCAAATTTTCTCAATATCCCCATAGAAAGGCACCACAACAACAACCAGATGTTTATCTCTCTTTCTTGCCTGCCACATGGATTCAGATTCAATATAAACACAATTGTTTTGCGTCGTACTCTTTGCATCCTTCTCCAATGTTGAGAAACTGAAGCCATTAATGTCATAACCAAGGTACCATCTTACTGTGCAGTTTGGTGTACTTGAAAACGCCTGTAGCTTACTAGGCATCCCTTCAACATTGCAACGCTTGGAAACATGCTCTTGAACATACATTGCAGTCTCTCGACTATTACATAAAACATACAGGTGAACTATCATCAACTCAATGTGCAAGGGTGTATGAAGCGTACCCTTAGACCGTGGAGTCTCATTCCGCCTTCCATAGTGTGGTCCACCTGGAACACCAACCACTCTTTTCCTAGTCAAGTTCGATGTACAGTACTCAGTGATCTCCTCAGTGACGTACCTCTGAACAATCGAGACACCTAGCCGACTGCGATTATGACATAACCCTTGAAAACAACCATGTGACTCTCAAATGGGTACATCCAATACATTCCGACAAGCCCACATATACATATCTCCCTAAACAAGTGTACCACTATGTGCATATTGATATCAAAGAATGACGGGGGAAAATACTTATCCAAAAGGCATAAAACAACAACAACCTCCCGCTCCAGTTCATCTAGTTGTTGCCTACAAATATTTTTCCTCCATATCAAGTTAAAGAAGAAACACAAGCACTCGATCAAAAATCTAACTTCCTCATCCAAACACCCTTAGATCGCAATGGGCAAAAATTGTTTCATAAGGACATGACAATCGTGCAATTTCAAAGCATTAAGATGCAATTCATCATTCACAAAGCGACTAACATTAGAGGAGTAACCGAATGGTACCTTCATTCCTTGGATACTCTCACACACCGATCTCCACTTAGCAACTGACATGTTGTAATGAGCCGGAGTCAGGTACGTTCACTTGCCTCTTACCTCCGGTGCCAGACCCAACCGAATACCAAGGTCTACTAAATCCTTCCTTGGATTTAAGCTATCCTTAGTATTCTCAAGAATGTTTAGAAGCGTGCCAATATGACTCTCACAAACATTGTTTTTGATATGCATGGCATCCAAACAATAGCGAACCTCCAAATTCTCCCAGTACGAAGAATCAAAGAAAATGGATGTTTTCTTCCACGGTCCATCTATAGCCCCGCCACCCTTTGATAACTTCTTACCAAGAACAACAGTCAATTTCTTCACCTTGTTGTGAATTGCTACACCAGTGAATGATTTTGGTTCCTTTATCCTCTCCTTCCTACCAATGAATGCAACTGTGTTATCCCGCAACTTGTGCTTCAAAGGCAGAAGTTTACAGTGACCCAAATAAACAGTCTTACGCCCATTTTTCAACTAATGGTAATCTGTCTCATCCTCACAAACAGTGAAAGCCTTAAAACACTTGAATACATACTTGGAAAGGTTACCATATTTTGGAAAATCATTTATGGTACAAAAAAGCATCGCCTTCAATGTAAACTCTTAACCACGAAAACCATCAAACATTAGGGCGCCAACTGACCATAGCAACTTCAAATCTTATATTAAAGGGGAAAGATAAGTGTCTATGTCATTTCCAGGTTGTCTGGGCTCTGAAATTATTATGGGCATCAACACATATTTTCTCTGCATGCACAAGTAATGGGGGAGATTGTAAAGGGCAAGCATAACCAGCCATGAACTGTGTTTCAATGACATATTACCAAACGAGTTCATACCATCAGTACACAAATCCATTCTCAAATTCCTAGGTTCAGATGCAAGGTCTGCATCAGCTGGGTGTCGAATCATATAATCATCTTTACAACCTCCCTTATCAATGTACCATGTTAATTTTTTTGCTTTCTTATCATTCTTAAACAACCTTCTCAGCCTCGAAATAATCGGGAGGTACCACATATATTTGACGGGCACCCACTTCCTCACTGACACAACATGCTCTCCACCAACACTTTCATTTCTCTTTTTCTTATAACGCGACATATTACATACTGGACAAACAATCTTATCCTTTAGGTCACCCCCATATTAGACACAATTGTTCGGACATGCATGTATCCTTTCATGCTCCAATCCCATCAGACACAAAATTCTCTTAGCTTCATAAAGGTTATCTAGAACCCTATTACTGGATGAAAGCTTCTCATTCTAAAACTGAAAGAAATTTATTCATTCTAGTATCACTCTAGGACCCAAGACCTTTCAAATTAAACAACTCCATCAAATGTGACATAACCGTGTCTTTCTTCTTGCAATCGGGATACAATGATCTATCTTTCTCACCTAGAAAGTTGGCCAAAACCTCAGGCCTCCCTCTAAATTCATTAATACATCCTCACACATGTCATCTAACTTAGTATCCCCAAAACACTCTCCTTCACTACTAACTTTCACCTCCGGTGGTGATTTTTCCACATAAAATGTCCACACAACATATTTTGCAAAACCCCAGCTATACAAATGGAGTTTTAGCATGTCCTTGTAATCAGTATAATTTCAATTTCTACAATCACAACAAGGACATAATATTCGCTTCTCACGACTAAAAGCATGGACCAAAAACTCATCCACGAAGATAATATATTTTTGGCTCACCCTACTAACGTTGGCATACACATGCTTATGCTTTTCGATGGCACGAGACAACTCTACATATCAATAAATGCCCAACAATCAAACTTCAACACATTTATGACAATAGAATATAATGATAACATCCAAACCAGCAAGATCATTAATGCATAATAAACACAAATATTCCAAATCACAATTACCACATTCAATAATATGTCCTACAATATAAAAATTAATAGTCATAGCATTATAACTACATCAACCTTGAGAACAAATAACAAATTAAAACCACAATTCTACCTCAATCACCATCAAATGATCAAACACATAAGATATATATCTCTACCAACCAAAACCATCCATGAAATCATTAATATCCATAAATAACTTTTAAAAAATGGTACCTTCTAGGTTCCTCATTGTGGATCATTCAATGCCTTCATCAACCAAAAAATACCATTAATGAATTCCTTATCCCAAAAATCTAATTTTAACCTGCAAAAAAAAAGTGGTGGGTGAGCATTTAATGCACATTTTTACACCGGTATAAAGATAATACCAGTGAATATGTAACTTTTTTCCAGAAATCAATAATTTGTACACCGGTATAACATGGAACCGGTATAGAAATTTTACCATTTTCCTATTTTTAAAATTTTTACACCGGTAAAATAATTTACCGGTTTGAAAATAATATTTTGGCATCAACATCATAAAACTCCACCATTTTTTTAAACCATCCAGAGATGGAGGGGAATTTTATTTGGCCACCCTAAACCATTAAAAAGAACATTCACAAAATACAGGTAGCCGTCGCTAAGTTTGGATCATATGAGATACATATGAGAGTTGAAACACCCTCGAACCAACCCTAGTTGATTCCAAAAGAATAGTACTAACCTATGTTAGTGTGCAGGAAAAAGGAGTAGACTTTCTAAGAATTGAAAATCTATATTGGCCTGAAACAACCTACTATTTCGAGGGGTCGAAAACACCCCTTGAGGTCTCGAGGTTATACCAGTATTCGGGGTCTCGAACTGCGAGGAAAAACCTCGAGGGCTCGAACCACCCGTCGAGGTCTCGAAAACACTTTATCAGCCGTAATCTGCCACAGCACCTGGAGGACTCGAACCGCAAATCTGTCAAAGCCCATTTAGGATATGATCTACCATTTGTGAGGTCTCGAAACACACCCCTCGAGGTCTCGTACCATCCCTCGGGGTCTCGAAACACCCCCCGGGGTCTCGAAACACCCTCGAGGTCTCGAACTGCCAAAAAAACACTCCTCGATCCACTATGTGCGAGGTCTCGATCCACCTCGGAAAAACACCTCGAGGTCCCGAACCACCCCTCGAGGCCTCGAACCATCCCTCGGGGTCTCGAAACACCCCTCCAGGTCTCGAACCGCCTAAAAAACACTCCTCGATCCACCATGTGCGAGGTCTTGATGTCTCGAAACCCTTTAGGTCCAGAAACCCTTTAGTTCCGAAACCACCCCTCGAGGTCTCGAACCATCTGATCAGCCAAAATCTATGCAGTAGGTTTCCGTGTTCACCTAATAATTTTAGCTCCATGCCCTCGAACAATTTAGTGATCGTATAAAATGAAGCACAATTTAGTCAAAAGGTGGAGCTAGAATTAAAAAGTGAGCTGGAAAGGAGAAACTCCTAAGACGGAAATTGATCTTTGGCATTCATCATAAGGAACAGATGTGGCAATCTGGAAACTAGTTGGAAAGAAAGCTGAGTGTGGAAATATCTTCAGAACCTGAAATTGATTTTTGGAATGTAGTCCCAGCAAAGCTCATCATGGTCAGTATCCCGGATCCTCTCAGCTTGAATAGATCTTCTCAGTCATGGTGATACTGAAAGGATCTTCTTAGTAAGAGGTGTGCACCTGTCAGAAAACAAGTAAGATCAGTAGCATCTGTTCAAGTTGCAATTCTGATAGTAGGTACACCAATCTGATCAAGTCTAATCAGTCTCTGTACAGTGTTAGATAGGGAACTAAAAGATAGGTTTGAACAAGATTGAGCTTGGAGGCATGATTTTGCTATGCTATTAGCAACTTGGTTAGCTTGTCTATATACATGCGTTAGGGTAATATCATTCAGAAAAAGGTTAATGTCATCAGCCAACTGGAACAATGTCCAATGAGCAGTTGATGGGTTCAGAACAAAGGAGACTGCATTAAGACAATCAGATTCAATACAGATAGGAACTGAATAGCATGCAACCAGCAACCTCTGAAGAGCAAATAAAATTACCCTAAGTTATGCTTCTAGAGGAGTTTCAGCATTTGTATACTTCTTGTGTGCATCAATGAAACCACCTCTATTATCTCTGATGATCATACCAAGCCCACACTTTTTGGAAAGACCACACCATGCAGCATCAACATTAACTTTAAAACCTATGCACGCTTTATACCAATCAATTTTAAAAATTTTTGGCTTAGGGGCAGATTTGATTAGAGGAAGAAAGGAGTGATCTGCAATACCCAAGTCAAAAACAGAAGAAACATAAACAGGTTTAGCACTGAAAGAATAGAAGATCTGATCCCTGATCTGCGAAACAACAAAGCTGGTCAGTGGAGGCACATTGTCATACAGATATTTATTCCTGACCTTCCAGAGGTTCCAGTAAGTTATTGAAGGTGCTAATTTAATGATCAAGGAATGTAAAGAGCTGAGGCCAGAATATGTGAGGTAGCATGACAGTCTTTCCCATATGGATGGAAAAATTCTATCCCTAATACCCATAAACTTATGCACTATCTTCCAAATGTGAATGGCAAAAGGACAGGAATTAAACAAATGATCTAGAGATTCCTCATGCTGATAGCACATACAACATCTTGAAGGCATGCAAAAACTCATCTTTTTCAAAACATTATCTAACGGGAGGAAAGAGTTAATCAATCTCCATATAAAAACTGAGACTTTCTTTTGAACCCTTGGATTCCAGAGGTGCTGAATTGAGGCAATATTACCTCTTTGTGATCTGAGCAATTGATATGTAGAGTGAAAGGAGAATCTTCCCTTTTTGTCAGGTTTCCATATTAACCTATCATGTCTGTGTGGAGAGAGTGTTGCACCCTGCAAAAGAGAGACAACATTAGGTGAGAGAAAATGGGAGATTTTAGGAAGAAGAGTGTCCTTGTGAAAGATGAAATTAGCCACTGTACAGTCAGTTGGAATGTCAATAAGACTCTGGTCACATAGATCCATAACAGGACATAAGTCCAGCCAGTTGGATGACCAGAAATTACATGAACCTGTACCAACTATCACTCTAGAATAAGACTCAGCCCATGCATTAACATAGCAAATTCTTTTCCAATTTGATGAGGTTCTAAAGGAGGGTGGCAGAGAAGCAATAAAATGGGTCCATGGGGCATCAGCAATTTGATATTTCCACCACAATTTTACTGAGCAGGTGGTAATGATGGTGGGAATTGATTTGAAACCTAGGCCATTTTGGTTAATGGGATAGCAGAGAGCATCTCATTTCATCCATGCCCTTTTAGGTTTCAGATTATGCACCCCCCAGAAAAATCTACTCAGTTTTCTCTCCATGGTGTGAATAATCTCCTTTGAAGTTTTAAGAACAGACCAAATATGCTGTGGAGTAGAATAAATACATGACTGAATGAGAGTGATTTTTCCCCCAGTTGATAGCCACTTATTTTTCCAACTATTTAACCTAGAATCAATCTGTTCCATTAATGGTTGGAAAAATATTTTTTTTGCAAAGCCATGAAAGATGGGGACACCTAAGTATTTAAAAGGAAGTTTACCAATTTTCATGCCAAGAATTGTCCTAACAGAGGTAATTTGATGAACAGAAGCATGCCTACTAATGAAAATATCACTCTTGTTATAGTTTATCTTTTGGCCAGTAGTATCCTCAAACTTAGATAAGAAGGCTTTAAACCTAATCAAAGTTTGAGTATTGGCTTTAAGAAAAACCACTGTATCATCTGCATAAGAGAGGTGAGAGGTTTGAAGAGCCTGACCAGGTAAATCATAGTAAGCTAGCTTACCATTTTGAAAAATAAAAGCTAAGCTCCTGTCAAATGCTTCTGAAAAAATATTGAACAAGAAAGAAGAGAGAGGATCACCTTGTTTAAGACCTCTTGATGTTTGGAAAAAACCAATAGGCTTACCATTTATCAGAATTGAGAACCATGACTGTGATAGATTCTTCATAATACTAAAAATGAATTTAGCATGGAAACCAAATTTAGCTAGCACACAATATAGAAAGGACCACTTAACTCTATCAAATGCTTTCCTGAGGTCTAGTTTAACAATACAATTAGGAGTTCTATTTTTCCTGTGCAAGAATCTGACCATTTCTTGAAGGTAGAGAACATTATCAGAGATATCTCTTCCTTT
This sequence comes from Rubia yunnanensis, assembly GCA_037428765.1. Classification (NCBI taxonomy): domain Eukaryota; kingdom Viridiplantae; phylum Streptophyta; class Magnoliopsida; order Gentianales; family Rubiaceae; genus Rubia; species Rubia yunnanensis. The sequence continues at coordinate 16,797,567 of CM075070.1, forward strand.
AAGAAAGGCAGTTTGCTGTGGAGAGATAATCCTGGGCATAAGGGGTTTAAGTCTTTCCATAAGCACCTTAGAGCAGATTTTATTCACAACATTAGAAAGACTTATTGGCCTATAATCATCGAAAGACATGGGAATATCCTTTTTAGGGATAATTGTGATCCAAGTGCTGCCGATACCCCTAGGAATGTTGCTGCTAGATAAAAAAATCATGTACTGCAGACAATAAATCATTGGCAATGACATCCCATTATTTGATATAGAAAATGGGAGTGAAACCATCAGGACCAGGAGTTCCATTTCTGTTCAGGCTAAAAACTATTTCTTTAAGCTCAGAAAGTACAACAGGTTATAGCAATTTAGCATTGTCTTCACTGTTGATCAATTTAGGGATTTGGCTTAAGAAATGAGATTGAAACAGGTTGCTATCAGGGGTACTATCTTCGGTTAAGAGATCCTTGTAATAGTTAATGGCTTCATTCTCAATATCTTGCATGTTATCTAGCCATTGGTTATTACTGCTCTTAGTTTTTGTGATGTCAAACCTACTTTTTCTTTCTTTAACAGAGTTATGAAAGAATTTGGTATTACTGTCCCCTTCCTTTAGCCACTTTACCCTAGCCTTATGTTTCCAAAAATTCTTTTGCTCTGTGAGAGCTTTGACCAACCTAGCCTTAGCTTCTTTTACTCTAACCAGGTTTTCAATGGAAGCATTTATATCATATTCAGATTCATGGAAACCTAGAACTGATTCAGCCTTAATCACATTCTCATGGACACTACCTAAATGGTCCCTATTCCAAATTTTAAGCTCCTTCTTCAGTCTTATTAATTTAAGAAAAAAGCCAAGCATTCCTGTTTCACGGATAGGAAGATTCCAGTTCTGTTTGATAACATCCCTGAATTCTTTCCTTTTATACCAAGTATTCAGAAATCTAAAAGGCCTAGGGACAGATTGAATATCACTGCCAATGGAAAGAATTATAGGATTGTGGTCAGAAGAAGCTCTATTTAAAACTTGAACAGAAGAATCAGGAAAAGTGGATGACCATGATGATGTACAGAGACCTCTGTCTAACCTTTGTCTAGTAGGGTTCCTAAGTCTGTTGTTGCTCCAAGTAAAAAAATTCCCAACAGTGTTTATTTCATCCAGTGCCATTACATTAATAAACTCATTAAAGTCCTTCATACTACAAAGTTTGGGAGTAGAAGGTCCTTTATATTCGTTTATAGATGTAGTAGCATTGAAATCTCCAATAAAAATTGACTCAGAGTGAACAAAAGACTTAAGGTCAGACCATAGATCTTTCCTACCATTTCTAGTTCTCAAACCATAAACAAAAAATGCATCCATAATTTTATTGAGAGTCAGAGAGTTCAAAGTTACAGCTAGAAACTGAAGATTATCAGCTCTAACAGATAATGACAAGTTGGTATTCCAAAAAAGCCAAATCTGTCCATTACTGGCATACATGCAATTTTCATAATGAAGTAGCTGTCTATAATGTTCGCATTGCATGTTATCATGTTTAGGTTCAATAATGCAGAGAAGTTCAAAGTTGTGCCTAGTGATTAGATTAGAAAGTCTAAGCATAGAAGTGTTCATTCCTCTGAGATTCCAAACCAGGAATTTTATTTTTATAGTTGTGCTATTCATAGAGAAACATCGTTAGTGCTTTTTGATCTAGTCATGATAGTATTTAACTGAGTTAAATAGGTCTCATTAGCTGAAGTGCTAGATGTTCCCTGCTTGTCTAATTTAGCAGGTTTCCTAGACTTGGAGGACTTTTTCTGGTTCTTTGTGGGACTTACCTGTGCCACATGGTGGGGCATATCCTGAGGAGGATTTAAAACAGGGATATCTGGAACCTCAGTACTGGGAGCCGAACCCTCAGCACTGGTAGCAGGAGCCTCAGAGACTGATTCAGAGACTTCCACAGGGTTTTCAGGTTCAGCCAGGAGAAGGAAACTATTTTGTTTGGATCTCTGCTGAGAGAAGATAAAATTTTTAACAGCCAAAATTGTATTCAAAGGAGAGAAAGTCTTACCTCTTTTGGCCGGGGTGTCATCCCTAGCAGATGCTTTCTTACTGTTAAAGTGTGGTGGTACAGAGGAGAAGGAATTGCCAGCATAGGTTTTGGGGTGAAGGTCCTGAGTAGGGAAAAGTTGTTGTTGTGTAGGTGTACCGGAGTGCTGGAGATGGAATCCAGATGAAGTTTCTGCTAGAGAGACCACCACAGGGGCCTTTGACTGAGAATCTTCATTGATTTCTTCTTGTTAAGAGGTTTCTTCTTGTTCCGTGATGTCCACAATTTCAGGAACATCCATAGAAAGATGTACATCATTCACAAGCTTAATAGGAGGTTCTGGTTCCCCATTATCCTCAGTGATGACTTCGGTGACCTTAGTGACCTCATTGACTTTAGTAACCTCCTCAATAACTCCATCTTCAGTGTTTACAGCCTTATTATCAACCATCAGGTCATCAGTAAGCGCTACTTTTGTTTTTGGCACATATTTGGATTTATGAGCCTTTTCCTGGTACTTAATTGTCTGAACCTTGTCTTGAGTAGAAACTCCAGATGAGCTAGCATTCAAAATAGGAGGAACCACATCCTTTCCATCTTTATGTAGCATAGTGACATCAGCGGTAGGATGAACTTTCTTAAAAGGTCTACTTCTCTTAAGTTCAGGGTGGAGATGTACACACTGATTGTCATCATGACCTATGGATTTACAGTGGTAGCGGTACAGTGGAAGCTCTTCAAATTCCAGAGGTAGTTTCATCACGTTATATTCTACCCCATCCTCCTCTATTCCTACTCTAATGAAGGTAGGCTGTTTTTTCTTAAGATCTATTTCCACACATAGCTTGACAGCAGATGGCCTAGATAAGCAGCATCCATTTTTATGAAATTACCAATTTGATTGCCCATCGACTTTATCATTGCAGTATTGTAGAAAAACACAGGTACGTAAGGGATAGTAACCCATACCAGAACGATTGAGGATTCTGATTCTAGAGAAAAATCCATTGTCTATTTCAGCACTTTCATACGAGCACCAAGGAAAATCCAATGGCCTTTTAGCCAAAAACGCTGGTAGTCTTCTTTTTCTTGGAACCGTATCAGGACATGTCTGAAATCAATCGAGCCGATTTGAAAGCTACCTTTGAAACCGACAGATTGAAATGCCTCATTTAGCTTGACCATCGGTGGCTTGCCTCTTACAAATTTGCCAACGAGGGCATTTTCATAGTGTGATGCGAGGATTTCGGCTTCTTTGCGCGTGACAAGGCAAGCTATATCTCCTTTATATAGCGTCTTGGGGACAATTTCAGGATTGGATGGAAGGTTAGCATGCAGTGGAGGGGGGCGGTTTGCTAGGGCCTGGAGCAAGGTTTTGCCCGCCGCGTTACCGCCGCGGGCAGGCGGATGTGCCGCCATAAGAAAAGGGGGAGATCTGTCCGTTTATGACCGTTATTGTCAGATAATGGTATGAAAGAAAAAGAAAAAAGTTTTTTGTCGCGGCCGGCTCGTCAGTGGCCTTCTCAGTCGCTCAGATGTTCACAGTTGGTTTTGCCGCTAACGGCGGCAGTAGCCGTTACTGGCGAGGACAGAAGGTGGAAGAGAAAGTCAGATGTTCACGGGCCCCATACCAATGCAATTAAAATCAATTAAAATGGTGATAAAACTCCACCATGTTGCTACACCGGTGAATTTGTACCGGTGCAATTGTAAACAATAGCACCGGTTATTACCACCTCTTCAGATATAACTGGTGCAAAAATAACCGGTTGATACTAAACTGGTGCGTATGTATTCTTAACCACATGTATTTTTGTTATCATGATTTTACCGGTGAAATTGTATACTTTTGCACCGGTATTCTGTACTCATTATTTTTTACCGATGCGTATGTACCTATTTTCCAACAGTGCTTGTTAAAAAACATTTCTCAATAAAACTAGGGTGAACCATTATTGATCGACTATAAGGATTAATGGATAATAATATGTATGGATCAAATTGGGAGTCCTAGTGCATAGGTACTTCTCCGCTCTAAAATATTGTTTTGGGTTTATTGCTAAACTGCTCTTTTTTGTTTGCGTATATTCGATTAGTTTTCGATGTGAGATGAAATGATGATTAAGCTCTACAGGGTCGAGCTCAAGTAGTTGGATATCCAGATTTTGGTAAATCATTGTTTGCTAAAGCATATAATTAATGTCTTCTGCAGTGTTTGTTGGGACTGCCAAGCCCACAACAACTAGCATTAGTAGGATATTGTCCACTTTGAGCCAAGCCCACACAATTTTATTGGGTGCAACCCCAGAAGGCCTCATGCTAATGTGGTGGGACTCAAACTTATATAGTGAACAATCAGTCTCTCAACTTCCCATGTGGAACTTTCTAAACCCAAACTCTCTAAACCCTTGGTCAGGCAGAATTTCGACACAAGGAACCACCGCCAAGGGCACACCTGAGGGCCTCCACATTGGGCACATACGCAGTCCCCATCTCGAGCATAACCATGGCTCTGATACCACTTGTCGGGCCTGCCAAGCCTATCACAATCAACATTAGTATGATATTGTCCGCTTGGGCCAAGCCCGCACAGTTTTATTGGGTGAAACCTCAGAATGCCTCATACTAATATGGTGGGACTCAAACTTATATAGTGAACAACCAGTCTTTCAACTTCCAATGTGGGACTTGGGTTGAACACACCCAACATTGTTGAAATTAACTTGATTTTGGGTTAGTCCAAATGACTTCTTAATGACCCATTATCTAGAAGAAGTCTAAAGAAGTCTTAAAAGTAAGGAAGGTTCTAAAGGAAGTTCTAAAGATTTCCAGAATATGTATATTAGGGTGGAGTTATGAAGAATATTCTAGAGAGCTAATTGTAGCCATTAGATTAGAGAGGAATGTCAAATATCTTAGTCATTGTTTGGGTGACACCACTAGTATAAATATGGGCGATGTATTAGAGTATTAATTAAACCAAAAATAATAGAAGCCTCCTCCTTGTACAAACAACCTCTTCCTCTATGTTCCTCATTTTCACCCAAACTTTCTAAACCCTTCTTCATCCATACGAAGTTTCCTTCCAACAAAGTGGTATCTGGGATACTCCCTCCCAACCTTAATTTTAAAATGCAGGCGCATCACACCGCATAATGGGCAATGCGCTCTGTTGCGATGGCTGCCGCATTAGTGGGTTTGGTGCCCTAGTTTTCCAGGATGCGGCAACATCAGAGCACGGCGGTGTGTGTCAGATGCGAAGTGCATTGACTTCATCATGACTTTGATATGGTCTGGGCTGTTTAAATATGCTCAATTAAAATACCCATTTAATTTTAGTTGACCTAGTCAAATATAATGTAAAAGGAAATCCTCTACTTCATATCTTTCCTCGTCCGCTCCTTTTCTCCTAACCCATCTCCCACCTTTCTTATCGATGGCTCTCTTCACTCATCAACGTTTTCATCTCTTTTTTCCAGAAAGGCATTTTTTCCATCCCCCAACTCATGCTCAACTCTTTTCTTCAAAGGGTTATGCTACTTTTTGAAATTTAATATTTTTGCTCAATTTAAATGGTTATGTTGTTGAGGGTTAAGCAGTTGTGCTGTTGTGCTCAAATTGAATGGCCGTTGCTTGTCATTTTAGTGTTCTTTCCATAAAACATTATGTAAATTGCATTGGGGTTTATTGAATTAATTAGCTTATAATTGGATACTGTAAAACATTATGTAAATTGTCTTATTATTGGTTTAATTGGCTTATAATGGCATTGGGGCTTATTGAATTAATTGGCTTATTTTTATTATTAGGATAGTAATTTTTTTTTTGTACCTAGTGCATATATAACCCTACATAATTGACTAAAGTGAAGATATAACCCTGCAATAATTGAAAGTGTAAATATAATCCTAAATATTTAGGTTATGTGCATATATAACCTTTCCCAAAAATTTGATGCCAGAATTAGGTGAAAAGACAAATTTACCCTACTAATAAAATAGAAAAACAAAAAAAAGAAGTAAATTTACGATTTTAACCAAAACTCCCTAACCCTAACTTCGATCTCTCCTCCCGTCGTTCTCTTTTCTCTGCTACCAAACACCAAATCTGACAATAACTCTGCTACTAAACTCCAACCCCTTTATTATCAAATACCATTCCCTTTCCTCTGCTACCAAACTGCAACTCCTTGAATTTGATTTCCTTGCACCGCCCTGGCGATAACTCTGGTGATGCGGAGCTTCGTGAGCCAAGTGCAGTCTACTGAGCGATGACGAGACGACGACAGGACTGCAAAATAGATTCGAGGAGGCGAAAACCTTAGAAGTGGTGGTGGCGGCGGTGGGAGGCTAGGGCATATGAGGAGTCGGGGCTAGGATGGCTCTTAATTTTCTGGCGCTTGGATGAGCGATGCCGGAAATGGTGGCCAATGGTGGTGGGGTTGCATGGAGCTGTGGGGGTGGCAAGCGGGAAGAAGGCTAGGGTTCCGCGGGGGTGGTGGTGGGTTTAGGTGGCAGAGAAGGGAAGAATGATGATGATGATGGGTTAAGGTGGTGGGGCAGGGATGAATAGAGGTGTGGTGGTGGTAGGGCTCAGGTGATGGTGGGTTAAATGTTGGCAGAGGTGGTGGAGTTTGTGGTGGTCACCGTGATGTAGTGTTCGTGGTGGCGTTCTAGACGTGGGGTTTTGGTTGATGACAGCGGGAGGCAGGAGGTTGTGGTATTTAAGGCGGGGAATGGTGGTAGTGATGGTGGGTGGTTAAGATTATATGAAAAAGAAAGAAATAAAGAAGATAGTTGTAATGGTGGCGGGTGGCAGTAGTGGTGGGTGGTAGCCGTTCTCATATTTTTCATGGTAATGGTGATGGGTGGTGGCCAGGAGGTGGTGGACTGGTGGCTAGCGGAAGGTGGTGGCCTGGCGGTGAAGGTGGAGCGATGGTAGGCAGAGGCTATTTTTATCTTTTAGATTTTTAAAATTTGGGCCAAAGGGCATTTGGTCATTTCTGGTAGGTCAATGGCCGGAAATGGCTAGTCAATGCCAGAATAATGGCTTTAGGGTTATATTTACACGTATGTATAATAGTTAGGCTTATATTTGCAATAAAAAATATCTCAGGGTTATATCTGACCTTTCTCAATTATATAGGGTTATATCTGCATATTACCCTTTTTATTATTAATATGGATTGCTGCCCACTTATGTTCTCTGACTTCGCTCTAAACAAAATTTATTTTATTAAACTTGTAGAAAAGAGCATGGCTAGTAGTACTGCCATATCTGGTTCTAATTCTACGGGTGCTTATGAAGTGATAATTTAGGATGAAAATATACAATTACGGATCCAAACAATATGAATTCGTTCACATGTATATTTTGTAACAAGCATGTGAAAGGGGGTGCTTATCTGATGAAGGAACATTTTATCGGAGCACTTTCGACAGGGAAGAAGAATACCAACACATGTTATTAATGAAGTCCGTACTTATATAGAGAAGAAGGGGCAAATGAAAGTGACAAATTTGGTTAGTAGGCTACCAACCGTTAATAATGATGTTAGACTTGATATCAAAGAAGTCGAAGAGGGTAACGGTCTTCCTTTGAAGACGCCAAAAACCAAAGGTGAAATTGATTTGTATTATGCTCCGGTTGCAAATAAAGGGAAGCATGAAACAATGAATGAATATGTGAAGAAAGAGCTAAGGAAGAAAACATGTAAAGCCATTGAAACATGGTTTTATGATGTGGGGATTCCATTCAATGTGGTTAATCATGAGAGTTAGGGAAATATGGTTTAAATGATTTGACAATTCCGTGCCAGTTTTAAACCACCTACAAGTATGAGCTAAGAGTTCCTCTACTTAAGGAAGAGATGGAGGAAACCAAAGCTCGGGTGAAGTAGCATGCAAAGGAGGGGGCTCAAAAGGGATGTTCGATTTTATCCAAAAGATGGCTTGATTCGGTTGTACAAATTTTCTTGTTAACTCTTCAAAGGGCTCGGTCTTTATCAATTCAATTGACGCTTCCAAACTCTCAAAGGATTCAACCTTGTTGTTCAAATTTCTCAGTGACAAGGTAGGAAATTGGCGAGGAAAATATGATTCATGTGATCATCGATAATGCATTCGCTTATAAAAAGGCGGTAAGATTAATAATTTCAATCTAATTATTTTTTAGAATTTCATAAGTAACAATGAAAAACAACTAACTTTCTTCAAAAAATTTACTTTCGTAGGAACACTTTTGGAAGCCGAGAAGAAACACTTGTATTGGATTCCTTGTCCGGCTCATTGCATTGATCTCATGTTAGAGGATATTGAAAATTACCAATAGTTCTTACTACTTTGAAGGATAGTATGTTTATGAGTGGTTTATTGTTAGTCATGTTGGCCATATGAATATGATGATAAATTTTACCAATCAAGGGAATTTGCATAGACTCGCTCAAACAAGGTTTGCTACTTCATTTATTACTCTTTCTCAAATTCAACAACAAAAGAGTAATTTGAGAAATTGATTACTTCGAAAGAGTTGCAACAAGTGGGTAAAGGTACTGGAAGCAAGGAAGGTTGCTCAAATTATGTTAAAAGATTCTTATGAAAAAATGTAGTGCATGTTTTTAAGTTGAAATCTTCTCTTGTGAAAATTCTTTGAATTGTTGATCGAGAGGTAAAGCCAGCTATGGGCTACATTTATGAGGCTATGGATAGAACAAAATGAACAATTGTAAAGTTCTTTACGGAGAGATTGGAGTCATACAAGAAAGTGTTTGAGATTATTGACCAATGGTGGGATTGTCAACTTTATTGCCCTTTGCATATGGTAGGATACTTCTTGAACCCGGAGTACTTCTATGATAATTACAAAAATGTACTTTGTGAGGAATTTCAAGCGGGATTTCTTGATTTTATTGCTCGATTGGTTCCAGATGTTAAAATCCAAGACTTTATTTTGAATGAAGAGATTGAGAAATGCAAGAATGCCAAAGGACTCTTTGGCAATCCATTGGGCATTAGGAATTGAAAGGAAAAACATCTCGGTATTAAATTCGAGCATATTTTTTTAAGAAGTGCGTATATAACCCTACATAGTTCAGGAAAGTTCACATATAAACTTTTCCCCATATTGAGTGGGGCTAGATCTGGAGTGATAGAGCATGGTGGTGCTAGCAGCTCCACCACTTCTTTGCACAACTCCACCACTTCTTTGCCAGTATCACTGGCCAACTCTTCTTCTCTCTATTGTTTTTCCCTTATCTTTCTGGCTAGGCATTCGTTATCTCTGGTGACCCATTTTGATGCAACCGGAAGCAAGGCGTGTTTTTTCTAGCAATTTTGGAGGCACGATGAGGATTTGGGTAGAAATTTTTGACATGCTAGGATTTGTAGAAATTTGGGTCACGCAGCTGGGTCTTCTGACCCAAATTGAGCAAACGGGTCGGTGGCACAAGTGATTCTGAAGCTATGGTTAGGTTACACAGGTAGGCGATCGGATTCTCTAACTCGCGAAGAATAAACCGGATATAAGGGCATAGGGTTTCTGGAGATTGGACTTTCTTTTAGGCTGAATTAATTTGGGCTTATGCGGGTCGACATCCGGGCTCTTCGACATAGGTAGGAGCGGCATTCCTTGAACAAATTGAGGCAGCAACTGTGGGAAGGGTGAGCTTTTGCTCACCGCCAGAGAATAGCGGGCGGGACTTTGGATGAGAGGTGGAGTGGCAGTGGGAAGGTTGTGAGATGGTGGTGGTGATTAGTAGGGTGGGGTTGGTTGCTGGCGGCGGGAGGTGGGTGGCCGGGGGTTGTGGTGGTAGTGGTGGCGCTAGAAGGGTGGGGATGGTGGCTGAACATGGCGGCGGACTGAAGGGTGAACGCAGACTGGGAAGAATTTTTTAAAACAAAAGGGAGATTTAACTATGTTTTTTGTATAAGGAAAAATTGTCGATCATATTTCAGGGTTTAAGTAAAAAGGTATTTTGATCTTTGCAAGTCAGTCAAAGGCTGGAAATACTTAGTCAGCACTAGAATTGGTGTCATAGGGTTATATTTGCACTTTTATTTAGTTGTTAGGGTTATTTTTGAAATAAAAATTATATCAGGGTTATATGTGCACTTTCTCAAGTATATAGGGTTATATTTGTATATTATTCATAGGCAAAGTCTTGGGAAAGACGGTCTTTCCATAGGCTTATGGAAAGACGGGGTTTAATTCTAATAATAAAAGGTAAAAGGTCTTAGTTGCAGCATTAAAATTTTAGTATGCAACATGTAGTAGTTATAAAATTTGTAACCCGGTTCATGCAACCCAAAAATTTTATCTTAATTTCTTCTAATTTACACTTTAAACCTTAGTCTTTCCATGACTTATGGAAAGACCGTCTTTCAAGAGACGCACTCTTATTCATATTTATTATTGTTTATTTGGCTTTTGAAATTCTAAATTATGGTTTATATTGTAGCATTATGGTTGGAAAAATATGACGCTAGTGCTAAAAGTTTAAAATACGCATACTTAGTCTCTCATGTAGTGCAACGGGTTGTGAAAGAAATTGGAGTGTATTTGGTCAACTAAGAATCTATAATTCTATTTTTTTTGTTTACAGGAATTCATCTCTTATAGTTTTTATTTTTAGTGATGAAAATTGATTTATAACATTTCTTGATTTTCTTCTTAGATTCACACAAAGAGGAGGAATAGATTGACACAAGAGAGGTTGAACAATTTGATTTATGTGAAAGCCAATCGGGCTTCAAGCCAACGAGTCAAATGCAAAGATAAGAATAATCCGATTTGTTTGGAAGATGTTGATAAAAGTAATGAATGGTTGGTTGGTGCAATGGATGATAATGATTCTGGTGATGATTTGGTGTTTGCAAATGATAATTTGAGTAGGAGTGCGAGAAGAGCTTCCGGGGTAGATGAGCCTAGTTACAACACAAGAGCTACGAGAAACATTGTTGAATCTAATTCAAACCACTACTACAAAAATGGCCTATGCCAACATATTTTTTAAGACACTTTTATGTTGGTGTGGTTATAGAGGGCTACTAGATAATACCTGTGCCGATGCACGAACTATACAAATGCAAATACATATATAATATAATTTATGTATTTAATTTGTAATAAACGACTATTATATCTATGTGAAAAATCACACACACTGCATTATTTAAATTCGTGCATTGCATGATTTGAAATAAGTTATTATATATAAGTATATTTATTTTTTTAAAAAAAAATTTTAGCAATTACTAATGAAACCAAAGAGTTCTTCTCTTTGGACAATCATAGGATGCCATGGAATCTCTAATGAGAGGCAGTACAGTTCTCGTTGGACATATATTGATTATATCATGCGAAAATCAAATAACAAAATTGAACGAGCAATTATCATATGCAAGAATAATACAATTTTATTAATTATTCAAGCATACAATCGAAAAGCTTAATTACAAATAATCAAAGCATGAATCACGTTTCAAGTAATCACAAATTGATGGAGTCACGAGTAACACTTGCTGCCCTTGAAACGAATGAGTCCCGTCGTGGACATCGTTCCCTAGGATAAAACCATCGCAGGCAACAATTAACATTTAAGAGTTACCTGGGATTCACGCAAAGCCCGAAGGACTATCACCGACAGAGACAGAAAGAAGTGAGACTCAAGTTTAGAATAAATGAGAAACTTGAGAATGGTGCGAGTTTTCTGACTGACTTAGAGGCTCTATTTATACTACTCTAAGAGATCCTAATCATGGAAACATGATATTCTGATTTTCTGTAATTAGAGAAAAATATTCTCCAATTACCAACTCATCAAATCCGAGACATTCCATGAATACTCGAATCAAATCTGCTGGAAAAAGAAGAAATGGTTGTACAAATATTCTTCATCATATTAAACATGGTAAACCGTATATTTATTTAAGACAAGATATCTCACAAAATATGGAAGTATTTTGTTCTTATCTCTTAAGAATTACACACAAGCAATTCCATATATACTATACGGTTGGGCCTTCCAGAGACTTCCATGCGGTCCATACGCATTTTGGACAGTCCAGAGAAAATTACCTGAGCCAATTTTTGCCCATTTTTCCTCTTTCAAGAGTGATATTTAAAACATTCATATCACATTCACCCTTGATCCGTTTTGAGAGTTTAAATAGTCGATTTTATAGTACTCGCGGAGGAGAACCCAAAAATGACATCCATTGACCCAAAATCCGTTCGGGTCCCACTCAAAACGAAGCCCAAAAAGTTGACAAATTTCAACCTTTTAACCATCATTTTCCAACAGATAGCACATAGGCTTTCAAATGTAAAAAGTGCAGATACAGTTGCTGTGACATCCGACGGACAGATTGTTGAAAGCGGAACCCATAAAGAGCTTCTGAGCAGGCATGGGATTTATACTGCATTGGTGGAGAGGCAATCGCAAGAACCAACTCCCCGGATCTACTAAAGGAGGAGGTACTCTTCTAAAGTTACTTGGCAAACTGATATGACATCAAGTAGACCGCACCTATGAGGACTCAATACGAAACATTAAGGTCTTCCTTTAAATTCGAATCTGCTTCGGTTTAGACAAATGCAATAAATTTCCCTTTTGGTGCTACATTATGAGAGTGAGGAACAGAAGATTTACCTGAGTGCCAGCCCAGCTGTTTCTGAGAAAGAATAATTTACACTGAATTTGAATTGTTGGTAGTTACAATGTTCCAGCGTGTTTCTTTGCATCATTTAAAACCCTGTGATACTGTCCCAGCAATTTCACTGATAATCATCAATCAGCAAACTAATCTGTGCCAAATTCAAATTGACCCCTCAAATAGTACAACAGAGAAGATTGAGCGCCAACTTCCGTATGGTGCTGAAGAACGTAATCATAGCTTCCTGTGAAAATGTAGTACTGTAGGCCGTAGAAGAGTCATTTTTCCACTGTCACTCCGTCCACAGATCAAGGTATTCATTCAGCCAATTTCATTTTCTCTACAAAACTTTATAAAAGAAACACAGGATTCAGTAGTTTAAGAAAGATGATAGGGGGTGAATTTTTGTTGATATCAGCATATTCACGGTATCTCTGTAAGTGCTGCGGTCAGACAGCTAATCCATAAGCATCCCTTTGGCATCTTCTTCTCGTCCGCCGCAAGACAGCTTGAGCTCTAGAATTCTTTGAAACTATGTTGGAGTCCACTCAGGCATAGTGCTCAATTTGTATCAGTAACTGAACCAATTGGGGACAAAATAACCTGCAAAAAGAATGCCGTAGTCAGGACATGAGTATTTTGTTCAAACTGAAGAGCTGTATATGGAAGGTTTTTGAATTAATTATAGTTCTATTGTCTACTTATTAATAAATAATTATATATTACTGCAAAGATAAAAAAATAAATTTTGTATAAGATTATTATCAATTAGACAATTACAAAAAATATATTAATATAAAAATGAAATATATATATATATAATGAATCAATAATTATATAATAAATTTTAATCATATATTTTTATATAAAAAGAAAAACAGTATAAGCATTCTTGACTGTGTCCGTCAGTTAAAAGACGACATCTCCATAAACCATCGAAATACCAATGTTTAAAGTGCAAATTAGAACAAGTGGAGATGATATTTTTGGATTGCGTGAATCGAATTATAAACTTTATAACTGCTATACGTTGCATAATAAATTTTTAATATTGCCAAGTAAGACCTTTTACCTTTTATAATTCTAATCAAACCCATCTTTTCATAGACTTATGAAAATACATTTTTTCCCAACAATCTTCCTTCTTGATTAGTTAGAAGTATAATTTAAGCAAACCTCTTACAAATGCTTTGTTTGAAGAGCGCTTTATATAGAAAGACTCAACTGGACACTAATTAATCATATTAAAAATTAATTTTCATGTTATTTAATATTTACAGACAAAATATATTCTGCAATCCGATTCTCTTTTAATTTTCAATAAATAAAATGTGTATAATCAAACTGATTACAGATAAAGCATGAAAACAACAGTATTTTAATACAACAGTATTTTTATCAAATGTAAAGTATTTTATACAATAGTTAAAAAATTTCTTATAAAATATATTTTTATTATTTTTATTAAAGTATAAATTTCCTGATTCTAATTTATCAACAACTAACAAATCAGCTAATTTTATTACTTATTAAAATAGTATGGCAAAATATTGGGAAAGACCGTCTTTTCATAGGTTTATGAAAAAACGTGATTTAATTAGAAAATGAAAAGATAAAAGATTTTAATTGCAATATTAGAATTTTATTATGCAACGTGTAGTAGTTATAAAAAATTTTATCATAATTTTTTTTAATTTACAATTTAAACCTTGATTTTTCCACGACGTATAAAAATACTATTTTTCAAAAGGCGGACTCAAATAGTATATTCGATTTTATTTTTATTTTAGTTGATAAATAATATATCTACTTTAGTTTAGGCAATGTTAAGTGTGTTAATCTAAATATAGACGGAGCATTAAGTTACCTATTATAGCCTATAATTATAACTTCTAAGGCAGAAATATTTAGGAGCATCTCTAATGCATGGACGGTTTTCCTTATTTAACGGGTATAAATGGTAGAATGAATGTGGATTCACCTCCAGTCTAGCGTAATATTAAATGTTTAGACTGTGGGTCTCGTTTGAAATCATTCTCCAATTCAAACTTCAAATGAATAATTATTATGTAACGTGAATATGATACAAACTCCCAATTATTATGTGACGTGTATATATATAATATTGAAATTGTATTTTAATATTATAATTGAGAATTTTTTCAAACAAAACTACATCAAAACAATAAAGTATCTACCCCAATACAAAAATTAAATAAGGCGCTTTTGTTTTTTGTATGGCTGATTTGGCCAAGCGCGGCCTTCGATATCATCCTCGGAGAATAGAAGCTCATTTCGACGGGTCACTTACATTTTTAGCTACATTTTTAGCCACGTAATATCGACGTTCACCTCCGACTCCTGGATTGGAGATTAAATTTAATAATAGCCGTTAATAAATCTTACGTGGCAATTAAAATTTAATCTAACAAACCCGCATTGGATATGCTCTAAGTAAAGGGAAAGAATACACTCTTTACTCCCAAAGTATTTCAAGAAGAAAAAACGAAAAGGAATTAACCATTTTCCTAAATTATCTGGATCCCTTCCTGTACCTGAAAAGAAGGGAAATGGTTAGTCTCAATGGAAACGAAAAACTTCCGAAGCAGGAACAAAATCGGAAATCAATTCCAAGGGGGGTTCTAGTCTACAATTAATTTACGAAGCCTTTCTTCTCTAAGAATTCAATTCTATTGAGCAAAGAAGTTGGGTCTATTCCACAATTGTTAGTTGTTCGCTGATTCAGTGGATTCTTTATATATGTTGCTGAGGTAATCGTCATCTCGAACCAATTAATGTACAGTACCATTGTACACTTCATCAACAACCACTGTCTGAGTTTTGTCTTCCTGGGTGTTTTGTTGAAAGGCGGTTAGTTGGTTATTCATCGTATAAAGTTGTTTTCCCAATTGACACCCAACATTTAAGGAATTGTGGAAATTAGGACTTTGTGAAGTACTATGCTAATTGAGAAGTCCGAACTTGTAGACAGTTCTATGAGCTGTGCCTGACTTCTGCAGGTTGATTCTGTTGTTTGTACTGGTGGCTTATTCATGCCATCGAATGTTTATTCTAAATCAAGTTTGCTGGCATTCAAAATATGCTTTGTGTGTAATTTTTTACTGGCTTCTATTGTGGACTGATGTTAAGTGTAATCAGCTTATTTGTGTTTGTTGTGTCTGTCGGATTCTTTCTGATTCTTGAGTGACATTTGTTTTGGACACATATTTGGCTCTGTTACTTGAGTTGATGATTTGCTACGGGGTACGTTTTAGCTTTGCAGTACGTGCAATATACTCATTCTACCATGTTGATAGTTTATGCTTACATTGGTGTGTTTTAACTGATTTTGTGTCAGATATGTTTACAAGGGGAGCATGGATCCTATTACCATGTCAATATATTCTAATTATCTGAATCTACTCAAGGAGTATGGATCCTCTGTTCAATTAGATGAATCCATGGAATCCAATCATTTACATGTACAGTACAGAAACAAACATCAACCTGATAATGATAAGAGAATCTTGGGTAAACATGAATTAATGCTAAATGAATCAACCTGATAATGATAAGAGAATCTTGGGTAAACATGAATTAATGCTAAATGAAACAACATCTTTTTATATATTAGATATGTGAGATGAAGTTATACAATTGTTTGTAAGCTGTGGAACCAACCTCGTAGCACTATGTTTCCCATTATGTGTTTGCGCGTGTGTTGTGTGATTCTGACTAATCACGTTATGTGATTCAAACTAACGCGATTCATGACGGGTTCAACTTGCGGAGCATGAGTTGTGAGAAGTAGGAGGCTTGTAGTTCTTTCTACGAAATTCTTTGGAAAATGTTTCGAACACCTTCCATCTCCATCAACTGTAGTTCTTTCTACAAAATTCTTTGGAAAATGCTTCGAACACCTTCCATCTCCATCAACTGTAGTTCTTTCTACAAAATTCTTTGGAAAATGTTTCGAACACCCTTCATCTCTCATACACGGGGAGCTCAAATTCAAAGAAACACAAGGACCATGTATCATGAAATCCCTAATAGCCTCATATAGTTCCGGATTTTCCATTTTATCAGGTATCTCGGCAGATATTATCAGGTATCTCGGCAGATAGAAATGTATCATCCCGGTGCATAAACAATAACATGTGTGCATGAGGTAAATCCCGCTTTTGAAACTCGATGGTGTAAACCACTGCAAGAAAGAAACAAATATTCTTGGACCTCATATGCCTTAATATAGTAAATCAGTCCAAAAATGTTCACGTACGTCCAATGAATCAATTATTAAACACAAAATTTAGCCTTAATATAAACAAAATAGGCATGATTAAATCCAAAATACGCATGATTAAACTCAAATCAGCCTGAATATAAAACAAAATACGAATGATTAAACTCAAAATTCAGCCTGAACCAAAAAAATACACACCTGCCTGAACACGACCAAAAATGTTCTCTTTTCGTATATCATTCAAGAGCTGGTCTAGCTTGGTTTCAAACACACGACAAAAGAATGTCCGGCCTATCCTCGGCTTTAAGACCCCTCTTTTTCAAAAATCTGGTTATCTCCGGCCATTTGGGATTGCAGGTGAAGTTAATAAAAAGATCTGGGTATCCGTGCCACTTACAAAGAGCCATAGCATCAAGGTAATTCTGTAGCATATACCTCGAACCACCAGTAAATGAAGAAGGCATAATTATCCGCTTACCGGTCTAAGAAGGATTACGGTTCCCTCTATCCGTAGCCTGAACAAAGTTTTTATAAAGCTCAGATCTGAAATTTTTCTGGTTAAGTCTAATATATGAAAGCCTCTCTCCTAGGCCCGTCAAACGGGTTGGGTCACCCGTTGGATAACCGTTATCCATATACTAATTTTACTTATTGGATAAGACTTATTGGATAATGACTCATTGGGTTAATGGATATAATTGGGTTGTAGTTATTGGGTTTAGTTGGGTTAGATAATTGGTTATCCGTTGGATAATTTTGGGTGGGTCGAGTTGGGTTGGATAACGGGTGACCCGTGGATAATTTCATATCATAAGATAATAAAATTTTCACAAATTTAATTACGAATAATTTAATTTTTCCCTAACACATATAATCAACTTAGAAACGATCAAATTCTCGATTCATCATATTTGTCGATTTCGGTTCATGTTTTAATCAATTTTAATTTGAACCAATTAAAATTTGATAAATGATCTTGACGAAAGAAGTAGAAGTAGTATAAGAAACTTTTACTAAATTTGAAAAATCTCGAAATATGAAGATTTTTAAAAATATTTTCTTTTATTGAACATAAGAAAATAATAAATGAAATTCCCACATTTGGCCACTCCAATAAAATTTTTTTTTGTAGTTATGTACACGATTCAGCCTATATCAAATAATGATTACGGTTAATCGTAATTTTTCACTCCAAGTAAAATGTTACGTGGCTTATCCATTTAAAGTTTAAATGGTTGAAAACACCAATTATCCATTTAGTATATAATGAATTATCCATTGAGTATATACAGAATTATCCATTGGGTATATACTAATTATCCATTGGGTCTATACTAATTATCCATTGGGTCTATACTAATTATCCATTGGGTCTATACTAATTATCCATTTGGTCGAACTAAATGACCAATTGGGTATATGTCATTTATTTGGGTGAAACGTGAATTACCCATCAAGTCCGCGTTCTTTCTCAGTTCTCAGTTCTCACTTTCCAGACTGCGTTTTGTTTCATCAGTCCACATTTTGTTCATCAATCAGTCTCCATTTTGTTCATCAATCGATCTGCGTTTTGTTCATATTCGAGTTCATAATATTATATTATGTAATATAATATTACGTACATTATATTATATTATATTTAATAAAAATAAAAAATATATAATATGTTGGCTTTGTAAACTCGACGAAACTAACGAACAATAATACTTGGGATCGAGCTCGAGCTCGAGCTCAAATACTGTACGAACTCAAATACTGTACGAACTCAAATACTGTACGAACTCAAATACTGTACGAGATTGAGCTCGAATACTGTACAAACTCGAATAGTATACGAGATTGAGCTCGAATACTGTACAAACTCGAATACTGTACGAACTCGAATACTGTACGAGATTGAGCTTGAATACTGTATGAACTTGAATAGTGTACGAGATTGAGCTCGAATACTGTATGAACTCGAATATTGTACGAGATTGAGCTCGAATACTGTACGAGATTGAGCTCGAATACTGTACGAACTCGAATACTCTATGAACTCAAATACTGTACGAGATTAAGCTCGAATACTGTATGAACTCGAATACTGTACGAGATTGAGCTCGAATACTGTACGAACACGAATACTGTACAAGATTGAACTCGAATACTGTACGAGATTGAACTCGAATATTGTACGAACTTAAATACTGTACGAGATTGAGTACGAATTTTGTACGAACTCGAATACTGTACGAGATTGAGTTCGAATACTGTATGAGATCGAATACTGTACGAACTCGAATATTGTACGAGATTGAGCTTGAATAATTTGTGAATTATAATTTGTATAATTTGTGAATTATAGTGAATATTTATGTTAAATATTACACATGCATTTAATTGGGTAATTTTGGATATTTATTGGGTATTTGTTACGTTCTTATTGAATTAACATAATGTGGGACCCATGGAGGTCAAAATTTTCCATTAACACAATTATTTTCATCCCGCTCAATCCCAAAAACTAATGAGCATTTAATACCTAATCTCATTGGATAATGATAACTTGTAACCCAAATCGATAGAAAATGTTTAATGATAACTTATTGGGTTAATTATATAATGATTTATTGGATAATGACTTATTGGATAATATATTTTAACCCTTGGGTCATATGAATGTTTCATGGGTTATCCAATGGGTTATCCATTTAATGACTCAACCCATTTATGACCCAACCCATTATGACCCATTTAATAAACGGGTTAATTGGATAATGACCCATTGGATAATGATCTATTGGATTTGGATAACGGGTTTATCCAATTAACCCATTTGCCGTGCCTAGACTTGTATGCATGGAAAAGTACATTTGCCGCTCTTGAGGGATCCTCCATCAATACTGACTGAACTACTTCAGAACAAAGATGAACGAAGTAAAATTTTAATTGAAAATGAAATTTGGTTTTACCAATTTTTTTAGTCCTTACTAGTATGTTCCAACATGACTAATTGAACCAAGTGCATAATAAAGTAAAGCATAAAGAACGCACGACTTGGTTACGCAGTTCGGTGTAATCCACCTACATCTGTGGGGTCTGGCCCAGTTCAGAATGAATCCACTAATTAGAAAGATACAGTACAGAGTGCAGTTTACAAAATACTTATCTTTACTAACTATAACACGTGAATTCTGCTAGCTCCCCTAGCTACTGATCCGCCTTGATCAAACTCCCGCTGATCTCGAACTCCGTCGACGCTGGATCTCCTCCTCCCGAGGAATTAAGGTTTATGATTCTGAACTTGGTGTAGCAGGTCAGGTATGTTGGAACATATGAAACTGGCTCTTAGCACAACTCGAAAGTCTCAAAAATCTGTGTACAGATTTTTGCTCTATTAAATCCGTGAGTATGCAGCCGTGTTGGTCCCAATTTATATCCACAAACAGATTGGAATACTCCTTGATTATCTCCACAATATTTCTATTCCAAATCTGCTTCTTGAAGTATATCCAAATCCCATATATAAAGGATTTTCCTTATCCCAATATATCCCATATATTCACAAATATCACCTCCATATATTTAGGGATTTTCCATTAATCAACTATGCTTCATACGCCTACTATATAACAGAATATAACAATTTCCATAAGTCATAACTACCATAATATTCTGGCTTCTTTTCATGAAAACCATCGGCGTAAATATACTCCTGTCGAGTGTTCCAACATAGAAAGTTTTTCGTTTCCTTATATGTTCACAAATACTGCCAACTAATTAGTCAATGCAAATCTCTCTGACTTTACAATCTCCCCCTTTGGCATTTTGTGAACCCATACCATTTTGATAACGAAAAAAACTTAGCACACATAGGTCTTCCAGATCTTCACCTATGTTGGAATCACACAACAACATAAACAGTACCAAATCTGAAAACACATTAATATCAGAATTCCAGAATTCCCACAAGACATGAATACCAAATAATCCAGAAATCCAAAAAAAAATATTCAGCTTACAGATCCATAACAAAATAAATATTATCCAAAAATTCTCCCCTGGGATCACACATATGCCAAAGACAAAAAGAACATATGCCAGAGGCAATAACCAAGCATCCTGAGACTCCCCCGGAATTTAATCCTCCAATTTAGCTTTTTCTGTTTCCAGAATGGCATTCTCTGCCTCCAGCGCTGCCACTTGAATAGCAATGGCTCCCAATCTTGCATTCAGAGACGGTAACTTGCCCTCCTTTTCTGCTTCAGCTGATGTAGAACCTGCTGATGTCCACGGTAGATCATGAATATGCCTTAAACCAAAAGTTTTCTTATTTGGCCTCAGGAACTCTGTGTCAATCACAACATCAGTTGCCTTTCCTTTCACCTTGGCACTCTTGGCTAGAGCAGAAATCAGTGCAGGATAGATGATTGCATCATTGACCTTGGGGGTAGTAGCTTGTCTGACCAAATTTTGCTGAATGAATAGCCCAAGGTTGACAGGCTTCTGTGTTCCAACACAGTACAACAATCTGGCCATCTCTCTTGTCAATGCAGTGGTGTTTGTTGAAGGCATCCAACAGTGAACAACAATCTGATACAAACCAAAAAATCTCGAGGACAAGCAAGATGCTTGTGAATACCCCGTTGCTGGCCATTCAACCTTATACCCACCAGAGATAGTAGCTAAAATCTGATTATCAGAAACTCCCAAGTCTTCAGGAAACACGCCATCTATTTCTGGTGTCTCAAGACCAAAATTTTTGTTAATTCTAGCTGCTGACAAGTCAATTATCTTTCCCCTCACATAGACTCTTCCATACCACGGGGAATCAATCTCCAGATTTCCAGTCATGAGGTTAGAGTATACCTCAATTACAATCTGCCGATTGTACTGCAGTTGTACTGTGGTTGCCTTTGTCATGCCCACTATTCTCAGAAATTCTGAAAATCCACTCTTTTTGTATGCATCTAGATCCACTGGTCTCTCTGGAGTGAATTTCCTTTAAAAAAAACTCTCTCATCTCCACCCCTTTTGAATTGAAATAAGAAAGTGACTTATCCTTACTTACAGAGAGGGGAGGAAGTATTTTCTTCTCCTTGCATTCCTGTTTTTTCTTGCTCTTCTTTGCTTGTGAGGATACCTTGGCATCAGCAGCCTTCCTTTTGCCTTTAGCTATTTGATAAAACTCATCAAGGAATTCATCACTTGAGTATGCCAAATCAGGAATTTCATGTGTTGGAACACTCTCTGAACCTCCAGCTTCATTCTCCTTCTCAGATTCCTTTCCAGATAACTCATCTTGATCAAAGTCCTATGGCTTAGTCAAATCTTCTTCAGGTGCCTCATTATTCAAATTATCATGCATGTCATTCTGGTTTTCACCCCCCAGATCAGCATCAGAATCCACCTCAATGTGATTTCATCTTCATCACTATCTGATAACTCAATTAGAACTGGCCTCCTAAGATCTTCCATCCTCTGAGCAACATGAGGCTCAAATAAAGCAACTTGCAACCTGTTTGTATGCTTAACAACCTTCCTTCCTACCATACCAGCAACTTCCTCCTCACTGATTTCCCTCAAAAATACATAGCTTGGTTGGGGCATGCGACAGAAAATATGAAATTTATCCTTTCCCTTTCCCCTGAGCCTACCATGCATCCCCCTCAGATATCTTACATTCCAGTTCTGAATATCCCAAACCTTCTCAATATCCCCAGTCACAATTTCTTCAACTTTAACATGCAGAAACTCCATATCTCTTCTTATACTCCTAATTTTGTTTAAGTCTACAGAGTATCTATTAGCTTCTAACTATTCAAAGATCTCATCAGTAGTCTTAAACTCCATACCCATAATTTTTAAAAGAGGGGGAACAGGGCCAGTTACCTTGCCATAACTACCCTTTCTTTTGGCACTGGGGTGTTCCTCCTGAATGTCGCCATTGTCACCCGAATCCAGAGTCTCTGCATTCTTCACACCATCATCAGTCACCTCTCTCTTTCCACTCTCTTCAGGTAAGAGTTCGCCCTCAACTTCCTATGCACAGTGTTCGCCTACGTCGGACAGATTTGACTCCACATTGCCCGTCATCTGTTCCTCTTCCATGACTTATGAGGGTTGAGAAATTTCTGGGAGCTCTTCTTCTCGTGTGGGAGAGTTTGGGATTGTCATTGTCTAGCATGACGTTGCTGTGGAGAAGGATCGTGGAGAGAATTTTTTCGGCAAAGATTCGAAGAATGCCTAAGTGAATGAGAAAGTGGCCCATTGTAGAGGGATACGAAAGGATTTTTGGCAAGTTTGAATCCAACTTTAACTCTTCAACTTTTCACCTCTTTTCCCGCGAAGCACTTTTTAGATTTTCAAAGCTTATAATGATGATACTTTCTCCTCTTGTCAACTCGAGATGTCACACCAGAATTAACTTCCAACATACCATACAAACCATTTTCTATTTTTGTACATTTTCATTCTTTCTAATATTTTTGTTCTTTTTCATTTTTCAAAACAAAATTAAGCAGAATATTTACAGTAAAAAATAGGTAAGAATTACCTTAAATTTGATAAACACCTAAGTGTTGTCGAAGGCTTTCAAAGGTAGCAGAATCCAATGGCTTGGTAAAAATATCAGCAAATTATTCATGTGTTGGAACATAGACTACCTCCACTTCCTTCCTTTCAACCAGATCTCTAATAAAGTGATGCCTTATATCAATATGTTTGGTTCTTGAGTGTTGAAAAGGATTTTTCGATATATCAATAGCACTTGTGTTGTCACATAAAATCTTCAAAGGACCTTGATGAATTCCATAATCTTTCAACATTTGTTTCATCCACAACAATTGTGCACAACAGCTTCCTGCTGCAAGACACTCAGCTTCTGCAGTGGATAAGGAAATCAAATTCTATTTCTTACTATACCAAGACACCAAATTCGTACCAATAAAGAAACATCCACCCGTGGTACTTTTTCGATCATCAGCATTGCCAGCCCAATCAGAATCACCATACCCAATCAATTCAGAATCTTGACTCTTAGAGTACCAGACACCATATTCAGATGTCCCACTTACATATCGAATAACTGGTTTGACTGCAGTGAGATGCGACTCCTTTGGATCAGCCTGAAATCTTGCACAAATCCCAACACTAAAGCATATATCTGGTCTACTAGCAGTTAAATATAGTAAACTTCCAATCATGCCTCTGTATAATTTCTGATCAACTGAAACTCCTTTCTCATCTTTTACGAGTTTGTCAGAAACACCCATAGGAGTTCTAACAGCTCGAGCATTGCTTAGGCAGAACCTCTGTACTAGATTTAAAGCATACTTACTCTGATTGATGAACAGACCACTCCTTCCTTGCTTGACTTGCAATCCCGGAAAGTATGTGAGTTCTCCAACCATGCTCATCTCAAATTTGGATTGCATAATGGTGACAAAATCCTGTACCATAGAGGTCGAAGTAGAGCCAAATACAATATCATCAACATAAATTTGAGCAATCAAAAATTTTGAAGCCTTTTCAAGCACAAATAAAGTGTGATCTACTCCCCCTCGATGATAACCTTTCTTCAGAAGAAGTTAGTAAGTTGTGCATACCATGCTCTGGGTGCTTGTTTTAGACCGTATAGAGCCTTCTTGAGATGATGCACATGATGTGGATAATGAGGATCCTCAAATCCTTTTGGTTGTTCAACATATACCTCTTCATTCATCACTCCATTTAGAAACGTACTTTTGACATCCATTTGATACAGCAGAAAATTCATGCAGGCAATAGCAAGTAAAATTTGAATGGACTCTAACCTGGCAACTGGTGCGAATGTCTCATCAAAGTCAACTCCTTCCACTTGTGTGTATCCTTGAGCTACTAATCTTACCTTATTTCGAGTAACCTGGCCATCAGCATCAGATTTATTTTTGAAAATCCACTCCGTACCAATGACATTAATGCCTTTGGGGCGAGAAGTAAGGTACCACACATCGTTCCGTGCAAATTTACCCAGTTCTTCTTGCATTGCAGCAATCCAATACTCATCAAGCAAGGCTTCTTTGTAGTTCTTAGGTTCAATGAGAGACACAAAATAGTGCAGTCCAGCTAGCCTACGATAATTCGAGGAACCGATCGAGTACTTCTCATGGTGGATTCCGGTTGGTCCTGTGTTGGAACATGGAGGTCAATAGCGGAGGGCAATGTTCCAACATAGTTAGATTTGGCAGGATTAGGACTACTCTGCTCAGTTGTTCCAACACGTTGGTGAAGTTCAGATTCAACTGATGGATCTGCCTTGTCAGATTTTCGAGGCCGTGTTGGAACATGAGTGTTGCTGGGTTCTTCTTCTACACCTTCTAGTTGTTGTTCCCCCTCTGAATCATCCGCAATAACATTTATAGATTCCATGAGAGTGTTGGTTCAATGATTAAACACTCTATAAGCACGACTGTTGATAGAATACCCGAGAAAAATTCCTGTATCACTCCGATTGTCAAATTTTGCCAACTGTTCTCTATCTCTGAGATTGTAGCATTTGCTTCCGAACACATGAAAATATGAAACATTTGGTTTCCTGCCCTTCCAAATCTCGTAGGATGTCTTGCTGGTGAATGGTCGAAGGTACACTCGATTGATTGTATAACATGTTGTATTGACCGCTTATGCCCACCATTTCTTGTGAATATCTTTCTCAGCCAACATAACGTGAGCCATTTCCTGCAAGGTTCTGTTCTTACGTTCTACAATACCATTCTGCTGAGGGGTGATGGGTGCCGAAAATTCATGTTAGATTCCAAGCTCGTCACAAAAGTCATTGAATTGTGCATTCTCAAATTCTCTACCATGATCACTTCGAATTCGAATTATCTTTCCAACTGGACTCCCCTTTTCAGTTTGTAACTTCACTACCAGGCTTCTAAATACTTCTAACGTATCAGATTTTTCTTTCAAAAAAGCAACCCATGTAAATCTGGAGAAATCATCAACACATACAAAGATATATTTCTTTCCACCTATACTAGGCGTATTGACCGGACCCATCAAATCCATATGCAATACTTCTAGATTTCTAGATGTAGTAATATACTGAACTGAAGGGTGAGGAGATCGAATTTGTTTACTTTGTTGACATAGTCCACATACAATTCCTTCCTTGCTGGTTAGGGTAGGCATTCCTCGTACAGCTTTCACATTTGCGATTTTCACCAGTGTTTTATAATTGATATGCCCGAGCTTCCTGTGCCACAGAACGCCTTCATCTTGCTTTGAAATCATACACCGTACTTCTTGTTCTAGCAGATAGTAGTTGCCTGGTGATCTTATCCCTGAAAGAACCTTGTTTTCTCCATGCTTCACTATACATTTATCCTTCTGAAATTTTACTACCATATTGTCGCCAGCTGTTTTTCCTTTAGATCTTTAACAAATAATACACTTGTGAATACTGGAAAACCTTCAATTCTCAATTCGCCTTTTCCAATTACTCTGCTTTTCTTTCCATCACCAAAGGTTACATATCTGTCATTATATGGAGTAAGATTCGTGAGATATTCTGGAGTGCCAGTCATGTGGCGAGAACAGCCACTATCAAAGTACCACGAATCTCTGGAATAAGCTGTGAGAGAAGTGTGTGCCACCAGACACGTGCTAGATCGTTTAACAATCCATACCTTTCTGATCGATTTTACTTTCTGGATATTGCCTATATTGGAACATGCCAGAGGTTGTCGTCCTGTCATTTGGTCTCGGATCAGTCTTCTGCACTGCTTTTCAGAATGTCCTTGATATGTACAGTATCTACAAATGAGTGGCTTTCTTTGATAAGGCATACCAAACTTCCGTTTCACTTCTCGGATCTTAGTCTTGAGGGTTACTGAATTTTTATGTGATTCAGTCTTGTGTACATTCCCATATCCGATCCCGTGTCGACCACCAAAGTTTCTTCCCATATCTAGAATATCATCAAGCTTTGCCTTTCCGGAATTTAATTTAGAGATCGTTGCTTCAGACATCTCGGCCCTTTTGACTGCTGCTGTCAGTTTTCCATTCAGTTCTTCATTAATATTTTCAAGTTCTACAACCGTGAATCGTAATTCTTTTTCACTTTCCATTAACTTCATTTTTTCATAGGTACTGTAGATTTCTTCATCACTTACAGAGAGATCATCATCTTCATTGCTGCGTGCATCATCCAGATCTATGTGGGAACATACAACTTTACCTTTGTTCAGTGTGTTGGAACATCCATCCTTCGATGTATCATGAACCTTTGCTCCAAACGCTACATAGTTACTGGTAAGTTCCTCTTCGTCCTTCTCATCTTCTTCATCTTCACTCCAAGAGGTGACATATGATATACCTTGTTTCTTACGAGTGTTAGCACATTTAGCCTGAATATGACCATACTTTTCACATTCTCTGCATTGAATTCGTCCAGACTGTTTTGGTTCATTGTTTTGATTTCTCACGAACTGCTGATTTTCTTGTTCAAACCTCATTCCACGATTATTGCCTGAGTCTTGTTGTCTTTGTCTATTTCCGCCAAAACTTTCCTGAGATTTCTTGTTGACCACCTTCTTTAGCATTCTCGAGAAATTCTTCGTGATAAGTGCAAGTTTTTCAATCTCATCATCACTGTCAGACTCGTGATTGTCCTTTAATGAAGACATTTTGAACGCCAATTCCTTAGAGACCCTTTTTGTAGCTTGTTGGAATGCCATCTCATATGTCTGTAATGAACCCATTAGGTCATCTAGGCTCATGGTTGCTACGTCTCTTGCTTTATCTATTGCTGCTACTTTCATTGAAAATCTCTTGGGAAGTGATCTCAAGGTCTTTTTCACCAACTTTGTTTCTTTGTAAACCTTTCCAAGTTGATATGCCATGTTGGAGATGTCCCTGAGTTTTCCGTTAAATATAGCAATAGTGTCATCCTCCTCCATTTTGAGTTCCTCGAACTTAGTGGCCAGCATCTGTAGTTTAGATTCACAAACTCGACTGGTTCCTTCGTGAACAGTTTGTAGAATATCCCATGCTTTCTTCGCTTGATAACATGTAGAGATAAGTTTGAACTGATTTTCATCAACTGCAGTGAAGATTGCATTGAGTGCCTTTGAATTCGCCAGAGATTCTTTGAGGTCATTTGGAGTCCATCTAGCTTTGTCTTTGAGTTTCTGCTCCCTTCGACTTGACTCTCCTTCTACTGCCTTAGAACTTGTATCAGCATCTTCTGTAGGGTGATTCCATTCATTCTCAACATAGAACAATGCAAGTTCGTCCAGTGAATTGATAAAGACTCTCATGCGTGCCTTCCAATAGTTGTAGTTATTGCCTTCTAGCAAGGGTAGTTGAGAGACTGAAGCTCCTTCTCTCGTCGTCATGATAAAACCAGATCTCACTTTCCTTGACACAACCAAGGGAATGATAAGTGACCAAGCTCTGATACCAAATGAAATTAGGTTTTACCAATTTTTCTAGTCCTTACTAGTATGTTCCAACATGACTAATTTAACCAAGTGCATAATAAAGTAAAGCATAAAGAACGCACGACTTGGTTACGCAGTTCGGTGTAATCCACCTACATCTGCGGGGCCTGGCCCAGTTCAAAATGAATCCACTAATTAGAAAGATACAGTACAGAGTGCAGTTTACAAAATACTTATCTTTACTAACTATAACACGTGAATTCTGCTAGCTCCCCTAACTACCGATCCGCCTTGATCAGACTCCTTCTGATCTCGAACTCTGTCGACGCTGGATCTCCTCCTCCCGAGGAATTAGGGTTTATGATTCTGAACTTGGTGTAGCAGGTCAGGTATATTGGAACATATGAAACTGGGTCTTAGCACAACTTGAAAGTCTCAAAAATTTGTGAGCAGATTTTTGCTCTATTAAATCCGTGAGTATGCAGCCGTGTTGGTCCCAATTTATATTCACGAACAGATTGGAATACTCCTTAATTAACTCTACAATATTCATATTCCAAATCGGCTTCTTGAAGCATATCCAAATCTTATAAATAAAGGAATTTTTCTTATCACAATATATCTCATATATTTGCAAATATCACCTCCATATATTTAGGGATTTTTCATAAATCAGCTATGTTTCATACGCCTACTATATAACAGAATATAACAATTTCTATAAATCATAACTACCATAATATTCTGTCTTATTTTCACGAAAATCATCGGCGTAAATATACTCCTGTCGAGTGTTTCAACATAGAAAGTTTTTCATTTCATTATATGTTCACAAATACTACCAACTATTTAGTCAATGCAAATCTCTCTAACTTTACAGAAAACATTCGAGTCTACAAAATGATCTTTTCATTTACATCCCTCGGAGGCAAACTTGACTCCTCGGTCAGTTAAAGAAGAGGTCCCCGTGTTTAGGTGGCATGGTCAAAATTGTCATAGACTAGGAAGTTTGATGCCAAGTCCAGGAGCACCTCCGAAAATTTTGCGACTATGTATTTACGACACCGATAATGAAGTTGCTAATATAAGGTATCATTCATTTCAATTCTGAAAATATTTTAATTCATATTTACAGAAAGGTCTTTTTTTTTTTATATAGATTATGAAGCCGTGTTATAATTTTGAATATCTCACTTAATGGTAATCTGCTCTTACAGTATGTTTCATCTTATTTCTAAATAATTGCATGTCACATAATTCGAGTGAGAATGGATCTACCAATTCTTTAGATTTTGGGATTGTAAATGATTTGAAACAAATGCTTGATGAATATAACCCTGACCAAGGTATTTAGGATGACAAGAGATCGGTTCAAAAATGATGATTGTGAAAGGGTGCGAATAAAAATGATTGGAAGAAGGGAGACAGGTAGGCATGTTAAATGGGTTAATTGGATAAATCCATTATTTAAACTCAATTAATTCATTATTCAATGGGTCTTTATTCAATTAACCTATTTATTAATGGGTCATAATGTGTTTAATTATAAATGGATTGAGTCATTAAATGGATAACACATTGGGTAACTCATGAGATAACTCATATGACCCAGTGGATTAAATATATTATCCAATAAGTCATTATGTAACTAATCCAATAAATTATCATTCAATATTTTCTTTTGATTTGGGTTACAAGTTGTCATTATCTAATGAGATCAGATATTAAATGCTCATTAGTTTTTGGGATTTGGCGGGATGAGAATAATTATGTTAATGGAAAATTTTGATCTCAATGGATCTCATATTATGTTAACTCAATGGGAACCTAACAAATACCCAATAAATATCCAAAATTACCCAATTAAATGCATGTGCAATATTTAACATAAATATTCACTATAATTCACAAATTATACAAATTATAATTCACAAATTATTCGAGTTCAATCTCGTACAATATTTGAGTTCATACAGTATTCGAGCTTGTACAGTATTCGAATTCAATCTCGTACAGTATTCGAGTTCGTAGAATATTCACAATCAATCTCGTACAGTATTCGATCTCGTACAGTATTCGAGCTCAATCTCGTACAGTATTCGAGTTCGTACAATATTCGAGTTCAATCTCGTACAGTATTCGAGTTCGTACGGTATTCCAGATCAATCTCGTACAGTCGTCAAGCTCGTACAGTATTCGAGTTCAATCTCGTACAGTATTTGAGCTCGAGCTCGATCCTAACTTATATTGTTCGTTAATTTCGTCGAGTTTACAAAGCTAACATATTATATATTTTTATTTTTATTAAATATAATATAATATACATAATATTATATTACATAATATAATAAATGATTATATATTAGGAAAAAATTAAATTATTCGTAATCAAACTTGTGAAAATTTAGTTATCTTGTGATATGAAATTATCCACGGGTCACCCATTACCCAACCCAACTCAACCCACCTAAAATTATCCAACGGGTAACCCATTATCCAACCCAACTAAACCCAATAACTACAACTCAATTATATCCATTAACCCAATGAGTCATTATCCAATAAATTTTATCCAATAAGTGGAAATAGTATATGGATAACGGTTATCCAACGGGTGACCCGATCCGTTTGACGGACTTACATACAAAACAATGAGAACTGAGGCCGGGATTTTTTATTATAATAGTCCACCTTTTCGTCTAACCAAAAGAGGGCACCACAATATTCACATTCCCAAACTGGATCTCCAATATCATAATATCCCGTAAATGATATGATAATGAAGTTGCAGATTTCATATGTAAACATAGATATGTTCTGAAGATTTATGCTCAGAAATTAAGCTGACCTGAAGTGATGTTATATCCATTTGAATCATCAAATATATTTTGATTCTCTTCAAATATGTTCCTACAAACGGAATTGATAGTGCTCTGACTTTGAACCACATTTTTTTCCATATCTGAAGCACGTGCCTCTAGCACCAAGATTTGGGTGTAGCATAGATAATATTGTAAAGTCTAGATTTTATCTAGTTGGTAATTTGTGGAAATTATGCAAATATGGTATTATTGAGTTGCAACATCAAAGAAGGAATTTTGGTGAAATAAGGAAAGGTTGAACACTGAATTCGAGAAGTATACATCTCGTCCAAGTTGTATTTGAGTTGGAGAATATATCAGTTCCTATATATGTGGGATTGGATTAATGTTATAGAATTAGAGATGGAATAAACTTCATGTGTGCATGCGAAAATCAGCATATTTATGCCAAGATGTTTACGGAAAAAGAAGACAGAATATTATGGTATTTGTGATTTATAGAAATCTGAATATTCTGCTATATATTAGGAGTATGGAAGCATAGTTGATTTATGGTAAATATGGAGTTGTTATTATCGAATATATGGAGATATTGAGACAAGAAAAATCCCTTTATTTATGGGATTTGGATATGTTTCATGGAGTTGTTATTATCGAATATACGGAGATATTGAGATAAGGAAAATTCCTTTATTTTTGGGATTTGGATATGTTTCAAGAAGCAGATTTGGAATAGAAATATTATGGAGATAATCATGGAGAATTCAGATCTATTCATGGACTATATATAGAGAACAAACACGGCTCTATGATTTACGGACTTAATAGAAAAAATCTGCACACAGATTTTTTATCTTTCGAGAATTGCAAAAAGCCTAAATTCTATGTTCCAACATACGAACCTGCTGCACAAAGTTCAGAATCAGATACCTTAATTCCTCGGGAGGAGGAGATTCAGCGTCGACGAGTTTCGAGGTCAGAGGGAGTCTGATCAAGGCGGATCGGTAGCAAGGGGAGCTTGCAGGATTCACGTTATAGTTAGATAAGATAAGTATAATTGTATGATGTACTTTGTACTGTATCTTTCTGATTAGTGGATTCATTCTGAACTGGGCCAGGCCCCGCAGATGTAGGTGGATTTCACCGAACTGCGTAACCAAGTCTTGTGTCTTTTATACTTTACTTTATTGCATACTTGGTTAGATAGGTTATGTTGGAATACAGTAGTGATAATTGAATTAATTAGGTAAAACAAAATTTCAAATATTAATCGTTCTATTACCCTCCGGGGAGGTCCGTTTGATATCCAAAAACTGCTCAGCAACAGTCGGACAAGTAGGAAATGTTGGGGTGAACCAGAAAAGTTTGGGTAGAGCCAGATCTAACCGTTGGATAGGTAAGCGTCTGAACCTAACCATACATGCCCTCCGATTATATCTTCTAAATTGTCAACACTAACAATCCACCCATCCCCTCCAAAGGGTGATTTTAGTAAATACCCAAAAGGAATGGTTGGCATAATATCTACAATTGGATTCAAAAAAGCATAGGCCTCAGGCAATTTTCTGACGAAAAAATTGTGTGAATAAAGGTCAAAATTAAGACAGATACAAATCAAACTAAAGATATTAAGTATAACATACGTTTTTTTCTTGAACATAATTGTATTTTGATTGAGTTTTTGATAGAAGTAAAAGGCAAAAAATATCACGCCCTGTATTTTACTAGTTTACGTCCTAATACGTATATACATGTATAATACTAATTTTAATTTTTCAAAATAAAACTAAAAACTAAAAACCAAAAACAAAACAAAACTGCCACCGCCGCAGCGCCGGAATCACCACCGCCGTCTCCGGGCTTCGTTCCCAACCATTTGTCCCTAGCTCCACCATAGCCCGCCGCCATCCAGCTCCACCGTAGCCAGCTAGCACCGACCCCAGCTCCACCCTCGTCTTCTCCTTCGTCCCCATCCCCACCAAAACCCTAGCCCGTCGCTTGTCTTCTCCTTCGTCCCCATCGAGCAAACCCCATCCCGAGAGGAGAAACGAGAACCGGAGAGGAGAAGGAGAACCAGGGCGGATGAAAACAGTAGGTTGCTGCTTAGAATGTCATACTATTACTAAGGGCTCACAAATGGAGATGCAGCTAAGAAATAGAGGATGTATATTGCATATATTCTTTAACTTACCCTGTATGAAAGATGTAGTATAAGTAGCAAGCTGGTATAATTTTTAATACTACATTGACTGGCTGCTGATAAGTTGGTGGTCACAGGCATAACATTTACGGCATTAGCAGCTTGCTTCTGTTTGTACGCCGAAGATGAAGCATCACCAACAACCTGATAATTAACTGAAGGCAACTGACTGGAGATTCTGGAATTAGGAGATGCAACCACTGAAAAAGACAACGTGGACACAGGTAAGGTTCCAGCCCAGCTGAAGAATGAAATGAAAGAATATGAAAACAGTTGATATTTTTTATTTTAATATGTAATCTAAGTAGTCAGGGCTTACAATTGGAGATGTCACTAAGAGGGGTTTTTCGCAGGCTGTTTGATATGCTTGACTGGCGGTTCGACATATTCCTTTGAGAAGGAACCTGAAATTGAAGCTGAGAACTACAATTCTCTGCAATGAACAGGTAAAAACTTCTAAATCATCGCATTATTTACACAAACAAATACTGATCGCATCTTAATCGGCTCCTGAATCAGATTTATCTTATCATGAACTTCATCCCTACCCTTATGTGCACGCATTTTCAACCATACTCTCTTCTGATTCATTATTTGCTTTCTTAGTAATCTTGCCTGCCTACAAATTCCTTTTCTGATTTCCGAGGTCTTGGTTGAGTTCGTCCAAGCTGAGTCATCCTCCATAGTTTCATATTTTTCTACAAGAAAATACAAACTCATCAATCCGATGGATCAAATTAATGCACTACTGTACTTTGTGGAATCAGGTTTGTAAAAAGGATTTCTCCCAGCCTTCATTCATCAATCAGGTTTATACCAGGATATGTTCAATATATCATATAGCTTCTTGGAACGAATAAAAACCCTAACCCAGGTGCTTTTATTGTTCCTGTACTGACATCATTAAAATTGGTGACACAACATGTCCTTTAAATTTACTGAAGAAGAGAATCTAGAATATTTTTATTTCCCCGCTGACAGCAAACTGGCTTGTGCGAATAGTACTTTATCCTTACAACTGTCTGCTTGTTTGCCAAGACTGATCAGGGATTCATCGCTTTGCTCAACTGTCTGTGACATCTTATCTTTGCTAAGCTAAACACAACCGTTGGGAGCCAGTATACCCGACTTCATCCAGTATGAATGAATTGAATTTTCAGATTGTTGAAATGAAAGATATTTGATTAAGCCTGTTGTTAGTTCACCTACATCTTCTATCCATTGAAAATTAATCAATCAAGAAATACATATGGCCATGTTTGACTAACTGTAGAAAAAATTAGTCTCCACATGGCCAGGATTGACTAATTGTTAGTATTATTGGTTACAAAGCAATTCAATCTATGAACATCTCCAAAATGGCTATGCTTAAACACAGTACAGAAAAAGTACCAGTATAAGTTAAAGTTACCCTATATATTACTGATCCATTTTGTCATTTTCGTTGCTCGTCCATAAAAAAAGGCACAGTAAACCAGAATCATGCAATTCTTAGGGCATATGTGAAATTAAACAACCAATTTCATGGGATACTATTTGGAACTGCCTTCATGTTTGCAAAAATACATTCTGTGATTTTCGTTGCTATCTGTGACCTTTTGTGCCTGCCTGCAAAGTCACACATAACATCAAGACCAAAAAAGTCTGAGTGCATCCAGTAAAATGCTTCACCATAGATTGTTGAAAAGATTGATATTTGATATTCTCTTATGCTATAAGTCAGTTATATCATAACTGATCCGTTTTATCATTTCCTAAAAGCAGGTACATCAAGACCACCCGTAAAACAAATCGCCTTCCCCGTAACATTACTTTTTCTTATTTCTGCCAAGCAACGGCACATTGAAATTGCTGCATGAAACTGAGATCAGAAAGCATATTGCATCTAGGTATCCCAACGCCATTATTGTTTTCGTCCAAAATATATCAAATTAAATAACATTGATTGATAAAAATCAAAGAAGATTGCTTCCAGTTCACAGAAAATAAGAAAGTGACAGAATACATGGTTCAGGCCATTCATGAATATATTGTCCTAGTAATTCTCCAGTCATCCTAATACATGCTTCAATAATCACTTGTTACTTTCAGTCTCGATGAAGACCTTTGATTTATTGGTTGAATATTGAGCATCGTCATCAGTAATTGAGTCTAAAGGTCGCTTTGACGTAGGGCTTATACCACTATAAGAACCTGAATTCTGTTGAATGAATACATGAATAATTAGTATGATGTAGGTGAAGAAATGTGTGGTATTCACCCAATTGTCCATGAACATTCACTTCTTTGGAGGATAGCAAAGACAATCATTCAAAGCATTAAATTGCAACACTATTCCCATCTCATGCTTAGCAAGTTGAAGCATTATTTCTTTGATTATTGGGGTTCAACTATCATGGTTTTTTGGAAAGAACCATTTGGAAGTAATGTTCACAACCCATACTTGAAGCAAGAAGGGGGATTTCTTGGGATAAGTTTTGTTTGAGAGCTCTTGGCCATTGGTGAACTTGGAGTAGTATAAATAGGGGATGAACTTAGTAGTTCAAAGACACTTCAAGAATAGTATTCCTTTGCTACTTGTTTTCTTCTCCCTTTAGCTCTCCTTTGTAGTTGTAGTAACCAAAGCCATCATCTTTATATTTTGCCACATAATTCCTTCATAGGCGGTAGGCAAAGTCTTGTAATACTTTCTCCACATATAGTGAAGTTTCCGGTCTCCTCCGGCCATGGATGTAGGTCAACTTGACCGAACCACGTAAATCCTTGTGTCCATTATTTCCATTATTTTCATCACGTTGTCTTTGTTATCCATCTTTTAGGACTAATAGATATCTCGTGGGATTCATATTCCTAACAAATTGGTATCAGAGCCATATGTCATTTTTTGATCTATTAGTCATCATGACGGTAACAAGGACTTCTATTGAAAAGTTTGATCGGAGTGTAAACTTTGGTATGTGGCAACTCAAGATGGAAGCCATCCTAATCCAGGATGGATGTGAGCTAGCCCTTGAAGGAGTGGAGGAAAGGCCAGCGGACATGTCGCCAGAAGATTTTGGTGATCTAGATAAGAAGGCTAGATCAACCATTATTTTAAATCTCTCTCACGAGGTTTTGCAGGAAGTTGCTAGTGAGAGAACTGCCAAAGGTATGTGGGATCAGTTGAAATCTACATACATGAAGAAGATAATGGAGAATCGCATCTATTTGAAATAAAAGTTGTACATGTTGAAAATGGCGGAAGGTACTTCTATACTCTCACATCTTGATAAATTTGATTCCATCATTTTGGATTTGGAGAATGTAGATGCTAAAGTTGATGAAGAAGATCAAGCAATTTTATTGTTATGTTCCCTTCCCATGTCCTTTAAGTATTTTCGGGATACTACGATTTATGGGAAAGAGTCGGTCTCATACAATAGTGTTGGTATGCCTTGAATATGTATTAGCCGCTTCGACAGGTTGGTACGGGGGTCTCGCTGCCCGGTCAGCAAGTCGGGGAGTTCAGGGTGGCGAAGCGCACCCTGGCCTGGGGGTCCAGGGGGGCGGAGTCGCCCCCGGTCCGATGGTATAGCTTGTCTCTTTATTGGACTGCTGTTGATTTGGGCCGAATTGTGTTTTGGCCCAATTTGTTAGGGTTTAGTGGAGACAGCATATAAAGTGTCTCTCTTCTCTCTGTAAACATTAATTATGATATAGTGAATTCATCTCCCGTGGATGTAGCCAAAATTTGGTGAACCACGTAAATCTTGTGTCTTGTTATTTTCGTTCATATTTTCTGTTCTTTCTCCATTCCGCACAACAAACAGGTATCAGAGTGATTTCTTTTTCCGGTGAGATCCGTAGTGGGTGTATCAGATTCTGGGCTCATCAGATCGGGGCTGATCAGGGAGAAAGATGTCTGGGTTGAACGTGAAGATCGACAAGTTTACTGGGAGAAACAGTTTCAGTTTATGGCAGATCAAGATGCGAGCTTTGCTGAAACAACAAGGTTTGTGGACTCCACTGACAAAGGATTTCGCAAGCAGTTTTGGCGATGTGGTGGGTCTGGAAGAAAAGGCACAGTCGACGATTATGCTGTGTCTCGCGGACGAAATCATCACTGAGGTATCAGATCAGGAGACTGCTGCACAACTGTGGCTGAAGTTGGAGAGTTTGTATATGACGAAATCTCTAACCAACAAGCTACTTCTGAAACAACGCCTCTTCAGTCTCCGAATGTAGGAAGGTACGCAACTCAGAGACCATCTAGAGCAATTGAATACTTTGTTATTAGAATTGCAAAACATAGATGTGAAAATTGAAGATGAAGATGCTGCTTTGATTTTGCTAGTGTCTTTACCGCTTTCGTATGAGAATTTTGTTCAATCATTTATTGTTGGTAAAGATTCCGTGTCTCTGGAGGAAGTTAGATCCTCTCTCCATAGTAGAGAGTTGCGACATAAGGCAAACGGTACAGGTACAGAAAGTCAGGCACCTGGCTTGTTTGCTAGTGACGGAAACACAAAGGGCAAGGGAACCGGCAGTAAGAAGAAGGGCAAGAAGTCATCTTCAAAGGGTCCTAAGGCCAATGATGTTTGTAAATACTGTAAGGAGAAGGGGCATTGGAAAAAGGAGTGTCCGAAGAAGGCTAGTAAATCTGGGAGTACATCTGGTACTGCTCCTATGGCTGAAGGGGATTTCAGTTCTGACGATGATTTTGCTCTAGCTGCTACTGGGCAAAATAATCATCCTAATGTGTGGTTTCTTGATTCTGGGGCATCTTACCATATATGCCCAAGGAGAGATTATTTCTCAACTTATGAGCAAGCTGAGGGCATCATTACTACGGTAAATAGTGTTGCGTGCAAGGTAGTTGGGATTGGTTCAATCAAGATCAGGACGCATGATGGTAGTTTCTGTACTTTGAACGATGTCAAGCATGTTCCATCGATGACAAAGAATCTGATTTCTCTTCCTACGTTGGATAGAAAGGGTTTCGTCTACTCAGGGAGTGATGGAGTTCTGTGTGTCTGCAAAGGTTCTAGGCTAGCTCTGAAAGGTGTTCTGCATGGTACTTTGTATTTTCTACAAGGTTCCACGGTTATGGATTCTGTTAATGTTGCATCTTCGGAGGTTCACCAGGATGATATGACTAAGTTATGGCATATGAGGCTTGGTCACATGAGTGAAAGAATGATGCAGATTCTGTCGAAATATGATCTTCTTGGTGGCCACAAGGTCAAGAGCTTGGACTTCTGTGAGCATTGCGTTTTTGGGAAGCATCACCGCAGCAAGTTTCCTAAGGCAATTCATAGAACAAAGGGCACATTGGATTACATCCATTCTGATTGTTGGGGACCTTCCCGAGTTGAGTCACTGGGAGGTCACAGGTACTTTGTTTCTCTGATTGATGATTACTCAAGGATGACTTGGGTTATCATGATGAAACATAAGAGTGAAGCTTTCTCAAAGTTCAAGGAGTGGAAAGCTTTGGTGGAGAATCAGACTGGGAAGAAGATCAAGAGGCTTTGAACTGATAATGGGCTGGAATTTTTCTCGTCTGAGTTTGATCAGTTTTGTAGGGATGAAGGGATTTCTCATCATCATACAGTCAGGAATACGCCACAGCAGAATGGCATAGCTGAGCGGATGAATCAGATATTGCTGGCGAGAGCGAGGTGCATGCTCTCTAATGCTAGTTTGGAATGGAGATTCTGGGCAGAGGCGGTGAGTACAGCTTGTTACTTGATCAACCGCGGGCCTCACACGAGTATAGAGTGCAAAATACCTATGGAGTTATGGTCAGGTAAAGTTGTTGATTACTCCAAGTTAAAAGTTTTTGGTTGTACATCTTATTATCATGTTAGTGATGGTAAGTTAGAGCCCCGAGCCAAGACGGGTGTCTTTGTGGGTTATGGAGATGGAGTTAAAGGCTCCAGGATATGGTCTCAATCTGAGAAGAGGGTTATTCTGAGCAGGGACGTTGTCTTTGATGAAAATTATTTGCTTAGATCTATGGTGAAGCCTACAGTTGTGCCAGAAACTAGTGGAGTTGATAAACAGGTGGAGCTTGAAGTCACTCAAGGTGAAAATAGATTGGAACAATTTGAGGTGGATAAAGAGCCACAGACAAAATCTATACCAGAATCTCCACCACCAGATCCTCAACCATCAGGAGCTACAGTCCGCAGTTTAGCTCGGGACCGACCCAGGAGGGTTGGAGTTGGGGCGCCCAAGAGATATGGGTTTGAGGATATGGTGGGTTATGCATTACAGGTTGCTGAGGAGGTGGATACTCATGAGCCATCCACCTACAGAGAAGCTGTTTCAGGTACTGATGCTGACAAATGGTTTGTAGCAATGGGAGATGAGATGGAGTCCCTCCAGAAGAATCAGACATGGGATTTGGTTCAACAGCCTCAAGGGAGAAAGGTTATCACTTGCAAATGGGTTTTCAAGAAAAAGGAAGAGATATCACCTACAGAGGGAGCCAAGTACAAGGCTAGAGTTGTTGCTAGTGGTTTCAGTCAGAGAGAGGGAGTAGATTACAATGAGATTTTCTCACCAGTGGTCAGACACACTTCCATCAGGGTGTTGCTAGTTATAGTGACACATCAGGATTTGGAGCTTGAACAACTTGATGTGAAGACCGCTTTTCTACATGGAGAGTTAGAGGAAGAGATATACATGACTCAGCCAGTTGGTTTCCAAGTTCCTGGCAAGGAAAATATGTTTGCAAGTTGAAGAAGTTCTTATATGGGCTTAAGCAGTCTCCGAGGCAGTAGTACAAGAGATTTGACAGCTACGTGCTTGAGTTGGGCTACACAAGGAGTTCATATGATTGTTGTGTCTACTACAGCAAGTTGAGAGATGAGTCATTCATTTATCTGGTGCTTTATGTAGATGACATGTTGATAGCCTCAAAGAGTAAGCACGAGGTTCAGAAGTTGAAAGGACTTCTTAGTGCTGAGTTTGAGATGAAGGATCTGGATGCAGCTCGGAAGATACTAGGAATGGAGATTCTTAGGGATCGAAGTCAGCGGAAGCTTTTCTTATCATAGAAAGGCTACATTCAGAAAGTGTTGGCTAGGTTTGGAATGTCTACAGCGAAGCCTATAGACACTCCTAGTGCTGCAAATATCCATCTCACCACCATGTTTGCTCCTCAGTCAGACGAGGAGAAGGAGTATATGTCTCGGGTTCCTTATGCCAGCGCGGTGGGGAGTTTGATGTATGCTATGGTTTGCACGAGGCCAGATTTAGCACAAGCAGTCAGTGTTGTGAGCAGGTTCATGGGGCAACCGGGAAAGGAACATTGGCAAGCTGTGAAGAGAATTTTTAGGTATCTTAGAGGTACGTCTGATGTGGGTCTCATTTATGGAGGTGATACCGAGTGCTTAGTTATAGGCTACTCTGATTCTGATTATGCTGGTGATGTTGACACGAGGAGATCGATGACTAGTTATGTATTCACTTTGGGAGGTTCTGTGGTTAGTTGGAAGGCGACTTTGCAACCTACAGTGACGTTGTCTACTACGGAAGCAGAGTACATGGCTCTGACAAAGGCTGCAAATGAGGGAATATGGCTGAAAGGGATGGTTAGTGATCTTGGTCAACATCATGATCAGGCTACTATGTATTGTGACAGCTTGAGTGCAATCTGCCTAGCCAAGGATCAGGTCCATCATGAGAGGACCAAGCATATTAATGTCAGATATCATTTCCTGAGGAGTGAGAGGAGAATCAGGGTGAAGAAAGTGGGAACTGCTGACAACCCCGCTGATATGTTCACCAAACCTGTTCCACATAGGAAGTTTCAACATTGTTTGGACTTGCTGAACATCAGAGCTGATTAGGTGCTCTATGGGCAGTCCCGGGAGTGGAGGGATAAGTCTGCTCATCTGGCACTGTAATGGTGCGTCTGGAGTTTCTGCTTTGAGGATTCAAGTCAAGGTGGAGATTTGTTGGTATGCCTTGAATATGTATTAGCCGCTTCGACAGGTTGGTACGGGGGTCTCGCTGCCCGGTCAGCGAATCGGGGGGTCCAGGGGGCGGAGTCGCCCCCGGTCCGATGGTATAACTTGTCTCTTTATTGGACTGATGTTGATTTGGGCCGAATTGTGTTTTGGCCCAGTTTGTTAGGGTTTAGTGGAGACATCATATAAAGTGTTTCTCTTCTCTCTGTAAACATTAATTCTGATATAGTGAATCCGTCTCCCGTGGATGTAGCTAAAATTTGGTGAACCATGTAAATCTTGTGTCTTGTTATTTTCATTCATATTTTCTGTTCTTTCTCCATTCCGCATAAC
This sequence comes from Rubia yunnanensis, assembly GCA_037428765.1. NCBI lineage: Eukaryota > Viridiplantae > Streptophyta > Magnoliopsida > Gentianales > Rubiaceae > Rubia > Rubia yunnanensis. Next base: position 16,839,207 of record CM075070.1, read on the forward strand.
AAATAGTATAAAATCTGCATTAAAATCTAAAGAGCAAATTGATAGGGACATTACAGGGGAATCGAGTGGAACTCATGCTAAGGGTTTGTTTGTGAGGGGTAGAGGAGAAAATAGAGATTCTGAAAGTGGTAGATCCAAAGGGAGGTCGAAGTCTAGATACAGAAATAAAATTTGCAACTATTGCAAAAAAAAGGGGGCACATCAAGGCTGGCTGTTTTAAATTGAAAAATAAAGAAAAATATAAAAATGAGCAGAATAGCAGCAATGCTGGTGAAGCTAGTGTAGCAGAAGATGAGAGTGATGGAATCATATTTGTGGCCATCGATAATAAATCAAGGTCTTCTAGTGAGTGGCTCTTAGATTTGGGTTGTTCTTACCACATGAGTTATGATAGGGGGTGTTTTTCCACTTATGAAGAATGGGATGGTGGAATTGTTTTGATGGGTAATAATGCTCCTTGTAAAGTTGTTGGTAGAGGAACAATTCAAATCAAAATGTACGATGGCATTATTAGGACACTCACTAATGTTAGGCATGTTCTTGACTTAAAGAAAAATCTCATCTCTCTTGGCACTGTTGATTCTCTCGGGTACAGATATTCAGGTGATGGTGGAATACTGAAAATCTGTAAAGGTGCTCTTGTGCTAATGAAGGCTTGCAGAGTTGGCACTTTGTATGTTTTGCAGGGATCTACAGTAACTTGGGCAGTGGCTGTCTGAACTTCCTCAGATGAAGACATCACCAAATTGTGGCATATGAGGTTGGGACATATGGGCGAGAAAGGCTTAAAATTGTTAAGCAAGAGAGGTCTACTTTGTGGTCGAAGTACTGGTAAGTTGGACTTTTGTGAACACTGTATTTTTGGAAAGCAGAAAAGAGTTAGCTTTCGTTCACCTACAGTTCATAAAACAAAAGGTACTTTAGATTACATTCATTCTGATCTTTGGGGGCCCTCTCGTGTTCCTTCTAAGGGTGGTGCAAGATATATGCTTACTTTTATTGATGACTATTCAAGAAAAGTTTGGGTATATTTTTTTAAGCTTAAAAGTGATGTTTTCCTAACATTTAAGCAATGTAAGACTTTGATTGAAAAACAGACAGGAAAACAAATTAAGCGACTGAGGACTGACAATGGGTTGGAATTTTGTGGAAATGAATTCAATGAGTTCTGCAAAAATGAAGGAATAGCTCGACATCGTACTGTTAGGATGACGCCTCAACAGAATGGTGTGGCAGTGCAGATGACTCGTACTCTTTTGGAAAGAGCTCGATGCATGATCTCAAATACCAAGTTGACATTAGTCTTTGGGGCAGAAGCCATATCTACGGCTTGTCACATCGTCAACCGCTCTCCATGTGCACCTCTTGATTTTAAGACTCTAGAGAAAGTTTGGTCAGGTACTCCTGCTGATTACTCTAATTTAAGAATATTTGGGTGTCCAGCTTATATGCATGTTAACGAGGGAAAGCTAGAGCCTAGGGCTAAGAAATGTATTTTCCTCGGTTATGCTTCAGGGGTGAAAGGATATAGATTGTGGTATCCTGATCCCAAATCACCCAAATTTGTAATTAGTAGAGATGTTACATTTGATGAATCTTATATGTTACATCCTGGAAAAGAGTCTTGTAATCCTTGTGATTCAGAAAAAAGGGATAGTGCACAAAAGCAGGTGGAGTTAGAGATTGGTGGTTCTTCCGGGAGAAACCCAACCCAAGAAGTGGTTGAAGAATATGATCATGAACATGCTGGAGATCAAACGAGAGATGAGGATTATTCCATTGCCAGAGATAGACCGAGATGTGACATTCGACCACCATTGAGGTATACAAATTTGGTTGCATATGCTTTATCAGTGGCACAGGAAACAGGTGGAGACGAGGAACCTTCCACATATTTAGAGGCAGTTTCAGGTGCTAATTCAGACAAATGGTTGGTGGCTATGAATGAAGAGATGGAATCTCTACACAAGAATAGAACATGGGATCTTTTGGTGCCACCAAAAGCAAAGAAAATTGTTGGTTGCAAATGGGTTTTCAAGAGAAAGGAAGATACTTCAGGTGTTGATGATGCAAGGTACAAAGCACGATTGGTCGGAAAGGGCTAGAGTCAGGTACAAGGTGTAGATTTCAAAGATGTTTTCTCTCCTATTGTAAAACATAGCTCTATTCATGTATTGCTTGCTTTGGTTGCCATGCATGATCTGGAGTTAAAACAATTGGATGTCAAGACATCTTTCTTGCATGGTGAATTAGATGAACATATCTATATGAGTCAACCTGAAGGTTTTGAAGTTCAAGGTAAGGAAGACCGGGTTTGCTTGTTGAAGAAATCCTTGTATGAATTAAAGCAGTCTCCAAGACAATTGTATAAGAGGTTTGATTCATTTATGTTGGGTCACGGTTTCTCCAGGAGCATGTATGATAGTTGTGTTTACTTCCGGAAGTTACAAGATAACTCATTCATTTATTTGCTATTATATGTTGATGACATGCTCATTGCGGCTAAGAATCTTGCAGAAATTCATGTGTTGAAGGCCTTGTTGAATAGTGAATTTGAGATGAAAGATTTGGGTGCAGCTAAGAAGATTCTTGGTATGGAGATAAGAAGAGATTGAGGAGTTGGAAAGTTGTACCTGAGCCAGGAGAGTTACCTTAAGAAAGTTTTGGAGCGATTTGGCATGCATGATGCCAAACCAGTAAGCACTCCTCTTGATAGCCATTTCAGGCTATCTGCTGCCCAATCACCAAAAACAGAGGAAGAAGAAAATTATATGGCTAGAGTTCCTTATTCAAATGCAGTTGGGAGTATAATGTATGCAATGGTTTGTACTCGCCCTGATATCTCACAAGATGTTAGTGTTGTTAGCAGGTACATGGCCGATCCGGGAAAATCACATTGGCAAGCTGTGAAGTGGATTCTTAGATACTTAAAGGGTACTTTGAACATGTGTTCAGAGTTTGGTAGAACCAATAACGCTCTGGTTAGTTTTGTAGATTCAGACTTTGCCGGTGATCTTGATAAGCGCAGGTCTCTCACTGGTTATGTATTTTGCATTGGAGGTTGTGCAATTAGCTGGAAAGCTACTTTACAACATGTAGTTGTTTTATCTACTACCGAGGCAGAATATATGGCAGTTACAAATTCAATCAAAGAAGCTTTATGGTTGAGAGGTCTCTTCGGCAAATTTACTCTACAACAAAGGGTTACTACCATACACTGTGATAGTCAAAGTGCAATTTACTTGACTAAAAATCATGTTGTGTGGAATACCCGAGAAAGAACAAGTAAAGAGAATAAAGCGAAAAAACAAGACACCGAGATTTTTACGTGGTTCACCAATTGGCTACATCCACGGCCGACCAAGATTGGATTCCACTGGAGAGAAAGGCCAGAATTATAGATTTCCTACTCTCTACCAATCCTATCTCTTACAGGTTACAATAAAAGTCGAGGCACTATATATAGTCCTCTCCACCTTAAAACCTAACGGCTTTGGGCCCAGAAACAGTCTGGCCCAAACCAGAATAGGAGACAGAATGCCAATAACAGCCCAAACAAATCTCCACCTTGACTTGAATCCTCAAAGCAGAAACTCCAGACGCAGCATTACAGTGCCAGATGAGCAGACTTATCCCTCCATTCCTGGGACTACCCCACCGGGCAACTACTAATCTCTGATGTTAAGCAAGTCCAAACAGTGTTAAAACTTGCTATGTGGAATAGGCTTGGTGAACATATCAGCAGGATTATCAATAGTTTCCACTTTCTTCACCCTGATTCTCCTCTCACTCCTCAGAAAATGATATCTGACATCAATGTGCTTAGTCCTCTCACGATGGACCTGATCCCTGGCTAAGCAGATAGCACTCAAGCTATCACAATACACAGTAGCCTGATCGTGGTGTAGACCAAGGTCACTGACTAGCCCCTTCAGCCATATACCTTCTTTTGCAGCCTCCATCAGAGCCATGTACTCTGCTTCCATATTAGACAAAGTCATTGTAGGTTGCAAAGTCGCCTTCCAGCTAACAACAGAACCACCCAAGGTAAAGACATAGCCGGTCATAGATCTCCTCGTGTCAACATCCCCAGCATAATCAGAATCAGAATAACCCGTAACCAGGCACTCAGTATCACCCCCGTAAATAAGACCCACATCAGACGTACCTCTAAGGTACCTAAAGATCCTCTTCACAGCTTGCCAATGTTCTCTACCTGGTTGCCCCATGATCCTGCTCACAACACTGACCGCATGTGCTAAGTCTGGCTTCGTACACACCATAGCATACATCAAGCTCCCCACAGCGCTAGCATACGGAATTCGAGACATATACTCCTTCTCCTCTTCTGACTGAGGAGCAAACATGGAAGTGAGATGGATATTTGCAGCACTAAGAGTGTCAATAGGCTTGGATGACATGCCAAACCTAGCCAACACCTTCTGAATGTAGCCTTTCCGTGACAAGAAAAGTTTCCTCTGACCTCTATCTCTGAGAATCTCTATTCCTAGTATTTTCCGAGCTGCACCCAAATCCTTTATCTCAAACTCAGCACTAAGAAGACCCTTCAGCTTCTGAACCTCATGCTTACTCTTTGAGGCTATCAACATGTCATCTACATAAAGCACCAGATAAATGAATGACTCATCTCTTAACTTGCTATAGTAGACACAACAATTATATGAACTCCTTGTGTAGCCCAACTCAAGCATGTAGCTGTCAAATATCTTGTACCACTGCCTCGGAGACTGCTTAAGCCCATATAAAGACTTCTTCAACTTGCAAACATACTTTTCCTTGCCAGGAACTTGGAAACCATCTGGCTGAGTCATGTATATCTCTTCCTCCAACTCTCCATGTAGAAAAGCGGTCTTCACATCAAGTTGTTCAAGCTCCAAATCATGATGTGTCACTATAGCTAGCAACACCCTGATGGAAGTGTGTCTGACCACTGGTGAGAAAATCTCATTGTAATCTACTCCCTCTCTCTGACTGAAACCTCTAGCAACAACTCTAGCCTTGTACTTGACTCCCTCTGTAGGTGATATCCCTTCCTTTTTCTTGAAAACCCATTTGCAAGTGATAACCTTTCTCCCTTGAGGCTGTTGAAACAAATCCCATGTCTGATTCTTCTGGAGGGACTCCATCTCATCTCCCATTGCTACAAACCATTTGTCAGCATCAGTACCTGAAACAGCTTCTCTGTAGGTGGATGGCTCATGAGTATCCCCCTCCTGAGCAACCTGTAGTGCATAACCCACCATATCCTCAAACCCATACCTCTTGGGTGGACCAACTCCAACCCTCTTTGGTCGATCTTTAGCTAAGCAATGAACTGTAGCTCCTGATGGTTGATGATCTGATGGTGGAGGCTCTGGCAACTCACTTTCTGTCTTTAGCTCTTGATCTCCTTCAAGTTCCTTCAAACCACTCTTACCTTGAGTGACTTGAAGCTCCACCTGTTTATCAATGCTACCAACTTCTATTGTAGACGTGTACTTCACTATAGATCTAAGCAAAGAACTTTCATCGAAGACAACATCCCTGCTCAGAACAACCCTCTTCCCTGATGGAGACCGAATCCTTGATCCCTTGACTCCATCTCCATAGCCCACAAAGACACCCTTCTTGGCTTGGAGCTCTAACTTACCATCACTCACATGATAATAAGTTGTTCAACCAAAAGCTTTCAGATTAGAGTAATTAGCAACTCTACCCGACCATACCTCAATAGGTGTCTTACACTGTATGCCCGTATGAGGTCCACGATTGATCAAGTCGCACGCTGTACTCATTGCCTCTGCCCAGAATCTTCTATCTAACCTAGCATTTGAGAGCATGCACCTCGCTCTCGCCAGCAATATCTGATTCATCCGCTCAGCTACACCATTTTGCTGTGGCGTATTCCTGACTGTGTGATGTCAGACAATCCCTTCATCCCTCCAAAACTGATCAAACTCAAACGAGCAGAATTCCATACCATTATCAGTTTGCAGCCTCTTGATCTTCTTCCCTGTTTGGTTCTCCACCAGAGCTTTCCACTGCTTGAACTTCATGAAGGCTTCACTTTTATGTTTCATCATGATAACCCAAGTCATTCTGGAGTAGTCATCAATCAAAGACACAAAGTACATGTGCCCTCCCAACGACTCAACTCATGATGGCCCCCAACAATCAGAGTGGATATAATCTAGCGTGTCTTTCGTTCTATGAATAGCCTTTGGAAACTTGCTGCAATGTAGTTTCCCAAAGACACAGTGCTCACAGAACTCCAAACCCTTGACCTTGTGGCCACCAAGAAGATCATCCCTCGACAGAATCTGCATCCCTCTTTCACCCATGTGACCAAGCCTCATGTGCCATAACTTAGTCATATCCTCATGGTGAACCTCTGATGATGCAATATTTGCCAAATCCATAACCGTGGAACCTTGTAGAAGATACAAAGTACCATGCAGAAGACCTTTCAGAACCAGCTTAGAACCCTTGCAAACACTTAGAGCCACATCTTTCCCTGAATAGACAAAACCCTTTCTATCCAGCAGACTAAGAGAAATCAAATTCTTCGTCATCGATGAAACGTGTCTAACCTCGTTCAAAGTACAGAAACTACCATCATGTGTCTTAATCTTGGTTGAACCTGTCCCAACTACCTCACAGACAGTACCGTTAGCCGTAGTAATGCTACCCACTGCCTGCTTATAAGTCGAAAACCACTCTCTCCTTGGACAAATGTGGTAGGATGCCCCAGAATCTAGGAACCACACATCGGAGTGATGAGTGTGTCCAACAGCAACCAGAGCAATATCCTCTTCTGAATCAACGTCTCCTTCCGCTAGAGCAGCAGAACCCAATTTGTTTCCTAATTGCTTCATCAACTTCTTTGGACACTCATTTTTCCAATGTCCCTTCTCCTTACAGTACCTACAGATATCACTAAGCTTGGGAACCTTTGACTTCTTACCTATTTTCTTTCCACCATTTCCCTTTCCCTTGTCGCAACTAGTAAACAAACCAGATGCCTGATTATCTGTTCCTGAACTGCTAGCACTATGGCGCAACTCCCTGCTATGAAGAGAGGATCTAACTTTCTCCAAAGACATAGAATCTTTCCCGACAATAAATGACTGAACAAAGTTCTCATATGAAAGCGGTAGAGATACTAACAATATCAAAGCAGCATCCTCATCATCAATTTTCACATCTATATTTCGCAGTTCTAATAACAAAGTATTCAGTTGCTCTAGATGATCTCTGAGTTGCATACCTTCCTACATTCGGAGACCGAATAGATATTGTTTCAGAAGTAATTTGTTCATCAGAGACTTCATCATGTACAAGCTCTCCAACTTCAACCACAGCTCCGCAGTAGTCTCTTGATCCGAGACCTCAGTGATGACTTCATCCGCGAGACACAGCATAATTGTTGAATGCGCCTTTTCTTCCAGACCCACCATGTCCGAAGTGCCAATGACCAAGAACCCTTTCGTCAGCGGCGTCCACAATCCTTGTTGCTTCAACAAAGCTCGCATCTTGATCTACCATAAACTGAAGCTGTTCCTCCCGGTAAACTTGTCTACCTTCACGTTCAGTGCAGCCATCTTTCTCTCCGATCAGATTAGAGATCCGACCACCCCAGATCCGATAAACCCAAAAATTTGATAGACCCACCGCGGATCTAACCAGAAGCTCTGATACCAGTTTGTTGTGCGGAATACCCAAGAAAGATCAAGTAAAGAGAATAAAGCGAAAAAACAAGACACCGAGTTTTTTACGTGGTTCACCAATTGGCTACATCCACAGCCGACCAAGATCAGATTCCACTAGAGAGAAAGGCCAGAATTACAGATTTCCTACTCTCTACCAATCCTATCTCTTACAGGTTACAATAAAAGCCGAGGCACTATATATAGTCCTCTCCACCTTAAACCCTAACGGCTTTGGGCTTAGAAACAGTCTGGCCCAAACCAGAACAGGAGACAGAATGCCAATAACAGCCCAAACAGAATGCCATATATATATGCCACTAGAGAGTACCTCTCGAACCCTCCACTGGAACCTTCACCTTTCGAATCAGTACCTCTCGAACCCTCCACTGGAACCTTCCCCTCTGAAACCCGTACCTCTCAAACCTCACCACTCAAACTAGTACCATTTGAACTCAGTACCACTCGAACCAGTACCATTCAAACCTCTCCACATGAACCCAGTTCCACTTAAACCAATACAACTGGAACCCAGTACCACTCGAACTCTGTACTCAAACCCTCTCCACTTGAACCCTCACCACTCGAACCAGTATCACTTGAACTAGTACCACTCGAACCCAGTACCACTTGAACCGAGTACCACTCAAACTCTCTACTCGAACCCATTCTACTCAAACCCTGTACTTTGAAACTATATATACATATATATATATATATATATATATATATTATGCCTGTTACATTTAAATGTGTTGATTTGGAATTTTATAATTTTATGTGTTATATGAAATGGTTAAAAATATTATATTCGAATCATGTTTATTATTTGGCTTCATAATAATTAAATATAGTGTGTACTTTAACATAACATGCTTAATTATTGTGAAACTGGGTGCATTAACTGCTCTGATAATTTGTGTGGATGACCGGCTTGTACTTTATCTTGCCGTGTTAAAGTTGAATTATATGCTACCTGATTGATTGTCTATGTCTTTTGGGGTCCCCGACACGATTGTAGTTTGGTCGAAGTTGGCAGGGAACAGTATAGACCGGACAATCTGATTTGACCAGCTACACGTTGAGTTTATGGTATGCTAGCATAACCATCTAGATTTGATACGAGCTTGTAGCTGAACATATGATTGGGCGTGGCTGGCGAGAATGAATTCTTGATTGATAGCCTTCAGGCACTACTGAAAAGGTTATGCCTTGTATGTTAGTCAGAGTTTCTATATAGGTACTTGACATCAATTTTGCATTAACCACCCATATCCTTTTACTGTGTGGTAGGACTTATATGGCTATTTGTTTTATGTGATCCCTAAAACTCAACTTGGTAAATACTGACGATGGAACCTCACTAAGCAAGGAGCTTACCCTAGTCTAATGAACCCCAACAAGTGTAGTTGAACAGAAAGAGTGAGAGCTCGTGGTTGAAGCCTTTACTTCATTTGGGATAGGGTCCAGGATGAGCTTTTGAATCTAGAAGCTAATCTAGAATTTTTATTGTTAAACCATGTAAAACACTTATTATAATACTTTCATTGTAATAGTAAACTAGGTTTTGAATTTTTCTGAAAATCATTCCTGCATAATCTATATTGCTCATTACTGCATCTGACTCGTTGGATTCTTGGTAGTACGCCCGGGTCTGACCCGATACTTACGTTGAGCAAGTAGGTCGTGGATCGGGGGTGTTATAGTTGTAGTGTAGTGTGATCGCCTCCATTTGTCGGTTATGAATATGCATTAATATGCTTTGTTTGATTACTAAAAATGCTTACAATACTACACAATTTGGTGGTCCTTTAGATATTTAATTTCGGTCAATGATATGTGTTACGTTTCTTAGTTTTTTTCCATGTTTGTACTTAGTACTCTCTTCTGAACAAATTGTAATACAAGAAATGATGTTGTTGGGACAACTTTAGGATCCATCAGTAAAAATATTTGGTAGAATTGATAAGGGCTTAAATGTTGTTGCTTTAGGATCCACAGACACAGGGAATTGTAAAAATATTCACTAAAGCACGTTGTTGCTTGGGATACAACATTATTGCTTTAGGATCCACGTTGTTGCTTTAGTGATCTTGTAGTAGGTTGATATAACATTATTGTAGTCTGATCATATTGTAAAGAAGCTTCAAAACTAAAAATTCACAGACACTGGGAGTTGTATCACTTGTCTCAGCTACAAGATCTGCTACAACCTTCATTTTCTGAAAGCATAATCTAAGACCATGTTCTTCTGCGAGAAAAGTAATATCTTCTGCGATGAAAGCAGAATCTAAAACCATGTTTTTTCTGCGGGGAAAGTAATCTAAAACCATGTTCCCCCTCAAATTCTTTAATGGGGTTGGTAGACTTGCTCTTAAAGTGTAAACTAAGTCTTTCTTGCTAAAAAATATGAGCCAAAGATACTTTCAAGTTACAAGCTAAGCGATGTCACATAGTTTCAGCTTTTGGCTTTACTTTTTGGTCACAAATCTATAATGCTCCACTCTTTCATTAAAGAGCATTGCATAGTGAGAAGTATTCATAGAAAAGGAAATAACCGTGAAATTACAGTACCTTAATATGTGAAACTTCAGTGCCTTAATATGTGGATATTTTGACAAAATGCAATCACAAGAAGAAAATATTCATAGTTTTAACCCACAGTAGGCATAGTTAAGCAACAATGGTCAAAATATTTTGAACTTTAAGTTGATGAAAACTAAAGAGCTACTTTGCCAAGACACGATTAACTTGATTTGAGATACAGAAATAGGGAGGCAACATAAGTGATTGTTGAAAGTATCACATATAAAAAGTGCACTTTAAAGCAAAAAAGTAACTAGAACATTGAGTAGAAATAAAATGATAGAGAGAACGTTCATTTAGTGAAATATATTAGTAGTAAAATGATGTATATCATTTTCAAATTGTGCAACACGCTTTGCTTTAGGAGTTTAGGGACAGAAATGAGCACTAAAAGTTAATTTTCTAGTTCATTATCAGCGTTCACTGCTCGACCTGCATGGAGTCTGAGACTCAACATAAGTGATTGTTTAATGTGCACTTTTTAAAGTGATTTTGAGTTCTTTTGCTTTAAAGTGCATTTTTTATATGTGATTGTTTGAGTTCTTTTGTTCTAGTTACTTGGGAAATTGTAACTCTGTTAATGCTGGTTTCATTAGATATGTTTTGTAGTCCAAGAATGCTTGTAGGAGTAGTTGTTTGTTTTACTGATATAGAGTAGGGATTCAGTGGGAAGCATGTCTGCATCGTAGAGAATGATTGTTGTATGGTTTTGAAATAAGTAGAAAATGCAATCAATCTCTTATCATTTTGATGGTAGCAATGGCAAAGTAGTGGAACAGAATAGGTTACCTCTACAGTTATCAGGATTGCACTATGAAACATCCTTTGCGTTGCATAATGAACTTTGTAGAGTTGCTCTTGAGGCAGAAGAAAATGCACTTGGAGCTGATATAAATCGATTTATTGGTGAGCAAGATATATCTTCGAATGCGCAATGATGGTTATAATGCTTATTAGCTCAGTTTTATTTTATTTTTCACATACTTTATATACTTTATATAATGTATAATGCAAATATTGTGGCACATAGTTGAGCGTAGCACTGGAAAGTTCACGAGGAGGTTCAACTTGCGAGAAGGCATTGGACGAATGGAGAAGGCATTGGACACTTTCTTTCTACTGTTTAGTGTTTTGTGAGTAGTATCGTACCTTTGATCTTACGTATCATAATTTTGGTGAAGAAGCCTCATCATATTTTAAAAGTCCAGCAATCACATTTTTCTTTGTTTGTTGCATATGGATCAGAAATGTGGACATGTATTCATATAATTTTTAATTTAAAATCTCTATCACTATTTTCCTCATATAATATATTATAATGTACATAGAAAAATAAAAATTATGAAAACATAATTAATTATGGATCGAGTTCTTCAAGCTCAAACACGAGCTCGAGTCAATATCTTACAGGCTCGATCGAACTCAAACACGAACTCAAGGAAAATTAGGTTCACTCGAGCCCTACCTCGAATGAAGATCTAAGAGATATGATTGACCTTGAGCTCGTTTAATCCGAGCTTGAGGTCGAGATATTTTAAATGAGTTGAGCTCAAAGTAAGAGTTTTTCGATCTCGGATCGACTCGACCACTCGGGCCTAACACAGCCCGATAACCCAGATTGAAAGTTCTAAAAATGACTAACACTAACTCATCACCCGTCCCTAGTAACTCAAGGTTGAAACCCAAATCGAAAGAAAATGTTTGTTTCTTGAATATTATAGGGTTTCCATGACCATATTATAATCATATATATATATATGTAAATTATTTGTAGGATGTTTTAATTGGTCTTTATATATACATATATATATATATATGTAAGTATGTATATATATATATATGTGTGTGTGTGTGTGTGTGTGTGTGTATGTATACCATTCTAGAGGATCATGGGAGCATTTTACAAAGTACAATAAAAAAGACATTAAATTAGAAAACAAATGAAAGCAACAAAATAATCAAAACAATTTGTAAATATAAAATAATAGTAAAGAGTAGTGGAGAGGTTAGAGAGTGAGAAGGGGCTGAAATCCAGCGTGCCTAATACTGAGCTAGAGCTTCCTTATTTATAGAAACGAATGCCTAATCTATTACATTGGATTGAACATCTAATTTGAAATCCGGAGCCATTTTCTGAGAAATGGTGGAGTTTGGGCCCTCAATTATTGTTTGTCGATTGAGTGGGAGTGGAGTTTGGGACCCTCCATTATTGGTTGTCGATTGAGTGGTTGTCAGAGTGGAGTTTGAGGCCCTCCATTATTGACTGTCTTTCTTGAATTCATCACTGCCTACGTTAGAAATCAAATGGATCTTGACCCATCGAACCTCCAAACGGGTCTTCTTCTTGAATAACTTCTATCTTAATCTCTTTGTTTTCTTTTCTTTTGAATTCCTTGAAGAATGCTAACATCTTCTTGAAATCTTTGTCTTATTCATCTTTTTGAATTTGTGCTGGTGCAGGTTGAATACTCAGGGCCTGTTAGACTGGGCTTCTGACTGTTTGAATTCCCAGAGCATGTTGAATCAAACTTTTTTCTTTTATAGAACTAATACTATCATTTTTATTGAATATGATTCTTAATTTTTCTCATGTTCTAAATAATGAGTTACTGCTTTTGAAGAGTACAATTATGTATTGTAATTGGTCCACCATTTAAATTTGAATTGTCTAACCAAAGAAAAGGGAAAATTTGAATGTATTGGTTTGATCTGGAAGCTCCAGGCAAAAATCCATGAAATTCTGAATATTGAATGAAAAAAGGGTTTTCTCGAAAGGTTTGAATTTGCTGAGTCTGTTAAATGTATCTAATCCTTCTAATACTGGAATGGGGAGCATGTCTTTTGATGGTCCCAACTTTAACCACCAATCATAGAACCACATTGGAATATCTCAATTGAATTGCTGGTGAAAATTAATAAACCATGAATGATCAAATGACCTAATATAGAAGGTTCTATATAAGCTTGCATATAATTTGCATAATTGAATCCGTTGGGAAAGTAGTTGACCGAATATTTTTGAGTGGAATGAATATTTTGAAAATGACTGGGACGGAGAACATGTTTAATGTATAATTTTGAATAATCAATCCTATTGGGATCGTGTTTATTTTGGATATGTTGAATTTCAATGGATTGAGTGTCCACTAATATCAGTTCATAATAATTTTAGGTTTTAAGAATATCTTCTGCTATCCATGGGCATGTTGGTATGAATATACTGGATACAAAAGTTTTGAGTTGGGGAATATCTGGTTTTGTTTGGAATTGGGTCATAAGTATATCTTCAAAATAAGATTGGCTAGGGTTTGAGGTTGATGGAATAGATTTTGGACAAGGAGTTTGAGTGGATGGTATTTGGGGGGTAAGTTCTGTATAATTTGAGTTAATATTGAAGTATGAATTAATCTGGAATATGGGTTCTGAGCTACTATTAAATATGTAAGGGGAGGAAAATCTGGACTCGGTGTCTTTAGTGCCAAGGGCTTTGGAATTTCATAGTCTTTGGCTGATTTTGAATTTGATGAACTAGCTGAACTTGAATGTTTACTCATGATGTCCTATAAGGAATTCACGAGTTAAGAAGTCTGGAAGGGAGTTATCCTTTCCCTTAATAAATTTAATATCAAATTAAAAAACTGATAAAATGGCTTGCCATCTGGCAAAAAACTGTTTTGAAACTAAATTTTTAACATCCTTTTGCAAAATCTCTTTGGCTGATTTGCAATCTATTTTTTATTAAAAATTTCTTGATGTATAAATTATCTTGAAATTTTGAAATAAATAAAACAATGGATAAAACTTCTTTTTTAGCTGTTGAATAATTGACTTGTGCTCTTGTCTATAATCCTAAATGGTATCTAACTATCGACTCGTTTTCTAAATGCAATTGTTTTAATATTCTTCCATAACCTAAACCCGATGCATCTGTTTCTATAATCATGAATGCTAATGGATGTGGAATGCCTAAACATAGTAATGATTTGGCTTTTAATTTTATTGCTCTTATAATTTGAGTATGTTTCTCTGTCCACGTAGGTGGATTATTTTTTAATCTTTCATATAAAGGTTTGCAAATTATTCTTAATTTTGGGAAAAAATCTACTATGCAATTTAAACAGCCTAAAAATCTTTGTAATTGATTTTTATCTTTGATTTCATCTGAAAATTTGTCTGCAAACTCAGTTGCTCTTTGAATAGGTTTGATTTTCCCTATATGAATATCCTAACCTAAAAATTTTATTTTTGTCTGGAATAACTTCATTTTGCCAACAATTCAAACAAGATTTTTCACAAACAATGCTCTAATACCAATTTGTTGTGGAGATCCAAGAGAAACTAATGCAGCGGAATGAAAAAAATGAGTCTAGCGATAAGAAATCAAACAATCCAAGGTAAGAAATTAAAAAGGACACAAGATATTTCCCCATGTTTGGTGTTTTCACCCAAGTCCTGCTAGAACGGTTCCACTAGAATCAACAAACAAGATTAAACGGATTACAATTCACCAAAGATCCCTCCTTTTTCTCAAGTTTGTCCCTGTTTTGAGCTACTGCATTTGTAGTTGTAAAGTACAGATTTTTTAATTGTCAATTTGTGGCAACTATGCAAATATGATATTATTGAGTTGCAACATCAAAGAAGGAATTTTGGTGAAATAAGGGAAGGTTGAAGACTGAATTCGAGAAGTGTACATCTCATCCAAGTTGTATTTGAGTTGGAGAATATATCAGTTCCTATGTCAGTGAGATTGAATTAATGTTATGGAAATGGAATATTCAGTTATAGTTAGGATATGGATGATATATTCTAGTTATTACAAATCCTTACTTAAAGGATTATATTTGGTAGTTCTTATCTCCAAAAGATTTTATTGTAATCAGAATATTATGTGGAGAAAAATTACAATTTCACAAGACATCATGCGTACAAAACGGCTCATGTTAGAACATATGGAAAGCTGGAATTTAGAAGAGCTATCCAGATGAAGAATATTGTGTGGATATTATCAAAGTTTGGACATTTCGCAATATATGATTGTGCGTGTGATTGAAGCATATTGGGTTTATGGAACAATCCCTACAAATATGGAATTGGATTTATGGAATATTATGAGATTATTGAGATAAAGAAAATCCCTTTATTTATGGGATTTAGATATGCTTCAGAAGTAGATTTTGGAAAAAGAATCTTGTGAAGAAAAATGTGGATAATTCCAATCTACTCTTGGTATATATTGATTGACATCACGGCTGTACACTCACGGATTAATTGAAGAAAAATTTGCACCGGATTTTTATCTTTCGAGAGGTACTACTGAGCCATTCGCCTGTGTTCAACATTAACTTAAGCTGTTGATCAAGTTCAGAATCATGTGCCTTAATTCCTCGAGAGGAAGAGATCCAGCGTCGACAAGTTTTGAGATCAGAGGGAGTCTGATCTAGGCAGATCGGTAGCAAGGGCAGTTTGTAGGATTCACGTATTAGAATTAGATAAGATAAGTATATTGTATGGTGTAATTTGTACTATATCTTTCTGATTAGTGGATTCATTCTGAATTAGGCCAGGCCACACAGATGTAGGTAAATTTCATCGAACTGCGTAACCAAGTCTTGTCTGTTCATGCTTAACGTTATTGCATACTTTGTTAGATTAGCCTTGTTAGAACACGGTAGTAATTATTGAATTAATTAGGTAAAACCAAATTTCAACTGGTATCAGAGCTAAGTCACTTGTTTTACCTTGGTTTTGACAAGGAAAGTGTGATCCGGTTTT
This sequence comes from Rubia yunnanensis, assembly GCA_037428765.1. Taxonomy (NCBI): domain Eukaryota; kingdom Viridiplantae; phylum Streptophyta; class Magnoliopsida; order Gentianales; family Rubiaceae; genus Rubia; species Rubia yunnanensis. The sequence continues at coordinate 16,855,274 of CM075070.1, forward strand.
ACCAATGGCGACCAAAGACAGAGCCTCTATGTCTCAGCCACCACTTATGGAAGGAATGAATTACAACTACTAAAAGGCTCACATGTGGGTGTTCATAAATTCACTGGATGAATTGGTCTGGCACTATGTTGAAACATAATGGAAACCCCCAGTTGTTGGAATTTCTAAAGAAGGGGAATCTAGTTCTAAAGAGTCAGTAGTTAAGCCTAGAGAGTTGTGGACACCAGTTAAAAAAATGGGTGGCTTGGCGAACTCCATAGCATTAAATGCCATCTTTACTGCAGTAGATGAAAATCGGTTCAAACTCATCTCTACGTGCCAACAAGCAAAGAAAGCATAGGGCTTCCTAAAAACTGTACATGAGGGGACAAGTCATGTACATGAATCAAAGCTTCAAATGTTGGCCACAAAATTCGAAGAGTTGAAAATGGAAGAAGATGAGACTATTGCTATATTCAATGGAAGACTCAAAGACATCACAAATATAGCACATCAATTGGAAAATTTTACAAAGAGTCTAAGCTGGTGAAGAAGACGCTGAGATTACTTTGGCCACAGTGACTTTGGATGAGTTGATGAGATCACTACAAACCTGTGAAATGACGTTGGAACATCCAAAGAAGGAGTTGGCATTCAAAACTTTGTCATCAAGAACAATCATGAAGAGGATAGCGATGATGAAAATAAAGACCTTGTTTTTATCACAAAGAATTTCCACTGGATGCTGAAAAAGTGGTAAATAATAATTCTCAGGAAAGGTTTAATGGGAATAGATCACAGTTTCAAGGTTTTGGCAACAATCATGGACCAGGGGATGGAGCAAACCACTCAACAATCCTCAAGAAATAAAATGGCAAATTAAGGCAGTCAGGAAGGATTAAATGCAAAGAATGTGAAGGGTATCGGCATATCCAGTCTCAATATGCCAACACTTGGAAGAAGCAAGGAAAATTATATGCTACTCCATGGAGTGAATATGATGAAGAGAAATTGATAGGTAATTATGTGGCTTTCGAAGAAAAACTTCATGGAGATTCAGAATTTATTACTCGATGTTCCAACATTAGACAAGGAGAAGTTGATCGATGTTCCAACATGGTTCAAGGTGCTAAAGTCCGATGTTCCAACATAAAGAAGGTATGGGAAGAATATTCCTTGAGTGATGACGAAGACATGGTTGTGGGTGATGAGGATGTCTATGTTGCTTATGAAAAGATGTATGAAATGTGACTGAAAGTTGCTGATGCTAACAAACTCTTAGAAAGGGAGAAAAATATTTTATTTGAGGAAGGAAGAGAGATGACAACCCTAGTGGAACAACTCCGAAGGGAAATTAAGTTATTGGAATTAAATTTGAGTTCGATGATAAAGAGGGCTGAAGTTGCTAAGACGGCTATTAAAACATTGAATTCTGGAAAAGCAAAATTGGATGTCATTCTCACCATGGGTCAGAGTTCTGGAAATCGACAAGAGATAGGCTACGAAAAACTGGCTACCATCACTAAGGTATTCAAAATAGAGGTTCAAGTTATGAAGAGAAAAGTGGTCAAAACACGCCCACAAAATGCTTTAGTGTGTGGTTACTGTACCTATCAAGGTCATATAGAGGACCGTTGCTTTAAGCTTCTCAGAGATATTATGAATGGATGTCAGCCCACAGTATGTTTCAACATGGATCAAGTGCAACGACCAAGGATGGTTAGAAAGGTATGGATCCCTAAAGCCCCTAAATTGTGCTTTGTTGCTCACACTTCCTTTATTGCACACCCTAGGGATTCGTGGTACCTTGATAGTAGATGTTCTCAAAATATAACTGGATCTCAAGAGTATCTAAAGAACATTAAACCCTATGATGGTGGATTCCTTACATTTGGCAATGGAAAGAAAAACATGGTAGTTGGAAAAAGTGAACTGCATGTTGAAGGATTCCCCGTACTCACTAGTGTTTTGGTGGAAAATATAAAGGATAATATCCTAATTATCATCCAACTATGTGATAATAATATAACCGTGGAATTCCATAAGGAGAAGTGCACAGTGAAACATGGCAACAACAAAGTGCTTACTATTATTTGGTCATCAGACAAATGTTACTTGTTGGAACAAGAAGTGAACTGCTTGAGTGTCGAATATGACAAGGTAGATATTACGGGTGACCATGTTCCAACATCGGATGATTTCTCAGATCAGGGACGTAATGATGTTGGAACATTTGATGAGGAAGATCTTATAGACGAAGCTGATGAATCTTATAACTTCAGCAATTTTGGAACACCGTCCTCCCCGGAACTCTTCCATGTTCCAATATCAATGTAGGCTATATCAAGTAGAAGAAATACTCAATTGATCCTTTGGGTTGATTATAGGGAACTTGCTGGTCTATAATGTTTTCTCTCCCTCATTGAACCCAAGAATTACAAAGAGGCTCTACTTAATGAGTATTGGATTGTGGCAATGCAAGAAGAACTTGGGAAATTCAAACGCAATGATAATAAAACAATGTCAGTTGCTCAAGGCTACACTCAGGTTGAAGAAGTTGGTTTTGATGAGACATTCGCACCAGTTTCCAGGTCAGAATCTATTTGCATTCTCCTTGCTATGGCTTGCACTATGAATTTTACTCTGTATCAAATAGTTGTCAAGAGTGCTCTCCTAAATGGTGTCGTTAATGAGGAAGTATATCATTGACTTAAGAAGGTTTTATATGGATCTAAACAAGCACCAAGTGCATGGTATAAGTGACTCACTACCTTTCCTATTCAGAAAGGTTATCGTCGAGGGGGAGAAGATCGTACCTTGCTTGTTTTTTGAGAATCATCAAATATACTGATTGCTCAAATCTATGTTGATGATATGATCTTTGGGTCTACTTCACCATCCTTGGTACAAGATAGTGTGACTTTGATGCTGGCCAAATTAGAGATGAGTATGGTGGGATTATTTGCAAGATTTCAGGCTAATCCTAAGGAATCTCACATGATTGCAGTCAAAACGATATTTCAATATGTTAGGGGGGCTTCTGAGTATGCAATTTGGTATTCAGAGAATCAAGACTCTCATCTGGTTGGTTATAGTGATTCTGATAGGGGCGGTAATGCATATGATCGTAAAAGCACCACAGGTGGATGTTTCTTTATTGGTGGAAGTTAAACAAATGATGAATGATTATGGGATTCAAGGAGAACCTCTTAAAGTGTTGTGTGACAACATAAGTGCAATTGATATGTCTAAAATCCAGTATATCATTCTCAAACAAAGCCTATTGATACAAGGCATCGGTTTATTCGAGATCAGGTTGAGAGGAAAGAAGTGGTGGTTAACGATGTTTTAACATCGGAAAAATTTGTGGATATTTTCATAAAGCCTTTAGACTCTGCAACTTTTGAGCTCCTCGGACAACACTTAGGTGTGTCGAATTTGAAGTATCTATTATCTTCTCAAGTTTTGTGTGATTTATTTTTTTACATATATTAAAAAATGGAAACACAAAAAGAAAAAAAATTAGAGGCGTAGTTGGACATGTTGGATGTTGGTGTTGAATTTATTATGGTGATTGATGTGATAACTAGTTGGTGAAAAGATTATGGTTGAATATATCAGAGAGATGGCTTTTCCGGGTATTCTCGTTTAGGATGATGAGGAATTGGAAGGTAGTGATGCTGGTCATGTTCCAACACAGAGAATGGAAACAGGTAGAGAAGATGTGGACATGGAAATAGATGAGCCTGGTGGGATTAGAGATTCAGGTGTTCAAACATCAGTAAATGTAGCTGGAGAAGATCATGATTTGTGTAGAGATCAAGTCTATGTTCTAATACCAGATATGGAGATGGGGGAGAAAGTACTGATGAAGTGAAGGAAGTTGAGCATGGTGATGTTCCAACACTGATACAGACGGAGGGCATCGATTCTGAAGCAATGAAAGAATTTGATGTTCCAACATCAGAGAAAGCGAGTGAAGATGAGAGGTGTCACGTTTCTACATCAGAGAAAGCTGGTGAAGCTGAGAGCTGCTATGTTCCAACATCAGGGACTGATGTTCCAATACAAGTTAAGCAGATTATTGAAGGCACTACTGATCAGACTGCAGAATCAGTAAAACAAGAAGTACAACCACTAAGAAAAAGATGAAAGTAGAAGGAGGACATCATTCAAGGGCAGCTCCCTCAGTCAAGGATGCAAGTGGCATGAGAGAGGTGATATTGTTTGAGAAGGATTTTAGCTGAGATGACAACTGATCTGGGTGCATATGAGATGTATGGATTCACAGCCTACATAAACTGTTTGGATTTCAAGACTGCTACCTCAATCTACAAGGAGTAAAACCGAGAGATTGTAGAAGAATTTTATTCAAACTTTATGAGAGGCAACATTGGTCCAGATTCTGAGTGGTACAATAGAGTTTACATCAGAGGCAAGATGCTCATATTCTATTAGAAATTACTGGAGGATTTTAGTCTCAATGGCAACTCAAAGGGGCGCTACTGCACCTAGCTGGACTACCAGTTAGTTCTGTCTATTCCAGATTGTCGTAAAATGTTGGATTCCCTCTTGAAATACTACATCTCTTACTCGAGAAACGACCAAACAAGAGGACGTTTTATTTAAGACATATGTATGATTTCTCATGGAATCCTAAGGCTATAACTTCTGGTGCTGATGAGAAGAATGTCAAGTTTGTGCAAAGTTGAGAGCTCTAGCCATTCAGATGGAAGCTTTGAAGGAAGAAAATGCCAGATTAGATAGGTCACAAATAGCTTCCCCTGTAGAGATTTGAAGGTTCTGATATGGTTGTGTTCCAACATAGGTCAGATATTTACTTCAAGGGGGAGTTGCTTTTATTGGATATTTTTCTTTATTTTTGTGTCTATTGCGTTTGGCATGTTTATGGTCCCAAGGGGAAGATGTTTTGGATTTCTTGGATGACTTTATTGACTCCGTTGGGCTGATGTTCCAACATGCATATTATTCCTGGATGTTAAGGGAGTTCTAGAATTCATGGGCAGACATTATGTTCCAACATCCAGAGTGGTTTATTCTCCGATTTTGGTACTTATGTGTTTATGTTAGTCCTGTGTTCCAACATGGTTTTCTGGATAGCTAAGTAATGATTGTGATGATGTTCCAACATGGATGTTGTAGTCTTAATGTTTTTGGAGCTGTGATATTTTGGGGGAGCTAAAATTTTCTTTTCAGCTCATGTTCCAACATTCATATGTGGTTTGGTTGATTTCTATATTTGCATGGTTATTGCATTGAAAGTCCAAACGATTGAAGGGTCCACAAAATGCCAAAGGGGGGGATTGTAAAGTACATATTTATTAATTGAGTATTTGTGGTAATTATGAAAATATGGTACTATTGATTATCAACATCAAAGAAAGAATTTTAGTGAAATAAGGGAAGGTTGAAGACTCAATTCGAGAAGTGTACATCTCGTCCAAGTTGTATTTGAGCCGGAGAATATATTAGTTCCTATATCTGTGAGATTGGATTAATGTTATGAAATTGGAATATTCAGTTATGGTTAGGATATGGATGAGATATTCTAGTTATTCTAATTCCTACTTAAAGGGATTATATTTGGTAATTCTTATCTCAATGAGATTTGATTGTAATTAGAATATTATGTGGAGAATGAACTACATTTGCACAAGACTTCATGGAAAGCTGGGATTTAGAAGTGCTATCTGCATGAAGAATATTGCATGGATATTTTGGAAGCTTGGAGATTTCGCAACATATGATTGTGTGTGTGATTGAAGCACATTAGGTTTACAGAAAAATCCCTACAAATATGAAATTGAATTTATGAAATATTATGGGATGATTGATATAAGGAAAATTCTTTTATTTATGGGATTTAGATATGCTTCAAAAGTAGATTTTTGAAATGGAATCTTATGAAGACAAATGTGGAGAATTACAATATGCTCATGGTATATATTGATTGACATCACTGTTGTGCACTAATGGATTAATTTAAGAAAAATCTGCATCAAGATTTTCATCTTTCGAGAGGTACTACTGAGTCATTTGTCTGTGTTCCAACATTAACTTAAATTGTTGATCAAGTTCATAATCATGTACATTAATTCCTTGGGAGGAGGAGATCCAACATCGACAAGTTTCGAGGTCAGAGGAAGTTTGATCAAGGCGATCGGTAGTAAGGGGAGCTTGCATGATTTACGTGTTATAATTAGATATGATAAGTATATTGTATGATTTACATTTTACTGTATTTTTCTTATTAGTGGATTTATTCTGAACTGGGCCACGCCTCGCAGATGTAGGTGGATTTCAACGAATTGCGTAACCAAGTCTTGTGTGTTCATTCTTTACTTTACTGCATATTTTGTTAGATAGACCTTATTAGAACATGATTATAATTATTGAATTAATTAGGTAAAATCAAATTGAGTAACCCTTTCGTTGTGTATCCCAGGGAAAATGAATTATTCCTTTTAAGTCCCCTGCTCCTACATTTACGTACAGAGTCAAAGGAAAAAAGAAACATGACTTAAATGAAAGTTGGGCTCTGACCATTCAGATCAAAGCCACACTTAAACTCGTCAAATGGATTGGGTCACATGTTAGATAATCAATATTCATATACTATTTTTACTTATTGAATAAAATTTATTGGATAATGACTTATTGGGTTAATGAAAATAATTGGGTTGTAGTTATTGGGTTTAGTTGTGTTAGATAATGGTTTACCCGTTGGATAATTTTGGGTGGGTTGAGTTGGATTGGGTAATGGGTGACCCATGGATAATTTCATATCACAAGATAACTAAATTTTCACAAGTTTGATTACGAATGATTTAATTTTTCCCTAATATATAATCATTTATTATATTATGTAATATAATATTATAGACATTATATTATATTTAATAAAAATAAAAAATATATAATATGTTGGCTTTGTAAACTCGACGAAATTAACGAACAATATTAGTTGGGATTGAGCTCGAGCTCAAATACTGTACGAGCTCGAATATTGTACGAACTCGAATACTGTACGAGATTGAACTCGAATGCTGTACGAACTCGAATGCTGTACGAGATTGAACTGAATACTGTACTAACTGAAATATTGTACGAGATTGAGCTCGAATATTGTACGAACTCGAATACTGTACGAACTCGAATACTGTACGAACTCGAATACTGTACGAAATTGAGCTTGAATATTGTACGAAACTCGAATACTGTATGAGATTGAACTCGAATATTGTACGAACTCGAATACTGTACGAGATTGAGATCGAATATTGTACGAGATTGAACTCGAATATTGTATGAACTCAAATACTGTACGAGATTGAGTGCGAATTTTGTACGAACTCGAATACTGTACGAGATTGAATTCGAATACTGTACGAGCTCGAGTACTGCACGAACTCAAATATTGTACGAGATTAAACTCGAATAATTTGTGAATTATAATTTGTATAATTTATAATTATAGTGAATATTTATGTTAAATATTACACATGCATTTGATTGGGTAGTTTTGGATATTTATTGTGTATTTGTTAGGTTCCCATTGAGTTAACATAATAGGAGACCCATTGAGATTAAAATTTTCCATTTACATAATTATTCGCATATCAAATCCTAAAAAATAATGAGCATTTAATACATGATCCCATTGGATAATGACAACTTGTAACCCAAATCGATAGAAAATATTTAATGATAACTTATTGGGTTAATTATATAATGACTTATTGGATAATATATTTTAACCCATTAGGTCATATGAATATCTCATGGGTTATCCAATGGGTTATCCATTTAATAACACAACTCATTTATGACCCAACTCATTATGACACAATAAAAAATGAGTTAATTGGATAATAACCCATTGAGTTTAGATAATAGATTTATCCAATTAACCCATTTGACAGGCCACACAGCAGCCAATCTTGTGCAGATGCTCTTAAAGCTTTCCAAATGTTGGTTAGACCAATTTTTGTGTCCACTGAACTAAACTTTCATTCTTTTATGTAATTTGTCATTTTTAATTATAAAATAATAATTTCATTTCAAGATATTGAAAAAAGTTCACTAGCGCTTGATAGGGGAAAATTGGGTGAAGAATCCCATACAATACAGTGTACAGTAGTGCGCTTTGCAAAGCTCGCTAACAAAGTGCACTAGAAAGTTACCCGGTATGATTCAGCTTAGTAATTATTTCTATTCTAGCTGCTTATTCACTGTATGAGTTTCCTGCATGGAAGCTTACATTCTAATTCCTCTTGAACCATTCGAATAACATTTAGCACGTCACCAATCGTGATCCATTTCGCTTGGGGAAGAGAGGCACCAAGTTTGATAGCTTGGTCCAATGCCAATGCTTTGCTATATATCGCATATGTGATTCCATCACAACGCTTGTTATAGAGTAATTGTTCTTACTACGAGGTAAATTTGGCGCAAGGAAATAGAAGTGGAGTAATATTCAAATCATTATAGTTATTAATTGTTGACTGACTTGAAAAATAATTTATATTTTCAAATAGTTATGATTAGCCTTTGACAAATTTTTACTCTGCTCAAATGCTGCTTAATATTATTTTTGAGTTAGTCAACTTATAGAAACTGGTCATGAGTAATTGTAGAATATCATTTTACCATTGTGATAAAAAAAATTTAAAATTTGAAGGCCTCATTATCCATGAGGTGGGGTTGTTTCATTGGATCCCCAAAACCAATTTTAACCGAATAGGAGATTACAAAAGGTAAAAAATATTGAGCACCCTATTTAGTTTTCAAATTAAAAGAACTTGGTCATGGATTTTTAAGAACGGCGTCTCCATTTCCAAATCCTCCACCCCTGTGTGAAATTTGTAATAGCCAGACATCCCTTCATTTATGTACCAATTTTATAATCAGACCCCGTGCTTAAAAAAAAACATTCTTGTTCTCCCTAATCTCTTGTTCCCAGTGATGATCTTTCTGAAATGTGGGAACAAAAGGTCTTTCCTGAGCAAAAGTTCGAACCCTAGTAGGTTTCTGATGTCTTGGAAGCTTGTTGTTACTTTCTTTTTTCTCTCCATTTTTGCTAGATGATCAGCTAGGCCATTGGCCTCTCTGAATATGTGTTCAAATTGGAAATGTCCATATCTTTGCTTCTCCTTTATCTTTCTGAGTATAAGAATCAACTTCTAGGGTGGCTTTGCCTTGGCTCTCATTATGTAGATGGCCATCTTCGAATTGACTCAATAATCACCTTGCCTCCCTGGTCTGGGAGATTCATTCCTGTATGTATAGCCAAAATTTTTGCATGAAGAGGGAGGGAAACTGAAGAATATGCAACATTAGATATGACGTTGACCATTACTCATGCTGATGATCTAACTACATAGCCAATTCCAACCCTATTAGAAATATATGATGCATTACAGTTTATTTTAAGGCCATGTAGAGGTGGTTTCCATCAAACCATGATGATCTTAGACCTAAATCTTTTGATCAGTAGGGATGTAAATACAACAGAGAGGAATATATGACCTTTGGGAGAGAAATCAATAGTGTTATTAATGGAAAATAAAGCTCCGCTCACTTGCAATATACTCATCCATGCTCTCTCTCAATACAGAATGCAATTCCATCATTAATAAAACCATTTCTAGAAGTCCATCGTTCCCATTTAATGATCATTGGTATATTTGCCAATATTGATTGTCCTAGTTTAGAAAGGCATTTAATATTCCAGTAAACTATAATCTGTCCATAATAGTATGGAAAACTAAGCAATTAAGGTTCATGATTTGATCAAATCTTGTCCACGGAGATTCAGCCTTGATACAAGTATTGGAAAAATGGACCGGATGATCTTGATTGTTACAAAAGGGGCACTTCAAAGGCAAATTAAAAACCCATCAGCATTAAGATATTATCAAAATTTAGGGATCTATTCAATAATTTCTACACTAAAATGGATATTTGTTTTTGGAATTATTGAATTGCATATCTTTGATAGCATCTGAATGATTGGTTTTTTAAAATTTCTGAATGATTTGAAAGTTGATTTAACTGTAAAAAGTCCTGAATATTCAGGTTTCCAAATTAAAAAATCTTGGTCCTGTGTGAAATCTATATGAGAGCTAATTTCTTGCAATTGTAGCGCATGTAGGTACTAATCAAATAAATGATAAAGGGTTGGAAGTTGTACCGGTAGATCTCTTACTTCAAAAAATGGTTGTGCTATTTGTACATGTGTCGGCCATTTCTTGATTAATGGTCCGGATCCTAGCTAATTAGCCACCCACATATTGGCTTCTCCATTTCCAATGAGAACCTGTGAATTGTTTTCAGAGAATCTATCTATTTCTAGAGATCTAGTCCATGCCTCTGAGTTTTTATATGTTTGGGGAAGAGACCACATAAACCTGGCCCAAAGGATTTACCTATCTGCATTTCCACCAAAGTTTAGTTGAAAAGGCTTGAACTACAGTGTTGAGGTTTCTAATTCCTAAGCCATTTTCTAGTGTGGGATAACATAATTTGCCAATGCCTATTATATCCTTTGCCCGTCTTGCCCCAAAAGAAATTACTAATGAGGGATTCAATCAGTTGAACGACGTGTGTTGTTGGGGTTGTGACAGACCAAGAGTGTTGTGGGATTGTGGTCAGAACATGCTTAATAAGGACGAGCCTTCCACCTGGTGACTATTTTATCTACTATGTCAGCAGAATGTAAGCTTAACTTCCTCCCTTTGAAAATTTAACATCTAGGTAATTAAATGGTAGAGTCCGTTGACTCATCCTTGTGATCCTATTAATCTCCTATTTTTTGGCTCAACTTAATTTACCAAAATAGTAACAGCTTTTAGAAAAATTTACTTTGTGGCCATTTGGAAGATTTGGAGAAATTTCATTAAGTTTTTTAATGTTTTGGTGGTTCCAAAGAGAAAAATAGTTGTGTTATCAGCAAAAAACAATTGTGTGATTGTATTGGAAGATTCAGGTGTTTTAAAATAATTTAGGTTTCCATTATGTTTTTTTCCCAATTTTAGGGTCAGCATTTTTTTTATTATGTTAAAAAGGAGAAAGGGATGGGGGGTCCCCTTGTTTTAATCCTCTTGATGGTTTAAAAAAACCCTGAGGGTTCCCATTGACTAGAACTGAAAACCACGCTGCATTCAAGTTGTTCATAATGAGTTTAATAAAGTATCCATCAAATCCCATTATGAGCATTAAAGAATTTAAGGCTGCCTATGACACTCTGTCAAAAGCCTTCATCATGTCAAATTTGAGAATTAGATTGAGTGATTCTCTCTTCCTTTTAAGTAATATGACTGCCTCTTTCATCATTAAAATGTTATCAGCAATATCTTTGTCAAATATCAATGTGGATTGCTCCTCACTGATAATATCTTTCATCTGTGATTTGAGCCTGTCCACTAAAACCTTAGCTATTAATTTGTTGGTGAAATTTGATAGACTGATAGATCTATATTCAGTAAAAGAAGCAGGGGATTTATTTTTAGGGATTAGAACAATAAAAGAGCTGTCAATACCTCTAAGTATTAGGACCTCTAACTAATATTCCCTAACTACATTATGCAACTCTTTATCTATAAGGTGCCATGCCTTTTTGAAAAACATACCTATGAACCCATCAGGCCATGGGCTTAAAGTGGGGTTCAAACTGAAAACAACTTCTTTGACTGGTTTACAATCCTTAAGGAGAAACTTACGATTATTACCTGTCCTATCTGTATTCTCATCTGCTATCAAGTTTTTAAAGAAATTTTTGCTTTTTCCCTATATTATCATGTCCATGTATCCATTTATTTTCAAAGTCTTTTATCTTTAAAATTGAGAGTCTCACTCAAAGCCTTATGAAAATATTTAGTGTTACAGTCCCCATCACTTAACCATGTTTCTCTTGTTTTCTATTTCAGGAAGGTATGCTCCTCAAGAATAGACCTAGTTAGGATAGCACTGGCCCTATTAAGCTCAATCATATGCCCAGTTGTGTGGTTTTTATGATATCTTTCTTCCATATGGCTTACTTGAGCTTCAGCCCTTTTAGCGTTGTCTTTTAGATTTCCAAAAATTGATTTATTCCATGTTTTTATGTCTATTTTTAACCCTGTGAAATTTAAGGGCCAGTCCTAGTTGTCCCTACTCTTCCATAGGTATTTTTCTAGCTATCTTCAACAATTTGAAGACAGTCTTCTCTCAGAAACCATATCTCCTGGAACCTAAAAGGTTTAGGATGTGTGGTTCGATCATTTCTTATCTCCACTAATAGGGGGTGAATGATCTGAGGATGTTCTATTTAGAACATGGACTGTGAATTTGTTGAATTTATCTAAAATGGACTGGTTGCCTTAAACCCTATCCAATCTGTTTCACCTAAATTCTAAATGTTTATACCAAGTTGTTTAACAGTTTGGTGTTGAAACACCAAGATCAGTTTGATGTTAAAACGCAAAATGAAATACACAGTGCACACACAACTTGGTTACGCAGTTCGGTGCAAATACACCTACGTCTGCGGGGCCTTGCCCAGATCAGAAACCATCCACTAGAAAGCAGTCTTTAGTACAAGAAGCTTAACTTAAATACTAATCCATTGCTAACCTATTGAGTGGATGTTGTGAGATCCCCTCACTGTCGATCCTACTTCGTTGAACCCCCACGATCAACACGTCTCTCTGGATCTCCTCCTCCCGAGGAATTAAGACTTCCTTGTTTCTGATCTTTACGAACTTGGTCGGTTGATTTGACGAACCTCCAAAAACCAGAGACGAACAGCTCCAACAATGTATCTCACGTAGAGATGAAAACTTGGTTACTTCGTCCACCATTTGCGTTGTATCTCTTCGTTTTTATCACCTACGCACTCCTTCCTTGTGCGTAACTCTTTCCTTGTCTAACTCTACCAAAAATAGACTTCTAGACTAAGGAAAGATCTAACCCTAATCTGGTTTTTAAATGGACAATCCTTTATTAACAGGACTTGTACCATAAATAAACTACTTAATTAATTCCTAACTATTACAAGGAATATTTGTTTACCAGAAATAGGTTGCCACGAAATCACACATTGATCTCCACAATATTCTGTTCTGATCGCATGATTTTCCTCCATAATTTTCTCCAGAAACCGTGGCTAAATACTTGCTGTCCAGAAACCTGAATTTTGATGGTGTTAGAACACCACTTCACTAGTTCACACAATATGCCACAACTAAGTCCAACGCTCCTGGACTTTACAATCTCCCCCTTGGCATATTTGTGAATTCATCAGCACTGGATTTCAACCTACCAACTCCCCCTGAATTCAACACCACTAAAACTACCAAGAATTCAGACATGACAGGTCATACAGGTTTACTAAATGCAATAATAAGATTCAGCAAGCAAACATATAAAATTCAAATAAGTCCATCCAGTTTTCTCCCCCTGGATTCATTAATGTGCCAAAAAAATTGTTGTTTACACCTCAGCAGTTGCATCATCACCATCATCAGCCTCATCATCAGTAACATCAGCATCATCATCAGCATCATTAGTCTCATCATTATCACCATCAGTATCATCCTGAGCTGCTGCAGTCAACAATACTCCACGCTCAGCATCCAAGGCAGCCAACTCCCCCTGAATCTTTTCTACAGCAGCCTGATGTCGTTCAAGCAGTTCCTGGCATACTACAGCTCATGCCTCAATAGCACTCAACCTCGCTGCACCAGCATCCGAGCAACCTTTAGGGTAAGTCCTTGATAATCCGACCACTCAACGTCCTAAGCGTCGGTCTTAAGGCTTGAGTAGAAATCCACTCATCAGTGTCCCTTGTAGCTGCTCCCCCTTTTTGCAGCACCATGGTGATAACACATGGATGTACCAATGCTTCCTTCCTGGTCTTGCGCGCACAGTCCATAATATCATTAAACACCAGTCTACCCATATTGACCCTATGACGTGCTCCCAAACTATATAGGAGTGTAGCCATCTCTTTGGTGACACTCGTGGTATTTACCGAGGGAATCCAATTATGCACGACGACCACATACCAACAGTAATATCTGGACGCGAGGTTAGACGCAGTTATCTGCTGTCGACCAGTCACAGGCCATGAGCTCTCCACTCCACCAGTGAGCTCTACAGCCACCTCATCATAATTCTCTGGCATCTGGTGTTTGAACACCGATTGGTCATTTCTTGACGTGCCACGCTTCAGACATTTGTTCACTGCCTCTGGTGAGAAATCAACAATCTCTCCACGCACATAAACCCTATGAAACTAGGGTGATTCTTCATCTTCTCACTCATCTTTCAGATTCGAATAGAACTCCAGCACAAGTTGCTTGTTATAGTCACAGAAACAGGTAGCCGCCTTAAACACTTTGAGATGGTGCAAATAATCTGTGAATCCACATTTCTTATATTTCACAGCATCAGCTGGCCTTTCTGCCAATATCTTTCTGTCACAGATAAACTCCCACTTTTCTTGACTTGCATCATCAAAGAATTCAGGGCTAATGGCTTCACTCGCTTTAGGTGCAGGTTGTGCACTAGACTCAATTGTCTCAGCTTGCCTTTGCTGTCTGTCAGCACGTAGCCTCTTCAGCTTCTTCCCAATTGGTTCATCGCTGTCCTCTCCTGCTTCCATAGTCTTATCCCTGCATCGCTTAGAGTTTCGCACACCCTTGGAAGAGGAGGCCACATTGCCCCTGGCCTTCTTTGAACTCTGAGTAACAGGAGTTCTCACAGACTCTGGTGGTGTTTCAACACCCACCTTTCTGCACTTTCTCTTTGCCCCACGTGTCTTTCTGGTCTCGAGTGGTATGTCAACACCAACACCAGTACCCTCTAAGATGCCTTCACCACTAGCTATCGCAGTCAACTCTGCCAAGTTTTCAAGGTCATATCCCTCAGGATTTGGTTCCCTATCAGCAAATTCCACATCCTGTGCTTGATTCACAGGTACCTGGTCATTAACATTGGAGGTCACATCTGGTGTTTGAATACCAGAAACAGTCACATCATCACACTCTGGGTTTTCCACAGCTCTATTCTCATCTTCTCCATTTTCAGAAACTGGCTCCATTAACTCTGACACAGTCTCACACATCACAGATGTACTCTCAGGTTCCTTCAACATAGACACTGTTTCAACTTCAACATCTCCCCCTGCATACGCTGTCTCTTTCAAGGTCTTTGTAGCAACCCAAAACCCCACATCTTCTTCCTACTGGGCTCTGACCGATCACGCGCACAGCCAAGCCCATCATCACAAATTTCTGGCCCACGTTCAGCCCTTCTGATCTACTTCCGCATTAAGTCAACTGTCCAGTAACTTTATCCCATAGTGTTTAAACACCATCACTTTCTCCTGTGGTGTTTAAATACTACTTCACCAAAATTTTTGGTATTTTCTGTTTTTCTATTTTTTTCATATTCGACTGTATTTAAAGGAAAACAGTAAATAATAAAACAGAATAGACAGATCTGGGTACCTTACATTCGACACACTCCCAAGTGTTGTCTGAGAGGCCTTCAAAGGTCTCACCATCCAGAGGCTTCGTAAAGATATCATAAAGTTGTTCTGATGTTGGAACATAATGAACTGTAACTTCTCCTTTTTCGACCAAATCCCTAATAAAATGATGTCGGATATCAATGTGCTTTGTCCTAGAGTGTTGCACAGGATTCTTGGAGATATCAATGGCGCTTTTATTATCACATAAGACTGTCAAACTCACATCATTGAATCCATAGTCTCTCATCATCTGCTTCATCCATAGTAACTGTGCACAACAACTCTCTGCAGCTAAATATTCTGCCTCAGCCGTAGACAATGATATAGAGTCCTGCTTTTTACTATACCAGCTGACCAGATTTGAACCAGCAAAAAAACATCCACCAGTGGTACTCTTACGATCATCAGCATTCCCTGCCCAGTCAGAGTCACTGAATCCTACCAACTGTGAATCCTTGTTCCTAGAAAACCATACTCCATACTCCACTGTTCCACTTATATATCGAATAATTCTCTCCACAGCTGACATATGTGATTCCTTTGGATTAGCCTAGTAGCAGGCACAGATCCCAACACTCAAACAGATGTCTGGTCTACTTGCAGTTAAATATAATACGCTGCCAATCATACTCCTGTACAATGTTTAGTCAACACTTTGACCCAGTTCATCTTTTGTGAGCTTATCGGTGGTAGCCATTGGGGTGCGTACTGCCTTTGCACTTGCAAGTCCAAATCTTTTGATCAAATTCTCAGCATATTTCTGTTGGTTGATGAACAGACCATTCTTCTCCTGAGTAACCTGCAACCCCAGAAAATATGATAATTTTCCTACCACACTCATTTCGAACTCTTTAGTCATTAGGTCAACAAACTCCTTCACTAATGGTGAAGAGGTAGATCCAAAGACAATATCATCAAGGTAAATATGTGCGATTAGAATATTTGTCCCCTTATGCAGCACAAACAGTGTACGGTCCACTCCCCCTCGACGATATCCCTTCTAAATCAGAAAGGTTGTCAGTCGCTCATACTATGCACGGGGTGCCTGCTTGAGGCCATACAAAGCTTTATTCAACCGATAGACATGGTCAGGAAAATGTGGGTCTTCAAATCCCTTGGGCTACTCCACGTAAACTTCCTCCTTCACTAGACCATTCAGGAATGCACTCTTGACATCCATTTGATGAAGAGTAAAGTCCAGAATACAGGATACCGCCAACATCAGCCTAATTGACTCCAATCTGGCTACGGGTGCAAAAGTTTCATCAAAATCAACCCCTTCTACTTATGTGTAACCTTGAGCGACAAGTCGAGCTTTATTTCTTGTGACGTTACCATCTGCATCAGATTTGTTCTTAAAGATCCACTTGGTTCCGATCACATTTACATCAGCAGGCCGCGGGGTGAGGTACCAAACATTGTTTCTTTCAAATTGCTGCAACTCTTCTTGCATCGCCGAAATCCAATACTCATCAAGCAAGGCTTCTTTGTAATTCTTGGGCTCAGTAAGAGAGATAAAACATGATAATCCTGCCAATTCTCTGTAATTTACCCGTGGCTGATCCCGTAACTGCATGTGTCTGGCCGAACTTTGTTCAGATTCATGTGCTACTGTTTCCGGAGTTTCAACACCGGTTGACTGTGTTGGTGTTTCAACACCAGTAGGATTTACTGGATCGAGAATATCACTTTCACCCAAAGTTTCTTCTTCCGAATCATCAACAACCACATTAATAGACTCCATGACTTCTCCAGAGCGTTGGTTAAGAACTCAGAAAGCTCGACTAGTAGGGGAATAACCCAAGAATATACCGATATCGCTTCTAGACTCGAATTTAGCTAAGGGCTCTCGGTCCTTCAGAATATAGCACTTACTCCCAAAGATATGAAAATACGACACATCTGGTTTCTTCCCTTTCCAGATCTCATATGGTGTTTTCTCAGTAGACGGACGCAGATATACTCTGTTGATAGTGTAGCATGCTGTGTGTACCGCCTCAGCCCAATATCTAGCATGAATTTTTTTCTCGGCTAACATTGCTCGTGCCATTTCCTGCAGCGTCCGGTTCTTCCTTTCAACTATACCATTTTGTTGAGGAGTTATGGGGGCAGAGAACTCATGGTGTATACCAAGTGTCTCGCAAATGTCATGAAACTTAGAATTTTCTAATTCTTTTCCATGATCACTCCTGATACGTGCAATTCTTACTTGAGCGGTTCCTTTTTCTACATGTAGCCTGTGCGCCAAGTTTTTGAAAACATTAGTAGCCTCTGACTTCTCTTTCAGAAATGATACCTACGTATACCTCGAGAAGTCGTCTACACAGACGAAAATATACTTCTTCCCCGCCACACTAGGGGTGTTGACTGGTCCCATTAAGTCCATATGCAGGAGCTCCAAAAGTCTTGACGTTGAAACATCATGTACAGCGTGGTGTGGTATCCGGATTTGCTTTCCTTCTTTACACGACCCGCAAACAACCTCCTTGTTGTCACTGATTTCAGGAATACCTCTGACTGCATTCAGTCTGGAAATACGTGCTAAGGATTAATAATTTATGTGCCCCAATTTTCTGTGCCACAGAGCACTGACTTCCTTTTTCGAGCTAAAGCAGGTGACATCTTGATCGAGTAAATAACAGTTATCCATTGATCTAGATCCCGTGAATACTCCAGTTCCATGGTTTACTACACATTTCTCCTTGTCGAAAAACACCGTCATTTCATTGTCACATATATGGCTAATGCTTAATAGGTTTGCTTTCAGACCTTCCACCAGTAACACATCTTGGAACACCGGAAGCCCTTTGATGACTAACTCACCCTTGCCGATTATTCTACTGCGTTTCCCATCACCAAATCTAACATATCCACCAAATCCAGGTTTGAACTTTCGCAGAAATTCAGGGACTCCAGTCATATGCCTTGAACAAGCACTATCGAAATACCAGGAATTTCCTGTATGTGCACCAAAACATACGAAACTTGAAAAACAAACATGTTGAGATTTTCGAATCCATACCTTGCTTTGAGGTCGAGTGATGTTATGCGGCCTTGGATTGACACGTGTGTTCAGAATTATGGTTCTGTACCCTCCAGTGTTGAAACAACACCCTGTATCATATCTTGGCACGGTGTTGAAACATTGATCTGCTGAGTTAAAGGACTGTGTCCTAAGCAGCTTATAGCACCTATTTCTCACATGCCCTTGAGCTCCACAGTATCTGCATCGTCTGATCCTTTTGGTGGGGCAATTTCTCTCGATTATTCCTGGAGCTGGTGCACCCTGATCTACCTTGTTGCTCCATGACTTCACCGGTGAAGATTCTTCATAGCCAATTTCGTACTTGGTCGTCTGACCCATTCTTAGACAATCTTCGAGCTTAGCTTTCCCTGTATTGAGACATTTAATAGCTTGTTCTGCTGCCTCTGCTCATTGCACCATTCCAGCAAATTCCTTCTTGATTCTTTCAAGTTCGCTGATTGCCTTTTCTTTTTCATGTTTCGTCATTTTAGCATTTTTACTCAATTTCTTGTTCTTGGACTTGAGCTCTTTGTTTTCATCCGCCACTTTTAACCACATCTTGTACATTTCCATGCTTTCCTTGCGAATGTCATCATCACTAATGCTCCTAGTATCTTTATCTGAGATACCACTCTCATTTTCATTCAGCACAATGACTCCTTCCTCGAAAGATTCTTCTAACTCCACCACTGTCATACCGAAAGCAACATAACTGGTATACTTCTCTCCATCCTTACCATCATCTCCTCCGTCATCATCACTCCAGGTTGCGGTATACAATTTTCCTTGTCTTTTAAGCGTATTGGCACACTCAGCTTGTATGTGCCCGAAACCTTCATATTCTCTACACTGGATTTTCCTGTTCAGGTTTGGATTTGTTGATTTGAACTTTGGTGTTTCAACACCAATTGCTTGGCCAAATCTTGGAGTGGAGTTTGCATTTGGATTCTTGCTTCCACTTGGCTTCTCTTGTGGCTTCCTGCCCATTTTCTTCATAAATCTGGAGAAGTTCCTGGCTATGTTTGCAATTTCATCGGACTCTTCATTATCTGTATGATCTTCTGAATTTCCAGAGGTTATGCTTGAAAAGGCCATCTCTTTCTTACCTGCTTTTGTTTGCAGCATTTCCATCTCATAAGATTCCAGTGATCCCATAAGTTCATCAAGCGTCATTGTCCCTATCATTCCATTTTCATTAATCGCTGTGACCTTCATGTTGAAACGTGGAGGTAGTGCTCTCAAAACCTTTCTTACAAGCTTGTGATGTTTGTACTTTTTGCCAAACTGAAAAGCTTTGTTGGCAATATCTCGGACTCGTCCATTGAACTCAGAAATAGTCTCATCTTCGAGCATCTGTAGATCTTTGAATTTTGACGTGTAATACTGCAACTTTGATTCTCTGACAGAGCTTGTCCCCTCATGATAAGTTTGTAACACATCCCACGCATCTTTAGCAGTCTCACAATTTGAAATCATCTTAAACTGATCTTTATCCACTGCCGTAAAAATGGCATTTAATGCATTTGAGTTGGACACGTGTGCCTTGTGCTCCTCGTTAGAATATTCAGAAAATGGTTTACCCGTCAATGAGCTTGATCCCTCAGATTCGACTACTGTAGGTGGAGTGTACTGATTTATGACATTGTTTCAAGCTTGATCATCTAATGCTCCTATGAACACCTTCATGCGTGCCTTCCAATAGGCATAATTTCCTTGTTCCAACAACGGTGGTCGCGTGACCGAAGCCCCCTCCTTTGGTGCCATGGTGAAACCTGATCTCACTCTCCCTGTTTAGGGGTCAGCAAGTGCCGTGCTCTGATACCAATTGAATTTCTGTTTCACCTAAATACTAAACGTTTATACCAAGTTGTTTAACAGTTTGGTGTTGAAACACCAAGATCAGTTTGGTGTTAAAATGCAAAATGAAATACACAGTGCACACACAACTTGGTTACGCAGTTCGGTGAAAATACACCTACGTCTGTGGGGCCTTGCCCAGATCAGAAACAATCCACTAGAAAGCAGTCTTTAGTACAAGAAGCTTAACTTAAATACCAATCCATTGCTAACCTATTGAGGGGATGTTGTGACATCCCCTCACTGTCGATCCTACGCCATTGAACCCCCACGATCAGCACGTCTCTCTGGATCTCCTCCTCCCGAGGAATTAAGACTTCCTTGTTTCTGATCTTTACGAACTTGGTCGGTTGATTTGACGAACCTCCAAAAACCAGAGACGAACTACTCCAACAACGTATCTCACGTAGAGATGAAAACTTGGTTACTTCGTCCACCGTTTGCGTTGTATCTCTTTGCTTTTATCACCTACGCACTCCTTCCTTGTGCGTAACTCTTTCCTTGTCTAACTCTACCAAGAATAGACTTCTAGACTAAGGAAAGATCTAATCCTAATCTGGTTTTTAAATGGACAATCCTTTATTAACAGGACTTGTACCATAAATAAACTACTTAATTAATTCCTAACTATTACAAGGAATATTTGTTTACCAGAAATAGGTTGCCACGAAATCACACATTGATCTCCATAATATTCTGTTCTGATCGCATGATTTTCCTCCATAATTTTCTCCAGAAACCGTGGCTATTAACTTGCTGTCCAGAAACTTGAATTTTGATGGTGTTAGAACACCACTTCACTAGTTCACACAATATGCCACAGCTAAGTCCAACGCTCCTGGACTTTACACATAGGTATTTTTCCAGCTATCTTCAACAATTTGAAGACAGTCTTCTCTCAGAAACCACATCTCCTGGAGCCTGAAAGGTTTAGGATGTGTGGTTCGATCATTTCTTATCTCCACTAATAGGGGTGAATGATCTGAGGATGTTCTATTTAGAACATGGACTGTGAATTTGTTGAATTTATCTAAAAAGGACTGGTTGCCTTAAACCCTATCCAATCTTTTGGAAGTAGGTTTTATAGCCCTGTGATTACTCTAAGTGAATATGTTTCCAACAGTGTTAAGCTTAGTTAAGTTAAGGTTTATTATTAAGTTATTAAAATCCCTAATTGTGTTCATTTCAGTGTTTGAGCAGCCTGGGTACACATCCAGGTTACTCGTAGCATTAAGTCACCCTTAGAATTGTGTGATCAGCATTAATGACAGAATTTATCTTGTTATACATGATATTTTTGTCCGTATTAGATTGGGGTGAATGAATGGGAAAAACCTTGATGCTAGCTAGACCCTAACTGTTTATCCCCTAGGTTCATTAGAATGAAGTGCTCAGTTTCTAAGACCAAGCTAAAAGTGATTCTGTCTGAGTGGAAAATCCAAATCTTATCATGCATGGTATCCAGGGTGCTTCTAAAACATAATTTCTTTTTTATGAAATGACTCTGCTTTCTATGTTTCCTTTGGATTCTATGACTGCAAGTAGGTCAATTTTTATGTTTGTGAGCTAGTCTCTTAAGTCTTTTTTTTCAGATGTTCCAATACCTCTTAACATTCCAAAACATGATATTACCTAACATAATCAAAATTTCTTCTTAACATTACCAGTTGTGCCTCTTAACATTACCAGTTGTGCTATGAAATCAAGTATTCCTGGTCTGAGCATAATCCTATCTCGGTGTCGTCTCCTAATCCTACAACATCATCCAAATACCTGGTTTCAGTTGGGCTTTCATCTTCCTTACCTGAAATGAAGATGAGATTTTGTTATGAGGTTATTTATTAGGGTTCCATATTAGATGGGAAAGTTCAAGGTTCCGAGAGTTAGATGTCTCTCAGTTTTGTATAGAGAGTGCCATCATTGAATGTTGGTGATAGGAGCTTCCTCTGTGGAGATGAAGGTGTAGTCCTATATCCTTTTGATTCTTCTCTGCAATACAGGGACTGTTTTGAATCCTACTCTTCCTCTTCATTTTCAATCAAATGCTGCCTGAGTTGGTGACTTTGTTGATATGGTTGTTAGTTTTGATGATGATCCTCTTCCTCTTCCTCTTCCTCTTGTCTTTGTTTTTTTTGTCCTCCTCAGTCCCCCTATTGATGTTGGACGATGCTAAACCTGTTGAAAATAGCAGTAGGGGGGAGGGGCTTATGGGACTGTATTTGGAATTTCTTCCAAATTTATCACCTGACTTAGTGAGCTGCCTGTGTTTGGGTTGTAGTTTTGGTTATTTTCATGGGGAGACCAGTTCAGAGGGGAATTATCCACTAGTATAGGTGAAAGGCCAATTTTCTTATTCTCTATTTCCCCCCTAATTTCAGTCTTTTTAATTTCTGATTTGCCTAGCTTACCTGTTGCTTGACTCTATTCTGTGTACTGGTAGGATGTCCACATGATAAATTCATAGAAATGTCACGTGAGGCCATGTTACAGAATGTTATATGACGGGCCGGGCGGTCGTCGCGCCCGCCGTACAAAAGATAATTTATAAGCCCTCAATGCTTACTTTCTACAACTAGGTAGATAGTGGCAAATCGGGGTCGTCCAAAGAGAAGAGGGATCTTCCTAAGCGTCTAAGCACAAAATGGTTGATATTAGGCTAGGAGTAAATATATATACACACACATAAAAGCAATGTAAAGGGGGGGGGGGTTGGTTGGTTGGTTGGTTCCTAAGTTACGAAAGTAAAAAGACGAGATAACTAGCAACGTCAAGTGACTATGCTAATCATCAAAGGAAACTAAAGAAAAGGGGTTTTAAACTACAAAGATAAAATGCCTTGGGGGCAACGGATATCCACTTCCACATCTAATGTAGTTCATCGAATCATTCACACATTCCATCATATAGCATTCATGACCCAACGCTCACACACCTATCTAGCAAGTACCACAACACACACATCACAAGGAGTTCTAAGTTCATGCTCATAGATCTTCATGCAAAGGCGCTACGGAATTCATCACGTTCCTACACCTAAGCAATTCAACCACACAAGCACTACCTATGCTCAAACCACTCATGGCACACATGCAGTGAAACACACCGTCAAGAATACATAAACGCCAAATAACAAATGCTTCAAGAATGAGTTTAAATCATCTATTCAATACTTCAACTACTTGTCGTGGAGACTAAACTCCTGTCCTTCTTAGTTCGTAGTTTGCGAGAGTGAGTTCGACATCTCTCGTCAAACCTCACCAATGACTCCCGAGTCGCGACCACGACTCAAGGTGTCATTGGTGGCATTTAGCACGAAGGACCAACAAGCTTAGCAATGCCTATGACCACTACACCGTGACTAAGCATTAAACCAATTCATGCAATTACACGAGATTGGATGAACGTGCAACGCACATTCATCCACGAGCATATGACTCTCTCGTTTGCTACACAAACGAACATGACGAAGAGTTCGACATCAATCACATTCGTCTAGCACATTGTCAACACACCAACACAATCAAAAGCTCTAATTCACACTCATACATTCCTAACAAGAACAGGGGGGAAATTAACCCAAATCCCCCAAACCCTAGCTAGCAATTCATACAAGCATTCATATCACCAAGCTCTCAACAACATCAATGCAATCAACAATTAACATTCAAAGCACAATAAATGCACAATAGCAAAAACATCAAATAGATAGATATAAATGAATTCTTGCTACATAGATAATGGAAGCTTCAATCCTTTGCTCCCAAGAACAAGAACTACTCTAGAACAACAACAAAAGACATAATCAAACTAAGAGAAAGCTAAGAAAAGAAAGAAGAAGAAAAACCTACGGTTTGTGCCCAAAAACCAGAGAAAACGCGGGCTGAGCAAAACTGGAGAAGAAGAAGAAAGAGAGTAGTATTTATAGTCGGAAGAAGATAAAGTTGATTTCTGGCCGCCCGTTCGTCGCGACTCGTGACGGTGTTCGTCGCGACTCGCGACGATGTCCCGACTCGCGATGGTGTCGCGACGGTGTCGCGACGGGAGCCAGAGTTCTGCATTGTTTCTTTGTCTTCTTCATAGCCATCCCTCTCGATCTTCAAGTCTTCAACGGCTCCAAAAATGGTCTTCAACGGCCTCCGGTCTTCATGTCTTCGAAGTGAGTATCCAAAAGTCTTCGAAAGTATAGTCTTCAATGTCTTCCGGTCTCCGTTGCTTCCGTGTTCTTCCCTTGTCACACAAAATCCACTTAAAAGAGGTAAAAGAGTGCAAAGTTGCTTTTGCCTCTCCTAAGTGAATTTCAAGGTAAAACACAAGCTCTCGATAATAAAAGAGCACAAAAGTGATCCTAAATACTACTAAATAATGCGCCTAAAATGGACACGTCAAACCTCCCCACACTTAAACCTTACTCGCCCTCGAGTAAGAAAAGATTTAAGCATACGGAGGAAATGGCATATCCACATCCTAAAACCCCCAAAATAACCACACAAAATGGACATATCAAACCTCTCCACACTTAAACCTTACTCGCCCTCGAGTAAGAAAAGATCTAAGCACACAGAGTAAATGATATATCCCAAAACCTAAACTAATCCCCCAATCAAAGCCTCACAAAAACTCTCAATATCAAAAATCCCAAAATAAAAGCTCACATGAGAATTTTTTCACACACACATCCCCAATCCTAAATCTAACCAAACCTACCACTTATCAATTCACTACCCGTAAAAATATTTCACAGCCCAGAATTGATATTCCCAGAATCCAATGACACAAAATGAAGCTAAAACCATAGAGGAAGTTTTAAACACATGCTTCACCTAATGCCAATATATCAACCAAAAACGAAGTAGAAAGAGATAAGGAATTTCATAACCACACTTCGTTTCCCAACCCACTAAGCTACCCAATCCCAAGAGGTCTAAAGATATTGAGCTACCCGATCCATCCATGTGACAACCGCAACCTTATGACTCCAACGTCGGCAAGTGAGTGAAATCATAGCATTTTTCAATTTCTCTCAATTTCTCTCATTTTGCCTAGGAGCTCTTTCGAGTTTTCATCCTAGCCACACATCATGTTTCTTTAGCTCACATCTCACCTTTTTCCGCACATTTTAGCCTCTCATTTTTGCCTAGGCCGCCCTTTAAGGGTTTTCGACCTATCCGGGCCCCCAATGTTGCCTAAGTTGCCCTCTCGAGTTTTCAACTTAGCGGGTTTTCTTTTTCTTCTTTTTTTTTGTTTTTTTGTTTTTCTATTTTTTTTTTATGTTTTTCCAATGAAAAGTAGCAAAAAGCATTCCAAAACAATCTAGCATGCATATGAGTCCTCTAACCCCTCCCCACACTTAAAACATGACATTGCCCTCAATGTAAACACGTAAGGCAAGAACAATAAAAATCAAGGTAAGGGAGTTAGATTGACACCCATTTCTCCGCAATTTCGCCGGTGATATGGCGATATCCAAATACTTGGATGGTCCCGAGATAGGTTTCAGAACCGGAAGGGTGAGCAAAAATGCCGTAGAAGAACTCACCCCTCGAGAAAAGCATTGTCTCCATGGCACCGTTTGATCAAGACTACACCACGAAGAACACATTAAACTCACAAGTACATAAGGATATGTAATACTAGGTTTAGCATCAAGAGTTAATAACCATAGTATTGTCAAAGAACAACCAATCAACCCTCAATCACCACTATAAGATTATGCATGAAAAATATCCAACATATATTGACATGTATACAAGCATCATTATAGGATAAGGACTTACGGTCACAATGACGTAGTCAGCATACTACAATCAACAAATGTACTATAAAGATGCAAGAATGTTCAAATGCCAATATATGTAGGATGGTGGAAGAAATGAGAGGTATGTGATGTTCTTGGGAGTGTTGGGTGGAGAAGAAGGAAGGATCATGCAATGTTTAAAATCATTTGGAAACTTGGAAGCTTGGAAACTTGAAATCCGGGCTCAAAAAATTTTCAAAAGTTACTGAGCACGTCGCGACTCGCGACGAGGTTCGTCGCGACTCGCGACGAGCCTCGCAACGTCATCGCGACTCGCGGAAAGTAGAGTCCGGGAGCTCAAAATGTTCTGAGCTCGTCGCGACTCGCGACGAAGGGTGTCGCGACTCGCGACGAGCCTCGCGAAGTCATCGCGACTCGCGGAAAGTGGAGTCCGGAAGCTCAAATTTTTCTGAGCTCGTCGCGACTCGCGATGAAGTGTGTCGCGACTCGCGACGAGCCTCGCGAAGTCATCGCGACTCGCGGAAAGTGGAGTCCGGAAGCTCAAAATTTTCTGAGCTCGTCGCGACTCGCGACGAAGTAGGTCGCGACTCGCGACGAGCCTCGCGAAGTCATCGCGACTCGCGGAAAGTTTGTGCTGGGAGTGATCTTTGCTCCCCTGTTCGTCGCGACTCGCGACGAAGCCCATCGCGACTCGCGACGGTAGGGTATCCCAGTCTTAAAATTTTTTTGTTTTCTTACCAACTGTCCAAGCTTGCTTCCCTCGTTCATTGATCTCGTTCCTTCATCTCCTTCATTGCAATGCACTTCACTTTGCTACAAAATCACAGAAAAACAAACCATAAAAAGAACAAAACAAAACAACAACAAAAACAAACTAAGAAACACAAACAAAGAAACAAAAACTAAAAGAAATGCCGAATTTATTTAACGCCGTCGGCACGACGAAGCTCCGTATTTTTAAGGTCGTCGGCACGACCCTAATGTTATCCGTATGGTGAAGGCTTGAAGCTCTTCACCATGAGCATCCAAAATAAGAGAGGTGGGGGCACAAAACTTCCAAGAGGAAAGTCTTGTGGAGGTGGAGATGGTTCAAAGGGAATTAAGTGGTTAGGGAGCTTGGGATAGTCTTTTGGCTCCTCTCTCGTTTCCCTCAAAACTTCCGAAAATATTAGAGTTGGTTCACTAGGTGGAAGAAGGGGTGACAATGCTAATGGATGACGTAGCACTATCACCTCTTCCTCCATTTTTCTATCCTCTACCACCAACTCCTCATCCCTTTCAAACTCAAAATCATTTTTATTGGTGACTTCACTCACCGAATCATCGAGTTCAAGTTGGGATGGTGTGTTTTCGGAATCACGAGCTTCCATTCGGGCCAATACCTCTAATATGTTCCTCACATGCCCCTCAATGGCCTCAACACTAGAGGAGAGCTGGGTATCCAGCTCTTCACTAGTAAAGGAGTTCAAGTTTGCTATGGTATATAAGACATCCTCACGTGTCAAACTTGAACTTCCTTGTTGGGCTTGGTTTTGGGGTATGGTATAGGGTGGTGATGGCCAACTAGGTTGCTCGTAATATTGGTTTTCCGGCTCATTCTCATACCACAAATCCGGACTACCACTCCATTCCGGATTGTAAGAGTTGTGGTATGGATAGCATTCATGAGCTTCTTGCCCTTGAAAACCAATATCTCCTACCTCTTGATAGCACTCTTCATAGTACCCATGGTTTTGGAAACCAAGGGTTCTTTCTCGGTCATAGTGCTCTTCCCACAACAAAGGGCAAGATTCGGTAGGATGATCTGAACGACACATCCTACAAAACCTTGCTTGTTGAGCCTCTCTTCTCATCATGAGTTCCCTCAAGGTGAGACGCTCCATTAAGAAAAAAAAATTTTATTTTTTTATTTTTCAAAAGTTCGGAATCATAGTGCAAGGATTCTCGATAAAATAAATCACCAAGAATTCAAGCAATACCTACTCCGAACAAAAACAACCACCAAGTAGTGGAAAATAAAAACAACTAGCTAATACGCAACCAAATACACCTAAATACTTAAGAATAAACGCCTCGTCCCCGGCAACGGCGCCATTTTGACGGGCCGGGCGGTCGTCGCGCCCTCCGTACAAAAGATAATTTATAAGCCCTCAATGCTTACTTTCTACAACTAGGTAGATAGTGGCAAATCGGGGTCGTCCAAAGAGAAGAGGGATCTTCCTAAGCGTCTAAGCACGAAATGGTTGATATTAGGCTAGGAGTAAATATATATACACACACATAAAAGCAATGTAAAGGGGGGGGGGTTGGTTGGTTGGTTGGTTCCTAAGTTACGAAAGTAAAAAGACGAGATAACTAGCAACGTCAAGTGACTATGCTAATCATCAAACGAAACTAAAGAAAAGGGGTTTTAAACTACAAAGATAAAATGCCTTGGGGGCAACGGATATCCACTTCCACATCTAATGTAGTTCATCGAATCATTCACACATTCCATCATATAGCATTCATGACCCAACGCTCACACACCTATCTAGCAAGTACCACAACACACACATCACAAGGAGTTCTAAGTTCATGCTCATAGATCTTCATGCAAAGGCGCTACGGAATTCGTCACGTTCCTACACCTAAGCAATTCAACCACACAAGCACTACCTATGCTCAAACCACTCATGGCACACATGCAGTGAAACACACCGTCAAGAATACATAAACGCCAAATAACAAATGCTTCAAGAATGAGTTTAAATCATCTATTCAATACTTCAACTACTTGTCGTGGAGACTAAACTCCTGTCCTTCTTAGTTCGTAGTTTGCGAGAGTGAGTTCGACATCTCTCGTCAAACCTCACCAATGACTCCCGAGTCGCGACCACGACTCAAGGTGTCATTGGTGGCATTTAGCACGAAGGACCAACAAGCTTAGCAATGCCTATGGCCATTACACCGTGACTAAGCATTAAACCAATTCATGCAATTACACGAGATTGGATGAACGTGCAACGCACATTCATCCACGAGCATATGACTCTCTCGTTTGCTACACAAACGAACATGACGAAGAGTTCGACATCAATCACATTCGTCTAGCATATTGTCAACACACCAACACAATCAAAAGCTCTAATTCACACTCATACATTCCTAACAAGAACAGGGGGGAAATTAACCCAAATCCCCCAAACCCTAGCTAGCAATTCATACAAGCATTCATATCATCAAGCTCTCAACAACATCAATGCAATCAACAATTAACATTCAAAGCACAATAAATGCACAATAGCAAAAACATCAAATAGATAGATATAAATGAATTCTTGCTACATAGATAATGGAAGCTTCAATCCTTTGCTCCCAAGAACAAGAACTACTCTAGAACAACAACAAAAGACATAATCAAACTAAGAGAAAGCTAAGAAAAGAAAGAAGAAGAAAAACCTACGGTTTGCGCCCAAAAACCAGAGAAAACGCGGGCTGAGCAAAACTGGAGAAGAAGAAGAAAGAGAGTAGTATTTATAGTCGGAAGAAGATAAAGTTAATTTCTGGCCGCCCGTTCGTCGCGAGTCGCGACGGTGTTCGTCGCGAGTCGCGACGGTGTTCGTCGCGAGTCGCGACGGTGTTCGTCGCGAGTCGCGACGGTGTCCCGACTCGCGATGGTGTCGCGACGGTGTCGCGACGGGAGCCAGGGTTCTGCATTGTTTCTTTGTCTTCTTCATAGCCATCCCTCTCGATCTTCAAGTCTTCAACGGCTCCAAAAATGGTCTTCAATGGCCTCCGGTCTTCATGTCTTCGAAGTGAGTATCCAAAAGTCTTCGAAAGTATAGTCTTCAATGTCTTCCGGTCTCAGTTGCTTCCGTGTTCTTCCCTTGTCACACAAAATCCACTTAAAAGAGGTAAAAGAGTGCAAAGTTGCTTTTGCCTCTCCTAAGTGAATTTCAAGGTAAAACACAAGCTCTCGATAATAAAAGAGCACAAAAGTGATCCTAAATACTACTAAATAATGCGCCTAAAATGGACACATCATTATACTACCTCCGTCCCAGCCATCTTAAGCCTTTTCAGTTTATTTATTAACCTATACATCCCTCTGAAGGGAGTGTCCAGATTCCAGTTAGATGCCACTAAATTAAGAAAATCCTGTCTACCAGTCAACATCTCTTGAAATCTAAAAGGTCTAGGGGCTTGTTCCTCTGATGATTGTACTGATAAGAGGAGAGGAGCATGATCCGAAGACAGTCTATTAAGAACATGGATTGAGCAGTTAGGAAATTTATCAAACCAATCTAATGAGCAAATTCCCCGGTATAACCTTTGGAATATTAACTCTTTGCACCTTTCCTTATATCTATTATTGGTCCATGTAAAAGAATTACCTACCGTAGGTATATCATGCAAATCCAAGTCACTTAAAAGTTTATTAAATTGCATCATACTCTTTTTTGGGGTTGACTTTCTCCCTTTATACTCTGATACAGAAGCTACAGTGTTGAAATCTCCAATATATATGGAAGGGGGAAGATTAGCTACCATTAAATCACTCCACAATGACTCTCTTATTTGTCTATGTACACTTGCATAGATAAAAACACAGTTCCAGCTCAGAGAAGATAAGGAATCAATTATATTAGCTTGTACATACTGATCAGTCTCACTTAGAACAGAGATGCTAAAAGACTGGTTCCAAAATAACCAGATTTTAGCACTGTGAGCACAGTAGGCATTGTGAAATCCCAATTCGTTTTTAAATTTTATGATCCTCTGATTTTCTTGCCATGGTTCTATTAAACAAATTATGTCTAACTTGTGTTTAAGTTTCAAATTTTTAAGTCTGTCAATTGAAGTGCCAACTCCCCTAACATTCCAAACCAGTACATTCCCTATTATGGTGTGTTTTATCATTTAAAAATTTTGGGATTGGCTTTTTGTGATGATCTAAGATTTCTACTAGTCTTTGCTGAGTTTTTGCCTTTTTCTCCTGATTTTCCATTGCTATGACCAATAATCCCAGATAACAAATGATCTGAAGGACTTACCTTTGCCTGCTCACCTTCTTTTTCCATAATGCTCGGATCAGGAGTTGTTGTAGTTGTTTCTTTCAATCCTTCCTTGTTGCTGGTACTATGCTCTGCAGAACCTGTTTGTGCTTGCTCTATAATCTCCAATTGTGCTATGTCTTTTTGTGCCACGGGGGAAATAATGTTATTAGCAGAAACATCAGAGATAATGGCAAGAGGTGCTTCCTGTGATTCGACTGTTTCATGAAAAATCTCTGCAATCTCCCCTTCCTGCTCTTCCTCACTATCTTCTAAGGATTGAAAGGCATTAGAAATTGTTACAGTGTTTATGTTTGTTTCCTTTTCAGGTATGGATGTTTGATCAAGTTGGTGGTTCTTTTTTCTCCATATGGATGTGGTTATTGGCTTAGATATATCATCTAATGAGTAAAATGGGCCATTACATTTTTTATGACTTACCTTATAGAAGTTAATGTTACTGTCATTTTGGAATCCAGTGATTATTTTTTGATTCTGTACATCATTTTCCTTTTGTGAAATTGTAAGAGCAGATGTACCTTCAATGTTTATTTCCTCTGTTGGGTGGGAATCTGATCTCAGATTGTTCTTATTTGCAATATTCTCTATCTTCTTACTAGTTATTTTCCTCAGGTTGGGGTGCAGAAAATTGCAGTTTGTGTTGCTATGCCCAATTATTTTACAATGAGTACAATATGTAGGCAGGTCCTCATACTCTATTGGGTATTCAGCAACCTTGTTTCCTATGCCTACCATAATTGATTTAGGAAGCTGGGCTAACAGGTCAATTTCTAGGCAAACTTTAATAGCTGAAGGTCTGGATAATGCCATAGTTGCAGCATCCATCTTAAGAAACCTTCCTACCTGACTACTTATACCCATGATAGCAGAGTTGTTATAGAAATGGATTGGTAGTTTATGAAAAGTTACCCAAACCGGTACTATGGAGGATTCCACAGACGGAGAGAAATCTGATGTCCATTTCTGCACTTTCATTGTGTAGCCTTGAATTGACCACTGGCCCTTCATCCAGCACCTTTGGTAGTCTTCATTATCCTGAAATCGAATCAAAACATGTCGATAATCAATGGAGCCTAATTGAAATCTCGATTTAAAGCCTATTGATTTGAATGACTGTTGAAGTGAATCCATATGTGGTTTCCCTCGGATGAACTTTCCGACGAGGGCATTCTGGTAGTGCGAAGCTAGGATTTCTCCTTCTTCAGGGGGGAGTATGTATGCAATCTTGCCCTTGAATTCTGTTATCGGGTGAAGGTTTGGAGTATCTGGGAGGGACGCTAGGAGAGGGGATTGTTTTGTATTGAGAGCTTGGACGAAGCTTCGAATAACCGGGGGCTTCGAGAGAGTAGGGTCCGGGGGTGGAGGAGGCGTCGGCGACGCCATGATCAACAGCCAAAGTAGTTGCTGAGAAACAGTAATATGACCGTTGCAGACAGAAATGGAGGTGACGAACTTGAGGAAAGGAATAGTAGTGTGATGTGTGTTAATCGCACCGTAAATCGCACATAGGAATAGTACACTCCGAGAGAAAAATCAGAATACAACTCACTTTGGCAATGTTGACCAGAATCTGTCACTATATGAGAATAAGGTTAATGATCTAGAAATCTCATTTCAACAAACTCCTACTGAATCAACCCTGACAGATTTGAATAAATCTAAACAACTTTTAATGAGGGCTCAAAAAGAGAAAATAATCTTTCTTAGGAAAAAAGCAAGGTTGAATTGGTTTAAATATGGTGATGCAAATACGAGTTATTTTCACCATTCAATAAGGGAAAGGAGGACTAAAACTAGAATTAGTAAGATTAGAGATGAGCAAGGAAATTAGACCTCTGATCCTACACAGATTAAAGAGGAGGCAGTGGGATATTATAAAGCTTTATTCAATGTGGAAGAACCTCAGAAACAGGGAACTTATATGAGTCATTTTCTAGCTGAAATACCAAGAGTAATAACTGAACAAGAGAATAATTTACTGCTGGCTCCTTTCCTGATTCATGAGCTCAAGTTTACAGTTTTTGACCTAAACAAACATAGCTCCCCTGGACCTGATGGATACACTGGTTTTTTTATACCACCTTCTGGGAAATTGTTAAATCTGATTTACTTGAAGCTGCAAATGACTTTCTAATAAGTGGAAACATCCCAAAGGCAATTTCCAGCACTTGGCTAGCTCTAATTCCAAAAAAACCAATACCTGTCACTTTTTCTGACTTCAGACCAATAAGCCTTTCTAATTTTGTTAACAAGGTTTTCTCTAAGATTATGATGGAAAGGATTAAGCCGTTTATGTCTCAACTTATATCCCCTGAACAAAGTGCTTTCACGAAAGGGAGGGATATTTCTGACAACATAATTTTGATGCAAGAAATGACCAGAATGTTAACAAGGAAATCACAGAAGCAGAACTTAATCATTAAATTAGATATGCAGAAGGCTTTTGATAGAGTCTCATGGTCTTTTCTTAACTCAATTCTCCTTAAATTTGGTTTCCACGGTATATTTGTTAACCGAATTATGCAGAACATAGCTTCAGCCCATTTCTCAGTGCTAATTAATGGAGTAGCATCAGGTTTCTTTGCATCAAATAGAGGAATAAAACAGGGAGATCCCCTTTCTCCATTACTGTTCAATATCTTATCTGAGGCATTCTCCCGAGGACTTAAAAAACTGTTTAATTTGGGTTATTTGCAATTTTTCAGTTTACCTAAAACATGTCCACAGATTACTCATTTAATGTACGCTGATGATACTGCTGTTTTCCTTAGTGGAAATAAGAAATACCTGAAAAGATTTAAAAAATTTCTCTGTGCATATGAGCAAACATCAGGACAAAAAGTAAAGTTTTCTAAATCTAACTTCTATGTTGCTCCTAACACCTCAGTAGAAAGATCTCAGATTCTGAGTAGGAATTTAGGGATGGCTAGAGGAGTGTTTCCTTTTCAATATCTAGGGATCCCAATATTTACAGGAAGGAACACTCAGAGATACTACTACCCCATATTGGAGAGAATGGAAAAAAGCATTAATAACTGGAAAAACAGGTGGTTGAGTACTGGTGGTAAAATAATTCTAATAAACCATTGTTTTCTTTCTATCCCAACTCACTTGTTTGCTGTACTAAGGCCTCCAAAGTTAGTATTGAGGAAAATGGAAAGGATGGCTTCTGGATTGTTTTGGGGAGCTACTGATAGTACAGAGACCAGGAAAAAATGGAGAGCATGGAGAAAAATGAGTATTCCAGTACAAGAGAATGGGATAGGGTTTAGAGACATTCAAGCTATAGTTGATTCATTCTCCTGTAAGCTATGGTGGAAGCTTCAAATGAACACTACTCAATGGGCTCAGCATCTTTGGACACTACCTGATTCTTACAAGAACTCTCAGGTATGGAAGAGAATATGTAACATAACTGAAAGAACTAATAGTTTGACTAGAGTTATTCATGGAAAAGGAAAATGCTCCTTCTGGAACTCAAACTGGTCAGGGGAAGGAGCTTTATACTATAAATGGCCTGATGATGTGGAAATTCCTTTCCCTGAAATCACACTAAGCTCTTTCGTCCTGAACAAAGACTCTAATCTTCCTACTCTGGAGCCACATTTGGCTACCAATATAGTTTCAATTTTGCAGGAAGTATCCATCAGGAACTCACATGAGGACAGACTGATATGGACATCTTCGGTGGATGGAAACTTTTCAGTCAGCTCGGCCTATAAGATCCTGAGGCTGAGGGGAACAAGCATCAGACATCTTCATAAGGTATGGGCAAATTTCATACTTGTCAAAATGTCAGTACTAACTTGGAGAGCTTTGAATGGAATTCTGCCCTTTGAAAATGTTTTGTGTAAGTTAGGTTTTTCACTAGCCTCTAAATGCCCTATATGCTCTAATCACTCAGACTCTATCAACCATTTCTTTAATTCCTGTTGTAAGGCTTCTGCAGTATGGAATAAAGTTAACTGCATGCTGAATCTGCATACACCTGAATTCAGGAGTTTTAGTCATTTAGTTGAATACTATCTCACCATTAGGGCAGGCTCTGTGATTCTGCATCATGTGTACACTGCTGCACTCATTGCCACAATTTGGTCTCTTTGGATTTATAAGAACAAAATACTCTATGATAATCATTCATTTTCTGTAGATGTATGCTTTCAGAATATAAAGGAACTGATTCTCATAATTTTTACTGCAAACCCATTGAAAGGCAATTTGGACAAGCATAAGAAATTAATACAGGCTGGAATCATCCCTCATATAACTCAAAAAAATAAAAAGAAGGAAACCACAGTTACTGCAGTTAGATGGGAAAAACTAACAAATGCTTATAAGATTAACACAGATGCATCATGGGTAAATGGAGGAGACTCTTCTTGTGCAGTAATAGTTAGAGATTGGAGGGGAGATGTGAAACATATGAGAGTCAAAACTTTTAAATCAGATTCTCCTCTACATGCAGAGATGGAAGGCATTCTATTTGCATATCAGACATGTTTAGAACTTGATATTAAGGGTAGTATTATTGAGACAGATTGCAAACCTGCAGTTAAAGCAATCCATGATCCTTATTCTGGCTCATGGAGACTTTTTTCTCTTAACTGTCAACTAAATTTGCTGCATAGAGACAACCCAATCAAATATGCTCCAAGGGAAGCTAATACTGTTGCTGACTTTTTGGCAAAATTTGCAAGGGAGGAATCCCTAAATGGAGATTTTAAAATTAGCAATGCCCCTTCTTTCCTTAAAGGTTTGATTATGCTAGATAAAAATGGAGTTCAAGGGGTAAGAATAAGAACAGCAAATGGTAACTCAGATCACACATAGGATGGTTTTTGTTTATGGCTATAATTCAAGGCACGTTATAATTGTTGTGGAACAGAGACTGCTGTTTTTTTCTTTTCTTTCCGTTTTGCAGATTTCTTGCTCAGGAGAGAGGTCTGGGCACATCAGAGCATGAGGCTACATAGTCTATCTTTTCAGCAAAGAAATATAGGGGTGCAATGCACGGCTAAGGGAGATTGACTGATAAGGGTTTTGAATTTCATCTCCCTGACTATGTTCGTGTCCCTTAGTCTGAATGATCCCTCTTTACACTCTATTTAGCGTAGTACATGTATACAAGCCGAATTGGTAGTATTCATATCTTGCTTCCCATTTTGGATCATCACAGGCATGATCTTGTACAGATGTAACTCTTTTGCTATCCCATGGGTAACTATATGGTTTGGGGAGCCAAATATATTCCCCCCATCTATTTGGATGGTTTAACTCAAAAAAAAAAAACCTCCGTCCCAGCCGAATCTGCACACTTTTTGGTCAACTTTCTCAAGACATGTTTGACCATAATTTTCAACTAGTATATAGACACCAATATCATCATGTGAGATATTGCTAGATTCCCTGCATGATATATTTTCTAAATATCAAATTTTAACATACCGTTAATATACGTAACTAAAGTTATCGTTGGTCAAACATGACCTGACAAACTTGACCAAAAAATGTGCACATTCGGCTGGGACAGAGTAATAGAATTTTTCACAGGCATAATAGCATTGGATTTTTAAATTATCAGTAGAAGGTCTTTCAAGAGAAGTAAAATGTATAGCGAGCTTAATAAGAGTGTCATTATCCTTGTGTGTAGCAGTCATTATCCTTGGGTGTGAGACCTTTTCATTCAGACCTTTTTGACCAATAGCTTCAATATCCTAAGCTAACTTGGTTGGTTTGTTTCTCAGTCCTTTTATCTATGTTAGCAGCAGGAACTTTCAGATAATGAATCCTCCTATCATTGACCATTTTAAGACCACAGTTCATTGAATCTTCCTGTCTGCATCTGTCTACACCATGTCTTAATTTATGACACTTAGTGCAGTAAGAAGGAAAGTCCTCCTATTCTATCCCATAATCCATGTTATTGCTTATTGATCATAATCTTATCTTTTTGATGGTTTTGGCTTACATACATTTATTTCCATACATAACCTAAGTGTAGAGAGGTCTAGTGGGGTTCTTTGTGGGAGTGTTAATACATAATAATTCACCTAAAGCTTTACAAATATGGGTAATAACCATAGGGTGAAAGAAATGTACCAGAGGGAATTGAACCGTTAGCCACACTGGAGCAAGAGATGATTCTTCATCGTGGTAAAAAATTTTAGCCCACTTCAAGACTCTCATAATGTTTCAGCGCAGCGACCATGTTCATTTGAGCCACCATCGGTGGTAGTCCTCTTCTAGGTCGAATGTGATTCTGACATGTCTACCATCCATTTCTGCGATCTGTTCTTCACTTTTGAATCTGATTGTTTGAAACTGCTTTCTGATGAAGTTCATGGTTAGCCTTCCTCTGCTGAATTTTCCTATTAGGTCTTTAGCATATGGGATGGAAAGTTGGTCAATTTAGCCTCTGGATAAATAACAACCACCTCCCCTTTGTAGTTGAGTATGGAAGTAGTAGGTTCAAAGTATCAGTGAAGCAGAGATTGGGAGCTGAGGGGATTGCCCATGGCGGAGCCTCCATGGCCAGAGTGATTCCATTTGAAATGTCTGTTATGCAGTAGAAGGATAGGTGAGAGAGAAAGTTATAGAGATAGAGAGAAAAATTGC
The DNA here is from genome assembly GCA_037428765.1 of Rubia yunnanensis. Taxonomy (NCBI): domain Eukaryota; kingdom Viridiplantae; phylum Streptophyta; class Magnoliopsida; order Gentianales; family Rubiaceae; genus Rubia; species Rubia yunnanensis. The sequence continues at coordinate 16,893,097 of CM075070.1, forward strand.
AGTACTCCTTCCATCCCTGAATAAACTGCACACTTTCTATTTTGGTCTGTCCCAGATTAAATTGCAAACAATCAGAAATTTTCCTTTTTGACCAGAAGTTAAATGACTGAAATGCCCCTGGAATGTGCAAAAATTACAGCCATTAAAGATGATTAATTTGGGAGTAGGAATGGTCCCTGGACACATGTCCACTGCATGGTGATTGGCTTGAGATTAATTTGATTTAATCTCCCAACCACCTGCGCATGTCACATGCGTTTAGTACTGCTCCCAATGCTCCATTATTTCTCTTCCTATGCTCCTTTTACGCTCCCAACGCTCTCAACAAATGCTCCATTATCTTCCTCTTTTCTCTCATCTCTCACACAACTTTCAGAACTCTTTCTCTCCTCTGCCTGAGATCTGAAAACCCTAGCAGCTCAACCTCTTTTCTGCCATCGTTCTTTGTTTGAAAATTGTGTTTTTTGTGTGGGTTTACTTGGCTAAACGATCTTTTATCACAGCTTGTTGTTTCAGATCTAGGGTTTTCTTGATTTGGTTCAGGGTTTTGAAGATAACTTCGATTTCATCGGTTTTTTGAACTAAAATCATAGCATTTTAAGGGTTGGTTTATGTTTGGCTGTTTGAATTGTGTTTTTTGTGTGGGTTTACTTGGCTAAAAGATCCTTTATCACAGATTGTTGTTACAGATCTATGGTTTTCCTGATTTGGTTTGCAGTTTTGCAGACGAAATCGATTTCATCCCTTTTTTGAACTGAAATCACAGCGTTTACAAGGTCGGTTTATGTTTGACTGGTTGATTTAGGGTTTCTTGAACATAAACATCTCTTGTTTATGTACTGTATTCAGATCTAAGGTATTTCTCGTGTTGGATCTGTGGTATTTCCCATTGTTCTTGGGTTTTCCATATTGAAAACTGAATGATTGTGTCTGATTCTTGGCTTTCATGTTATTTTTCGAGTTAAATTAACATGGGTTCACAATTTTTTAACTGAAATACATGGTCTTTGTGGTCTGGGTGCCGATCTAAGTTATATCTAGTGTTTTAACTGTGATATTTTCCATTGCTCTTCGGTTTGTGTTGAAAATCGACTGCATGTTTCTGATTATGATTTTTATAGCCTGTTTCCGAGGTCTATAATTTTTCTTTTTAGAACAAAAATTCATGCTGTTTTTGGTCTGGGGTTTGATATGAGTTTCTCGTTAGGTTGGAAATGTGCTAGTATTCAATGATTTACGTTGTGGTTATTTTCAACTGAATGCATGCGTATGTCAAAAAAATGAAAATGATGTTCTTTTTTTTCTTGGTTCAGATCTAGAGTTTTCCCTTGTGTTGGATAATGCCATATTAGCCACTGTTTGTTAACATTCTGGTGACAAATTCTTTTTGAACTGCATCTGATGGATCATGGCGATAGGGTTGTGGATGGTAAGGGTAAGTCTATCCCTTGTCAACCCTTGAGTGAATCTGAGTTTGACACTCAGTTTCAGTCTAGTTTTGATCCCACATTATTTACTGGTCTTGATGATATTGAGTCATAACTAAAGACCAGTACTATTTTCCCACCCCAGTACCATGTCCTCGATACTGATTCATATGACCCTGGGGATACCCCTGTGGCCACACATTTTAGCCATGTACTTGAATTTGTCCTATACCACTCAGAATCAGATGAGGATTCAGATGAAACACAGCCCCCTGATAATGATCCTGACATAACACAACCCTGTGATCTTGACAATGATTCTGATGGAACCCAACCCCCTGATTTTGATGAAACCCTACCCCCTGATTCCGATGAAACCCAACCCCCAGATTCTGTGTATGGAACCCTACCTCCTGATACTGATCATGATGAAACACAGCCCTCTGATCCTGACATTGATTCTGTTGAAACCCGACCCCCTAACTTTGATGAAACCCAACCCCCTAATTCTTATAAATCATATTCATCTGATTCTTGGTGTGATCCACATCCTTTGGTGTATTTCAAGGGTAATGAATTCCCTAAGTATGGCAAGCCAGGTTTCTGGGAAACTGGGGCTTGTCTTTATCCTGGTAACTGGCTAAAAAATGAGGCAAAAAGTGATTACGATGCTGGAAAATAGTGTCATTATCCACATGTATATCTATTTGGCTACTTTTCTGTTCTGATCTAACTTTGTAATTTCAAATTGTTGTACATATACTAACTGTTTGCCTCTTAATGCAGGATTGTTTATACAGTGTGGGTGTTGTTAGCTTTTACAACAACCATTTTATTCTGTGTTTGTCTGTGTTTACATGTTTGATACTTCGCTGTGATAGCACATGTGCTGCTTGTTATATGCTGGGTTATTTTTAAATCTTGATGATGTTTTACTTCAAACATGTAACCACTCAGATTTTGACTCAGATTCAGTTGAAACCTTGGGTGATTGTTCCCCATTTTTTGCAACTGAATCTGAGGCAGAACCTGAGTCAGGTAAGGCATATTTCAGATCAGGGGCAATAATGAGAGCAGTAAATTGTGATGCATGTGCAGGTGGTTTATATATGCAGCCATGCAGTGTTAGTCACTAGACTTACCTGATCTTGGTAGGGTATTTGTTTATTGATTTCATAGCTACTATGTGTGCTCATTTCATATGTGCTTGCTGGACCCATAATATTTGATGTAGCTGTGATGGATGAATAAACATGCAGCCATGCTTATTAGTTTAAAAACTGATCTGATCTTAGCGGGGCATAATGTGATTAAACCCAGCTCTGAAATTATTTTCTATGTTGACTATATTTTAGTTGTTAGCCACCTATGATGATACCTTGCATGAACACTTTGGCAGCAACCATGTTTTTACAAACATTAGGATGGCAGCTTTATAGTGTCTCACCTTGTTGTTATATGTGCTACTTGCCATTCATCCCGGTTATAATGGTTTATCCTTTTGGACTAACCTATTTTGCGTCATACTTAGAAACATATTTTTAAACACAAGCTCATTTTAAAAAGCTTCTAACAAAAGGGAGTATAGCCCTCCCACCTTTTACAAGGTTGCCCTATAAACATACCTTATCAAAATAACTTGTATGTTTACCCTAGACCTGAATCTAGTAGCACAACCCTACAAAATTACATCAGTTGCATGCCTACACTAACTCTATCATGATCAGCAGATCCTGTATGTTCCCAGTTCTGCCAATGGTCACCATGTGTTCTAAACAACCCCTTACTAACTCAGAATCCACAATCAAATTGTGGGGTAGCAAACCAAGCCTTCTTAGCCTTTCATTTACCATATGTGGCAGTTTGAAGTCATTACCACCCCTGCATTTCATGATTTCTACCATAACACTTTGCAAGCTTAGGAATATCTTGTCTATGACCCTAGGATCCTCCCTCTCAAAAGCAATATGCACAGTTTGTAGTAGTCCATCTAGGTTTTGGCTCAGGTTTTGCTATTGTAAACTTTGAATTGAGGCAAAAAAACTCAAGTCCAGAATGTTTAAATAGGGTGATTTGGCAGGTTGGCGAACTAACTGAATGTTAAATCCATCTGAGGTGGCTGCAGCTAAAAAGTCAGGGTCATTTGCAAATATGTGGGTAGGGGCATTATCTTACTGTATGAGAATGTTTTTGCTTGCCCATACTGGCCATTTTTCCTTTTATAGCTGGTATGAGTTCATTGATAAGCTTGTGTCTAATTACATCTCGGGTGATGGATGTTATGGGTTGTGGCATCATGGTTCCCCTAGGTTTATTTACAGTTTTGTACTTGGCTGCTACATAATCAACATAAGGAAACACACCTTTTTTCCACCAAACATTACATTACCCTCAATGTCAAACATAGGTCTACACACAGCACATAGAAGTATGAGTTTTGGTATGTAATGCTTGCTTTGGGTGATTCGATATGGTTCTGGTTCATTGGGACCAAGAATGTACCTCATTGTAGCCTCTGTTATGTAGAACCACTTTTCATCGATGTGTATGATGTTGTTCATGGTCTTGAACTGCATGTTGCACTCCAGTTTGCTTAAACACCATTCAGCCTTGATTCTTTCTAGGCTGTTGTTAGGCACAGATGAATTGCATTTGTGTGGCTTCTTATCTCTTTGCTTGCTATTGCTCTATGTATGCTACTTTTACCAACATTCAACTTGGAGGCTGTGCTATGACATGTACGCCTGAACTTGAGTGGTAATGCCATTAGAGCCTCCAGGTCAATTGGCTTCTTGCTTCTTCCACAGCGCCCATGTCTTCTCGAACGGGCACACACAGCCTCACCACTTTCAAGCTGCTACCTAACTCGCGCCTAGATTCTGCTGATGGTCCTCACTGAGCATAACCATTTTTCTGCTGCCTCCACTCTGGTGTTGTTCTGAAGCTGCCCATTTTTTATGTGTTGAAGGAGAAAATGTGCAATCTCCTGCCTTTGTTCATCAGTGAGGTTTCTCCCCACCATCACAGCCTCTACTGTTGCTCGATGATGAAGATCAGAAAAAGTGTGGGTTTGGTTTTCTGAATTTGACTAGTTCTGGAAGAACTGACCAAGAATTTCTGAGGGTTTTCTTTTGGTTCAGTGAGTTGTGAGTGAGAGCTGCAATAAATTCTCTTTTTATAGATGAGTTTTCAGAATTTTTGTGGGAGTGAACAGTGTAGTCAAAATTGTAAAGTTGGCTCCAAAACTGAAAATTTTGGAGCCAAACATTAAATTTTGGAGGGAATAATCAGTGCTTATACAATTTTTAGCACTGTTTTCGAGTTATTTTGGGGGAAATTAAATTCTGACTTTTGGCACTTACAATTTCATCTTTTAGACTGAAAAAATGTCATTTTGGCACTATTCAAATTTGCCTCCACTTTTCTCTTTCTTGCAATTTATTCAGGGATGGAGGGAGTATTTGATTTCTGAACCATTGTGATAAGTTTAGTTCAATACTATCGGTTTTATTTGTAGCGAAAAGACCAATTTCAGGAAAAACGAATCTTTATTACACGAAGACACAAATTAAATAGAAAAAGAAATAGATAAAATATACTCTCTCCAACTCAAATAAATATTTTTAAAAATGTTACCCCATCCATCCCAACCATTTCTACACACTTTTTTATTAACTTTCTCAAGGTATGTTTGTTAGATTCTCTGTGAGATATTGTTAGATTCTCTCCATGAATATGTGTAACTAAAATTATCGGTGGTTAAATATGGTCTGAGAAAGTTGACAAAAGTGAGAAGAAATGACTGCGACAGATAGAGTATTTGACTTTTAAAATCAAATGCATTAATATTGAATTATATTCATATGTAAAAGTATTTAGAAATTTTATAGTTTTAAAATTGATCATCATTGGAAACCAGAGAACCCGTAATAGATAACTGCTCAAAAATATCATTAAACTTGATGAAATTTGATTTTATCTAATTACTTCAGTTGTGATTTACTGTGTTCCAACATCACCTAATTTACCAAGTTCGTAATAAAGTAAAAACTTAAAGACACACGAATTGGTTATGCAGTTCGGTGAATGTCACCTACATCTGCGGGGCGTGACCCAGTTTAAAATGAATCCACTAATTAGAAAGGCAGTACAAGGTACACCATACAATATACTTATCTTTTCTAATTCAACAAGTGAATTCTAATAGGTCCCCTAGTTGCCGATCCGCCTTGATCAGACTCCCTCTGACCTTGAACCTCATCGACGTTGGATCTCATCCTCCCAAAAAATTAAGGCTTACGTTCTAAACTTTCTGATCAAACATGGTTGATCATGTTGGAACACACAAATACACTACTTCTTGAATCAAGAAACTATGACAACATATATTCTCAGTATAATTGCATAAGCAGCTTAGCTAGTAATGTCCACCATATGTAGCTGATTGCACATATCAGTTTCCTTGTGCGAATAAAATCCTATCTCCAAAAAATATTCTGATTACAGACAAATCCTTTGGAGATAGGATTTATCAAATCTAATCCCTTGAAGTAAGGAATTAGAATATCTCATCCCAACCTATTCCATAACCGAGATCCATCTCAATTCCACCTCTACAAATCTTAATCCAATCCCACAAATATGGAATTGAGATATTCTTCAAATCAAACTTAGCCGGACGAGATATGCTTCTCGGATTCAATCTTCCTTAATCTGCCAAAATTCCTTCTTTGATGTTACAGCATAATGATACCATATTTCCATACTCACACAAATTTCCAATTATCATATTTGGAATTTATAATTATCCCCTTTGGAATTTTGTGGACCCGCCAATCTTTTGGACTTTCAACACAATACCTATGCAAATAAGGATATCGAACAAACCACACATGGATGTTGGAACATGAGCTGAAAAATTTAAGTCCCCCTGAATATCACAACTCTAAACATAAGAGGACCTCAACATCCATGTTGGAACATAAAAAAGATAAACAACACTTAATTACTTAGAAAACCATGTTGGAACACAGATCCAACAAAAGCACATAAAGTACTAAAATTCGAGAATAGACCGTATATCAACCACAAAAAAAACATCATGCCTATAGCTTCCACCTGGGCCTACACAAACATCCAACGACACATGATCCATAAAATAAAAACAGAAATCCAAATTCCAAAATACTCCCCCTTGGGGCCAAAAAATCTGCCAAAGTAAACCAAAATAGAACAAGTTCCAGAAACAAATAAACCCTCAATTAGCATTTCAGCATCCAATTGAGCCAACTCAGCTTCCAGAGCAGCAATCTAGACTTGTAAAGCAGTAATCTTAGCCTTCACCGCTACTTTCTTGGCTTCTTTTGCTTTCTTCAATGCATCTCTTGAGGTACTCCCAACTTCAGAATCTGATGGCTTGAAAGGAAGGTCCTTGACTGTCCTCAACTGAAAAATCTTCTTGTTCGGCTAGAGTGGCATCACTGAAACTACTACATCACTCTCCTATGCCTTCACTTTTTCTCCTTTTAACACCCCAGTAATAATGCATGGATATGGCAAAGAATTATTGGTCCGAGAAGAACTAGCATGCTCAACTACGCTTTCTTGAATAAGGAGATAAAGATTCACAGGAGTCTTAGTGCCAATGTAATACAATAATTTTTCCATATCTCAGGTGAGAGCAGTAGTGTTTGAAGATGGTATCCAACAGTTTATAGCCAACTGGAACAAGTAAAAATACATGGTACTCTGACTAGAAGCAGTAACATTTCCTTGAGATGGCCATTCAGTCTGATATCCTTCTGTGATCTCTGTAAGGATTTGATTATACGTTATAGTAAAGTCCCCTGCATATACAGTCTCAAACTCAGGTGAAGGGACTCTCAAAGCTTGTTGATTTTTTCACCAGAAAATCTGACCACCTTCCCTTTAACATAGACCCTATTGTACTAGACAGATTGGGATCCTGGTTACCGTCACCAAGTTTGAATAAAACTCTTTTACTATATCTTGATTATACTCCTTGTATATAGAGGCAGGATTTGCAATCCCCAAATGATCCAGATCATCAGTAAAACTACACCCCTTGTAAGCAGCTAGATTAGCTGGCCTCTTTGTCATTATTATCTTTTGGCATACTGCTGACCTCTAAATAGCCTTCATCAAAGAACTCTAAATTCAGTGCCTCCCTTGCAGTAGCTGCAGACCTTGAACTCTGCCTAGTCTTGACTTTCTTCTTCTTCAATTTTTTCTGGGGGGTCTCTCTCACATATGCCTTTCTCTTCGTTCTTCTTTGAAGGGTTTGAACAAACTCATCCAGTACTTTATCTCTAGAGTAAACTAAGTTATGCACATTCTCCCCCTATGTTGGAACATCAGTTTCACCTACAGCTTCCTCATTTTGTTCCTGTGTTAGAACATCATCACGTTCAACCTCTTCCCTCTCTGCCTGGCTTGATGTTGGAACATCATAAAGGCCATCTCCCTCAACCTCAGCTACTTTTCCATGTTGATCTGATGTTGGAACAGCATCAGCAACCAGTTCTTTTTCTTCCCATGTCTCCATCTCTGGGGTCAAAATTACAAATTCTTCATCACAAACCTCTTGATTTCCTGGGGGCAGGCTTCCTCCCAGATCATAGTCATCAACTACCTCCATATCAACATTTTCTTCCCCTGAATCCCTTTCTGGGGTCTGAATCACATATTCACCTCCTAAACCATATTCTTCAACAATTTTTACATTACCACCCACATCATCCCCTCATGCATTATCATCCTCTGTTGGAACATAGCCAGCATCTCTGGCTTCTTCCCCAGAGTCACTAATCTCAATCACTGTAGCAAGGGATGGTAATTCCCTAAGATTCTTCAGGTTCTACCCAACACTAGCATCATAGACCTGAATAGCCTTATAACTAGCAGAACTTAGCACATACTGATCTTCAGCCCATTCTATAATGTTTCTCAATTTCAGCTTGTATACACACACATCACCTTTTTCCCTTCATGTTCTAAGCATGCCAGTTCTATCAGCCTAGGGTTCCATTCCTCTATTTTCTTAATACCCCTAATATTCCTTCTCAACAGTTAATACAGATCAACAGCATTAATATATCGAAACATATACTTCTATCCTCTTAAATATTCCCTCTTATCATACTTCAAATATTATGTCATGCAATCATCCAAAGACTTAAAAGTTCAACAATTGAAGGTAAAAGATTTATCTCAGAATACCTTAATTTTCACTGGCAGAGAAGGGTCTGTGACTGGCTCAACAGGTGGTGACCGAACTACTTCCACTCCAGAGCTCGAGTAGATTGCTTTCTGGTACATTGAAGCTCAGTTCAGTTTCCCCAAAAAATTTCTAGAAAATTTTCACTTTTCCATGTTGCTCTTCTCTATGTTCTGTGGGCAATTTCTTAATAGGGTAAATAGATTTCTTCCTTCTTCCAAATAATCCGAGTAGAATCCCACACATGTAATAGACAATGGAAAGAATGTCAGGAAGACAGAGAGGTGTGTGAAAGAGGCAAGGTGGGAAGAAGTTGGAAGGTAAAAATTTGAAAAGATTTACTTTCTTTTCCTTAATACCTGAACCAACCTTTTCTCTTTCCAATCCCCTGATTAACTGAAGCCGCCAGAATTCAATAGCCACACTCTCTCCTGATTGTTTGGTATTCTATATTTCAACATGCCTACACCACTTCCAATTTTTCTTTTTTCTAGTTTTTTTTGTATTTTCCCTTTTTTTTGTACACAAAAATAAGAGGCAAACATAAATCTACAACTAATACAAAGCTTTGGCAAAAATACCTCAAATAAGACAAACATCTAAGTGTTGTCTGAGAAGCTCAAATGTAGTTGAATCCAGTGGATTTGTGAAAATATCTGCAAATTGTTATGATGTTGGAACATAGACCACCACGACTTCTTTTCTCTCCACAAGATCTCGAATAAAGTGGTGCCTTATATCAATGTGCTTCATTCGAGAGTGTTGGACTGGATTCTTGGATATATCTATGGCACTCTTGTTGTCACATAAACTCTTCAGAGACCCTTGATGAATCTCATAATCTTTCATCATTTGTTTCATCCATAATAATTGTGCACAACAACTTTAGCAGTAAGATATTCAGCTTCAGCAGATGATAAAGAAATGGAATTTTACTTCTTGTTGTACCAAGACACCAGATTTGTCCCAATTAAGAAACAACCACTAGTAGTACTTTTTCGATCATCTGCTTTACCAACCCAATGAGAATCACTGTAGCCAAATAGGTTTGAATCTTAATTCTTAGAATACCAAAAACCATACTAAGAAGTTCCACTAATATAATGAATGATCCTCTTTACTGCTATCTAGTGACTTTCCTTTGGATTTTCCTAAAACCTCGCACAAACTCCAACACTGAAACATATACCTGGTCGACTGGCTGTAAGATATAGAAAACTACCGATCATACTTATATACAATTTCTGATCCACTGAAACACCTTTCTCATCCTTTCCCAATTTATCCGTAGCCTTCATTGGAATTCTAACTGATCGATAATTTCTCAAGCCAAACCTTTTCACTAGATTCATAGCATATTTACTTTTATTTATAAACAGACCATTCTGTCGCTACTTGACTTGAAGCCCTAGAAAGTAAGTAAGTTCACCAACCATGCTCATCTCGAACTCATCCTGCGTGAGATTTACAAAATCATGCACCATAGACTGTGAAGTAGAGGCAAAAAAATATCATCTTCATAAAATTGAGCAATTAGAAATTTTGATGACCTGTTAAGCACGAATAAAGTACAATCTACTCCCCCTCGACAATAACCTTTCTGAATGAGAAAGTTAGTCAGTTGCTCATACCATGCCCTTGGCACTTATTTTAACCCATACAGTGCCTTTTTGAGTCGATACACATGGTGTGGGTAGTATGGATCCTCAAACCCTTTTAGCTATTCAACATAGACTTCTTCATTCACCACTCTATTGAGGAAAGCACTTTTCACGTCCATCTGGTACAATGTAAAGTTCATAGTACATGAAATAGTAAGTAAGATCTGAATAGATTCTAACCTGGAAATTAGCGCAAATATCTCATCAAAACCAACTCCTTCCACTTGAGTGTACCCTTGTGCCACCAGTCTTGCTTTATTACGAGTGATCTGGCCATCAACATCGGACTTGTTTTTGAAGATCCACTTAGTACCAATGGCGTTCACCCATTTTAATGTGGAGTAAGATACCACACATCATTCCTTGCAAACTGTTCAAGTTCTTTTTGCATTGCCACAATCAAATACTCATCAAGGAGAGCTTCTTTATAGTTCTTCGGCCCAATCAATGAAATGAAACATTGTAGTCCTGCAAGCTCTCTGTAATTAACTCGTGGTAATGTTCGAGTTCTTTTCGCACTTAGTTCAGGTTCAGCCTGTGTTGGAACATGAGGTGGAGCATCGAGGGTTGATGTTCCAACATCAATCTCATTTGTGTCATCGGGATTATCAAAAGGCTGTGATGTTCCAACATCGATGTACAGACTGGTCGATGTTTCTGGTGTTGGAACATGATACAAAGCAGGTTCATCGTCTCCTTTTCCTAATTATTGCTTATCATTTGAATCATTAATAATTATATTGATTGACTCCTCAAAAATTTTATTGTGAAGGTTAAACACCATGTATGCTCGACTGTTCATAGAGTAACCCAGAAAGATTCCATCATCATTTCGGTTGTCAAATTTTCCCAACTGTTCTCTATCCCTGAGAATATAGAATTTGCTTCCAAACACATGGAAATACGCAAAATTTGGCTTTCTACCTTTCTAGATTTCATGCGAGGTCTTGTCTGTGAATGAACGTAGATACACCCGGTTTATAGTGTAACGGGCTGTGTTGATTGCTTTTACCCACTGTTTTTTTGTGAATGCTCTTTTCGGCCAACATAACTCGGGCCTTCTCCTGCAGTGTTCTGTTCTTCCGTTCTACAATTAAATTTTGTTCAGGAGTAATGGGGGCAGAGAATTCATGCTGGATGCCAAGTTTATCACAAATCACTAAACTGAGAGTTTTCAAATTCTCTTCCATGGTCACTATGAATTCTCACAATCTTTCCAACATGAACCCCTTTCTATTTGTAATTTGATCACCAAAATCCTGAAGGCATCCACTATATCTAATTTGTCTTTGAGAAAAGCCACCCAAGTGTACCTGGAATAATCATCAACACATATAAAAATATACTTTTTCCCAGTCATACCAGGTGTATTAATAGGACCCATTAAATCAATGTGAAGTAATTCTAAATTTATCAATGTGGTAGTATACTGAACAAAAGAGTGAGGAGATCGAATTTTTTTATCTTTTTGACATGAACCACACACAATACCCTTTTTATTAGTAAGAGTAGGCATACCTCAAACTGCTTTAGCATTTGCAATCTTTACCAGCATCTTGTAATTGATGTGTCCAAGTTTTCTGTGCCACAACGTTCCTTTATCCGCTCTAGAGCTCAGACACCTCACTTCTTGTTCCAGTAAATCGTAATTAACTGACGAACGCACTCCAGACAGTGCTTTATTTTCTTCGTGCTTCATAATACACTTGTTCCTTTGGAATTTTACTACCATATATAATATCACACAGTTGACTAACGCACAAAAGGTTTTCCTTTAAATCTTCTACCAATAGAACTCTTGTGAAGCTTGGGAATCTCTCTATTTGTAGTTCTTCTTTACCAATTACACGACTCTTCTTTCCATCACCAATGGTAACAAAGCCACCATCGTATAGTTTGATGTTGTTCAGGTATTCTTGAGTTCATGTCATATGCCTGGAACAACCACTATAGAAGTACCAAGAATATCTATAATGTGCAATAAGAGATGTGTGAGCAACAAGACATACCGTGCTTCGTTTAGGAATCCATACCTTTATGATCAATCAGGCCCTTTGGGCATCACTCATGTTGGAACATGCGGATAGTTGTCGTCCATTCATAATATCTCTGAGTATCCTGAGAAATTTTTCATCTTCATTACCTTCATTTGAGCAGTAGTAACATAAAATATGCTTGCGACGTTGAGTCTTCATGATCATTTTCTTCATGGTCTGTACTACTACTTTTGCATCAATCAGATCGGTCTCAGATTTGTTGTACCCAATTCCCTGTTTATCTCTCACGTTCTTTCCCATTGCTAGTATATCATCGAGCTTTGCCTTTCCAATATTCATCTTTTTTAGTGTAGCTTCAGCAGTCTCAGCTCTAGCATTTGCTGATTTAAGATTCTGTTTCAGCACTTTAATCTCTTTATCCAATGACTCAATCATATCCACTAACTCCATCTTTCTTTCCACAAGCTGGTATTTTTTAGATTTCAGTATATTGTTTACCTCAACAACTTTAAGCCACATTGCATACATTTTCTCATATTCTTGGCAAATTTTGTCATCATTTACTTCTTGACCATCATCATTGCCTGAGGAGTTTTCACTCAGCATATCTGTGTTGGATTCTGTCTTTTTTGGTGTTGGGACATGCAGTGTCAGATGTATTCATCTTTGCTCTAAAGGCTACATACTTACTGGTGAGTTCTTCTACTACCTCATATTCTTCATCTTCACTCCATGAAGTGACATACAACCTGCCATGCTTCTTTCGAGTGTTAGCACATTCAGCCTGGATGTGACCAAAACCTTCACATTCTCTACATTGAATCCTTCCTATCTATTTTGATTCACTGTTATGATTCCTCAGAAACTGCTGATTGTTTCGATCCATTCGGGGTCCTCGAGAGTTACCAAGATCCTTTGACTGAGGTCTATTTTCACCTGATCTTTCTTGTGATCTTCTGTTCACTACCTTTTTCAGTATTTTTGAGAAATTCTTGGTTATGAGTGAAAACCATTCACTTTCACTCTCACTGTCATCTTAATAATCATCCCTTGAGGCTGATGCTTTGCAAGCTAACTCTTTGTGAGCTTTCTTTGATGGTTGGTCAAACGTTATCTCATATGTTTGCAATAATCCCATCAATTTGTCAAGCGTCATTTTTGCCACATCTCTTGCTTGTTCAATGGCATACACATTCATAGAGCAACGTTTGGGGAGGATTTTAATGTTTTCTTCATCAATATTTCTCCATGTTGACTTGTCTTTGAGTCCTTTCTTCTTTGCATTTGGTTCTACTTCTTTCTCCTTTGAACTTGACTGATTATCTTCCATAGGGTGATTCCATTAAGTTTAAAATAATATCAGGCAAGTTCATCCAGTGAGCTGATAAATACTTGCATTTGCGTTTTCCAATAATAATAGTTTGAACTTTCTAACAGTGGTGGCCGAGACATTGAAACAACTTCTTTGGTCACTATGGTAAAACTGGATCAGCACTTTCCTTGACACAACCAAGGTAAGAGTAAGTGACTTAGCTCTAATACCAATTGAAATTTGGTTTTAACTAATTAATTCAGTTGTGATTTACCATGTTCCAATATCACCTAATTAACCAAGTTGGTAATAAATTAAATACTTAAAGACACACGAATTGGTTACGCAGTTCAGTGAATATCACCTACATCTGTGGGGTCTAGCCCAGTTCATAATGAACCCACTAATTGGAAAGACAATACAAGGTACACCATACAATATTCTTATCTTTTCAAATTCAACACGTGAATTCTATTAGCTCCCCTAGTTTCCGATCCGCCTTGATCAGACTCCCTCTGACCTCAAACCTCGTCGACACTGGATCTCCTCCTCCCAAGGAATTAAGGATTGAGTTATGAACTTTCAGATCAAACATTGTTGATCATGTTGGAACACACGAATACATCTATGTGCTACTTCTTGAATCAAGAAACTCTAACTAAAGATTTTCTTAATATAATTGCGTAAGTAGCTTAGCCAGTAATGTCCACCATATATAGTCGATTGCAAGTATCAGTTTCCTTGTGCGACTAGAATCTTATCTCCACAACATATTCTGATTACAGTTAAATCCTTTAGAGATAGGATTTATCAAATCTAATCCCTTGAAGTAAGGAATTAGAATATCTCGTCCCAACCTATTCCATAACCCAAATCCATCTCAATTCCACCTCTACAAATCTTAATCCAATCCCACAAATATAGGAATTGAGACATTCTTCAAATCAAACTCAACTGGGTGAGATATGTTTCATGGATTCAACCTTCCCTAATCTACCAAAATTGTTTCTTTGATGTTACAACATAATAATACCCTATTTTCATACTCACACAAATTGCCAACTAACATATTTGGACTTTACACTTGAGATGGTGTTCATGAACTATACCAGTTTTACGTATACCATGGGCGCCTGCACGAAGGCGAAGAATGGTTGAGGTGCTACTATTATGAAAAATGGCAGCAATGTTATCCTAAATTTCTTTGGATGTTGAACAAATAGGAATCCCGGTGAGGGCCTCAGGAGTGAGAGAAGAGAACATAAGAATGCACACCCACTGATCTTGATCAACCCATTGATCGTACTCTGCCTTAGCCTTCTAATGGGCCACCTGCGATCGACCTTTGCACCACCAGGAGGGGTGGCCGTGATGCCGGCAAACGTGATCGTGGAGGAGCAGGCTGGCGGCGGAGATGGAAGAGGCGGACACAGAGTGAAGCCATCAACAAAGCCAAATAGCTTTTGAGGCTTAAAAACGTAACCGGTTTGACGTTTCCAAAGAAAATAATTGGTAGAGGTAAGCTTGATTTGCATCATATGAAGCAAAGTGTTGTAAGATAATTTTTCTTAGGCCATTTGGAAAGTAAGATGACATTGGGAATTGTGCCGAAGAGTATCGAACAAGGGAGGGGTGGGGAGGGAGAAAAATTTGAGCTTAAAAGGAGAGTGGAGGGAGGAAAGTCTAGGCTAGAAAAAGGGAGAATAGGTTGGCGGTCGATTTTTGGTCTAGAGTTTTAGGTCTTGGATCAAAATATACTTTAATACCTCCCGAATTTATTAAATGTATTACTGCTCAGAATAAATAGAGTACATAAGGAAAGCTAGTGCCAGTAGAACTCTAGCCTAGTTAACAAATATATCCATAACCAATCAAATCTAATCAGAGACTTGATTTACTCTAACAGTAACCATCTGATTTTTGGATGCTAGCACCATATTTGATAAAAGAAACATTTTTCTTCAATTCATGGTTCTGGAAGCTCAACAAGAATCAAACACTGGGATGTCTATGCGCAACATCTGAAAATTACGGAAGAATAGAAATTACAAAATATTCGAACAAACAACACGACTACCACATAATCCTAGGGATGGTGTAAGAAGATATTCAAGCAGCCGAATCAAGAAATGGTAGTGGATATTGAGGATCTGGACAACCACATCTGAGTCCAACAAAACCTCAATACAAATGCCTTTAACACAGACAATGCATTTGTTGGGTATCTCTTTAAATTTCAAATAGTTTTTAATGAGAATTACGTCAAGAATTTTGGCTTCATAAATGAGTAATTCAAACGATGGTTCATGAACTGAGAATTTTAAAAGCTAGATACATGAACTGGAACACTCTAGAACTCCACTTGAACTCTTTCTTATAAATAGAGGGAGAGTTATTCAGTTGTCGAAAGCAGTGTGAAAAAATGTAATCCCTTCTGAATATGTAAACTGGTTGGGTCGTTTTGCGTGATGTAATTCCTAAAAATTGTAATATGTCTGATCCATTTGGGTAATAAGTGTTAGAGTAAATCGGGATTGATTTTATTTGATTGATTCTGGATAAGTCTTGTTGACTAAGCCAGAGTCTTAGTAGGACTCTATTTCCTTCGCATTCTATTAATTCCTGTCAACAATAGAGCATTTTCCTACTGCAATACATCTTGTCATGGTATCAGAGCAGTGTTTTTATTCACCTTCCAAAACATAAATTTTGTTGGCCGCCATCCTTTTTCTCCATCCAACGGCCGAACCTCTCCTCCCCCCTCTTCCCTCCGAATTGTTTTTTCCAACACCACTCTTATCATGGCCAGTGAAAAATTTTCATTCGATACCCTTCTCCAAATGATGCAAATCAAGCTCAATTAGTCCAACTTTCTTCTCTGGTAATGTCAGATTGAATACGTCCTCAGACCTCAGAAGCTTTTTGGTTATCTCGATGGGTCGACTCCATGCCCACTCTCCTCACTCTGCCGCTGGCCTGCTCATCGTCTTTCTCTTTTGCTAGCGCCCTCTGCGCTCCTCCCACTGACCTTGCGGTGGCTTAGGCGGCTTACAACTTGGCCAAGGACGTCTATGACTTCTGGATTGATGAAGACCAGAGGGTCTGCAGTCTGTTGTTCTCCTCTCTCTCCTTAGGCCCTTTACGAACTCCCAACATCGTGTGTGACTGCTAAGGACATCTGGGATAGCTTTTGTGCCACTTTCCAGAACAAAAACACATCCACTATCCCGCGCCTTCGTGCAGATGCCCACAGTATACGTAAGAGTGGTACCTTTTATGAACTCCATTTACAATTTAAAGATATTTTTGAGCAGTTATCCCTTATAAATTCTCCCGTTTGTAACAATGATCAGATAATTTGGTTTTTAACTGCTCTCGGGTCTAAGTTCAAAGATTTTTCCTTCCCCGTTGATTAATTCTTCCCCTACACCATTATATGCTGATGTATTATCTCGTGCCAAGAACCATGAGGCATTCTTAAAAAATTTACAGGGGAATTCAGCATCGGCATCTGGGCCGGTTGCTTTCGTGATGGGAGAAAACCCCTCAGTCGGCCGCGTGTGGGATCACATGCCGGTAAGGGGCGGCAGTGCGTTCGGTCCCCGCACCGCCAGGGGCGGTCGCTTCGGTAGACGTCGTGGTGGCCAGTCCACTGGTTATGCTCAGCTGGCCGCCTTGGGCTCAGGTACTGGTCGTGGTCGGCCGCACTGCACCTGGTGTGGTCGGCCCGGTAATTTTGTTGCTACTTGCTATAAGATGTTAGCTTAAACTCGTCGTAGAGACTCGACGCACTTGGCAGAAAAGTTCCAGGCATCCTTCCAGCTGAACCCCTCTGCGAGCACTTCAGACTGGTATCTTGATTCCGGTGCAACCAGTCACATGGCATTTTCAGCCTCCAGCCTGAACAATGTTTCTCCCTATTCCGGTAATTCTCAGGTTTCTGTTGGTAATGGTGCTTCTATTCAGATTTCGCATGTTGGTGATTCTCATATTTTTGAGCATTTGAAACTGTATGATGTTCTTGTTGTTCCTGAGATTACTAAGAATTTACTGTTTATTAGTAAACTGACCAGAGATTTGAATGTGTCTGTTACCTTTGATATTTAGAACTTTGTTATTCAGAACAAAGTATCTAGGGTAGTCATGGGCAGGGGCCACAGTGATGGAGGTTTGTACATGTTAGACAAATGTGATGCAACATCGGTTTCCTTTTTGTGGCAGAATAAAGGAAGGGTATCCTTCGAGCTTTGGTTTCCTTATTGAAAGATCAAGGTTTAAACTGTAAATTAGAAGAAATCAAAATAAAAATTTTGAGCTACATTAATCGAGCCATAAACTTATAACTACTGCACGTTGCATGATAAGTTTTTAATAATGCAACTAAAACCTTTTACCTTTCTATAATTCTAATTCAACCTCATCTTTTCATAAACCTATGAAAAGATGGTATTTCCTAAGATTTTCCCATTTTTAAATGTATATAATTAAAGATATTAATGGCCAGAAATAATTTCGATTAACTCACAAAAATTAATATGTGCAAATACAGATAGGCCAGAGGGAGTATAATAATTTATAACATAGATAATTTAACATAATAAATCCTATAGTTCTCTTTTGTTACCTCATGACAGCCCCTCATCCACCACCACAATCACCACCTCCACCACAATCACCACATTCATCGCCATTAGATCCACCATCGTCTCTGACGACAACCATCTCTCCATCTTTTGAAGCGGCGGAAGGTTGACCGTGCTCAACATCAGGCCGGCGATTGTTAGCTCTAGGAATCTTCTTCTTTTTATCTATAGAACGCAAACAGTGCAAACAAGCCAAAACTACCATTAATCCAGCTGCAGGCGCTAAATACGCCGCGATAGCAAAGATTACTACCACATAGGCCTCCATATGTATTTTGCATATCTATGACGTATTAATTGTCACTTGACCCTATATAATACTTCTGCGACGTGTTAATTGGGATAAGGAGTTGAATTTTGTGTTTGTTCGGGCAAATGATTTGGAAAATACGAAGCAAATTCGATGGAAGACTACCACACAGAGTTGACTTTGTTGTCTTTTTTAAAAGGGATAAATGCCAATATAACCCTATTTACTTGAGTAAGTGCCAATATAACCCTATGATAATTTTTAGTGCAAATATAACCCTAACTAGTTAATGAAAGTGCCAATATAACCCTCAGACCCCATTTCCGGCATTGGCCTCAATTTTTCAGTGTTGACTCTACGTAAATTGACCAAAATACCCTTTGGGTTAACTCTGAAATTGGGTGGACAATTTTACCCTCATAGTTAGCCGGAACGCCATAGTTCGTTGAAATTAGGTAGGGTTATATCAGCACATTATGCAATCTTATTGGGTTATATCAGCATATTTCTAATGTTTGTAGGGTTATATCAGCACATTTCTAATGTTTGTTGGGTTATATCAGCACATCCTTAAAACTTATAGGGTTATATTGGCACTTTTACTAACTATATAGGGATATATTGACACTTTCGAATATTGAAAAGTTATATTGACACTTATATCAACAAGGTAGGGTTATAAAAGCACTTTTTTCTTTTTAAAAAATATGTTACATGCGTGTATAAACATTTGGCCTACTTCTATAAAGAAACGTAAAGTCTTACTTTGAACAGTCTAAATTTTAGTACAACGACTATTATGCAATTATACAAGTGTTATTTGGGATATGGATGTTTTCTAAAATATGTTGATAAACTTAGGGACCTTCTGTGCAATTATCAAAATATTATATATATCACAAAATTTGCAGAATTTTCATTTTTCTCTTCTGTCTCCTCCAATCGAAAACTGCCCTCCTCCACCGGTTACCGCCTCTGGCCATCGGTTTTCGTCGGATTCTACCAGTTCACACCAAATTTTTGCCAGTTTTATGCCGCTCCGACGGAACCTCTGCTTGAACAACCGGATCTCGTTGGAATCTCGTATTTTCTAGGGTTTCATCGCCACTAAACTTTATCGGCAGAGCTAGGGTTTCATCGCTGTTGTTTCTTCCTCAACCGTGAGAGGCGCTGCTGTGCGAAGCTTTTGTCGGTGATTCTTTCTCCACCAGTCTTCAATTGGCTGATTTCGACGCGACCGCTATTGAAGGATGATTTTTCAACGCATCTAAGGCGGCACTGCGATCAACGAGCTCACGGAGGAAACAGTGGAGGCGATTGAGGAGCCCACGATGGATTATTGTAGGCGACGGTGGAGCTCGGGCTTCGGCGACAGAGGCGAAGGTGACGACACATGAGCTGGCGGAGGCGAGGCAATGATGAAGGAGCTGGCTTAGGCGAGGCGCAGCGGAGGAGCGTCGCGATGATGGTGGAGCAGAACGAAGGAAGAAGATGTGTGAGATACAGGCGCCAAAGCAAGAAGATGATGCGAGTACATCTCACGCGCGACCAAAGGTGAGACAGCGACGATTGCAACGGCGGAAGACGCCAACGATGGCGGTGGAGCTGAGCTTCAGTGTGTGAGAGATGAGATTTAATCTTTTTTTTGAAGACTTGTTGAGGTTTAATATTAATTTGACTGAGCTTATTGATGACATAGATTGTTTGGTCTAGTGGTTAGTACTTTGGTTGTTAAGGCCATAGGTCAGGGGTATCGAATCTCAAATATAACCTTATTTTGGAAGAATTTATGTTCTTGATGTATATGATGAGGTTTAATATTATTTAATTGAGTATATCAATAAGACCCTTTGGTGTAATGGTTGTTGCTCTAGGCTCTTAGCACTACAAGAGAAAGGACATATTACTTCAGTTTTTCAGGGCTTTTTACCTCGGTTTTAGCCCTAAAGGAACCAAGGTAAATATGGCTAAGTAAAAGGTGTATTTTTTACCACGGTTGCGTGCGGCATCGCACCCCCTATCGGTAAGCCCGGTAGAGGTGCGATGTCGCACATAATAACCAAGGTAAAAATTTAATAACCAAAACCAGATGAGAAGGTGGTGTGACGTCGTACCATATCATTAAGACTGAAACCACGTGAGAAGGTGGTGCGAAATCACTCATATCATTTCAGAATTTTTTTAAAAAAAACTACCGAAAGCGATGTCGTTTCAGCTTTCGGTAGTTCATAACTGATTCCGGCCACTTACAGATTTTCAGCCACATTTCACAGCCTAATTCATAGCCATTTCCAGAGAAAAAATATACAAACCCAGATTTAGCTTGAACAAAAGTTGTATAACTCAGAGTATAAGCATCCCATATATACACAGTTTCAATTCAAAAAATCAAACCCTAGTATCTATAATCAAAATTTATAAAACCTAGATCTGGAGTGGTGGTCGAAGCAGTGGAGAGAGTCGTGGTCAGAGCCCTGGTTGGATTTGTGGTCGTTCTGATAGCCGGAGAAAATGCGCAACACTAGATGACCGGAGTAGACGTGATGGCGGAGAAGACACGTGATGGCCGGAGACAACAAATGGCCGGAGAAGACAGCGGATGGCCGGAGAAGACAGTGGACGGTTGGAGAAAACGCATGATGGTGGAGAGCTAAGCTGGTAGAAGAAGATGCATGATTGCATGATCCATCAGGAGAAAATGCATGAAACGACGAAGAAGACGCATTTGACAAGGGATAAAATGTAGATCTGGAATGCCGGAGAAGATGCCGGCGACGGTCGATAGCAACGCAACAACTGGACCGTGGTGAAGGAGAAGGCTTCTAGGAGTTAAATGAGAGAGATGTTTGTGTTATGTAAAGGAGAAGGAGAGGACTTCTTTAACTTTTATACTAGGGTTTAGGTTAGTAGTGTTTGGGCTTAGGGCTTAGATTTTTTGGGCTGATTTCTTAGTTCTTGGTTTATGAATAGAAATAAAGAATTTAATGTGAATATTGAATGATATTATTTTTTTAAAATGATGAAGAAAATGTTTCTAGTTTTGAATCACAAAATTGAAGACACCAAAATGCAATGAATTAAGAGACTATTGCATGTTCAACATTTTGGGTTGCAATGGGTGAACGAAAATGTCTCTAACATATTTATGAAAAACTGCGCTAGTGCCTCAAATTTAGTTACAACATTGTCCTTCTCTCCAAAATACATTATTTTGTCATTTTTGCATAAATATAGAAATAGAAAATATATAATTTTTGGGTAAAATGTTGGAAAGTGAGTACATGTTCTATAGTAACTTAGAGTTGATTACTTAGAAGTAAGAAAGGTAAAATGGAAAAGATTACAAACATATTCTTGTGCATATTTATTGATAAATACCATGTTACAGACTTGGAAGGGGTGTATAAGGTACCATCACATTTGAGCGGATTTCAATTTGGAGTTACGAGTAAAGTTTTTACTTTTTGCACTTAGGTCTCTCCAAGAAAATTGGAGATGTTGAATCACAAAATTGGCGACACCAAAATGCAATTCAATAATATGCAATTGCAATTTTGCAATTTGGGCATGTATGGGTGAATAGAAGGGCCTTGAAAATCAACATTGATTACTTCTACACATTCTTGGAAATTACATTTCTGGCCCAAAATTGTGTCACCCCATTATCCATTGCTCTAAAATACATGATTTTTGTTATTCTTGCTTAAATATAGAAATATAAAATAAATTATGTTTTTGAAAAATTTTGGAAAGCGCTAGTACATGTTTTAAAGTAACTTAGAATTGATTACTTAGAAGTAAGAAAGGTAAAACGGAAAAGATTACAAATATATTCTTGTGCATATTTATTGATAAATAATATGTTACAGACTTTGAAAATACTATGGGAGTGTATAAGGTACCATCACATTTGAGCGGATTTCAATTTGGAGTTACGAGTAAAGTTTTTACATTTTGCACTTAGGTCCCTCCAAGAAAATTGGAGTTGTCAAATCATAAAATTGGCGACACCAAAATACAATTTAATAATATAAAATTGCAATTTTACAATTTGGGCATGTATGAGTGAACGGAAGGGCCTTGAAAGTCAACATTGATTATTTTTACACATTCTTGGAAAATTACATTCTGGCCCAAAATTGTGTCACCCCATTATCCATTGCTCTAAAATATGTAATTTTTATTATTATTTCCTAAATATAGAAATATTAAATAATTTATATTTTAGGAAAAAATTTGGAAAGCGCTAGTACATGTTCTAAAGTAACTTAGAGTTGATTACCTAGAAGTTAGAAAGGTAAAACAGAAAAGATTACAAATATATTCTTGTGCATGTTTATTGATAAATACTATGTTACGGACTTGGAAAATACAACGGGGTGTATAGGGTAGCATCACTTTTGAGCGGATTTAAATTCTGAGTTACGAGTAAAATTTTTACCTTTTACACTTAGGTCCCTCCAAGAAAATTAGAGTTGTCGAATCACAAAATTGGCAACACCAAAATGAAATTCAATAATATAATATTGCGATTTTGCAATTTGGGCATGTATGGCTAAACGAAAGTGCCTTGAAAGTCAACATTGATTAGTTCTACACATTCTTGAAAAATTACAGTGTGGCCCAAATTTGTGTTACCTCATTATCCATTGCTCCAAAATACACGATTTTTGTTATTCTTGCATAAATATAGAAATATAAAATAAATTATTTTTTTGGTGAAATTTTGGGAAGCGCTAGTACATGTTCTTGAGTAACTCATATTGGTGCTTCTTAGCAACCAAATTTTATACTCCATCTGTTTTACTATGTTTGGCACGATAGGTTTAGGTTTTTTTTTGTATGTGGAGAAAATTTAGTGAGGAGAGTAAAAAGTTTAATGAGTGGTTGAGAATGATATACTTTTTTCCATAAAAGGAAATGCGACAAAATTAGAAAAAATATACAAATATGGTAAGTGTGCCAAATTTAAGAAAATAGAGGGAGTACAACTTATTTTATACAATCATGAATAAGTAGTATATAAAATTTTATTCGATGAAAAAATAAAATTTATTTATTGATATTCGACTTCGATTACATATTGCTCAAACTCTACGTTTATTTTATTTTATTTGAAAAATATAAATATAAAGTCATAGTTAAAAGTTTAGTTATAAAATCTTTTAAAAGTTTAAAAGAAATGGAGTAGAATAAAAAATTTACAAAATTATATTTTAGTTTTGTTTAACATTAAATTTTATTATTAAAATCTAGATCGTGTGTTACTAGAACTCTACATTTAATTTATTTCATTTGAAAATATAAACATAAAATCATAATTTAAAGTATAATTATAAAATATTTCAAAAATTAAAAAGAAATGGGGTTGCATAATTTTTTAAAAATATTATATATTTGTTTTAATAAAAAAATCACATTATGAAGGGTGTCTGCGAGAGTTACGTGTGACATCGTTAAGCCAGACATATCTGTAGCGTCGATCATTACATGTTTGCGAGAGGTACGTGTGACGTCGGTCACAATGACAATCGACGTCGGTAAGTCAGGCATGCGTGCGAGGTCGATCATTCATGTCTGCGAGTGGTACTTGCAACGTCGGTCACAATTATAATCGACGTCGGTCTCAATTATAATCAACATCGACGTCATTCATTTCATGTCTACGAGTGGTATGTGTGATGTCGATCTAAAAAACAATCGATGTCGGTAAGCCAGACATGCATGCAACGTCAGTCATACTATCTGTGAGAGTGCGTGCGATGTCGATCCTAAAAATAACCGATGTCGGTAGGCCAAATATGCGTGCAACATCAATAATATCAGGCTTTTACCTTGGTTTTAAAAAAATCCCGAGGTTAAAAGTGTACTTTTTACCTTAGTTTTTATTTAACCGATGTAAAAAATATTTTTAACTTTGATAAAAATAAGAACTGAGGTAAAATAACTTTTTACCTCGGTTATTTGCCCTTAACCAAAAAACAGAAGTAAAAGGGACAAAGTAATAAATTCAGTTTGTTGTAGTGTAGGTTTGAGACCTGGGTTCAAAACTCACCAGGACCTATTTTTTTGAAGAATTTTTATTCTTGAGGTACTGTAGCTTTTTGTTGGTGTTTGTAACTTTTTTTTTCTTGTGTTGATGTTTTTATCATTCGGGTGATGTTTAATTGATATGAGTTGATGTTTTGTAGTTTTTATTTGGGTGATATGGATTGACATTTGTATTTGTTTTTATATATTTTCTCATATTGACGTTTTTCATTTTCCGACCGAGGTTTTGGTAATAGGAGTTGATGTTTTTCAATTGAGAGAGGGGGGTTTTGATCTGGATTTTTAACTTGGGGGACAAGTAAGTAATTAAAATCCTTTAGCACAAGGGATTTGGATTTGAGTTCCTATTTCAATTTGTTTTTGGAAAAGTTTCTTGAATTTTTGGAACTTATTTGTCACCTATATAATGCCTTTTTGTTTTGATCATAATTCATTAAATACAGATCCAATTCATGTCATTCAAATTTCATTTTGTTCCTTATTCTTTTTAGAATTTGGAGCTCAAAATCGTAGAGCCAAATTTTGAGTTTATATATTTTTAGATTTCGAAATATGTTTTGCAGTACTCATCTCTATATATTGCTTTGAATTGCGGTGAATTGATCAATTTCCCTCGCATTATCCTTCGCCTTATGAGTTGTGAGTGTTATACACTTTGTGAGTTACCTTACTAAACAAAGGGGAAAATTGGGGGACATTTATTACTAATCAGTTGTTTCTTCTTAGCAGGGACGGCGGACGATCTGTTCTTCCCGCCATTTGTTTGCAGTCCCAACAATAGACCTATAATGAATGTCATGAATTCTTTAATAAGAAATGTTCAGAGAATTACTAGGAAGGTATATGAGTAATCAAATCAAACGACACCTCGTTATGCAAGACAAGTTGAATCTACTCGTGACCTCAAAGGTTTGAAGTATGATTTTCCCAGATTCGAAGGTCGACACAATCTTGTGAAATACTTGGATTGGGAGAGGCAGATCGAGAACCTATTTGATCTCAACAACTACTGTGAGAAAGAGAAGATCAAGGTTGCAGAGTATTCTTTCACCCATTATGCCACATAGTGGTGGGAGAATTAGAAAGAATCAAGATATCTTGCCATAAAGAAACCTATCTCCACCTGGGAGAGATTAAGAGCCAAGCTTTGATTACATCATGTTCCATGAACTTAGTTGATGGAGCAACATTCGTATCTCAGCAATATGAAGCAAGGAAACCACAGTGTAGATGAATATTGGAAAAATCTTGAATTAGCTATGAGAAGAGTTGGCATGGGAGAAGATGATGCATATATAAAAAATTGGTTTATTGAAGGTTTAAGAGAAAATATGCAAGTTCTGGTTAAGCACCAGCATTATGTTTCCATGTGAGATTTATTTTTCAAGACCAGGTTGGTTGAGTCGACATTAAGACGTAGAGGAAGCTGTAATTTTAGCTATGACAGTTATAGGCAAGTCTATGATTTCAGAAGCCCAAATTTGACTAGGGGTGGTAGCAATTCGAACATGGGTACCCGAGGAAACCTTAAGTTGATCAAAACCTACTCAAATCAACCATTTGAACCCATTTATCAAAGAATGATCGCAACCAATCAGTCTCTTAGCCAAGATACAAGTAAATTAATTTCTACTTTGTGAGATACAGTTTCTTCTAACAGTCCTACATGTTTTCATTGTAATGACGAGGACATGTTCACATTTATTGTCCCCATAAACGAATTATAACATTGGAGGAGGAGGAAGATGATGGTATGCCTACATGGTATGATACCAAAGAAGAACAAATAGATGATGAAATTATCATTGTTGACAAAGGTGAGCAAGGTCCTTAAAGACAACAAGTTTTTGAGGCGTATTCTACAGAAGTTACCGAAATTAATCCTCCACAAGGAGCAAGTAATTTCGACCAAAATAGTGTCCATTCCACCAAAAAGATAGCAAATGTTACCATACACAAGTTCCAGGTCGATCCTTAGGCAGGTAAGACAGGTAAGTTGCAAAATGATTCCGATAAGTCACAGAATGTCTTGTCTTCACATCTTAATCCTTTACCTTCCATTTATATGATGAGGCATGAACTATCTATTGACTCTAGTAAAGCATTTTTTGCTTCAATAAGAGATTTTAATTGAGCTTTGGCTAATCATTCTTATGTTCTTATAATTCCCTTTAAAAAAAGTTATTATGCCAATGAAGATATTCCTGTATATATGCTTTCACCATTTGTTAAGTTGTTACAGGAATTTAAGGATGTCTTTATAGGTTATATGCTTCCCATTTCAAGGATGAAACTTTTCGATCCGGGAGGGAATGATACAAATATGAAATGCTTTGATGTGCTTTAAATACTTTGATGGATCAACTTTATGGTTAAGAATTGAAGAAGGAGTCACCATCGACATCTTGCATTCATTATTCAAGATTGTCGACGGACCGAAGACATCATGAAGACCACTATACATTTTCCCACTGGATATTTTTAATGAGGTAGTGTGATCACTGTAAAATATTGTAAAATTATTTCATTTTGGGTTTATGGACTGATAGTCGGCCATGTGGGCTTTGAAGAGCTGAATTTCAAAAATATAGTCCATTACGGTTTAGTATATTCAGTTTTATTCTGACTAGAATTAAACTTGGTATGATTAGATAAGGTAATATTCTTCAAGGTTACTTCTTAAATAATTCGACCAGATTACTTTAGATTACAATATATTTTAGGTATTTTAGTTAGATATGGTTTTAGCTTCTTAAAGTTATCATAAGTCAAATCAGTTTCCAGTTGTGATTAGGGGTTTATGACAAAATCTACCCTATAAATAGGGAGGCCTTATGGATGAATTCATCACACTTTTATCAATCAAAACAAAACCTTTTGAGTTCATACTCTTTGCCTGCGAGCTATTCAATTGTTGCTTAACCCCGAGGGCTAGCTAAGTATTAATAAACCTTGTAATCTAATCCCAAGGACTAGCTAGAGAGCAAGTCAAAGTTAGGCGTACCCCGATGGCTAGACTCCAAAAACAAGAGTTCATTGAAATCAATGGTGGAGATTCTCCACTACTGACTTCAAGTAAATCTAAAACCAAGAGATTAGACTAGCTCAACAACTCTGAACATAACCAGCTCCTCTCAGAATCTGAAACACTTAACAATTTTTTAGAAATTAAACAAAGTTTAAAAGAGTCTAAAATAAAATTTGATTCTCTTTTAAAAAATGATAGAAATCGGGCAACTAACTCTGATCTTACACAACAGGATGAATCTTCTGATGTCTATCAACCAAAATCTGAGATGAACATGAAACCCAATAGATATAATACGAAATATTACACCTCCACTCCAAAAACTATTTTAACAAGATCCACATTGAAATCCAGCAAAATTGTTTAATGATGAATATGAATATCTTATCATGGAATGCAAGGGAAATTGGCAATAATCCAACACAAACAAGATTAACAGACATTAAAAAAATATTTAAACCATCCATCATTGCAATTATGGAACCAATGATTAGAAATGAAGCCATCCGGGAAATTGCAACAAAGATAGGTTTTAAAAACTACTTCAACAGTCCTTTAAATAAGGTATAGATTTTTTGGGATGAATCTGTAAATGTTAGCATAATTAAATGTGAGGATCAAATGATCCTCAGTGAAATAAATCACTCATCCCTTGAAAAGGAATGTTTGATTGGTTTTATTTATGCTAAATTTACAATAAAAGAGAGGAAAACTCTCTGGAACTCCATATTGGACTTTAAACAAAAACCTTTGTGCATAACGGGAGATTTCAATGTCATTAAGAAACAAGAAGAATACATTGGACCATCAACTCCAAACCAGAGTGCAATTAAAAACTTTCAAAATTTCATAGCCAAGGCCAATCTACCTACCATTAACACTGCTGGAAACTTATATACATAGACAGGCATGAGAACCAAAGGGAGGGTATGGGAAAGACTTGATAGGGCATTATCTAACCAGCATTGGGACTCCAACTTTCCAGTAACTTCAGCACAAACCCTGCCCAGAGATCAATCAGATCATTCCCCACTGATTTTAAAAATCTCAAACCAGTTAACCTTAACTAAGCCTAAATCTTTTAATTTTCATAACTGCTAGACCTCACATCCAGAATTTCTAAACTTAATACAATCAGCATGGAATATATCCACAAACTTAACCTGTTTGAAAAGTTTTCTTTTAAACTGAAAAATACAAAAATGGCCCTAAAACAGTGGAATAAAACTGTTTTTGGAACCATTTTGACAGAATCAAGAATGCTGAAGAAGTTTACTCAATTGCTGAGGTAAACATTCAACAAAAAGATAACTCTGAAAACTTAACAAAGTTTAATAAAGCTAAAGCTAAACTCACATCGGCCCTTAAAAATCAGGAAACCTTTTGGAAGCAAAAAAAAACCAAGACTTAAGTGGGTTAAAGAAGGTGATACAATTTCTAAAACATTTTACCTTCAAGCCAAAGGTAAATTTAAAAGACAATCCATTTCATCAATTAAAGATGAAAATGGCATCTACCTGTATGAACAAGAGTTAATAGGGAAGGAAGCAGTATCATTCTTCTCTGAATTACTTCAAGAAGATAACTAGGATCCGACTGGCATCAATATTGGTATTTTGTTGGAAAACATTTCCAACCTAATTTCTATCTTAGTCAATGAATCCTTAACAAAGCAAACAAACCAAGAGGAAGTTTTATTAATCCTTAAGGGAATGGATAGTGACTCCGCCTCAGGTCTAGATGGATTTTTAGAATTATTCTATAAACATTGCTGGTCCATAATTAAAGAAGATCTAACAGAAGCAATAATGACTTTCTGAATCTATCACACATACCAAGATTCATTTCTGCAACACTAATTACATTAATCCCCAAAAAGGATGTCTGCTCTTCATTCAAAGATTTTAGGCCAATAAGCCCGTGTAATTTTATAAACAAGCTTCTAACCAAACTTTTATCACACAGACTTAAACCAAACTTTTATCACCAGAACAAATAGCCTTTGTCACTGAGAGAGATTTAGCTGATAATGTACTCCTTATGCAAGAAATGTCTAATTGCGTACCATCCAAACATTCTGGAATAAATATTATTATAAAATTAAACATGATTGACAGAGTATCACAGAGTTTTCTATCAAAATATTTAACAAAGATAGGATTTTCTTACAATTTCAATCAGTTAATAATAGGAAATCTGAAAGCACCTTTCTTCTCAGTGTTAATTAATGGAGAATTCTTTAGATTTTGTAATTCTTTCAGAGGATTAAAGCAAGGGGATCCACTATCCCCTATGCTTTTCATTTTAAGGGCAGAAGCCTTCTCCAGAAATATAAACTTGTTGTTTTAATATGCTGACATTGGCCATTATAAACTCTCAAACTCAACGAAAATAGTAACTAATCTGTCCTTTGCAGATGACACTGCTATTTTCATGAAATGCTCTAAATCTTGACTTAAAAAACTTATGAGATTTCTAAAAATCTATGAAAAGACCACAGGCCAAAAGATTAATCTTCATACTATCTATCCAAACATGCCAGTCCCAGATTAGAAGCAGCAATCAAACATGAAACAAAAATGATTACTGGTTCCCTTCCTTTTAAATATCTGGGGTGCAAAGTCTATATAGGAAGGAACAAAAATGTCTATTACCAGAACCTGCTAGACTCTATTAATCTTAAAATTAAATCTTGGCAAAATAAGATGCTAACCCCAACTGGAAGACTCACTTTAATAAGACACCTATTGCCAACAATTCCCCTTCACATTCTCCCAGTTTTAAAACCTTCTCGACACATAATTAATAAGCTACATAAAATGTTTGCTAAATTCTTGTGGTATAGTCAAGATACAACAAACACTAAGAGAAAGATTTGGAGAAGTTAAACTAAGCTAACTATTCCAAAAGAAGAAAATGGACTTAATCTAAAAGATATTAACATTATGACAAAAAATTTTCTCTAAAATTATGGTGGAAACTACAACAAGGAGAGTCTCTTTGGTCACAATTTATGTGGTCTACACAAGACAGTAAAAAGAACACAAGATCTTGGAAAAGAATCATTGAAATCCAAGAACTTGCAATCAGTAACTCATTTGTGAAATTGGAAATGGAAAATTCTCTCTCTGGTTTGCTAATTGGACAAAACTGGGTCCCCTTTCTCAGTTTTGGAATTCAGAGGATGACCTGATACTGCCATATTTAACAATTGCAGAATTTCTGACACACCAGAACCATTATATGCAGAGATTGCAAAAAAAAATCCAAATGACATCTTAATAATCCTCAACTCTGATCATAAAATATTTCTAGGATATAAAAGATAAATTGATTTGGAAAAACACTGAACATGGAAATTTTACTCTGAAATCTGAATATGAACTTATGAGACAAAAAAAGGACAAACTTTATTCATTTAAACATCTATGGTTCCCTATCCCGCCTCAAAAGATTTACTTATGGAACTGGAGACTCTTAAACAGACTTTTGCCAATGCCTGAAGTTTTAGAAGATTTTAGATTTAACATGTCATTAAAATGTTGTTTCTGCAATAATGATAATGCTGATATCCATCATGCTTTTAGCTCATGCTCTTTTTCAAATATGATATGGTCTTTGATTGAAAATACTTTTCAGATCCTGCATTATGAAAACAACATACTATATAACAGATTCTTTTATTACTAGACTCTGAAAGCTAAAAACAAAGAATCTGGTCTGATCATTAAAGAAATTCCTTACATCATAACTTGGTCTTTATGGTGTGCTAGGAACATGTTTATGTTTTAGGGGATTAGACCTGATTTTAAAAAAATTGTTATTCTAATACTGAGCATAGTGAATGATATACTGTTAGCACATGAGTTCAAAGTAATTTGGAACCTATCTTCTATATATCTAACCCTGGTCATTAGAAGAAAGAGTAGAAATTTGAAGGAACCACTGGTTGTTTCCTAGTTTCCTTCAAATTTCATCAAACTCAACTCTGATGGATCTGTACTAAGTAATGGTCAATCAGGCATAGGTTGGATTTTAAAAGACCAAAGTGGAGAACATGTTCTCTCTGAAGCTAAAGCTATCCCAAACAGTTCCATCATTGAAGCTGAAGCCATTGCTATATTTCAAGGTTTAAAAATGGATGGAACACATGGGATGAGGAAAGTACATATAGAAATTGACTCTTTAATACTGGTGAAAGTGTTAAGAAGAGAATTCAAAGTTCCATGGTGCTGCATTGAAATGATAAGATTAATCTGGCAACAGATGAAGCAAATGTAATGCACCATTTTACATACATACAGAGAAGCTAACAAGGTGGCAGACTCTCTAGCCAAGATGGCCTCTTACAAGTGGGTAAATCAACTATTCTCTTTTACTGAGCTTCCAAAAAATATATAGGGTCAAATTAGACTACATGAAATTAGCTTTCCCTATACTAGAAACAAATAGACCAGTGTTATTGATGATTTTAGATCATAAAATTGTTTTCCAGGACCAGTTGCTGCTCTTTTTTACTCTGTTTTAACAGGTACAGTTGCACCTGAGAAGCTAGAATGGAATATAGAAATCTTCTTCAATTCGTTTCATATGTCCGCTTCATGGAGATTACAACTACTAATGAAAAATGTAGGGCAAGAATTGGACTTCACAATGCTAGTGGCAGAATCAAACAAAGAAACAAAATGCAGACCGCAACATTGCTTAGCTTCACGAGTAAATCTCTTCTGGGGAAGAGATTTTCAAGGGACCATTATGGGAGGCCACCTTTTTTGTCGACACGGGGGTGTGGAGGCAAAAAGGTTAAAGGCCATAATGGATCTCAAATTTGGGTTAAGGCCATCTTCTTCACTGATATAGGGGATAGAAGTAAAGAATTTGGGAGTGGATTATATGTACTAAGAATTTCCACGAACATATTCCTCGATTGTACATCCGGACACCTCTATTCTATAATCATATTGACCTTTTTGGCTTGGGGAGCCTAATATATATACCCCTCACTACGGTGAGTATTTTCCATTAAACAAAGAATAATTTGTACTCTTGAAGTACCGTAGTTTTTTTGTTGAAGTTTTTAGTTTTTTTCCTCTCATGCTTTTCATTTTCTATGAGAGTTTTAGGTGATAGTGGTTGATGTTTGTAGCTTTTTTTGGTGATATGGTTGATGTTTTTGTAGTGTTTTTTCCTTATTTGACGTTTTTTTTTTCGGGTGAAGTTTAGATGATAATAATTGATATTTTTAGCTTTTGGGTGATATAAGTTGATGTTTGTAGTTTTTTTAAAAAAGAGATAATTTACCTTTGTTGATATTTTTATGATTTTCACTTGATTTTTTGTTAGTTGTACTCGACATCTTTTTCCAATTTTTTGTTGATTTTTATTTGAATTTTTAAATATTTTTTTATTTGATTATTTTATATATATTTTTCTTTAGTTTTTTTATGCAGTTTTATGGTTTTTCGTTGATGTTATGCTATTTTTTGCTGATGTTTATACTTTTCAGTTCTCTGATCATATTGATTTTTTTACATTTTAAATACATTTGAAAAATATTTTTTTGAACTTTTTTGTAGATTTCAGATGGTTGGAAAATGATGGGAAAAAATTGGACTAAGAAACCCCTGGAAAAATATTAGCAATAGGTCCCTGTAAAATAATTAGAGATAGGTCCTTGTAAATTTTTTTGAGATAGGTCCCTGAAGCTAGTATATTGTTAGAATTGCAAAATGGCATCTGCCTAAAGTTTAGGCTGCCTCACGGGAGACCATCTCGTAAAGGAATCGGCAGGTGAGTATAATCAAATTAATATACGACGAAATAAGGTTTAACTCCATTGAGGAAAAGAAATATTTTGTGAATATTACTTTGTATTTAGATTTGTATCATTTTCCTTATTTACTTAGCACTTTTGTAACACTATATAATGTACCCCTGAACGTGAATACAATCACAATATTACACCCTTATTTTCTACATGGTATCAGACCCTAAAATCTTGAATCCCTAAAAATTATCGATGTCGTTTCTTTAAGCTTTCACCACCTCCGACGACGGAACGTAGCATACATGTGCTACCACTACACAGAGACCCCCCTCTAGCGCCAGTTTTTTAGCACCGATTTTTAAAACCAGTGTTAAAAATCTAATAGCACCGGTTTTTTAGTTTTTAACACCGGTTTTAAAAATTGGTGTTAATTTAACACCAAATTTCTAATTTTAACACCGGTTTTTTAAAAATCAGTGCTAAATTTTACAATAGCACCAGTTTTGGAAACGATTAGCACCAGTTTTTAAAAACTGGAGCTAAAAATTTGAAAATTTTATTTTTCCCGCCAAAGAAATAGCCAAAAAATTTTTAATAGCACCGGTTTTTAAAAATCGGTGCTAAATATTTGTAAAATTCTATCTTCCTGCCAAAAAAATCAAAATAGCACCGATTTTAGTAAAAAATAACACCGGTTTTAAAAACCGGTGCTGAAATTACACAATAGCACTGGTTGCAAAAAAATAGCACCGTTTTTTAAAAACTGGTGCTAAAAATTTTTGAGACTCATTTCCCGCCAAAGAAATAGCAATTTGTTTTTAAAATAGCACCGGTTTTGAAAATATTAGCACCGGTTTTTAAAAACCGGTGCTAAATATTTGTAAAATTCTATCTTCCCGCAAACAAATTCAAAATAGCACCGGTTTTTAAAACTGGTGCTAAAAATTAAGGAATAGCACCGGTTGTTGCAAAGAATAGCACCGGTTTAAAAACCGGTGCTAAAACTTAAAGCTTAGCACCAGTTTTTTGTAAAATTTAGCACCGGTTTTTAATACCGGTGCTAAAATTAAAAAAATAGCACCGGTTTTTTAATAAATAGCACCGGTTTTTAAAAACTGGTGCTAACAATTTTCTATACTCATTTTTCCGCCAAAAAAATAGCCCAAAATTTTAAAATAAGCACCGGTTTTGGAAAAATTAGCATCGGTTTTGGAAGAAAATAGCATCGGTTTAAAATTTTCCCGCCAAAGAAATCGCAAAAAAAAGTTTCCTGCCAAAGAAATTGCAAAATTTTTGTAAAATATCATCAGTTTTAGAAGAAAATAGCACCGGTTTAAACCGGTGCTAAAATTTTTAAATTTTTCCCACCAAAAGAATTTCCCCCCCAAAGAAATCGCCAAAAACTTCTAAATATTTTTTAAAAAATTTTAAATTTCATTATTTCCGTTAAAGAATACAAAAAATTCGCTAAAAATTTCAAATAATCTTCCCAAAAATTTCATGAGCTGGGAGCAGCTGCGCAGCCGCTCTAAGTTTTTTTTAAAACTTTTAAAATCGTTCACTTCTTTTGTTGACATTAACTAATGACTAAGTTAAGTTAAATTAATCAACGATCAACCTTCACTGACCTCATATATACAAATAAGAATAAAAGTTTTTTACATTAACTAATTAACGTTCAACCCTTAATTGATTTAGTATACATAAATACAAATTTAACAAGTTAACGGTGAAACTTTACTTTACTTTCAATATATAAACACTGATAACTAGGCCGACTTTGACTAATCAAAGGTCAACCTATACTTGACTTTCAATATATAAACATTAAAAACAAAGTTGACTTTAACTAATTAACGGTCAAACTTTATTTGAATTAGTATATGATAAATACAAATAAAAAATTTTTGACTGTCTAATCAACAGGCAAACCTTAGTTGACTTTCTATATATAAATACTAATCAATGGTCAAACTTTACTCGACTTTCCATATATAAACACTATAACTAGGTTGACTTTGTCTAATCAACGGTCAAACTTTACTTGACTTTCAATATATAAACACTAATAGAAAAGTTGACTTTAACTAATCAACGATCAAACTTTATTTGATTTAGTATATGATAAATACTAATAAAAAATGTTTGACTTTATCTAATCAACAGTCAAACCTTAGTTAACTTTCTATATATAAATACTAATCAACGGTCAAACTTTACTCAACTTTCCATACATAAACACTAATAACTAGGTTGACTTTGTCTAATCAACGGTCAAACTTTACTTGACTTTCAATATATAAACACTAATAACAACGTTGACTTTAACTAATCAATGGTCAAACTTTATTTGAATTAGTATATGATAAATACTAATAAAAAATCTTTGACTTTTGTCTAATCAACAGTCAAACCTTAGTTTACTTTCTATATATAAAAACTAATCAATGGTCAAACTTTACTCGACTTTCAATATATAAACACTAATAACTAGGTTGACTTTGTCTAATCAACGGTCAAACTTGACTTGACTTTCAATATATAAACACTAATAGCTAAGTTGACTTTAACTAATCGACGGTCAACTCTTACTTGACTTTCAATATATATACACTAATAATAAAGTTGACTTTAACAATTTAATGGTCAAACTTATATTTGAATTAGTATATAATAATATTTACTAATAAAAATGTTTGACTTTGTCTAATCAACGGTCAACCCTTACATGACTTTCAGTATATACATACTAATAACTAAGTTGACTTTAACTAATTAATGGTCAAACTTTATTTGATTTTAGTTAATGAAAACTTTAATGGGCTGAAACCCATAATTTTGGCCCAAACCCCTAGTCCTATTTTCATATACTCAGTCTTCCTTCTCCCTTCCCTAATTTCATTCGATCGAACCCACCGTCCCTCTGCCTCATCTGGTTTTTCTCCATCGATCAGCCACCAACCACGCATCATCTGAAAGGGGAGATGTCACCGGCACCGGCTCCGGTGAGGGAGCCGATCTCGCTGCATCTTATCTTCCTGCTAAAAGCCTTGTCCCTTTTCCTTCGATGCACAGACCCACTATTCGCTAATATATCTGTCGATCGTTGCCACTGCTTGTAGGTCTCCTCGTCATCGTTGTTATCCCCCCGTCTGAGACGATGACGAGGAGACCTATGTAGCATATGATTTATGCGAGTAAGATTGTTACATTCATTTCATTAATGTTATGGATCAGCATAGGAAGAATATGATAGATATTTGTTTATCTTGGGGGATTATTTTGTGCTTTACTTTACCGAATGTTGATGTGTGACTGAATCAAATTGAGTTATGTAGCCTCGTTAAGTACTGAAGGTTGATATACTGATATGAACGTCTTTATTCAGGTATAAGCTTCTGGTATAAGCTTCTGGCATGGTTTCCAGTGATCTATTGAATAAGCTTCTGGCATGGTGAGATTGATTCCTCTCCAAGGTCTCCCACACAATGTTTAGTCTCATAGATTATTAGTTTTGTATCATAATTTTTTTGGTTTTATTTCTATATTATCAATTTCGTGAAGTTAATTTTATTATTAAATTGATGTCCTATTAAATTTTTAGTTTCAGGTCTTTTTCTCTTCCTCTGAAAGCTGCAGCGTGCTGCCACTTCCTCTGTTTCAGGTAGGGGTGGGCAAAAAACCAAAAACCGAACTAAAAATTGAATTATCCAAATTCAGATAACCCAAACCGAATTTAATATACGGTTTTTGGA
Organism: Rubia yunnanensis; assembly: GCA_037428765.1. Classification (NCBI taxonomy): domain Eukaryota; kingdom Viridiplantae; phylum Streptophyta; class Magnoliopsida; order Gentianales; family Rubiaceae; genus Rubia; species Rubia yunnanensis. The sequence continues at coordinate 16,930,225 of CM075070.1, forward strand.
TATCCAAATTGAATAAACCAATTTCTGAATACAGTTTTTGGTTTGGTTTTGGATATTAAAACTCAAACTGAAACCCGAACCGAATACCGAATTATAATTAATTAAATATATATAATAATAAATAAATTTTAAAACTACAAAACTAAATTTATAAGTAAATAAAAGTGGGAGGACTAATCTATAAATTTTAAAAAATTACCCCAAACATCTTAACGTTAAATGGATCAAATAGACAAAAGACTGATATTCAAGTATTTTATAATCCACATTCATTATAAATAATTTTAATAAATTAGTTCGTTTAAATTTCTTATAAATTTTTAAAAAAAGTATATATATTCTTATAAATTCTTATTGGCATGAGCGTAAATGGAAAGCATTAACTATAATCAATAAATATCCATATCTAAACTACAGTGCTCTTAGTAATCACAGTGATAAGGTGCACGAATAATTGATTCTTCAACAGTAAACTTTCACTACACTAAAGCATTCCTCAAACAATGGACATTTTCCTCTGCTCTAAAAAATTAACAAACTACAATGGACTCAGAAGAGATTACTTGGTGAAGAGATGAAGACGGTGAGATTACTTGGTGAAGAGATGAAGATAGTAATATGTAAATATCATAGTTAATTTAGGAGAAAATCGCCTATTAGACCATCTAAATGTTAGACTAATCATGAAAAATCTCGTTTCAATAACTATTAGGGTCAAATTATAATTATTTATACATTACCATACATTTTAAAAGTTATAAGAAATTGGCTGCAATAAATAAAAACAAATATCAAATCAAATTATTAGTTATATCAATTATAAAATAACCTTGTATAATGATTTGTCAGTCTAAAACAAGACGTTGTGTTAATTTAATGGGGGAATTTTTGTTTCACCCTCTAAATGTATTTAAATTACTTATATAAATAGAAGAGAAAGAAATCATAAAAATATATTATAAACACATTCATCATGTATGAAAAAGGTAAAAACATAAGTAAAATTAATAGGGTGGTAATAATAATAAAAGAGAAAAACTCCTGTGAGACCATCTCACCATAGCAAATGGTGAGACCAGGGACCAAGTTGCAATAAGTTGGAAGAGAATTGAAATATAAGACCTGATTGCAAAATTGGAACATAGGCTGAAAATGGGTCAAAATTGGGTTATAACAAAAATGGGCCAACCTAAATTTCTCTCTCCTCCCAAATAACTATCAGATCTCCTTCCTCCCAAAAATCAAGGAATTTTATTCCTCTTCAAACTCATCCCGAATTCATGCTACTGAACACCGGATTCAATCTCTGAAATCGCCAATCAAAGCTATGAAAAATCTCTGGTTCAAGCTCGCAATCAGGCTCCGAAATCAGAATCTGCAAATTTTTGCAAATCTGAAGCACTCGTATTTTGCGACATATTTTTTTGGAATTTTGCACGGAAAGATCGAAGAACAGCATATTTCAAAGCTTCTAAGATCCGCGAAGGTGAAATAATCAAGGTAATGTGAAATTTACGGTTGAAAACCCTAGTTCTGTGGTTGCAATCTCAATTATATGAAATCTACGATCTAAGATCTTAGTTTTGTGGATTAAAGTCTTAGTTTTAATGGTTGGATATACGATATAAGGTGCTGTTGTTATAAACTATGGAAAACGAAGCAATTCAAGGCAATGAAATTGTTTTATACGAGGAAGAAGGCAACAAATATGTTCTATTTGAAAATTCAACAAGTTTACATTCAGGTTTAGTTTTACTTTCATATATATAGTTAAACGAATGAAGAAATTGCATGAACACATGAAGTAACGTTTTTATATTGTGGAATTTTTCTGCCAAATCTGGAATTCAGTTATATGCATGATGTGAAGAAATTGTAGGCTTTTTTTAATCTGCTGAATCGTGTGAAGTAATATGATGAACACTGGATGTAACTGCATGAACACATAAAGTAATGTGATATTTTTCGGATGGACAGTTCCCCGGGGTATAAAATTTGGCTATATGCAATTTGTTGGGAAAATGTAGGTGTTTTTTAATTTACTGAAACACATGAAGTAATATGAAGAACACTAGATGTAACTGCATGAACACATGAAGTAACGTGATATTATTTTGACGGATAATTCCCCATGGTCTGAAATTTGGTTTTATGCAATTTGTTAGGAAAATGTAGGTAATTATTTTTACTAAAACGTATAAAGTAATATGATGAACACTGGATGTAAGTGCATGAACACATGAAGTAACGTGACATTATTCTTCTGGATGATTCCCCAAGTTCTGAAATTTGGCCACATGCAATTTGTTAAAAAAATTTAGGTGTTTTAAAATATTGTTGAAACATGTGAAGTAATATAATGAACACGTGATGTAACTACATGAACAAATGAAGTAAAGTGATAAATTTGGCTATATGCAACTTGTTCAGAAAAATGTAGGTGTTTTTAAATTTTCTGGAATGTATGAAGTAGTATGATGACCACTGGATGTAACTGCATGAACACATGAAGTACGTGATATTATTCTGATGGATAATTCCCCAATTTCTGAAATTTGGCTTTATGCAATTTGTTGAGGAAAATGTAGGTGATTTTAAATTTTCTGGAACGTATGAAGTAATATGAAGAACACTGGATGTAACTGGATATAACTGTATGAACACATGAAGTAACGTGATATTATTCTTCTGGATAATTCTCCAATGTTTGAAATTTGGCTATATGCAATTTGTTGAGAAAATTTAGGTTTTTTAAATATTGCTGAAACGTATGAAGTAATATGATGAACATTGGATGTAACTGCATGAACACATGAAGTAAAGTGATATTATTCTGATCGATAACTCCCCTTGGTATGAAATTTGGATATATCTAATTTGCTGAGGAAAATGTAGGTGTTTTAAAACTTTCTGGAACCTATGTAGTATGATGAACACTGGATGTAACTGCATGAACACATCAAGTAACGTGATATTATTTTTATGGATAATTCCCCAAGATCTAAATTTTGGCTATATGCAATTTGTTTAGGAAAATGTAGGTGATTTTAAACTTTCTGGAACGTACGAAGTAATATGAAGAACATTGGATGTAACTGCATGAATACATGAAGTAACGTGATATTATTCTTCTGGATAACTCTCCAATGTTTGAAATTTATATGCAATTTGTTGAGAAAATTTAGGTTTTTTTTAATATTGCTGGAACATATGAAGTAATATGATGAACATTGGATGTAACTGCACGAACACATCAAGTAAAGTGATATTATTCTGATCGATAACTCCCCTTAGTATGAGATTTGGCTATATGTAATTTGTTGAGGAAAATGTAGGTATTTTTTACTTTTCTGGAACCCATGTAGTATGATGAACACTAGAGGTAACTGCATGAACACTAGAGGTAACTACATGAACACATGAAGTAACGTGACATTATTCTGATAGATAATTCCCCAAGATTTGAAATTTGACTATATACAATTTGTAAGTGATTTAAAATTTTCTGAACGTATAAAGTAACATAATAAATAAATGATGTAACTGCATTAACACATGAAGTAAAATGATTGAACTTTGTTAAATGATTCGTCAATACCTAGAATTCAATTGCATGCATATTTTAAAGAATATTCGGGTGTTTTAAATGTAGTGTAACCCAAGAATTAATATGTTAAATACACATTGTAACTTAATATATACATGAAATATTGTGATGTTGAAGGTCTGAAATTGATTAGTTGAATTTTGTTTTCAAAATATTTTGGTGTTATAAAATTTTCTTAATTGTCTGATGTAATATATTAAAATAAGATCTTACCTCTTAAACACATAAAGTAGAGAAGTAAAGTGTATAAAAATGATGTATAAAAATGATTTTATGCATTTGATTGAGATGATTTACGTTTTTATAAATTTTTGAAAACGTACAAAGTAACATATTAAGTAAACTGGATTAAAACATGAAATAACATGATTGAACTTTGTAACAAGATTCATCAATATCTAAAATTCAATTACATGCACAATGTTAAGAATATTTAATGTTTTAAAATTTACTGTAGACAAATAAGTAATATGTTAAATACTCGATATAACTTAATAAATTCATGATGTATTGTGATGCTGAAAGTCTGAAATTTGATTGGTTGGTTTTTTTCCCAAAATATTTTAGTATTGTACCTCTATGTACATACTTATCAATGACTCAATAATTGTTTATGTAAGGGGAACTAAAATGTAAAACACATGAACTAATCAAAACAATAGTTGATGTAATGAGTTACTGAATAGGCTCATATTTGCAGGACCAGATTTTGACACCCGATTTTGACACAAAGGCAAGAGGAAGAAGCAAGATAATTAAACGATAGAAGCAAAGAAAGAAACCAAAGACAAAGGAATTTGGTACAAGGACACCAAAGCAACAAGTTCAGACCTATGCGATTCAATTTGACACTGTATTTATATTATTATTTTGTACCTTTAACTTAAATTATGAGACTGATCATATATATTGTGCTTCAAATACTTTGAACACCTGAACTAAAGAATGAAGATTAATTAAATAAAAATATTTTCAAACTAATAAACACCACGCAACCAGTGTTTGAAACTAATGGCTTTAATAAATAAATTAAATGAAAATATACATGAACTAATGTTAGAATAAGTAAATTAAAATATGAGGACCGAAAAGTAAAACACAACATATGACTAGAATTTTTCTAATGTTTGAACTAAATAACTAAATAATCAAACAAAACATCTAAATAATCGAACTATATACCTAAAGAACATGTGGCTATAAAAAGAACGACACATGAAGTAACAATCAGAAAACATTGTATATTTGGCAAGCAAAATTTAATCATTCGAAATATCATTACTACACAAACTGTTAAACTTTAATAAGAAACCAAAGCTGAAAACAATAGAACTAAAGAGATAAACTTCAGAACTGAGTTAATACTAGAACACCATCATAAAAAACTACAAGTTTTAATCCAATTACGACAAAACAAATTCAACAACCTAGAAAACATTCAGAATCATACAAATACTAAATCATTCATCATTCAAATACAACAAAACTAAACATTTAAGTCACACCACAAACTAAATCTATTTTTCAATTCCAACAAGTTCTTGCAAACATCTTAAATTCTTATTTGGGGGGTTGCACAGATACAAATGGTCCTTCCAGGTCATCCAATTCATCATTAGTAAAAAAAGTTAAAAGTCAGGATAGGTTGGTTATGTTTCTTTCTCCTCCAAATGGTGACACATTCATCAACCATAGTACATAATTTGTCATTCCAAAACTCTTGTGAATCTTCAAAATCATCCTGCTGAATCTGGGTTTCTACAGTAGTACCTTCACTTGATTGCAAGTTGCACGACCCCTCAGCCATATCACCCTTAACCTTCTCCAGTCCCTCATACATATCAGCAATAACAACTTCAAAGTTACACTTAACAATCATGAGAGCCTCATCATAAGCCTAGACAGGAAAAAAATATCAATATATTTAGAAGTAGAAAAACACAAATTAGAAGTAGAAAAATAGATAAATAGATAAATACCAGTAGTGGTTTCATTCCACAATTCTTCAATGATAACAGTTACCTCAACTATTATGAGATCCTCAAAAACAACGATAGACCCAACAACTGGAAAAAATTTTTAACTAATACTACATACACATTAAGTAATTATATATACACAACAATTAATATGTTAAAAACTACCATCAACGGAAGCATTTTTTTTAAATCTCGGCCGCCCTACCATGGACAGTAGAATCATTTTCAGTCTCTGATGCAATACAAAAAAACTGATGAGTTTAATACCAAAACTAACAATTAATACACATGAACTGATAAGTCAAAAAGAATAAATTAAAACTCCTAACATTACCACTTTGTTCAATATTTGTTGAAGCTGGAGGACTATTGATCACAGGCTTATCAACAACTACATGGTAAAAAAACTATATATTAATGAGTTTAATACCCGAACTAACAAGCTATATATAAGAATTAAGCAATATTAACCAGAACCTTTTTAAAATATTTAAACTGATAAAATATTTATCAAACACTCAACAATAACTATTCAGCATAACAAAATAAATACATAAACTAAAGGCATAAATAATTAAACTACGTACACTAAAATGATATTAAAGCATAAAACATTAACCTAACCTGATTCTTTTTATATTTGTTGAAACTGGAGGATTATTTACCACAGCCTCAACCTCGGCAACAACTATTCTGCATAACAAAATAAACGCATAAACTAAAGACATAAATAATTAAACTACATACACTAAAATGATAACAATGTATAAAACACTAATCTAACCTGATTCTTTTATATTTTTTAAAACTCGATGATTACTAACCACAGTCTCAGCCTTAGCAACAACTACATATTACAAACAAATGGTATAAATAACATAGCTAATTCAACAAAAACAAAAAGAAACCATAAATGATAAAAAAAAAATTTACCAAGCTTATCTCTACCCTCATTCACATCACCTCCAACTACAATAAAAAATCAAATATGTAAATGTTAGAGGTAAAGCAATAAACAATAAAAATTAAAACAATATATTATATTTTAACCATTTTCAAACAAATTATATTTCAACCATTCTCAGAAGATCCATCAACTCTAATTGGCTTATCCACACGAGATTTACTACCTCTCTTACGCAACCTCTTAACAATATCGGCTACAAAAAAAAGAGGAAATTATGAGAAATAGATACAGAAATCAAGTAATAACCAACAACAATGTAAAATAAAATCCACCATATTTGAATACTAGTTGTAGTAGGTTTTAGCTGATTCTTTTTCCCTTTAATATGAGTTTTATAATCTGAAAATTATTCAATCAATTATCATAAAAATATAAATATTAAATACAAAACTTACAAACTAACAATATACATACCATATGTAGTAGTCAATTTAGATGCAATGGATTGTATTCCCTCAAACACGTAGCATCATCTACATTAAAAGCTAATCACATAAACACATGAATAAAAAACTGAAACACCTAAAGTAAACAGATAAATATGACTGTATACATACATATTCAGAAATAGAAAATATAAAACACCGAAAATTATAGATAAACATGAACTAAATAGATAAAGAGATTAAAAGATGTTGCATATCAATTCATCGAACGACTAATAAGAGGAGCAACTGATATGGAAAACCAAGCAAGAAAACAAGAGAAGGTTATACCAATTCATATGCTTTCTTATAAATTCTATTAAGAACATCATCATAGTAATGATGCTTCATTCCATCATCATAGTAATCTTTTTCACTCTGCTACAGAAAGAGCTATAAATAAAGAACAAGGGTGTTGTGAGCAGGTACCATAGTCTGGAGGAAGGAATTTTCATGGGGCTGAATTGGGGAAAGATGTCTGGTTTCCATCCAGGTTTTGGCCTTTCCCACCCCTGCAACAATCACATCCAAATTAACAAAATTAAAGCATAAAGTGCAAAGCAGCAGCAAACTGCCAGAAGCAGCAATTATTAGAAAGCAATACAACAAATATGACTTACTTACAAAGTTACAAGTTACAACTCAAAACCATCAACAAAGTTCAGAGTAGCATCAAACTCTCTAATTACAAGATCATATGGTAACATTTCATACCAATAATTATCTCATGTATGAAGACAACAAGAAGATTTAAAACAACAGCTAGCATATACACCACATAAACCATTCATAACACTATGTTAAGACACCATATGATGCAAGACAATACATTATTCAGAAACACAGCATCATCAAATAATTAAATAATTCATCAATAAAAAAGAGTTATAACACAAAACCCTAAATAAAACATAAACAAAAAAATCATAAGGAAACCTTTCAAATCAATAGCTGATGAAATATGAACACCTTCATCCACAGCAAAGCCACACAAAAAACTGAACTAAACACATGAACATGCAAACTAAATAATTACACAACCTAACTAAAAGACAATGCAAATAGAGAACACCAAACTAAACAAAGCCTAAACTAAACCACAACAGAGACACAACAAAACCAGAATTAAGAGCATGAACATTCAAACTAAACACATAAACAACTTATCTAATCTGTTATACACTGAAACAAAAAAATTCAGCAAAAAAGAACATCATCTAAAAAATCAGCAAAGCTGAGCAACATCACCACAAAAAACAGAGCAGCATCAATAAGAACTAACAACATATCAAATCTATCAACAAAAACACAAAAAAATCATAGAAAAAGAACACAAAACCCTAACAATACAAAAAAATATGAAGAAAAAAACCTTTTAATTCAACAACGGATGAGCTAGGAACAACATCAACAACCTTCTGTTCATCTGTACCAGCAATACCTTCCTTCGATTTCATCATACCTACAAATATCAAACCCAAATCGAAAACACACAATATAAGGCCAAAAAAAGACATGCACGGTCGGATTCACAGAGATAAGCGCGCGGAATCAAATAGAAAACAGCCAGAAACATGAAGAAAGCAAGAAGCCCCAAATATGAAGCACAAAATCAAACAAAATCAGAAAATTTTACCTCAATCGAACCGGATTGAGCAGAGCTTTGCAATGACGCTACAAATCTCGAATTTAAACGGATTTCAGATGGTTGAATCGGAGGTTATAGCAAGTAGTTTTGAGAGGTTTTGAGGGAGGGTTTTTCGAGTTTGAATTTTGGGGGAGAAGAAGAGATGTGACCCAAAATGGAAAGCTAAAATAATTCCTAAAATATCTATGTTATATAGTATTGTTTTAAGGCCCCTGGAAATATTTAATTATGTAAGAGACTCTGGTCTCACCATAAGCTTGGGTGAGACGGTCTCACCCAAGTCTTTGTAATAATAAAAAGGATTTGAGATCAAACGGTATTAAATAATCCTCAGTCACAAAATACTCCCCAAATTAAATAATGTAATAATAAATGGAAAAATCTTGGAAAATACCGTCTTTCCATTATTCCGTAAGCTTATGGAAAGACAGAGTTTAGTTATAATAATACAAAGTAAAAGGTCTTAGTTGCAATATTAAAATTTTATTATGCAACGTGTAGTAGTTATAAAGTTTATAACCCGATTCATTCAACCCATAAATTTTATTTTCATTTCTTCTAATTTTCATTTTAAACCATAATATTTCCATGACTTATGAAAAGACCGTCTTTCAAGAGACAGACTCATAATAAATTCAACAAAAAAAAGTAATAATAATGGAAGAAAAGGTGGAAAATGGAACATGAAGCCGCAGGAGCCAGGAGGTAAGTCAAGCAAGGCAGCAAAGCTTTAAAATTGTGAAAGAACATTAGTCCCACATCGACAATTGGTGGAGAGTTAGCCTTAGATTTCAGCTAGAAATACTAGGGAACTTCTCCATTCTCTCAAGGCAAAGCATTTGATGCAATTGGGCCTTAATCGATAAGTTACTTGGCCTTAAATTTTTTGGGTTGTAATTGTTAATTTAAAGTTAAAATTTTGACATGCTTTTGAGTTTTTAGATTTGGCCCATAATTGTTGTGGGCAAAAATTCGATTGAATTAAATTCAATTTGATAAAAATTGGATTTAATTTGGTTTATTCGGTTGAATTTGGTTTCAAACTGAATACAAAATTTGAATTTGGTTTGGATAATTGGGTTATTTGAATAATTTAGGTTGGGTTCAGTTTTTTATTTTTTAGAGAAAAAACCAAACAAATTGAACCGTACAAACCGAATTGACGCCCACCACTAGTTTCAGGTCTTTTTCCCTTCCTCTAAAAGTTGCAGCGTGCTGCTGCTTTCAGAAAAAGGGATTTTTTTATTCGTCGTAAATATATTAGCACTGGTTTTAACCGGTGCTAACAAAAAAACCCGTGCTATATCGGTACATTTTTCCACCGGTTTAAAAACCGGTGCTAACTAAAAAACTGGTGCTAAAAGTTGGGATTTAGTACCGGTTTTTTTCCGACCGGTGCTAAATTAACATCGGTTACTTAGGCACCGGTTTTTTTTTGCAAAAAAAAACCGGTGCTAGAACATAAAAAATAGGTGCTAAAGGGGGGTTCTTGTGATAGTGTACCGCTGCCATCCGTAGCTCGCTGTTCGTCGCTAGATTTTCGACCACCACCACCGTTCTTCAGCTTGTGTCGTCACAGATCCAACTTTCTACCTACCCCAATCGCACGTGCCACCGATTTATCTTATGCTCGGCTACACTGCCTGTCGTGCGCCACCGCTGGATTTCTCCACGTATCGACACATATTTCTCGTACCGACGGTCCGATCTGATCTACCTCTAAATCTGAATATGTTACTTGCTACTGTCCTCAGCAGCTGTTCGCCAGCGATTTCCATCGCTGCCAGGATTTACGGCTGCGGCCTCCGGCTCCCCCTGCCCGATCTGATTTTAGCCATTATCTGTTGGATGACCAATGGAGTATGGCCCTTAATTTATTTAATCAGTTAAATTATTCTTCTGACCATGGATATCAGGTAATCCTACTTTACCTTCGATTCTTGATTTCGGAGCCTCATATCACATGACTGGTGACAAAGGTTCTCTTATTGACATTACTGCAGTTACTGATTCTGTTAATGTGCTCCTACCTGATGGATATGTGTCATCTGCAACACATTATGGTTCTATACATTTTGGAAATGCTACCTTTACTCATCTGCTTTATATACCTGCCTTGCAATGCTATTTATTATCATGCTCTAGATTGTTGTCTGCCTTAAAATGTCTAGCTTTGTTTACTGAAAATTATTGCATTTTACAGAATTAGTATGAGAACTGTAATTGGCGTGGGTGAACATCAAGGAGGGGGTATTGCCTTTGTCTGCAGGATACACGCGTTCAGTCTATGTCCGGGAGTCAGTTTCGACAGTTGCTTCAGCTTTTGCATCTTCATTTGATTTATGGCATCAACGTCTTGGGAATCCATCCTCTACGGTGTTGTCTTCCGTTCCTACTCTCGATCTTAGCACAAATAATACTTCTATACCTTGCTCTGTGTGTCATAGAGCAAAGCATACTAGACATAGTTTTCGTTTGAGTTCTTCAAATGATAGTTCTTTGATTGAATTGATACATTGTGATGTTTGGGGGCCTTATAGTACACCATCCTCTAGTGGTGCATTTTATTTTTTAACTACAGTTGATGAATATTCCAGAGCTGTTTGGGTTTATTTATTAGTGGCTAAGTCAGATGTAACTTCTAGATTTGTGGAACTTTATGCTTTGTTCAAGAATCCATTTGGGCACTCTATCCGTTATGTCTGTGCTGATAATGGTACATAATTTCTATCTTTGAGATTATACTTTGATGAATCTGGCATTATTTTTGAGACTTCTATTGTTGATACACCACAACATAATGGTCGTGTAGAGCACAGGCATCGTCATTTATTAAATGTGGCTCGTGCTTTGCTCTTTCAAACTACTATACCTATTGATTTTTGGGGAGAATGTGTTCTCATATGCTGCATATTTGATTAATCGGACACCAAAGAAACAACTCAATGGACGTACACAATTTGAGTTACTCTATGGACACACTCCAAACTACAAGCTTTTGCAAGTTTTTGGCTATTTGTGTTATGCCTCATACATTCCCAGATATCGAGACAAGTTTGCTGGAAAGAAAGGCTATCACCTTTATGATTTGGAATCTGTAACTTCTTCAATAGTAGAGATGCTGATTTTTATGAAAACTGGTTTCCGTTTGCTGTGTCATCTATTCAGACTGCACAGTCACAAATCAACACTTGGTTTGATGATTCTTCGCCATCAACTCCAACATTGACTACCAATGGCACAACCACATTGCCATCAGCATCACCTCTGCCGATACCTGATGCCCTTCTCAACCAGCTGCCGCATGCCGCGGCCCTCGATTCTGATGTCGGCTAGTGTTGCTGCTAGCACTGCCGGCTGCTCTGCCACATGCCACAACCCCCAATGCGATCGCCAGTCATCGCTGCCGCTAGCAACCCCGACCACTCTGCCACCTGATGCGGTTTCTCCACCGCCAGTATCACCGTCGACTCTAGCTTCAGCGCCGCCTCCCGAGGCTGACTTTCCTCCTTCCCGACACAGTGCTCCTAACATCGATCTCTTACTTATCTAGATAACTATGTCTGCTCTATGTCTGCTGTTAAACCTCCCCTCCCTCTCAGCTACTACCGTCACTCCTCACTATCACTATCCTCAAGTACTCTCTATCCTTTAACTGATTATGTAAATTACGATAAATTTTCTAGTATGCATTCTAATTTTAGGGTGCAGTAATGTCTAGTGCAAATCCTACCACTTATTTAGAGGTGTAAAAGCATGCTTATTGGTATGATGCTATGGCTGATGAGATTAATGGTCTTGAGCGCAATGAGACTTGGACCATCGTTTCTCTTACTTCGGATAAGACTGCAATTGGATGCAAATGGATTTATTGTACCAAGTTTAAGGTTGAGGATACTATTGAACATCACAAAGCTCGTTTGGTGGTTCTGGGTAATCATCAAATTGAGGGAACAGACTATACTGAGAAATTTGATCCTGTTGCAAAGATGAGCTATATTCGTATATTCTTGTCTATTGCAGTCAGTCGTGGTTGGGAATTTCACTAGATGGAAGTTCATAATGCATTTCTACATGGTGATCTACACAAAGAGGTGTTCATGCGCCCTTCTCCTGGCTCTACTGCTCCCCCAAGCATGGTTTTCTGACTTCAGAAATATCTTTATAGGCTGCGACAAGCTCCTCGTAACTGGTTTTCCAAGTTGGCTCAGGATCTACGTGCATTAGGCTTTGTTCATACTAAGGCTGATTACTCTCTTTTTGTTTACTCACGTGCTTCAGTATCTTTGCATGTGCTGGTTTATGTGGATGATTTGGTGATTGCTGGTAGTTCTTTTTTTTAAAAAAATTGGGGGGAATATATATGGCTCCCCAGACCAAAAGAATAAACCCCTGTAGGGGCAGAAAGTTAGCATACGTTTATTTTACAAAAAGATCCTGCATATGATGATCTATTGCTAAAAGGCACGTGAATCAATAAGGCCTTTGCTTCCAAACGCGATGGTAACACCCTAAAAGTTATGGACATATCTAGAAGAAGCTCTAAGTAGCATCTATCACACTAGTACATCGCGAGCAGGTCGGAGAAGCGAGATCGAGACTCCTGATTGCTGGTAGTTTTTAGTTGCTCATCTCTTAATTCAAGAAATACTTGAGTTCTTATTTTTACATGAAGGATCTTGGTGCACTTAAGAATTTCTTGGGCATAGAGATTGCTAGAAGACCGGATGATATATTTATTTCACAAAGGAAATATGCCCCTGATATTTTATCAGATACAAGTTTATTGGATGCAAAATCGGTTGACTTTCTGATGGAGCAACAATATGACCTTGCACCTGTGGAGGGGCCACTTTATGATGATCCTAAGCAGTATCAGCACCTAGTTGGTCATCTCATTTACCTTACCATTACACATCTTGAGCTCAATTATTCGGTTCATATGCTTGCTTAGTTTATGAAGTCACCTTGTGTGGCAAGCTGCATTGCGGGTTTTACACTACTTGAAGAGTCATCTTGGTCAAGGTTTATTCCTCTCTTCACGTAGTTCTTTGCAGTTGACTGCTTTCCGTGATTCTGATTGGCCTGCTTGCCCTATAACACGACGTTCACTTTCTGGTTATTTGGTGATGATCAGTGATTCTACGGTTTCATGGAAGACCAAGAAGCAACCTACACTTTCTCATTTTTCTGTTGAAGCGGGGTATCGTGACATGCCCGTTACTTGTTCTGAGTTATTAAGGCTTAAGTTTTTGCTTCAGGACAGGTGTTTTGCATTCTACCCCCATGCGACTGCTTTGCGATAGTCAATTTGCTCTTCATATGGCTTCCAATCATGTCTTCCATGAACATACGAACCACATAAAGGTTGACTATCATTTTGTCGGAGATTTGGTACAGTCTGGTACTATTGTTACTCATCATATTCACACCTCTGATCAGCTTGGGGACTTTTTCACGAAAGCTCATGGACGTAATCAGTTCAGCTACTACTTGGCAAGTTGGGCATTCTCGATCTACATGTTCCAACTTGAGGAGGAGTATTGAGGAAAAGAAATATTTGTGAATATTATAACTTGTATTTATATTAGTATCATTTTCTTTATTTATTTAGGACTTTTGTAACACTATATAATGTACCCCAGAGCATAAATACAACCACAACATTGCACCCTTATTTTCTACAAACTCCTACTACCAATACTGGTTTTTTTTAATAAAAAGAATATGTACAGTACTCGTAAAGCTATTATTAGTATATTTTAAAAAATAAATGTGGCATATTCATAAAATTATGAACATACCCCTATTTTTTTTCTTAAATATTATAATTTTTATAAAATTTAAATATTATATTTTTAAAGTTAAAGAAAATAATAATATATATTTGAATATAAAAATATATAAATGTAAAAAAAATATTTCAACAAATACAATGTATAAATAAAAAAATACAGTAATCTATCCATAAACTCATGATCAAGAATCATAGGTTAGGAGAACCACTTAGTTGAATTAACTTCCTGCTTTTGCGGAGTTGAATCACCAAATAAATTTAATAGGGTTTCTGCCTTATTTTCAAGTAATTACATTACGTCAGTTGATATTAGATTTTGTTTTACTTAATTCAAGGGTTTCTTGGACTTTTGAAAGTCAATATTATGTCACCTTACCTATAAAATTTCAGTGACTTATGAATTAAAACAATGTATTTTAGATTTGTCTGATTTATATTTTTATGTATGATCATTTTTATATTTTAATTGTACATAATTAAATTTACCAGTTATAAAAACTGTGTGTTTTGATTTTTTAGAATAAAGAAAAATTCTTTAAAATAGTGAAGTGAGCAGTATTTTCTAATTAGAAAAACTTAGGTATGTAAGATACTGTCTCACCATATATTATAGAAAGCTGGAGAATTGAACTATAATTATATTAAGACATGGACATGAAGTATGTATACATTTTATAATTTTTTAATATTAGTTCAACTTTTTTTCAATAAGTTCCCAACCGAGTGGGAGGGTGTTATAGAATGATCCCCAAACCTAATAATAAACGAGTTGGCAGTACTAAGTAACAAAAGGTTCAAGCTAAACTTGAACTTTACATGAAAAACTAGAAACAAAAGGCAAGCCAATTGCCTCTGATGATGGTTTGAAACAGATTTAAATGATGTTTTCGTTAAAGATGTCTCCACCCCTCGTGTTAATATCTTTGGAACGGCCTGACTATTTAAATAATTGTTTCAAACCTGAGTAATGTATAGAGCAAACTGAAATATCTTGATATATGCAAGTCTATGAGGCATGAGGGTCTGTGGTGTAGATTTTCCATCATTAGTAGAGTGATTGTACTCTTCGGTTGATCCGAATATGAATGTCTTTGCTTCAGACCAAGCTTTCAACCTTGTCTTCCTATCCGGTAGTGTTAAACATGTCATAAGAATAACATTTTGATTGAGTAGCATCCAATTCCTCAATTTATACGAATATAAGGAGTACCACATCTATCTAGCTAGATTAAACCAAGAGTTGTTTGATTTAAATCATCAAAATTCAAGATGGTTCCATGGGATTGAAGGCTTAAAGCTCTTCTAGATAGATGGTTAGCAACCAAATTACCTTGTTTCAACGTGTGGGAGAAACTGATATGATCTTTTACCATGGATTTTAGAGACTAGACTGTAGAGTCTCCAATGAGCTGTAAGTGGAGATTGAATACAATCTATGGCTAGTTTGCAATCATATTTAATAATAAATTATGTCAAATTCATTTTTATTGCAAGCTGGACGCCATAATTGATAGCTAATATTTCATAATGCAAACTAGATGCAGCTAGGAATGTTTTAATGTAAGCTTTTATGAAAAAAAAAGCCCTAATAATTTCTGATTATAACTCCAATACCATCTTTTCCATCAAAATTAGACCATGATGCATCCACATTAATTTTGAGATTAGTTTCAGGCTTAACCCATTTAACTAATTTTATTTTTTGGTTTCGGTGGAGGTCTAGGTCTAGGAATCAAACTGAGGTAGAACTAGTGAAAGTCATCATTATTTTTGCTAAAGTTCCTATGAATGTAAAAATCAAGGTAAATCTCTTGTTTGATTGTCTGAATCAACAATGAGGGAATGGATTCAGATTTTCAAACAAGATTCTATTCCTAGATTTCCAAAGCTGCCAACATATATGTGAGGGGAAGATTCTAATTAGCTCAGTATGTATTTTACTAGTACCAGAAGTAGTCCAGTAAAATGCTAATTTATCCAAAATGGTTTGAAACCTGGGAGTGGACATGTTCATGCAAACATTAAAATAGGTCCACAACTCATTAGCTAAGTGACAATCATTGAAGAAATGCATAAGTGAATCTGAATTAGAGCAACATGGAAATTTAGAAACAATTGAAATGTTTGAGAACACAATAATGTCATAAAAAGGCATTATAGCATTCGATAATTTCCACATGAAAATAAAAAATTTCTTTGGAAGCTTACTGTGCCAAACCTGTTTGAGAGATCTGAAAGTTGTTCTCCTTTCAACTACAGTGTCGTAGGATGCTTTAAGGGAGAAATTCCCATTGACAGCTACAGTCAAAATGAGCCTATCCTCTCTGTAAGGATGTGTTTTTTCTTCCTATAAGAAAATAATGATGTTATGAGGGCAAAAATGTAAAGCATAAAGGTATATATTTGGTCTATAAATTCAGGTATAGTGACTGAAGTATCTATGCTTATGTCATTGTGTATAGAGAAATCATGTAGAGGCCCGAATCCAGTCCATTTTGAGGTAAATGCATTTGCTTGACCTACTCTATGAATTATCCTAGAGTTTGTTTCACCAATGCTATTAACTTCTACAATTCTCCTCCAGTTTGAAGATTCTCTATGTGATTTAGGAATTGGCCAGAGGAATTGTGACCAGAGTGTATCACCTATTTAAAACTTCCACCATTGCTTTAGTGAGTAAGCCTTAATTGTTTTAGAAAAATTCCTAATCCCTAAACTATTCTGAGTCTCTGGGCAGCAGAGTTTGTTCCAACTTTTCCAAAAAAATTCTTACCTAGTTAAGTTTCTCCCCAGGAAAATCTGGTCAACTTTCTTTTTAAAACCTTTAGAACATGATCCGGGGGATTTAGAACTGCCTATAAGGGTTGAGGCAAAGAAAACATTATAGCTCGGATCAATATAAGTTTTCTGGCCATGCTAAGCCACTTAATTTTCCAGTTCTTTAATCTTTTATCATACAATTCAAACAGAGGCTGGAAATATGTTGATTTTATTCTACCCGTAAAAATGGGGCAACCTAAATTAAGAAAAGGGAAATAACCTTGGATCATACTTAACTGGTTTTTAAACAGTTGAATATGTGATCTTTTAGCAAACTTACTGATATAGAAGCTACTCTTCTCATAATTGTTCTTTTGACCAATTGTTTTGAAAAACTGCAAGAAAAGGTTTTAATGTAATGATAGAAAGTTTATTAACCTGAATAAAAAACATTGTATCATCAACATAAGTTAAATGAGAAATGGGAGAAGTGCTAGCTGGGAGTTTAAAATAAGTTAATTTTCCATTTTGGAAAATGAATTTAAGACTTCTAGTAAAGGCCTCAGAAAAAATGTTGAACAAACAAGGGGATAGAGGATCTCCATGTTTGATCTCTCTAGAAGCCTTGAAAAAACCAGAGGGTTTGCCATTGATTAGTATAGGAAATGGGCTGAAGACAAGTTATTTATGATAATTCTGACAGACTGAGATAGGAAGCCAAACTTTGAGAGAATTAAAGCTAAAAAGTCCAAGTTAAATCTGTCAAATGCTTTGGCTAGGTTAAGCTTAATAATGCAGTTGGGTTTTTTTTTGTTTGGAGTTAAGGAATCTAGTCATTTCCTGTAAGTACACATTATTATCAGCAATATCCTCACCCTTCATGAATGCAGTTTGGTTTTTAGAAATGATTTTAGGCATAAAAGATATTAGTCTTTCATAAATTAGTTTGGAAAAAACTTTATTAATGAAATTCAAAAGGCTTATTAGCCTATAATCAGCAAAGGTTACATGGATTGATGGAGGTATTAGAGATTTAATCAGCAAAGGCTTATTGGCTTACAAGAGCAATTTATGTATTAGAGATTGATGGAGGTATTTTATCACCTTTTATGAACTGGGATACAACCTCAAGTATATCTAATCGTATAATGTCCTAGTTAGATCTAAAAAAGGCAGCAATGTAGTCATCAGGGCAGGGAGAGCCATTCAAGTTTAAAGAAAAAAACATTTTTTTTTTCAATTTCATCAGATTCGGTTCAGCCATTAATCTACCATTATCCTGTTGAGTGATTAACTGTGGTACCTGGCTAAGAAAATGGTTTTTGAAAGTGAGGAAGGAGGGGTCTGAGTCATCAGTTAATAGGTTAGTGAAGAAACTAATTCTACTGATTCTATGTCCTTTAAGTTATCTAGCCAGATTCCATTAGATGATCTAATCTTGGTTATTTTCCGTCTAGCTCATTTTTCCTTTACAAATGCATGAAAATATTTAGTGTTGTCATCACCATTTTGAAGGCATTTTAAGTTAGCTTTTTGTTTCCAAAAGAGTTTTTCTTCATGCAGTGCTTTGAGTAGCATAGCATTTTTCATTTTAAGATCAATTAGGTCAGTTAGATAGTTAGTTTATTCATAGACTAGTTCATGTAATCTAAGATCCTCTTCAGCCTTTTTAATGTTTGCATTTATGTCACCAAACTTTTCTTTATTCCAATTTTTCAGATCATGTTTCAGTCTTTTAAGTTTGAGGTATAGTTTAAGCATTCTAGTTTCACCTAAGGGCTTGTTCCACTTAGTTTCTATGGTGGTTTTAAGATCTTTTATAGTAAGCAAAAATCTAGAAATCTAAAAGGTTTAGGGAAAGATTCAATGTTACTTCCTATGGATAGAAATAGAGCGCAGTGATTTGAGGTATGTTTATTAAGGGTATGAATAGAGCTATTAGGAAAATTCTGACACCAATTATTGTTCAAGAGTTGGAATCCTCCTCTTATTAGTCCATGTGAAAGTATTACTCACAGTAAAAACTTCTTTTAATCGGTTCCTGCTTATGAAGTCTGAGAAGTGCCTAATACTATTTTTATTAGAAGAGTTAGGACCCTTATACTCATTGACTGAGATCATAGCATTAAAATCACTTATAAGAAAATTATTCATGTTCAATGTAGGAGTAAGATGATTCCATAGGGATTTTCTAATAGCGATTGATGTTGAAGCATGCAGAAAGTAAACCAAAATTTCTTTTTGAAAAGTGGGGATCTTGATTTTAGTAGAGATATACTAAGAGGAATATGTTACTATGTCAATAAAAAAATCATTATTCTAGAACAACCAGAAGGGGTGTTCATGAGTCGAGGCGGGGTGGGGATAATAGATTGAAGGTTGATGCACCCCAATTTATCGTCGTCGTTGCTCCACCGTAGGTGATTGGAATCTGCAAAGACAAAGCCCCTAGAGGTTTCCGGGGGAAAGAGGCTCCGACGGTCAAGTAAGCAAACAGGATACCCAAATATAATTATGAATGAATATTTAAGTTGTGTAGGTTTAGCTTTGGCCTTTATATAGGTAGGCAAGTATGACAACTATTTTGTTTGCTTGTGGAGCAAGTGCTCTCACCTTGGGCCAGACTAAATGGATTTACCCAAAGGGTAAAACTATTGACTTTAGGAAGGTCGCATGGGTATTTTAGGCCCATACGGATTTACACATTATCAAAAAGCCCCTAGAAAGCTTAGGGCTCGGCCTTCGAATTCCTCCTGGGGTCGTGGGGTCGAATCCGTGCTTGAGTCCACGAGTTTGACATGACTCCCTTTTGACGGGGGTGCTTCGAACTGACATCCAAGCGAGGGTTTACCCTCTGAAATCCTTTAACACATCCAAGGGGTACGATGATTGAAACCCCTAGTGATGCGTTTGAAGGTTCGTTCCAGTTTGAGGCTTCAAACTTACCGTTCAAGTCAAACAATGTGTCAGGGGTTTGAACCTTGGCTTTCTACTCTATGTTAGCACCCAAGGGCCTAAATCCCGCCTCTATTTATCTTCCCAGGGGCCTTTGGGTTTTCTAATCTGTGTTAGAGACCCACGGACCTTCGAGCCTCGAGGATGGAAACACGAAGTTCAATTTTCTATCTTCTAATCTGGATTAGGAGACATGGAATTTCAAATTCGGTTGTACGTAGGAAAAGATAAGGCGCCTCAGAATCTGGAGCTTCTAATTTGCGCTAGAGCCCAAGATTATGCCAGTCTTATATTTTCATCCCCAGGAGGTATGACTTTCAGGTCTCTAATTCTGTGTTAGAGCCCATGGTTGACCAAATTCGTGGAGCCCAAAATAGATTTGTACGTCTACCTTCCAATCTACGTTAGAAGTTTGGTACGTCCGAATATGAGTTTCTGATTGTATAGGGTTCAAATTCCCACCTTTTGAACTATGCCAAAATTCAAGGATTCTGCATCTTTGGTATAGTGAGCGCCTGATCTACGCTAAAGTTCAGAGGGTTTGCATTCGCGTATTTAAGCATAGCGGTTCCAGGCTCTTAGGGTTCTATTATGTGCTAACGTCCTTGGAGCTCGAATTTGCGTGTTTAATCATAGAGGCTCTGGGCTTCCAGGGTTCTAATTTGTGTTAGCGTGCCTGGAGCTCGAATCTGTGTGTTTAATTATAAAGGCTCCAGGCTTCTAGGGTTCTAATATGTGTTAGCATCCTTAGAGCTCGAATCTGCGGGTTTAATCATAGAGGCTCCGGGCTTCCAGGGTTCTAATCTGTGTTAGTGCCCCAGAGGCTCAAATCTGCGTGTTTAATTATAGAGGATCTGAGCTCTCAGAGTTCTAATCCATGTTAGCATCCCCGGAGCTTGAATCCAATTTTAAGACAAATGAGGGGTTCGGCCTTCAGGCTCCTATTCTGTTTCAGAACCTGAAGGGTTCAAACTCATAGCGGGAAATGGGAAGGTCACATGGGATTTCCTTGAATTTCGTAATTTGAATTCAAGGCGAGAAGTGGAGGAGTCGCGAGTGTGGAGTTAACTCTCTACTTTTGGGGCGCGACAAACCCCAATTGGATTACACATTGCGCATCGTTTTCCATATAAATTCCTTAGGTTTGGCTTCCCCATACAGCCCGTTTACCCATGAAGTTACTTTTTGCATGGCAGCCCAAGGTAATGATTACCTTTTAATGTCCTCTATATAAAGTAGAGGTTTCCACTATTCATGCTTGACTCTTTTCTCCCAAATTACTTCCCAAGTCTCATAAACCCTCTCTTTTCACTTCACATGATTTTCCGGTAATCTTTCTCTGAAACATTCAAGTCCCTTTTTCCAGCCACTTTACTAGTAAGTTCCATTCTCCTTAACCTCTCATTTCAATTTTATAATGTTGTAAACATCTTCATCGAGGAGAAACTCCATTCTGACCAATTTCCCGGTTGTTTCTACCACTGGTGGCGTAGAGAGTTCTTGCCTTCAGGACTCTGGCGTCGTTCCTTTGTCAGCGGCCGATTCCTTCCAATAGGGTCGGAGGCTGGGGGAAGTTCTACCAGCTGCTTGGCACTGCCTCAGGGTTATTTTCGGAAGAGGGCTTCGAGGTCCCGAGTTCCAAGTTGGGCGAAAGTTCAGGAGGACTAGAATAGTCGTCGTTATTTCTTTGAGAAGATTCTGACTCCCATCCTCCAAAGTCCTCCACACCCCATGGATTTAGAAGTTGCTAAGTTGTTGAAGACACTACCTTTATGGGTCTGGCTCTCAAAGGATTTACGGTTGGAGGTGCTTCGAGAAGATGAAAATCTAAGGGATACAAGGCCCGGTCAATGTTCAGTCTCCGACCGTCACCTTTGGTTTGGCTTGTGTTTCCCCTTGCTCCCCATTCTCTCTCATCTTCTCACGGAGCACTGGATAAGCCTGACCCAAGTGTATTCGAACGTTATTTTACCCGTTATAGCCTTTCTTACTCAATGTAACAGCCTTGGTATCAAACCCCATTGTGAGGTCTTTCGATCTCTGTATTATCTCTTCGGGAGTAAAGTTGTAATGCATTTGGATAGGTGTCAAGATATGAAGCTCGGAGGGATCGTAACCCTGTGCAATAGGTTTCCAGACCATCCTATAAAGCTTTCTTCTAACAGTAAATGGTGGCATCTATCCCCCCATTTGCACATTCGAGAAAGAGGCTAAGGAGTACTTTGTGTCCAATTGGAATCTGAAGCCCAAGTTTGAGAACCCTACCATCTATATTGTTCCGGAGTATGTGATAGCTGATAGAAACTGGCTACTGAGTGAGCCCCTGGACATTTCGAGGAATTGTGACTTCGTCTGGCTGAAGGAGGTATATGACTGGATCTATCACCAAAAGTCACTCTTGATAGATACCTTTCCTCCGGTGAAGACCGTGAAGCCTTCTTCCGGCAAAGGGAAGAGGAAGATTAGCTCAAAGAGTGAAGGATCTGGAGGCGTCCAACCTAAGAAGACAAAGGCAAAGAGGAGGGCCTTTTTGATTGATAGTGATGAGGCTTCAAAAAGGCCCAAAAAATTGAAAAAAAAGACCGAATAGCTTGAAAACGTTCGAGCCTGCCTCAAAGCACCTGGGCAATTTCAGGGAGTCACCCATTGGGATTCTTCTTCCCCTTTCGAAGGTGTTTGTGGCACATTTAGCTTCTCTTGCTTTTACTTAGTCTTCTTTTTTCTTTTTTTATGCTGGATAATTCGTGTTGTTTCACTTTTTTCTTTTGCTTTGTGGATTTTGCTGTAACTCTTGGCTTCGATAAAGAGATGAAGGCCGAGACAGTTTTTGAAGAGGTCTCTCCGGAGGCTGAGACATTTTTCATAGAGGCCACTCAGGAGGCCCCTCACAGCCATCCCACTTCCAGCCCTGTTCCACTAGAAGCTCAATCGGAGGTTTAGTCAGAGCTCTAGAGTGAAAACAGTAGGAGAAAATGGTGTCATGATGGTGCCTTGACACCCCAGCCTTCCCCCCCAAAGGCCAAGAACCGATACATCCCCCCCTCCTTTCAACCACCTGGCCGAACCTGGTCCCCTCGGGAACACCAGCTCGGAGACAGCCCCCCTCCCAGGGAGGAGCAACTTCCCTTCTCCGAGTGGGGAGGGTTTTTTAACCCTTGTACTAGAGGCAACTTTCTCTGTTGCCTTGGACTCTATTGTCTAGGCCTATTTGATGAAGGTTCAGGAGGTTAATCAGACTATTGCTAAATCTAAAGAGCTTGAAGGGGAGTTGCACGAGGTTGCTTCCAATTACAAGGAAGACATGGAGAAGATGGCTTCTAACTACGAGGTCGAGCGTGCTATCGCCACCCTTGCCCATCATGCGGAGCTGGAGAAAAAGGCTCTTATTCACAAATGGGAGCTCGAGGAACAAGCCCTTGTTTACAAAAGGGAGCTCGAGAAATAGGCCGCCAAGAAACAAAAGCTTTTGAAAGGGCTTAATCTAAAACTCTCGGAGGCCCAGGCAAAAATTTCCAGACTCTCTGGCCTTTTCTCTCCCAAGAAATAGGCTTTTAATTTTGAGGCCTATACCAATGGGGTGGTGAAGACCCAGGGGTTCCGATACTTTTTCTCCTCTCTCTCCACGGTTTTGGTTGGTGTTATCTGGAAAAATTTGGCTAATTCCATTTCAAAGGACCCCCCGGCTGAGTACGCTACTATGCTGGATGTTTACAAGAAAAATTCGAAGCCCAAATAGCTGAGCCACCTCTGGTGAAAGTCTATCCAAGATGGGGGGATCAAACTTCCCTTGCTCGACCATTTGAAGGCCTCTGGTAAGTATTTCTTCGCAGGGGAGATCCGTGGCCTGGAGGTGGATAAAGACACCAAGTGAAAAGAACCAGATCCCCACATTGCTCCGAGGTCTCGGCGCAAGCCTGTCTCTGGTGTGTCATTTTACACAAAAAATAAGTCAAGCTCTAAGCAGAATTTTCAGTTTAGGATTCTGTGGTCGGTATGGGCATATCGACCAGTATAGCTGCGAGCAGGTTATTTCCCAAGAGATTGGCGAGACTTTTTCCTTAATCTTCAATCTGCAAATTTGTAACCAAAAGAAACAGATGAGGGTAGTGAATAAGAGAAACTAAATATCGAGTAAAAACGATAATGAGAAATTGTTACAGATTGCAAAATAATTCAACTATAATGAGAAGATTATGGTTTTGATCAATTCCGTACTGGCTTTCTATCTCGATCCTTAATGCAAAGATAAATTTAAATGCATGCACACAAATTGGTTGTAGTTGCAAGCAACCAATCTTTCCTTACCTTGTCGATAATCAGGAGGACGCCTCACCAATTATTTCTCTAACTAACATATAACCTAAGAGACACTCTATAGATTTAATATGCTAGCAGCATTAAGAATGAGAAAGACCCAATTCATAACCAATAAACTCGGATGCCGGATTGTTAAATTAAAACTGTTGTTCCCTACCACTGATTGAACTGAAACCATAATTACGGATGATTGGTTCAATTGGCATTAAATTAACTAACATGCAATCAAATATTGGCCACTACTCAATAACGTGAAAGCAATTATAATCATTATAATCAAGAACAGCAGATTGCAAGCATGCAATCAAAGCATAAGAACTAATTACATCTCACGTGAATCGACGCCTATACTTCCTTGATCTTTACCGGAAAGGAAGAATTCAGCTAGAATACATAATTAAATTAACAATCAAAAGCATGAAAATAAACGATGAAAATTTCTGAATAAAATATTGGAAAATCCAAATTGCAAATACTATTCTGTGCAGATGGACCGTGCGTACGTATTTCTGTCTCTGTCTTCTATGCGTACAGTCTATGCGTCTGAAATAAAAATAGTAGTCTCCAAAATATTACTACAACCAAAAGATAGATAAGGAATAAAACATGTCTTTCCTTATCTAATTAGAACTCAAAGACATAAACACAATATTCTCTCCTAACATTTAGGAGTCTTCAAATCAATCCTGATTATTTTCCAACTACATTTGTAATTGCCATAATTCAGCACCAAATATCTCCATTATTATTCCAGCATCTCCATATTTTTCTCCTCTTCCATCTCCAAGTATAAATGACCATAAACTACAATATCTTGCCAATTCAACCTCTACATCTTTAAACTGCATGAACATTACAAATAACATACATGTCCAAGGATTAAATCAATCATTCAACTCAATAATCAACCCAAAATATACGGTAAAATCAACCCCATCAAAACACCCCACACTTAGATTATGCTAGCCCTCGAGCATATGCAAATGCAAAATATAAATGTAAACGTAGGACTCAAATAAAAAAACCTACAACAGCCCTAAAATAAAAAACCATCACAGTAGAGTCAAAACACAATCAACCATCATACCACAAACCATTCCCCCTTGCTCATAAAGTCACCTCATCCTCACATTCTAGTAAAAAATATGCAATAAAGTCTAGCTCACCAAGATCACTCAATATCTCTCAAAATCATAATCGGGTCAATCACACAAATCATATTCAATACTCATCACAACAGGTTTGTATATACCACTATCTCCACCGTAATAATTGGAAACCTTAGTACAAATCAATGAGGTCTTTATCAAAGTTGTAACTGGCCAAGGGTCAAAGAGGTAGGATAAAGGGAATACGAGGCTAAAAATCTGAGAATATGCAAGCAATTCATTATCACCTCATGCTCCTCTATGTTCATACTTTGATGCATCATTAATACACAAAGAAGTATAAGCACCACCACCAAGAACTAAACCATGCCCATATTGCACTCAAAAATTTCCAGCCCAATATACTACTGACCAGATTTATTATCTTTTTTTTCAGAATTTTTTTTTCAACATTTTTTTTCTCTTTTTCTTTTCTGGATAGCAGCACTTACAAGCATTTCTAGGCATACATGATCCATAATATCATGAAAAAACTATGCATGCACATTCCCAATGAATATAAGTCCAAAATACTCTATGCTCCGCATGTATTAGCAAAAAATCTAAGGCTCAGAGGGTTAAGAAAAGGCTAAGACATTCTCAGAGTAGGAATAATAAATAGCTTAGACATTCTCAGAGGGTTAAGAAAAGGCTAAGGCTCTTGGCTAAATATTTAGTGACTAAATACCAAAGAAAGTGTTTTCTGGCTTCAACGGGAAAAACTAGGGGATCAATGTAAGGAAGGAAATATATAGTAGAAGCTAAGTAGGGCTCATTCATAAGTGTCTCTATCATTTTCATGCTCAAGTATCAAAAACAGTCTCGAAATCATGGCACAAACCAAACAATGAATATCAAAAGATGATCACTCAACAAAGAGATAAAGAGCTACTTAATATCATCTTTTTTTTATATACCTATATTTTTTTCTGGCTTTTGCTCTTTTAAGGCTCAAATCCTCACAATATATCTAGTTATAGAGCAAAATGACTTATTGCACATTCATCATCCTAAAATGCATATAAGGAATCCATGATTTCCTTCACAAAGGGAAACAACATTTAATCTTACCAAAAACCAAATTTCAACTCGAACCATTCAAATTTTCAATTCAAGGCTGCTGTTATTTTTTACTCTAATGATGAAAAAAAATTAAAATATTTTTGTATTTTTTTTCATAATTTTCTGAATTTATTTTTTTATGAGACACAAACTAATGATGTTACACCTCCACCCCACACTTAGATGACACAATGTCCTCATTGTGTAAGAGAAAGGTAACATATGCAAATGATGTAGAAAATATGAAATCATGCACTTAATCTACAAATGTACTAAAATTCAACTAAAAATAAAAAAGAAGAAAAAAAAGGAAAATGCTCCCCGGGCGGGTAATTATCCTTGAGGATTTTCCCTGGGGTCAACCAGTGAATCACGTTCACATTGGGCATCCTGACAACTTTGGGCTAAAAGTAGAATGGCTCGGTTCATGTTTGGTTTGCTTTCAAAATCCTCCTTCATCTTTTGAAGATCTTCTTAGATCCCTGTAAGTCCAAACAAATCAAAGTCGAATGGGTGAATAATATTTTTTTTGTTTTTTTAAGAGAAATAATGAAGAGAACGAAAATAAAAATCTTAGGTTGCCTCCCAAGCAAGTATTTTTGCTTGGGAGGCAAGTATTTTTTGAAAGCAAGTATTTTTGCTTGGGAGGCAAGTATCTTTTGAAAGCAAGTATTTTTGCTTCAGGAGCTTCTGGTTGCTCTTGGACCATCATAAGGATGATCTTTTGTATACATGTATGAATTTTAAGGCATATTTGCCATTTCTATGGGTTAGGGGAGCCTAATACATCTTCCCCCCATCCTCGGATGGTTTAACTTAAAAAAAAAAAAGGTTGCCTCCCAAGCAGTGCCCTTATTTAACGTCTTAGGCTAGACTCAGTTGGCTTGCTCGATCAGCCATATGGAAGCAATGCCAGTGTCATTCCCTCGACCTTTGAGAGCCCCATTACCTCGAGATACATAACATGTATGGTCTGATTCTCCCCTAAGAAAGTATCTTTGAGAGGATCAGCTAATTTCTTCAACTCCACCTTTGGTTCTTTCTCAATTGGAGGAAAACATTCAGGGATAGGCGTGATCACCATCCCGACTGATGTCGACTGAGAGACATATTGCACTTCTGATCTGGATCTGGGCAGTATGGGCATACCGACCAAAAGTGGTTAGGAGCTAATTTTTGGAATTTCTGAGTGGAATTTGAGCGGTATGGGCATACCGACCAAACGTGGCTGAGAGTTAATTTCTAGAGCTTCTGAGTGGAATTTGGGCGGTATGGGCATACCGACCAAAAGTGGCTGGGAGTTGATTTCTTTGGTGGAGTAAAGCTGCATGATGATTTCACAAAAAGTTTCATCCAAGCCATCCATCATATCCTTGTCGACCCATCTATTGAAGAGTACCTGTTCCAACTTGTCATCCCTGGAGTACCTTTCTATAAAATCATCAACCAACGGGTCAATCACATTAAGGGTAACATAGATTTAGGATCATCCACATGTCTCATGGCTTAAAAAATATTGAAGGAAACTACATCTCCATCAAACTCAAGACTAAGTGTTCCCTTATCAACATCAATCTTGGTTTTCGTTGACTTCATGAATGGTCTTCCTAGAAGAATTAGGGACTTATTAGCAGAGAATGAATCATCCATATCAATAATGTAGAAATACACTAGAAATGTCATATCATTTACTCTCACGAGTACATCCTCTATCATTCCCTCGGGGTGTGCATTATACATCAGCCAATTGGATTATCACACGAGTTTCCTTCAATGGTCCTAATTGCAAGTCATTATACACAGATAGAGGCATGACATTAATTGATTCACCTAGATCTAACATGGTTTTTTCAACAGTTTTTGTGCCAATTATGCATGGAATAGAAAACATTCCTGGGTCCTTATATTTTTGTGGCAACTTACGTTGAATGACAGCAGAAGCATTTTCCCCCACCCTAATTTTGGCATCTTTCCCATACTGCATCTTCTTTGAACAAAGTTATTTAAGAAATTTTGCAAACCTGGGAACTTGCTTAACAGCTTCAATCAAGGGAAAATTTATTTCTACTTTCTTGAAAATATCTAAAATCCCCTTCTCATCATCTTCCTTCTTGTTACGAGCTAATCTGGATGGGATAGGTGGAGAGACCTTTGGGTTAGAAACAGATGTCATAGGTTCAGGGTTTACCTTTGAGGACTCATTTTTACTCTCCTTGGCTTCTTCATGCTTGCTTTTCTCCATGTCAACTTCCTTAGGCTCGGGATTGACCAACTCTTTACCACTCTTCAAGGTAACTGCGCTTACATTCTCTCTGGGAATCAGTTCAGTCTGGGAGGGTAACCTTCCAGCGTTGAACTTCAACTTGTATACCTCTGCAGCCAGTTGAGTCACTTGTTGTTCGATATTTCCTATAGCAGCCCAAGTCTCTTGCTGAAAAGCATTGGTGTTTTTGGCTAAATTCTGCACCACTTTCCTGCTTTGGGATATAGTCTTAAGGACTTCATTGATAGTGACTCTCTGATCATCCAGTTCTAGATTTGCATCATGACCAACTTGTGCTTGATTTGGAGCATACCTTCCGGGGGCCTTTTGATTCCATCTGAAGTTTGGATGATTCCTTCATCCCAGATTGTATGTATCCAAAAATGGGTCATTCCGTCTTGGCCTCTGTGAGATATCTTCGGATCCAAAGAAAGCTTGTTTGGTCTAAGGATCTTGAAGAGGAGGGCAAGCATCAGTGTAGTGTCCCATGTGTGAGCAAATTTTGCATTTCACTCCTCCGACACTCTTCATGGCTAGATCTTTTACAATTGAAGTGAGGGCACCTAGCTTCTCATCCAAATATGAGGTACCGGCTGCCTTGACTGGTCTAGACCTATCATCATCTTCATTATATTCATGAGTGACTATATCAAGGATGATCTCTTTTGCTTCATCCATGGTTTTATTCAGCATATTTCCTCCACAAGCTGCATCAAATATCTTCCTGTCAATAGAGCACATACCACCATAAAAGTAATTAGTGATGAGTTGATACTCAGTAAAGCCATGGTTAGGACGCTTGTGACACAATTGATTAAATCTATACCAATAACTCGCAAGACTTTCTCCCTTCTTTTGTATAATACCACTTATTGCAGATCTCAAATTAGCTGCTCTAGACTTGGGAAAAAACTTTTGTAAAAATTTCTCCTTCAAATCTTCCCAAGTTTGAATTGAACCGGGTGGGAGTTCAAAATGCCATTCATAGGTTTTTCCCTGCAATGTGTGTGTAAAGGTGAGTAGTTTAATACGATCCTCCAAAAAACCTTGTGGTCGAAGAGTTGCACAGACGAGGTCAAATTCATCAAGATGGTTGTAAGCACTCTCACCTGGCATATCACCAAATTTAGGTAATACTTGTATGAAACCTGGTTTAATCTCCGAGTTACGGTTGATGTTAGGAAGGACAATGCACAAAGGACGATTATGTCTGTAACATCCCATGTTTCTTATACGCTGGGTTGGTGGTTCCTCCTCACATCTTTGTTTGTCACCCATGTTGAAATGGGTTTCAGTGGCACTTGACTTAGACGAGGAACGTCCTTTCAAGGCTTTTGTCTGCTTTGTTAGACTTCGTGCAAGTTTCTCAATCTCTAGAGTGAAGATCAATTCTCCCGTATGAGAAAAACGAGGCATAAACCAAGAAAAAGTGAAAAAATAAAGAATTAAAAGAAAAATACTGCTTGAAACAAATCCCCGACAGCGGCGCCAAAATTTGGTGTGTCGTTTTACACCAAAAATAAGTCAAGCTATAAGCAAAATTTTCAGTTCAAGATTCTGTGGTCGGTATGGGCATACCGACCAGTATAGCTGCGAACAGGTTCATTTCCCAAGAGATTGGCGAGACTTTTCCCTGAATCTTTAATCTGCGAATTTGTAGCCAAAAGAACCAAATGAGGGTAGTGAATAAGAGAAACTAAAAATCGAGTAAAAACAATGATGAGAAATTGTTACAGATTGAAAAACAATTCAACTATAATGAGAAGATTCCGGTTTTGATCAATTCCGTACTGGATTTCTATCTCGATCCTTGATGCAAAGAGGACTTTAAATGAATGCACACAAATTGGTTATAGTTGCAAGCAACCAATCTTTCCTTACCTTGTCGATAATCAGGAGGATGTCTCACCAATTATTTCTCTAACTAACATATAACCTAAGAGACACTCTATAGATTTAATATGCTAGCAGCATTAAGAATGAGAAAGACCTAATTCATAACCAACAAACTCGGATGCCGGATTGTTAAATTAAGACTGTTGTTCCCTACCACTGATTGAACTGAAACCATAATTACGGATGATTGGTTCAATTGACATTAAATTAACAAACATGCTATCAAATATTGGCCACTACTCAATAACATGAAAGCAATTATAATCATTATAATCAAGAATAGCATATGCAAGCATGCAATCAAAGTATAAGAACTAATTAGATCTCATGAGAATCGACGCTAGTACTTCCTTCGTATTTACCAGAAAGGAAGAATCCAGCTAGAACACATAATTAAATTAACAATCAAAAGCATAAAAATAAATGATGAAAATTTTATGGATAAAATTTTGGAAAACCCAAATTGCAAATACTGTTCTGTGCAGATGGACTGTGCGTACGTATTTCTGTCTCTGTCTTCTATGCGTACAGTCTATGCGTCTGAAATAAAAATAGTAGTCTCCAAAATATTACTACAACCAAAAGATAGATAAGGAATAAAAATTTTCTTTGGTTATCTAATTAGAACTCAAAGAGATAAACACAATATTCTCTCGTAACATTTAGGAGTTTTCAAATCAATCCTGATTCTTTTCCAACTACATTTATAATTGCCATAATTCAGCACCAAATATCTCCATTATTATTCCAGCATCTCCATATTTTCCTCCTCTTCCATCTCCAAGCACAAATGACCATAAACTGCAACAACTTGCCAATTCAACCTCTACATCTTTAAACTGCAAGAACATTACAAAAAACATAAATGTCCAAGGATCAAATCAATCATTCAACTCAATAATCAACCCAAAATATATGGTAAAATCAACCCCATCAGCCCCTTCGAGTTCTTCTCAGGAGACATCTAGCGTAGGAAAAAATGTATGAAAATTTTTCCCTTTGGGTGCTTCAAATGTACTTCCTTTCTTTTTTATTGATGAAGACTTTCGTTTTCTCATACTTATCTTTTTTTCCGTTTGTCTTTCGTAAATTTTAGACTTGGTACCCTTTCTCCCCCATGTCCAAAGGGTTACTACCTTTGATTTCTTCTTTCAATCATGAAGGAGTGGTATCACCAGTTCGAGGAATGGGCTAGGGAGCATCGGATTGAGACATCCAAATTTTGGTACAATTCTTTCCGGCTCAAAGAGGAACTTCGAGCAGCATATGAGGAACTGGAATTATGGCGCAGTGGTCTTCACGAAAGGCAAGCGTTGAGCCGTTTGAGAGAGGAAAAGGATTCATTAGCTGTTATGGATGAAATTTTGGGACATTTTCAATCTCTCGAAGCCTAGCATAAGGAAGTTCTTAAAGAAATAACTACCAAGGCCGGGTTTATCTTGATACGTGAATGTCTTTCAGCTACTAAAGCCTTCAAAGCCATCGGGGGAGCCTCAACTTCTCGACCAAATGAGTCCATCGAAAGCTACCATCACCAGGCTTAGGTGGCCTGAGAAAATGTAGAGGTGGCTCGAGCAGCCTTTACAACTGCTACCAAAAAACTTAAGGAGTGGAAAAAAGAAGTTTGGACATATCAACAAAACTTGGTTTCAGTGTTGGAATGAACCATTAAGGAGAATCAGGCTCTCATCAATGTCTTTTGTCGGTACAAAGAGAAGGTTGATAAAGAACTTTTTGAACTGTATTCAACATATGAGGTAATGACCAACAACCTTCGAGCGTTGGGGCTCCGACTCGAGACAGTTGAAGCTCCTCTGATTGGAGATTTTTAAGGCTTTCTTTGGGTCACTATCAATATCATGGAGCAAAAAAATATTACTAGGAATCCTAAGTATTTCAAAGTATATAAAGAGGCTAGGAAGTGGCTGGATAGAGTGCAGAAAGTGAAAGCGGGAGCTTCAAGTTCCCATACTGCCCCTAGGAGAAGCTAGGCTTCTGGATCTGGTGAAGCCCCTCCTCATATGGCTTCGACTTTGAAAACTAACACGACTCGAAGCCGCTCCTCCGCTGGCCGAGGAAGAGGTTCTTTGTCTACTGTTGGTCGAAGTAGACCATATTCCTTTGACGACGAAGAAGAACCTTTAGTTAGGAGACCCCAATGCTAAGCCTTAAGGTTCCTACTTTTAAAAATAGTTATAATTTATTTCTAGGTACTTGTAAGCCATGCTAGCCTAATAATAATACATTCTTCTCTTCCCCGTTGTCAGAACTTTTTTTCCCTTTTTTAGGTAGGTCCATTGTCCCCCAAGCTAAATTTCTTTAAATTGTTTCTCTGAATTTTTCGAGCGACTTACGAGGTTTAAGCATTGTGTGGCTTTTACGATCAGACGAGGCTTTGTTGCCCCTTTGTACTTTTTACAAGATCTTCCTTGTGCGCTTATTGTGCTTTCGATAGGGCTTTGTTGGCCCTTCAAATAGTTTACAAGATCTGTGTTTCATGCGCTTGTTGCGCATTCGATAGGGCTTTGTTGGCCTTTCGAATATTTTACAAGATATGTGTCTTGTGTGCTTGTTGCGCATTTGATAAGGCTTTGTTGGCCATTTGAATAGTTTACAAGATCTGTGTGATGTTTGCTTGTTGTGCGTTTGATAGGGCTTTGTTGGCCCTTCAAATAGTTTACATGATCTATGTCTTGTGTGCTTGTTGCGCTTTTGATAGGGCTTTGGCCCTTTGAATAGTTTACAAGATCGGTGTCTTGTGCACTTGTTGCGTGTTCGACAGGGCTTTGTTGGTCCTTCAAATAGTTTACAAGATCTGTGTCTTGAGTGCTTGTTGTGCTTTCGATTATCAATTACTTCAATTTTAGGAGAGTGGGAATCAAGAACTTGTTTAAGGGTAACACGCTCTGATACAAGATTATCAAAGGCAGAGGGACCCTCTCAGCTTACAACGCTATTGGTCCGAGGGCATTCTCCGACCCAAAGATACCTCTACGGAGCCTTTTTTTTACCTTCCTGGCTCTATTGGGATTTTGAAGAATAATACCTCCTAAGGTTAGAGACGATCCATCTGCGTGGAATCAATTCGCCTTGGAGGGTTTCTAACACATAACTGCCCCCCCCCCTTCCCTGTGTCGACTTCAACAACTCGGTAGGGTCCCTCCCAGTTAACTGATAGATTCCCCTCCGGCTCTCTATGAATTTTCTCGTTTCTCCTCATTACAAGGTTTCCTGTGGAAAACTGGACCTTTCAAACCCTCCAGTCGTGATACCGCTTCACCCTTTCTTTGAACCTGACTTTGTGGAGGTTTGCCTTCTCTCTCTTTTCTTCGAGGAGGTCCAGGTCCAAACGGCACTGCTTTTGATTGTCTTCTTCTCGTCCGTTGCTTATAGCAAACCTTCGAAAGGTGGGGAGCCTTATCTCCACTGGGATGACAGCCTCCGAACTGTAAACCAGGCCGTACAGGGTTTCTCCCGTAGTAGAGGATTCCATTGTTTGGAATGACCAAAGTAAGCTAGGGAATTCGTTGATCCAGTTCTTGCATGCTTCTTCGAGCCTCAATCGAATTCCATTGACAATGGTTCGATTGGTGACCTCCACCTGCCTATTGGCTTGGGGGTGGTAAACGCCGGTGACCTTTTGGCAGATTTTGTACTCTTAACACCAGCTTTTGAATGGGTCATTGATGAAGTGAGTGCCATTGTCACTTATAGTCGTTCGAGGGATCCCGAATCTGCATGTGATATTGTTTCAGCAAAACTCAATCACCGCCTTCCCTTTTACACCCATGAGTGCTTCGGCCTCGACCCACTTTGTAAAGTAGTCTATGGCTACAATCAGGTACCGAAAGTGACCAAGGGCCTCTGAGAAAGTTCCAACCAAGTCGACCCCCCATTTGTCAAACGGTCAGGAGCTGTTAATGTTCATCATTTCCTTCGGGGGGACATAGGTGATTGGTGCATGCCTTTGGCATTTGGTGGCAGGCTTGAATGTGCTTGTTTACCTCTTTGAAAATCTTTGGCCAATAATATCCAGCTAGGAGATGCTTTTTAGCTATTGATCGAGCCCCCTGATGACTTCCGCATGCCCCTTCATGGGTTTCACGGATCAAGTAATCAGCTTCATAGGGGGCTACACATCGGAGGAGTGGTTGGAGATGGCCTCGGCGATGTAGGACATCTTCATGGATCACATATTTAGGCGCCTTTAACCTAACATTCCTTGCTTCGATGGGGTCCTCCGGGAGAGTCCCATCTCGAAGGTAGCTCATAATAGGCATCATCCACGACTTTTGTTCCTCAACCACCATCACTGTGCCTCCTCCTCAAAGTTGTGCTTACTTAGTGTCTCCACCATTAAATTCCATTGAGATTCAAGTCCAAATCCGACGAGGCCAATTTTCTTGAGGCATCAGCCTTATGATTTTTTTCTTGAGGGACTTGATTGAGGGTATAATGGTGGAAATATTTGAGGAGGGGTTCTACCAGTTCCAAATAGTGTTGCAAACTTCTCTCCCTAGCCTCATATTCCTCCTTGACTTGAAGGACCACGATTTGGGAATCACTAAGGATGTGGAGTTTTCAAACTCCCAAATCTTTGGAAATTTGAAGGCCTGTGATTAGTGCTTCATATTTTGCCTCATTATTCATGGCATTAAAGTCAAAGTGTAAGACATAGGGCTAATCTTTCTGATCGGGGCTTGTGAATAGAACTTCAGCCCCACTACATCTGGAGTGAGAGGACCCATCAACATACAACTATTATATCTCGTCTGGTTCATTTTCATCTTCAATCGCTATCAGTTCGGTGGTTTCAATAATAAAGTCTACTAACGCTTGGCCCTTGATAGTTGTTCTTGGGCAGAAATGGATGTCGTGTTAACCCAGTTCGATGGCCTATTACATCATTCTTCATTAGACCTCCATCTTTAAAAGCACCTGCCTGATTGGATGACTGGCAAGAAGGATTATCCTATAGCTTTAGAAGTATGGCCGAAGGTGTCTTACAGTATGGACAAGAGCTAATATTAGTTTCTCGAGGGCAGTGTAGTGGGTTTCCGGGCCATATAATGCCCTGCTTACGAAGTATATTGGGAATTGGGATATTTCCTTCTCTTTTACCAAAACAGCGCGTATCGCCAGGGGGGATGCGGATATGTATAAATACAGATCTTCCTCTTTTCTAGTTTCATGAGGGTGGGAAGACTTTGTAAGTGTTCTTTACCCTCCTGGAAGGATTTGTCACAGTCATTCATCCATTCGAATTTCTTAGCTTTTTGAAGCACATCAAAGAATGGCAGGTGTTTTTCAGCCCCCTTCAAGAGGAATCGAGTGAGTTCCGCCAATGACCCTGTGAGCTTCTGGACATCTTTGACTATTTTGGGGGGCTTCATGTTGACCAATGCTTCAACCTTCTCAGGATTGACATCGATCCCCCTCTCAAAAACCATAAATCCTAGGAATTTACCTGCTTCAACTCGGATGACGCACTTAGCCGAGTTTTGCTTCAAATTAGCTTCTCAAAGCTTTTGGAAGGTCTCTTCAAGGTCTGGAAGAAATTGGTCAAAGCCCCTACTTTTAACCACCATATCATCAACATGT
The DNA here is from genome assembly GCA_037428765.1 of Rubia yunnanensis. Taxonomy (NCBI): domain Eukaryota; kingdom Viridiplantae; phylum Streptophyta; class Magnoliopsida; order Gentianales; family Rubiaceae; genus Rubia; species Rubia yunnanensis. The sequence continues at coordinate 16,966,650 of CM075070.1, forward strand.
ATCTCAATGTTTCTGCCAATTTTCTTTTCGAAAAGCTTATAGACTAACCTTTGATAGGTAACCCCTGGATGCTTCAATCCAAATGGCATTTTCTTGTAGCAGAATGTTCCCCCATCAGTTATGAAAGGCATTTTTGCTTGTCCTCTTCTTCCATGAGTATCTCGCGATAGCCCTTATGGGCATCGAAAAAGGCCAGGACGTCATATCCTGTTGTGGCTTTGACTAGCACATCAATGAAAGGAAGGGGATAGTTGTCCTTAGGGAAACACTTGTTAAGATCTGTGAAATCGAAGCACATCCTCCAAGTACCCTCGTGCTTGGGGACCATCACAGGATTCGCTATCCATTTGGGGTAGAATACATTTTCGTTAACCTCAGCTTATAGCAGTTTTTGGACCTCTTCCTTTATGGGAACCATCACAAGATCTACGCTTATGTTTGATTGGCTTTTGAGAGGGGTCCACATTCAGGCTGTGGACCATCAATTGCTTATGTACCCCTGTAAGGTTAAAGGTGTCCCATGAAAACACATAGAAAAAATTATCTAAGAGGTCCTTCAGTTGTTGCTTCATTGTGGGTGGGATGAATTTTCCTACGGGAACCGTTCCTCTGTCCCTAATGGCCATTGGCTTGGTGTCTGTAGGTTTAATCTCTCCCTCAATCAAAGCCACCATATCCTCCTTTCTAGCCACTTTAAGGGCAAGAGACAAACAACTTCTGGCCGCCGGTTGATCCCCTCTAATAACTGCTATCCCCTTTTTCGTGGGGGAAATTCATGGTCAAATGAAAGGGGGACCATACCGCTTACACCTAGCATATCCAAGGCCTTCTGAGGATCATATTGTGCGGGGACACATCGTCAACTACTGTGAAGCTACAGCCGACTGTGATTTCTTTTTCTCCATTATCAATTTTAACCAGGAGGGTAATCACCCCTAGGGGTAGCACCGTTTTACCAATGAAGCCAAACATGGGAGAGGTTATTCTCCTTAGACCTTCACATCCGAGCCCTAAGTGGTCGAAACAATTGTAAAACATTACTTTAACCCATGTTGCCATCGTCCACAAATACCCTTTTGACATAACAATATCCTATGGTTGCATGGATTACCAAAGGATCCGTGTGAGGGGTTCGGCTGGGCACCGGATCAGCCTCCGAGAAGGTAATTGCTTCTTCGGGTTAGAAACATTTTTGGGAAGGTTCTCAGAGGGGCACATATTAGGACTGGGCTTTGATGATTGTGTTCGAAGCTTAATCGTGTACAACTCCGATGCTGAAGTTGATCACCCGATTTGCCTCGTCCCTCTGGTTTCTGTCCAACCGAGCCTCAACTTTGGCTTGGACCCCTACTTGGTTTCTGACATGGTCTCCATTGTTCACCTGCTATTCTCTGCCATTTCAGTTGGCTCTCATTTTTCCTTTCCAATGGCATTTCGCTCGGCCCTTCGAAGAGGATTCTCCTTTCAGACCCTCAACACAGCCAGGGAGTAGAACTTTCCACTTCCTGTCTCAGATGGGTACACACATTTGTGTCATGGCCACGTTCTTTGTGGTGATCACAAAATTTTTGGGATTCTTTCTCCCCATGGTAGTCTTTTCCAGGAAAGGGGCTTCGAAACATCCCTTTATGGATGGAGTGTATCTCCATCAGGAACTTAATTAAGGGAATAAAGCTTTCAAACCCCTTTTTTGGTTAGTCGAGCCTTTTTTACCTAGACTCAGAGTGTTTAGGTCCTTTTTCAAGCCATCTACCTCCCTCCAATTTTCTCTCTGTGGCCTCTTTGATTTTCGAATATTGCTCTACGATTTCTTGCAATTGTAGTAGTGTTTCCAGTTTCTTTGAGACCAGCTATTTGTACATGTCGAGGTTTGACATTCCATTCATATATACAAGAATTACCCCCTTCCTTGGTCTGATTGATTTATGCTAAGAATACTATCCACATATCGATGGTAGATTGCCTATATCGACTCACCCGGCCTCTGCTTGTTTTGCTACAGCTCTATTATGGTTTTTGTGAACCTTTTCTTTAGAAAAAACCTGACTTAAAAGGGATTTTCCGATGTCTCTGTACGAGTTTAGCGTCCCTCTGCCTAGCTTGTTGAACCATTCTTAGGCTTTCCCTCGAAGGTAACTTCCGACCAACTTGCATGTTAGGTGTTTGTTGAAACCCCTCGAGTTCATCAGACTAAGGAATGTCTTTATGAACTCGTGAGTGTCCGAGTCACAATTGTATGTGAGGAGCCCTTTGGGTGGTTTCATTTTGTTGGGCCATCGGGCGGCAATTATCACAGGACTGAGAGGGGATGTTGTAATCTAGCCCAAAGGCCGGATCAGCCTGTCGAGTTCTCTTGTCAAAGAGTCTCTTAGTCCCCCTTTCATCTTCGGGTTTCCGTATGGGTTGGGTAAAATTGAAACATCAAAGATTTGGGGCATAGGGAGGAGATGATTCGAAGCCATGCACCTTGAGTGCGACCCTCTCCCTGCTGTGCCATAATATAACCCTGGCCGGTAAGGGTCTTGGGGGGAGACCTCTTTATATATTTGGCTTTTAAAACCGATAAAATCTCCCATTAGCCCTACCATTGAACATGGAATAGTCTTTCTCACAGATGAGCCAATCGAGGTCGGCGTAGAGTATACTATCATTTGTGGCATGCTCGGGAGTGTTGGTTGGGGCCATGTAAGGGAACTAATGGCATCTTAATATGACACTCCCGGACAGGTGTATGACTGGAATCTTGGCTGCAACACCAAGGGCATCGAAGGTTGGGGCCTCATCTACTACTGTGTCTCCCTATGGTAGAGCATATGAGGCTCTACCCGATAGCCAGCAGATCTGAGGGCCTGAGCCCATAACGCTATATCTTGTTGCAATGGGAGGCTCGCCTTACTCGTACCCCTTGATGCTCAAGCAGCCCCTCTCGAGATTTCTGTTTGTGAATCCATCGTAGCCTCCATAAATTGTGGTTTGTTTGCCCTTTGTCGATGCACCTGACTTTACAAGGTATGAGCTCCAGCTCCACCTACCCAGGGTTCGACGTTGACCTCCATAGTCTGTGAGGGTGCATTGGCTTCTTCGCGAAGAGCTTTCGGACCCCTTCCTTCTGGGACCTAGTCCTGGCCAGCTTCCGAAGGCTCAATACTGGCGCTAGAGGAAGTGAGACCCGTAGGCATATTGTATCTATGCCCTCACGCATTTTGTTACGGGGATTGTACCTCATCGTCTACGCCTAAAGCTTTGTCTTTAAATCGTTCACTTCTACGAAAGGCGCTTGCTATATATGTGGACATAAACAATAAGTACTTGATCAAAGATCTGACTGACAGTCTCACCGGGTGTGCCCCTATTTACCATCGTTGCAGCTCCACCCGTGGGTGATCGGAATCTGCAAAGACAAAGCCCCCAGAGGTTTCCGGGAGGAAGAGGCTTCGATGGCCAAGTAAGAAAATAGGATACCCAAATGTTATTAGGAATGAATGGTTAAGTTGTGTAGGTTTACCTTTGGCCTTATTATAGGCAGGCAAATAAGGCAACTGTTTTGTTTGCTTGTGGAGGAAGTACTCTCACCTTGGACCAGCCCAAAAGGCTTTACCCAAAGGGCAAAGCTATGGACTTTGGGTCGGTTGCATGGGTATTTTATGCCCATACGAATTTACACATTATCAGAGGTCTAATTCCACACAAATTTTTAGAGCCAAGGGACATGTGAACTTTTCAGTGGCCAGGTCCATCTTGATAAAAATTCTTATTTGGTTTCCTATCGTTTCAATCAATTCCAATTTATAATAGTACAGAGACACATTTTTAATGGTAACCCAAGCAGGGATGATATAAGATTTAGTGTTTGGTTTAAACTAAGGAGTCCATATGAGAACTCTCATGGTCGTGTCGTTTAGAGACCATACACCTTTAAACCAACATCTCTGGAAGCTATCTTTGTTTTCAAATCTAATACGAACATTTTTGAATTTTAAAGCACCAACCTAGTAATTACCCATAACGCCAATTGTTCTGAAATCTTCCTCTATTTTCTCCATTGTCGGCCTGCCTTTGGATAAGTTTCCAATCAGAGCATTCTTGTAGTGGCTGGCTAGATAATCGATTTGTTCAGGTGAATAAAGACATTAGAGTTCTCCTTTGTGCTGAGTTCTCCTTTCAACAAATTCAAGTTGCATCTCTGTTACTTAATTCTGTCATCGCTATCTATAATGTGATGGTATAACAAGAAACTTTCTCTTTTCTAAATAAAAGAACTACGAATCGGCTTCAATGTAGATGCAATTTCACCTTTCTAAAAAACACCTAAAACTGTGTTATCACATATAATAAAAGAAAAAGTATTAGAGTAGTTTTACTATGTTTAATTTTAATTTAATTCAGTTAGCAGAAAATAGTTGTAGAAACAGAGGTCAATTTATGCAAATTGCACTTAAAAAATAGTTGTGGCATACATTATTATTGCAACTTAACTTGGAATTTCTTCGACATGCTGGCTGAAATGTTAATGAAATTTCAATGGGTAATATGCAAATATAAACCTATATGTTGAAGAAAGTGCCTATATTACCATCAATTGTTTTTTAGTGTAAAATCAACCTTGACTATTGAATGAAAGTGCAAATATAACCCTCCGACCATTATTTTGGTGTTGAGTAACGAATTCTGGCCACTGGCCCACATGAAAAGATTAAGATACTCTTATGCCCCAAGCCTTAAATAAGAAGGACGATTATGCCCTCTCTACCAACCACCACCACCACCTGGCTCCACCTCCACCACTAGGCAACAACGACCATCCACTAGGCTACCACCACCTATCAACCACCACCACCTTCAAACCCCCGCCACCACCTTTCAACCAACACCGCCTTTAAACCGCCGCCACCACCTTTCAACCCCCGTCGTCAGCCTTCCTTGATGCTTAACTTCGACTGAACCCTATCTGAGTCAAGACGTCAGGCTCCACCGTTAACCTTCCTCGACATTGATGACAACGTTGACAGCCACCACTAGCGCACGCCAACTCAAATCCGCCGTCGACAAAGCCATGCCTGACAGCCAACTCAGATCCGTTGTTGACGAAGAGACCCACCAAAATCAGGGGGCTTCTCCAATTTGCAAAATCATGCCACTTACTCAATGGAGCAGTGCTCGCCACCACCACCAATCTCTCTCCTCCTCAGCTTCACCGACCACCACTAGCAAGCCATCCCATCGGTCACCATTTCTGGCACCGTGAAATAGCAACATAAGGAAGGCAGAGGCCTTAGCAAGAGATGAAGATTTGCTAGTTAAAAGACCAAATTGGAGATCATTATCCTCTTGCCCAAACAGCCCGAGAAGAAGCGCCACCGCGCCCTCTGTAAAACCCTAGATTGATAGGGAGATTGAAGCCAGCCTCTGTTCTTCGCCGGCTCACATTCGCCAACCTCTATTCTTGCCAAACTGTAAATTGGACTTGCCAACTGCAGAGTCCCCAATCAGCACCGCCTTGAAAAGATAGTCGCACTCTTCATCGGTAGATCACACAAATCCGTAATAAAAGTACCAAAAATAAGAAGAAGAGAAGCAGGAAATCAGCTGGGTAATTTTCTAGGGGGGTTGATTAGCTCAAGCATGCCTGATCGCCAAAATTGCACTTTTAAAAACAGCATGATGGTGGTTGTTTGTTAGATAGGAGAAATGAAGAAGATGAGACTGAGAAAAATGGGAAAGAGAATGAATTAGGGTTTTAGGGATAGGAATGTAAATTAAATGTTTTTTATATTTTTACTTTTTTACAGAGGGACAAAATAGTCTTTTCAGTGTATTCCGGCCTCCAACTGCCTGAAAAAGGCTATATTTGCACATAACCTGAATATATGAGATTATATTTGCACTTTCAATTAACGCATGATTATATCTGCACTTTCATCAATTATATAGAATTATATATGCAATTAATTTTCTCCATTTCAATTTAGTTTCTTTTGGGGGAAAAAAAAGCGGGAGCGGGTAGACAAGGTCATCAACTATTTAAGGGAAGAAGTCTCAGACTTCATTTCTCATATAAGTAGGAGTATAAGTTGTTCATATAATATAATGCACTATTCCAAAAACTGAAAATAAAGAACTACTGTACAGAATTATTCACACAACACATAATTTGATAATTTCCAAAATGAATTCGAACGGGATCGGACACTTATTGCACCCTCTAAGTTCACCAGTAGTGCCCTCCACAACCTCCTCCTCCTCCACCTCCGACCCCGCAAGGAGCACCACCGCAGCCACCACCACCAACGCCACATCCACCACCACCTCTACAACCGCCACCGCCACATCCACCACCATCTCTGCCGTCACCACCACTACCACCACCACCACCCATAACGGCGGCTGCTTTAGGAGCAGCTGGACCTGTAACCGCAGTGGTTCCTCCCAAGATGACCATTCCCCCATCTTTCAAACCTTTATTTTCATCCTCACTAGTCTGACCTTTCTCGACATCGGAATCGGGCAGAGGATGGGGAGGAGACGGTGGCCGAGGATTGTGGATGGGAGGAATCTTCCGTTTTCTTCCAAAACAAGATATTATGATGCTACATATGCAGCAAAAACCGTAGTAGATTATTAGTAGCGCAGGGACTGAGAAAACCAGCACCACAACTACTAGGTCTCCGACTTTCATCACTTGAGTGATTGTATCCTCCTCTCCTCCTTTATTTATACAATCGTTCAAACAGGGGCAGAGGCAGAAAAAGTTTTTGGTGGGGGCAAATTAATTAATTTTTAATAAAATATTATTTAATAAAAATAATTTATCTAATCTGATGGAGTTGAAGGGTAATTTTTAAAATATTGGTAGCATTAGGAAAAAATTTATGGAGGCTGAAGGGTAATTTTTTTTTAAATGGTAGCATTAGTAAATTTCTGATGGAGACTGAAGAGTAATTTTTAAAAAAAATTGTAACATTAGAATATTTCCGGCGGTGGCTGAAGGGTAATTTTCAAAAATTAATACCCCTAAAAAATTTGCTGGTGGGCCCCTCCAGCCCCCTTGTATCTCCGCCCCTGCGTTCAGATATAATCCCACGCCAATTTTAAAGTACTGGATATTGGAGTATTTTCACATTCACATGTAAAAGCGGATTGAAATTACTTTTACATTGTTTTCTTAAATATTAAAAGATTAACCTATAAAGTTTTGAGGAACTTCAATTAATATCAATAGATTTTAAATTGAAAAGTGCAATATACCTTCAAATTTAACAACAATGCTCATTCTGTTTGTATATTTCAAGTGGTACCCATTCTTACGTGGTCTATTTTTTAAAATGTGGTATTTCCATAAGTCATGAAAAAATCAATGTTTGAATTGCAAATTAGAAGAAATGAAGATAAAATTTTTGGGTTGTATTAATCAGGTCATAAACTTGTAACTATTATACATTACATAATAAATTTTTAATATTTCAATTATAACTCTTTATCTTTCTATTATTTTAATTAAAACACGTCTTTCTATCACCTGATTTTTCTTAAGAATTTGACATATTCTAATTGTTTTAAACGTACGTTTTCGTAGGGTTCTGCTGACTCTTGCTTAAGTTCAGGGAAGTCGGACGCGTGGTTGACTTTGATGCCGTAGACTTGAGTGTTTTTTTCTCTTTTTCTGAAGGGGTAGACTTGACTTCATTACGGTTGAAGCTAGGTAGTAATGTTTTTTATGGAAGGTGGTGGTGTTTGAATAGATAAAATATGCTTTCGAAAAAAAAAGATACAACAGAAAAGTGATGTAAATTTCGAGATCTAGATTATATTCAATAACAGATTCCACTTTCTAAAAGAGAAAATGATGCCCACTTTAAGGTAAATTACAGGTTTCGTTCCACTTTTTACACAAAGTTTTAAAAAGATTACCAAATTATTACGAAATATTTTTAATTGGTTCTTTTATCGGACATAACACGTTTAAATTAAGCCACATACACATCAACATCTGCCAATATTTAGAAAATTATAATTTAGTACTTTTGTGACACTGTCACAACTATAAATGCCGACTTGATGTTGACTCATTTAAATTGTCTAATAGTATGTGGGAATCAATTAAGAACATTTCAGAATAATGTGGGAACGTTTTAGGAACAATTTGCAAAAAGATGAACGAAGCATGTATTTCCGCCTAAATCAAAGTACCAAATCTCTATCATTTTCTCCTTTCTAATAATACTGAGTTCGGAATATGTTTTATACTAGATCATTTTATAGAATGAGTCTATCTCCAGCGAGACCGTCTCATGGTGAAACCATGGGCTGAATTAATAATGTGGAACCATAAAATAGAAGTAAGTTAAATTTTGGGGGTCAAATAAAAATATTTTTCATTTTTGGGGTAAAATTTAAAAAGCCTATAGAAATATAGGGACCGAGTTTCAAAATATTGGAAACCCTTTCTTCTCCGGGAAACCCTAGTCTTTGTTGCCTTGACGTCGCCACTTCTCACTTTTGCTCGCCTTACCGTCGTCGCAGCTCACCTCGACATCGCCATTGCTCGCCTCGCATTGCCACTGCCTCGTCGTCGTACGCAGGATATGGGGCTGAGAATCGGATATGGTGCAGTTTGAATACGCCGGTGACGAGTCTATAACAACAATCAACGACCTCCTCGCTGGATGGGTTACATGTCTGAATTGGAGTCATGGCCGGAAATAATCGTATTTGGCATCAAATTCGTCGTTGGTATCGAATTCGTCGGATTTCGCAAGGCTCTCCAGTGATGACCGCCGATGCAGTTTTTTGGTCACCAGCAAAATTGGGTTATTAGGATAAAGTCGGGCTGATTATTTGAGTCCAACTTGTTTAAAGAATACACGTCATATAAAAAATACTAAACATCAAATTAAATTATCAAAATATCAAACTAACATACTCCCTCTGTCCCAGCTCAAACTGCACACTTTCCTAATTGGGCCGTCCCAGCTCAAATTGCAATTTCAGAATTTGCCAAAAATGTCAAGTTTGACTTGAGTTAAAATGACCAAGTTGCCCAAATTTTTTCCAGAAATTACAAATGGGAATGGGCTTAATTGAGGAATTGATTTAGGCTTAAATGGAGTTGGGCTGATTAATTGGAAACAGACTGATGGAATTTGAATCAATTGGCGTTGGTTAATGTGTCCAGCTGGCCACTCATCCACCATTTGAACGCATGCGGAAGGGCTCACTGCTCCATGCCTCAAGAGCACAACCTTATCATCACAGCCTTCGATGCCTAACCTTATCATCTCTCTTCTGGCTCCTCACATATCCCAAACCCTCTGAGCTCTCCATTGTGAAACGAGAGGCTCTGAGTTCTGGAACTCAAAAATCCTCTCAGTTCTCTCAAAATCCTCATCACAGGTCCGAAATCCCATCCTATGTTAACATATAATCCGATTATTTCTTCGCAGCTCACTTCTCGTGCTCACTTATTTGCGAGATTTGGTGGATTCGTGAAACCCTTTGTTTTTCGATTCGCCACTAGCGCTCCGATTGTGTCTTTTAGGGTTTGATATCCTTAGTTGTGGTTTTTTTAAACTTTCTGTTCGACATTTTGCTTCTTTCCCAATTTTTGGATTAGGGTTTTCGTAGATCTCGTTGTTCAAAGGTTTTTGTAGAACAAAGAAATTATATTTTGCGAACCCATTTGTGTTTTGAATTTTTTAGTTGAGGAGTTTTCAAACCCAAGGGTTTGTATACCCATGCCGAGCATCGATTGTTCTAAGCCTGGGTCTGGTTTGTTCTACCTCATGACTGGTTGGATGTTTCGAGTATTCGTTTTCCATTTCAAACCCATTTTTGGTTAAAGGGTTTCTTTAGATTTGTACGCTTTTTTTCCACACATGTTGTGGTTTCAGTTTGTATGCTGCTGTTTCAGACCGTTTGAACTGACGTGTAGTCTGTCTTTGTTGACACTTTGTGTCATGACTTTGTATGCTGGTCTCGCCCTCTGACGTCTTCGTTGGCATTTGTATACTCTACTTTTCCATGCTTATAAGCGGTTCATGTGTTACTTTATATGGTTATGACCTGCAGTGTATTCCCTGTTTCTTATGCATGCCTGACTAGTGTGTTTGTTGTCGCTGTTTCACATGACTGTGTATGCTGGTCTTGCTCTATGATGTCTTCGTTCCCGTGCGCATTTCGTGGTTTCTGATGCTTGTCTGAGGTTTATCACTATGTATGCTGAACTTGTTGTGTGAGGTCTTCGTTCCAGTTCGCATGATGTGGTTTCCTATGCTTATCTGAGGTTCATGTGTATTGTTTGCAATTATGGGTCTGGACTGAGGTGAAGTCCCTGTTTCTTATGCATGCCTGACTAGTGTGTTTGTTGTCGGTCTTTCACATGACTGTGTATGCTGGTCTTGCTCCATGATGTCTTTGTTCCCGTGCGCATTTTGGGGTTTCTGATGCTTGTCTGATGTTCATGTGTCTCATTCCTCCGGTTATTAACTGATGTGTACTCGTGTGTTTTTGGGTAACGTCTTGTCTACTATCACAGCTTCCACTATTTTTAATGAGTACACCTAGTGATGAGCCCATTCACTTGTCCCTCTCATGTCGCGGAGCTTCAAACTTCCAGGTGCTGATGGACATTGTAAAGGGTGATGATTCGCATTCATTATCAGGATCTATGTCTGATTCAGATGTTCCGTTAGCCACTCATTTCAGTCCAATTAACTTTTCTGAGTGGACTCCATGGTCAGCGGAGACCCCTGTTGATTGTTCTGAGGTTGAGCATCCTCCGGAATCTGTCCACTCCCCTAATGATGGTTTCGTACTTGATAAGGATAGTCGGGAAAATACAGATTGGTTTCCAAAACTTTATGGTGTTACTGATTATCGCAGCATCAAGTTTGGTTAACCAGGATTCTATGAATATGGTTCATGCTATTTTCACGGGAATTGGCCAAAAAAAGGGATTACGGAAGGCAAGAAAAAGTGGTCCTTGCGTAATTTGCCCCAAGATGTTCTTGACGACATAGCTTTTTGGGAGAAAATGCCAAAACCTGAAGGATATGTGCCGTCCGAGCTGAGAAAGGGAAACCCTCCCAAAATCAGCTTGAAGGCACTTCTTAAGGTTGCATCTTCCTTCTTCGTTTCAGTTTTTTCTTCTCATTATTGCATTCTTGACTAGCATTCTATTTTAATATTTACATTTTCTGTGCAGGTGGAGGATGACGGAACTAGCAAATCCAGTAATTAACCTTTGCGGCCATTTGGTTACATGCTCATGATGCCGTACATTAACACTAACTGTTCTATTCGTAACCCGTGTTTAAGTTTTGAACTGCATGTTATGTGTTACATGACATTCTTATCCGGTTTTCTATTTCTGGACTGGTAACATATTTTGTGGAAAGTTCTTATGTGGACTGCTGCTGTTTGAATTGTTATACAGTCGTGTCGGATTATCTGGACTAATATTTTTCAACTGTGATGCAGTCATGTGTGACTGTCTGGACTAATAGTTTTCTACACTCCTATTTTACTGCATGCTCTGTACGATGATAAGGTTGTGCGATGGTAAGGTTGTGACCGACACATTGCAGCCATGCGGTTGGGTCTAAAGACTTGGCTGTTCTTAGCGGGGTAGTGTGATCGGGTTGCAATTAAATTAATTGAGTCACAGTAGATATAGAGGGTCGTAATCGATGATAATGATGTGATGTATGATTGTTAACATATGCAGCCATGCCTATCAGTTATAAAACTGATTTGATCTTGGTGGGGCATTCGTATGATTTGAAAACAGCCTGGGATGTACTGTTCTAGTGACTTTGAGTTCTGGCAGCTTGTTCATAATGATGAGAACTGATTTGAAAATGACACTGAACGCAACCTGGTTTTGTTGATTCAAATCTCGTTGGATGGCGTGATGATGTGGTTTTTTTAGTACAATTTTAATGTTGTGTGCCAATCCAGTATGTGTGCCTTCAGTCCTGTGATTGTTTCAATCTTCTACTTGGGATTTTTGAAAAAGGAAATGCACTCATTCATTCATATCAACTGTTTTTACAAACAAAATGAAACAGGGGTAATACAAACCCTATTTTACAAGGTTGCACCTTAAACATGACTATGAAAACCAATCTTTTTTGGGTCCTCTCTTTTGAAAGCATTGTATACAGCCTGTAGAAATCCCTCTAAGTCTGTGCTAGGTGTTTCATGCTGTAAGCTTTGGATGGATGCAAAAAACCCAAGGTTTAGGATGTTTAAATCTGGTGACCTAGCTGGTTGGCACACCATTTTAATTGTGAAACCATCTGAGTTTGTAGCTGCTATGAACTCAGGGTCATTGGACAGTATATGGGATGGGGCATTATCTTGTTGTATTGAGATTTGTTTGCGTAACCAAGCTGGCCACTTAGCTTTAATTGCAGGGATGACATCGTAAATAAGTTTCTTCCTAATGCATTCCCTATTAACCTTCTTAATTGGTGTTAAAACTAGGGTTCCCCTTGGCCTGTTGATACTATTTTTTTGGCAGCAACATATTCAGTGTAAGGAAAGACACCTACTTTACCATCAAAGACACAATTTCCCTCGTGGTCAAATATTGGCCTACATACTGCACATAAGAACATCAACTTGGGTATGTAATGCTTGTTATGTTGTGTTCTATACGGTTCAGGTTCTTCAGCGGCTAGTAAGTACCTTGTGGTTGAATCAGTGAGGGAGAACCACTTCTCATCAATGTGAATGATGTTATGCATGTCCTTGAATTGCATGTTGCATTCTATGCTTGATAAACACCATTCCATTCTCCTTAGCTTGGCTGTTGTTGATAAGAATGGATGAACTGCATTGGTATGGCTTCTGATTTCTTTGTTTGTCACAGCCCGGTGCACCGTACTCTTGCTGATATGTAGAGCAGCTGCTGTTGACCAGCAGGTTCTTCTCTTTGGAAGAGGTATAGCCATCAATGCTGCTGTGTCGATTGGCTTCTTCGTTGGGCATGGTCGCCCATGTCGCAACGATCTTGCGGATATTGATTCCCCGCCAGCTATCTGTTGCTTTACTCTCGCCCAAATTGTGCTGATAGTTCGGACAGAACAGCCCCACTGATTTGCTGCCCGAACTCGATGGTCATGTTTGATTTTTCCGTTGCTGATATGTTGCAACAGAAAGTGAGCTATTTGCTGCCTTTCCTCATCTGTAAGATTTCTTCCCACCATCACAGCCCCACCAACATTAAGAGCCCAATGAGGATCTTTGAGGGACCAGAAAGTGTGTTTAATGAATCTGAGGGCTCTTAATGTTGGAAAAGGAAGATTATGAAAAAAAGTTTTGGAAAAGGCTGAAAAGGATGTTGGAAAGGTGGTATTCAATGCTGTTGTTGAATGCTTTTATAGAGAATAATGGTAGGAATGACAGAGAATGTTTTTGGTGTTTTGAACTTTTTTTTTCTGGGCGCCTTTTTTTGCTCCAACTTTTGGGTTTTAGAGCCAAATCTGATTTTTTGGAGCCAACTCTGATTCTTTGGCTCCAAATCTGATTTTTTGGAGGCAAATGTTAAATTCTGGAGGGAAAGCTTAGTCTGGAAATGAGTTGTAAAATAACTGCAAAACCATTTTTGAATTACAATGTTCAACTTAATTGTTAACGGTGTTCCCTACTGAAATTTTTAGCTTTTTCAGTGCTTTTACGGTACTGTAGCAACTGTACATAATTACCACACCAAATTCTCTTTCTGCAAATTGAGCTGGGACAGAGGGAGTAGTAAAACATCTTATTAAAATAATAAAACATATATCAAACTAAATTAGTTAAACATCAAACAAAAATACTAAATTAAACTATTAAAACATCAAATAAAAATATTTTAACATCGAATAAAAGCACTAAAAATGCAAATCGAATTAGAATGGTTAAACAAAAAAATATAATTAAATTATAATTTTAAATATTAAATAAAAATACCAAAATAAACATCAAATTATAATAGTTAAACATCAAATAAGAAAACTAAAAAAGCACATTAAAATAAAAATCATTTAAACATCAAATACAAATAATAGAACATCAAATGAAAACATTAATAATACACATCCAAATAGATAAATATCAAATATAAAAAATAAATATACATATCAAAATTTAACTGTTTTATCAACTGAAAAACTTGATCACAAGGTTTGTTTAAAACATCAAGTCAAGCAATAAAAACTCCTGCATTGAGCGAAATTGGAAAAATGTTCGCAAATTTTTCCAACTCGAATCTTGACCCGCGAGATTCTTATGACCCGTAATCATTAATTAATTCCCTAATTATTTATGCTTATCACCCCCAAAAAGTGGTACTTGCTCCTACACCGCTCATTCCTCTCCCATGTCTTCTTAAAGTATCTTTGGAACCCCATTTTCAATTAAACTTTTACAATATTGTACATTAATCCTTGGTCCAGCTGTGAGACTATCTCGTACAAGACTTTGTCTCATACTCCCTCCGTCCTAGCTACTTTTGCGAAGAGAGAAAGGGGGAGTATTTTTATAATCCATTATTTAATATTTTCTTGCACATGTGTTGTGGGGTACATTGATTTTATTTTCTTTGTTCATTTAATATCAGTATAAATAATGAATAAAAACTGGTTAGAAAAGGAAATAAAGTGAAGAGTGAAAAATAGTTGGGTGTCCCAAAGAAGAAATAATGCAAAAATAGTTGGGATGGAGGGAGTAGTAAAATTAAAGGCAAAGTATAAATAGCAGAAATATATAATATAAAATTTAAATTTGAAGGTTAAAACATAGGCAAAGTCTTGGGAAACAACGTCTTTCCATAGGTTTATGGAAAGACATGATTTAAATAGAATAATAAAAGGTAAAAGGTTTTAGTTGTAATATTAAAATTTTATTATGAAACGTGTATTAGTTATAAAGTTTATAACTCGAATTATGCAACCCAAAAATTTTATTTTCATTTCTTCTAATTGGCTTACGGAAAGATCGTCTTTCAAGAGACCTACTATAAAATGTAAACACTATTTCGATCATATTTAAAAATTGGTGCTAATATCCATGGGTTGAATTTCAATTTCATGAAAAAACAAAGAAATATGCAAATTTCTCTTACCTAGAGACGAATCTTGACCGGAGGTAAAACCGTCATCGCCACCAGCAAACATAGCTTCCCCTTCCCAAATTTTACCATTGTTGTCCGCTAGCAGCCACCATGTCACCCGCTATCGTTATAAGCTCCAATTTTCATTTTTCTGTGGCTCTTAGTTCAGATAGCCTTGTGTTGTAGTTGGCTTTATGGATTTGACATCTGAAATCGAACGACCGGTTCGTGAAAGTCATGAATTCGAGCTTACCAAGCAACCACGACCGCACCTTCTCGAATACCTCATCAGTGAATTGTTTATTGGGTCAGTTTTTGCTGTTACCTGATAAGATGTGTGGGTATAGCGGATTTGATAAACACGAATGATTGCAACTGATAAAATAGGTGAACTGAACTCATTTTTTTAACAGGAGCAAATGATTCAGTATAGTCAATCCCTTAAATCTGATGATTCTCAAGAACCACCAGACGAGTCTTGTGATGTTCAATGGTACCGTCAGACTTGAACATGGTACGATAAACCCATTTGCATCCAATTGCATTCTTATCCAGAGGTAGAGAAGCTAGAGTCTATGTCTTATTGCGCTCAAGGGCATTAATTTCATCAGTCATAGCATCACGCCAATGGGCATGCTTCGATACCTCAGAGTAAGTGGTGGGATCGGCACTAGAAGTAACTGCACCCAAAAATCTAGAATATGTACTAGAAAATTTATCACAATTTAAAAAAATCAGTAAGAGGAAAGAGAACACTTGAGGATAGTGATGATGCATGAGTGATCGTAGGAGTGTGGGGTTTCAATATTAGTAACAGAGCAAACATAATCTCCCAAGTATGCAGGAGGTTGACGATCATGAACACTCTTCCGGGGAGGAGGCAGCTCGGCGGCAGGAGGCGACTCCAGGGTAACCGAAGAGGCAGGTGGCAGAGTGGCCAAGGATCGATGGCAGTCAGCGGAGGCCAGAGCAGGGAACTCCGCAGCAGTCGGTGGTGCAGGCGAGGTCAGTGCATTGTCCGGCGGTGCATAAGGCACGTGAGAGATGCCGTCAGGAAGCACATCGGAAACCAGATCGGCTGGCGGCAGTGTAAGACAGTGATTTGTGCTAGAGGCCATATCTGGCAGAGATGGTTCTGGGGCTAGTGAGGTAGCAGCATCGGGTAAGCTTTATGGATCAGCGGTGGTGATACCAGTGGTGAGGTGGTGGCGCCGCTGGTATGCACTGGTAAAGTCGATTGCGGAGAATCTGGGGTCACATCGTACGAAAACTGGTCTTCAAAGAAGTCAGCATCCTGACTGTTGAATAAGGTACGAGATTCCACATCATAAAGGCGATAACCTTTCTTTCTGGTAGGGTATCCAAGAAACAAACATCGACGACTTCTTGGAGCAAACTTGTCATGAAATCTGGGATTGTAAGAAGTAAAATACAAGCATCCAAATACTTGCAACAACTTGTAATTTGGAGCACGTCCGTAGAGTAACTCAAATGGTGTGCGACTATTGATTTGCTTTGTCAGTATCCGGTTAAATAAATTAGTAGCAGTGAGAACACATTCTTCCCAAAAATCAATAGGCAGGTTAGCTTGAAAACGCAAAGCACGACCACATTTAACAAATGACGATGTCTGCGCTCTACACGACCATTCTGCTATTGTGTATCAACCATATATGTCTCAAAAATAATACTAGATTCAACAAAGTAGGATCTTAGGGGTAGAAATTTTGTACCATTATTAGCACGGACACGGCAAACGGCGTGCCTAAACTGTGTCTTGATCAAAGCACAAAAATCTAGAAATCTAAAAGCTACATCTGACTTAGCCACTAATAAATGAACCCAAGCAATTCGAGAATAATCATCAAGTACAGTTAAAAAATAAAATGCACCACTGGTAGATGGTGAACTATAAGGCTCCCAAACAACACAATGTACTAATTCAAGAAAAGATCTGGCATTTGAAGAACTCAAAGGAAAGTTGCCTAGCCTGTTTTACTCTATGACATATAGAGCAAGGAATAGAAGTGTTATTTGTGCTGAAATCAATAGTAAAAACAGAAGGCAACACCGTAGAGAATGGATGCCTAAGACGTTGATGCCATAAATCAGATGAAGAAACTGGAGCAACTATCGAAATAGACTGCAGGATATGAGGACGAACATGAGTATCCAGCAGACGAAGCCAATAAACCCCCCCTTGCTATTCACCCACGCCAATTTCAGTCCTTATACTGATTTTCTATAAAATGCAATAATTTTTAGTAAACAAAACTAGACATTTTAAGGCAGATAACAATCTAGAGCGTGATAATAAATGACATAGCAAAGTAGGTATGTGGAGCACATGAGTAAGGGTGACATCACCAAAGCAAATCGAACCATATTGTGTAGCAGATGACAGAGATCCATCGAGCAGTATAACAGTCACATAATCGATATCAGTAGTAATATCAGTAAGAGAACCCTTGTCACCGGTAATGTGATATGACGCTCCCGAAACAAGAATTCAGGGTAAAGTAGACTTACCTGACCCATGGTCAGAAGGGTAATGTAACTGATTAAATAAATAAAGGGTTGTCCTACATTGGTCGTCAGACATAAAAGGGTCGAAATCAGATGGGGTAGGGGAGCCGAAAGCCATAGCCGCAAATCCTTGCAGTGAGGTGACGACGCTGGTGAACGGTGGCTGAGGGTAGCAGCAACTAATCGAAGCAGCAACTAATCAAACGGTAGACATCGAAGCAGATCATAATAGAGTAGCAGTGGCCGATCGAATCGGATCGGCGGCAGTAAAATGATGCGGTGGTGCATTGAGAAATTCGACGGAGGCGCATGACAAATGGTAGCGGTGCGTGGATCACACGCGTAGCGAGTATGAGATCAGGATTTGAGATCGGCGACTGGAGCGACTGGCGGCGATCTGGAAATCAGGCAGCAAATCGGACAAGGACCAGTGGCGCGTGAATCAACGACGGCGGTGCGTGTTGTGTCCTTGGTAATGACAGGTTTTGGATGACAACGAGAATGGTGGCCCGTAGGTAACAAATGCGGTCGACAGAGGTGGCGGATGCTCAGAAACAGGAGCGGGAATTTTCTTTAGGGTTTCAAGATTTTAGGCTCTGATACCATGTAGAAAATAAAGGTAATAATATGTCATTGTATTCATGATCTCATGATACATTGTATAGTGGTACAAAAGAACTGTACAAACTAGGAAAATGAAATAGAATCTAATTACAATTACAACTAATATCTATATTACTTAACACTAAGTATAAACAAAAACCAAAATAGGATGGAGCATGGCAATTTGTTTTTGTAGGATTAAGTTCAATAAAAATGTCAATGTTTTGAGGCTAGTAGATTTATAACACACAATTTATAATAATAGTAACTTTTACAATTTTAAATATACAAAGTAGAATTAAAACATTTACGAAAAGGCCAAACCCCAAAGCCTTTTTCAAATCTCCTAATTGGATCATAATTAACTTGGTATCATCCCATGCATTTTCAAATTTTCAACCACCATCACCATCACCTCCACCACCACAACCACCACCCGCTCCCCCACTGGCATCTTCGCCTACGAGCGCGGTCACAAGAGTACCAGCTGCTGCTACAGCTGCACTCACTCCCAATACAAACATTCCCCCTCCACCTACTCTTAAAACAATCACCCCTCATCTCTCATTTCACTCTTTCCTCTTTCGATATAACGATAGACTGCCGGCCCCGGCGGAGGAGTCAGGGGATTGTTGGACTGAGGGATCTTCTTTCTTTTTCCTTCACAACAGTTGCAAATTATACGACACAAATCAGCGAAGAGTATTCCGGTTGCAACTGCGAACACTAGAACAAAGAAAACAAATACGTAGACCTTCATTTGCAGTTGTTCAACTATCGCTACTCTATCAATTATGCTTTCTTTCCCACTTATTTGTATACTAGGTATTTCATGGGTTGTGAAATTGTTATTGGAATCATGAGGAACTACATTTTTCTATGTTTTTTTTATTTAGGTGAATGGTTGGGAAAAATTATTCGATTGATGCGCAGGGGCGGAACCAGGGGTGGGCGAGGGGGTGCTGGCACCACACCTAGGATCCGGTGGCCCAGAATTCAGACAAAAAAATGAAGAGGCCAATTGGGCTGAAACCAATTGGCCCAACACATTGTTTTGCTTAATTCAGACATAAAAATGAAGAGGCCAATTGGGCTTAAACCCAATTGGCCCAATACAAACCCCTAATGAGAGGGATGAAACCAGAGTCCAAAAATGAGAAACCTAACCTTTCTCAAATTGGAAATCAAATCACGATTGCTAGCATCCGAAAATTCACCATAGCTCCTACCATCCGCGGTGGTGCACTGTCCATCTGCATCATGCGGATGGACAGCGCACTGCCGTCCGTCGCCATGACGCCCTCCATCCGCCCGCATATCCACCCTCTATCAGTGACCACGTCCTCTCTTGTCACCTTGTGTCTCCAGTCCGAGCTAAATCAAGGTACTGTGAATTGAATTTTGAATATGCCAATTCTTGTGTTGTGTTGAATGACAAATTATTATACAAGTCAATTGGGCCTTATTCATTTTTTGCTTATGCTGTGATGATATTGTGTCTTCGTATAACTCGTAAGTGTGCTTTTGCTATTTGGTGATGATATTATGAGCTATAAAAATTGAAAGGTTATTTAATAAAAAGGGGGGAAACGAGAGGGCAATTAACTGGTTAAGGCATGATTTTGAATTTGATTCGGACCCCGAGTGTTTTGAATAGCATATTTGTGTGAATATCATATTTCTCGTGTTGTGTGAATCTGTGTGAACTGTGAATTTGTGTTATGGTGTATCTGTGTGAACTGTGAATTGAATAGCATATTTTCTCGTGTTGTGACAGTGCATATTGAGAAAGCAATTTTTGTTGGGATTGATAATGAACCAATTTTGCAAAGCGTATGCAAAATTGTAGGATACAATTGTCTCCGGTTGTTAGTGGTTCTACTTCTAGCAACACAAGTAATAGAAAGTAGTTTTTTATGCAGTGATTTGTCGTACTTGTAAAAATTTAATTATTATGTATTCATCTTATTATGTAAGCATTATTAGTTAAAATATTATCTTATTATGCGTTAAAAATTTACCTCTTTATTTCGATTCCCCTTACATAACGTTCTGGTTCCGCCACTGTTGATGTGTATCTTTTAAGATGACTTCTTTTAGGGGGGTTTTAGACGACTTCGTAAGTTTGCATTGCCAGCCTCCTAGTTTACGGGTCCACTCTTTTATGATTTATGGGTAAAATAATATATCTGAATCTGATTGGTAGGTTTTCTATTTTGAATAGGTCAAAATATTTAATAAAACTATGTTCGGATAATAATTTGGGTTTCCTGATTATAATCCAATTTGTTTCGTGATTTATTCCTTTTTCTGATGATGGTTAAAACTATCAATCCTAGATAAAGCACTGGACCTATTTTGGCCCAATTACTCTATTGGATGCACCTCTATTAAAGGTAGTTCTTTTGAACTCAGTGGCAGAACCAAAAACCTTTTTTTAGGGGAGACTGATTAATACTACTCAAATTTAAAGAGGTGAAAGAATAGAGCTGGGGAGAAGCGGAACCCTAATCCGGCCTTCCATTGCTACTACCTTCCGCCTGCAATTCAAGTAGGGCTGGAGCCCTACTATGCGTAACAGTAGTTTTGATCAAAGTGACTTCTCTGGACATGCCTTTGATTAATGAGGATCAAAGGCGGTTCCAAAAACGTCCTTCTAACGCAACAATTGAAGGTGGTTCAAAACCGCATTCTAACCGGTGGTTGGAACCACCTTCTGTCAGTTACGAACTTGGAACAATATGCATCCCATCGGACTGTGAATCAAGTTAAGAACTCGTAACGAGATGCAAACTGTCGGACCTTTGAGTAGTTACGAGCTCAAAAGGAGTTGAAAACCCTTGGATCCTGTGATATGTTCCAGACTCGGGACAAGAGGCAAACCATTAGACCCAATGCTTAGTTACAAACTCCGAACTCGTGGGAATTCCGCCTCAAATGTAATTTTTGTTCCCAATCTATGAATTTTATTTGGAACATTTAATGCTTGGTAATTTGTTCCGGTCTTGAAACACGACTTATGTTCTGAAACCGTAACAACGAATCTGACCTATTATAACATTTAATGAAGCACGTAAATTAGTTCCGATATCAAAACATCTTTCAGAAAGTATGGTCAAATTTTGCGATTTCAATAAAATCTGGCTACATGAAAGCCTCACATACCAGGTCAAGATACACCAAAAAAATGTCATTTCCACACTATCTATCAAGAATCTATAGACTACGTTAGGGAAGCAACAATCTATAGATAGGAATAGAAATCTATCAAAATCTATTCCAATTACAATGTCATCATATATACTAGCTACTTACACCACCACTACTTATACCACCGCTACTTATACCACTGCTACTTATACCACCGCTACTTATACCACCGCTACTTATAGCACCGTTACTTATACCACCGCTACTTTGGGATTTCGAATTGAAGTGGAATGGGCGTTGACAATATAGCTTGCCAAGCAATTTCTTTCCATGTTGATATTAGTTTGCGAATACGACTTCTCATCCTCTTTATAAATCTGTGAATTTGGGAATATTAATAATGTGTGTAATAAACCTATAGCATGGAAACAATGAAAGAAGATGTAATTCAAATCTTACGTTGTTGATTTCAAGATAATCCATACGGATTTGTTGAATACACTCCGCTGCATATAGCATTACGTAATGCCCGCACTCCCAATTCTTTGCTTGTTTCTTATACTAATTAATACAAAATAATTAATTAATCATATCAAAACTTCTGAATTTTATAATCAAATTTAATTGTCAACATGAAAACAAAGTTCACCTTGATCTTGACTATCTCCAAACCCTTTGTACTAGATTCAGGGGGAAAACTGACGGAAGTATCCAAAATCTTAATAAATGAACTGGAAGGTTGAAAATGTGGAGGATCCATCCAATAAATGCGGTTCATCTCTGAGACAATAAATGTTAATCTCTAATGGTCCCTACAACAATATGATACATAAAAATAATCCAAAAAATATGTTGTTTTAAGTATATTAGAATTTTACCATCACCTCTCAATGTATGGTGAAATGAATATTTTTATTATCCGTTTGTCCTGGACTCTTGCGGATGTAGTCCACCCGCTCTTTGACTGTGTTTCTAATTTATTGTGTTATCACCAGGCACAAATACCCTATCCACCCTTTCTCCATTTGGTCAGCAAAATAATAAATGAATCTTTGAAATAGAATGAGAAAATGTTTACTGTAAAAATAGTAAAGCAAATAAATTATTCCTTCGGGTTATTTAAGTATAGAGTACTTACAATACGTATAACGACATTAGGGTTTGATTTAATTGGTCACACCTCAACAAGTCTTTGAAGTCACTCCATGCGGAAATTATTTCCCTCTTTTGACCAAATACGCATTCATTGCCCGAAAATAAGTAAGTTGAGTTGATTTGGTGTCCGCCCATTAAATCATACAAAACTCTAACAAAGTGCGGTGAATCCTTCAAAACTTGTGCCTTTGTGATTGTAGGCTTAGCCTTCTTCGGTGTTTTGGTAACTATTATAGGCGTTGTTTTAGACTTGTCTTTCAAATGACGATCCTTTGTAGGGTCCACATAGATTAGGCAACGAGGCCATATGACAAAAAGTCCTTGGGCAGTTCCCACGTACTTGTAGTGGTCATATGGAATTGGCGATAAGGCATTGAGGACAAGTGGCTTCTCTAGTGACACTCTAGATATCCCATCTCGAATTGGGACAAAGTGATGATGTTGCATTGACTCGGGAAAAATACCATTTCCATGGTGGATTGGCCTACCATTGTCCACTTGATCAACGTACAACTCACACAAATGTGATGTCTACTACGAAAAATAAATAGTTATGTCAAACAAAGGTGAATGAAATTGATTAGGATTAAAAATTTTTAAAATAGACTTTTTTCGGCGGACATGATAGCAAGGTCAACATTATTGACTTCATCTCCTCGCGGAGGTAGAATATGATTGTGCTTAACTTAAACATCTCCGGTGAGTGGTGCGATCCTCTAGATGGGGGAGTCCAATCCGGTGTTAAATTGGCTAAATTTTTGGGTACGGGGAGATTAGTGTGTTCAATTAACTTGCAGATCAAGATATCTGGTTGCTCGATCTTTTTGTCTCGTACGAGCGCTTCCTTTTGCAAGACGTGAACCCAGAATGGTTTAGCCCTCTTGTAGGATCGGAGAATTCCGAACGAACTCATTTTGATAATAATGATCCAACACCTCTTGCAAGCCCTAGGTGATCGGGTTTTTCTGTAGCCTCACGGAGGACGTCGTGCTTACCCGTGGCAATGAACTGCCTTTCCAAGTGTGCCTGATTTAATTAAGCCTATGCAGGAGTATTAAATAAAACAATTTAGTTTGTTTAATAGGATTTCTATTCCTAAGAAGAAAAAAGATTAAAGGTGCTTACCACTCGTTCAGAAATTTCTCGCTCGAGATCTTTATCGCATTCACCCTTACTGTTTTGATGGCTAATCAGGAATGGATCACACCGGTCAATGTCTTCCTCATCGATGGGTATTACTGATAATCTTGCCTCCTCCTCGGTCATTCTTCCGTTGAATTCCAATTAGACATCCCTTTGAAAATGTTACTTAACTAACTGTAGAGCTATCAATCCATATCCCCCTCGACTTAAAATGAGGGGTTTTGTTTCCTTTGTAAACCGTTTCTTTTCACTCCTCGTGCGTTACATTTGTAGTTAATAGTGTTTATTCAAAATAAAACAAATATAATGTGTCAAAATAAAAATAAGCAAAATTTATTTGGGCTCACATTTTCATCATTCTCCAAGGCTCGCCTCTTGTGGATCTCCCAACTTTCGGATTGAATATGGATATAAGTCAACCATGGACTATCTCCTTTCCAACTTGAAAAAAATGTAATCTCAGATAAGGTATATTTGTGTTCTCTCCAACTCTTTGCCATCATGGTCGTTGCCCTTTTCTTTAAATCATCCATATCCCGGGCATCGAACTCAAATGGTCTCTATGTGGATTGACATCAAAATTATAAATTAAAACTTAATGTAGGATATAATTTATTTACATTTGTGGCTAAATAATTTCAATTATGTCATTTAATTGTACGTACCTTGCACTCCGTTCATAGGAAATTTTTATATTCTTTTGGAACATCGTGTCAATTATCGTACCGGATTTCTACCCTTGTTCTACCGACCGTCCCTACCCAACTAGTCCATTAGTTCGTTCCTTCGATATATATTTTCCCGATTTGGTGAAAATCAACAAAGTTAGTTCTTTTCTAGCCATTCTCCTTTCTAATGTCCTACAATGTGTTCTAGCAATCCCTCCCACCTCTGACCCCCCCCCCTCTTCATCGTCATCAATGCCTAGGTTTTGTGAATTTTCACCTATTGCATGTGCATGTTCATTATGAGTCCTCTTCTGGGACATTATACTACCTAACAACATCCATTACAGTCAAACACTAATATACAAAAACTAGGGTTTAATTTTTAACAAATGAAAATGTAAGTTTGATGGTTAGAACACACACACACATACACACACACATATATGTATATATAGAATTGGGATCAGGTGAGAACTCCTCGTTAATGTGAGAACACTCACTTATATGAGAACAGATCTGGACCATCCAATGATTTAATCCTATGGCTCTGATTAAATCATCAAAATATTGTTCGAATCCTATGACTCTAATTATGGTCTGCGCATAATCCTTTTAATACTCTAATTAAATCATCTAAAAACTTTCGAATCCTATGGCTCCTTTGGCATAATCCCTTTAATGCCATGGATTATATCTACGTGTGTCTGCTATGTAAAAACAATTATGTATATTTTCTGCTTGTGACTAAAGGCCATTTAAAATGATTACTTTACAAGTAGAATCTTCAAACTATGTGGAGCTCAATTTTAAAGCTTAAGATAGAATTGTAAGCTTAAAAAACAATCTAGTGCTTAGATTATAACTCAAATGTGCTTCAATCATTGGTTGTAAGTGCTTCAAATGTAACTTATATATGCTTCTTTTAATTCTTACTTTCGCTACAAAAATAACTTGGTGCTTAGAGTATAACTCGAAGGTACTTCCATTATTGCTTGTAAGTGCTTCAAATAAAATTATAGGTGATTCATTTAATTCTTACTTGCGCTACAAAACAACTTGGTGCATAGAGTATAAATCAAAGGTACTTCAATTATTGCCTGTAAGTGCCTCAATTGTAACTTATAGGTGCTTCTTTTAATTCTTATGTGCGCTACAAAAAAAACTTAATGCTTATAGTATAACTCGAAGGTGCTTCAATTGTCTCTTGCAAGTGCTTCAAATGTAACTAGTAGTTGATTCTCTTAATTCCTACGTGTGCTACAAAAACAAATTGGTGCTTATAGTATAACTCAGGGGTGCTTTTATCGTCGCTTGTAAGTGCTTAAAATGTAACTTATAGGTACTTCTTTTAATTCTTAAAGGTGGTTAAGTTATGTTTGCAGGTGCTTCCAGTTATACTCACATGTGCTTCCAGTTATACTCACATGTGCTTCACGTATTTAATCGGGATTCAAATTATCACATAGTTAGCAATTGAGAACGTTATGTACACGAGTCAAGACTTAAACAACTAGAAATGAAAAAATATTTCCTGTTTGTTTCAATTTCTGGATAAAATTGCCTACAAAAAGTTATGGTTAAGATTTTTTTTGATATTTTCCAAATTATGCTACAAAAAAATTGCAGACCTCGTGCGGAACATGCATCAAATGCTTCATGGATTGGTCAGGGAAAAAGCCAAGTGCCGAGTATTCTGGGTCAAATGGCAACCATTAGATTAAATAAATTAATGGTTCAGATTTGTTCTCGCATAAATGGGTGTTCTCACATTAAGGAGGTGTTTCACCTGATCCCACTCCTATATATATAAGAATATATATATATATATATATCTATATATATAGATATATATATATATATAAGAATAAAATAACACCATGGATATATAACAAGATATAATAACCCTAGGTAAAATTTTAATAAAAAACAAAGGAAATGATACAATGTTTACCTTTTCATCCAAACAATACAAGTTTGGAAGATAAATTTTATAACCACCTTAGAACACTCATGAGCTTGGAAACCCTAACCCATGGATTACCTTTTCTTTTGTAGAACTCTAGGGATTTGGATGTGTAGATCACAATGGAGTGGGGTTGTATGTAGTTTTGAACATACATGAAGATTGGGTGAAAACTTATGAAGGGAAGATAGATGGAAGAAGAGAGGAGGGTTTTTGAGGGAAAAAAAGGAGGGAATTTGTATTATGTGAAATGGGTATTAAATGGTCGTTTCAAAACTGCCTTAAATGCACTTTTTAAATTTGTGGCAGATACAGAGTTCTGACCTCGAAACGTGTTTACAGACTTGGAAATAGTTCAGATATTCTTTGGATGGAAGCGATCAAGTTCCAGACTCAAAACTCAGTCTTCGTATAAATAAAAAAAATCACCAATGCGCAAATCATTTCAATTTGCCTAAGGCAAAAATCCCCAATTCTCAAACCCAAAAAACCTACAACTTCCTATCAATCCAAAATCCTAATTCAACCATGTCAAGGTATAGAGGCCGAGGTGCCGGTGGAGGAGGGGTGAAGTTTCAACACAGATTCATCATCCACCTCGAGAGTTTGGGTCGTCAGACCTGTTCTTCAATATTGATGCCGAACAGAGGTATGTGGATTTTCATCGTAGAAAATGCACTGATCCTAAAGTTATTGATAGTTCGGACATTGAGCCGCTATGCCTAGGTTATTTGATTAGTTATTTGGAACCCTCAAATTTTGATAAATTATTGAAATTAGATGAACCAGTCCATTATGACGAGGTATTTCAATTCTACGCTAATTTAGGTAAACTTAGAAACTATAGATACCTCACAATGGTAAATGGTGTTACGATGCCTGTCAAAAAATTTAGCATAAATGAAGCCCTAGGTTGTCAGTACACTGACCCCAGCAAACGTAGTCTGGTTGATAGCCAGGGTCCAATTGAGATATTTCATCAACAACATTGGCCTGGTGTCACTGAGGCCACCTCTCTATGTCTAGTTGTTATGGCTCAAAAATATTTTGGTCGTACTGGAGAAGTTTCAGGGTGAGCTCATGAGTATGATCTGGGGATGTTGAGTTTAGTGTTGAGCACAGGTTAGTTTATGAGTGGATATGCCAGAATATCCTCCTGTCGGGTGGTTATGCATGTGAGCCAACCAAAGACATCTTGATGTTGTTCTACTACGTCTTAGAGGGGGTTAAATTAAATCTGGGGTATACCATCTTAATGTACATGCTTAAGACGGCTGCAGGGAAGAAGAAAGATCTCCCATATAGCGGTTTGATAACCGCTTTGATTAAGAAACAGAAAGTGATCCCTATCGACAAGCCACTATGCTTGGACTACTACGATAAGGCTTGGTTTGATCACAAACATTTGGTGTTGGGCGATATCAAAAGGTGGCAAACAAGGTCAATTATAGGGAATGCCGCCAAAGCTGCTAAGTGAGCAAGGGAAGCATCATTGGATAGGGTCGAAGGATCTTCATCTCACAAGTATATTAAACACAAGACCTTTTAATAAATTTTCCGCACACCTTACTTTTATTACATGATTATAACTATATTGTTTTGGCTCTTATAAATTCTATGTTGCAGGTGAGAAGAGGGATTGGATGGCTAAATTCAAAAAATATTTGGCATGCATCAAGGAGGATGTTAGTTTGGCTAACAATGAGGAGGCATCATAGGAAGCGAGGCATTCTAAATGTGTTGAATCCACAGGCCTCCACATCGAACTCAGCAACGATGACTCTATGCCTAATTTCAAACCCAGGTTCCCTAGAAATGATAGTGATGATGAGGTAGAGGATGGGGCGGAGGAGGACAGTGGCGAAGCGATTAGGAAATTGGTGGGCTGGATGACGAGTAGAATGAAGATGGAGATTAGTTCGAACTGTGATAGCCTTAATCTTGCATAAGACTGGATTTGTAGTCATTTCAATTTTGTTTTGAGGATTTTTCATGAAAAATTGTTGTTTTCTATTTTGATGTGGTTGGTTTTGTTGGAGATTTTAAAACAAGCTAAGATTTGATGTTAAGAAATTTCTATGTCTTTATCTTGGCAAAGTACTTCTATGATTACAGAATTTTACGTTGGTAATTTTTAGATTAGATTTAGATAAAAGAGTATATCATAGGTTACCATAGTTTTCGAACGAGTTCCGATTCAGGAACATATTCACTGCTTTGGAAATAAAATAGAAATACACAGTTCATAGATCAAAAGAGTGTCCTTCAATTAAGTGCACTGTCGGACTGACAGTGTTCCGAGCTTGGAACATAGGTTTCGAGCTCTTTCCTTCTTTCCATTCCCAATATGTGAGGCTCGCTTAGTTGGGTCATTTTTTTGAGACAGCCTTCGTCCCGAGCTTGGAACATAGGTTCCGAGCTCTTTCCTTCTTTCCGTTCCCAATCTGTGAGACTCACTTAGTTGGGTCATTTTATTTTTTTTGGTGACATACTAGGTTTCGAACTTGGAACAAAGGTTCTAAGCTCTTTGCTTCTTTCCATTCCCAATCTGTGAGACTCACTTAGTAGTGTCATATTTTTTTTGTGATAGACTTTGTTCTGAGCTCGGAACATAGGTTCCGAGCTCTTATGTCCTTTCCGTTCCCAATCTGTAAGACTCACTTAATTGTGTACTTTTATTTTTTTTATTTAGGCACAGAGGTTTTTCCGAGTTCAGAACACAGGTTCCGAGCTCTTAACTTTTTTCATTCCCTATCTGGGAATTTTATTATAAAAAACAAATAGAGTTTCAAACTCAGAACCATATCTCCTATATAAAAAAAACTCGATTTTAGATTCATAAAATCTCAAATTACAAACCTTAGAGCGATTTCTGGTGGCAGAACCAAATACTCTACAATTTCAAAACCTACTTTGGGTGGGTGAAAATGTCAACATCAAATGTCAGTGGAACGGTTCGTGGACGGAGGTCAAAATCAACTAGAGGTGAATGAAGCACAAACCTCGGCTATGACACGAGAAGGTTCGTATCTCTTCAATTAGAAAATAGGTACAATGCTTTATGAGATAGTCACAAGTTGATGGATTGTTATGTTATAGACTTCAATGTTTACCATAGCATAGGGTTAGCCGACCCCGTACAAAAATTTGAAGGCCAACATGTCCTATAACTATTGACGATGAATGAACCCTGTTATTTTGATGAAATTATCCAATTTTATAGCTATTTGCATGAGATTGGGGGAGGGGTACTTATTGGACTAAGGTCAATGGCTTCAACGTAGAGCATAGCACGTGGATTATTAATAAAATCATTGTTTGTCCCCATAAAGAACCCGAGGATGTATATCCAAAACTAGAGAATGGTTCTTTAGATGATGTTTAACATAGGGGAGAGTGGCTTGTTGATGATGAGTATCCTAGGATAGACCCTGTGGAATGTAGTGAGCGGTATTTTCACCAAAAAGTGCATGATCTAAGTAGGCTGAAATCTTTTTGTTTGGATCACCTTGTCCATTACAATTGTATTGCCTATGTCATGATAGCTATGTGAATCACTCCCAAATCTAGCCACATCACAGAACCTACTTATGCTACACTCATGATGTTCTACTATATAGTGGAGGGCCATAGAATTAATCTTGGGACGGCAAGTTTAAAACATATGTTATCAGTTGGTACCTCAAAGCAAGTAATCAAGAGTCTTCCGTATGGGAAATTAGTTACCTCTATTTTGAAGACCGTGGATGGATCGGAGTTAAGTGGTGAGGATAAACATTGAAAGTACTTCAATAAACATTACTTTTTGAAGAACAAGTGGGTATTACTCGATCACAAGTGGCATCACAAGACATCGGCAGCACGCGGCTGAGCCAAGCAAGAGGCGTAGAATCGAAGAAGGTGATATAATTACCCTACATTCTTAACAAAAACCACTACCTCATCAATTATTATGTAATCCTAATGGCTTATCCTTTTGTTTCGTAGATGAGTTTGTCCCTAAATTTGTGAAGGGCATGAAGAAGGTTTACAAATGGGTTCGTGATAAGAAGTGCCAATTGAGAGAGCGAGTGTGGACCCTTGAGTGCAAGCAGAGAGCTTATGAGAGAGTATTGAAATAATCTAGGAAACCGCGACTCAAGAGATGCTCTTGCTTGTAATGTCCATTTACTATTATCATACTCTGTATTCCCTCAATTTGTTTAAGCTATGTAATAATGCTCTAAATCATAATTTGGATGTTGAATTTCTTAACTATAATGTTTTCATTCCTATGATGTTGAACTTAATATATTTTGATTCGTCTTTAACATGTATGAGGTTCTGATTGAAATGGAAATTTAATGAACTTTCAAATTGGTTAGGATATGTAAGTTAAGAATTTACATTTGACCACACAACCAGAAGAGCTTCCAAACTCGGAAGTGGCTCTTTAGGAATGGTCAACTTCAAAATGTATTGCAAAAAAGTGCTAAACTTTTACCTTACACTACTACTTCATTTTTTCCTCTTCCTTTTGGTGCCTTCCTTCCCTTGGTCATCTTTCCTTGGTTTTCGACTCATATGAATTCATCATGGTCTGTGCGACCCAAGAACTCACACAAGCTACCGTCATCCTCTTTGAGGAGAAAATATTCTTCATTTGAGCCAATCACAGTGTTTGTGCCAAAACCATTAAAATCCTTCTGTTCATATTCCTCCACAAAATCCCTTTTACCCTCAACCACAATCTTCCACCGGGAATCGATAGGATCTTTTATGTAGAAAACTTGATGAACTTGTCCGGCCAATATGAATGGATCTTCTCTCCAACCTAACCGGGTGTGAAACCCAAATCTTCCGTTCTTTGTCCATTTTTAAAATCAACCCATTCACATTTAAAAATTGGCACTCTCATTGTAACGTCATCTAGCTCCCAAATTTCCATAATGGTACCAAAGTAGCACATATGGGCATACATCGGGTTTTTTTCGGATATACTGCAAACATGCAATGCTTTAGAAACAAGTGAAACTCCACTATTTTGAGAGACTTCTTTATTATCCATTGATTTTGTAGCAAACGTAAATTCGTTGATGTCATAGCTCCCAAAACATAGAACGGTACCCAACGGTCTCCGAGACAACCACTTGACTTTTCTGGATGTCGACACGTGAGATCGCAGTCCAAAAGTTTTACTGTGTTGTTGAATAACTCGTGCTTCGTTGAAAGTGGGGTTCAACACCGAAATTTCATCCATGTTAATCTCAATGTATGAGACAATGTCCTTATGATTCCGAAGAACATACAAATGTGCAGTGCACAAATTATCAGAACTGGGGCTAAATAGCTTACCATGTCGAACCCCTACACCTCCAACTGCCTTTCATGCCTGGAACTGGAAACCCCTACAGATTCAACCTGCTTAATATAATTGGTACAAAATTCAATAACTTCCTCAGCATAATCCATTTCACAATACATGCATCAGGCCTATACTTGTTCTTCACAAAATGCTTGAAAAGTTTCATGTACCTCTTGAAAGGATACATCCATCTTAAAAATATAGGACCAAGGAGCTTAATCTCATGAACTAAGTGAGTAATCAAATGAACCATTATGTCGAAGAACAAAGGTGGGAAGTACACCTCCATTCGACACAATACTTCTACAATCATAGCTTGAAATAGATCAAGCTTTGCAAACTACTGGTTTTGGAACATAAAACTTGAAGAATAAACATAGCTTAGTAATACACAATCGTACATAGTACAACAACAATGGTTGAATCTCTATGGCATTTAATTCCTGCATCAAGTTGTGGCAATCCAATCAACTTCAACTCTGTTAGCGATACACAAGCACTAATATTCGAAGAATAAGCTCTGGGCACTTTCACACTAATCACCGTCTGACAGTACGCCTTTTTCTCCATCTAAACCATGGAATAACAAATAAGAGGGAGATAACAGGCATCTGCATTAGTAACGGGACCAAGGTTTTCCATAATACCCATGTCAACCAAAAAAAGTTGAGACTTCAATCTATCTTTGGTTTTATCGGGTGTACTCAAAAGTGTTCCAATCAAAGAATCGTATACATTTTTCTCTATGTGAATTACATAAAGACAGTGTCAGACCTCCAAATCCTCTCTATAAGGGAGTCGAAAGAAGATTGAACATTTCTTCCTACTACCTTTAATTGCCAACTTCCGCTTCCCCTTACCAAAATTTTAGGCAATCCTCTAACGTTTTTCAAAAACCTCAGTGCCGGTCAATGGTACATGCGCACCTTGCAACTTCGTCTTGCCATTGAACCACTTCTTGGTAAAATGACACGGATGCCCCTCGGGAGAAACTGTGTATGTCCCTAGTAAACTGTTTTAGAAGAATGCTTAAGTTGACAAAATGAGTTTTCTTTCTCACAAACTGGACATGCATAGTGTCCTTTCACATAATATCCCTTCCATAAGCGGGAAAATCATCTAAGGTGAAAAATAAAAGGGGCCTTCATTGTCAAAATATCATCCACAACAGCATCGAGGTACATAATCCAACTTTGAACAACATAAACAAATCATCCACTAGGGACGCAAGATATGCATCAATGTCATTACCTGGTTGCTTGGGCCCAAAATCATCATGGATAAGAGAACGTATTTTCTTTTCATTATCAGCCACGACGGTGGATTGTAGATCACCAATATTACAGGCCAAGAACTATATGTTTTGCTCATGTTGCCAAATGGCTTCATTCCATTGGTAGATAGTCCTAACCTTAAATGTTGGGAATCTGATCCGAACACTGGGTATATGCCACCAAGCCTTTTCCATTGCTCACCATCGGAAGTATGCCTTATGACATCATCTGTCGGAAAGATCTCTTTCTCCATGCCATCGTAATAACTTTGCATCTTTTTTGGAAGAAAAGAACTTCTTTAACCGTGGAATTATCGGAAGATACCATAATACCTTAGAGGGTGTCTTCTTCTTTGAAATGGCCCACACTTCCACACACACAACTAATTTACTGCACTTCAACTTATACCGAGATTCACCGCATACCCGACATGTTTCGAGTTTCTCATCCCCTTTCCCCCTAAACAAAATGCAATCATTTGGACATGCATGAACTGTTTCAATTCTAAACCATATGACAAAGAACTCTTTTTGCAGCATATGATTTCAGGCATACGATTTCCTTCAGGGAGCAATTCTCGAATCAATTGTAGAGATTAAGTCATCCTTTTTTCAGTCCAACCAAATTTAGCCTTTAAATTAATGATTTTCAATGTGGCGCTCAAAACTAAATGTTTTGACCCCACATACAATGATTCTTGTCATTAAGCAACGACTCTAGGACCTCGGGTTTACCATGAAATTCTCTGGCACCATCCTCCACTATCTCATGAAATCCATCATCATAATTTAATTCAACTCCTTCCTTAATTCCAACATTTCCACCTCTATTTGTTGGTACCTTGTCGTGTCATATCCAACAAGTGTAACTTGTTTGAAAACATCGAATTATAAGGTGTTAACGCAACATCTTCCTCCCTAAATATGCCTCATTCCAACAATCCTTACATGGGCACTATGCATGCCCAACCCCATTTTTCAGCGCATGTTCAAAAGTCACCACAGTAAATTAATCTAGTAAATGAATATAATCGGGTATTGTCCTAAGGTCGCTCTCGATGAGTCTGATTCTATCAATTAACTGCATGAAAATAACATCAAGACACATTCAATCATATATGCAACACAATTCTAATGAAAAAAATATTTCAAATCAAACCCTTTTTTCAAAACATTATAAAAATTACTTCAATACCTTGGTTTATGTTAACTTCTACGACTACTTGAAGGAGTGAAAGGTTGAGGCTAAAGGGAACATGTGCTAGTGACAAGGTGCAATCCCTATACAGGAGAAAGAGTAACATGGTTAATCCTCCAACTTTGCAAAATGTCGAGTGTGAGGCGGTGCAAGTCTCGACATTCAAGCCTAAAATGGTACAAGTCTCGATAGTTGAGTATGAGATGGTACAAGTCTCGAGTGGACCTAATCAGGTGCATGTCGAGGCCTCTCCAGCCGATGTGGCTGGGTCCTCAAGGAAACTGAAGGTTAGTTTGGAGCCCGGTGTCAGGAAAATGAGCAGAACATGCCAGTTGGTTCACATGACAAGAGAGATGGACGTTTTACAGAAGCATCTGGTGATTCTTACATCAAGGACTAAGAAAGGACTGTATATGCAAATCGAGATATGAGAGCGTGGTCGCAGCTGGATTTGGCACAGGTGGTGCAAATATTAAGGGCGAAAGGATATTAGATTACTCCCCCCTCAATGCCAATGGGTATATCTAGGGGTATGACACCCTCGGCAGCTATGGAGATGCCAATGAGGCATATGTCTCAACCCATGTTAGTATTCCCTTATCCTGGATATACGAGGAAGATGCCTCAGCCATGACCTCAACCCTCATTTCGACGGGATGAGACACTTATCACACCCTCTAAATTTACTAGTTATGTCCACCACATCCTCCTCCACCTCTGCAAGGAGCACCACCGCGGCCACCACGACCAAGGTCACATGCACCTCCCCCTCTATAACCGTCACTGCAACATCCACCACCCGTAACAACGGCTGCTTTAGGAGTAGCTGCACTTGTAACCGTAGTAGTTCCTTTCAAGATGACCATTCCCCATCCTTCAAACCCCTATTCTCATCCTCCCTAGTCTGACCTTTCTCGACATTGGGATCTGGAGGAGGAGGCAACATCAGCAGCGATTGAGGATTGTTAATGGGAGGAATCTTCCATTTTCTTCCAAAACAAGAAATGATGCTACGTATGCAGCACAAACCGCAGTAGATTATCAGTAGTCTAGGGACTGAGAAAACCAGCACAACAACTACTAGGTCTCCGACTTTCATCACTTGAGTGATTGCATAATTCCTCCTCCCCTCCTTTACAATAGTTGAAATATATTCCCACGTCATCAATTTTAAGATATTGGATAATGGGATATTTCCACGTTTGCACGTTAGAGATATTTCCACGTCAAAGGTGTGTTGACATATGCACAACTTTTAAAAAATCAAATGACTAATAAATAAGATTTTTAATCATTTCACTAAGTACCAATTAATTTTAAAATAAAAGTCTAATGTACCTTGGATTTTAACAATAATATGTATTGATTAGTTTTTATCCGTTTGTGTATTCCAAGGACCAATTTTTATATGGTATTCCTGTGGTATCACATCATAGTATCAAGTATATATTCTTATTTTTTTTAAATGTACATTTTTTGTAGGATTCTGCTGGCTTGCTTCACTGTAAGTTCAGGAAAGTCGGACAGGGTTTTGCTGACTTGACTTTGATGCCGTACTTCAAAATAATCAAATAACAAGTGAAAACATTAAAAATACACATCCAAATAGTTAAAGAACCCATCTCTTAAAATACGGTCTTTTCATAAGTGTTAAGCAATATAAATATTACTTGTGATTGTATTTAGGTTCTATTTCATTTTCCTAGCTTGTATAGGTATTTTATATTACTATATAATGTACCCTGGGGTCATGAATAAACACAGATGATTAACCTTCTTTCCTTCATGGTATCAGAGCCAAAAATTCTAAATTCTAAATTTTCCACTACCATCGTCGGTGTGTAACCTTCACGCGCCGCTGATCAAAGATGCCTTTCAGACATTAAAAAAAAGAAGAAAAAAAGGGCGTTGCTAGTTCATCACCGGCCCGCCACCTCCAGTCTCCGATTCGTCATTCCGCCACCAACGAAGCATCTTCTCCGGCTGACTCAGTTTCCACTGCCGATGAGCCTCGCTCTTTGTGCCTCCAGCTTTTTGTGCCGTGCTCCACTGCCGCTGTTGGTGCTCGGCTACTAGACTCTCCAGCTTCTTCTTGCACCCAACTAGTTCAACGGTAAGCTCGGACACGCTCGTTCGACAGACGACAGAACGCACATTAGATTCACGGCCTGAATTGCTTCCAGAAGTGTGTGTCTTCACACGACAGTTGAACAGATGCACCACTCCCTCTAGGTGCACGTGTTTCCACATGCTGTGTAGTGCAAATACCGGACGAAATTGTTGTTTGACTGCTCCATTTTGAACAAAAAAATTTAGACATTTATTTACTACACAAAATATTATGGCTAGTTTTGCCAGTGTAATGACGTCGCCGGAAGGGTTCGCGGATGCCGCCTTCTCTGGCACCCCTACTTGATCTGATTTCAGTCCTGCTCTGTTTGATGACCAATGGAGTATGACTAAACATTTATTTAATCAGTTTAATTCATTATCTGACCATGGGTCAGGTAAGTCTACTTTAC
The DNA here is from genome assembly GCA_037428765.1 of Rubia yunnanensis. Taxonomy (NCBI): domain Eukaryota; kingdom Viridiplantae; phylum Streptophyta; class Magnoliopsida; order Gentianales; family Rubiaceae; genus Rubia; species Rubia yunnanensis. The sequence goes on from CM075070.1 coordinate 17,003,289, forward strand.
CCTGAATTCTTGATTTGGGAGCCTCATATCACATGACTAGTGACAAGAGTTCTATTACTAATATCACTACTGCTACCAATTCTGTGAATGTTATACTGCGTGATTGATCTGTGTCATCTACTACACAATATGGTTCTATCTATTTTGGTGATTTCACCTTTAGTCATGTGCTCTACACACCTACTTTGCGATGTAATTTATTATGATGCTCTAGATTGTTATCTACCTTAAAATGTCTAGCCTTGTTTACTGAAAATTATTGCATTTTACAGAAAATCAGTACAAGGACTGTGATTGGCGTTGGTGAACAGAAGGGGGGGATTTATTGACTTCGTCTGTTGGATACTCGCGTTCGTCCTCATATCCCGCAGTCTATTCCGACAGTTGCTTCAGTTTCTTCATCTGATTTATGGCATCAACGTTTTAGTCATTCATCATCTACGGTGTTGTCTTCTGTTCCTACTCTTGATTTTAGCACAAATAATACTATTATACCTTGTTTTGTATGTTATTGAGCAAAACAGACTAGACATAGCTTTCCGTTGAGCTCTACAAATGCTACTACATATTTGAATTAATACATTGTGACGTTTGGGTTCTTATAAAACACCATCTTCTAGTGGTGCATTTTATTTTTTTTACAATCGTTGATGATTATTCCCAAGCTATTTGGGTTTATTTATTAGCGGCTAAGTCAGAAGTAGCTTCTAGATGTTTGGAATTTTGTGCTCTAGTCAAGAATCCATAGGGCCGAACTATACTGCGTGTCCGGGCTAACAACGAGACTAAATTTTTGCCTTTAAGATCTCATTTTGCTGCATCTGGGATCATTTTTGAGACATCTATGGTTGATACACCACAACAAAATGGTCGAATTGAATGAAAGCATCGCCATTTACTCAACGTGGCGCGTGCCTTACGGTTTCAAGCCAGTCTTCCAATTGAGTTTTGGGGAAAATGCGTTCTTACTGCTGCTTATCTGATTAACCGGACACCGACGAAACATCTCAATGGTCGCACTCCCTTTGAGATGCTATATTGACAAGCTCCAAATTACTTATCTTTAAAGGTATTTGGATGCCTGTGTTTTGCTGCTCATGTTCCCAGATACCGCAACAAGTTTGAGCCAAGAAGTCGGTGATGTTTGTTTCTTAGTTATCCTGCCGGAAAGAGAGGCTATCGCCTTTTTGATATGGAATCCGGTATCATCTTTAATAGTTGGGATGCCAATTTTTTTTAAGACCAGTTCCCGTATGCAGCAACTCTAACATCGGCCTCTTCCATAAATCCTAGCGGTGCCACCTTCTCATCGTCAACATCACTTCCACCGCCATCGGAGTCACATGCCCAGATCTCGGCACCCCCGATCCCACCGACCGCCATCGACCCTATGTCGTCGATCGCCGCCAATCTTGTCCTGATGGTCATCATCATACCGTTACCCCCGGATGCTGTCGCGCCTATAACTCCGGCCGCTTCTCCGGTTCTGGCAACCAGCCTAGATCACCGATATCCCTTTTCAATCTGGCCTAATGATGCATCGCTTGGGAAGCGACCGCCTCACACGCTTCACATGCCATTGGAAAATTGTGATCACGCACTGCCAGCTCCATTTACTCCTTCTCCTCCACCGCCCGACGTGGTGTCTTCAGCTTTGACTAATTCCACTTGTCGTCAGCTTCTGTCAGCTCTGTTGGTTGCTTTACCGATTGTTCCAACGTTTCCTCTCGCCGCTGAGTTGCCTCCTATAAGACAGAGTGTTTGCGCTCGCTGACCTCCTCCTTATTTGGATGATTATGATTGTGATGATTATACATGTGCCCCTACTGCTACGTTCACACTTGTGCCGTCACTATCCTTGGGTGTTCTCTATCCTCTTACTGATTATGTAAATTGTGATAATTTTTCTATTATTCATTCTAGATCTTTGGGTGCAGTAACATCTAGTGTGGATCCCACCACTTATTCTGAGGCATCACAGCATGCTCATTAGCGAGATGCTATGACTGAAGAGCTTACTGCGCTTGAGAGCAATCAGACTTGGACTTTAGTCCCTGTGCCTCTGGATAAGAAGGCGATTGGTGTTCCTAGTTGTACTATTGAACGTCATATGGTACTATTGAACATCATAAGGTGTGCCTAGTTGTTCTTGGGAATTGCAAGGCTGAAGGGATTGATTATACTAAGACCTTTGCTCCGGTTGCAAAGATGAGTTCTGTTCACTTATTCTTATCTGTTGCGGTCATTCGTGGTTAGGAACTGCATCAGATGGATGTCCATAATGCTTTCTTGCATGGTGATTTACATGAAGAGGTTTTTATGCGACCCCCGCCAGGCTATGTCGCGCCACATGGTCAGGTATGTCGCTTTCAGAAATCTCTTTACGGTCTTCGCCAGGCTTCTAGAAATTGGTTTACCAAATTGGCTCAGGCTTTACGAGCATTTGATTTTGTTCAGAGTAAGGCAGATTACTCTTTGTTTTTCTTTTCCCGTGGATCGGTTTCCTTGCACATTCTGGTTTATGTGGATGATTTGGTCATTGCTGGTAGCTCTTCTGCCCTCATCTCTGAGTTCAAGAAATACTTGAGTTCTTATTTCCATATGAAAGATTTTGGTTTACTTAAGTATTTATTGGGCATAGAGATTGCTAGAAGACCGGAGGGGATGTTTCTTTCGCAGAGGAATTATACCTCGGACATTTTATCTGATACAGGTTCATCTGCCTCTAAACTGACTGACTTTCCGATGAAGCAGCAATACAATATGGCGTGTGTTGATGACCCACTTTAACATAATCCTGAGCAGTACAGGCGACTGGTTGGCGCCTGATATACCTTACTATCACATGTCCTGAGCTTAGTTATTCCGTTCATGCACTTTCTCAATTTATGAAGTCTCCCTGTGTTCCTCACTGGTAAGCTGTAGTTCGTGTGTTGCACTACTTGAAGAGCCATCCTGGTCCAAGTTTATTTCTCTCTTCCCGTAGTGCGTTGCAGTTGACTGCTTACTTTGATTTTGATTGGGTTGCTTGCCCTATTACCTGTCGTTCTCTTTCCGATTAATTTGTGATGATTGGTAATTCTCCAGTTTCCTGGAAGACCAAGAAGCAACCTACAGTTTCTCAGTCTTCTGCTGAAGCGGAGTATCATGCTACGGCTGTTACCTATTGTGAGTTGTTATGGCTTAGGTCTTTACTGAAAGACTTAGGAGTTGTGCATACTGCTCCTATGTGTTTATTTTGGGACAGTCAATCTACTCTTCATATTGCAGCAAATCCAGTGTTCCATTAATGTACGAAGCATATTGAAGTTGATTTTAATTTTGTCCGGGATCTTATGCAGTCTGGTACTATAGTTTCTCATCATATCCGCACTACAGATCAACCTACAGACTTGTTTACCAAAGCTCTCGGACGTAACCAGTTTCATTCATCACTTGGCAAGTTGGGCATTTCTGATCCCCATGCTCCAACTTGAGGTAGGGTGTTAATTAGGTTCTATTTCCTTTTCCTAGCTTGTATACGTATTTTGTACTACTATATAATGTACCCTAAGGTCATGAATAAACACACATGATTACCCTTCTTTCCTTCAATAAGCTATGAAAAGACCAAGGTTTAAAGTGCAAATTAGAAGAAATGAAGATAATTTTTTTTGGTTGCATGAATTGGGTTATAAAATTTATAACTACTACACGTTGCATAATAAAATTTTAATATTGAAACTAAGACCTTTTACCTTTTATTATTCTAATTAACCCCATCTTTCCATATGCCTATGAAAAGACGGTCTTTCCCAAGACTTTGTCAAATTTAAATATCAAATATAAACAATAAATATACATATCAAAATTTAACTGTTTCATCAAACTGAAAAACATGATCATAAGGTTTGGTAAAAACATCACATACTGAAAATAAAACATCAAGTCTGGTAGTAAAAACTCGAGCATTGCCCAGAAATGGGGAAAAACTGATTCACAAATTTCTCCGACCCGGATCTTGACCCACGAGATTCTTATAACATGTACTCATTAAATAATTCCCTAATTATTATGCCCAACACCCCCCCAAAAAAGTGGAATTTGCTCCTACACATCTCTTTCCTCTCCCAAGTCTTCTTAATTATATTTGGAACTTCATCTTCAATTAAACTTTACATTGCACTCAATCCTTGATCTAGATGCGAGACGGTCCTGTACAAGACTTTGTCTTATTGTAAAATTGAAGGCAAGGTATAAATAGTGGAAATGTAAAATATAAAATTTTAATTTGAAAGTTGAAACGTAAACAATTTTTCGGTCATATTTAAAAATTGGAGCTGATATCCATGGGCTGAATTGCAATTTCTTTAAAAAAATCAAAGAAAAAGGCAAATTTCCCTTATCCAGCGATGAATCTTAACCGGAGGTAAAATCGTCATTGCCACCGGCATACATAGCTTCCTCTTCCCAAATTTCACCATTGTTGTCCACTAGTGACCCGCCTCTACTCGGAGTCGTTAATTGTAACTAATTAACCTAAGCGAAAGATGAGTAAGGTTAAAGATAAAATTTATAGCTCTGCACCCAACTCACTACTATGCTACCGATAGGGTAGTTAGCGGTAAGCCACGAGTATGTCCACGGAGATGTTAGGGCCAAAATATTAATTAAACACAAGCTCGTTCGGGTTGTCAATCCTTACGAGTTGCTAGGTATAGTTAGTATAGTAAACAAAAAGGGCGGGTCCGATTAATAACTACAAAATATGAAATTAAAAGCAAGTAATCATATAACTAAACACTTGGGGAATAATTGTGTAACATAGTTGATTTAATGTTCTGATTCTCGATTCATTCACATGTGAGATTTAGAAAAACCTAATATAGTGCTCATAACACATAGTGTGGTCGATGACATACCATTCCTTGTACCCGTCACGTTGGGTGCACTCGCAACCCTCCATAGGCACCGCCTTCGTAACTAGAAGAGTACAACATGGTCTGGACGTTGTTGTAGGTCAGTTTCTCCCTCGTGCGATTACGTCCCAGGCTTCCACCACGAATGCTCTACTCCCTAGGCCTATAAATGAGGCAAAGGGAATTAGGCACCTTATCTATGACACTAGGACCTCTTACAACCCTAGCTTGCTACTTTTTGCTATCTCTACCCGTAACCCATCAGACTACTTTACGTAATCAGCTAAGACTGGTGTCCTGGAATGTAACTGATGCAATACTTGGAAAGACCTCCGTGCACACACCCACGTGGAATCGTACCCTGTTACCCATCATACATCCAAGGTTTCTCTTCCTCGGGAGGAATCAATATTTTCACCAACATGAATATGGAATAGAGTGTGTGCTAATAGAGTGTATTAATCATACAATTTTAACATTCAAGAACAAGTCACAATAATATCACAAGCACAATAATTAGGATGAACTAAGAATATCACAAAAGCATAATTCAACACATGAATACAATTATTCCGAAGCTATGGAAACTACTCCCTAGACATGGAATTCAAATAAAGATTTGAATTCCACATTATAGGATATAAGTAAAATAAAAAGGAAAGAAAGAAAGATGAGAGAATGTTTCTCTCCCTAAAATGCTCTCCTAATTACAAGAGTAGAGTGAAAACTAAGATCTAACCTCAAACCCTAGTAGACTAAGGCGATATTTATAGTAGTAGGGTTTTGGGCCTAAAAATAGGCCCAAAATAAGCCAAAAATGTGTAAACCCTAGTTTAGCTTTCAAGCTCTACCCAAGTGTTGCAAGAGGTTTTCCAAGTGATAGGGGTGTGATATTGCAAATGAAGAAGCTTAGAACGAGGATGGTTTCTATCGAGGCCGCGATTCATGCAATGAGGTACATTGAGAGAAGCTTCACCAACCACGATGAGGAAGGCCCTTCGGAGCAGCGAGAGTTAGTGTCACTATTTCTCCCAACCTCACATATGTTTTTACATGGTTTTCGTTGCATTGGGGACAATGCACCAGTTAAGTGTGGGGAGGGAGTAGTGAGCACTTAGGGAGTTTAAATTCTTGGAATTCATCGGTCCAATTTTATATTTTCTTGGTAATTTTTCTTGACTGTTGGTGATTTTGGATTTTGATTGTTGTGGGATATTTTTGGATGTATACTTGGTGACATGACTTGGTAGGTAGGGTTCCTAGTTTGCATGGGGTTTGTTATTTTAGGATATTGGTGGTGTGATTCTTGTTTTGAGCTTATCTTTTTGTAGTATGAAAGCCCACTTTGGGGGCAATTTTGTGCTACACCAAAAAAATTGAAAAAATGAAAAAAATTAATAAAAACTCGGACAAGTTGGAAACCCAAAATGGCAACTTGGGTAATATTGGGAAAACCCAGATTGGTCGAAAGACTTAGGTAAAAGTGAGAGGTTAGGCCCGGCTAGGCTTACGTACCTAGGGAAAAATGAGTGGACGTGTGAAAAAAGGTGAGAAGTGAGTATCCTTTGTGTGTTAAAACTATGATGAAAACCCAAAAGGGCTCCTGGGCAAAGTGAGAAAAATTGAGAGAAAACAAAAACTAGGTTGATGATACTTTTGTATCCTTGGTTGTAACTAGATCGAGAATCGCGAGTTATCCTTAGGTTACAACCAAGTCGACGACTCATGGATTTCCTTGGTGGATTGTTTTTGGTAGACGACTCTTTGATTGCTTTTGGGGATCATTTTGGGAAAATTAAGCTAGGTTGACACTTATCTTCTTGGCTTATATTTTTTTCACATTTTTATTTTGGGTGGATAGGTTACTTTAGGATCTCCAGGGAGTGTGAGAGTTGTGAGGATTTTCACTTCTTTGGGTTAACTAGGGTAGATTGGGAATAAGTTGAATGCATTGGCTAACTTATACTTGCATGCTACATGTCGCTTAAGCCTTTTCTTGTTTTTTTTATTCGAGGATGGGTAAGGGTTTAAGTGTGGGGAGTCTGATGTGGACCATTATCCATGCGTTAACCATTGCATTCAGCGTAATAATTGGCCTATTTTATATGTTGGATTGCTAGCATTAGTTGAGTTTACGTGACAAGGGGTTTAGACGACCATGTTTAGTTTTCTTGTCTAAATCCTGCATTTTGTAGACTTAATTAGACTAATGACATCTTGTATCCACAGACTTCTAGATCTTCCTATGTGATCATCTTTAGTAGGTCGCTCGTGGATACTTTTTGTTACATTCTATGTGAAGGCAGTTCGCAGGGGCGGTAGAAGATATTCAAGGTCGTTCACAAAAATGGTAGAAGAGATCGAAGGTCATTCACACTAGAATGATAGTAGACAAAGGCCACAGACATCAAATCGTGGTAGAAAGAGGTTGGAGCCAAAGATAGGCAGAATTGGAGTTCAAGGAGACCAATGAAGAAACGGAGAATCGTGGTCCAAGAGAGTTGTGACAACTTCTAGGAACGATACAAGAAGAATAAGCATTCAAGGTTTGTTCCATTGGATTGTTATCCTCGAGAACCATAAAATCGACTATAAGAACTCTCAAAGTGGACTCACGGTTCATCTGTAGGAAAGGAAAGAAGTTAAGTCAACCGAAGTACAAATGGGTGGGCGCGGACCATTCATGGATGGCACCAACGGCCTGCACCAGGTGACGTGGTCCGTACCAAATACCTTTGGCACCGAGCGTGCTAAGACACGACGTGGACAACGCCAAACTAGATGGGCCACGCGCCAAACTCGATGGGCCACTAGCATAACTTCAAATTTTCACTCAAAAATGGCTAAGTATAGGAGCGATTTGTCCTATTTTCGACGACCGTGCCATTCCAAGTGAAAAATGTTAAAACTAGCCAATGGGATATGGAGAATCAAGTGGTCTATGCCAAATACTGTGCAAAATGAGGTTTTTGATTACGGTCCCTGCCAAACATCACGTTCCCCTGATCAGAAGTGCAAAAACAAGGATTCTGATGATGGCCTGCACCAAGTGCATACCACACGAACATGACCCCCAGAGGATGACACGACCCGCGCTAAGAAGTATGCACGGACCGCGCCAGAGCAGATGGTCTGCGCCAATGGAATAAGCATGGACAGTACCATCACAGACCTAGTACATGGTGCAGACCGCGCCATCTACGATGGTCCAGGCCAGGAAGTAGCTAAAAAGGTCTCACCCTTGGCCTGGATAAGCGAGAGTGACTTGGAGGTGCCCTCGAAGAGGTCTCACCCTTGGCCTCCTCTACATCTATCTTTGGGGTGGCTACAATTATGTAGAATTTCTTCTCAAAAAGCGGGTCCAGCTCAATAAATATGTGATCCAAACATGTGTCATGGGTGATGGCGGTGCACTCTGGCTAAGGAAGTACCATGAAGCTATAGGTGATTACCCCGCCATAAAGCCATACAAACCGATTCTCCGATGTCGTAGGTCCTACCATCAATGCCTTGGCTAACTTCTCAATAATCTACTTTCTTCCCGATCATCCCAAGTTAGCCAACACTCATTTTGTAACCGTATGCCCTATGTACTCTGCTAGTAGCCCACTATGCCACCCATAGCAATCTTACCACTCTTTCTGTCCCCCAATGCCGTACACTCTTGTACAAGGTTCCCTACCAGGTTGGGGTAGAAATTACCCACAGGAGTCATTGCCGAGAGGCATAAACATCCAAACTCGGACATTGCGTTAGCTCACCATGGCAGAAAACTCCCATTGCCAGTAACCGGTGAATGTAAAGAAATTCTGGATGAACCAAGGCAGTGCTCTTGCACAGATTCTTCCAATAAGTCCCTCTCAGCTGCCTCCAAAAGTTTTTGAGAGAGAAAGTCATCCCTTGCCGGTGTGTCCTCGTGATCTCTTTATTGTACCTCCATCTGAAGGCATGGGCTACCTGTCGGTACGTCATCTGATACTCATTATCACCAAGATTGAATTTGATCGCCTTGTGTCCATTCTTGCCCGTCACCGACCAAAGAGCAGCTAGGAACTCTAGGGTCCACCTGATTTAGGTCTTAGAGTTTTTCTCTAAGAACCCCTAGACCTACCCAGCCCAATAGATAGGACACAAGCTCGAGTAAGCCTAGAGCCGCCAATGTGTCCTTGCATGCAAAACCGGTTTCTAATATACTCCTCTTTAGCTCTCTCGAATTCCTTCACCTCTGAGCTGCAGTCACGGAGAAGTTGACCAATCCCACAAACTCTTCGGTCACAAACGCAGGATTGCAAAGAATGGGAATCACCGGATTATTGTTTGCACCCTTGACCAATTTCTTCCTCTTCTCACCCTGTGAGGACTTCCCCTTCTCCGACACATTCTTTTAGGAGGCATCCTAAAAAAATGAGGTAAAGAGTGGTAATGTGATCTTAAACAAGGCATGACCTACATTATCATTTAACAAGTAAATTCTTCCTAAATTGCCTAACCATTCAAAACATGATAATCTAAGCATGAAGGCTATTTAAACAAGAACATTCTCATCAAACAACAATCTCATGTAAGTCATCACCAACCCATTAATAAAATCATGCTATCAAGATTCATCTCCTCCTAAATCACCCAACATATGAAGAACATAACATCCAAGCATAATAGCATATCAAACCACCCAAACTTCCTTCAACACAAGATCCTGCATACAAGCCCAAACACATATCTCAACAACATACACTCATTCAAGAATCATACTTTTTGTAACACCACTACAAAGTCAATAAAGCATATAAACAAAGTGTTCAATGGATTACCTAGAATTTGAAGCAAGAATTTGCAAGATCCACACAAGAAGAAGAAAAAGTTGCTAACTTTTGAGAGAAAAGCTTCAAATTTTCAAGTTCACCAAGAGAGTGTGTGTGTATGAGGGAGTGTTTCTTGAGAGATAGAATGTGTAAAATGATTCATTTAGGTGAAGAAATGTACCATGGATTTAGAATTTTAGCATAGGTGATAAGGGAGAGAGGTACAATCACTACAAGAAAAATGACCAATTACTTCGCCCCTTTTACCTCGATTTTTTTCTTAACCACAAAAATTGAGGTAAGAAGTTCTTTTACCTCAGTTTTTTTTAAAATAAAAAAATATTTTTACATCGGTTTAAAAAACTGCTTTTTACCTCGATATAAAAAACCGAGGTAAAAAGTCTAACTTGACCGACATCGCATACATGTCTGGCTAACCAACGCCTGTTGTATTAGTGACCAACGTCGCATGTACCTATCTCAGACACGAATGGCCGACGTCACACGCATGTCTGGCTTACCTACATGGTTATTTTTCTGACCCACGTCGCACGTACCTATCCCAGACACGATTGACCGACGTCGCATGTATGTCTGGCTTACCTACATTGGTTGTTTTTGTGACCAACGTTGTATCATTCTCACAGACATGAATGGCCAACCTGGCTCACATGTCTGACTTACCTACATCGGTAGTTTTTGTGACCGACGTTGCGCATCACTCTCACCGACATGATACTTATAACATATAACACCCCTGCAATGCATGATTTAAAATAATTGAATATATATATATTAATAATGTAAATTATTTTTTAACAAAACTAAAATAAAATATTCAAAAATGTTAATGCAACTCCATTTCTTTTGAATTTTGAAAGATTTTATAACTATACTTTTAACTATTACTTTATGTTTATATTTTCAAAATGAAATAAACTAAACTTAGAGTTTGAGTAATACATGATTGAAGTCGAATATAAATAAATAAATTTTATTTTCTCACCGAATAAAATTTTATGTACTATTTATTCATAATTATATAAAATAAGTAGTATATATAAATTTTATATACTACTTATTTTATATAATTATGAATAAGTGGTATATACAATTTTATTCGGTAAAAATAGAGTTTATTTATCAATATCCGACTTCGATCACATATGACTCGAACACTGCAGTTAATAACACATGGCTAATTCCAAGGGTGACACATGTCAAAGGTGGCGTGGCTAAGAGTTCCTCTTTTAGTATTTTTCATTTGACACGTGGTTAATCCATTTCTTAGTTCTATGTAACCAACTATAAGTTACTCTAGAACATGTACGAGCGCTTTCAAATATTTCACCAAAAAAATTATTTATTTAATATTTCTATATTTATGCAAGAATAACAAAATTCGTGTATTTTGGAGCAATGGATTATACGGTAACACAATTTTGGGCCATAGTGTAATTTTTCAAGATGACTAAATTATATTTTTGGTCCCCAAGATATGATGCAATACCATATTTTGGTCTCCAGTGCCAATACCGCATTTGTTCAACAAATAACAAATAAAAAATAATTTGTTTGGTCCCCAAGGTGGTTTTCATGGTGGTTTTCAGGTGATTTTGAGGACCAAATGATTGTATAAGATCATATGTTAGAAACCATAAAATAATTTAGTCTACTGAAAACCACCTCGAAAACCACCTTGGGGATCAAACAAATCATTTTGAATTAGTTTGGTACTGAAAGAAAGCGGTATTGGTCTCGGAGACCAAAAGATGGTATAAGATCATATGTTAGGGACCGAAAAAACAATTTAGTCTTTCAAGATTGTGTAGAAGTAATCAATGTTGACTTCCAAAACCCTTCCGTTCACCCATACATGCCCAAATTCCAAAATCACAATTTCATATAATTGAATTAATTTTTTATGTTTCCAATTTCGTGATTCGATAACTCCAACTTTTTGGGAGGGACCTAAGTGGAAAAATTAAATACTTTACTCGTAACTCCAAATTGAAATCCAATCGAAGGTGATGCTACCATGTACACTCTAATTGTATTTTCCAAGTTTGCAATATAGTATTTATCAATAAACATGCAAAAGAATATATTTGTAATCTTGTCTGATTTTCCTTTCTTATGTCTGTGTAACCAACTCTAAGTTACTCTAGAACATATATGTACTAGCGCTTTCCAACATTTCACCAAAAAATTCATCTTTTTAATATTTTTATAATTATGGAAGAATAACAAAAATTATGTATTTTGGAGCAATGGATTATAGGGTAACTCAATTTTGGGCCACAATGTAATTTTTCAAGATTGTGTAGAGATAATCAATGTTAACTTTCGAGGCGCTTCCATTCACCCATACATGCCCAAATTGAAAAATTGGAACTGTATGTTATTGAATTGAATTTTGATGTTGCCAATTTCGTAATTTGACAACTCCAACTTTTTTTGAGGGACCTAAGTGCAAAAGGTTAAAACTTTACTCGTAACTCCAAATTGAAATCCGTTCGAATGTGATGCTACCCTATACACCCTAACTGTATTTTCCAATTTTGAAACATAGTATTTATCAATAAACATGCACAAGAATATATTTGTAATATTTTTCAATTTCCGTTTCTTACTTCTATGTAACAAACTCTAAGTTACTCTAGAAAATGTACTGGTGCTTTCCAACATTTCACCAAAAAAATTATCTATTTATTATTTCTATATCTATGCAAGAATAACAAAATAATGTATTTTGGAGCGATTATTGGATAACACAATTTTGGGTCATAGTGTCATTTTTCAATAAATGGTCAACCCTTATTTGACTTTTTATACATAAACACTAATGAAATGTTTGACTTAACTAATCACAGGCCAACCCTTACTTGACCTTACATAAATCATAAGTTAACTATTACTAGTAGAATTATTTGATTTTGACTAATCAACGGTTAACCATATAAAAATAAAGACACAAAGTTAGCAAATAAGATAATTTGACCTCGACTAATGAACGGTGAACTCTTACTTGACTTTACATATCTAAATATTAATGAAATTGTATGACTTTAACTATTAACGATAGCCCTTATTTAACTTTCCATAAATAAGCACTAATGAAAATGTTTGACCTTAACTAATAAATAGTCAACTCTCACTTGACTTTGCATGTATGAACACTAATGAAATATTTTCATATAAATATAATAATAATTTAATATTTTTATTGTTTACATAATTTTCAAATATTTTGAATTTATAAAATAAAATTATAATACAAAAATTAATTTAAACTACTCAATGATAAATTTAAAGGCCCAATACAAATTTAGCCCAATATAGCCCAAACCCCACCACTATTTAAAATCCTAACCATAATGAGAATCCCTTCTTCTCCCTTTCCTTCTTCCTCATCGAGCTACAGTCCCCTCTCTTCAAACCACTGTCTCCACCACCTCCTCCTTCGATTCCACCGTCTCCTCATTCGATTCCACCGTGTTCCAGCAACTACCATCGTCGCCTCCTTTGATCTCATCGGCCGACCAAATCTACACCTGTTACAGAATTAGTATTATAGTTGTTATGGAATTAGTGTTAATTAGTATTGGTATTGGAATTGGATTTGTATTCCTACCATAATTGTAGATATAATTGTATTATGTTACCTTCTCCTAGCTGGGATAGGTATCCTGTACTACTATATAATGTATCCTGAATTCATGAATAGACACAGATTATTACCCTTATGTCCTACATGGTATCAGAGCCTAAAATTCTGAAACCTGAATAGAAAATTTTCTGCTGCATTAAACCCTGCCGTCCAACGTCCACGCACCGCCGATCTCTCCGCCACGCGCCATCCTCCGCCACGTGCCATCATCCGCCACGTGCCGATCGCCGGAGCCGCCGTCCAACGTCCGACGCCATTGCCCTCCCTCACGCGCCACCGCTCACTCTGCGTTGGTGTGTCCTGTGCTCCTGATTTGTACCTGATTTTACAATATATCTGGCTCCGAAGATCAGCCTGATTCTGCTGTTCCGAAGATTCAGTACATGAGTGGTTATGATGTGATTACAGCTTTACTTCAGCAGCTGCAATTGCGATCTGGCCCTCATCCTACTTTTTCGATTGGTCGTGTGACGACTGATCCTTACTTCATTGGTCCTGGCGATGGTCCGGGTTTACAACTTGTACCAATCATGCTGAAAGGTGCAGATAATTACAATGAATGGTCCGATGCGATTTGTCACGCATTCTTGGCCAAACACAAGATTGGGTTCATTACTGGATCCATCACCAAACCCCAGGATGATCATCCTGATGCTGCTGATTGGCCCGGGGTTAATGCTGCTCTTGTCTGCTGGATCTTGCAAACCTTGGATCCGGTGATAAGATCTTCTACAAGTTCTTTTTCCACAGTCAAGGATTTGTGGGATGATCTTAAGGCACGATTTATTTTTGCCGATGGAATGAAGCTTTTGCAGACACAAGAAGCCATTCAAGGTTGCAGGCAGAACGGTCAGCCCATCGACATCTATTTTGCCACACTGAAGAAGTTGTTTGCAGATTATCACTGCATGCGACCTCCTCTGGTTTGTATTTGTGAAGATTGCAAGGCATTATGCCAGTGCAATTTTCAGGCGAAAATCCTCCAAGAGAGAGAGGGATTTGATCTACCAATTCATATCTGGTCTCGACGAAGGTTTTCACATCTTGCGATCCCACATCTTAAGCATTGTGCCACTGCCATCTGTCATGAAGGTATATGCCCTTGTTACTCAGGAGGAGAATCATAGAGCTATCATTCGAGCTCGTGAGTCTTCTTCTAACTCCATGGCTTATGTTGCACGACATACCCCACCTACAAGTTCTTTGACAGGTGTTCTTTCTGCAGCCGACCACAAGAATCTTGTTTGTACCCATTGTCGTCGCAAGGGCCATGATAAAGATACTTGTTTCAAGATACATGGTGTCCCATAGTGGTTCAAGAAGGGCACGAAATCGGCACCACCTGACCGGCCATTAGTCAACGCCGATCAAACAAGTGGCGCCACAGATCTCTTGCTCCCACCGACGTTCACCGGAGCCGCCTTGTCGCCACCTAGTTTGGCGGCGGCAGCTTCCTCTGCTGTACCTGCCCGCTCTGATTTTGGCCCTGCTTTGTCTGATGAACAATGGAGCACGACCATGAACCTATTTAATCAGCTTCACTCTATTCCTGGTGATGAGTCTGGTAAGCATACTTTACCATGGATCCTTGATTCGGGAGCCTTCTATCATATGACCGGTGACAAAGGTTCTCTTTCTGATCTTACTACTACTATTGATGCTGTGAATATTTTTCTGCCCGATGGCTCGATGTCTCCGCTACACAGTTTGGATCCATTTGTTTTGATGGTTTTATACTGCCGCACGTGTTATATATCCCTACATTGCGCTGCAACTTACTGTCATGCTCTAGATTGTTATCTACCCTAAACTGTCTAGATTTGTTTACTGAAAATTATTGCATTTTACAGACAATCAGTACAAGGAGAGTGATTGGCGTGGGTGAACAAAAAGGGGGGGGTGTTTTGGCTTCGTCTGCTGGATGCTCGTGTTCGAAGTCCTGTCCTGCAGCCTCTTCCTACAGTTGCTTCACTGTCCTCTTCTGATTTATGGCATCAGCGTTTTGGTCATCCATCTTCCACGGTGTTGTCTACTATTTCTCCTAGCAATAATAAACATTATGTGCCCTGTTCTATATGTTATAGAGCAAAACAGCCTAGACATAGTTTTCCTTTAAGTACTACTAATGCTACTGCATTATTTCAATTAATTCATTGTGATGTTTGGGGACCCTATAATACACCATCTTCTAGTGGTGATTTTTATTTCTTAACAATAGTAGATGATTTTTCCCGAGCTGTTTGGGTTTATTTGTTAGTAGCTAAATCTGAAGTAGCTTCTAGATTTTTAGAATTTAGTGCTTTAGTCAAGAACCAGTGGGGGAAAATAATCCAACGAATTCAAGCTGATAACGACACTGAATTTTTGCCTCTCCGATCTCACTTTACTGCATCTGGGATCATTTTTTAGACGTCTATGGTTGATACTCCGCAACAGAATGGTCGAGTTGAAAGAAAGCATCATCATTTACTCAATGTGGCGCGAGCTTTACGGTTTCAAGCCAATCTACCTATTGATATCTGGGGAGAATGTGTTCTTACTGCTGCCTACCTGATCAACCGAACACCGACACAGCTTCTCAACGGTCGTACTCCCTTTGAGTTACTTTATGGACAGGCGCCAAATTACTCTTCCTTACGAGTATTTGGATGCTTATGTTTTGGTGCTCGTGTTCCAAGATACCGTGACAAGTTTGCACCAAGAAGTTGTCGGTGTTTGTTCCTTGGTTATCCTGCTGGAAAGAAAGGTTATCGTCTTCTCGACTTGGACTCTCGAGTTATCTTTAATACTCGGGATACTGATTTCTTCGAAGACCAGTTCCCATATTCTGCATCTCAGCAATCCGCTTCTTCAGATGAACCTGGCGGCGCCACCACTGCACCGCCAGTTTCCTCCTCCTACTCGCCGGAACCATACAATTTTTCCGATCAACCGCCGGCTGCCCTTTCGCCAGTCAACTCCCGTGAAAACCGACCGATCAATGCCGGTCAACGCCAGTGGGTCAACGTCGGTCAACGCTGGTGGGTCAACGCTGGTGACCCAACACCATCGCACGCCGTTCGGACAATGCCGGTCAACACCGATTGGACGATTCTGGTCAATGCCCACGACTCTACACCAGTCAACGGTGTCTAACCAACTCCGCCCACCGCCAGCGTGCCACCTCCGACCGATAAACTCCCGTTGGTGGTCTCCGGTGGAATACCGTCGACTACGCCGCCCGACGCCGGTCCTTCTCCGCCAGCTGCCGTCGATCTACCATCCACCAGACTAAGTGTTTGTGCTCGACGTCCATTATCGTATTTGGGTGATTATGATTATGATGATTCTACTTGTGCTCTTGTTACTGCAGACCCCCCATCTTCGACTACGTTCCCTCATGCGTCATCACTATCCTCAAGTGTTCTCTACCCTCTTACTGATTATGTAAATTGTGATAATTTTTTTAGTATGCATTCTAGATTTTTGGGTGCTGTAACTTCTAGTGTAGATCCCACTACTTACTCTGAAGCTTCCCGTCATTCTCATTGGCGAGATGCTATGGTTGAGGAACTCACTGCCCTAGAGCGCAATCAGACTTGGACTTTGTCTCCTTTGCCTGCGCATAAAAAGGCCATTGGATGTAAATGGGTTTACCGAAAGAAGTTTCGCTCTGATGGTACCATTGAACATTACAAGGCTCGTCTCGTGGTTCTTAGCAACCGCCAGGTTGAAGGAGTTGATTACACAGAGACTTTTGCTCCAGTCACAAAGATGAGTTCCGTTCGCTTGTTCCTCTCAGTTGCTGTTATACGTGGTTGGGAATTGCATCAGATGGATGTTTATAATGCCTTCCAGCATGGTGATTTGCATGAAGAAGTGTTCATGCGTCCCCTGCCTGGCTATGTGGTTCTGCTTGGTCAGGTTTGTCGCATTCAGAAATCCCTTTATGGTCTTCGTCAAGCTCCTCGAAATTGGTTTGCTAAACCGGTGCAGGCTCTACGGACATTTGGATTTGTCCAAAGTAAGGCAGATTGTTCTTTATTTGTCTTTTCCCATGGTTCACATTCTTTACATGTTCTGGTTTATGTGGATGATTTGGTCATTGCTGGTAGCTCTTCTTCGCTCATCTCTGAGTTCAAGAAATACTTGAGTTCTTGTTTTCATATGAAGGATCTTGGTTTGCTTAAGTATTTTTTGGGCATAGAGATTGCTAGAAGACCGGAGGGGATGTTTCTCTCGCAAAGAAAATATGCTTTGGACATCTTATTCGATACAGGCTTATCTGCTTCTAAACCAATTAATTTTCCAATGGAGCAACAACATGATTTGGCACATGTTGAAGGTCTAGCCTACCATGACCCGGAGCAGTATCATCGCTTAGTTGGGCGCCTGATTTATTTGACGATCACTCATCCTGAACTTAGTTATCCAGTTCATACTCTTGCGCAATTCATGAAGTCTCCTTGTGTTCCTCACTGGCAAGCTGCGGTTCTTGTTTTGCACTATCTGAAGAATCATCCTGGTCAAAGTTTATTTCTTTCTTCTCGTAGTACTCTACAATTGACAGCTTATTGCGATTCGGATTGGGCCGCCTGTCCATTTACTAGGCATTCCTTATCCGGTTATTTTGTTATGATTGGTGATTCTCCAGTTTCCTGGAAGATTAAGAAGCAACCTACTGTTTCTCGGTCTTCTGCTGAAGTAGAGTATCGTGCTATGGCAGTTGCCTGTTGTGAGTTATTATGGCTTCGGTCCTTGCTGAAAGACTTAGGGGTTTTGCACACTTTTCCTATGAAATTGTTTTGTGACAGTCAATCAGCCATTCACATAGCAGCCAACCCGGTTTTCCATGAACGTACTAAACACATTGAAGTTGATTGTCATTTTGTTCGAGATCTTGTTCAATCTGGCGCTATTGTTACTCAACATATTCGTACGGTTGACCAACCCGCGGATTTGTTCACTAAAGCTCTCAGACATAACCAGTTTCATTCCTTACTTGGCAAGTTGGGCATTTTTTATCCGCATGCTCCAACTTGAGGAGAAGTGTTACGGAATTAGTATTATAGTTGTTATGGAATTAGTGTTAATTAGTATTGGTATTGGAATTGGATTTGTATTCCTACCATAATTGTAGATATAATTGTATTATGTTACCTTCTCCTAGCTGGGATAGGTTTCCTGTACTACTATATAATGTATCATGAATTCATGAATAGGCACATAGATTATTACCCTTATTTCCTACAACACCATCACCACCGCCGATCGAAGCTTTCTTGTCAGCTCTCAATAGTATCGTAGGCGGATTACAGACATTGATAAGCTGTAGGATAAGGCGCTGCTCACTGACAAGTTCCTCGACACCTGTGCGAAGCTTTCTCACCACCGCCAATTGAAGCTTTCTAATTGGCCGTGCAGACCTATGCCACCACCGCCAGTCGAAGCTTTCTCACCGGCCTAGCACAACTCTCACACCACCGTCGGCCAAGGAAGCTCTCACACCGTGACTGACCTCCATACGCCACCACCTCATATCCCGTGCCACCACTTCAGTCCCCGCCTTACCAGCTTCATCGGACACCTGCCTCTTAGCCCTGCCACCTCGTTGACTGACTCGTCACCACACCGTTCGAGGTTGCTGGATCTAAATTAGGTTTGTAGGTTCAAGATTAAATGTAATCTTAATTATTTATTTTTAAATTTGGATGTATATATGAATTTGTGATTATCTCAATATATATTTGTAAATATTGGCTGTTCTTTGACTTGGTAAATCTGGGTTGTTTGTTGATATTGCCGGATTTGGTTTCTGGATGTAGACAGGCTTACCGGAATCTTTCATATTCAGTAAAGAACTACCCAAAGCTGACCGATATCGATCTATTTTTGGTAGTTTTTTTAAACAAATTCTAGAAAATTGATATGCAATGTCGCAATACCCTGGGCAATATTTTTTACTGTGGTTCTCATTGTGGGACATTGCTAGGAGGTCGCTCCATTAAACTGCTCCATTAAATTTTTTACTTTGGTTAATTTTTTAATAAATTTAGGTAAAAAATACTTTTTACTTTGGTTTTGAACCGAAATAAAAATATAGTTTTTACACAGCTTACATTTACCTTGATTTTTTATGATTAAAAACTGAGGTAAAAATTCCGGTATAACCAAGGTAAAAAATTTTCTTTCTTGTAGTGAATTAGGATAAGAATGGAATATTTGAAAATTGCAAATTAGGGGACAATAGTGCCAATCAATTAACACCAATAGATATTGGTAGTAATATTTGCATATAAAATCCTAATGAATTAGGGAATTTCAAATCTTTTGTACCGAAAATGCATTTTTAAGTTTGAAATTCAGAATTTTTGAAAATTTACATTTTTGGAACAATTTGACAGCGAAAATGGGGAATCAGTTCAGATACCTCCGCGTGGAAGTACCTGACATGGACCCCCTCGTGTCGATGGCTTGTGCCAAAATTTTCGGCGCAAGGCCCCCTCGTTCCATGGTCCCTGGTGCGGATCGTGGCACTTGGCACGGACCATGTCAGGTCTTGACATGAGGTTGCAATAAATCTTGACTTATTCCTTAGTCTTTTCCCTTTTTTTTGGAAAACAATGTCACCCATCAAAACTAATTTCATCCAATACAATCACGAGACTCGAATCAAAATTTCAAATCAAACAAGAGTTTCATCTCAAAAATCCTTATCACAAACAAGAACATGTAAAATCTATCACTACTAAAAATCACACAATGAAAGAAAAAAGAAGCACCATATATTTATTTTCGTCCTCGCGACTTATTTCCTTTACATGCAATCTAGTTAGAACTACCTACCCGTGGGTCTCCGAAATCCCCATCGGCTACTACACCCACGATAACATCGCTGTGGAGAGGTTTTCACAACATGTCACCCTTACCTTTGGACTCCTTGTCCGCCATAAGGAATGAATCTCCGTGCCTTGCTAAGGTAGTGTCCGTGAATGTCACTTTCGGGTTAGTAGGAGGTCGAGGAGGTTTTAAGCCCTCGATGCTCTTCCTTTTCCACTGCAAGTTAGTTAACATGGAAAAATAGTCTAGCACTTACATATTGTCAATCGCATCATGCAATTCATCAGACTCATCAACAATATCATCAACACGGAACTCGTCCAAGTATTGGGTAACATAGGAAGATTCATGGAAATCATGCTAATCACATAGGGTCACACCTTTGCACATAAAAGAAGAATTAGTCAAATCATGCATAGATTTATAGATGTCAAACTCCACTTTGTCCACATCATCTTCTAGAGTCAAGATTCCCAAATGGACATCAATTTTAGTCCTAGATGTTTTAGGAAAATGTCTCCCCAAAAGTAGTGGGGGTACACTTCCGCTGTGCACCACGTCTAAGGCATAAAAGTCCGCCGAAAAAACCAACTTGCAAACTCACACCATAAGATCCTTTACTAGTCCACGGGGGCTAGCTTGGGAATGATCAGTGAGTTGGACAATCACTCTAGTTTCCTTAAGCTCGCCTATTTCTAGGCGTTCATATAGACAAAATGGGATCACATTGATGGATGCGCCTAAGTCTATCACGGTATTTTTAAACAAGTTCTCCACTTAAGGAGATAGGAATAGAGAAAATTTTGGGGTCGTCACATTTCTTAGGAAAATTTATATGGTTTAAAATGAAAACTCCCCCCAATTTTAAATGTCCTATCTTCTTAGTTGACCTACTTCTCCTTTTTGTGCATGAACTTTAAGAAACTTAGCATACAATGGAACGTTTACAATTCATTCTAAGATAAGGATTGTTAGCTCGACCTTTTAGAAGACTCTTCGAATGCTTGCATCACTGGTCACCGCCTTTGGCCTTCCCCTCAAAGCATTTGGAAATGGAGGTGGGATAGTCACTTGCACCTCGAGCGGTGGAAGCTCCTTGTAAGGTGCTTCCTTGACCACGATCTCATCTTCTTTGAAGTGTACCTTGGTAGCCTCCAATACCCGATCTTCCTCTTGCATCACCTTACTCTCGGACTCACGAAATTCCTTCCCACTTCTCAACTTAAGTGCACTCACGTTCTTCAGATTGATCTCCGGTTGGGAAGGGAGTTTGCTGGACTTCTTGGCCTCAAGTTGGCTCACCGAGGTGATGAGTTTTCCAACTTGAACTTTAAGATTCTTGATACCTGAGAATGCTCTATTGACAAGGTCTTCAATCTCTCACCTTGTCCTCTCCGCGAAGACTTCATATTTCTTCCCCAATTGACCAATGGCTTCTAGGGTCTCTTCTTGGTCCAATTTATATATCGAGGCATGGTTGTTGGAAGGGCTTTCACCTCTAGGGTATGGTTAAGGTGGGGCTTGTCCACCCCTATATCATTGAGGCTGATTTTCATCCCTCCATCGAAATTTTGGATGGTCTCAGTACTTTGGGTTGAACGGGTTTACGTAGGGGTTCGGCCTTGCGTCACCTTGGTTCCCTCACCCTTGTGGTTGACCCCTAGAAAACTTTGGTCTCTCTTGGTTTTTGTACTCAATGACCTTCACCTCTTGCAAATCTTCTACAACTCTGGGACACGCCTCGGTGTTGTGGTCTAAGTTGCACACCACACACACTTTGATTTGATGAACCTTTCCTCGCAAGAGCTCCTTCATTATAGAAGCAAGAGCTTGGCCTTGCTCCTCCAACTTAGGTGATTGTGCAGGTTCATCCAAGACCTTAACCCTTGACCTTGTGCCAAAATTTTTCATACCATTGCCCATTTCTTTAAAGAGAGTCATTGCATCCTTAGGGCTTTTGTTGGCAATTTACCCATTACATGCGGAATTCACCACAAGCATGTTTTCATCACATAAAATCCTCAAAAAAATAGTAAATCAGATCTCCCTCCTTGAAAGGATTGTATGGACAGCTTGCTAAGAGCTCCCAATAATCATATAACAACTCAGTAGCCCTTTAGGTGATGTTTGACAGCTACTTCTTTAGTCCGATGGATTTGTACATCGGAAAATACTTCTCTAAGAACCTCCACTTCATGTCCATCTAAGAACCTATGCATCATGGGGGCAAATAGTAGAGCCAATCCTTAGCTCTGTCTTGAAGACAAAATGGGAAGGCTCTCAGATTGTAGTCGTCTTCATAAACACTCGGAGGCTTCATATTGGTACACACCAAGTGGAACTCCAATAGATGCTTGTTCGGGTCTTTCCTCGCCATACCATGGAAGGTTGAAAGACAGTGGATCATTTTGCATTTCAGCTCAAAGCTCACATTCAGTGGTAATGAGGGGAATGTGATGCACATCGGCTGACTCTCCAGATTAGGGGCTATTAGCTCCCTCAACGTTCTATTGTCCTCCGCCATTTCTTACGGTTTTTCTACCAACAACACCAAGCTAGGTTGAATTTGTACTCTAGCTCTCCGCTTTCTTCGCTTTCGACTACCAGTGTTATCGGTTGGGTAATGCAAAATACCTAAGTTTGTGGTACAAGTATGTACCACAAACTAGGGGCTAACAGTACCCTTCTGAAGACAACCCTAGCAAACAGATAAAAAAGGTAACAAGATAACTATCACAAAAGCTCAATACATGCATCAACAAAAGAAAAACAAAAATAAATCAAATACTAACTACTCTACTAACACATTATGCTAACTGACAGTTAAGCTGATTAGCATTCCTGACAACGGCACCAAAATTTGACCCGCATCCACTTGGGATCGTTAATTGTAGCTAATTAACCCAAGTGAAGTCTGAGTAAGGTCAAAGATAAAATTTATTGTTCTGCACCCAATTCACTACTATGCTACCGATAGGGTAGTTAGCTGTAAGCCCTGGGTATGTCCATTAAGATGCTAGGGCTTAAAAATTAATTAAACACAACCTCATCTGGGTTGTCAATTCATATGAGTTGCTAGGAATAACTAGTATAGTAAACAAAAAGGAGGGGGGAGGGTTCCGATTAATAGCTACAAAACATGAAGTTAAAAGCAAGCAATATAGCTAAACACTTGAGGAATGATTGTGTAACATGGTTGATTCAATGCTTCGATCCTACATTCGTTCATATGTGAGATTTAGACAAGCCTAATATAGTGCTCATAACATGTGGTGTGGTTGATGGCATACATCTCCCCGTACTTGTCATGTTGGGTGTGCTTGCAACCCTCCATTGACACTGCCTTCATAATTAGGGGAGTACAACAAGGTCTAACTGCTATTGGTCTATTTCTCCCCCGTGCGATTACATCTCAGGCTTCCACCATGAATGCCCTACTCCCTAGGCCTTTAAATGAGGCAAAAGGAAGTAGACACCTTATCTATGGCATTAGGACCACTTACAATAATAGCTTGCTACTTTTTGCTTTCTGTATGTGTAATCCATCAGACTACTTTACGTAATCAGCTAAGATTGGTGTGCTAAAACGTAACAGACCCAATATTCGAAAAGACCTCCATGCACACACCCACACAGACCCGTACCCCATTACCCATCACACATCTGAGGTTTCTCTTCCCCGGGAGCAACAATATTTGCACCAACATGAATATAAACTAGAGTGTGTGCTAATGGAGTGTATTATTCAAGAAATTCTAACATTCAAGAACAAGTGACAATAATATTACAAGCACAATAATTAGGATGAACCAAGAATCTCACAAAAGTATAAATCAGCACATGAATAAAATTATCCCAAAGCTATGGAAACTACTCCATAGACATGGAAATCAAATAAATATTTGAATTCCACATTCCTAGAATGAAAGAAAAATAAAAGGAAAGAAAGAAAGAAGATAGAATGTTTCTCTCTCTAGAATGCTCTCCTAATTACAAGAATAGAGTGAAAAATAAGATCTAACCTCAAACTCTAGTAGACTAAGGCTATATTTAGAATAGTATGGGATTGAGCCTAAAAATAGGCAAAAAATGTTTAAACCCTAGTTCATCAGCTGCCTGGTGCGGACCGTCGCGGAAGACGCAGTCCGTGCCATGTACTAGGTCCGTGCCCATACTTGGCCAATTTAAAGTGAAATTTGGAAGTTATACGCATGGCTCGTCGAGTTTGGCGCAGTCCGCACCGGGCCTCGGCATCGCGGACCACATCATTTAGTGTGGGCCGTTGGTACCATCCATGAACGGCCTGCACCGACCCGTTTGTATTTCGATCGGCTGAGCGTCTTTCCTTCGCTACGGATGAACTGGGAGTCCGTCTTGAGAGTTCTTGTAGCCAATTTTATGGTTCTTGAGTAGACAAATCCAATGGAACCACCTTGAAGGCTGAATTTTCTTGGATCGTTCCGAGAAGTTGGCACAACTCTCTCGTACCACGATTCTCCATTTCTTCATTGTCCGCCTTGAATGTCAATGCCGCCTATCTTTGGCTCCAACCTCCTTCTACAACAATTTCATATCTGTGGTCTTCGACTACTACCATTCTAGTGTGAATGACCTTCGATCTATGCTACCCTCCTTGCGAACGACCTTCAATATCTTCTACTACCCTTGCGAATGGCCTTCACATAGAATGTAATGAAAAGTATCTACGGGCGACCTACTAGGATCCCGTGGATACAAGATGTCCATAAGTATTAATTAAGTCTACAAAATACAGGATTTAGACAAGAAACTCAAACATGGCCGTTTAAACCATTTGTCACGTAAACTCAACTAATACTTGTAACCCAACATATAAAACAAACCAATTATTACGCCAAATGCATTGATTAACACATGCATAATGGTTCACATCAGCTAGTGGCCATCATGTCACCCGCTATCACTATAAGCTCCAATTTTCGTTTTTCAGTGGCTCTTAGTTCAGATGGCTTTGTGTTGTAGTTGGCTTTGTGGATTTTGACATCAGAAATCGAATGACTGATTCTTGAGACTAGTATATTTATACTCAATCTGTCTCACACTATTTTGCACAAAATTATTTTTTGGTCAAAAATGTCAAATTTTGACAACATATTTGAATAGGTATATCAACAATATTTTTATCGTAAGAGATATGATTAGATTCGTCGTAACATGTAATTTCTAAATAACAATTTTTTGTGATCCAATATTTCCGTAGCTACATACATTTACAGTCAAACATGTCTATTAGAGCCCGTGAAAAAATTTCGTACAGAATGGGCTGGGACGGAGGAAGTATAACATTTTATCGACTGACACAATTTATAATAATAGTAACTTTTACAATGTTAAACATGCAAAGTAGAATTAAAACATTTACAAAAACGCCAAACCCAAGAGCATATCTCAAATCTCCTAATTGGATCATAATTAACTTGGTTCATCCCATGCATTTTCAACTTTTAACCACCATCACCGCCACCACAACCACCACCGCAACCTCCTCCTCTACCGCCACCATCACAGCCACCACCACCTCCTCGTTACATGAATCGAATTATAAACTTTATAACTACTACATATTGCATAATAAATTTATAATATTGCAACTAAAATATTTTACCTTTTATTATTTTAATTTAACTCAATTTTTCCATAAAATTATGGAAATACAATTTTTCTCAATATTTTGCCTAATAATTTTGAGTAATAAACTTTTAATATGAATCCAACCTATTAATCATACGCGGTTGCTCCAAATAGAAATTTGTATATGAATTCAACCCACTCCATCTGTCTCGTCACTAGGATAGGAATGACCTATTAAATGGGGTTCTATCAGAAATTTAAATTCACTTTTTTGGTGTCTTTAATGGTTGTGCCTTTGAAATGCCGCCTTTAAATATTATAATTTAAGGCGGTTAAAAACAATCTTTAATTAGTTTCAAAACTCAGAAACTAAGGTCTACCCATCATACCTGTTCTCCTTTTCTGAGTTAAGAAATTATTCTCTTTCCGAACTCGGGAACTTAGTATAACTGTGTTTCATCTCTTTATGAAAAGAAAATTTGTTTCCAAGCTCGTGTGATATTTTCGGTCTCTCTCTGAAAATTTTTGACTGAGCATTTAATTGCCTAAAAGTTTCCAAGATCGAAAACTATGTCGGCTCTGTTGATATTGAGCTCGGAAAACTGTTCATGGCCTATGAAAAATTTACATGAAATGGACGAAATAGTGTCTGGACTGGAAACCCAGTCTAGTCTTTCGGTAAAAACTTTGTTTCATTAATATTCCTAGCACAAAAACAGCCACGATACATAGCCACAATTTAAATACAATACACGATAGTATCTTGCCCTTAAACAAAAACTATAGATAATGCTAACCAAGTAATAATCTATAGATAGGAATAGAAATTGCTACAAATCTATTCCGACATTTCTGAGGTTCATTTTTTTTTTCTAACTTGAGTGTCCCTACCAATATTGGGATTTCCCAGTATGTGTGGCCGATTGAGAATTAGATGCCGAGCCAATGAATTTCGCACATTGTTGATATCTTCGTGCATATAGGGTTTCCAATCCTTATTGAAAATATGAAAATAACATTATAATATTAAATATTTGGCAAAGTCTTGGGAAACACCGTCTTTCCATAGGCTTATGGAAAGATGGAGTTTAATTTAATAATAAAAGGTAAAAGGTCTTAGTTGCAATATTAAAATTTTATTATGCAACATTTAATAGTTATAAAGTTTATAACCCGATTCATGCAACCCAAAAGTTTTATCTTCATTTCTTCTAATTTGCACTTTAAGCTTTGGTTTTTCCATGACTTATGGAAAGATCATCTTTCAAGAGACAAACTCTAAATATTTGACAAAGGTTAGTTAGGAAAATTACCACGTTTAAATATACAAATACCTTGTCAAAGTAAAGTTCATCTTCCTTGACTTTCTGTACGCACTCGAATGCGTATAACATGATGTAATAGCCGCACTCCTAAGTTTGAGTCTGTTTCTTGTACTATATGCAAGAAACATAAATTATTAATACTAATGCATCAAATAATTGAGTATAGGATTAGAAATTAACATATTGGTAGACCACCTTGGTTTCGACCACGTGAAACGAACAATTTGTTTGTTCACTATTTTCCTTCATTGCAGTTTCCAAAATCTCAATGAATGCATCGGGCGGTTGGAATTAGAGAGGATCCATCCAATACACTCACTTCTTTGCGGGTACTATCAAAATTAATCTCCAATGGTGCAACAAAAAGCAACTTATCCTTCCAGAATGTCGTCGATCATCTCTTGTTTAGTACATCCAATTTCCAGTATCATCACTGGGCACATGTATGTAATTCATCCCTTCTTTTGGTTACTTGTAAAAAACATGTACCAGGACAATTTCATAGTAGGTAATATTTATAATAATGTTTGGTGTAATTAAAATAAAATTTAGTAATAAAAATAATAAAATCACTCACAAGGTGTTGATCGACATCATCGCTTGATTAACTTGATCACATCTCCAATGGTCTTCAAAATCACTTCATAACGCCATGAATTCACGCTTCCATCTGAATACACATTCATTTCCCGAGAATGTTTACGTTGAGTTTTGATCATGGGGTTGTAGCAAATTATAAAGGATGCGTACGAAGCCAGGCATATCTCGAGGGACGTTGGTTTTTTCCAATGAAGGTCTAACTCTAGTTGGTGTTGTTGGCACCGGTTTGGGCATCATTTTGACCGGTTTTGGTGTTTTGTTCACCGATTTTGGTAATGAGGCTTTGTTTTCTTCAAATGTCGATCATTGATAGGATCGGCGCATATAAGTCTACAGGCTAAGTAAGGAACATTCCCTAGGAAGGGCCAACTTTTTTTGTATTCCCATCTAGGATTGGCAAAGGTGCGCCCATCACCAAAGGATTCTCCAACGAAATCCTCGATTGGTATGGAGTGATGATGTTTCATCGACTCACGCAAAACTCCATCGGCTACATGTAGTGGCCTACCGTCTATGTTTTGCTCAATGTATAGTTCACACGGACATGATTTCTAAAACACACACAAAATAGCTATTAAATATGAAACTTAATTCAAAGGGTCATAATTGAGAAAAGGATCCTTTGTACCTTTTTCAATTGCAAGTGTGGCATTGTCTAGGTCGTTGGGTTTGAACAATTGCCTATCGATTCTTGAATTTTGAACAATTGCCCAGTGATTCATCTCAACATCCCGGGGATAATGTCGTGAACCCCTAGATGGCGGTGTCCAGTCGGGAGTTGACCCCTATCGATCCAAGACACGATCAACTACTTTCCGAGTTTGGGAAATAGACAAGAAAAGTTTACAAATCCGGAATATGTTTCCTCTTTTTTTACTAAGGAAACTCAATACTTTCTAATCTTGGAAAGCCATCCGTTCCTTGTTTCCAAGTTCGTAAAGAATCATTTTTAAAGGCAGTTGGTCATAACCACATTTAATCAGGGTTAGTTAAAGGTGGTTATGCCTTGAACCGCATTTAATTGGCCCTAATTAAAGATGGTTCATGGGAAAACACCTTAAATGAACAAAAAAATGCTTTAAAATATGTTAGGGGACACGAACGAAGGTTTTTGACTTCAGAAATGTACATTAAAGGCGGTTCTCAATGAACTTCCTTCCATTGCTGCTATTAATAGGAGGCTTTACACTAGTGCATCCATATATACTTGCAGAAAGAGAAAGTTGGTGTTTTAATTTTGGGATGTGAAATTACTAAAATTCCCTTCTTCTCCCCCTTCCCCCATTCGCCCATGCGGCGCCTCTATCTGCCACTCCTTTGCGTGTTTCCATTTTTCCTCTGCCTCTCCGCCTCTCTCTTCTTCGTTCTACCCGCCCCAATCTTGAAGAAAACCCAAATCGACGAAAAATCAAAGAATCGAATAAACTCCACCGAAATAAGTGTTTATTACCACCATCACCCATCACCCAACACCCAACACCACCGCCGAACTCAACACTCAACACCCAACACTCAACACCCAACACCCACCTTCCTCCAGATTTGCAAGAAATCAGAGTAGCCAGAGAAGGAGACACGGTCGATGGAGGTGCAGCGGAGACGGAGACACAGTGGAGATGCGACAGAGAGAAAGATGGGGAGGCGGAGAGGGTGTGATAGGGAGGCTGGGACACGATAGAGAGGGTGATAGGGAGGCTGGACGCGACAGAGGGTGATGGGGGGAGGCTGAGATATTGAGAGAAAAAGGGTGGGGCATGAGAGATTCAAAGAGAGAGAAAGGGGGTGAGGGGGTGGGTGAGTAGGTTTAGGTTTTGTGTGAATTTTTAGTTATTTCAAGGGTATTTTGGTCTTATTAACTATAGACAATTTTTAAATATGGAAAGTCTCCAGAATGTGACACATAAAAAAGGAGAATGTGCAGAAATGAATGGGACAGAGGGAATATAATATATACGCATTTGATTAAAAATAGAAATTTCAGTGAGTATAAATTTAACCAGAGGTAACCTAAAAATATATAAATATACCTAATACATAAAAGAGTGGGTCTCCTGACAGACGGCATGTCGATAAGCTTATGGACATGCCACTTATTTCTTACCTTATACACTGCATTTATTAAATTACATACAATATTTAAAATTTTTGAAAATATTTTTTTATATCATATTTTTTTATATTTTCACCTTCAAATACATATTATTACTTGTTTTAACTTATAAAATGCAATATTTAAATTTAATAAAAAATTACAACATTTAAGGCAAATGCCCCTGAGGACTGTCCATAAGTTTATGGAAATGCCGCCTTTGCTGAGACTTTCCCTACATAAAATTGACCTGAAGTAGTTAAATATTGCATTTTTATAGTTCATTTTTACCTTATTAGTTTTGGAACAGTAAAATATTGTATAGTACCAATATATTGATACAGGCTAAGCGGCTCAGCACAGCAAGTTAACTCACGAGATGATCCAATTCTTTCTTGAACCATTTCATCTCTCATGGTCCAAACTTCTTAAATTATTGTTCAGTTCGTGTCAAATTTTTGAATCGTGGACATAGATACCAAACTAAATTATTATACTCCCTCCCTCCGAGCACAGAAATTTTTTTTGTCAAATATGCTAAACTTTGACCATATATTTGAATATGTATATAAACAATAATTTTATCATATGAGACATTGTAAGATTCGTCGTAACATGTAGTTTCTAAATATCAACATTTTGTGTGTTATTATTGTCCGTAGCTATACATATTTACCGTCAAACATGTTTATTGAAAACCGTAAAAAGATTCTGTGAAAAATAGGTTGAGACAGAGGGAATAGTACTCTTGTTCCAGCCATTATATTTTTAGAAGTTAAATTATTTAAAGTATACGATTTTCTCAATTAATACTTAAATTATTATGAGGAAATTATTATAGTACTTCATCTGTTCTAGCCATTATATTTTTAAAAGGTAATTTTTTTTAAAAAAATAAAGTATCATTTCATATTACTGGAATCGTCTAGTATCATCTATCAAAAAAAAATTTAGCAGAGAATCCCATACCATGTTTAAGGGCTCAAACAAATTCGCAAAATTAACAAGCAAGCAAGCGAGAATATTTCTACGAAGAGTATCTAAAACGGTGATTCTGTGCCTGAATCCTTCAACAATATTTGTATCTCTCTAATTATTTCAATGCATGAAAGTGAGGGCTCCATTTCTTCCCTCACCATGCGTATAACAGTAAGAGCATCTCCTAGACACCCACATGATCGGCCAAGTGGTTAGACCTTTGAATTCAATTTTACTACCGTAGGTTTGACTCTTGCCAGCTGGAATGTGGGGATTTCTCCAGTGGAGGGGTCCCTTATGGGCAGTGAGTACAGTCGTGGATAAGAGGTTTGACCCTGGTGTCTGCTGTGATTTACCTCCTCAATAATGGCTGTGGTGTCGGTGCGGCTAGAGCCCTGAGGGCGAGGGTATCGCCTTAAGAGCATCTCCTAGAATACAAACATTTTCTTCATGCAACTCTGTAGAAAATAATGGTAATAATCTATCTTTATATTCATAATCTTACGGTACATTATATAGTGGTACAGAATACCTGTACAAGTTAGGAAAAAGAAATAAAATCTAATTACAATTACATATAATATCTACATTCTTTAATACTCCTTCTAAAGTTAGAGCATGGGGATAAAAAATGTCCACCTTGCCAAGTAATGAATGAAACTGGTTACGTCCGAGAGCTTTGGTAAACAAGTCCCCAGGTTGATCTGAAGTGCGAATATGATGAGTAGCAATAGTGCGAGACTGCACAAGATCCTGGACAAAATGACAATTAATTTCAATATGCTTCGTACGTTCATGGAACACCGGATTTGCACCAATACGGAGAGCGTATTAACTGTCACAAAATAAATGCATAGGAGTAGTATGTGCAACCCCAAAGTCTTAAAGAAAAGACTTAAGCCATAATAATTCACAACAGGTAACAACCATAGCACGATACTCTGGTTCAGCAGCCGACTGAGAAACCCTTGGTTGCTTCTTAGTCTTCCAAGAAACCGGAGAATCGCTAATCATCACAAAGTATCCGGAAAGAGAACGTCGGGTAATAGGTCATGCAGCCCAATTAGAATCACAGTAAACAGTCAACTATAACGCACTACGGGAAGAGAGAAATAAACCTTGACCAGGATGACTCTTCAAATAGTGCAGCACGCGAACTGTAGTTTGCCTGTGAGGAACATAAGAAGACTTGATGAACTAGGCAAGTGTATGAATAGAATAACTGAGCTCAGGACGAGTGATGGTGAGGTAGATTAGGTGCCCAACCAAACGTCGGTATTGCTCAGGATCATGGAAAAGTGGACCTTCACCACGCGCCAAATCGTGTTGCTGCTTCTTCGAAAAGTCAGCCAGTTTAGAAGCAGATAAACCAGTGTCAGATAAAATATTCAAGGCATATTTCCGTTGTGAAAGAAACATCCCATCCAGCCTTCTAGCAATCTCTATACCCAAGAAATACTTAAGCAGACCAAGATCTTTCATGTGAAAACAAGAGCTCAAGTATTTCTTGAATTCAGAGATAAGCGATGAAGAACTACCGGCAATCACTAAGACATCCACATAAACAAGTACATGCAAAGATACCGAACCACAGGAGAATGTAAATAAAGAGTAATCTGCTTTACTCTGAACAAATCTGCTTTTACTCCGAGAGTAATCTGCTTTACTCCAAGCCGAACTCATCTTCGCAACTGAGAGAAATGTATCAGTATAATAAATTCCTTCAATCAGACGATTGCCAAGAATCACCAGACAAACTTTATGATGCTCGATAGTACCATCAGACTTAAACTTGGTACGGTAAAGGTATTTGCAACCAATAGCATTCTTATCCAGAGGAAGAGGAACTATTGTCCAAGTCTGATTTTGCTCAAGCGCAGTAATCTCATCATCCATGACATCTCCCCAATGAGCATGCTTTGACACCTCAGAAATGTGGTGGGATATGCAGTTGAAGTTACTACACCTAAAAATCTAGAATGCATACTAGAAAATTTATCACAATTTACATAATCAGTAAGATGATAGAGAACACCTAAGGATAGTGATGTCACAAGAGTGATCTTAGAAGGGGGTGGATTCTTCAGTGGGAACAACACA
This sequence comes from Rubia yunnanensis, assembly GCA_037428765.1. NCBI lineage: Eukaryota > Viridiplantae > Streptophyta > Magnoliopsida > Gentianales > Rubiaceae > Rubia > Rubia yunnanensis. The sequence goes on from CM075070.1 coordinate 17,036,180, forward strand.
GACATAATTATCCTAATAAGACGGAGGTTGACGACTGTGGACACTCCGTCAGGGAGGAGGCAGGTTGGTGGTAGGAGGCGGCACCGGAGTGACTGGCAAAGTAGGCGGTGGAGAGGGCAGCCGTTGGCAGCGGATGAAACTGTTCCAAACCCGAGACGTTGCGCCAGACGGCAGTGCAGGCATTAGGTCCGAATATGGCAGTGTGTGAAGCGCGTGGTCTTCGAGCGCTGGCGGCGCATGCGGCGGCAGCGACTCTGGTGGCGCGTGCGGCGACAGCGACTCTGGCTGCACATCATTTGTTTGAACCAGCAAAGTAGGTGTCGAGGATTGAGGCCAGTCATCGGATCTAACTACAATGGTGGAGCGGTAACCGACGGCAATGGTGCGACGACGATCGGCTGGAACGGCTCTGGCGGCAGCGGAGATAATGTCAACGGTAAGGTGGTGGCATTTCCCGGATGCACTGATGAAGCTGATGTCGAAGTGTCTGCATACGAGAACTGATCTTCAAAAAAAATTGGCATCCCAACTTTTGAAGAAAGTGCGGAATTCTAAGTCATAAATGCGACAGCCTTTCTTTCCAGCTGGATATCCAAGAAACAAGCATCGTCGACTTCATGGTGCAAATTTGTCACGGTATCTGGGAATGTATGAGGCATAGCACAAGCACCCAAAGACTCGCAAAAGATTGTAATTTGGAGTGCATCCATAAATTAACTCAAATGGTGTAGTTCTGTTGAGTTGCTTCGTTGGTGTCCGGATAATAAAAAATGCCATAGTAAGAACACATTCTCCCCTAAAATCAATAGGCCGATTAGCTTGAAAGCGTAAAGAACGAGCCACATTTAACAAATGGCGATGCTTATGCACCACACAACCAATCTGTTGTGGTGTATCAACCATAGAAGTCTTAAAGATGATGTTGGATTCCGCAAAATAAGATTGCGTGGGCAGGAATTTTGTACCATTATCAGCATGAACACGACGAATGGTGCCCCCAAACTGGTTCTTGACAAAGCACAAAACTCTACAAATCTAGAGGCTACATCTGACTTAGCCACTAATAAATAAACCCAATCAACACGGAAATAGTCATCAACGATAGTTAAGAAATAAAATGCACCGCTAGAGGAAGGTGAGCTATAAGGCCCCCAAACATCACAATGTATCAATTCAAACAAAGAACTAGCATTTGAAAAGCTCAAAGGAAAACTATGTCTAGTCTTCTTTGCTCTATGACATACAGAGCAAGGTATAGAAGTATTATTTGTGCTAAAATCAATAGTAGGAACAGAAGACAGCACCGTAGAGGATGGATGATCAAAACGTTGATCCCATAAATCAGATGAAGAAACTGAAGCAACTGTCGGAATAGACTGCAGGGTATGTGGACGAACGTGAGCATCCAACAGAGGAAAGCATGTAATATAAGGCTCGCGTAGAGAACCTTTGCTAGAGAACCTTTGTCATCAATCATGTGATATGAGGGATTTGCCCAAGATTTTTGGAATTCATTTATTTCTTTTAGGAGTGGCTTGTTTTGGACTGATTGTTAGTTTAAACTAGTAAAATGGGCTCCCGAATCGAGAATCCAAGGTAGAGTAGGCTTACCTGACCCATGGTAAGAAGCGTAAGCTAACTGATTAAATAAATTAAGGGCCATAATCCATTGGTCATCAGACAGAGAAGAGCCAAAATCAGATCGAGCAAGGGAGCCGAAGGCTATAACTGCAAATCCTTGCAGCGAGGTAACATCGTCGGCAAAAATAACCATAACAATTTATTTATTTGTTAATAAATAAATAAATAAAAATATTTCCAAAGAAAGAGTAACCAATAGTGAATAGCAACAACCAATAGAAGCAAACACGTCTGCAGGTTTCAGGCCCTGCAATAGCGTGTGGAAACACATGTTTCTAGAAGGGAGAAAGCATTTCGTCAAACGTGCGTGATTACACGCACTGCTGGTGGGGATGCACGCGTGAATCTCATGCGTGCCTTTCTTCCTGGGCAAACGGCGCCGGTCGGGAACTAAAACAAGAACGAGGCCTGTCGGGAAATAAGGAAAATCAATGCCGGTCGGAGAACTGAAGCAAGAACAACACCAATCGGGAACTAAGAAAAATCAACTCTGATTAGAGAACTGAGCAAACGACGTCTTTTCTTTCTAAGAAAATGAGCAATCGCTGGCGGCGGCAATTGAAGCAAAGTTATTACCGGAGAAGCAAGAGCTAAGGTTCGGCGGGCAAAGCAGGGGACTTGATCGGAGAGTAGGATATCGACAGCGGGCAGGTGTTGGTGAATTAGTGGCGCCAGTTTTTTTTACAATTAATTTTTTTATATTGGAAAGGAAGCTCTGATAGGAAACGCGTGGACGTCACACGCGGACGATGACAGTGGCATTTATGGAAATTTTAAAATGAAAAATTTAGGGTTCTAAGTTTCCGGATTTTCAGCTCTGATACCATGTAGAAAATAAGGATAATAATCTGTGTTTGTATTCATGATTTTAGGGTATATTATATAGCGGTACAAAATACTTGTACAAGATAGAAAAAAGAAATAAAATCTAATTAAAATTACACAATATCTACATTCCTTAATAAACTCTATTGCCCGGCGAACGGCCTCCATTAAGGCAAAACCTTCTGCTGCTATCGCATCCTCTGCTCTCGGTTTCTTAATTGCCGCCAATTTGCTGGAATATTCCTTCGCCGTTCAGATACAATAATCCAAATCAATGCATTCATCTGCAGTGCCCGCATCAAACATGATTTTGCTCCTTCCTTCGGTGGACGCAACAAAGCATGCGGGTGAAGTTCATCAGAGAATCTTTCCGGCCATTGATTTGCGTTCTTGAAACTTATCAGATCGGTCGTGACACCTGCTGCAAGAACGTCTGGTGCAAGAGCTTTACCATTAAAAACTTTTTGGTTGCGTTGGAACCAAAGGGCATCACATACCATAATGATGAGCTCAATTTACCCTTCCTTGCAAGTCGATATCAACTCTCTAAGCCAGTATTTTCCACGGGTTCTTCAATTGTTCAACTCTATCGTGCAACACAAGCATCTTCCACGCCTCCACCGCATACACACAGTCAAAGAACGTATGTCCAGAAGCAGTGGCGGAACTAGGAATTTTTTCCGGGTGGGGCTGGACGGACGAATGGTGGATGCCGCTCCGGCAGTGGCGAAGCGGCGGTAGCGGCGACGGGCGGCACAGAGCTGAGGCGCTGGCGGCAGTGAGCTGCTCCTCCACTCCACGTTCAAAGCTTGAAGAAAGTAGAAACAACTTGCAATTTTGGGTTTGTCATTTGTTCCAATATTTGACATTGGGTTTTGTATTTGGGCCATCCTTTTTCGGATTTTGGCCCAATAACAAAACCCAATTCCGATTTTTTTTCTTATTCACTAATCAAAACGACGTTGTTTGACTTAAGCCAAAACTATGTCGTTTTAATGTTTTATGGCCAAAACAAAGAAGACAGCTCCAGCCTTTTTCCCCGACGTATTACACCGAAAAAATGCATTTTACGTCGGAAAAATGCGTACGCACCACCGGGAAGCTCCTTAGCTGCTTATCACTACTACTACTATGGCTCTGGAATCTCAGGTAGGGCTGGAGCCCTACCACGCGCCATGGTAGTTCCGCCCCTGTCTAGCAGTACCATCTCCTCTCAACAATGAATACATGATAATGCCACCTTTATGGTTCTTTTGCGCAGATTCTCGCAAATAGGGAAAGAGTCCGTGAAAATTCTCCATGCCAAAGGCTTGGCTCTCTGCGGAATGTGCAGCTTCCAGAGAGCAGACCATAACGATTTCTTTGAGCTCGATATCGGGGTATGGTTGTGCATACCTTATCTAGGTAACTCCACGAGCATATAGTACGCCGATTTCACTGAATAATTTCCTGTAGCTGTGTGGTGCCACTGTGCCAGCACCACCTATCCGGTTCGAGGGCATCAGAAGGTTTCATGCATCAGATAGTAACTACATCCTCCGGCTGAAAGTGCTCCGCTAGTAAATGTTCTCTTCACCGGTGTGTATCTCTATCTATCAGGTCTATCACTTTCAACAATTCTGAGTGTATGGTCTCCTCATTTTATACAAAGAAATGTTCTGCCCTCGGTAACCACGGTTTATGGCATATACTCGTTTGAGCACCAAAGCAAATCCGCCTGCAACAACCAAGTGTAAGGACCTCAATTCCTTGCATGATACTCCTCCGAGACCATGACGGCCGAAGACCACATGCAACTCCAAAATATTATAATTTGGAAAATATTTGTCATTAAATACCCAAGTGACGAGGGCATTAGGGTGCACGAGAAATCTCCACCTTTGCTTTACCAATAGTGTTAGGTTAGTAGAGTACTTTATTTTGTTATGCATGTTGGTAGAAATTTGGATGCCATGGTAGAGGACGCATTCGCTGAATGCGTCCTCAGAGTAATTTTTTTTTCATATTCCAGAATTTATAGAGGGAGCATTTGTGGAATGCGTCCTCATTTTGATTAAATTTGTTTTTGCAAAAATTTCAGAGGACGCATTTGAGGGCTCGAGCACTCGAGGTAGGAGGATCGAGAGCTCAAGGCAGGAGACAGGAGGTTCAAGGGCTCGAGGCAGGAGGCTCAAGGGCTCGAGGCAGGGGTTCGAGGTCTCGAGGCCGGGGGGGGGGGGTCGAGGTCTCGAGGCCCGGAGTTCAAGGACTCGCGGTCTCGAGGCAATGAGGAAGATGGTGGGCTCGAATGCGTGCTCTAAAAATTTAATTTAAAAAATTCCAACATGAGGACTTATTCACAGAATGCGTCCTCCATTTTCTCTTACAAAAACATTAGAAAACCATGAGGATGCATTTCGGCGCCTTCCTCCTCTCAGTTACGGCTCAAGAAAGACTCTCATATAATACTCTTCTCTACATGATGCTGATCAAACTCACTCCATCAAATCATCTTCTGTGGAAACGTCAAGCAGGTTATGTCTATCCTCAAGGTCTGTATGTTTTCATTGATGGCACTAGATCTCATCCCACTCTCCCACCACCACTGTAGACCCTGTCTTTTGCTTCCACAGTCTTAATTCCTCCTGGTGGTAGTAAGGTTGATCTCTAGGGGGATTATTTGAAAGCAAAAGAAGAGCATGATCAATGGGTTGATGAAGATCAACGTCTCTGCGGTCTTCTTTTTTCCTCTGTCACCACTGAAGTTCTCGCTGCCACTTCTAAAGAAATATGAAATAATCTTGCTCTCATCTATCAGAATAGCAGTGCCTTCACCATTCTCCGTCTTCGTGCATATGTGCATGGTATTCATAAGTCTGGTACTATTCATGAACTTCATCTCAAATTTAAGGAGATTTTTGAACAACTGTTTGTCATGGGTAATCTGATTTCAAATGTTGATCAAATTATATGGTTCTTAACTGTTCTTGGTCCTAAGCATACAAATTTTTCCGTTCCTTTGATTAATGATGTTCCAACCCCATTTATTGCGGATGTTCTTACCCATGCCAAAAATCATGAGGCCTTTTTGATGAATTTACAGGGACATTCAGGACCACCCGCATGACAAGTCACGTTCCAGACCAGCGACGCACCTCAATCCGGCCGCGACTGGGATCACGTACCGACTCAAGGCGGACGCACGTGGCCTTCACGTGGTGGCTGCGGCAGTCACTTAAGTGGCAGGCACAGCAGCGGTCAACAGTCCTTCTCCAGTTCTCAGGCGGCTGGTCCAGTCCCTGGTCGTGGTTGTTCTCACTGTTCCTGGTGCAGAAGGCTTGGTCACTATGTTGCGACGTGTTACCAGATGCAGACATAGATTGGTCATCCACCAAGCACTCATTCGGCAGAAAATCATCACTTTTCTCAGCAGTCCAATACTTCTTTTTGTCTGTCGGATTGGTACCGTGATTCTGGCGCTATCAGTCATATGGCAACTTCCACCCCAGGCCTAGACAGTTTCACTCCTTATACAGATAAATCTCATGTTCTTGTTGGTAGTGGTGCTCCAGTTATGATATCTCATATTGGTGATTCTAAAGTCTCTGAGAACTTGCATTTGTCTGGTGTTTTGGTTGTGCCTGATATTAATAAGAATTTTATTGTCTATTAGTCGGTTAACCAGAGATATGGGTGTCCTAATTACATTTGATTATCGGAACTTTTTCATTCAGAACACAGTAACTAGGGCCGTCATGGGTCGGAGGCATAGTGAGGACGGATTGTATGGTTTGGACCGGGGAGAAGCATCATTTGTTTCAGTTTTACAGCAGAATAAGAGTCGGGCTTCAAATGAATTGTGGCATGCACGCCTAGGTCATGTTCCTAGTGTACTGATTACTAGTTTACATAAGTCTTGTTTACTTTCAGTTTCTTCTTTGTTGCCTAAACCGCATACCTGCGCCTCCTGTGTTATGGAAAAAGGTCAACGGTTGGCTTTTGTTGAGAACCCTAAATGTGCTGACCATGTTCTTGAGTTAATACACTGTGATTTGTGGGGTCCCTCCCCAGTTTTGTCTGGAAATGGCTTTGAATATTATGCATTATTTGTGGATAACTTTTTGAGATTCACTTGGCTGTACCCCCTTCTTCGCAAATCAGATTTTGTTGCACTTATTTACAGTTTGAGGCACTTTTCGAGAATCAATTTTCAGCAAAAATTAAAGTTTTTCAAAGTGATGGTGGCACTGAAGTTTTGAGCGCCAGACTCAAATCACATTTTGCGGCGAAAGGTATTCATCATCATGTTTCTTGTCTGGCCACTCTGGAATAGAATAGGCGCTCAAAATGCAAGTATCACCATGTTGTTAAAATGGGTCTCACGATGCTTTTCATTCACATATTGCGATTTCTCGTTCGGATGATGCATTCACCACTGCTATTTACATCATCAACCGTTTGCCCACTCTAGTGCTGCAGGGATCGACACCTTATGGTCTTCTTTATCATCGAGATCCCATTTATAGTAACTTTAATCCTTTTGGTTGCCGGGTTTTTCCTTTTGTTCGTCCATTTGCTGATTATAAGCTATCTCCCCATAGTATTTTGTGTATATTTATTGGTTAAAGCTCGCAGTATGAGGGGTTTTGGTGCCTCGGCCCTTCCACTGGCAAGGTTCATGTTACTCGTCATGTTCATTTTGACGAGACTTATTTTCCTCTGGCTCGGGCATCAGGAACTATGTTTCCCATTTCAAATTTAGATTTCTCAGCTTTTATTGATCCGAATTATGTGACAGTACCGTCACCAGCCTCGGCTCCATCTCCACCTCGATTCCAATTTTTTGATAATGAGTCGTCTCTCCTAGCTGCCCCATGAGTTAACCCACGTCCACTGTCCAGTCTCACATCCAGCCATGGTGGCTTTCCACTTGCATCCAGCCGTGGTGGCTTTCCACTCGCATCCAACCGTAGTGGCCCTTTTCCTAATTCCAGCCGCGGTGGCTCCTCGCATGCATCCAGCTGCAGTGGCCCTTCACCTGCATCTAGCCGCAGTTTCCCATCCCCCGCGCCCAGCCATGATGGTCTGTCTGTCCCTTCTTGTGAAGGCGCATTGGCCATAGCCTTTGTCCCATTCCATGATGGTGCCACAGCCACGGACGGGGATTGCCACAGCCCCTCCGTCTCGGCCACTTCCTAGGTCTTGGGTTCTCCTCGTCCAGCAGCTTCTCGCATGGTTACTCGCTCTTCCATTGGAGTTATATAGCACCGAGATTATTCATATATTCATGCTCAAGGTTTTCTTGCCGCTATTCTTGTTCAGAAAGAGCCGATTGATTATCGTTCTGCACTTGAGGATCCTCTCTGGGTTCTGCCATGGATGAGGAGATGGCAGCTCTTCGTAGTTAGCATACTTGGGATCTTGTTCCATGCCCCCCGCACGTCAACATTGTTAAGTCCATATGGGTTTATCGGCTGAAGTACAAACTAGATGGTTCGATTGATCGCCATAAGGCACGCTTGGTAGCTCAGGGTTTCTCTTAGATTCCCGGTTTTGACTTTAACAATACTTTAAGCCATGTGGTTAAGGCATCTTCAGTTCGGACAGTTCTTGATATTGCTACTACGAGTGCTTGGTCTCTACATTAGTTGGATGTTAAGAATGCCTTTCTCAACAGTGTTCTTGATTCTCTGGTTTTTATGGTGCAACTTATTGACTATAAGGATCCCACTCATCCAGACAGTGTTTGTCATCTACGTAAGGCCATTTATGGTCTGAAGCAGGTGCCTAGAGCATGGTTTTAGCTTTTTAGTGCTTATCTTTTGCAGCTTGGGTTTCATTGCAGTTCTTCTGATACTTCATTATTTGTGTTGTCTCATGGCTTGACATTGTTGTATATTTTGGTCTATGTTGATGATATCATTTTGACTGGGAATGATTCCACTCTTATTCGGAAGTTCATTGATAGCACTCATCAGGAGTTTTCCATCAAGGATTTGGGTGCCTTACACTACTTTCTTGGCTTGGAGGTCACGCTCATTGCCTCGGGAATTCTTCTAGGTCAGGCAAAGTATGCTCGGGACATTCTTTCTCAGGCTGGTATGTTAGATGCAGTGCCTGTCTGTACACCATTTTTGCCGAATTCCCAGCTTCACAGCAGTACGAGTTCACAGTTCAAGAATCCGACGTTGTATCGCTCTTTGGTTGCTGCTCTCTAGTATCTAACCATCACTCATCTGTACTTAGCGTTGTAGTTAATTTTGTCAATCAGTATCTTCACAACCCTCTGGAGGATTTTTTTTTGTTATCACACAGATTCTGCGCTATGTTCGAGGAACTTTACATTTTGGCCTCAGTTTTTGTGCAGCTTCTTCTCCGTAGGTGCTCAGTTATTCTGATGCAGATTGGGCTGGGTGTTTAGAGACTCATCGTTCTACTTATGGCTATACTGTCTTCTTAGGTGGTAACTTGGTTTCTTGGAGTGCGAAGAAATAGCCCACTGTGTCCAGGTCCAGCACTGAGTCGGAGTATCGGGCTTTGGCCAACACTTTTTCTAAGGTCATCTGGATGACTCATTTGCTTCGTGATCTTCATGTTCCTTTTTCTGGTGCGCCCCTCCTGCTTTGTGACAACAACTGTGCGATCTTCTTGGCTCAGAATCCGGTGACGTACAAGCGGGCTAAGCACATTGACATTAATTATCATTTTGTTCGGAGTTGGTTTCTTCGGGCAAGCTTCGGGTTTCTCATATTCCCACATCTCTACAGATTGCGGATATCTTCACCAAGGGTCTCTCTCGTCTCTTGTTTGAGTTTTTCAGGTTCAAGCTTTGCGTCTCTGAGAATCTGACGCTTCGCTTGAGGGGTGGTGTTAGAATAAATCGGATACTGATTAGATTATGATTTATTATGATTAGAGTTATTTCCTTATTTCACATATTGTACTCTTTATATATTCAGTGATCAATAGTATAATTTTCCACGGCAAATCATTCTATCAATACCCATCTCGCCACCATTCAGAATGAAAGAAAAAAGAGACCGTTGACAAGCATTGGCATATATAAGTCAAACAAAACTTTCTAGGAACCCCATTGCCTGTAGAGTACAGCAGACGAATTCCCATTCAATACGATCAAACGCTTTGCTCATATCCAGCTTGATACTCAATTAATACTTAAATTATTATGAGGTTTATTAGATTCGCTATAAATGTAAAATTTAGAAATACTAATTTTTATAGTTATATATAAAATTAAAATATTAATAATTGAACTTATGTTTAAAATACTGCACAAAGTAAGGAGTTCATGATTTTAGTGTGCAAGAAAATAAAAAAATGGACGCTGGTGTGCTTGTTTTTTATTCTGGACGCTGAGGGTGGAGGACGCATTTTGGTAATGCGTCCTCTAGGTGGAATTTTTTTTTCTGAAATCAATTAGAGGACTCGTTTTGGAAACGAGTCCTCAGAATTGTTTTTTTCCGAATATCATTTTGAGGACTCGTTTTGGAAACGAGTCCTCTGAGGTGGCATAAATTTTTTTTTCGAAAATGTTTTTTAGAGGACTCGTTTTGGAAACGAGTCCTCTGAGGTGGCATAATTTTATTTTTCCGAAAATGTTTTTTAGAGGACTCGTTTTGGAAACGAGTCCTCAAATCTGGCCATTTTTTTTTCCCAAAAATGTTATCTAGAGGACTCATTTTGGAAACGAGTCCTCGAATCTGGCAAAATTTTTTTTGTAAGTATTTAGAGGACTCGTTTTTTAAACGAGTCCTCAAATCTGGCAATAATTTTTTGTTTTTGGAAAGTATTTAGAGGACTCTTTTTTTAAAAGAGTCCTCAAATCGGGCATTATTTAGCTCTTCGGGAAATTATGTAGAGGACTTGTTTTTAAAACGAGTCCTGGAAAGCTGCCTAATTTTATTTCTAGGGAAATTAATTAGCAAAATGTTCGAAATTAGCAGAAATTAGCATAAATTTATTTCTCGGGAGCTCCTCAAACGAGTCCTGGAATGCGTATTGTTTTAACATTTTTTTTAAAAAATGTTAGAAATGAGATTTGTAATTAATGTCGGTGCTAATTTAATTTGTAAATGAAATAATGTTTATTATTTTTTTGTAAATTTGGTAAATTAAGCGTTTGAATGATGTATTTTAATAATAATGAAAAATGCACATGTTAAGTGCTAAATATATTCATTTATATTTAATAATATATAAATAATAATGATGCATATATTATAGATTGGCAAAAATAAAATTTAATTTCAATTAATTTTTTTTTTTTACTCTTTCTCCATAAAAGTAAAATTGAGACATAAATTAGAAAGTTTCTTAACTCATTGTCTATTTAATAATTAGTTAATTTCATTAGAATAACAAATTAATTTCTAGAATAGAATCAATTTTATTTTAAACATGAACTAAAAATAAGTTAGTGACGATTAATGTTATACTCGAGTTCATTAAAACTATTTTATTGAACCAATATAATTATTTATTCTCCATCATTACTCTTGTCAAATAATTAGATACATCCAAAATATAATTAATTGTATGAATATAATATTTGTTGAGATCAAATATAATATTAAAATACAATTTCAATATTATATATATACAGGTTACGTAATAATTGGGAGTTTGTAGCATATCCACGTTACATAATAATTATTCATTTGATGTTTGGATTGGAGAATGATTTCAAATGAGACCCACAGTCGAAACATTTAATATTACGTCAAACTGAAGGTGAATCGATGTTTCAATCAGATTTTACCATTTGTACCCGTTAAATAAGGAAAACCCTCTATGTTTGACCGGTAATTAAAAAAAACCAAGAAAACCAGGCATGTTTGACCGGTAATTAAAAAAAAACAGAGGAAGCATTTTGAAAATGCGTCCTCGCGACGTGGCAGAACCCCCTTCACTGCCAATTGACCGGTAATTTAAAAAAAATAGAAACGGAATGCGTCCTCGCCACGTGGCAGAACCCCTTTCACCGCCAACAATGTTTGACCGGTAATTTTTTTAAAAAAAATTATGTAATTTTTTTAAAAAAAATTAGAAACGGAGAGGACGCATTATGTAAATGCATCTTCCATATTTTGTTGCTGTTTGTGGCTACTGTAGCCACGAACATAGAAATTTCTCCAACGTAAGACTAATTAAGAACATTTTATTGGGAATGGGAAGTACGTAATTTACCTGGCTTGCTTGAAATTCATTCTACTCTAACTCTACACTATAGGAAATTCTGTCTTACAATAACCAATATCAGTAGCGTATTTCACAGATATGCTCAGTATATTATTCCTTTCATACCATGTTACAAGTTTTCAACCTCTCCACCACTCTCCACACCTCAACCCCCACCACATCCACCACTACTGCCACCACCGTCTCCGGCCACAACCACGACTGCAGTTACCAGAGCACTGCCAGTAGAAGTAGTAGTCTTGCTGCCCGCCGCACGTTGAACTTTCTCGTCATGATCTCGATAAGCCGGTCCAAGAGGTGGAGTATTGTTGGCCGTAGCAATCCTGATCTCCGGCGCCATACCTCTGGAAAGAAAATGACACACACAAGCCAAGAGTAGCGTTGCTGTTCCAAATACACAAGCAAAAACCATAATTGCTATTGCGGGGGGCTCCATATGTACGCATATATCTCTAGCTTGTTCAGATCATGTTGTTTCACGATCAGTTACGTTTCTTCTTCCTCCGTGTAATACCTTTTGGGACCTGAATTTTGAATTCGAGGAATTATATTAAACAAGAAGGAATTGCTTCTTTTATTCTAGTTTATTTAGGTGAATGGTTAGGAAAATTCAAATCAAATCCAATGGAAGACTTTTTATTTTTGCAAATAATCCAATGGAATACTTAATTAGCTGATCGATGCGTATTTTTAAAGAGGTTTTAGACGACTTCTTTGTCTACGGTCCCCATTCTTTCTATTGAGACTTCCTCTTTAATGAAAATATTTAAAAAAATATTTTTTATGTTCTTTCAAAAAATCATATTAAAATAGGAAAGAAACTATTTTGTTAAATTCTAAAGTTTATCCATCCAAATAAGGGATTATAGTTAGGGGTGGGGGGAATAAACGTCAAAGGCACTGTCAAGTTGAGTTTAATTTCACCACATTTTATTACTAATAAACTAAATTCAGCACTAATAAGCTAAACTCAATATCAATAAACTAAATTCGACACTAATAAACTAAACTCATAACCACTAAAATAATGAACACTGAACAAAAATTTTTTAAAAAATATTTATTTGGTTCTCGACAGTCACTGGTTGAATGAATTTAATAATAAAATATTACGAGTATATCACTTTGGGAAGCTTTCTTTTCATTTTTTTTAAAAATAAAACAAACAATCAATAAATTCAATTCATCACCAATAAACTCAACTCAACACCAATAAATTAAATTCAGCACCAATAAATTAAACTCAACATCAATAAATTTATTTAGCACCAATAAATTTAATTCATCACCAAATAAGCTCAACTGAACATGGAAACTTTAGTTGGAAAGAGTCATAAATTGCAAGCAGGGAAAGTAAAATGTGTTACTCTGTACAAAGTTTGAGGGTAAATAGCATAACCCACTTCCTTATTTAGTGCACAAATACCCTCAATTTTTTCAAAGTGCGTATATGTAAACTTTCAAAATTTTGGGGATATGTAGACTGGGCATGGAAGTAAGAGACATAAATATATGCACTTTACTCAAAATTTGAATCACCTCTAAACCAGATTCTTACCTATCAAGTTCTTGTGCTGTACGTAATTAGGATTTAGAGAAAATTGCATTTTAATCCTATGTTTTGGACAAAAGTTCAAAAATGATCTTGTAAAATCTGAAAGTGCAAAATAACCTAGACTTCGTTGACAAAAATGTCAACAGCCAAAGTGGTCGAAAATTAGTGAAAAGATCATAATATCCCCGAGTTAAATTTTTTATAAAAAAATGAAAAAACCTCCTCATCCCCACCCCCATTTCCTCTGCTTCCATTTCTTCCTCACTTCTGCTCTGCCTAACACCACTGCTAATCAGACCGCCAATATTTTTGTCGTCTTAGCCCGAAGCCACCTTCCCACCACCGCTCCCATCTTCGATTCTCCAAGTTTTCAATCTGAAGCCATCGTCTCAGCCCCTCCATTTTCACACTCAAATCCTTTCATCTACGTTTTATCCAGTTGGGTACCTAAAAAGATATGATTTTGTCGCGTTCTTCGATCAATGAGATAATCGGTTCCATTGATCCGCCAGAACTATACTTGGATTTCAAACAAACGGTGCTGGTTATGGAAGTAGGTGGTGAAAAGGAACGTACTTGGTTTCTGCGAAGTTAGGACGATCAGCGACTTCATCAGGGAGGTTCTAGCTTCAGGTGTTTTCCGGTAGCACGACGATGGAGGCAAGGGATTTGAGCGGCGAGAGAGGGAAGTTGAGTTGCGATTAGGGGTGGGTATCAGGTTGGTTTAATAAGTTTTTGGTTTATTCGATTCAGGTTATTCAGTTTTGCCATTAAAACTCAAAATCGAAACCGATCCGAATAACCCAAAAAATTGAAATGTTCAAACTGAATTCAAAATTCAGTTTTGGTTTGAATTTCATTTTAAACAGAATAAACCGAATTCATGGGATATTATTTTCAAAAAATACTAAAACTATATAAATTAATTTAAAATTTTATAAAAATATGTAATTTAATGTACACATCATCAAACTTAAGCGTTGAAAAAAAATTTCACAACTACAGTACCAATTCAGCCATAACAATTTTAGAATTTTAAAATTATACAATAAATATATACAATTTATTTATTTTTTAATTGCAACTCAGTATTCGGGTCGGATTTCAGATTAAGTTTCATAATCCAAAATCATACCAAAACCCATATTCAAGAATCAGTTTACTCAATCGGTTCTCCAAAAACCTTATTTTAAATTTGGTTTGGGTTATTTGAATTCAGATTATTCAATTAACGGTTCAGTTTTTGGTTTTCTTGTCCACCCCTAGTGGGGATGTAGTGTTTTCAGTAGCAGCAGTAGTAGCTGTGGAGCTGTGGTGGGTGGGTGGGGTTGAGCGGCTAGGGGTGAGCCAGGGGAGAGGTAGTAGCTAGAGTTTCTGGGCGACAGAGAGTGGTGGCCGTGGAGAGGTGGTCGCTAAGGTTTCTGGGCGGCGGGTGTTGGCGGCACTATTGGGGTTCCTGGGCGACGGGGCTAGGTTTCTTGTGGTGGGTTTGGTGGCTCCGGGTGGCGGAGGTGGTGGTGGAGCAGGCGACAATATGGTGGAAGCAGCGTGGTGGCGGGTTCGCGGCATGTGGTTGGCGGAGGTTCGGAGGCTGAGAAGCGCTGGAGCGGCGGAAATGTGTTTGAAGAAGAAGAAGTGTATGGGTAAAATGGTCTATAATTTATTAGTTTTAAACTTAGGATCATTTATATCTTTTCATGTTTGGTAAATGGCTGATTTTTTGAGTCAACGCCGAACTTGATCAAAATGGGTATAAGTGCACAATTTTACAAAAACATAGGGTTTAGTTTCGCACTTTAAAATTTTAAAGGATTATATCTGCACCTTCTCAATTAAATATATTGGGTCATTTTTTCACTTTCCCCTATGTAGAAAATAAGGGTAATAATGTGTGTTTGTATTAATGATCTCAAGATAGATTATATAGTGGTACAGAATAGCTATACAAGCTGGGAAAAGGTAATAGAATATAATTACAATTACAAGTAATATTTTAATTCCTAAATACTCCTCCTCAAGTTGGAGCATGGGGATCAGAAATGCCCAACTTGCCAAGAAGGGAATGAAACTGGTTACGTCCGAGAGCCTTAGTGATCAAGTCTACAGGTTGGTCTGACGTGCGGATATGCTGAGTAACAATAGTGCCAGATTGAATAGGATCTCGGACAAAATGATAATTAACTTCAATGTGCTTTGTGCGTTCATGGAACATTGGATTTTCCGTAATATGAAAAGCAGATTGACTATCACAAAACAGTCGCATAAGAGAAGTGTGCATAACCCTTAAGTCTTTCAGTAAAGACTTAAGCCACAATAACTCACAACAGGTAATAGCTATAGCACGATACTTCGCTTTAGTGGAAGGTCAAGAAACCGTAGGTTGCTTCTTGGTCTTCCAAGAAATCAGAGAATCACCATTATCACAATATATCCGAAAAGAGAACGTCGTGTAATTGGGCTTGCAGCCAAATTTGAATCACAATAACCAGTTAACTGTAATGCGCTACTAGAAGAGAGAAATAAACCTTGACCAGGATGACTCTTCAGGTAGTGTAACACATGAGCTGTAGCTTTCCAGCGAGGAACACAAGGAGACTTCATGAATTGCGCAAGTGTATAAACCAAATAACTAAGCTCAAGACGTGTGATAGTCAGGTATATCAGGGGCCAAACCAGACGCCTGTACTGCTTGGGATCATGGTAAGTTGGAACCTCAACACGCGCCAGATCATGTTGTTCCTTCATCGGAAAGTTAGTTTATTTAAAAACAGATAAACCTGTATCAGATAAAATGTCCAAGGCATATTTCCATTACGAAAGAAACATCCCCTCCGGTCTTCTAGAAATCTCCATGCCAAAGAAATACTTAAGTAAACCAAGATCTTTCATATGGAAACAAGAACTCAAGTATTTCCTGAACTCAGAGATGAATGCAGAAGAGGTACCAGCAATGACCAAATCATCCACATAAACTAGAACATACAAAGAAACCGATCCACAGGAAAAGACAAACAAAGAGTAATCTGCCTTACTCTGAACAAAACCAAATGCTCGTAAAGCTTGAGCCAATTTGGAAAACCAATTTCTAGGAGCCTATCAAAGACCATAAAGAGATTTCTAAAGGCGACATACCTGACCATGGGGTGTGACATATCCTGTTAGGGGTCGCATAAAAACCTCTTCATGCAAATCACCATGCAGTAAAGCATTATTGACGACCATCTGATACAGTTCCTAACCACGAATGACCGCAACAGATAAGAAAAGGTGAATATAATTCATTTTTGCAATCAGAGAAAATGTCTCAGTATAAATAATCACTTCAACTTAGCAATTCCTGAGACCCACTAGGCACGCCTTATGATGTTCAATAGTACCATCTGACTTAAACTCCGTCCGGTAAACCCGTTTGCAACCACTATCCTTCTTATCCAGAGGCAGAGGGGCCAAAGTCCAAGTCTGATTGTGGTCAAGCGCAGTAGGCTCTTCAGTCATACCATCTTGCCATTGAGTATGATGTGATGCCTCATAATAAGTGGTGGGATTTGCTCTAGATGGCACTGCACAAAAAAATCTAGAATACATACTAGAAAAATTATCACAATTTACATAATTAGTAAGAGGATAGAGAACACCTGAGGATAGTGGCGGCACATAAGTGAACGTAGAAGTAGGGGTGGGTCTTCAATAGTAAAAGCATAATCTTCCAAATAAGGAGGAGTTCGACAAGCATAAATACTTTATCTGATAGGTGGAAACTCGACGGAGGAACTATCTGGAGCTGGTGTTGTCGCAGAAAGAGGCTGGGAAAGAGGTGCGTGAGGCATGTGAGACTCTATCGCCGGTGGCGTGTGAGGCGCATGAGGTGGCGGCGTCCATGGCGATGCAACGTCTGGCCAAGTTTAGTTAGGATCTAGTGACGGAACCTCTTCCACCGGGGATGGGCTAGTGAGTGTCGGTCGATTGATGCCAGTGGTAGCCGGTGTAGATGAGCTGGTGGTAACCAGTAGCAGGGGACAGGCGGCGAGCGGCATCGGAGAACTGGCAATGGCCGGCGGTGGGTGACCGGTGTCGGCCTGAGGTGCGGGACCGGTGTCAGCCGGAGGTACGGGACCGGTGTCGGCCGGAGGTAATGGGTTGTGCGACTCTGGTAGGTGCGATGAGAAGGTCGGCGGTGAGGTGGTGACGCCGCGGGGGTCTTCTGATGAGACCGATGTTGGAGTTTTGGAATACGGGAACTAGTCTTCAAAAAAATCTGCATCCCAACTAGTAAAGATTATGCAGGATGCAAAGTCAAAAAGGCAATAGCCGTTCTTTCCGGCAGGATAACCAAGAAACAAACAACACCGAATTCTTGGTGCAAACTTTTCACGGTATCCGGGAACATGAGCAGCAAAACACAAGCATAAAAAACTCTTAAGGATGAGTAATTTAGAGCTTGCCCATTGAGCAACTCAAAGGGAGTACGACCATTGTGATGGTTTGTCGGTGTTCGGTTAATCAGATAAGCAGCAGTAAGAACACATTCTCCCCAAAAATCAACTGGAAGATTGGCTTGAAACCGTAAGGAACATGCCACATTGAGTAGATGGTGATGCTTTCTTTCAACTCGACCATTGTGTCGTGGTGTATCAACCATAGATTTCACAAAAATGATCCCAGATGCAGCAAAATGAGATCTCAAAGGCTAAAATTCAATCCCGTAATCAGTTCGAACACGTAGTATGGTTCGGCCCTATTGGTTCTTCACCAAGGCACAACAGTCCAAAAATCTAGAAGCTACTTCTGATTTAGCCACTAATAAATAAACCTAAACAGCTCTGGAATAATCATCAACTATAAGTAAAAAAATAAAATGCACCACTAGAAGATGGTGTTCTATAAGGACCCCCAAACATCACAATGTATTAATTGAAATAGTGTTGTAACATTTGTAGAACTCAATGGAAAACTATGTCTAATCTGTTTTGCTCTATAGCATATAGAGCAGGGAACAGAAGTCTTATTAGTGCTAAAATAAATAGAAGAAAAATAAGAAAACACCGTTGAGGAAGGATTCCCAAGACGCTGATGCCATAAATCAGAAGAAGACACAGAAGCAACTGTCAGAAGAGACTGCGGGATAGGAGGATGATCACAAGTATCCAGCACACGAAGCCAAAACACCACCTCTTTCTGTTCACCCACGCCAAACACTTTCCTCGTACTTATTTTTTGTAAAATGCAATAGTTTTCAATAAACAAAGCTAGACATTTTAAGGCAGATAACAATCTAGAGCATGATATAAGTTGCACTGCAAAGTAGGTATATATAGCACATGAGTAAGAATGACAACACCAAAGCAAATAGAACCATATTGGGTAGTAAATGACACAGAGCCATCAGGCAGAACAACATTCACAGTGTCAATAGCAGTAGTAATATAAGTATGAGAGCCCTTGTCACCGGTCATGTGATATGACGCGCCTGAATCAAGTATCCAGGGCAAAGTAGACTTACTTGATCCATTGTCAGTAAGAGAATTGAACTGATTAAATAAATGCACGGTCGTGCTCCAGTGGTCATCAGATAGAGCAGGGCCAAAATCAGATCAGGTAGAGATGCGGCCAAAGGAAGATGCTGCCGCTAGGCCAGGCAGCGATATAGCAGTGCTGGCGAACGATAGTGGGAGTGGAAGAGCCATGGAAGTTCCTCCGTTCACAGTAGTGGCGGTCGGTCGAGAGGCTAGCGCTGTCCTTCTGGCGGCACTGGCTTTCTCCTTTAACTTCTTGAACCATTTTGGTACACCAATGATCTAGAAACAGAAATATTTACCGTGACCCTTGCGATGGCAATTTGTATAAACAAGATTCTTAAGATCAAATGAAGAAAGAATAACTGGCGAAGAACTTGTAGGTGGTGGGTGTCGTGCAACATAATCCATGGAGTTAGAAGAAGGCTCGCAAGCTCAGATGACAGCTCGATGATTCTCCTCTTAGGCAACAAGGGCATACACTTTCATGACATGTGGCATCGAATCAATGCTCATTATATGTGATCGCAAAGAAAGCCTTCGTCGAGACCAGAGATGAATTGATAGATCAAATCCTTCTCTCTTTCCCTCTCTCACAAGACTCTCGATAGACGACCAATAGGTACAGTAGTCTGAGGGCCAAATTGTAACTGCAACTGCTTCAGTAAAGTCGCAATCACATCATAACCACTCATATCCCGAAGCTTCAGAACCTCAGGTGCAACATCAATACGAGCCTGTGCTTCAGAGGAAGACATCGGCAAACCAGATCAGTGGCAGCGGAACGGACCAGGAGCGATGAAGCGTGGACTTTGGGATCGGCGTGTGGGACTTAACGCACAGACCGATTGGATCTGGGACGGCGGCTGACAGATCACCACAACCAGACTGTGGCAATGACGATTGTCGAGCGGTGGACGGCGGTCGCTGTGCGGCGACATGTGAGTACTACGCATGGCTTGATGGTGGCGGCGATGGCTTGACTGTAGCAGCAAAATTTTCTTTAGGGTTTCAAGATTTTAGACTCTGATACCATGCAGAAAATAAGGATAATAATGTGTGTTTGTATTCATGATCTCAGGATACATTATATTGTGGTAAAGAATACCTATACAAGATAGGAAAATGTAATAGAATATAATTACAATTACAAGTAATATTCTAATTCCTTAATCCCTGAGATTTATGATTTGGATTTTTTTTTCAAGCTCTCATGTCCTTTTAATCAGCTGTTTACAACCTTAAAATCCAATCTTCGAATTTGTGATGTTGATATGATCAGTTGGATTACAAAGATTAGCGATTGAATTGTTGATTGAAGTAATTCTCGGTCCGAAATCAAGTACTCCCTCGGTCCCAGGTTAAACTGCACACTTCACTTTATCCTACTCATCTTTGTAATCCAACTGCTCATCATATCAACAACACAAATTCAAAGATTGACCACATATTTGAATAGATATATAAACAATAATATTATCATATATTATATGGTTGGATTCGTCGTAACAAGTAGTTTCTGAAAAGTAACTTTTTGTTTGCCATAATTATACGTAGTTAAACATATTAATAGTTAGACAAGTTTTTTGATGAGCGTGAAAAAGATGTTGTGCAATTTAACATGGGACAGAATGAGTATGATAAAGTTTAATGAGAGAAATGTGTTGTCAAAATGGGGATAGCACAATTAAATGAGAGAATTGTGAATAGATTGTAAATTAGGTTTAGGAGCAGATAATTACTTGTGATGAATATAAAATCGCACCAAATTTATTTCCTTTATTTTAAATGAAAGACTAATTAAATCCTTATCCAATTCAGAAATCGCCATTTTTACTGTTCGTGTTCTCTTTCCTTTTCAAAAAAGGACTTGCAAAATCCTTTTCCAATTTTAAAACGGGCTTTATATGGTTTCCTTTTTTTCTCTATATAATGGAGGTGGACTCCCATTGCAAACCCCACAAATTCAGAATCCTGTGAACTCGATAGAACAAGGCAATGGCTGATACGAACGGAGGTGGTGTGGAGATCAAGATCCTGACAATGGATTCCCAAACGCGCACAGTGCGAGTCGACAAAAGTGTTCCTGTTCCGACACTGAAGGAACAAATAGCTGATGTTACCGGCGTGTTTCCTGGGCACCAGCGACTCATCTTCCGCGGAAAAGTTCTCAAGGATGATCAAAACCTCTGTGCCTATCATATTGAAGACGGGCACACGTTA
Organism: Rubia yunnanensis; assembly: GCA_037428765.1. Classification (NCBI taxonomy): domain Eukaryota; kingdom Viridiplantae; phylum Streptophyta; class Magnoliopsida; order Gentianales; family Rubiaceae; genus Rubia; species Rubia yunnanensis. Next base: position 17,057,135 of record CM075070.1, read on the forward strand.
CATCTGGTTGTGAAACCGTCAGTCGACCCGTCACCGGAGAGCGCTCGCGATACACCGACTTATCCTGCAACAATTATCAGTTCCAATGTCTCTGGGCAAGCTGACGGAGATCTACGTGCACTCATTAATCGCCGCTCCGACCAAATCTCCATGGAACGGGAGTTCGTCGATGAGGAACAGGGTATCAGCGATTCGTCACCGGAGAGCGCTCGTGATCCACCGACTCAACCTGTTGTCCATACAATTGGCGGTTCTGATCTACGTGCACCCATTTATCGCCTTTCCGACCAAGAATCCATGGGACGGCAGTTTGTCGACCAAGAATCCATGGGACGGCAGCTTGTCGACGAGGAACAAGGTACCAGAGATTCGTTCAATAGTGTGAGTGTGGAACTCGCGGATAATGCTGACATTCTGCGCTCCATCGGTGAAGAAGGCGCCGGTAACACCGATGCACAGAGAGCCTTAGCGCGTGTATTAGCGCTACAAGATGAAAGGGGAATTCTTAGTCAGCGAGTGTCGGATTGCTTATTTCAACTAACCCAACTTGTGACGAGTCACGCGCATGTTCTTTACCACTTACAGGCTGCCATACATGAGCTTGCTCGTGCTACAATAACGGTGCAAATGGGGCAAGCGCCGGCAGCTGGTCCTACTACGGCAGTGGTTCAGGCGCCGGCGGCTGTAAGCGAGGAGCGATTGTCATCGGAATCCATGGATCCTGCATCTCAGGCGTCTGGAGATCAGGAGTCGGCTTCAAGTAGACCTAGACGGGAGGGTGATGGGCCAGAAGCGAAACGCCAAAGGAGAGGATAGGCGACCTTCCTGGAATGATGTTTTCTTAATTTCCTCTATCCAGATGTACACAATACTCTAGAAACAGTTGCAAACTTGCAGTTGATGTTAACAATTGAAACACTTCCCTAAGTTATAAATACTTCTTCATGTTCTACAATTTTAATAAAGTCTAGATTAATTCCATTTAGTTTCTTCTCGAAAGAGAGTCTCTTGCATGTTAGACCGACTAACGGTTAGATCAAACATGCAAAACATCGTTTCAATAACTTTTATAATTAAATTATAATTATTTTTTTATTGTGATACATTATAAAAGTTTTTTTTTAAGTTACGAACTCTCGTTGCATTAAATAAAACTAAACATCAAATCACATTATTCGTTACATCAATTATAAAATGATATTATCTAACAATTAGTCGGTCTAAAATCAATATGTATATCGTTTCCCAGGGATATGATTAATATACCGTACCCCTGGTATACCTTCCACACTGTATTCCTAGTAATATAGAAATTGTGATTGTAGTTAATCCCTAAAAACAAGGACGGTGGATTAGATTTTATATTTTAATTTTAAAAATGAAAATTACTGATAAGTTTACTAACTAATTACTCAGGAATACCGTGAACATTTTATCACCAGTGTATCATATAAGAATTGACAGATATACATAGTTAGAAAAATAGGATAGACACTAACTCACTATCCATGATTTTAGGATTTCAAAATTTAAACTTAAAATTATAACTCGAGGATACGGTTTTCTTGTGTATTCCTAGGGCAGAACATTGGGGGACTAGGGGGTGCCTAGCCCCCGCCAACTATTTTTTTACCATTGATAATATTTTTTTGTGTTTTATTAGTTTTCGTATGGTAGGTAAAAAAATGGTTGTGGTCTCCCCAAAAATAATACTTACTGTAGATATGCGTAAAGTATTGATGAAAGTAGTTTAAAATGTTACGAATCTTTGTTTTTAATTGTAGAGTCCAACAAGAAATAAAATTCCTCTTTATCTAACTTTGTCTTTAATATTTATCCAATTTATATTTGAAAAAGGTTTTAACAAAAATAATTTCTAGAGTATCCCTAAATATTTATCCGTATTCCAGTACATTTAGACCAAGCAACATCTCCATTCAGCTTGTAGTTATCAGTAGATTCCAGTCACTTAACAATTTTAATTTTAGGCTTAGGTGGTGGTCTAGGTTTAGGAGTGAAACCTAGTTGAAACCAGATGATGCCCTCCCCATCCTTACTATATGTTCCATAAGACAAGAATGCTAAGAAAATTTCTTGTTTGATTGCCTGAATCATTACTAAAAGTTGTGGATTCAAATTATCAAACAGAGCATTATTCTTTGCCTTCCATAAGGGCCAACATATAAACGATGGGCTTAACCTGATTAAAGTTGGATGAGTATTAGAAAAATCATTTAAAGTCCAATAATAGGCTAATCTATCCCAGATGATATCAAAGTTAGGAGTGACTGAGTTCAAAATGTCACTAAAAGCTGCCCATAACTGAGCAGCAAGGTAACAGTCATAAAAAAAAGTGTGTCAAAAAATCACAGTTGCAGCAAAAAATGCATTTAGATGCAATATTTATCTTAGAGAAAATTATTATGTCACCAAATGGCAATATAGCACTAACTAATTTCCATATAAAGATGCATGTTTTCTTTGGTAACTTTGAGTGCCAAACCTGAGATAAATTCCTAAGTGTGCTCCTTTTCCTTGATACAACGTCATATGCAGACTTAAAGGAGAATTGGCCATTAGTTGCGAGCAGTGGCAGAACTAGAAAACTTTGTTAGGGGAGGCAGAATAGTAGTGGGCCGTGGCATCACCGTCGGCTGCGGCGGGACGGCGACGGCGTCTGACGGAGGCTTGGCTGGAGCCTGGAGGGAGTTGAGATTTGGCTGCCTCTCTTCCCGTAATTGGAGAAAAGAGAAAGGCACGGGCGTGATTTTTTCTTTTTTTTGCCCTTACAAAAAATGAAATGACGTCGTTTCACTTAAATGAAAACGGCGTCGTTTTAGTGGTTCATTTGCAAAAAAAAAAAAGCAGCGAAGCAGCCTTCTTCTCTGAGCAATCTCGCTGGAAACGGCCTTTTTCCACCACTACTACCTATAGCCGGTGATTCAGTTAGGGCTGGAGCACTTCCTCGCGTACCACTGTTCTGCCCATGGTTGCGGGTATCCAAATCAGCTTGCCATCCCTATTAGGGTAAACTTTTGCAACCTGAAAATGAAGAATGTTAGAGGGTAGAAAGCTGAGATTGGGGATAAGAGATTGTTTATCATTTAAAAAGTCAGCAATAGGGATGTCAGTGTCCATATTCAGGTACTGATCCGGACATAGATCCCGCAAAGTTCCAAATCTTGTCCAATTGGATGTAAAATCATTTTCCCTATTAGTGTGTCGTTTTACACCAAAAATAAATCAAGCTCTAAGCTGAATTTTAAGTTCAGGATTCTGCAGTCGGTATGGGCATACCGACCAGTATAGTTGCGAGCAGGTTCATTTGCCAAGAGATTGGCGAGACCTTTTCCTTAATCTTTAATCTGCGAATTTGTAACTAAAAGAACTAGATGAGGGTCGTGAAGGAGAGAAACTAAAAATTGAGTGAAAACAAGAATTAGAAATTGTTACAGATTGCAAAGCAACTCAACTATGATGAGAAGATTCCGGTGTCGACCAATTCCATACTGACTTTCTATCTTGATCCTTGATGCAAGGATGACTTTAAATTTTTGCACACAAATTGATTATAGTTTCAAGCAACCAATCTTTCCTTACCTTGTTGATAATCAGGAGGACGCCTAACCAACTATTTCTCTAACTAACATATAACCTAAGAGATGCTCTATAGATTTAATATGCTAGCAGCATTAAGAATGAGAAAGACCCAACTCATAACCAACAAACTCGGAAGCCGGATTGTTAAATTAAAACTGTTGTTCCCTACCACTGATTGAACTGAAATCACAATTACGGATGATTAGTTCAATTTGCATTAAATTAACTAACATGCTATAAAATATTGGTCACTACTCAATAACATGAAAGCAATTATAAACAATATAATCAGGAACAGAATATGCAAGCATGCAATCAAAGTATTATAAAGCTAATTAGATCTCACGAGAATCGACGCCAGTATTTCCTTGATCTTTACTGGAAAGGAAAATTTTAGCTAGAATGCATAATTAAATTAACAATCAAAAGCATAAAAATAAATGATGAAAATTGTCTGAATAAAATACTGAAAAACTCAAATCGCAAAATAATGTTTGCGCAGATGGACCGTGCGTACGTATTTTTGTCTCTGTCCTCTCGTACAGACCATGCGCATGAATGAAAATGAATAGTCTCCAAAATATTACTACAACCAAAAGATATATAAGGAATAAAATATGTCTTTCCTTATCTAATTAGAACTTAAAGAGATAAATACAATATTCTCTCCTAACATTTAGGAGTCTTCTAATCAATCCTGATGCTTTTCCAACTACATTTGTAATTGCCATAATTCAGCACCAAAATTCTCCATAATTATTCTAGCATCTCCATATTTTTCTCCTCTTCCATCTCTAAGCACAAATGACCACAAACTGCAACAACATGCCAATTCAGCATCAAAATCTTCAAACTGCAAGAACATTGCAAATAACATAAATGTCCAAGGATTTAATCAATCATTCAACTCAATAACAGCCCAAAATATATGGTAAAATCAACCCCATCACCTGCCATTTCCATGAATAATACTAGTATGTGATTCAACTATTATATTGACATGTACAATTCTCACTTCAAGAAACAGAAAATATTACTTTGCCCCTTTTACCTCAATTTTTTAGTTAACACCGAATAACCGAGTTAAAAAGTTTTTTTACCTCGATTTTTTTCCGAAGTAAAAGATATTATCACTAGTGGAGGGAGGGATTATTAAACATGGTTATTTAGGACCAGAGAAGTCACTTTGGAGGTGACTTCTATAGTCCTGTCTTTGATCATCATCGATCAACAACATTTTGAAAATTTCCTTTAATCACACCCCAAGCAGTTCCGAGTTTGGAACTTAATTTTTTAACCATAAAAAAAGCTGCTAGAAACCAATAGGTTTCTGGCATACACAACCAAGAAACACAACAATTTTGACACATCATTATACATCAATTACAACCCATAAACACCATAATAATCCATAAATATTACAACCCATATACACACAACAATTGCAACCCATAAACATTAAAAAACATTAACACAACAAACAATTGCAGTTTAATCAACAACCTAATACAATCATTAATAAACAATATTATTCAAACCAAATATGGAGGAGTACTGAAATGGGCCACAACGGGGTGACACAGACAATGGCAAAGGCAAAGTGGCCTACGACCGAGGTGAAGCAGCCCACGACAGAAAACAAGCGGCCCACGGCAGAGGCAAGAATCCCCACGATGGAGGCAAAAAGGTAGAAAGTAGAGGCGACGCGGCCCACAGCAGTGGAGGAGTCATAGTGGACACAAAATCGACGCAGCGGAGGAGACAAAGCGGACAGCGGAATTGGCTCGGTGGAGAGAGAAGACGATGCCGCCGGCAAAGGGAGGAGAAGGTTGAGGGAGTGGTGCAATGAAATTGGCTTGTTTGTGTAAATCGAAAGGACGATGGAATCAGCTTCGATCTGAAAAAGGAAATGAATGTGAGTGTGAAATGAATTGTGCAAAACTCACATCTAATTGTGAGTTGCGTGAGAGGAAATTAATGAAAAATTGGCTAAGGACCACAAAACCCTAAGCCTCTCGCCCAGGTCATTCAATTGAATGACCCCGAAATTAGTTTCGAGTTTAAAACATCTTCCATACCTCAATTAAACGTGGTTACTAAAGAACTGCCTTTGATCACATTTGAACCACCTTTAAACTGCCCCAAATCTAGTTCCGAGTTCGGAACTTTGTCCGGACCTCAATTAAAGGCGGTTCCTCAAGAACTTCCTTTGATTGAGTATCTTTAATCAAGGGCTCTCCACTAGTGTATTTACCTTGGTTCTCCACTAGTGTATTTACCTTGGTTATTAAAAATAGAATTAAATAATTGGTTTTTTACATCGGTTATTATTTGATCTGAAGTAAAAGGTTTAAAAAATGAAGTAAATAATGTTATCGAATAGCATGCGATACCGCATATGTTATTTGAAAAGGTTGCCCAACCTTGCTAGACATGTCGTTGATGTCGATAGGTATTGCGAATGATTAGCAAAGTCGCATTAGTGTAACAGACAAGTTAAAGTAAAGAATTTGAAGTGACAGAAGAAAATAAAATACAATAAAATGGAGGTCGTGTCCTTTTCCCCATTGTCTTTGGAATCTCTCTCCTCCTAACATGCCGTCATCACGATTAATTTTGGGGAATGTAAAATTAAGGTTAGTTAGGCACAATAGTTGTTAGAAATTATTGTTCTACAAACACCCTAAAAATACTGCTCTAATTTAAACACAACCAGTACCCCATTTGTTCAATGATCAAATAAGATAGATAAATAATTAGGAACACAGTAGTCATGAAAATATCCTTAAAACTATATATATAGTACAAAATTTATTCGAATAAGAACTGTTTTAGTTCCAACATAATAGAAATTACAATACACTCAATCAGCTCGGACAATGATGACCTTGAAGATGTTTGGCCCCTCTAGCTTGTATCACCTCGAAGAACAAGGTGTCCCCAATGCATAGGTTGTTTCCCCTAAGGAACTTGCCAAAACCCTTTGGGGAAAGGGCCTTGACCCTCCTGCCCCCTGAGTAGTTCATATGACACTCTGTCCCGTAGCACCTCAACATAACAGGGGTCTTCTCAATCGGCATGACTGGTACAATATTCCATGGAATGTACTACGTCTCTGTAACAAACATTGATCAGAAATACACACACACACACACACACACACACATATATATATATATATATATATATATATATATATATGTATATAAGTGTGTGTGTACACATGCAATTGTCAACAAATAAAATTTATTTTAAAATCTTTACCAGAGTTGGTATTTTCCCAGAGTTCAGATGCTTCAAAAGTGCAGTCAAAATGTGGGCTATCAATAGCCATTGAATGATGTTCAATGTCGAAGAAAAAAAGGCTCCGGGTGCTTCCATTGTACAGTGAACTATGCAAAAACCTGAATGTATTAGTTGTTACAAAAGTGTGGAGTTCTGTTTGGAAATAAATAAATAAATATATATATATATATATATATATGTATATATATGTGTGTTTGTGTGTGTATAAATAGGTGAAATGCATGAAAAAGGGCTGATTAGATCATCATTCGCCAACCATTAGTCCTGCATCAGAAGTGAAAATGTGAAGTGATGAACCACACCATGGAATGCCATGTGTGACGTCGCAACCAAAATTGCAGGTGCATTTCAGTACGAAGAAGTGATTTGGTCGACATGGTAATGCAATCTCGGTTTTGTGTCGGATAAACCAAATAGTAAACCGACACAATATTGATGTGTTGTGTGGAAATCAAAAGTAAACTTAAAGGTCGTAATGTGAAGTCAGTCACATTTCAGGAAAACATAATGTCATACAGAGATACATCCGACGCCAGGATATGAAGAATAAGCAACTAGAAAAAAAATACTCGAGGTCTCACATGTGTCGGACGAACTAAACTATGTCAGATAAGCTTCTGACATCGCTTATATCACAGGTTGCTATGGGAAGAAACACATCAAACCAGGAAAAATGAAGCTTCATCAACATCAAATAAAACAAAAACCCCTTGGTACCAAAACATTATACTAACGCTCAAAATCAAGGAAAGTTCACACTCTCATAAATTTGAAACAAAAGCTAGAAAGATGGGTAAACAAAATATTTTTTACAGACCTCAGATTTGACATTATGAAGTAAGAATTACAAAAATTATGTGTTAGGAGATTATAAAAACCATACATTTTTTTAATACACAAGAGAAGGGTGGAAGGTGGAGACCATTGTAATTTGCGGGAAACTTGTGAAGAAAAACTTGAACTGTCTGTTAGGATTACCATATTTATACCTCTTTTGGAACGACATTGTTTTAACTAGATTCTGAAGTCTGCATGTTAAGTGCGATGTCGCAGGTATGTCGGTACATGCGAAAACCTACCGACCTGAGATTGGCAGCGCATCTATATGGGCATCCCACCCAGCCGGTCAACAATTCAAATTTATAAATACAATTATAGATAATATTGAATAATATGCTATGTTAAATATTAAACATTGAAAAACACTAAAATACCATTAAAATGAGATTTCAAATTTTAACATATCTAATATTAAATACATCCCAATTCAAATTCATCAAAATATGAGAAAATTAGTTTTGAATACATAGTCATATGAAGTCTTAGACAACCCTCTAATGTTTGTGGGGAAGAATGACAACATGGAAAACTACAGGCCCAACACCATTTATGAGCTCGAAGTACAGTATATCCCCGATCTTAAGTTCCTCTTCATCAAGAAACTGGCTAAACCTGTTCGGGGTCATGGTCTTGAGCATCTTTTTCCCCAAGTAGTACATTTTGTACTCCCTTCCTTTGCACCTAATGAAAACATCCAACATGTACGGTGGTAGGTACTCAGCAATATTTTCTGGGATGTACTGAATTACAAACAAAAAAAACCTTTGCTAGTACTTAAGAAAATAATCCATAGAAAAAGTTAATTGAAAATTCATTTTGTTTGAAATAGGGAGGAATTACCATAATTGGAATTGACCCAAAGTTCGTCTGGGTAAGATTATATACAAAATGGGGCTATCTTCCTGAGAATGTGCGACGCGGACTGTCAGCATTCGAATCGCTCACCTCAATTGGTTGATGGCTGGAACTAGCATTGTTAGTCATGATTGCTATAATTCATATTGTTATGACGGTGAAATCTTATGGTAGTCAGACAATGGGAAAAAAGACTTGAAGTCTGTTTTGGTCACCTACACAAGGCGACGTTGCGAAAGCATCGGTACAACCGATTGGTCAACCGATTGATGTGTGAGTTTGAATAGATTTGAAAATCTATAGAAACCATGATTATGATGTCGTATAAGGATTGGTACAACAGCAGGGAGAGTGACTTGTCAATGATGTCGTATTATAGTAGATAACAAGAAGTAATGACATCACCCTTAGAGCATATGGCAGCACCCCAAATCATATTCCAACACTCTAAAACCATATTCTAACACCCTAAAACCATATTCTAGCACCCTAAGCCATAGAAACCTAAAAATTAAAAAAATTAGCACATTCACACCCTAATCCAAACAACAATTTCAAGGATGAATACGAAAATCAAAGCAATGTAAACACACGTGGAAACCATACCTTTTAGAAGATGGGCAGGGAGCATTGTTCAAATTTGAGAGAATACAGCAAGTTTGAAATGATGTATGAGAGGTGGGCTCCATTTATACCCTCGCTATGAAGCATTGTGACTTCTGCCTAGGGCAAGCCGACCTTGCATGTCTGTCGGGCGACCGAACTTATACCAATTGTACACGACATCAGTTATTCTAAATGTGAGCCTCAACATTACAACCCACTCTCATAGGAATGGGCATGCATTTGACCAATCTTCGTGCGAGGTCGCACCTTTTTTTTAGAAACATGAATCCGATGTAGGACCGACATCGGCGCGTATTAAATTGGGCATCACCATTTTAGCCCACTAAGATGGCAACTAGGCCACCGTTTGACCTACACGAACATAATTGACCTTCAAATTGGGTAATTGTTCATTGGATAATTTAAATTTAAATTTCTAATATTCCATGACCTATAATAACTTCTGGTTCGATCAAAATCAATTTTCACATAGCCGGTGAACTTTACATTATTTACACTTAGGCCCCCTCCAAGTTGGTAGGGAGATGAAATGAAGAATTTGAGCTACCCGGTAATCTAAATTGCATTCCATTAATACCCTTACTATAAGCGTTATGAGAAAGATCACCACCACATAGAATCACATCAAATTTAATGTTCTAGGTTTTTTATGAAATTAAAAGCTAATAAAACTCCATGCATCAAATTTTGAAAAGTGCCGATACATTGTGTAGAGTAAATTGTAGATGATTAATTATAAGTATACATGGTTCATTCAAGGTGAACCTGTGGAATTCTTTGTGGTATCATGCCAGTTTCTTTGTCATGAATTATCATTCTCATTAGTTTGACTGTTGAATGGAAAGAGTCTCGCCCCGAAACCGGGGTAATCGTCCATCATTTTTGGAGTATTCCATTAATACCCTAACTATAAGCGTTATGAGAAAGATCATTTCCACCACATAGAATAACATAAAATTTAATATTCTAGGTTTTTTATGAAATTAAAAGCTAGTAAAATTTAGTCCATCAAAATTTTGAAAAGTGCTAATACATCGTGCAGAGTAATTGTAGATGATTACTTATAAGTATACATGGTTCATTCACGATGAGCCTGTGAAATTCTTTGTGGGATCATGCCAGTTTCTGTCATGAATTATCATTCTCATGAGTTTGACTGGGGGATGTCAAAGGTCCCATCCCCGAATCGGGGTAATTTTTCATCACTTTTAGAGTATTCCATTAATACCCTTACTATAAGCGTTATGAGAAAGATTATTTCCACCACATAGAATCACATCAAATTTAATATTCTAGGTTATTATGAAATTAAAAGCTAATAACATTTCTGTCCGTCAAATTTAAAATGTGCCATTACATCATGTAGAGTAAATTGTAGATGATTACTTATAAGTATACCGGGTTCATTCAGGATGAACCTGTAGAACTCTTTGTGGGATCATGCCCGTTTCTTTGCCATGAATTATCATTCTAATGAGTTTGACTGGGGGATGGCAAGGGTCCCGTCCTTTAACTGAGGTAATCGCCCGTCATATTTGGAGTATTCCATTAATACCCTTACTATAAGCGTTATGAGGAGGATCATTTCCACCACATAGAATCACATCAAATTTAATATTCTAGGTTTTTTATGAAATTAAAAGCTAATAAAATTTAGTCCATCAAATTTTGAAAAGCGCTAATACATCTTGTAGAGTAAATTGTAGATGATTATTTATAAGTATGTAGTGTTCATTCAGGATGAACCTATGAAATTCTTTGTGGGATCATGCCAGTTTCTTTGTCATGAATTATCATGCCAATGAGTTTCACTGGGGAATGGCAAGGGTCATGTCCTCGAACCGTGGTAATCGTCCGTCATTTTTTGAGTTTTTCATTAATACCCTTACTATAAGCGTTATGAGAAAGATCATTTCCTTCACATAGAATCACATCAAATTTAATATTGTAGGTTTTTTATGAATTACAAGTTAATAAAATGCCGTCCATTAAATTTTGAAAAGCTCCAATAAGTCGTGTAGAGTAAATTGTAGATGATTATTCTGATGACAATTATCAAAAATAATACCTTGGCCCCACTTGTCCAATTTCGCAAACGCTATTCGTATGAAATGAATCTGTGGCCGACATACATGTGATTTCGCTGCGATTCAAAATTTCCAGCTGGAACTGAAATTTTGTGCCAAAATTTTGAACCAAAATTCCCCCCCAAACCCATCTCATTTAATAATATCTAGCACCAACACAATCATTTTCCATCTCCAACACATTTTCACTCAACACATCTCCACACCATCCTTTCCCTTAACACCATTACAAACACTAAAGAACCCAATCCAATTTCTTTTATCAAATATCAACAATTATTCTTGGATGTTGGAGCATCTCTGGGTTCAAATAAATTGAGGTAGTTCATTTTGGCATCTCCTAAATTATAGTGTGATGATTTTGTTTCATGATATATAAGTTACAATGTTTGTCTGTCCAAAATAATGGCTTGTTTGTAAGGATTGTGGAAAAAATCATAGATTATTGGTGATTCTGGGAAATAATCAAATTTTCGTATGAACACAGGTTGAATGTTCGACGTCTCGCTATTTTCATCGCTTTATACGATATAGAGACAAATGTTGTGACGTCGCATTATCCAGAACTAACAACGACATCTGGAATGTCTGACTTCGCATGTCAATCTGTTTAATCGACATTGCTTTATCAAGCAACATCACTGTAGGTCGGTAAAGGTACTTTTTCCATGTTTAAATTATTGTCACCTGCCCTTGACAATGTTATGTGTACACCATTCTGGGACTACCAACTTCTGACATAAATTTTGTTCATTTTCACATCAACCATATGTATTTGAATCTATTCCGACATTTATTGGTAATTTATGTTCAAGGGTTTTTTTCCACTTTCATCTGAAAGTAAATGCTATTGTACTGTACGATTCTCCTCGATTCATACGGTGACATCACATAAATCAGTAAAGATACAACACCTATGCTACGTCGCACAAAACAAAAATATACTGACACCAAACTGACGTTGCTTATTATGGATGAAATATTTTTACCACGTCGAATATTCAAAACGACGTCGTATTGGTTAGCCTCCTATATCAGCATGCAGTCAATGAGGGTGCACTGGATCATGCGATCTCGCTTACAATTATGACCTATCAGTGTTGTCGATCTAATCGATGTCGCAGTTATTGTTGTCCCATCGCCTGCTTCCATTCGTTATTGAATTTGCTTTTTATGGAGGCCGATGTCAATGTGAACGATGTCACGGCTATGTGTTACTAAAATTGGCCTTCTTCCTCTGTGCGAGGTCGGTCTCATAACATACCAACGTCGGTCCAAAACTGAGGTTAAAAAGTACTTTTTACCTCGGTTTTGACTCGTAAAAGGTATACTTTTTACTACACCCACATTTACTTCAGTTTTTTGAAGCAAAAATAGAGGTAAAAAGCCCTGAAAAACCAAGGTAATAGATGTTTTTTGTTGTAGTACCTATTCCAATTTTGAGATTTTCTATGGTTTTCAGGTAGAGATTACGGTGTGATTCCCATCTGGAATTTCCACCATAGCTGATGAATCTCCAAACCTGAGTTGCAAGCCCACCTTTAACCTATCAGTAGACCTAGGCAACTTGCAAAACAAGCCCTCGAAGGATCTCGGGGAAAAGAACTATGAAGATAAAGTCAGTAGACGTCAGTTTTACCAGTAAACAAAGATTAGTCCAAAAATAACTACATACCTTTCTATTTATACCCTTTAAACCCTAATTGTGGTTGCCTAATTCTTGGGCCTCCTTTTCCCTTGCCATGGGTCCAACCTGGCTACAAAGTGTTTAGCTTTGATGGGTTGTGCTTGGGCCTTTCCAGTCGTTGGGTCGAGAAACCAACGAGGTCTTGGTTTTGTTCATCATCATCAAGAGCCCCTAAAAAAGCCAAGTGATTGTATGTTATCAAAGCGTCGTGCTCTCTAGCCATCATATTAAACTTTGACTTGTCTTCGATAAGGATGACCTCAAATACAGATCCAGTGTTTCGATGGCAGCGGGGAACTTGGTATTCTTAGGATGGATTTTTTGTTTTCTTGCACTTTTTCTTGAATCCCAGTAGACACTTGTGGATAAGGGAGAGCGAGAAATCTGAGCGCATGGAGACGTTTCCTCTCACCACTCTCCATGCCTTGTCAGGATTCTTACTTCTCTAGGTAAATACTACCTGCCGCAGCTTCTCTCCTGTTTTTTTTTCTTCTCTTATTTTTGGATTTTCCTCCATTCAACTCTTCTCTTATTTTGTAGGTGGTTTCATATTCCTAAAATACATCTTCTCGCTTTCAATTTCTCCACAGCTTTCACCCCCCAATTTATTTTATGAGTAAGTTTGTATTGTCATGGCTTCCTCTTCTTTTAACCCTAATTCACTTTTTGAGGATACTGCTTCTCCCCAATCTCTTCCTAAATATCTGTCGCTCTCGAGACCTAGGAGTCACGCTGAGTTTCAGGGTAGTTCATTGGAATGAACAACTCAGATAAAGAATCCCGTCCTCTGTATAATGTTTTTGGGTCTAGTAGAGTTTCAGCCAACTCAGATAATTCATAAATGAGTCACCGGAGAGTGGGTGTTATGGGATTCGGCAGTCCCATTGGGGATCCCGAGGAAGTAAGAGTGCCCAGGATAGCTAGGGATGTAAGTGGTAATCCAATTGGCCAAACCAATCCCAGTCCTGAAGATGTTCCTCTTAGGGTAGTAAAGCCAAAAAGGTCATCTCTTACGCCCCTGCTTGGAGGAAGTTTTTCGTCCATAAATGCCATTCTGAGGAGGAGCCATTGAGTGAAGAGAGCTCAGATTCAGGGTATGTGGTTCCCAATGAACTAGATAAGATTATTAGCGAAATCCCCTCTGGTTATTTGTCAAGATGGAAGTTTAGGATTATATAGATCTGTTGTTGATGCATGGACTGGAATTAGCGTTAAAATGTGAAACTTATTGATGTTAATTTCTTCGAAGGGTGATTCTACTGTGTTTCTAAAGTTGAGTCAGGTGTTACTAAGTTTGGTACTGTGATCCGCATGGGGAAGATTTTGATGAGGTTCATGTACGGGTAGATGACATTCTTGGCTACTATTTTGACTTTTATCATTTTGAGTGTCATTTGGCGGAGTCATCTCATGGGAGGCTTCTTTTAATTAGGGCCCGAGATTCAGTGTGTGCAGCCATTGATATTTATGAATTAGATGTTGACAATAGGCAGTTTAGAAGGATCTCTAGTTTGGGAAGAGATGCATTGTTTCTAGGTAACAATGCATCATTTTTGTTCGATTCATCTGCTGCCCCCGATGGTGTTGTGAAGCTGAATGCGATTTACCTAACTAGTGAAGAAATGGTAAGTCATTTTCTTGGAAATAGAGATGAGGTGTTTGCGTCTGCTTATGAGATTGAAGATGGTATGATAGAGATTTTGGATGCTACTCGTCCTGGTCGTTCATCCTATTTGAGCTATTGTGGATTATTATTTCTTCTGCTTAGTTTTTATAGGTTTCAATTCCTATGTTGTAATTCAAATTTTTTTAATGAGGAAGTTTCATTTGCATTGCATTGAATTTCATTTATCACAGATTGTTGTTCCTTTGTGGACTTTGTGTATTTATTTTTTGGAAATGAACTTGTTTAAAAAATTAATTTAAATAAAAGTACTACATAAACATAACAACAAGTATGAAACACCAATTTTGAAAACTACAATCTCAACTTGTAGGATTCAAACATCTATAGAAGTATTAAAAATGTTTATCATAATTCTGACTTTGCTTCATTCAAAAATTGTTGCCAAATGGTATTGATGTTCCTCAACAATAAATGAGATTCTTTCATAATAAAAATGAGGTTCTAATAATTTCAAATGAATAGGAAATATCACAGTAGTTCAATAATGTAGTATATAAAAACTCTAAAACAGATTAGAACAGGTATGCGTTTGGTGTCTTGGATCCAAATTCATTGGCACTTGGTTTCTTCCTTTCGAGTGCTGATTTTTTGCTTTTGCTACTTCCCTTTGTCTTTGTGTATTCTGGATTAAGGATAGCTGGTGCAAGTATGCTTTCTATTTGTGTTTTTTTGCTTGTTTATGAAACTTCAGTGTCTTCGACATGTGAGGTTAGGGCATTGATGGTTGTTGATTGGCTATCAAAGGTTTCTTCCAATATTATTTTTGCTTCCATGTTTTCCTAGCTCTTTAATACCAAACTGTAGAATTTCCTTGTCATCCTAGAGGCCATGGTATTCTATCTCTCAGCTCTGGTTCCTAGTAATCAAGGAGAGATAAGTATATGGTCAAGGCAATGTTGAATAATGCTAGCATTTAAAATGGGAACATTATTGATAATCATAGAAACCTCATTCAGTATCATAGAAACGTCAGTAGAAGAACCAAAATAGGTCAGATATTTTATCATGTTACTTTAATGTAAATATCAATCTCATTAAGAACATTAACAATATTGAGAATTTTTATAACCTGTTTTGCGCATGTGCTCTTTGTCTCGTTGCTCCAGATTTTCATTTTTTCCATCTTCGGGTTATATACTCGTCCGGGATTCTTGTTTCGTTCAGCATGTGCAATACACGTAGGCTGTGGCTGCAGAGGAACCAGACTTCAACAAAGTGTTTGCATGAGCATTTGACTTTAACTTGCTGAGTTAATGTTGGCTTTGTGTATAGAACTGATTCTAGTTTTTAGTTACTGCTTTCGTGCAAAACTTCATAAATGCACATGGTTCCTCCGTTCATTCCGAGATATGTTCTTGATGTTATCCCCATATCCCACACTAGCTTGAAATCTTTGTAGATCCTGTGTATGTAGATTCTTGCTGCATGTTTGAGGATTGCTGGACCTTCTTCTTCTTCTTCTTTTGGTATTGCTTTGGAATAGTAGAACTCCTTCTCTATTTCTTTGGTTCTCCACTTATGGATTGTGGCATGGTAAATTTGATAAAATTTGATGAGTGTTGTAATATTCGATGCTTTGAAACTAACAGCAGTATTTGTACTCTCACTTCTTTGTGAAGACAGTGTCCTAGCTAAGAAGTAGTCCTTGCTCAATGCAGTGCACCATTTTTCTCCCACCGTGTATATTCTCCTGAACCAAGTATGATTTTGAAATTGATATTTGTTTATCATTTCTGCCCATTCTTTCTCAAATTCGTCCTCATCTAAGCAAAACATCAGGCACTTGTCAAATGCTCTGCTGAATTCAGAGTCACTCTTCAAATTGCCGTAGTGGCTGATGGCATTTTGTTATAGATGCCAAATGCAACAATGTGTGTGCCTTGTGTTGGGGTACACCTGTAAATTTAAAAATTAGAGTAAACTAAGATGAAATTTGTCAAATATCATCAGGGGAAAAAGATACTTCAATTGATAATATTCAGATTTCATATTTATAGAGCAGTAGCAAGAAAAACAAATCACATTCTATATTATTCACATATCAGCAGAAAAGACATAGACCTCAGTTCATATGATCAAGACAGTTAAAAGAAAACTACTACCTCAATTTCAGGTTTACCAAAAATTAGTTGGTAACTTCATTTTTATTGGTTACACATTATTAGTAAAAATTGAAACCTCGTCAGATATTATTGAAACATAAGTTTGAAGAAAAATGTATGTGTATTGTACCTCCTGTATGGCTTTTACCATGGCCTGATCCTGATCTGTGAAAATAGTGATAGGTTTAAGTTCTCCCATAGATTTCTTGAATGTTTGCAGCAACCACACAAAAGTTTCTGTAGTTTCATCGTTGATGAAGGCACATCCAAGCATGACATTAATTCTGTGATTGTTGAGGCCAACAAAAGGAGCGCAAATTAGGTTGTATTTATCGGTTCAATACATTGTATCTAAAACATGCAAGTCACTATATATCTTGAAATCTTCAGCCATCATGGAATCCCTCCAGAATAGTGCTGACATTCTTCCCTCATTGCCAAGCTTAACCCTAAAAAATAAACCTTCTTCTTTTTCATTCTGTTCTGTGAGCAGATCGATCAACTTTTGAGAATCTCCAGCTTCAAGTTTTTTTATTCTGAGTCTGGTTACATAGTTGATTTGATTTCTCATGGTGTGCCCAATTAAGTCTTCACCTCCAACATCATTTACCATAAACCTGTATCCATCTGCTGGTGTCAATCCAGCTTGTTCCATTGCTTTGATTGCTTTTCCCTTTTCAAGGCCTATTTTCATTTCACTTTGGTGCTCATGTTGCCACTAAGGAAGGGTGAGTTCATGATTTTGAATTACAACATGCCGATGGAATGTGTACATGCCATCTTTAGTCATTTTGAAAAGAATTCCTTTCTCTTCTTATTGTTATTCTCAAATGCTGGAGTTACGGAATTGTTGTTTGTTTTGCCTTCACAAGAACATGTATAGTATCTACCCTTCAGCTTCTTGTCGTTTGTTCTGCATGTTGTTGATTTTCGTATGCTGAAACCTAATGCCTTTAAGTGGCAGCTATACAGGTCTTCTAACTCTTCCCATGTTCTTGTTGTCACCCCTTCTAAGTTTTGGTAAACATCTACCTCTTGTATTTCATTATCACCTCTTATTTTATAAACATCAAATAGGAGCAACAGTCAACCTCAAGTTCTATATGTAAACCTTAACAGAGAAAATAGGAACTTCATTATATATTATGAATAACTCAACAATTAAAAGAGGAACCTTTTCATCATAAATACTAAGCCAAAGTAGTTAAAAATATATAGGAGCAGCAGTCAACCTCAAATTCTATATGTGAAGCTCAACAAAGAAAACATAAACCTCATTATATATTATGAATAGCTCAACATAAATACTTCATCATCATATATACTGAGCAACAGTTATTTTAAAAAAAAAAGAATTATCATGCTACAAACTTCATATATCATCAGGATAAATATAAACATCAATAGGAAAGACAGGAAATTCATGTTAGCAAACACGTCTGCAGGTTTCAGGCCCTGCAATAGTGTGTGGAAACACGTGTTTCTAGAAGGGAGAACGCGCTTCGTCAAACGCGCATGATTACACGCACTGCTGGTGGGGATGTGCGGGTGAATCTCATGCTTGTCTTTCTTCCTGGGAAAATGGCTCCGGTCGGGAACTGAAGCAAGAACGAGGCCTATTGGGAAATGAGGAAAATCGATGCCGGTCGGAGAACTAAGCAAGAACAACGTAGGTCGGGATCTGAGGCAAATCAATGCCGATTAGAGAACTGAGCAAATGACGTGTTTTCTTCCTGAGCAAACGACGTGTTTTCTTCCTGAGCAAACGAGCAATCGTTGGCGGCGGCAATTGAAGCAAAGTTATTTCCGAAGAAGCAAGAGCTAAGGTTCTGCGGGCAAAGCAAGGGACTTGATCGGAGAGTAGGATATCGGCAGCGGGCAGGTGTTGGTGAATCAGTGACGCCAATTTTTTTTATTATTAATTTTTTTATATTGGAAAGGCATCTCTGATCGGCGACGCGTGGAGGTCACACGAGGACGATGATGGTGGCATTTATGGAAAATTTAAAACGAAAATTTTAGGGTTCTAAGTTTCCGGATTTTCGGCTCTGATACCATTTAGAAAATAAGGGTAATAATCTGTGTTTGTATTCATGATTTTAGTGTATATTATATAGCGGTGCAGAATACTTGTACAAGATAGAAAAAAATAGAATATAATTAAAATTACAAGTAATATCTACCTTCCTTAATAAAATCTATTGCCCAGCCAACGGCCTCCATTAAGGCAAAAGCTTCTGCTGCTACCACATCCTCTGCTCTCGGTTTTTTAATTGCCGCAGCTCGCTGGAATATTCCTTCACCGTTCAGATACAATAATCCCAAACCAATGCATTCATCTGTGTAAAGTCCTCTGGAGTTGGACTTAGTTGTGGCATATTGTGTGAACTTATGATGTGGTGTTTTAACACCATTGCGGTCAAGCTTTTCAGACAGCAAGTTTCTAGCCACGAATTATGGAGTATAATCATGCGATCAGATCAGAATATTGTGAAGATTAGTATGTGATTTCGTGGGAATCTATTTCTGGTAAACGAATATTCCTTGTAATAGTTAGGAATTGATTAAGTAGTTTATTTATGGTACAAGTCCTATTGATAAAGGATTGTCCATTTAAATACCAGATTAGAATTAGATCTTTCCTGAGTCTAGAAGTCTATTCTTGGTAGAGTTAGACAAGGAAAGAGTTGTGTACAAGGCAGGATTGCGAAGATGATAAAAGGAAGAAGATACAACTCAATTAGCAAGCGACCAAGAATTCATCTCTACGTGAGAAGTGTTGGAGCAATTTTCTTGTGGTGTTTGGAGGAGTGTTGATTCATCCGACCAAGTTCGTAAAGATCAGAAACAAGGAAGTCTTAATTCCTCAGGAGGAGGAGATCCAGGGAGACGTGTTGTTCGTGGGGGTTCAACGACGTAGGATTGGCAGTGAGGGGATCTCACGACATTCACTCATAGGTTAGCAATGGATTAGTATTCAAGTTAAGATTCTTTTACTAAAGACTACTTTCTAGTGGATGGTTTCTAATCTGGGCAAGGCCCCGCAGACGTAGGTGTAATTGCACAGAACTACGCAACCAAGTTATGTGTGCACTGCTTATTTTATTCCGTGTTTTAACACCAAACATTAAACAACTTGGCATAAAAGTATAGACTTTAGGTGAAATAGAATTTCAATTGGTATCAGAGCACGGTACTTGCTGACCCCTATACAGGGAGAGTGAGATCAGGTTTCACCATGGCACCAAAGGAGGGGGCTTCGGTCACGCGACCACCGTTGCTGGAACAAGAAAACTATTCCTATTGGAAGGCACGTATGAAAGTGTTCATTGGAGCACTAGATGATCAAGCCTGGAAATATGTCATAAATCAGTACACTCCACCTTCAAGTGACGAAACTGAGGGATCAAGCTCATCGACGGCTAAACCATTTTCTAAATATTCTACCAAGGAGCACAAAGCACACGTGTCCAACTCAAAGGCATTAAATGCCATCTTCACGGCAGTAGATGAAGATCAATTTAAGATGATTTCAAATTGTGAGACTGCGAAGGAAGCGTGGGATGTGTTGCAAACGTATCATGAGGGGACAAGTTCCGTCAGAGAATCTAAGTTGCAGTATTACACATCAAAATTCAAAGAACTAAAGATGCGCGAAGATGAGACTATTTCCGAGTTCAATGGACGAGTCCGAGATATTGCAAACAAAGCGTTTCAGTTTGGCAAAAAGTACAAAGATCAAAAGCTTGTCAGGAAGGTGCTGAGGGCGTTACCTCCACGTTTCAATATGAAGGTCACAGCGATTAATGAAAATGGAAGAATAGGGACAATGACTCTTGATGAGCTTATGGGATCTCTGGAATCTTATGAGATGGAAATGCTGCAAACCAAAACAGGAAAGAAAGAGATGGCTTTTTCAAGCATAAATTCTGGAAAGTCAGAAGATCATACAGATAATGAAGATTCCGATGAAATTGCAAACATAACCAGGAACTTCTCCAGATTTATGAAGAAGATGGGCAGGAAACCACAAGATAAGTCAAGTGGGAGCAAAAATCTTAACGCAAACTCCACTCCAAGATTTGGTCAAGCAACTGGTGTTGAAACACCAAAGTTTAAATCGACAAATCCCAACCTGAACAGGAAAATCCAGTGCAGAGAATGTGAAGGTTTTGGACACATACAAGCTGAGTGTGCCAATACGCTTAAAAGACAAGGAAAATCGTATGCCACAACCTGGAGTGATGATGACGTAGGAGATGATGTTAAGGATGGAGAGGAGTATACAAATTATGTTGCATTCGGTGTGTCAATGGTGGAGTTGGAAGACACTTTTGAGGAAGGTCTCGGTGTGCTGAATGAAGATGAGAGTGGTAGCTCAGATGAAGAGGCTAGGAGCATTAGTGATGATGACATTCGCAAGGAAAGTATGGAGATATACAAGATGTGGTTAAAAGTGGCGGATGAGAACAAAGAGCTCAAGTTTGAGAACAAGAGTTTAAGTGAAAAAGCTAAAGTGAACGAATTTGAAAAAGAAAAGGCAATTGGTGAACTGGAAAAAATCAAGAAGGAATTTGCTGAAGTGGCGCAACGAGCAGAGGCAGCAGAATAAGCTATCAGACGTCTTAATACAGGGAAAGCTAAGCTCGAAGACTGTCTAAGAATGGGACAGACGACCAAATACGGAATTGGTTATAAAGGATCAGTAAATTTGTGAAGAAACAAGGCAGATCAAGGCGCACCAGCCCCAAGAATAATCGAGAGGAATTTTTCCACCAAGAGGATCAGACGATGCGGATACTGTGGAGCTCTAGGGCATGTCAGGAATAGGTGTTTTAAGCTTCTTAGAACACTGTCTGTTAACACAGCAGATCGGAGTTTCAACACCATGCCAGGATATGATACGAGGCATCGACTTAACACTGGAGGATACAGAACCAGATTTCTGAACACACGTGTCAATCAAAGTCTGCATCACATCACTCGACCAGTAAGCCAGGTATGGGTTTGAAAATCTCAAGATGTTTGTCTTCAAGTTTCATCTGTTTTGGGGCACATACAGGAAACTCCTAGTATTTCGATAGTGCGTGCTCAAGGCATATGACTGGAGTACCTGAATTTCTTCAAAATTTCAAACCTGGATTTGGTGGCCATGTTAGATTTGGTGATGGGAAGCGCAGTAGAATAATCGGTAATGGTGAGTTAGCCATCAAAGGGCTTCCTGTGCTCCAAGATGTATTACTGGTGGAAGGTCTGAAAGCTAACCTGTTGAGCATTAGCCATATATGTGACAATGAAATGACGGTGTTTTTCGACAAGGAGAAATGTGTAGTCAACCATGGAACTGAAGTATTCACTGGATCTAGATCAATGGATAACTGTTATTTGCTCGACCAAGACGTCACATGCTTCAACTCGAAAAAGGAAATTAGTACTCTGTGGCACAGAAAATTGGGACACATAAATTATAAATCCTTAGCTCGTATTTCCAGACTGAATGCAGTCAGAGGTATTCCCGAAATCAGTGACAACAAGGAGGTAGTTTGCGGATCGTGTAAAGAAGGAAAGCAAACTCGGATACCACGCCATGCCGTAAATGATGTTTCAACGTCAAGACTTTTGGAGCTACTACATATGGACTTGATGGGGCCAGTCAATACCCCAAGTGTGGAAGGAAAGAAGTATATTTTCGTCTGTGTAGATGACTTCTCGAGGTATACATGGGTATCATTTCTCAAAGAGAAGTCAGAGGCTGCTGATATTTTAAAGAACTTGGCGCACAAGCTACATGTAGAAAAAGGAACCACTCAAGTAAGAATTGCATGTATCAGGAGTGACCATAGAAAAGAATTTGAAAATTCTAAGTTTCATGACATCTACGAGACACTTGGTATACACCACAAGTTCTCTGCCCCCATAACTCCTCAACAAAATGGTATAGTAGAAAGAAAGAATCGAACACTGCAGGAAATGGCACGAGCAATGTTAGCCGAGAAGAAAATTAGTGCTAGATACTGGGCTGAGGCTGTACACACTGCATGCTACACCATCAACAGAGTATATCTGCGTCCGTTTACTGAGAAGACACCATATGAGATCTGGAAAGGGAAGAAACCAGATATGTCGTAT
This sequence comes from Rubia yunnanensis, assembly GCA_037428765.1. Taxonomy (NCBI): domain Eukaryota; kingdom Viridiplantae; phylum Streptophyta; class Magnoliopsida; order Gentianales; family Rubiaceae; genus Rubia; species Rubia yunnanensis. Next base: position 17,080,055 of record CM075070.1, read on the forward strand.
TTTCATGTCTTTGGGAGTAAGTGCTATATTCTGAAGGACCGAGAGCCTTTAGCTAGATTCGAATCTAGAAGTGATATCGGTGTATTCTTGGGTTCTTCTCCTACCAGTCGAGCTTACCGAGTGCTTAATCAACGCTCTGGAACAGCCATGGAGTCTATTAATGTGGTTGTTGATGATTCAGAAGAAGACATTGTTGGTGAAAGTGATATCCTCGAACCAGTTAACCCTACTGGTGTTGAAACACCAGCATCGTCAACTGGTGTTGAAACTCCGGAAACTGGAACAGGTGAATCTGAACAAAATCCAGCTAGACATATGCACTTAAGGGATCAACCACAGGTGAATTACAGAGAATTGGCAGGACTATCATGTTTCATCTCTCTTACTGAGCCAAAAAATTACAAAGAAGCTCTGCTCGATGAGTATTGGATTTCAGCAATGCAAGAAGAATTACAGCAATTCGAGAGAAACAATGTTTGGTATCTTACCCCACGACCTGCTAATGTGAATGTGATTGGAACCAAGTGGATTTTTAAGAACAAATCTGATGCGGATGGTAACGTCACAAGAAATAAAGCGCGACTAGTTGCTTAAGGGTACACTCAAGTAGAAGGAGTTGATTTTGATGAAACTTTTGCACCTGTAGCCAGATTGGAGTCGATCAGACTGATGTTGGCAGTGTCCTGCATTCTGGACTTTACTTTTTATCAGATGGATGTCAAGAGTGCATTCCTGAATGGCCTAGTAAAGGAGGAAGTTTACGTGGAGCAACCTAAGGGGTTTGAAGACCCCCATTTTCCTAATCATGTCTATTGGTTGAATAAAGCATTGTATGGACTCAAGCAGGCACCTCATGCATGGTATGAGCGACTGACAACCTTTCTGCTTCAGAAGGGATATCGTCGAGGGGGAGTGGACCGTACACTGTTCGTGCTGCATAAGGGGACAAACATTCTGATCGTACAGATTTATGTGGATGATATTGTTTTTGGATCTACCTCTTCAGTATTGGTAAAGGAGTTTGTTGACTTAATGACTAAGGAGTTCGAAATGAGTATGGTAGGCAAATTGTCATATTTTCTGGGATTACAGGTTACTCAGGAGAAGAATGGTCTTTTCATCAACCAACAGAAATATGCTGAAAAATTGATCAAAAGATTCGGACTTACAAGTACAAAGACAGTACGCACTCCAATGGCTACCACAAACAAGCTTACAAAAGATGAATTGGGTCAAAGTGTTGACAAAAAATTGTACAGGAGTATGATTAGCAGCCTGTTGTATTTAACTGCAAGTAGACCAGACATCTGTTTGAGTGTTGATCTGTGCCCGCTACCAAGCTAATCCAAAGGAATCACATATGTCAGCTGTGAAAAGGATTATTCGGTATATAAGTGGAACGGTGGAGTATGGAGTATGGTTTTCTTGGAACAAGGATTCGCAGTTGGTAGGGTTCAGTGACTCTGACTGGGCCGGGAATGCTGATGATCGTAAGAGTACCACTGGTGGGTGCTTCTTTGCTGGATCAAATCTGGTCAGTTGGTACAGTAAAAAGCATAATTCTATATCATTGTCTACGGCTGAAGCAGAATACTTAGCTGCTGGGAGTTGTTGTGCGCAGCTATTATGGATGAAGCAAATGATGAGAAACTATGGGTTCAATGATGTGAGTTTGACAGTCCTATGTGATAATAAAAGCGCCATTGATATTTCCAGGAATCCTGTGCAACACTCTAGGACAAAGCACATCGATATCCGACATCATTTTATTAGGGACTTGGTTGAAAAAGGAGAAGTCACAGTCCAGTATGTACCGACATCAGAACAATTGGCTGATATCTTTACAAAGCCTCTGGATGGTGAGACTTTTGAAGGCCTCAGACAGCACTTGGGTGTCTGTCGAATGTAAGGTACCCTGATTTGTCCATTCTATTGTATTATTTATTTTTTTCCCTTTTAAATATAGTAAAAAAATAGAAATATCGAAAATACCAAAAATATGTGAAGTGGTGTTTAAACACCGAGGAATATCGTGGGGAGTAGACCAGAAGGGCTGAACTTGGGCCAGAGATGTGTGAGAATGGGCTTGACTTTGTCAGAACCCAGTAGAAAGAGAAGTGTGATGGTTCTGGTTTTCTAAAAAGGTGTGTGAAAGTGACAAGTGTAGAATTCCCACAAAAATTCAATTTCTCGTCGATTGTTCATCTTCCAAAGAACAGAGCTCGCGCGACTGCCTCTCCAGCAACCAGAAATTTTTCAAAACCCTCAGATTTTGTAGCCCACTTAAAAACCCCTTGACAATGGTGAGTCCCACATTCCAGAAATTGGTCCGCGATTTTGTCACTGTGCGGGTGCCTGAAAATCTGCGAATTGAAGAGCTCGACTCCGATGTAGACTTGAGTGAGTTATGTGGAGGTCGAGAACAGAGGCTGACCACGTGGGGCGGAGTAAATCGTCGACGACCTAAGGCAAGGTTTGATCATTCCTTCGTTTATGATGGAATTTATTTTTGCTCTGTTCTCAAATTTATAGAATGGATGGTTCAAAACAGAGACTATGTCGACCTTCGAAAATATAAGAATTTTCTTGGCAAGGTTAACGGATTTGACTTAAAGGAATTGTTAACTGGTGGTATCGGAGAAATTCGTGAAATTAGTGATTTTAATGCCACGTTGGTTGGGGTCGATTTTGGAGAACAGTACAAAGTAGGGGATCGCTGCACAGGCCTGTTATTAGGAGCTTAGGGGATGATGCGGTTGTGCAACCCTGGGTAACAGTGGTTAAATCCACTGACTTTGCTAGAGCAAGTGGCAAAGAGGTAGAGTGCTTTAATGGGTCTATGTTCCTGCTTCAAGAATTGTTGAGACGATTGCCTGTTCCAGTGATAGAGATTAGTGATAGCGAAGAGGAGACAGTACGTGCAGGGGAAGCCATTGAAGGTGAGACAGTTTCTGAGAATGCCCCTGTGATGAGTGAGACTCGGTCGGAATTTTTGAAATTAGATTCTGAGAATGAAGATGATGAGAATATTGATGTGGAAGGTTTAGAAGGTGCTGATGTGCCTGGTACTGGTATTCCAACACCAGTTGTGAACCTGGCTGAGAGGGAGAAAACTCCTGAGGGTCCTGGTGTTGGGGTTGAAACACCACCAGAGACTAGAGAGACCCGTGAACTCAAGAGGAAAAGTAAGGAGGTGGGTGTTGAAAGACCACTAGAGTCTGGGGAAATACCTAACACTCAGAGGTCAAAGAAGGCCAGGGATAGTGTGGCCTCAATTCCAAGGGTGTTCGAATATCGAAGCGGTGCAGAGATAAGAATATGGACACAAGTGAAGACAGTGATGAGCCGATGGGTTGAAACTGAAGAAGTTACGTGCTGACCGGTGGCAGAAACCAGTTGAGACAATGGAGTCTCATGCACCACCTGCACCTGCAGTTAGTGGAGCAATTAGCACTGAGTTTTATGATGAAGATAGCCGAGAAAAATGGGAGTTCATCCGTGGCAGAAAAATACTGGCAGAAAGGCCAGCTGATTCCGAGAAATATAGAGATTGTGGATTCACGGATTATTTACAATATCTCAAAGTTTTGAAAGCTGCTACATGTTTTGGTGATTATAACAAGCAGATTGTGTTGGAATTTTATTCAAATCTGAAAGAGGAGTGTGAAGATGAAGATTCCCCTTGGTTCCATAGGGTGTATGTGCGAGGGGAAGTTGTTAAGTTCTCCCCAGAGTCAGTGAATAAATGTCTGAGGCGTGGCACTTCCAGGAATGATCAGTCGGTGTTCAAACACGGGATGCCAGAAAATTTTGATGAAGTGGCAGTGGAGCTTACCGGTGGAGTGGAGAGTACATGGCCAGTGACTGGTAGACAGCAGATACCTGCATCCAATCTCACCGCCAGGTATTATTGCTTGTATATGGTAGCAGTACACAATTGGATTCCTTCAGTCAATAATACAAGTGTCACCAAAGAAATGGCTACACTCCTATATAGTCTGGGAGCAAGGCACAAGGTCAATATGGGAAGACTGGTGTTTAACGATATCATGGACTGTGCTCAGAAGACTAGGAAGGAAGCATTGGTACATCCATGTGTCATCACAATGGTGTTGCAAAAAGGGGGTGCAGCCACAAGGGAGTTTGATGAATTGATTTCTACTCAAACCTTAAGGCTGACCCTCAGAACATTAAGTGGTAGAACTGTAAAGGATTTACCCTGACACCTCCGGAAATAGCGTGCTCGGATGCTGGTGCAGCTCGGTTGAGAGCTATTGAGGCAAGAGCAGCAGTGTGTCAGGAATTGCTTGAACGCCATCAGGCTGCTGTAGTGAAGATTCAGGGGGAGTTGGCTGCATTGGAGGCTGAGCGAGGTGATTTGCTGGCTGCAGCAACTCAGGATGCTGATGGTTCAGATGCTGATGGTTCAGAGGATGGTGGCTCAGAGGATGCTGATGGTGTGGATAAGTATGATGACAATATGGAATAAATGGTGTTCTTGACATATTAATGAATTCAGGGGGAGAAATTTGGAGATTTGGATATTTTGAGTAGTTGTTGAATGATTTAACTTGGACGGATTTTGATTGATTTTTTTTGACATGTTATTCGTTTTGTTTATGCTGTCTGTGTGCTGTTGAATTCACAAATATGCCAAGGGGGAGATTGTAAAGTCCTCTGGAGTTGGACTTAGTTGTGGCATATTGTGTGAACTTATGATGTGGTGTTTTAACACCATTGCGGTCAAGCTTTTCAGACAGCAGGTTTCTAGCCACGAATTATGGAGTATAATCATGCGATCAGATCAGAATATTGTGAAGATTAGTATGTGATTTTGTGGAAATCTATTTCTGGTAAACGAATATTCCTTGTAATAGTTAGGAATTGATTAAGTAGTTTATTTATGGTACAAGTCCTATTGATAAAGGATTGTCCATTTAAATACCAGATTAGAATTAGATCTTTCCTGAGTCTAGAAGTCTATTCTTGGTAGAGTTAGACAAGGAAAGAGTTGTGTACAAGGCAGGATTGCGAAGATGATAAAAGGAAGAAGATACAATGCAATCAGCAAGCGACCAAGAATTCATCTCTACGTGAGAAGTGTTGGAGCGATCTGCCTGTGGTGTTTGGAGGAGTGTTGATTCATCCGACCAAGTTCGTAAAGATCAGAAACAAGGAAGCCTTAATTCCTCGGGAGGAGGAGATCCAGGGAGACGTGTTGTTCGTGGGGGTTCAACGACGTAGGATCGGCAGTGAGGGGATCTCACGACATTCACTCATAGGTTAGCAATGGATTAGTATTCAAGTTAAGCTTCTTGTACTAAAGACTGCTTTCTAGTGGATGGTTTCTGATCTGGGCAAGGCCCCGCAGACGTAGGTGTAATTGCACCGAACTGCGTAACCAAGTTGTGTGTGCACTGCTTATTTTATTTCGTGTTTTAACACCAAACGTTAAACAACTTGGCATAAAAGTATAGACTTTAGGTGAAACAGAATTTCAATCTGCAGGCCCGCATCAAACATGATTTTGCTCCTTCCTTTTGGCGGATGCAACAAAGCATGCGGGTGAAGTTCATCAGAGAATCTTTCCGGCCATTGGTTTGCGTTCTTGAAACTTATCAGATTGGCCGTGACACCCGCTGCGAGAACGTCTGGTGCGAGAGCTTTACCATTAAAAACTTTTTGGTTGCGTTGGAACCAAAGGGCATCACATACCATGATGATGATCTCAATTTACCCTTCCTTGCATGTCCATATCAACTCTCTAAGCCAGTATTCTCCACGTGTTCTTCAACTGCTCAACTCTACCGTGCAACACAAGCATCTTCCATGCCTCCACCGCTTACACACAGTCAAAGAACGTATGTCCAGCAGTACCATCCTCCTCTCAACAATGAATACATGTCAACGCCACCTCCATGGTTCTTTTGCTCAGATTCTCGCAAGTAGGGAGCGAGTCCGTGCAAATTCGCCATGCCAAATGCTGAGAAATTGCTATGTTTGTGGCTACAGTAGCCACAAACAGCTAATCAATATGGAGGACGCATTTCGGAAATACGACCTCTCAATTTTCCTTTTTTTCAAATTTTGGTACAAAATTCTAGTAAAAAATGTCGGGTGTCACGTGGTCGAATGGGGCCTTGCCACGTGGCCGAGGACGCATTATCATAATGCGTCCTCTCTGGCCGTGACTTTTTTTTCAAAAATCTGGTCAAAAATGTTGGGCGCCACGTGGCCGAATGAGGCCTTGCCACGTGGCAGGCAGGGCTATTTTTCCTTTTTTAAAATTTTTTTAAAATTTTTAATTTTTTTTACAATATCTGGTCAAAATTTTTTTAAAATTTCTGGTCAAATTTAAATATTTATATTTAAATTTAAATTTATAATTATATTTGAATTGATATATATGTATATATTTATATTTATTTTATATTTATAATTATTTTTATATTTATATATATATGTATATGTATATATTTATATTTATTTTATATTTATAATTATTTTTATATTTATATATATATGTATATTTATATATATATATATATATTCATATATATATATATATATATACATGTAAATGTGTGGATGTACATACATTAAATGTGTGGATGTACATACATGTAAATTGATTTATATAAATATATGAATATATATATATATATATACCTATATATATAAATATAAATATATATATATATAAACATTTATATAAATATAAATATAAATATATATTCATATGTATAATTATAAATATAATTATGTACAAATATAAATAAATATATATATAAATATATTCATATATATAAATATAAATATAAATATAAATATATACATATAAATAAATATAAATATAAATATAAAAATAAAAGTAAATATAAATATAAATATAAAGATAAATATAAATATAAATATGAATATAAATATAAATATAAATATAAATAGAAACATAATTTATATATATGTTTTATATATATATATTTATATTTACGTATATATTTATATTTATATATATCTTTATTTATATATATATATATATTTTTATTTATTTATTTATTTATATATATATGTATGTACATCCACACATTTACGTGTGTGTACATCCACACATTTACGTGTGTGTACATCCACACATTTACGTGTGTGTACATCCACACATGTACGTGTGTACATCTAGACATTTACGTGTGTACATCGACACATTTACGTGTGTGTACATACAGACATTTACGTGTGTACATCCACACATTTACGTGTGTGTACATCCACACATTTACGGGTGTGCATATTTATATTTATATATTTATATATTTGTATATATATATCTTGGCAAAGTCTTGGGAAAGACGGTCTTTCCATAAGCTTATGGAAAGACGGGATTTGATTGGAATAATAAAAGGTAAAAGGTCTTAGTTGCAATATTAAAGTTTTAGTATGAAACATGTAGTAGTTATAAAATTTATAACCCGGTTCATGCAACCCAAAAATTTTATCTTAATTTCTTCTAATTTACACTTTAAACCTTGGTCTTTCCATAACTTATGGAAAGACCGTCTTTCAAGAGACGGACTCATATATCTTTATTTATATTTATAGTTATATTTATGTATATTTATATATATATATATGTATATATTTATATATATATATATATATATTTTCATATATATATATTTATATATATATATATCTTTATTTATATTTATATTTATATTTATATTTATATTTATATATATATGTATATATTTATATATATATATATATATATATATTTATATATATACATATATATCATTATTTATAATTATATTTATATATATATATATATATTCATATCTATATTTATATATATATATATATCTTTATTTATATTTATATATATATATATTTTTATTTATATTTATATTTATATTTATATTCATATTTATAAGCCCATTTTGACAGGCGCGGGCGGTCGTCGCGCCCGCGCGCCAAAAGATAATTTATAAGCCCTAAATGCTTACTTTCTACAGCTAGGTAGATAGTGGCAAATCGGGGTCGTCCAATGAGAAGAGAGATCTTCCTAAGCGTCTAAGCACACAAATGGTTGATATACTAGGCTAGAAGTAACTATATTTACACACACTTAAAAGCAATGTAAAGGGGGGGGGGGTTGGTTGGTTGGTTGGTTGGTTCCTAAGTTACGAAAGTAAAAAGACAGGATAACTAGCAACGTCAAGTGACTATGCTAATCATCAAACGAAACTAAAGAAAAGGGGTTTTAAACTACAAAGATAAAATGCCTTGGGGGCAACGGATATCCACTTCCACATCTAATGTAGTTCATCGAATCATTCACACATTCCATCATATAGCATTCATGACCCAACGCTCACACACCCATCTAGCAAGTACCACAACACACACACCACAAGGAGTTCTAAGTTCATGCTCGTAGATCTTCATGCAAAGGCGCTACGGAATTCGTCACGTTCCTACACCTAAGCAATTCAACCACACAAGCACTCCCTATGCTCAAACCACTCATGGCACACATGCAATGAAACACACCGTCAAGAATACATAAACGCCAAACAACAAATGCTTCAAGAATGAGTTTAAATCACCTATTCAATACTTCAACTACTTGTCGTGGGGACTGAACTCCTATCCTTCTTAGTTCGTAGTTTGTGAGAGTGAGTTCGACATCTCTCGTCAAACCTCACCAATGGCTCCCGAGTCGCGACCACGACTCAAGGTGTCATTGGTGGCATTTAGCACGAAGGACCAACAAGCTTGGCAATGCCTATGACCACTACACCGTGACTAGGCATTGAACCAATTCATGCAATTACACGAGATTGGATGAACGTGCAATGCACATTCATCCGCGAGCATATGGCTCTCTCGTTTGCTACACAAACGAACATGACGAAGAGTTCGACATCAATCACATTCGCCTAGCACATTGTCAACACACTAACACAATCAAAAGCTCTAATTCACACTCTCACATTCCTAACAAGAATAGGGGGGAAATTTACCCAAATCCCCCAAACCCTAGCTAGCAATTGATACAAGCATTCATATCATCAAGCTCTCAATAACATCAATGTAATCAACAATTAACATTCAAAGCACAATAAATGCATAATAGCAAAAACACCTAATAGATAGATAGAAATGAATCTCAATACATAGAAGTGGAAGCTTCAATCCTTTGCTCCCAAGTACAAGAACTACTCTAGAACAAGAAAACACATAAAAACTAAGAAAAGAAGAAGAAAAGAAAGAAGAGAAAAAAAAACCTAGGTTTGGCGCCCAAAAACAGAGAGAAAAGCGGGCTGGGAAAGCTGGAGAAGAAGAGGGAAAGAGATGGTATTTATAGTGCAAAGAAAATAAGAATGATTTCTGGCCGCCCGTTGGTCGCGACTCGCGACGGTGTTCGTCGCGACTCACGACGGTGTCGCGACGGCAACCACCGTTTTGCATTATTTCTTTGTCTTCTTCATAGCCATCCCTCTCACTCTTCAAGTCTTCAACAGCTCCAAAATGGTCTTCAACGGCCTCCGGTCTTCATGTCTTCGAAGTGAGTATCCAAAAGTCTTCGAAAGTATAGTCTTCAATGTCTTCCGGTCTTCGTTGGTTCCGTGTTCTTCCCTTGTCACACAAAATCCACTTAAAAGAGGTAAAAGACTACAAAGTTGCTTTTACCTCTCCTAAGTGAATTTCAAGGTAAAACATAAGCTCTCGATAATAAAAGAGCACAAAAGTGATCCTAAATACTACTAAATAATGCGCCTAAAATGGACACATCAGATGTCTCAGACTTTATTGATCTGGATCATGTGACAGCACCGCACCAGCCTCGGCTCCATCCCCACCTCGATTCTAGTTTTTTTATGTTGAGCCATCTCAGCCAGTTGTCCCATGAGTTGACCCATATCCACCATCCACTCTCGCATCCATCCGTGGTGGCTTCCCACTCGCATCCAGTTGGCCTTGCCTAATTCCACCTGCAGTCTCTTCTCACCTGCGTCCAGCTGTGGTGGCCTCTCGCCCGCATCCAGACGCAGTGTCCCCATGCCCGCGTCCAGCCGTGATGGTCCTTCCGTCCCTTCTCGTGAAGGCGCGTTGGCCATGGCTTCTGTCACATCCTGTGATGGCACCACAGCCACGGACATGGATGGTCACAGCCCCACTGTCTTGGCCACGTCCCAGGTCTTGGGTTCTCCACATCCAGCAGCTTCTCGCATGATTACTTGCTCTTTCATCGGAGTTATTCATCACCGAGATTATTCAGATATTTATGCTCAGGGTCTTTTTGGGGCTCTTCTTGCTCATAAAGAGCCGCCTGATTATTGTTCTGCACCTCAGGATCCTTCTTGGGTTTTTTCCATGGATGAGGAGATAGCGGCTCTTCGTAGTTAGCATACTTGGGATCTTGTTCCACGCCCTCCGGACGTCAACATTGTTCAGTCCAAATGGGTTTATCGACTGAAGTACAAACCATATGGTTCGGTTGATCTCCATAAGGCGCGATTGGTAGCTCAGAGTTTCTCTTAGATTCCCGATTTTGACTTTGATCATACTTTAAGCCATGTGGTTAAGGCATCTACAGTTTAGACAGTTCTTGTTATTGCTACTATGCATGCTTGGCCTCTACATCAGTTGGACGTTAAGAATTCCTTTCTCAACGGTGTTCTTGATTCTCCACTTTTAATGGCGCAACCCATTCGCTATAAGGATCCCACTCATCGGGACTATGTTTTTCGTCTGCGTAAGGCCATTTATGGTTTGAAGTAGGTCCCTAGAGCATGGTTTCAACGTTTCAGTGCTTATCTTTTACAGCTTGGGTTTTGTTGCAATTATTCTGATACTTCATTATTTGTGTTGTCTTATGGCTCGTCATTGTTATATATTTTGGTCTATGTTGATGATTTCATTTTGATTGGGAATGATTTCACTCTTATTCGACAGTTTATTGATCGCACCCATCAGGAGTTTGCTATCAAGGATTTGGGTGCCTTACACTACTTTCTTGGCTTGGAGGTCACACCTACTGCCTTAGGACTTCTTCTGGGTCAGGCAAAGTATGCTCGGGACTTTTTTTCTCGGGCTGGTATTTTAGATGCAGTGTCTGTCTCTACACCATTTCTGCCAAATTCTCAACTTCACAGCAGTACGAGTTCACTGTTCAAGAATCGGCGTTGCATCAATCTTTGGTTGGTGTTCTCTAGTATCTAACTATCACTCATCCAGACTTAGCATTTGCAGTTAATTCTGCCAGTCAGTATCTTCAGGACCCTCGGGAGGATTTTTTTTACCTGTCACTCAGATTCTCCGCTATGTTTGGGGAATCTACATTTTGGCCTCAGTTTTTGTGCAGCTTCTTCTCCGGAGGTACTCGGTTATTCTGATGCAGATTGAGCCAAGTGTTTGGAGACTCGTCGCTCTACCTATGTCTATGCTGTGTTCTTAGGCGGTAACTTGGTTTCTTGGAGTGCAAAGAAACAGCCCATTGTGTCCAGGTCTAGCACTAAGTTGGAGTATCGTGCTTTGGCCAACACTGCTTCTGAGGTCATCTGGATGACTCATTTTCTTCATGATCTCCATGTTCCTCTTTGTGGTGTGCCTCTCCTGCTTTGTGACATCAACAGTGCGATCTTCTTGGCTCAGAATTCGGTGGCGTATAAGCGGGCTAAGCACATCGACATTGATTATCATTTTGTTCGGAGTTGGTTTCTTTGGGCAAGTTTCATGTTGCTCATGTTCCTACATCTCTACAGATTGAGGATATCTTCACCAAGAGTCTCTCTCGTCCTTTGTTTGAGTTCTTCAGGTCCAAGCTTTGCGTCTTTGAGAATCTGACGCTTCGCTTGGGGGGGAGGGGTGTTGGAATAAATCAGATTACTGATTAGATTATGATTTATTATGATTAAAGTTTTTTCCGTATTTCACCTTTATTGTACTCTCTATAAATTTAGTAATCAATAATACAATTCCTCACGGAAAATCATTCTATCAATGCCCATCTCGCCATCATTCAGAATGAAAGAGAAAGAAACTGTTGACAAGCATTGGCATCTATAAGTTGAACAAAACTTTCTGGGAATCCCATTGCCTATAGAGTACAGCAGACGAATTCCCATTCAATACGATCAAACACTTTGCTCATATCGAGCTTGATACTTAAATTATTATGAGGTTTATTAGATTCGCTAAAAATGTAAAATTTAGAAATATTAATTTTTATAGTTATATATAAAATTAAAATATTAATAATTGAACTTATGTTTAAAATACTGCACAAAGTACGACTAATTAAGAACATTTTATTGGGAATGAGAAGTACGTAATATACATGGCTTGCTTGAAATTCATTCTACTCTAACTCTACTCGTCTATAGGAAATTCTATCTTACAATAACCAATATCAATAATGTATTTCACAGATATGCTCAGTACGTTATTCCTTTCATGCCATGTTGCAAGTTTTCAACCTCCCCACCACTATCCACACCTCAACCCCCACCACATCCACCACCACTGCCACCATCGTCTCTGGCCACAACCACGGCCGCAGTTACCAGAGCACCACCAGTAGAAGTAGTAGTCTTGCTGCCTGCCGCACGTTGAACTTTCTCGTCATGATCTCAATAGGCCGGTCCAAGAGGTGGAGTATTGTTGGCCGTAGCAATCCTGATCTCCGGTGACATACCTCCGGAAAGAAAATGACACACACATGCTGAGAGTAGCGTTGCTGTTCCAAATACACAAGCAAAAACCATAATTGCAATTGTGGGGGGCTCCATATATATGCATATATCTCTAGCTTGTTCAGATCATGTTGTTTCACGATCAGTTACGTTTCTTCTTCCACCGTGTACCACCTTTTGGGAACTGAATTTGGAATTTGAGGAATTATATTAAACAAGAAGGATTTGCTTCTTTTATTCTAGTTTATTTAGGTAAATGGTTAGGAAAATTCAAATCAAATCCAATGGAAGACTTTTTATTTTTGCAAATAATCCAATAGAAGACTTTTTATTTTTGCAAATAATCCAATGGAAGACTTAATTAGCTGATCGATTCGTATTTTTAAAGAGGTTTTAGACGACTTCCTTGTCTACGGTCCCCATTCTTTCTATTGAGACTTCCTCTTTAATTAAAATATTTAAAAAATAAATTTTATGTTCTTTCAAAATATCGTACTCCCTTCGTCCCAATTAATTCTGTGGAGAGAGAAACTGGAAGTATTTTTAAAGATATATTATTTTATGCTTTTGAAGTGGGGTATCAAGAAATTGTTTTCTTTTTCCCTTTATTTTGAATCTGATTTAGCCCATTATTTGGGCCACTAATGCTTTTCGTGGGGCTTTAATTGTCAGCGCCCAAACACAGTGAAAATGGAGGGAACTCCAAAAATTGTCTTGATTTCACATGCAGATTTTAAAAAATAAGGCTCCAAATTTCAGAGCCAAGAACATGAAAGTACAAAAAACCTGAACTCACAAACATCAACCCCCATACTTCTACCCCACTATATATACATTTACATGGTCCAAAACAATCCCACTAGCAAACAGACCTCCTCTGAAATTGCTCATCCGCATTCACCTTTTTACTAACATTCAATTCCTCTCTGTCATAATCCAACAAGAAAGCCTAGCAACAAAAAGGCGAGTCTTTTTTTTTCTCGTACTCTCATGTCAAACTCAGCATTCATCGAGCCCTACCAAGTCCCTTGCAGACTAATTGCTCTCCTGTTGCCAGATCTTACCTTCATCATCGGGTATTTGAGAAATATGAGAGGGAGAAGAATATGACAAATCAGCATTGGCAACATATTTCTGAGTTTCTGTTGGACAACAGTAGAAACGGGAAGATACTCCAGAGGAAAGATAATCAAGGCAGCGACGAAGTTTAATTGCAGCCAAAGAACTATCAGTTACATCTGGTCAAAAATTAAGCTCCAACTTTCAATGGGTCAACCGCTGGACATGAGAAATAGGATGTCCAGCCATCCGGGCTACAAGAAGAAGGGAATTGATCTTGAGACCTTGAGAGCAATACCTGCAACCGAACGAAGAACAATCAGAGGGACAAGTGCATGGATGGGGGTAGGGAAGAGCAAAATACAGCGAGCTGTGGCAGCAAAGGTCATCAAAAGCCATACAAACAGTATTAAGCATGCACTAACATTTCAACACAAGGTACAAAGGTTGAAATTCTGCATACCTAAATTGCAACCCAACTTTCAATTCCAGCCCATGGACAATGTAATTCACATACATGAGAAGTAGTTTTACATGACTAAGCCAACTTTCCGTTATTATTTGGCATCGGGTGAGCCTGAGCCCTTAAGAACCACCCAACACAAGTCTCACATTCCAAAACTTATGTTTGTGTGTGCTGTGAGTAGGCCAATTTACAACCATGATGGTGTGTTAAATTTTGATGGGAAGTATGGTGTGTTCCTATTCACTGAGAGGGTTGAAGTACAAAGAACCAGCATTAATCGTTCGAGGGGGACTATGGAAACTAATCCTGTGGAAAAGATCACTAGACTTGTGACACGTGCAAAGATTATAGATGAAATCGTACAAAAAATCAAAGCACGTTGGCCACCATTTATGAGCAAGCACATATATATTCAATAAGATAATCGCAAGGTACACATAAAGAATTCCGATCCTCAATTCTAGGCAGTAGCTGACTCCGACGGGTTTCATATCAACTTGGTATGTCAACCAGCTAAATCACCCGATCTTAATGTACTAGACCTTGGTTTTTTTAACTCTATACAGTCTCTACAACATGAAACCCCAAGCACAACACTGGATGGGTTACTTACACCAGTGTACAATGCATATGACAGAGAAGATCCAGCAACACTCAATAAAGTTTGCCTCACCCATCAAACTTCAATGATAGAAATCATAAGATTCAAGGGATGGAACAATTATAAGTTGCCCCACATGTCAAAGGATGTGCTGATAAGGAGAGGAGAACTGCCTAGGCATGGAACACTTCATGAAGGCATGGAACACCTTATTACAATTCAGGAAACTCAAGGAATGGGGGACATGATGCAAGCCATGGGATATCAACTACAGCAGTAAGGGATTTCAATATTCTTATTGGGTTAGACTAGAGTGACATTTGGAAACCTGAAAACTTGTTTCTTTTGGTGTGATAAACAAGTTTTGTTTTGTAACCCAATTCAAACTAATGCAAGTTTTTATTATCATTTTTGTACAATATCCTTTCAGGACATAGAGAGAATGGGAATGCATAGGTATCATGCACTTCGTGAATGCACGCCAGGGCTCTTCCACATTTATGGCCAAAAGAACATATAAGTAGAAAGCCAAAAAAGAACAGGCACAACCACAGTAAAATAACATCTAAGTCGAAAGTCAAACAAGAACACAATCTGACAAAGAATAATCACAAAATAGGTGCTGGGGTGCAGCCACCCAACACAAACCATCACACAATAAGGATAAAAGATGCAAACATGAACCAATATACTCCCCTTTTTTTGTTTACAAACATGTCCAAGGGGCTGTGAATGGGAGATCTCCATTTTCCTGGAACAAAGATTAAGCACATTCAACTAAGCCAAAACTGATCTCAGAAAATTGTGGCTCTGCAAGACAAAAAAAAAAGTAGCTAAAATCAGTAATTAAACATGGAAATCAAGAAAAATAAGCAATTTTATTAATCATAAACCGATAATCATAAAAGCACAAGTTTATTACATGAATTTGAATCCCATGACTTAACTTTTTATTCTTCCATTTCCCTATTCTGGCCGAGAAGCTCCCTCAGACCTGGTATCATTATCTCAGCCACACAAAAATGTGCATCGATCTGATCCAAACTCAGAGGTTTCATTTTCGGCATGTGGTCCAAGAGAGACTTGGACTGTCTCACATACCAAGGAAGCGCACGAATCGAAGGGATAAAAAAGAAATCTTCGTCATCATTTCCAGAACCAATAGTAGCCTCATAGTACCGCGTTTCACCGCAGAAGGGATAATGTAGGGATCAGCACTACACTTTCCTTGGGGCACCCTACCGCACAAAGTGCAAGGCTCATTTGATCTAGAAATAGAGGCCACAGTGCCAGGTTTTTGTTTACCGGTGGTGGCGCCACCAACAGACCCACCGAGAGTTAATTCTCCATGGTGGCGGGTGGGCAATGCAACCTCGAATTGGTTCCCTGAAATCAAAACAGAGGCCACGTATGGCTTGACAATGGTGGCGTCGCTTACATACCCGTCAGACCTGCGAGTTTGAACACCACGCCGGCGGGTGAGCAGCGCCGCCTTGAATCCTTCTTCTTTGGCATCAAGGGCTTTTAAGGCAGGATCATCACCCGCCGGAGAGAAGCTATAATATCGAGATGAGGAACATGAATCTGAGACATAAAATTCCAAACAAAACCCACCACATTTAAACCCACAACCAACGAAATCACCCCTTTCCGTAACCCAGAAAAAAAGGAGAGACAAGAGGAAGATCTGGAATAGGAAGACCAATTTTAGAGAAGCTGAGAGGGAAGAGAAATGGGTGGGAAGAAATCATTGAGTGAGAAAACCCTGAGGGCATAAAGGGATAAGAAGGGAGACAACTTTTCAGAGAGTTGAAGAATCTCGATGCAGATAAAGACACTGGGAACAAAACAGAGTCACATGCATCTCGATGCAGATGAAGACTTTGGGAAGAAAACAATCACATGCGTGTTTAAAGGGAAATAAGAGTAATAAAGGGGGTTGGGTAGTTGAAGAGATTTCAATTCGGTGGGAAGGGTTAGGTTAGTGGCAGATTTGGTTAAAAATAGATTAGGAAGGGCTATGGGAAAATTTGGGCTAATATTTTTGGGTTAAGAATTCAGAAGTTGGGCCCAAATTGAATAAACAAATAATAAAAGCAACCCATTTATGGCAAGAAATGAAGTTGTGCAAAAACAGTTGGGATGCCCCAAAAGGAAAAGAGTGCAAAAATAGTTGGGACGGGGAGAGTATTAAAATAGGAAAGAAACTATATTTTAAAATTTTAAAGTGTATCCATCCAAATAAGGGATTATAGTTGAGGGTGGGGGGAGTAAACGTCAGAGGCACTGTCCAGTTGAGTTTAATTTCACCACATTTCATTACTAATAAACTAAATTCAGCACTAATAAGCTAAACTCATCATCAATAAACTAAATTCGACACTAATAAACTAAACTCTTCACCACTAAAATAATTAACACTGAACAAAAAACAAAATAAAAAATTATTTGGTTCTCGGCATTCACTGGTTGAATAAATTTAATAGTAAAATATTACGAGTATATCATTTTGGGAATCATTCTTTTCATTTAAAAATAAAATAAAAATAAACAGCCAAATTCAATGCAACACCGATAAACTCAACACCAATAAATTAAATTCAGCACCAATAAATTAAACTCAACATCAATAAACTTATTCATCACCAATAAATTAAATTCATCACCAAATAAGACCAGCTGAACATGGAAACTTTAGTTGGAAAGGATCTTAAATTGCAAGCAGGGAAAGTAAAATGTGTTACTCTGTAGAAAGTTTGAGGGTAAATGGCATAACCCAGTTCCTTATTTAGTGTATATATACCCTTAATTTTTCTAAAGTTCGTATATGTGAACTTTTGAAAAACTGGGGGTATGCAAACTTAGTAAGGAAGTAAGAGAAATAAATATATGCACTTTACTCAAAATTTGAATCACCTCTAAACCAGATTCTTACCTATCAAGTTCTTGTGCGGTACATAATTAGGATTTAGAGAAAAGTGTGTTTTAATCCCATTTTTGGATAAAAGTGCAAAAATGACCTTGTAAAATTTGAAAGTGAAAAAATAACCCTAGACTCTGTTGACCAAAATGTCAACAGCCAAATTGGTTGAAAATCAGTGAAAATATCATAATACCCCCGAGTAAAAAAATTTTAAAATATGAAAAAACCTCCTCATCCCCACCCCCATTTCATGTGCTTCTATTTCTTTCTCACCTTTGCTCCGCCTAACACGACTGCTAATCAGACCACCATTCTTTTCGTCGTCTCAGCTCAAAGCCACCTTCCCACCACCGCTCCCATCTTTGATTTCCCCAATTTTCAACCTGAAGACACCGTCTCAGCCCTCTCCATTTTCACACTCAAATCCTTTCATCTGCGTTTTCTCCAGTTGGGTACCTAAAATGATATGATTTTATTGTGCTATTCGATCAATGAGATAATTGGTTCCATTGATTCGCCAGTACTATGCATGGATTTCAGACAAATGGTGCCGGTTATAGAAGTACGTGGTCAAAAGGAACGTACTTTGTTTCTGAGGAGTGAGGACGATCAGCGACTTCATTAGAAAGGTTTCTAGCTTGGGGTGTTTTCTGGTAGCACGGCAATGGAGGCAAGGGATTTGAGCAGTGGGGGAGGGGATTTGAGTGGCGATCAGGGGTGGGTGTCGGGTTGGTTTAATCAATTTTTGGTTTATTTGATTCGGGTTATTCAGTTTTGCCCCTAAAAATCAAAACCGAAATCGATCCGAATAACCCAAAAAATTGAATTATTCAAACGATTTCGAAATTCAGTTTCGTTTTGATTTCCATTTCAAATAGAATAAACCGAATTCATGGGATATTTTTTAAAAAAAATTACTAAAACTATATAAATTAATTTAAAAATTCTATAAAAATATTTAATTTAATGTACACATAATCCAACTCAAGAGTTCAAAATAAAAATTTAATAACTACAATACAAATTCAGCCATAACAAGAATTTTAAAATTACATATTAAATATATACAATTGTTTATTTTTTAATTATAATTCGGCATTCGGGTCGGATTTCAGATTGAGTTTCAATATCCAAAACCATACCAAAAACTATATTCAAGAACCGGTTTACTCGATCTGGTTCTCCAAAAACCGTATTTTAAATTTGGTTTGGGTTATTTGAATTCAGATTATTCAATTTGCGGTTCAGTTTTTGGTTTTCTTATCCACCCCTAGTGGTGATGGGGTGTTTTTCGGCAGCGACAGTAGTAGCTGCTCAGCAGTGGTGGGGGTGAGGGTGGGGTTGAACGCCTAGGGCTGGGCCGGGGGAGAGGTAGTGGCTAGAGTTTCTGGGCGACGGAGAGTGGTGGCTAGGGTTTTTGGGCGGCAGGTGTTGGCAGCACTGCTGGGGTTTTTGGGCGGTGGGGCTAGGTTTCTAGTGGTGGTTTTGGTGGTTCCGAGCGACAGAGGTGGTGGTGGAGCAGGCGACGATGCGGTGGCAACAGCGTGGCGACGGGTCAGTAGCATGTGGTGGGAGGAGGTCCGGAGGCAGAGAAGCGCTGGAGCGGTAAAGGTGTGTTTGAAGTTGAAAAAGTGTAGAGGTAAAATGGTCTATAAATTATTAGTTTTAAACTTATGATCATTTATATCTTTTAATGTTTGGTAAATGGATATTTTTTTAGTCAACACCGAAATTGAGCAAAATGGGTATAATTGCACAATTTTACAAAAACATAGGGTTTAGTTTCGCACTTTCAGAGTTTACAGGATTATATCTGTACCTTCTCAATTGAATATATATGATCATTTTTGCACTTTCCCCTATGTAGAAAATAAGGGTAATAATGTGTGTTTGTATTCATGATCTCAGGATACATTATATAGTGGTACAGAATACCTATACAAGCTGGAAAAGGGTAATAGAATATAATTACAATTACAAGTAATATTATAATTCATTAATACTCCTCCTCAAGTTAGAGCATGGGGATCAGAAATGCCCAACTTGCCAAGCAGGGAATGAAACTGGTTACGTCTAAGAGCCTTAGTGAACAAGTTTACATGTTGGTCTGATGTGCAGATACGCTGAGTAACAATAGTGCCAGATTGAACAAGATCTCAGACAAAATGACAATCAACTTCAATATGCTTTGTGAATTCATGGAACATTGGATTTGCTGCAATATGAATAGCAGATTGACTACCACAAAACAGTCGCATAGGAGGAGTGTGCATAACACCTAAGTATTTCAGTAAAGACTTAAGTCATAACAACTCACAACAGGTAACAGTCATAGCATGATACTCCGCTTCAGTGGAAGATCGAGAAATCGTAGGTTGCTTCTTGGTCTTCCGAGAAACCGAAGAATCACAAATCATCACAAAATATCCAGAAAGAGAATGCTGGGTAATTGGGCTTGCAGCCAAATCTGAATCACAATAAGCAGTCAACTGTACCGCACTACGGGAAGAGGGAACTAAACCTCGACCGGGATGACTCTTTAGGTAGTGCAACACAGGGAGACTTCATGAATTGCGCAATTGTATGAACTGAATAACAAAGCTCCGAACGTGTGATAGTTAGGTATATTAGGTGCCCAACCAAACACCTGTACTGCTCGGGATCATGGTAAGCTGGACCCTCAACACTCGCCAGATCATGTTGTTGCTTCATTGGAAAGTCAGTCAATTTAGAAGCAGATAAACCTGTATCAAATAAAATGTCCAAGGTATATTTCCGTTGCAAAAGAAACATCCCCTCCGGTCTTCTAGCAATCTCCTTTCCCAAGAAATACTTAAGTAAACCAAGATCTTTCATATGGAAATAAGAACTCAAGTATTTCTTGAATTCAGAGATGAGCGCAGAAGAGCTATCAACAATGACCAAATCATCCACATAAACCAGAACATGCAAAGAAACCGATCCACGGGAAAAGACAAACAAAGAGTAATCCACCTTACTCTGAACAAAACCAAATGCTCGTAAAGCTTGAGCAAATTTGGCAAACCAATTTCTAGGAGCATGGCGAAGGCCATAAAGAGATTTCTGAAGGCGACATACCTGACCATAGGGCGCGACATAGCCTATTGGGGGTCGTATAAAAACCTCTTCATGCTAATCGCCATGCAGGAAATCATTATGAACATCCATCTAATTTATTTACAAACCACAAATGGCCGCAACCGATAAGAATAGGCGAACATAACTCATCTTCTCAATCGGAGCAAATGTCTCAGTATAATTAATCCCTTCAACCTGGCGATTCATGAGAACCACTAGGCGTGCCTTATGACATTCAATAGTACCATCTGAATTAAACTTCATCCGGTAAACCCATTTGCATCCAATCGCCTTCTTATCCAGGGACAGAGGGGCCAAAGTCCAAGTCTGATTGCGCTCAAGCACAGTAAGCTCTGCAGTCATAGTATCTTGACAATGAGTATGATGTGATGCCTTAGAATAAGTGGTGGGATCTACACTAGATGTTGTTGCACCCAAAAATCTAGAATACATACTAGAAGAATTATCACAATTTACATAATTAGTAAGAGGATAGAGAACACCTGAGGATAATGACGATACATGAGTGAACGTAGCAGTAGGGGGGTCTTTAGTAGTAAGAGCATGGGGCATAATTATCAAAATCATAATCTTCCAAATAGGGAAGAGGTCGGTGAGCACGAATACTTTGTCTGATAGTTGGCAACTCGATGGTGGAACTATCTTGAGCTGGTGATACCGTGGAAGGAGGATGACCAGGCGACGCATGAGACTCTGTCGCTGGTGGCACGTGAGACGCGTGAGATGGCGGCGTCCTTGGCGATGCAATGTCTGGCCAAGCCTGGTCGGGATCCAGGGACGGAACCTCGTCCGTCAGGAATGGGCCAGTAAGTGCCGGTTGATCGATGCCGGCAGCTGCCGGCATAGATGAGTCGATAGCGACCAGCGTCAGATGATCGACAATGGCCGATAGTGGGTGACCGGTGGTGGTCGAATGTATGGGGTTGGGGGGCCGGAGGCAATGGGACATGCGACTCCGGAAACGGCGATGAGGAGGTCGATGGTGAGGTGGTGGCGCCACTGGGGTCTTCTGATGAGGCCAATGTCGAAGTTGCAGAATACAGGAACTGGTCTTCAAAAAAATCTGCATCCCAACTAGTGAAGATTACATGGAATTCCAAGTTAAAAAGGCGATAGCCTTTCTTTCCAGCAGGGTAACCATGAAACAAACAAAGCCGACTTCTTGCAAACTTGTCACGGTATCTGGGACCATGAGCAGCAAAACACAAGCATCCAAAAACTCTTTAAGAATGAGTAATTTGGAGCTTGCCAATAGAGCAACTCAAAAGGAGTACAACTATTGAGATGCTCTGTCGGTGTGTGGTTAATCAGATAAGCGGCAGTAAGAAAACTTTCTCCCCAAAACTCAACTGGAAGATTGGCTTGAAACTGTAAGGCACGCGCCACATTGAGTAAATGGCGATGCTTTCTTTCAACTCGACCATTCTGGTGTGGTGTATCAACCATATATTTCTCAAAAATGATCCCAGATGCAGCAAAATGAGATCTCAAAGG
Source organism: Rubia yunnanensis (assembly GCA_037428765.1). Classification (NCBI taxonomy): domain Eukaryota; kingdom Viridiplantae; phylum Streptophyta; class Magnoliopsida; order Gentianales; family Rubiaceae; genus Rubia; species Rubia yunnanensis. The sequence continues at coordinate 17,102,416 of CM075070.1, forward strand.
CAAAAATTCAGTCCCATTATCAGTCCGAACACGTAGTATGGTTCGGCCCCACTAATTCTTCACAAAGGCACAAAAGTCCAAAAATCTAGAAGCTACTTCTTACTTAGCCACTAATAAATAAGCTCAAGCAGCTCCAGAATAATCATCGACTATAGTTTAAAAAAATAAAAAAAAAAAGCACTACTAGAAGTTGGTGCTCTATAAGGACCCCAAACATCACAATGTATTAATTGAAATAGTTCAGTAGCATTTGTAGGACTCAAAGGAAAATTATGTCTACTCTGTTTTGTTCTATGACATACAGAGAAAGGAACAAAATTCTTATTAGTGCTAAAATCAATAGAAGAAAAATAAGGCAACACTGTAGAGAAAGGATGCCCAAGACGCTCAGAAATTAAAAGAAGACATAGAAGCAACTGTCAGAAGAGACTGCGGGATAGGAGGATGATCACAAGTTTCCGGAACACGAAGCCAAACCACTCCTCTTTCTGTTCACCCACGCCAATCACTTTCCTCGTACTTATTTTCTGTAAAATGCAATAGTTTTCTGTAAACAAAGCTAGACATTTTAAGGTAGATAACAATGTAGAGCATGATAATAAGTTGCACCGCAAAGTAGGTATATATAGCACATGAGTAAGAGTGACAACACCAAAGCAAATAGAACCATATTGGGTAGTAGATGACACAGAGCGATCAGGCCAAACAACATTCACAGTGTCAATAGCTGTAGTAATATCAGTAAGAGAACCCTTGTCACCTGTCATGTGATATGAGGCTCCCGAATCAAGTATCCAGGGTAAAGTAAACTTACTTGACCCATTGTCAGTAAGAGAATTGAACTGATTAAATAAATGCATGGCCATGCTCCAGTGGTCATCAAACAGAGTAGGGCCAAAATCAGACCAGGTAGGGACGTGGCCGGAGGAAGCCGTCGCCGCTAGGCCAGGCGGCGACATGGCAGCACCGGTAAACGGTGGCGAGAGTGGAAGAGCCATGGCAGATCCTCCGTTCACGACAGCGGTGGTCGGCCGAAAGGCTGGTGCCGTCCTTCTGGCGGTGCTGGTTTTCTCCTTCAACTCCTTGAACCATTATGTTACACCAATGATCTGAAAATAAGAATCTTTATTGTGATCCTTGCGATGGAAATGTGTACAACCAAGATTCTTGCGGTCAAATGCAAAAAGAACAACTGGCAAAGAACTTGTAGGTGGTGGGTGTCGTGCATCATACACCATGGAGTTAGAAGAAGGCTCACGAACTCAGATGACTATTCAATGATATACACTTTCATGACAGGTGGCATTAGATCAATGCTCATGACATGTGATCGTAAGGTGTTAAAGCCTTCGTTGAGACCAGAGATGAATTGATAGATCAAATCCTTCTCTCTCTCGGAAAACTCTCGCAGAAATATTGCAATGGCACAGTGCCTTGCTTTCTTCACAGTCACAAACTAGAGGAGGCCACAAGCGGTGGTAGTCTTTAAACAAATTCTTCAGTTTGCCAAAGTAAATGTCGATGGGCTGACCATTCTCCCTGTAACTCTGAATAGCCTCTTGCATTTGCAAAACCTTCATACCATCACCAAGAATAAATCGTGCCTTCAGGTCATCCCACAATTCCTTACCTGTGGAAAACGAGCTCGTAGAAGATCTCAATACCAGATCCAAGGTTTGCAACATCCAGCATATAAGAGTAGCATTAACCTCAAGCCAATCAGCTGCATCAGGATGACCATCTTGGGGTTTGGTAATGGATCCAACAACGAACCCAATTTTGTTCTTAGCAAGAAATGTGCGGCACATCGCGTCAAACCATTCAATGTAATTTTCTTGACCTTTCAGCATGTTCGGTATAATTTTCCTGGACAATCGTCAGAGTTGATAAAGTAAAAAAATCAGTCGATAGACGACCAATAGGAACAGTAGTCCGAGGGCCTGATTGCAACTGCAACTACTTCAGTAAAGTCGCAATCACATCATAACCACTCATATCCTGAAGCTTCGGAACCTCAAGTTCAACATCAATACGGCCATGTTCTTCAGAAGCAGACATCGTGCAAAATTAGGTACGGATCAGCGGCAAACCGGATCGGTGGCAGCGGATCGGATCGGAAGCGATGACGCGTGGACGGAATGCGGCGGCACGTGGATTTCGAGATCAGCGTGTGGGACTTAATTCACGAACCGATAAGATGTCGGACGGCGGCTGACAGATCACTACAACCAGACGGTGGCGGCAGCGATTGTCGAGCGGCGGAATGACGAGGGGACATCGGCGGCTGTGTGGCGGTGCATGAGTACCACACATGACTTCACGGTGGTGGCGATGGCTCGACTGTAGTAGCAAAATTTTCTTTAGGGTTTTCGAATTTTAGGCTCTAATACCATGTAGAAAATAAGGGTAATAATGTGTGTTTGTATTCATGATCTCATGATACATTATATTGTGGTAAAGAATACCTATACAAACTAGGAAAATATAATAGAATATAATTACAATTACAAGTAATATTCTAATTACTTAATACCCTAAGATTTATGATTTGGATTATTTTTCAAGTTCTCATGTCCTTTTAATCAGCTGTTTACAACCTTAAAATCCAATCTTTGAATTTGTGATGTTGATATGATGAGCAGTTGGATTACATAGATGAGCGATTGAATTGTTGATTGAAGTAATTCTCGGTCCGAAACCCAGTAGGATAAAGTAGAATGAGAGAGATGTGTTCTTAAAATGGGGATAGCACAATTAAATGAGAGAATTGTGAATAGATTGTAAATTAAGTTCAGGAACATATAATCACTTTTGATGAAAATAAAATCGCACCAAATTTATTTCCTTTATTTTAAATGAAAGACTAATTAAATCCTTATCCAATTCAGAAATCGCCATTTTTACAGTTCGTGTTCTCTTTCCTTTTCCAAAAAGGACTTGCAAAATCCTTTTCCAATTTTAAAACGGGCTTTATATGGTTTCCTTTTTTTCTCTATATAATGGAGGTGGACTCCCATTGCAAACCCCACAAATTCAGAATCCTGTGAACTCGATAGAACAAGGCAATGGCTGATACGAACGGAGGTGGTGTGGAGATCAAGATCCTGACAATGGATTCCCAAACGCGCACAGTGCGAGTCGACAAAAGTGTTCCTGTTCCGACACTGAAGGAACAAATAGCTGATGTTACCGGCGTGTTTCCTGGGCACCAGCGACTCATCTTCCGCGGAAAAGTTCTCAAGGATGATCAAAACCTCTGTGCCTATCATGTTGAAGACGGGCACACGTTACATCTGGTTGTGAAACCGCCAGTCGACCCGTCACCGGAGAGCGCTCGCGATACACCGACTCATCCTGCTCCAATTATCAGTTCCAATGTCTCTGGGCAAGCTGACGGAGATCTACGTGCACTCATTAATCGCCGCTCCGACCAAATCTCCATGGAACGGGGGTTTGTCGATGAGGAACAGGGTATCAGCGATTCGTCACCGGAGAGTGCTCGTGATCCACCGACTCAACCTGTTGTCCATACAATCAGCGGTTCAGATCTACGTGCACTCATTTATCGCCTTTCCGACCAAGACTTCATGGTACAGCAATTTGTCGACCAAGAATCCATGGGACGGCAGCTTGTCGACCAGGAACAGGGTATCAGAGATTTGTTCAATCGTGTGAATGGGGAACTCGCAGATAATGCTGATATTCTGCGCTTCATCGGTGAAGAAGGCGCCGGTAACACCCATGCACAGAGAGCCTTAGCGCGTGTATTAGCGCTTCAAGGTGGAGGGGAAATTCTTAGTCAGCGAGTGTCGGATTGCATATTTCAACTAGGCCTACTTGTGAGGAGTCACGCGTATGTTCACCACCACGTACAGGCTGCCATACTTGAGCTTGCTCGTGCTACAATAACGGTGCGAACGGGGCAAGCGCCGGCAGCTGGTCCTTCTACGGCAGTGGTTCAGGCTCCGGCGGCTGTAAGCGAGGAGGGATCGTTATCGGAATCCATGGATCCTGCACCTCAGGCTTCTGGAGATCAGGAGTCGGCTTCAAGTAGACCTAGACGGGAGGGTGATGGGCCGGAAGCGAAACGCCAAAGGAGAGGATAGGCACCTTCCCGGAATGATGTTTTCTTAATTTCCTCTATCCACATGTACACAATACTCTAGAAACAGTTGTAAACTTGCAATTGATGTTAACAATTGAAACACTTCCCTAAGTTATAAATACTTCTTCATGCTCTACAATTTTAATGAAGTCTAGATTAATTCCATTTACTTTCTTCTCAAAAGAAAGTCTAATGCATGTTGGATTCACTAACGGTTAGACCAAACATGAAAATCCTCGTTTCAATAACTTTTTTGGTTAAATTATATTTATATTTTTATTGTGATACATTTTAAAAGTTTTTCAAAGTTATGAACTCTCGTTGCAATAAATAAAATTAAACATCAAATCACATTTGTCTTTACATCAATTATAAAATGATATTATCTAAGAATTAGTCGGTATAAAATCAATCCGTATACCGTTTCCCGGGGATACGATTAATATACCGTACCCCTGGTATACCTTCCACACCGTATTCCCAATAATATAGAAATTGTGATTGTGGTTAATCCCTAAAAACAAGGACGGTGGATTAGATTTTATATTTTAATTTTTAAAATGAAAGTTTCTGATAAGTTTACCAACTAATTATAGGGGAATACCGTGAACATTTTATCACCGGTGTATCATATAAGAATTGACAATTATACGTAGTTAGCAAAATAGGATAGACACTAACTCACTGTCCATGATTTTAGGATTTCAAAATTTAAACTTAAAATTATAACTCAAGGATATGGTTTTCTTGCGTATTCCCGGGGCAGAACATTGGGGGACTAGGGTGTGCCTAGTCCCCGCCAACTATTTTTTTACCATTGATATTATTTATTTTTCTTGTGTTTTATTAGTTTTTGTATGGTAAAAAAAAGGTTGTGGTCTCCCTTAAATAATACCTACCGCAGATATACGTAAAGTATTGATGAAAGTTGTTTAAAATGTTAGGGATATTTGTTTTTAATTGTAGAGTCCAATAAAAAATAAATTCCATTTTATCTAACTTTATTTTTAATATTTATCCAAGTTATATTTAAAAAAGGTTTTAACAAAAGTAATTTCTAGAGTATCTTAAATATTTATCAGTATTCCAGTACATTTAGACCAAGCAACATCTACATTCAGCTTGTAGTTATCAGTAGGTTTCAGCACTTAACAATTTTAATTTTATGCTTAGGTGGTTGTCTAGGTTTAGGAGTTAAACCTAGTTGAAACCAGATGATGTCCTCCCTATCCTTACTATATGTTCCATAAGTGAAGAATGCTAAGAAAATTTCTTGTTTGATTGCCTGAATCATTACTAAAAGTTGTGGATTCAAATTACCAAACAGAGCATTATTCTTTGCCTTCCATAAGTGCCAACATATAAACGATGGGATTAACCTGATTAAAGTTGGATGAGTATTAGAAAAATCATTTAAAGTCCAATAATAGATTAATCTATCCCAGATGATATCAAAATTAGGAGTGACTATGTTCAAAATGTCATTAAAAGCTGCCATAACTGAGTTGCAAGGTAACAGTTCTTAAAAAAAGTGTGTCAAAGAATCACAGTTGCAGCAGAAAATGCATTTAGATGCAATATTTATCTCAGAGAAAACTATTGTGTCATTAAAGGGAAATATAGCATTAACTAATTTCCATATAAAGATGTATATTTTCTTTGGTAACTTTGAGTGCCAAACCTGAGATAAATTCCTGAGTGTGTTCCTTTTCCTTGATACAACTTTATATGCAGACTTAAAGAATTGGCCATTACTTGCGGGTATCCAAATCAGCATGTCATCCCTGTGAGGGTAAACTTTTGCAACCTGAAATGAAGAATGTTAGAGGTTAGAAAGCTGAGATGGGGAATAAGACACTGTTTATCATTTAAAAAGTCAGCAATAGGGATATCAGTGTCCATATTCAGGTACTGACCCGGACATAGATCCTGCAAAATTCCAAATCTTGTACAATTGGATGTAAAAACATATTCCCTGCCATTTCCATGAATAATCCTAGTATGTGATTCAACTATTATATTAACCTGTATAATTTTCACTTCAAGAAACAGGACATATTACTTTGCCCCTTTTACCTCAGTTTTTTAGCTAACACCAAATAACCGAGGTAAAAAATTCTTTTGCCTCGATTTTTTCCCGAAGTAAAATATATTATCACTAGTGGAGAGTGGGGTTATTAAAGACGGTTATTTTAGACCAAAAAGTCACTTTGGAAGTGACTTCTCTAGTCATGTCTTTGATCGTCATCGATCAAAGACATTTCTGAATACTGCCGTTAGTCACACCCCAAGAAGATTCGAGTTCAGAACTTAATTTGTGGGCCATAAAAAAAGCTTCCGGAAAGGCATACTCAACCAAGAAACAAAGCGATTCAGACACATCATTATACATCAATTGCAACCCATAAACACCATAATAATCCATAAACATTACAACCCATAAACACAACAATTGCAACCTATAAACATTACAAACCATTAACACAAAAAACAATTGCAGTTTAATCAACAACCTAATACAAACATTAATAAACAGTATTATTCAAACCATATCTGGAGGAGTACTGAAGTGATGTGGCCAATGGCAATGGCGAAGCGGCCTATGAACGAGGTGAAACGGCCCACGGTAGAAGACAAGCGGCCCATGACGGAGGAAATGCGCCCCACGATGGAAGAAAAAAAGGTAAAAAGTAGAGGCGATGCGGCCCATAATGGCGGAGGAGACACAGCTCACGCGGCGGAGGAAACACAACTCACGCGGTGGAGGAGACACGGCTCACGCGGCGGAGGAGACAAAGAGGACGATGGAATTGGCTCGGTGGAGGGAGGAGACGATGCACCGGTGAAGGGAGGAGAAGGTTGAGGGAGTGGTGCAATGGAATCGGCTTGGTTGTGTAAATCGAAAGGACGACGGAATTGGCTTCGATCTGATAAAGGAAATGAATGTGATTGTGAAATGAATTGTGCAAAACTCACATCTAATTGTGAGTTATGTGAGAGGAAATGAATGAAAAAAAGGCTAAGGATCACAAAACCCTAAGCCTCTCGCCCGGGTCATTCAATTGAATCGCCCCAAAATTAGTTTCGAGTTCGAAACATCGTCCAGACTTCAATTAAAGGTTGTTCTTCAAGAACTGCCTTTGATCACATCTGAACCACCTTTAAACGGCCCCAAATCTAGTTTCGAGTTCAGAACTTTGTCTGGACCTCAATTAAAGGTGGTTCCTTAAGAACTTCCTTTGATTAAGTGTCTTTAATCAAGGGCTCTTCAATAGTTTATTTACCTCGGTTATAAAAAAATATAAGTAAATAATTAGTTTTTACATCAGTTATTATTTGAGCCCAAGTAAAAGGTTTAAAAAATTAACTAAATAATGTTACCGAATAACTTGTGACGCCGCATATGTTCTTTTAAAAGGTTGCCCGACTTTGCTAGACATGTTGTTGATGCCGATAGGTATTACGAACGATTAGCAAAGTCACATATGTGTAACAGACAAGTTAAAGTAAAGAATTTGACAGTGACAGAGGAAAATAAAATACAATAAAATGGAGGTCATGTGTTTTTCCCCATTTTATTTGGCGTCTCTCTCCTCCTAACGTCCCGTCATCACGATTAATTTTGGGGAATGTAAAATTAAGGTTAATTAGGCACAACAGTTGCTAGAAATTATTGTTCTACAAACACCCTACAAATACTGCTCTAATTTGAACTCAAATAAGATAGACAAATAATTAGAAACACAGTAGTCATGAAAATATCCTTACAATTATATATATATATATAGTACATAATTTAATTCGAATAAGAACTGTCTTAGTTCCAACATGACAGAAATTACAATACACTTAATCAGCTCGACCAATGATGACCTTGAAGATGATTGGCCCCCTAGCTTGTATCACCTCGAAGAACAAGGTGTCCCCGATGCGTAGGTTGTTTCCTCTAAGGAACTCGCCAATACCCTTTGTGGAAAGAGCCTTGACCCTCCTACCCCCTGAGTAGTTCATATGCCACTCTGTCCCATAGCACCTCAACATAACGGGGGTCTTCTCAGTCGACAGGACTGGTACAATATCCCATGGGATGTACAACATCACAGTAACAAATATTGATCAGAAATATATATATATATATATATATATATGTGTGTGTGTGTGTGTGTGTGTGTGTGTGTGTGTGTATGTGTGTGTGTGTGTTTGTATACACATATGCAATTGTGAACAAATGAAATTTATTTAAAAATCTTTACCAGAGTTGGTATTTTCCCAAAGTTCAGCTGCTTCAAAGTGCAGTCGAACCAAGGACTATCAATAGCCATTGAATGATGTTCAATGTCAAAGAAAAAAGGCTCTGGGTACCTCCGTTGTGCGGTGAATTGTGCAAAAACCAGAATGTATTAGTTGTTACAAAAGTGTGGAGTTATGTTTGGAATTTTGCCTAGGGTAAGCCGACTTCGCATGTCTGTCGGACGTACCGAACTTAGACCGATTATAGAGCGTCATCGATTATTCTAAATGTGAGCCTCATCATTACAACCCACTCGCATAGGAATGGGCCTATATTTTACCAATCTTCGTGAGAGGTTGCACCTTTTTTTTGTTTAATAACATGAATCTGACATGGGACCGATATCTGCGCGTATTAAATTGGGCATCACCATTTCAGCCCACTAAGATGGCAACTGAGCTAGCATTTGACCTAGACAAACGTAATTGACTTTCAAATCTGGTAATTGTAATTTGATAATTTAAATTTAAATTTCTAATAGTTAATGACCTATAATAATGACTAGTTCGATCAGAATATATTTTCACATAGCTGGCGAACTTTTCATTTTTTACACTTAGGCCCTCCAAGATAGGGGGGATGAAATGAAGAATTAGAGGTACGTAGTAATCTAAATCGCATTCTCATGAGTTGGATTGGGGGATGGAAAGGGTCCCGTTCCCGAATCGGGGTAATCATCCGTCATTTTGTTAGTATTCCATTAATTCCCTTACTGTAAACGTTATGAGAAAGATCACCACCACATAGAATCACATCAAATTTAATATTCTAGGTTTTTATGAAATCAAAAGCTAATAAAATTCCATCCATCAAATTTTGAAAAGCACTAATAAATTGTGTAGAGTAAATTGTAGATGATTACTTATAAGTATCCAGGGTTCATTCAGGATGAACCTGTGAAATTCTTTATGGGATCATGCAAGTTTCTTTGTCATGAATTATCATTCTCATGAGTTTGACTGGGGAATGGAAAGAGTCTCATCCCCAAACTGGGATAATCATCCGTCATTTTTGGAGTATTCCAATAATACCCTAACTATAAGCGTTATGAGAAAGATCATTTCAACCACATAGAATCATATCAAATTTAATATTCTAGGTTTTTTATGAAATTAAAAGCTAATAAAATTCCGTCCATCAAACTTTAAGAATTGCTTATACATCTTGTAGAGTTAATTGTAGATGATTACTTATAAGTATACAAGGTTCATTCAGGATGAGCCCGTGGAATTCATTGTGGGATCACGTGAGTGTCTTTGTCATGAACTATCATTCTTATAAGTTTGACAAGGGGATGTCAATGATCCCGTCCTCGAATTGGGGTAATCGTCCATCATTTTTGGAGTATTCCATTAATACCCTTACTATAAGAGTTATGAGAAAGATCATTTCTACCACATAGAATCACATCAAATTTAATGTTCTAGGTTTTTTTAAGAAATTAAAAGCTAATAAAATTCCAATACGTTAAAACCATATTCTAACACCCTAAAACCATATTCTAGCACCCGAAGCCATAGAAACTTAAAAATTAAAACAATTAACACATTCACACCCTAATCCAAAGAACAATTTCAAGGATAAATACAAAAACCAAAGCAATGTAAACACACGTGGAAACCATACCTTTTAGAAGATGGGCAGGGAGCAGTGTTCAAATTCGAGAGAATACAGCAAGTTTGAAAAGATGTATGAAAGGTGGGCTCTATTTATACCCTCGTTATGAAGCGTTGTGACTTCTGCCCAGGGTAAGCCGACTTTGCATGTCTGTCGTACGTACCGAAGTTAGACCGATTGTAGAGCGTCATCGGTTATCTAAATTTGAGCCTCAGTATTACAACCCACTCGCATATGAATGGGCCTATATTTGACCAATCTTCGTGCGAGGTCCACCTTTTTTTGTTTAGAAACATGAATCTTACATAGGATCGACATCGGCGCGTGTTAAATTGGGCATCACCATTTCAGCCCACTAAGATGGCAACTGGGCCCGTGTTTGACCTAGACGAACGTAATTGACCTTCAAATCGGGTAATTGTACATTGGATAATTTTGATTTTAATTTCTAATAGTCAATGACCTATAATAATGCCTTGTTCAATCAGAATTAATTTTCACATAGCCGGTGAACTTTTCATTTTTTACACTTAGGCTCCTACAAGATGGTGGGGGGGATGAAATGAAGATTTGGAGGTACCCAGTAATCTAAATTGCATTTTCATGAGTGTGACTGGGGGATGGCAAGGGTTCCAATAATACCTTCACTATAAATGTTATGAGAAAGATCACCACCACATAGAATCACATCAAATTTAATATTCTAGGTTTTTTATGAAATCAAAAGCTAATAAAATTCCATCCATCAAATTTTGAAAAGTGCTAATATATTGTGTAGAGTAAATTGTGGATGATTACTTATAAGTATACAGGGTTCATTCAGGATGAACCTGTGGAATTCTTTGTGGGATCATGCCAGTTTCTTTGTCATGAACTATCTCATGAATTTGACTGGGGAATGGCGAGAGTCTCATCCCCAAACTGGGGTAATCGTCCGTCATTTTTTTAGTATTCCATTAATACCCTAACTATAAGCGTCATGAGAAAGATCATTTCCACTACATAGAATCACATCAAATTTAATATTCTAGGTTTTTTAGGAAACTAAAAGCTAATAAAATTTCATTCATCAAATTTTTAAAAGTGCTAATACATCATATAGATTATATTGTAGATGAGTACTTATAAGTATACAAGGTACATTCAGGATGAGCCTGTGGAATTCCTTATGGGATCATGCCAGTTTCTTTGTTATGAATTATCTTTCTTATGAGTTTGACTGGGGGGCGAGGGTGTCATCCTCAAACTAGGGTAATCGTCCGTCATTTTTGGAGTATTCCATTAATACCCTTACTATAAGTGTTATGAGAAAGATCATTTCCACCACAAAGAATCACATCAAATTTAATAATCTAGGTTTTTTATGAAATTAAAAGCTAATAAAAATCCAACACGCTAAAACCATATTCCAACACCCTAAAACCATATTCTAGCACCCCAAACAATAGAAACCTAAAAATTAAAACAATTAACACATTCAAACCCTAATCCAAAAAACAATTTCAAGGATAAATACAAAAACCAAAGCAATGTAAACACACGTGGAAACCAAACCTTTTTGAAGATGGGAAGGGAGCAGTGTTCAAATTTGAGAGAATACAGTAAGTTTAAAAATATGTATAAGAGGTGGGCTCCATTTATACCCTCGTTATGAAGCATTGTGACTTTTACATTAGGCAAGCCGACTTTGCATGTCTGTCGTACGTACTGAACTTAGAACGATTGTAGAGCGACATCGGTTATTCTAAATGTGAGCCTCAGCATTACAACCCACTCGCATATGAATGGGCCTATATTTGACCAATCTTCATGCGAGGTCGCACCTTTTTTTTTGTTTAACAACATGAATCCGACATAGACCGACATCAGCGCGTATTAAATTGGGCATCACCATTTCAGCCCACAAAGATGGCAACTGGGCTATCATTTGACCTAGACGAAGGTAATTGACCTTCAAATTGGGTAATTGTACATCGGATAATTTTAATTTTAATTTCTAATAGTCCAAGACCTATAATAACATCTGGTTCGATCAGAATCAATTTTCACATAGCCGGTGAACTTTTCATTTTTTACACTTAGGCCCCTCCAAGATGGTGGGGGGATGAAATGAAGAATTGGAGGTACCCAGTAATCTAAATCGCATTCTCATGAGTTTGACTGGGGGATGGCAAGGATCTCATTATCGAACCAGAGTAATCATCCGTACATTTGTTAGTTTCCATTAATACCCTCACTATAAGCGTTATGAGAATGAGCACCACCACATAGAATCACATCAAATTCAATATTCCAGGTTTTTTTATGAAATCAAAAGATAATAAAATTTCACCCAACAAATTTTTAAAAGCGCTAATACATTGTGTAGAGTAAATTGTAGATGATTACTTTTAAGTATACAGGGTTCATTCAGGATGAACCTGTGGAATTCTTTGTGGTATCATGCCAATTTCTTTGTCATGAATTATCATTCTCATGAGTTTGACTGGGGAATGGCGAGAGTCTCGTCCCCAAACCGGGGTAATCACCCATCAATTTTGGAGTATTCCATTAATACCCTAACTATAAACGTTATGAAAAAGATCATTTCCACCACATAGAATCACATCAAATTTAATATTCTATATTTTTATGAAATTAAAATCTAATAAAATTCCGTCCATGAAATTTTGAAAAGTGCTAATACATCGTGTAGATTAAATTGTAGATGATTACTTATAAGTATACAAGGTTCATTCAGGATGAGCATGTGGAATTCTTTGTGTGATCATGCCAGTTTCTTTGTCATGAATTATCATTCTTATGAGTTTGACTGGGTGATGGCAAGGGTCCTATCCTTGAACTGGGTTTATCGTCCATCATTATTGGAGTATTCTATTAATACTCTTACTATAAGAGTTATGAGAAAGATCATTTCCACCACATAGAATCAGATCAAATTTAATATTCTAGGTTTTTATGAAATTAAAAGCTAATAAAATTCCAACACTATAAAACTATATTCTAACACCCTAAAACCATATTCTAGCACCCCAAGCCATAGAAACCTAAAAATTAAAACAATTAACACATTTACACCCTAATCCAAACAACAATTTCAAGTGTAAATACAAAAACCAAATCAATGTAAACACACGTTGAAACCATACCTTTTAGAAGATAGGCAGGGAGAACTGTTCAAATTAGAGAGAATACAGCATGTTTGAAAAGATATATGAGAGGTGGGCTCCATTTATACCCTCGTTATGAAGCGTTGTAACTTCTGCCTAGGGCAAGCCGACTTTGCATGTCTGTCGTACGTACCAAACTTAGACAGATTGTAGAGCGACATCGGTTGTTCTAAATATAAGCCTCAGCATTAAAATCCGCTCGCATATGAATGGGCATATATTTGACCAATGTTCGGGCGAGGTCGCACCTTTTTTTTGTTTAGCAACATGATTCTGACATAGGACCGACATCGGTGCGTATTAAATTGGGCATCACCATTCCAGCCCCCTAAGATGGCAACTGGGCCCGTGTTTTACCTAGACGAACGTAATTGACCTTCAAATCAAGTAATTGTACATTGGATAATTTTAGTTTTAATTTCTAATAGTCAATGACCTATAATAATGCCTTGTTCAATCAGAATAAATTTTACATAGCCGGTGAACTTTTCATTTTTTACACTTAGGCCCCTCCAAGATGGTGGGGGAGGATGAAATGAAGATTTGGAGGTACCCAGTAATCTAAATCGCATTTTCATGAGTTCGACTGGGGGATGGCAAGGGTTCCGTTATCGAGCCAGAGTAATCATCCGTACATTTGTTTGTATTCCAATAATACCTTCACTATAAGTGTTATGAGAAAAATAGAATCACATCAAATTTAATATTCTAGGTTTTTTATGAAATCAAAAGCTAATAAAATTCCATCCATCAAATTTTGAAAAGTGCTGATACATTGTGTAGATAAATTGTAGATGATTACTTATAAGTATACAGGGTTCGTTCAGGATGAACCTGTGGAATTTTTTGTGGGATCATGCCAGTTTCTTTGTCATGAATTATCATTCTCATGAGTTTGATTGGGGAGTGGTGAGAGTCTCGTCCCCAAACCGGGGTAATCGTCTGTCATTTTTGGAGTATTCCATTAATACCCTAACTATAAGAATTATGAGAAATATTATTTCCACCACATAGAATCACATCAAATTTAATATTCTAGATTTTTTATGAAATTAAAAGCTAATAAAATTCCGTCCATCAAATTTTGAAAAGTGCTAATACATCGTTTAGTGTAAATTGTAGATGATTACTTATAAGTATACAAGGTTCTTTCAGGATGAGCATGTGGAATTCTTTGTGGGATCATGCTTGTTTCATTGACATGAATTATCATTCTTATGAGTTTGATTGAGGTATGGCAAGGGTCCCGTCCTCAAACTTGGGTAATCGTACGTCATTTTTAGAGTATTCCATTAATACCCTTACTATAAGAGTTATGAGAAGGATCATTTCCACCACATAGAATCACATCAAATTTAATATTCTAGGTTTTCTTATGAAATTAAAAGTTAGTAAAATTCCAACATGCTAAAACCATATTCTAGCACCCCAAGCCATAGAAACTTAACACTTAAAACAATTAACACATTCACACCCTAATCCAAACAACAATTTCAAGGATAAATACAAAAACCAAAGCAATGTAAATACACATGGCACTACCACAGAGACCCCCCTCTAGCACTGATTTTTTAGCACCGGTTTTTAAAACCGGTGTTAAAAATCAAATAGCACCAATTTTTTAAATTTTAACACCGGTTTTAAAAATCGGTGCTAAATTTTACAATAGCACCGGTTTTGGAAACGATTAGAACCGGTTTTTAAAAACCGGCGCTAAAAATTTTAAAATTTTATTTTTCCCGCCAAAGAAATAGCCAAAAAATTTTAAATAGCACCGGTTTTTAAAAATTGGTGCTAAATATTTGTAAAATTCTCTTCCTGCCAAAAAATTCAAAATAGCACCGGTTTTAGTAAAAAAATAGCACCGGTTTTAAAAACCGGTGCTAAAATTACATAATAGCACCGGTTTTTGCAAACAAATAGCACCGGTTTTTAAAAGTTTTGAGACTCATTTCCCTCCGAAGAAATAGCAAAATATTTTAAAATAGCACCGGTTTTAAAAATATTAGCACCGGTTTTTAAAAAACGGTGCTAAATATTTGCAAAATTCTATCTTCCCGCAAACAAATTCAAAATAGCACCGGTTTTAGTAAAAAAATAGCACCGATTTTAAAAACCGGTGCTAAAATTAAGGAGTAGCACCGGTTTTTGCAAAGATTAGCACAGGTTTAAAAACCGGTGCTAAAACTTAAAACTTAGCACCGGTTTTTAATAAATAGCACCGGTTTTTAAAAACCGGTGCTAAAAATTTTCTATACTCATTTTCCCGCCAAAAAAATAGCCCAAAATTTTAAAATAGCACCGGTTTTGGAAAAATTAGCACCGGTTTAAAATTTTCCTACCTAAGAAATCGCCAAAAAAAGTTTCCCGCCAAAGAAATTGCAAAATTTTTGTAAAATATCATTGGTTTTGGAAGAAAATAGCACCGGTTTAAACCGGTGCTAAAATTTTTTAGATTTTTCCGGCCAAAAGAATTCGCCCCCCCCCCCCCCCACACAAAGAAATCGCCAAAAACTTCTAAATATTTTTCAAAATTTTTTAAATTTCATTATTTCCATTAAAGAATTCAAAAAATTTGCTAAAAATTTCAAATAATCTTCCCAAAAATTTTATGAGCTGGGAGGAGCTGCGCAGCATCTCTAAGCCTTTTTTTTAACTTTCAAAATTGTTCACTTCTTTTGTTGACATTAACTAATGACTAAGTTAAGTTAAATTAATCAACGATCAACCTTCACTGACCTCATATATACAAATAAGAATAAAAGTTTTTTACATTAACTAATTAACGTTCAACCCTTAATTGATTTAGTATACATAAATACAACTTTAACAAGTTAACGGTGAAACTTTACTTTACTTTCAATATATAAACACTGATAACTAGGCCGACTTTGACTAATCAAAGGTCAACCTATACTTGACTTTCAATATATAAACATTAAAAACGAAGTTGACTTTAACTAATTAACGGTCAAACTTTATTTGAATTAGTATATGATAAATACTAATAAAAAATATTTAACTGTCTAATCAACAGGAAAACCTTAGTTGACTTTCTATATATAAATACTAATCAATGGTCAAACTTTACTCGACTTTCCATATATAAACACTATAACTAGGTTGACTTTGTCTAATCAACGGTCAAACTTTACTTGACTTTTCAATATATAAACACCAATAACAAAGTTAACTTTAACTAATCAACGATCAAACTTTATTTGATTTAGTATATGATAAATACTAATAAAAAATATTTGACTTTGTCTAATCAATAGTCAAACCTTAGTTGACTTTCTATGTATAAATACTAATCAACGGTCAAACTTTACTCGACTTTCCATATATAAACACTATAACTAGGTTGACTTTGTCTAATCAACGGTCAAACTTTACTTGACTTTCAATATATAAACACTAGTAACAAAGTTGACTTTAACTAATCAACGGTCAAACTTTATTTGAATTAGTATATGATAAATACTAATAAAAAATGTTTGACTTTGTCTAATCAACAGTCAAACCTTAGTTAACTTTCTATATATAAATACTAATCAACGGTCAAACTTTACTCGACTTTCCATATATAAACACTACAACTAGGTTGACTTTGTCTAATCAACGGTCAAACTTTACTTGACTTTCAATATATAAACACTAATAACAAAGTTGACTTTAACTAATCAACGGTCAAACTTTATTAGAATTAGTATATGATAAATACTAATAAAAAATCTTTGACTTTGTCTAATCAACAGTCAAACCATAGTTAACTTTCTATATATAAATACTAATCAACGGTCAAACTTTACTCGACTTTCCATATATAAACACTAATAACTAAGTTGACTTTGTCTAATCAACGGTCAAACTTTACTTGACTTTCAATATATAATCACTAATAACAAAGTTGACTTTAACTAATCCATGGTCAAACTTTATTTGAATTAGTATATGATAAATACTAATAAAAAAATCTTTGACTTTGTCTAATCAACAGTCAAACCTTAGTTTACTTTCTATATATAAAAACTAATCAACGGTCAAACTTTACTTGACTTTCAATATATAAACACTAATAACTAGGTTGACTTTGTCTAATCAACGGTCAAACTTGACTTGACTTTCAATATATAAACACTAATAACTAAGTTCACTTTAACTAATCCATGGTCAACCCTTACTTGTTTTTCTACATAAAAATACAAATAACAAAATTGTCTTTAACTAATCCACGGTCAACCCTTACTTGACTTTCTACATACAAATACAAATAACAAAGTTGACTTTAACTAATCGACGGTCAACTCTTACTTGACTTTCAATATATATACACTAATAACAAAGTTGACTTTAACAATTTAACGGTCAAACTTATATTTGAATTAGTATATAATAATATTTACTAATAAAAATGTTTGACTTTGCCTATTCAACGGTCAACCCTTACATGACTTTTAATATATAAACACTAATAACTAAGTTGACTTTAACTAATTAACAGTCAAACTTCATTTGATTTTATTTAATGAAAACGTTAATGGGCTGAAACCCATAATTTTGGCCCAAACCCCAAGTCCTATTTTCATATACTCAGTCTTCCTTCTCCCTTCCCTAATTTCATTCAATCGAACCCACCGTCCCTCCGCCTCCTCTGGTTTTTCTCAGCCGATCAACCACCAACCATGGATCATCTGAAAGGGGAGATGACGCCAGCACCGGCTCTGGTGAGGGAGGCGATCTCGCTGCATCTTGTCTTCCTACTCAAAGCCTTGTCCATTTTCCTTCGATGCACAGACCCACTATTCGCTAATATATCTGTCAATCGTTACCACTGCTTGTAGGTCTCCTCGCCGTTGTCGTTATCCCTCCGTCTGAGATGAACATCGTCGATCAATTGCTGGCAACGAAGGTTCGGCGGTGCCGACTGCCCGTAAAACAGAGCTTCGCTATAAATGGTAAGAACTCAGTATTTTTTCCTCGCTCTTGTCTCATTTTTGCTCTCTGATTTCATGTATTTAGTTTCTCTTATTCCCTTTTTAAGATTTAGGGGTAAAATCTGGGTTTGGGGGATAATTTCCTAGGGTTTTATATTTTTGAATTCTGCTCATTATCTTGTGATTTCTGGGGTGTTAGAGATGCTAGGCTATTTTCATTTACCTATGTAAAGGTTGTGTGGTGTTACGTAGTTGTCGACTGTAAAATCCTAAAATGGGAGTGCTAGGATTTTCTTATACTTGCTCTCCAAGTGTTTGATGTTTTGTTTGATAGAGAAAAAATGCTTGAATTGCAGGGGACCAAGAAGATGAATTTAGGGACATTGAACCAGAAACATTGCGGTGGGGGACTAGAAACTAGCTTGATTACAGATTCAGTACCTAAGGTTTAGCACTTTTACTCTTCATTTGTAGTTTGATTATACTGTATAATGTATATGGTTCTCGCCTTTGATATAACTGGTGTATGAAATGATGCTCCAAATTTGCCCCTTAATCATAATTCTATAAGATGATGTATCACTATGTTGAAATGACGTTTGCTGGAAACCGTTTTGAGTTTCTTTGTTTTTCCCATGAAGTTTGCCCCTTTTCATCTTTTGGCCCCCTAACGTATGTTCTCTTCTGATTTTAATACTGTTTTTTGTGACCATTGATGAATTATATTATATAGATGGTTTCTAATTGTTACTACAAATTGGCTTCTGTTTTGTTTGGCATTTATGCAAAGAATAGGTATATTGTCATTCTAATGATAGTAGAATCGCGCCTATATGGTTCTGGTACTTTTAAGTTCATTCCCAGGTTTACCTGACTTTCTATATATCAATACTAGTGACTAAGTTGACTTTAACTAGGTATATGTTCTCAAAAAATCATTGCTGCACATAATTAAAAGTTTTCTTCTCTATGTTTTTTGCTGTGTTTGCTGCTTTTGTTGTGTTTGCATTTTAAATGTGAAAAGTTAAATTGTGTAACTTAAGTTCGGATAGAGGGAGTAACACTTGCATCAATTGACGAAACATCTTGCATCAATTTTACCCTACTGCCTGCATTTTTTATTGAAAATTTATGTGTTCTGATTTGTTCAATTTAGTGTTCAAATTAGCCTGAGGTATATCTTCTTTTCCTGTTGGAAGCCTATAATGATGAGAACCCTAATGTTCGACAGGTTTGCATGTTTAATTTCTGTGATTTAATTTTGATGGATGTAAATTTACTCCATTACTAGATCTGTTATGCATTATTTGAATCACTGTTGCACCTATCTTCTAGTCTTTGAGAACTGATGTAGCATAGGGTGAATTGACTTGGCCCATCTTACATATCTTACATACTATGCACCTTCAACTGTATGAACTTTATCATATCATGTGAAATGCATGGTTGTTAGCCCATTTGTTATGAATGCTACAAGTTAAATGATGACTTTTGAGGGAAAATCAAACATATTTTGAGTCCCACTCAAATGAAGTTTTTGTTGATGCTTGATGATATGTTTCACTTTGGCATTTTAATGTTGTATTTTACTTTAAACATTTTTTTGCTCCGTAGCATATGATTTATGTGAGTAAGATTGTTACATTCATTTCATTAATGTTATGAATCAGCATAGGAAGAATATGATAGATATGTGTTTATCTTGGTGGATTATTTTGTGCTTTACTTTACCGAATGTTGATGTGTGACTGAATCTAATTGAGTTATGTAGCCTCGTTAAGTACTGAAGGTTGATATACTGATATGAACGTTTATTCAGGTATAAGCTTCTGGTATAAGCTTCTGGCATGGTTTCCAGTGATCTATTGAATAAGCTTCTGGCATGGTGAGATTGATTCCTCTCTAAGGTCTCCCGTGCAATGTTTAGTCTCATAGATTATTCGTTTCGTATCATAAGTTTTTTGGTTTTATTTCTATATTATCAATTTCGTGAAGTTCATTTTATTATTAAATTTATGTCCTATTAAATTTTTAGTTTCAGGTCTTTTTCTCTTCCTCTGAAAACTGCAGCGTGCTGCCGCTTCCTCTGTTTCAGGTCTTTTTCCCTTCCTCTGAAAGCTGCAGCCCGCTGCCGCTTTCAGAGGAAGGGATTTTTTTGATTCGTCGTAAATATATTAGCACCGGTTTTTCAACCGGTGTTAATTTAGCACCGGTTTTTTTTGTTAGCACCGGTTTAAAAACCGGTGCTAACAAGAAAAACCCGTGCTATATCGGTACATTTTTTCACCAATTTAAAAATCTGTGCGATCTAAAAAACCGGTGCTAAAAGTGGGGATTTAGCACCATTTATTTCCAACCGGTGCTAAATTAGCATCGGTTACTTAGGCACCGGTTTTTTTTGCAAAAAAAAAAAACCAGTTGTAGAACATAAAAAAACCGGTGCTAAAGGGGGGTTCTTGTGATAGTGTGGAAACCATACCTTTTAGAACATGGGCAGGGAGCAGTGTTCAAATTTGAGAGAATACGGCAAGTTTGAAACGATGAATGAGAAGTGGGTTCCATTTATACCCTTGTTATGAAGCATTGTGACTTTTGCCTAGGGCAAGCCGACTTTGCATGTCTGTCGTACGTACCAAACTTAGACCGATTGTAGAGAAACATTGGTTATTCTAAATGTGAGCCACAATATTACAACCCACTCGCATATGAATGGGCCTATATTTGAGCAATCTTCGTGCGAGGTCGCACCTTTTTTTTGTTTAGCAACATGAATCCGACATAGGACCGACTTCAGCGCATATTAAATTGGGCATCACCACTTTAGCCTACTAAGATGGAAACTGGGTCAGTGTTTGACTTAGACCAATGTAATTGACCTTCAAATCGGGTAATTGTACATTGGATAATTTTAATTTTAATTTCTCACAGTTCATGACCTATAATAACGTATGGTTCGATCATAATCAATTTTCACATAGCCGGTGAACTTTTCATGTTTTACACTCCAAGATAGTGGGGGAGGATGAAATGCAGAATTAAAGGTACCCAGTAATCTAAATCGCATTCTCATGATTTTAACTGGGGGATGGCAAGGGTCCCATTATCGAACCGGTATAATCATCAGTACATTTGTTAGTATTCCATTAATACCCTCACTATAAGCGTTCTGAGAAAGATCGCCACCACACAGAATCACATAAAATTTAATATTCTAGGTTTTTTATAAAATCAAAAGCTAATAAAATTCCATCCATCAGATTTTGAAAAGCGCTAATACATTATGTAGAGTAAATTGTAGATGATTACTTATAAGTATACAGGGTTCGTTCAGGATGAACCTGTGGAATTCTTTGTGGGATCATGCCAGTTTCTTTGTCATGAATTATCATTCTCATGAGTTTGACTGGGGAATGGCGAGAGTCTCATCCCCAAACTGGCGTAATCGTCCATCCTTTTGGAGTATTCCATTAATACCCTAACTATAAGCGTTATGAGAAAGATCATTTCCACCACATAGAATCGCATAAAATTAAATATTCTAGAGATTTTATGAAATTTAAAGCTAATAAAATTTTGTCCATCAAAATTTGAAAAGTGCTAATACATCGTGTAGAGTAAATTGTAGATGATTACTTATAAGTATACATGGTTCATTCAGGATGAGCCTGTGGAATTCTTTATGGGATCATGCTAATTTCATTGTTATGTATTATCATTCTTATGAGTTTGACTAGGGGATGGCAAGGGTCCCGTCCTCGAACTAGGGTAATCATCCGTCATTTTTGGAGTATTCCATTAATACCCTTACTATAACAGTAATGAGAAAGATCATTTCCACCACATAGAATCAAATCAAATTTAATATTATAGGATTTTTATGAAATTAAAGGCTAATAAAATTCCTTTAATCAAAATTTTGAAAAGCGATAATACATCGTGTAGAGTAAATTGCAGATGATTACTAATAAGTATACAGGGTTCATTCAGGATAAACATGTGGAATTCTTTGTGGGATCATGCCAACGTCTTTGTTGTGAATTATCATTCTCATGAGTTTGACTGGGGGATGGCAAGGGTCCCGTCCCCGAACTGGGGTAATTGTCTGTCATTTTTAGAGTATTCCATTAATACCCTTACTATAAACATTATGAGAAAGATCATTTCCACCATATTAATCACATCAAATTTAATATTCTAGGTTTTTATGAAATTGAAAGCTAATAACATTTCTGTCCATTAAATTTTGAAAATTGCCAATACATCGTGTAGAGTAAATTGTAGATGATTTCTTATAAGTATAAAGGGTTCATTCAGAATGAACCTATAGAATTATTTGTGGGATCATGCCCGTTTCTTTATCGTGAATTATCATTCTCATGAGTTTGACTAGGAGATGGCAAGGGTCCCGTCCCTTAGCCAAGGTAATCGCCCGTCATATTTGCAGTATTCCATTAATACCCTTACTATAAGCATTATGACAAGGATCATTTCCACCACATAGAATCACATCAAATTTAATATTCTAGGTTTTTTTATGAAATTAAAAGCTAATAAAATTCTGTCCATTAAATTTTGAAAATCTCAAATACATCTTGTAGATTAAATTGCAGATGATTATTTATAAGTATGCAGTGTTCATTCAGGATGAACCAATGGAATTCTTTGTGGTATCATGCTAGTTTCTTTGTTATGAATTATCATTCCAATGAGTTTGACTGGGGGATGGCAAGGGTCCCATCCCCGAACTGTTGTAATCGTCCATCATTTTTTGAGTATTCCATTAATACCCTTACTATAAGCGTTATGAGAAAGATCATTTCAACCACATAGAATCACATCAAATTTAATATTCTAGGTTTTTTATGAAATTAAAAGTTAATAAAATGCCATCCATTAAATTTTGAAAAGCTCTAATAAGTTGTGTAGAGTAAATTGTAGATGATTATTTCGATGAAAATTATCAAAAAGTATACTTTGGCCCACTTGTCCGATTTTGCAAATGCTATTCGCATGAAACGAATCTGTGGCCAACATACATGCGATTTTACTAAGATTCAAAATTTCCAGCAGGAACTAAAATTTTGAACCAAAATTTCCCCCAAACCCATCTCATTTCAATAATATCCAGCACCAACACAATCATTTCCTATCTCTAACACATTTTCTCTCAATATATCTCCACACCATATTTTCCATTAACACCATTACAAACACTAAAGAACCCAATCCAATTTCTTTTATCAAATATCAACTATTATTCTAGGATGTTGGAGCATCTCTGGGTTCAAATAAATTGAGGTAGTCCATTTTGGCATCTCCTAAATTGTATATGTTTTTGTCCACATTGACCATATATTGAATTTATTCATGGAGTGGGATGATTATGTTTCATGTTATATAAGTTACAATGTTTGTCTGTCCAAAATAATGGCTTGTTTTTAAGGATTGTGGAAAACAAATCATAGATTATTGCTGATTGTGGAAAATAATCAAATTTTGTATGAACACAGGTTAAATGTTTGACATCACACTATTTTCATCGCCCTATACGATACAAAGCCGAATGTTGTGCTACGTCACATTATCTAGAACAGAAAACCACATCTTGAATGTCTGAATTTGCACGTCCATCGGTTTAATCGGCATTGCTTTATCAACCAAGCGACATCACTGTAGGTCAGTAAAGGTACTTTTTCCATGTTTAAATTATTGTCACCTGCCCTTGACAATGTTATGTGTACAACATTTCGGGACTACCGAATCCTGACATAAATTTTGTTTCATGTGTATTTTTTTAATAGGACAAAGAGAGTTATGATGGACTCTTAGCTTGGATGCCGTACGATGTAGACAATGGATGTTAAATAATATTATCATTCATTTTCAAATCAACCATATGTATTTGAATATATTCCAACATTCATTGGTAGTTTATGTTCAATTCCAGTTTCATCTGAAAGTAAATACTATTTTATTGTACCATTCTCCATGATTAATACTGCGACATCACATAAATCAGTAAAGATACGACACCTATGCTACGTCGAACAAAACAAAAACATACCAACACCAAATCACCGTCACTTATTATGGCTGGAATGTTTTTGCGACGTCCCATATTCAAAATGAAATCGTATTGGTTAGCCTCCCATGTCAGCATGCAAAAAATCAAGGTGCACTTCATCATGCGATCTCACTTATAATCATGAGCGACGTTGCTGAAACTATCAGCGTTGTTGATCTCATCAATGTCGCAGTTGTTGTTATGCGATCTCATGCTTCCATTCGTTATCGACTTTGCGCCTGTGCTCTTTCTTTTGTTGCTCTAGATTTTCATTTTTGCCATCTTAATCCATCTTGGGGTTATGTACTCGTCCGGGATTCTTGTTTCATTCATCAACATATAAGCTGTGGCTGCAGAAAAACCAGACTTTATCAAAGTTTTTGCATGAGCATTTGACTTTTGCTTGCTAAGTTAATGTTGGCTTTATGTATAGAACTGATTCTAGTTTTGAGTTATTGCTTTCGTGCAAAACTTCATAACTACACATGGTTCCTCAGTTCATTCCGAGATATGCTCTTGGTGTTATCCCAATGTCCCACTGTAGCTTGAAATCTTTGTAGATCCAGTGTGTGTAGATTCTTGCTGTATGTTTGAGGATTGTTGGACCTTCTTCTTCTTCTTCTTTTGTTCTTGCTTTAGAATAGTAGAACTCCTTCTCTATTTCTTTGGTTCTCCACTTATGGATTGTGGCATGGTAAATCTAATAAAATTTGACAAGTGTTGTAGTCTTTGATGCTTTGAAACTGACAGCAGCATTTGTACTCTCACTTCTTTTGTGAAGATAGTGTCCTAGCTGAGAAGTAGTTCTTGCTCAGTGTAGTGTACCATTTCTCTCGCATCGTGTATATTCTCCTGAACCAATAATGATTTTTCAATTGATATTTGTTTATGATTTCTACCATTCTTTCTTAAATTCATCCTCATCTGAGCAAATCATTAGGCATTTGTCAAATGCTCTGCTAAAATCATAGTTGCTCTTCAAATTGTAGTAGTGGTTGATGGCATTTTGTTTCAAATGCCAAATACAAAGTTTTGTGCCTTGTGTTGGGGTACACCTGTAAATTAAAAATATATAGAGTAAAGTTATATGAAGTTTGTCAAACATCATCAGGGGAAAAAGATACTTCAGTTGATAATATTCAGATTTCATATTTATAGAGCAGTAGTAGGGGAAAAATCTCATTCTATATTATTCACATATCAGCAACAAAAACATAAACCTCAGTTCATATGATCAAGACAGTTAAAAGAAAACAACAACCTCAATTTCATGTTTACCAAACATTAGTTGGTAAAAGAACAACATCATTTTTTTATTGGTTACACACATTAGTAAAAATTGAAACCTCATCAGGTATCATTGAAACATGAGTTTGAAGAAAAATGTATGTGTATTGGACCTCATGTATGGCTTTTTCTATGACCTGGTCATAATCTGTGAAATTAGTCATAGGTTCTAGTTTTCCCATAGATGTATGAGAGGTGGGCTCCATTTATACCCACGTTATAAAAGCGTTGTGACTCCTTCCTAGGGCAAGCTGACTTCGCATGTCTGTCGTACGTACCAAACTTAGACTGGTTGTAGAGCGACATTGGTTTTTTGAAATGTAAGCCTCGGCATTACAACTCACTCGCATATGAATGGGCCTATATTTGACCAATCTTTGTGCGAGGACACACCCTTTTTTTAGCAATATGAATCTGACATAGGACCGACATCGGTGCAAATTAAATTGGGCATCACCATTTCAGCCTAATAAGATGGCAACTGGGCCAGTGTTTGATCTAGACTAACGTAATTGACCTTCAAATCAGGTAATTGTACATTGGATAATTTTAATTTCTAATAGTCCATGACCTATAATAACGTCTGGTTCGATCATAATCAATTTTCACATAACCAGTGAAGATGGTGGGGGAGGATGAAATGAAGAATTGGAGGTACCAGTAATGATTTTGACTGGGGGATGACAAGGGTCCTATTATCGAACC
The DNA here is from genome assembly GCA_037428765.1 of Rubia yunnanensis. Lineage (NCBI taxonomy): Eukaryota > Viridiplantae > Streptophyta > Magnoliopsida > Gentianales > Rubiaceae > Rubia > Rubia yunnanensis. Next base: position 17,128,592 of record CM075070.1, read on the forward strand.
AGAGTGATCATCTGTATATTTGTTAGTATTCCATTAATACCCTTACTATAAGCATTATGAGAAAGATCACCACCGCATAAAATCACATCAAATTTAATATTCTAGTTTTTTTATAATATCAAAAGCTAATAAAATTCCATCCATCAAATTCGAAAAGTGCAAATACATTGTGTAGAGTAAATTGTAGATGATTACTTAAAAGTATACAGGGTTCATTCAGGATGAACATGTGGAATTCTTTGTGGGATCATGCCATTTTCTTTGTCATGAATTATCATTCTCATGAGTTTGACCGGGAAATGGCAAGAGTCTCGTCCCAAAACTGAGGTAATCGTCCGTCATTTTTGGAGTATTCCATTAATACCCTAACTATAAGCGTTACGAGAAAGATCATTTCCACCTCATATAATCGTATCAAATTAAATATTCTATGGTTTTAACGAAATTAAAAGCTAATAAAATTCCATCCATCAAATTTTTAAAAGTGCTAATACATTTTGTAGAGTAAACTGTAGATGATTACTTATAAGTATACATGGTTCATTCAAGATGGGCCTATGGAATTCTTTGTGGGATCATGCTAGTTTCTTTGTCACGAATTATCATTCTTATGAGTTTGACTGGGGGATGGCAAGGGTCCCATCCTCGAACTGGGGTAATCGTCCATCGTTTTTGGAGTATTCCATTAATACCCTTACTATAACAGTAATGAGAAAGGTCATTTCCACTACATAGAATCACATCAAATTTAATATTCTAGGTTTTTTATGAAATTAAAAGCTAACAAAATTCCATTAATCAAATTTTGAAAAGCGATAATACATCGTGTAGAGTAAATTGTGGATGATTACTAATAAGTATACAAGGTTCATTCAGGATAAACATGTGGAATTGTTTGTGGGATCATGCCAGTTTCTTTGTTGTGAATTATCATTCTCATGAGTTTGAATGGGGGATGACAAGGGTCTCGTCCCCAAACCAGGGTAATTGTCCGTCATTTTTAGAGTATTCCATTAATACCTTTACTATAAGCGTTATGGCAAGGAGCATTTCCACCACATAGAATCACATCAAATTTACTATTCTAGGTTTTTATGAAATTAAAAGCTAATAAAATTCTGTCCATCAAATTTTGAAAAGCCCTAATATATCTTGTAGATTAAATTGTAGACGATTATTTATAAGTATGTAGTGTTCATTCAGGATGAACCTATGTAATTATTTGTGGAATCATGCTAGTTTCTTTGTCATGAATTATCATTCCAATGAGTTTGACTAGGGGATGGAAAGGGTCCCATCCCCGAACCGTGGTAATCGTCCATCATTTTTTAAGTATTCCATTAATACCCTTATTATAAGCGTTATGAGAAAGATCATTTCAACCACATAGAATCACATCAAATTTAATATTCTAGGTTTTTTATGAAATTAAAAGTTAATAAAATGCCGTCCATTAAATTTTGAAAAGCTCCAATAAGTCGTGTAGAATAAATTGTAGATGATTATTTCGATGGCAATTATCAAAAAATATACTTTGGCGCCACTTGTCCGATTTCGCAAATGCTATTCGCATGAAACGAATTTGTGGCCGACATACATGTGATTTTGCTGTAATTCAAAATTTCCAGTGGGAACTGAAATTTTGAACCAAAATTCCCCCCCCCCCCCCCCCCCCCAAACCCATCTCATTTCAATAATGTCCAACACCAACGCAATCATTTCCCATATTTAACACATTTTCTCTCAACACATCTCCACACCATCCTTAACATTAACACCATTACAAACATTAAAGAACCCAATCCAATTTCTTTTATCAAATATCAACTATTATTCTAGGATGTTGGAGCATCTCTGGGTTCAAATAAATTGAGGTAGTTAATTTTGGCATCTTCTAAATTGTATATGTTTTTTTCCACATTGACCATACATTGAATATATTCATGGAGTGAGATGATTATGTTTCATGTTATATAAGCTACAATGATTGTCTGTCCAAAATAATGGCTTGTTTGTAAGGATTGTGGAAAAAATCATAGATTATTGCTGATTGTTGAAAATAATCAAATTTTTGTATGAACATAGATTGAATGTTCGACGTCTCACTATTTTCATCGCTCTATACAATATAGAGCCGAATGTTGTGCAACGTCGCATTATCCAGAACTGAAAACCACATCATGAATGTCCGACTTTGCATGTCCATCGATTTAATCGACATTGCTTCATCAACCAAGCGACATCACTGTAGGTCAGTAAAGGTACTTTTTCCATGTTTAAATTATTGTCACCTACCCGTGACAATGTTATGTGTAGGTCATTTCGGGACTACCGAATTCTAACATAAATTTTATTTCATGTGTATTTGTTTTAATAGGACGAAGAGAGTTATGATGGACTCTTAGCTTGGATGTCGTACGACGTAGGCAATGGATGTTAAATAATATTAATCTTTCATTTTCAAATCAACCATATGTATTTGAATATATTCCAACATTCATTGGTAATTTATGTTCAATTCCAGTTTCATCTGAAAGTAAATACTATTTTATTGTACCATTCAGCATGATTAATATAGTGACATCGCATAAATCAGTAAAGACACGACACCTATGCTACGTTGCATAAAATAAAAACACACCGACCAAACCGGCGTAGCTTACTATGGCTTGAATGTTTTTTGCGATGTTGCATATTCAAAATGATGTCGTATTCGTTAACCTCCCATGTAAGCATGCAAACAATCAGGGTGCACTGCATGATGAGATCTCACTTACAATCATGAGCAATGTCGATGAAACAATCAGCGTTGTTGATCTAATCGATGTCGCAGTTGTTGTTATGCGATCGCCTGCTTCTATTCGTTATCGACTTTGCGCCTGTGCTCTTTCTTTCGATGCTCAAGATTTTCATTTTTTCCATATTAGTCCATCTTGGGGTTATGTACTCGTCCGGGATTCTTGTTTCGATCAGCAACACGTAAGCTGTGGCTGCAGAGGAACCAGACTTTATCAAAGTGTTTGTATGAGTATTTGACTTTTGCTTGCTGAGTTAATGTTGCCTTTGTACATAGAACTGATTCTAGTTTTGAGTTATTGCTTTTGTGCAAAACTTAATAAATGCACATGGTTCCTCCGTTCATTCCAAGATATGCTCTTGATGATATCCTTATATCCCATTGTAGCTTAAATCTTTGTATATCCATTGTGTGTAGATTCTTGCTACATGTTTAAGGATTGTTGGACCTTCTTCTTCTTCTTTTGGTCTTGCTTTAGAATAATTAAACTCCTTCTCTATTTCTTTGTTTCTCCACTTATGGATTGTGGCATGGTAAATCTGATAAAATTTGGCGAGTGTTGCAGTCTTCGATGCTTTGAAACTGACAGCAGCATTTGTTCTCACTTCTTTGTGAGACAGTGTCCTAGCTGAGAAGTAGTCCTTGCTCAGTACAGTGCACCATTTCTCTCGCAGCGTGTATATTCTCCTGAACCAAGTATGATTTTGCAATTGATATTTGTTTATTATTTCTGCCCATTCTTTCTCAAATTCATCCTCATCTGAGCAGAACATTACGCACTTGTCAAATGTTCTGCTAAATTTAGAGTAGTTCTTCAAATTGTCATAGTGGCTGATGACATTTTGTTTCAGATGCCAAATACAAAGTGTGTGCCTTGTGTTGGGGTACACCTATAAATTAAAAAATTAGAGTAAACTCAGATGATGTTTGTCAAACATCATCAGGGGAAAAAGATACTCCAGTTGATAATATTCATATTTCATATTTATAGAGCAGTAGCAGGAAAAACAAATCTCATTCTATATTATTCACATATCAGCAACAAAAACATAAACCTTAGTTCATATCATCAAGACAGTTAAAAGAAAACAGCATCCTCAATTTCAGGTTTACAAAACATTAGTTGGTAAAAGAACAACTTCATTTTTTATTGGTTACACATTATTAGTAAAAATTGAAACCTCATCAGATATTATTGAAAAATGAGTTTGAAGAAAAATGCATGTGTATTGTACCTCCTGTATTGCTTTTTCCATGACTTGGTCCTGATCTATGAAAATAGTCATAGGTTCCAGTTCTCCCATAGATTTCTTGAATCTTTGCAGCAACCACACAAAAGTTTCTACAGTTTCATTATTGATGAAGGCACATCCAAACATGTCATTCATTCTGTGATTGTTGAGGCCAAAAAAAGGAGCGCATAATAGGTTGTATTTGTTGGTTCGATACGTCGTATCGAAAACCAGCAAGTCACCATATATCTTGAAATCTTCAGCCATTATGGAATCCCTCCAGAATAGTGTTGGCATTCTTTCCTCATTGTGAAGCTTAACCCTAAAAAATAAACGTTCTTCTTTTTCATTCTGTTTTGTGAGCAGATTGATAAACTTTTGAGCATCTCCAGCTTCTATTTATTTTATTCTGAGTCTGGTTACATAGTTGATGTGATCTCTCATGGTGTGCCCAATTAAGTCTTCGCCTCCAACATCATTTACCATGTACCTGTATCCATCTTCTAGTGTCAGTCTAGCTTGTTACATTGCTTCGATTGCTTTTCCCTTTTCAAGGCCTATTTTCATTTCACTTCGGTGCAAATGTTACCACTGTGGAAGGGTGAGTTCATGATTTTGAATTACAATATGCTGATGGACTATGTACATGTCATCTTCAGTCATTTTGAAAATAATTCCTTCCTCTTCCTATTGTTATTCTAAGCTGCTGGAGTTACAGAATTGTTGTTTGTTTTGCCTTCACAAGAACATGTATAGTATCTACCCTTCAGCTTCTTGTCGTTTGTCATGCGTGTTGTAGATGTTCGTATGCTGAAACCTAATGCCTTTGAGTGGCGGCGGTACAGGTCTTCTAACTCTTTCCATGTTCTTGCTGTCACCCCTCCTAAGTTTTGGTAAAAATCTACCTCTTGTATTTCATTATCACCTCCTATTTTATAAACATCAAACGGGAGCAGCAGTCAACCTCAAGTTCTATATGTAAACCTTAACAGAGAAAATAGGAACATCATTATATATTATGAATAACTCAACAATTAAAAGAGGAACCTTATCATCATATATATTAAGCAAAAGTAGTTAAAAATAAATAGGAGCAGAGCAGTCAACCTCAAATTCTATATGTGAACCTCAACAAAGAAAACATGAACCTCATTATATATTATGAATAACTCAACAATAAAACACGAGCTTCATCATCATATATACTGAGCAACAGTAGTTTTAAAAAAATAGAATTATCATGATACAAACTTCACATATCATCAGGATAAACATAAACATCAATAGGAAAGACAGGAAACTCATGTTATATTCTTTACACATTAAAAGAAAAATAGGGAACATCACCCATATAATGATATGAATATACTGGTCAGGGATTCTTAATTACAACACAATGTACTAGCGTTGCTATACATACATCACCTTATTAACAATAAACCTCAATTCTGTGTATATTGACATCATATTTTTAGCAGTAACCCTCAGTTCTTTGCAAGATTACATGTGATTTGCAGAATCTTAGTTTGCTTAGAGTAAGTTTTTGATACGAGTTTAAGATTTTGAGCTGATATCAGAGCAAGTTCCTGATTTATTTGGTGAGGTTCAAGCTGCTTATTTTTCCAGCTAATTCGATCGATTAGAACATCATTTTATCACATTCATGAGCAGGTTGAATAAGATTTCAGAAGAAATTTGTTTACCAGATTGAATCTTCGTCTATGTTCATCGTTCAAATTTGTCGAGTTTGGGGATAAAAATGTCGCTATTGGAGCTGATATTGTTGAGATTGCGTCGCGATTCTTATGGATTGCTTTGCGGCTTGGATGAGATGAGCTTCTGATTCAGAGATTTTCGACAGGAATTTGGGGCGGATGAGATCAGAGAGAGAAAGATAGAGAGAGAGAAACCAATTTTTCACCAAAATAAAATATTTTGTTGCTGTTTTGCACAAGTCCCTCCATTTTCTTAATGTTTTCAAATATGGCACCGAAAACAAAGTAATTACGCCGAGGCCCCAAATTCTATAGGAAGATGGTTTGCATTGGTCCGTGCCTAAAGTTTAGACTGCCACATAAGAGACCATATATACATATATATGTATATATATATTTGGGTTACCTCAGTTGATAATAGTTATTTATAATTTTACTAAAATGAAGTCTTTCTATGGGAGAGAGAGCGTATTTTTTATGAATTATTTAGAATTTTAAAACTGTATTATTAGAGAAAATTTTGTAATAAACCTTGAAATAGTCGTTGTAATTTAACTAAAAATGAAGTCTTTGTATGAGACAAAGGAAGTATTTTTTTATGAATTAATTTTAATTTTAAAACTGTATCATTATGAAAAATATTAAAATAAAGTTCATATTGCACAAAAGTAGGAAATCAAATGTTAGCCTAGCGGTTGAAGTTTAGTGCTACTACCAAGAGGTCATGGGTTCAATTCCCACTAGGGCAAAAGGAGGGGATGGATTTTATTGGGGGATCAATTTGAGTTATTACCCAATTTTTTTAAAAAAATAATATTGCACAAAAGTTGCTTGGGAATCTGAATGATAAACATATTAAATAAAAGAGAATCTGAATTAGTAAATTCCGATTACCTAAATAATGGTTCGTTTTCTGTTTCCTTTTCAGAAAAGTACTACTCTCATTTTAATCTGTAATTTAATTATTAATTTAATTAAAACATTTTAACTTTGACCATAAAATAAATTGTTGATAAAGCATAAAAATTATTGTGTCATACCTTATTAGATTCGTTATAACATATATTTTCAAAATATCAATTTTTCACAAATTTATATTATTCCTAATGAAAGAAATTAAGAATCAAACATTTTTAAGTCAACCGTTAAAAATCAAAATGTGCAGGTTGAAATGGGACATGGAGTAGCTAAATTTCCAATTCCTAACGCCTTTTTTAATATTTCCAATTTGAAATTGCAATTTTCTAACGGTTCGTTTATATTTCCTTTTCCAAAACGGATTCGGTAAAATCCCCACCCAATTTTCTCTATAAATAATGAGGAGCTATAGCCTCCTATTACAAACCTCAGAATTTCGAGTCCCGTGAATTCGACAGAACAAAGCAATGGCAAATACCAACGGAGGTGCTGTCGAGATCAAGATCCTGACAATGGATTCCCAAACGCACACAGTGAGAGTGGGCAAAAGCGTTCCAGTTCCGACGCTTAAACAACAAATAGCCGAAGTTACCGGCGTGTTTCCGGCTCACCAGCGACTCATCTGCCGCGGCAAAGTTCTCAAGGATGATCAAAACCTCTGTGCCTATCATGTTGAAGACGGGCACACGTTACATCTGGTTGTAAAACCGCCAGTTGATCCTTCACCGGAGACCGCTCGTGATCCGCCGACTCATCCTGTTACAGATCTACGTGGACTCATTACTCGCCTTTCCGACCAAAACTCCTTCAGACGGCAGTTCGTATCTGCGGAACGAGGTATCATCCTTTCGTTCGAGCGTGTGAGGGAGGAACTCGTCGATATTGCCAACATACAGCGCTACATCGGCAATATGGATGCACAGAGAGCCTTCGGACGTGTACTAGCACTGCGGGATGAAGGGGATATTCTTAATGAGCGAGTGTTGGATTGCTTATTGCAACTAGGCGAACTTATGACGGATCGCAGGCATCTTCTCCACCGCTTACAGGCTGACGTAATTGAGCTTGCTCGTGTTACGCCGCCAATGGTTCCAGCTCCGGCAATGGCTCCGGCTCCGGCGGGTTCATCTCAGGCTTCAAGTAGACCTAGACGGGAGGGTGATGCCCCGGAAGCGAAACGCCGACGGCGACCTTACCTGGAATGATGTTTTCTTATATTCCTCTTTCGAGATGTACACAATACTCTAGAAACAGTCGCAATTAATGTAGAAATAGCTTGATCATAGTACTAGAGCTGGTCATTGCACTTTGTGCAAATTAAACCCGGAATTTCACCATTAAAAGAGGAAAAAATCAGACTCAATTTTAAGCACAAAAAAAAAGGATAGATAGAGAACTTGTACCTAAGAAAACCAAGAACCTATGTTAAGGAATTAGAATATTACTTGTGATTGTATTTATATTCTATTACATTTTCCTAGTTTCTATAGGTATTATGCATTACTATATAATGTATACTGAGTTCATTAATAAACACAGATCATTACCCTTATTTCCTACATGGTATCAGAGCCTAAAATCCTGAAACCTTAAAATACCGTCCTAAATTTTCCGCCGTCGTCAGTGTGTGACTTCCACGCGCCGCCGATCCGGACTAACTTTCTTTTGAAAAAAATAAAAAATAAATAAAAAAAACAATCTTCTTCAGCCCGCCGCCGGTCCTGCCACCGCCACGCTGCCGCCGTTCTTCTTCCGCTGCCGGTCCTGCTCCCGCTCCGCCGGCCGTCACTTGCTTCCGCTCCTGCTCCGCCAGTTCTGCTCCCAATCACTCTGGTTCCGCTCCCACGCCGCCGCTCTGCTCCGACCAGTGAGATCCCACACCACTCTGGCCGGATAGCTCTCAACTTCGGCTCGGTTCCATCGGCCTGACAACGGCCTCGATTATCGACTCCGGTCTCGCTCTCCACTCCGGCGACGTGAGGTGCGCAGCTATCGCAGATGTTAGACGCGCGTGAGATTCACGCGCTCGACCTTCCAGAAGCGCGTGAGTCCATGCGCGGGTGCACCAGACGCGCAGTAAGCCTTCCCAGCGTGTGACCTGCACGCGCCACACTGTAGGCGCGCGTCAAATTGCCTCTTTTGGCTTTGGTTCAGCAAATTTTCTCCATTCTCTTAATTTAATTGTTCTTGCCATTTGTTTTATGGCTCTTTTCGTCGGCGTAGTGACGTCGCCGCAAGAGTTTGCGGTGGCCGCCTCCTCTGGCTTACCTACACGATCTTATTTTGGTCCTGCTCTATCTGGCAACCAATGGAGTACGACCATACATTTATTTAATCAGTTTCATTCGTTATCTGACCATGGGTCAGGTAAGTCTACTTTACCTTGGATTCTTGATTCGGGAGCCTCAAATCACATGACTGGTGACAAATGTTCTCTTACTGATATTACTACTGCTACCAACACTTTGAATGTTATACTACCTGATGGATCTATGTCGTCTGCTACACAATATGGGTCTATTTGTTTCGGTGATGTCACTCTTACTCATGTGCTCTACATACCTACTTTGCGATGCAATTTATTATCATGTTCTAGATTGTTATCTGCCTTAAAATGTCTAGTTTTGTTTACTGAAAATTATTGCATTTTACAGAAAATCAGTACGGGGATTGTGATTGGCGTGGGTGAACAGAAAGGGGGGGTTTATTGGCTTCGTCTGTTGGATACTCGCCTTCGTCCTCATATCCTGCAATCTATTCCGACAGTTGCTTCGATTTCTTCATCTGATTTATGGCATCAGCGTTTTGGTCATCCATCATCTACGGTGTTGTCTTCTATTCCTACTCTTGATTTTAGCACCAATAATACTACTATACCTTGCTCTGTATGTTACACAGAAAAACAGACTAGACATAGTTTTCCATTGAGTTCTACAAATGCTACTGCATTATTTCAATTAGTACATTGTGATGTTTGGGGACCTTATCGAACTCCATCCTCTAGTGGTGCATTTTATTTTTTTGACAATCGTAGATGATTATTCCCGAGCTGTTTGGGTTTATTTGTTAGTGGCTAAATCTGAAGTAGCTTCTAGATTTTTAGAATTTAGTGCCTTAGTCAAGAACCAGTGGGGAAGAATAATTCAACGAGTTCGGGCTGATAACGGCACTGAATTTTTGCCTCTCCGGTCTCACTTTACTGCATCTGGGATCATTTTTGAGACATCTATGGTTGATACTCCGCAACAGAATGGTCGAGTTGAAAGAAAGCATCGTCATTTGCTCAATGTGGCGCGTGCTTTACGGTTTCAAGCCAATCTTCCTATTGCATTTTGGGGAGAATGTGTTCTTACTGCTGCTTACCTGATCAATCGAACCCCGACTCAGCTTCTCAACGGTCGTACTCCCTTTGAGTTACTCTATGGCCAGGCACCCAATTACTCTTCTCTACGGGTTTTTGGTTGCTTGTGTTTTGCTGCTCGTGTTCCCAGATACCGTGACAAGTTTGCACCAAGAAGTCGGCGATGTTTGTTCCTTGGTTATCCCGCCAGAAAGAAAGGTTATCGTCTTCTCGACTTGGAATCTCGAGTGATCTTTAATACCCAGGATGCTGATTTCTTTGATGACCAGTTCCCGTACTCTGCTTCATCCGATGAACCTGGCGGCGCCACCACAACATCTTCAGATTCCTCCTCCTTCTCACCCGAGCCACACAGATTTTTCGATCCGCCTTCTACAGCCGATCAACCACTGCCAGTCAACGTCGGCTTTTCGATGCGGCTGTTGTTTTACCCATCACCGCCAGCCATTCAATACCGGCCAACGCCGATGGATCAACATCGGTCAACCCCAGCGGGTCAACGCCAGTCAATGCCGGCCGGTCAATACCGGTCAACCTCATCGATTCATCGACGACAGTCACCGACCAACTCCCGGTGGTCATCTCCGACGTCACGATGCCGGCATCTATCGGTCGTGCTCCACCGCCCGACGCCGGTTTCTCTTTGTGGGCCGCCGTCGCTCTACCTACACCGTCCATCACCGGTACTTCTCCGCCAGTTGTCGTCGATCCACCTTCTACCAGACAGAGTATTCGATCTCATCGTCCACCGTCGTATTTGGCAGATTATGATTGTGATGCTTGTGCTCTTACCACTGAAGACCCCCCCTCATTCGACTACGTTCCCTCATGCTTCATCACTTTCCTCAGGTGTTCTCTACCCTCTTACTGATTATGTAAATTGTGATAATTTTTCTAGTATGCATTCTAGATTTTTGGGTGCTGTAACTTCTAGTGCAGATCCCACTACTTACTCTGAGGTTTCCCGTCATTCTCATTGGCGAGATGCTATGGTTGAGGAACTTACTGCACTGGAGCGAAATCAGACATGGACTTTGTCTCCTTTGCCTGCGCACAAGAAGGCTATTGGATGCAAATGGGTTTATCAGACGAAGTTTCGGTCAGATGGTACTATTGAACGTCATAAGGCGCGCCTCGTGGTTCTTAGGAATCGTCAGGTTGAAGGAATTGATTACACTGAGACTTTTGCTCCAGTTGCGAAGATGAGTTCTGTTCGCTTGTTTTTGTCCGTTGCAGTTATTCGTGGTTGGGAACTGCATCAGATGGATGTTCGTAATGCCTTCCTCCATGGTGATTTGCATGAGGAAGTGTTCATGCGTCCTTCACCTGGCTACGCTGTCCCGCCTGGTCAGGTATGTCGCCTACAGAAATATCTTTATGGTCTTCGACAGGCTCCTAGAAATTGGTTTGCTAAACTGGCTTTGGCTTTACGGGCATTTGGATTTTTTCAGAGTAAGGCCGATTACTCTTTGTTTGTCTTTTCCAGTGGATCACAGTCTTTACATGTTCTGGTTTATGTGGATGATTTGGTCATTGCTGGTAGTTCTTCTTCGCTCATCTCTGAGTTCAAGAAATACTTGGGTTCTTGTTTTCACATGAAGGACCTTGGTTTGCTTAAGTATTTTTTGGGCATAGAGATTGCTAGAAGACCGGAGGGGGTGTTTCTCTCGCAAAGGAAATATGCTTTGGACATTCTATCTGATATAGGTTTATCTGCTTCTAAACCAATTGATTTTCCAATGGAGCAACAGCATGAGTTGGCACGTGTTGAAGGTCCAGCCTACCTTGATCCGGAGCAGTATCGCCACTTGGTTGGGCGTCTGATATATCTAACTATTACTCGTCCTGAACTTAGTTATTCAGTTCATACTCTTGCGCAATTCATGAAGTCTCCTTGTGTTCCTCACTGGCAAGCTGCGGTTCGTGTTTTGCACTATCTGAAGAGTCATCCTGGTCAAGGTTTATTTCTTTCTCTCCAATTGACTGCTTATTGTGATTCAGATTGGGCCGCCTGTCCTATTACTAGGCGTTCCTTATCTGGTTACTTTGTTATGATTGGTGATTCTCCAGTTTCCTGGAAGACTAAGAAGCAACCTACTGTTTCTCGGTCTTCTGCTGAAGCAGAGTATCGTGCTATGGCAGTTGCCTGCTGTGAGTTATTATGGCTTCGGTCCTTGCTGAAAGACCTAGGGGTTTCGCACTCTTTTCCTATGCATTTGTTTTGTGATAGTCAATCTGCTATTCATATTGCAGCAAATCCAGTGTTCCATGAACGTACGAAGCATATTGAAGTTGATTGTCATTTTGTCCGGGATCTTGTACAGTCTGGTGCTATAGTTACTCATCATATCCGCACTACAGATCAACCTGCGGATTTATTTACCAAAGCTCTCGGACGTAACCAGTTTCATTCATTACTTGGCAAGTGGGGCATTTCTGATCCCCATGCTCCACCTTGAGGGAGGGTGTTAAGGAATTAGAATATTACTTATAATTGTATTTATATTCTATTACTTTTTCCTAGCTTCTATAGGTATTATGCACTACTATATAATGTATACTGAGTTCATTAATAAACATAGATCATTACCCTTATTTCCTACAACCTAAGCAATCGAAATGCCAAAAGATGCAATTAGAGTGCTTTCTGGACTTGAATTATCAACAGAAGGCCATACGTATGCCAGAAAACAATGAAGCACTAGTAACATCATAGGGCTTTAAACATACTTCCTCTAGATACTGTTTTTTGTCGCTGAAAATGATTTTTCGTGATTCTATAATAGCAAGAACTTTATCAAGTCAGAAGAAGTTGAAGATGAGAAGGTGTAAAGAGATTTCAGAGATAGACAACACGAAGAGACATAAAAGGCAATTTTCAATCATGCTTCAGTGACGTAATATTGTCAGTTAGAGAACCAAAAGATCTCAATAAAGTAAGTTGCATCGGCTATTTAACAGAAAAATTAACGGAATCCTACACCATCTACGCAAGGAGGACGAGAAAACATAAAAAGTGAAAACATTAATAAGCTTTTGAAAAGGAATAAGTGATGATATCCCTAACACTACAAAGCAACGTGATTAGCATACACAAATCACAACAAATGTGATCTTTTTCCAGGTCCCCACCATCCTTGAACATGTTATAGGCACCTCTCATGAAAGGTCGCGGATCTCTACCAACCTGCAATACTTCATAGAAGTTTTCATTCAAGCTTCTTCCTTGAATTGGATGGCTTTCTTCGTATAAACTAAAAGTCTGTTAACCACTAGAAATCTTTTTCCTGCCTCATCTACTCCTTGCAGTTGAGCTTCACATAGAAAGCACCATATGGACTCCTCAATATCATTTGGGTTCTGCACAACATCTAGCCTAAACTGCTCCACACCTTGCTCAAACCTAGGTGTGAATTCCAACTTTAGGATACAAACAAACAGGCCAGCCAAACACAACATCGCAATGCGAAAACCATGCCAAAATACCTATCAAGGTAGTACAGTGAGAGTCCCCTCTGCCAAAGATCTTAATCATTCAACAGAAGCACTCCACATTACAAACGAATCAAACTTCATCTATCTACATTCCAATCCAGCAAAAGAGTAACAATTCAGAGGTAAATCTTGATAAACCGATAAATCACACAGTTTTTAGCAACATTATGATTGAAAAGGAGGGAATTAAGAGACTCACATGCTCTCTGCCGAGGGTCAAGCTCCATTGCCTTATCGAACTCCACCAAAGACCCAAACATATCACCCTTCAACCAAAAGTTCAACAACTCAGTTTCAGCAACCAAAAACAACATTTAAGGAGCTAACTGCAGTTGTTACTTTGTTTGTTTGATATGCATTATAACAATGTAGTTCTACTGCTAAAAAAATATGAGTATGATATAATTACAGCCTAAAAATGTGTTGTCTAAGAAAGTAAAGGTCTTTGTCGGCTTAACCTGTGCATTTCTCACAGAAAAAGTGCAGGTTAATTGTTTCACGAGCCACTATGTAATCTGTAATTTGGTTTTACCGAATTTTAACTAATCTTTATTAGCGTGTTCCAACGTAACCTATTTAACCAAGTACGTAATAATTTAAATCACAAGCGACACACGACTTGGTTACGCAGTTCGGTGAAATTCACCTACATCTGTGGGGCCTAGCCTAGTTCAGAATGAATCCACTAATTAGAAAGACACATTACAATATTACAAAATACTTATCTTCACTAACTATAATGTGTGAATTCCGCTAGCTCCCCTAGCTACCGATCCACCTTGATCAGACTCCCTCTGACCTCGAAACTCGTCGATGCAGGATCTCCTCCTCCCGAGGAATTAAGGTATGTTATTCTGAACTTTGAACAGCATGTCAGGTATGTTGGAACATAGGAATCTAGCTCTTAACAATTCTTGAAAGTCTCAAAAATCTGTATGCAGATTTTTTTTTCTCTATTAAATCCGTACAGAATGCAGCCGTGTTTGTCCCCTTTTATATCCATGAGCAGTTTGGAATCCTCCATGATTATCTCCACAATATTCCTAAATCTGCTTCTTGAAGCATATCCAAATCCCACAAATAAAGAGATTTTCCTTATCACAATCTATCTCATATATTCGCAAATAACCAGTCCATATATGTAGGGATTTTCCATAAATCAACTATGCTTCACACGCCTCATTCATTGAAGAATATTCAGATTTCCATAAATCATAAATACAATAATATTCTATCTCCCTTTTATCATAAAATCATCTTGGTGTGAATATGCTAATTTCGAGTGTTCCAACATGGAAAGTGTTTCGTTTCCAAATACGTTCACAAAAACTGCCAATAAAATATTCAACACAGATATCCGACTTTACATAATCCAAAAATCAGAACATGAATGTTGCGTAGGAAGAGAAAAAGAGGGGAGAATGAAATAGTCACAGACTGTTTGTGAAATAAGAAAACACCAAACACCAATTAATAGGTTTTCAGGCTTATCCCACTTCAAAAAAGCATTTATATATAGCAACAATGAGGGTTTAACATGATGTAACCATTGAGTACAGTATTGCAAATGAATGAATGTTGTCACAGTAGAACATCCGCTAGAAACATGCATACCATAAAATCAGTATATTAGTATCATTGCTTACTAACATTTCCATCATGTAGCAAGAACTGACAATGGAACTTGTCAACAACCCCCAACCCAAAAAAAAAATGAAGGTGCTAGTAGGACAGATCAACCAATAGAGTAAGTGTGAAGTTGTTAGTAGGATGGAGGGAGTAAGTATCAAATACAGACCCATTCAAATGGATATCTGGTATATAAAGGCCACTAAGCATTTATTGCCAAAATTAAGATTCAAGACTTTGATCAGATATAAGAAAAGCTATAAACCAGATGCAGAGCAAAATCTGGCTTAAAGGTGAGGAAGAAGAGTAAAAAAGTTGTGGAAAGCATAAATTAAAAGGATAATACCACAAGTTAAAAAATGCAGAACCTTTCTTTAGGATTAAGGAAAGCTAGAAAATTCTAGAG
This sequence comes from Rubia yunnanensis, assembly GCA_037428765.1. NCBI lineage: Eukaryota > Viridiplantae > Streptophyta > Magnoliopsida > Gentianales > Rubiaceae > Rubia > Rubia yunnanensis. The sequence goes on from CM075070.1 coordinate 17,144,145, forward strand.
CAAGATCTCTGGCCACCAGAAATTTCAACACCACCACCACCATACATCAGGGTAACCAAAGTACTCTTCGTCGCAATTGGCGCATCAACAATTCATCGCACAAGGGTGAAATAGAAGGAGCCTGGGAAATTTTGAATGCTAGGATTGTGAAGAACACGACAAATATTCAGGTAAACTACAAGGATTATAGCAAAATATTAAAGAGTATCAGCATGGGAAGCATAAGGACAATAAGGAAGTTGAACCATCAAGGAAGGAAACTTATTGGATTGGGCCCATGGGGCAGCGCAAGGAAAGGTTGGTGCAACAATTCAGGTGATTTTGGAAACGTAAAAAGCTACGCATGATGTAGTTCATCATTACACACATAAACCGATAGTGTGTATTGGTATCTGTAATTTAAACGGTTCAGTTACTTGTAGATTGTATAAATATCAGATGGGGTGGAATGGATTCCACATCTTCTACTCTCGTTCACTGCTTCCAACAAACAAAGGTTACTTCTGACAAATCATCGGTCTAAATGAACAGAAGGATCTCTAATAGAAATTCAACTATGGAGTACACGGTGTTGGGATCAGAGTATTCTAAAGAGGCAAGGGATCCGGAGGCCTTGACGGTTTAGTTTCAGGAAATATACAGGCACCACTGGCTTGGAGGGGGAGGTGCACATTTTACAGGAGGAAATAATGGGATCGCTGCAACAAGAAGAGAACTATGGTTTGGGATATTGGTTGGACGAACGGGACTACAAAACGGAGAGGATGGATCAATATCTACGAGACCACTGGGGATTTGAGGCAAAATTTTATCATCGTGCTCAAAATTTTTATGTTATCAAGTTGGAGAATGCAGCGTCGAGAATGACGGTTTTGCATAATACGGCATATACAATAGCAGGAGATTTTTTCGCTGTGAGGAGATGAGATCCAACGATTCCACTGAGCAGAGTTGTAGTGCGGAAGGTTATCGTTACGGTGAGGATGCATGGAATAACATCGGTCTGTTACACACCGGATATAGCAAACAGACTAGCGAATCATGTGGGTGAAGTGGTGAACTTTCAAGCACATCAGTTCCCAGCTAGAAACCCCAAGTACATTAGAGCAAGAATTCTAGTGAATGTGAACAGTCCTTTAATACCTTGTTTCTTAATCAACATGCCGGACGGTCACCAATATTGGGTGGATTGTAGATGCAAAAGGCTGCATAAGTTCTGTACACACTGTGGCAGAATCGGGCACCCCTTGTCTCGGTGAAATGTCGCTCTAATGCAATTTATAGAGTCAAATATTTAGGAACATAACCAGGAGCGGGGCACAAATATCATTGTGGATTTCTCAAAGGAATTATATCCAGCCACTGTTAGGGCTCAGAGACATAGGCCATATAAAATATATACTACATTTCAAGCAGATTTTATGTCAAGGCAAGGGGATTTCTTTCAACATTTGAATGAAAACACTATTCTAGATGGTTTCTTTTATACAGTCTTGGATGATGATAATCTAGTGCTCAACACTCATGATGTACAAGGGATGGGGGAAGATTTGGAGCTGGAACTCAATGCTGGAGTTTAGGTGCCTCAGAATATTAATATATTTGAACAACCTCCACTGGCTCAGGAGCAAGACCAAGGAGATGCCCAGAATCATAATAATCCAGAGAATCTGCCAAATGGATATTTACAGGCAAATGCTCAGGGAGGTCAACGGGAGGAAAATCAACACATTCAAAACTCATTTGAGGAAGCAATAGGAAAATGAATGGTCCCAGCAAATGGAAATGCAGGAGACAGTGGAGCACACAATCCTGAATGAGAGCCATGAGGATGACCTGCTCAAGGCCAGTCAAGAGGACACCAAACAGGAGTTCACAAGGGAGAAACATGTCCAACGATCAGATTGTCAGGTAATCAGTGACCCTATTTCATTTGTGTTCCATATGCATGAGAACAATGCAAATTTGTTAGTTAATACAGTAGATGTTGTTAGTAGTCAAGATTGGTATGAATTGATGAAATTAAAAGATGTAAGGGAGAAGGGGATGGTGTAGATCAGGGTCATGAATGGGGTAAATGGAAGGTATGGTCATTGTTGAGCCCCAACATGATCAGGGTATCTGTAACTGTATTGGCCCCCTATTACAATTGGAATAAAACCGATGGAGCAAGAGTCAGTCAAGGATAGGGTGAGGGACCTGATTATAATCTCAGATTCAAAGTCAACTGAGGAGGGTCACTCAAGCAAATAGGTGGTCTCACACAAAAATAAGCAAGTACGGACTAAGTCAGTTAAGCTCAAGGCAAATAAAACCACGCATATGAAGTGCAGGAGAAGAATCAGGGGGAAAAGGAGGCTAACACAGAGTGAAAAAGAAGTTATGCAATGTTGTAGCTTGGTGCAGTAAAGTGTGCTCAGTTGGAAGAAAGTCCAGAGACACAACACCACCAGATGGAGGGAGGAAATGAGGAAGTACAATACCATAGTTGGCCATCACAGAGTGCAGTGCATGATGATCAGCTATTGGAAGCAAACGAGGAAGGCAAGAAAATAATGACCAGTCAAGGAGAATAAGGAAGCAAGCAGGCTGGGAAAGTTGAAGAGGAAGAGACAGTTCAAGGATGAGGATGAAGATAACACTGACTCCATCAACACAATCATGTTGGTCAAATGGCAGAGTTAGAGGGAGCTACCAGTGAAGAAGCAAAGTTGACAAGAGCAGTTGCTGACGACTCAGACAACTGTTAAGGGCTCTGGCTTGGCTGTCCCAAAACTGCCAGTGTGGGAGCAATGAATACGCTTTTCTGGAATTGTAGGGGCCTTAATAACGCCCCTGGCAGAGCATGGCTGAATCGATTGTTGAAGACGCACAATCCTCAAGTAGTGTTTATTATGAAAACTAAAATGAATCGGGAAAGACTATTATGCTAGCAAGAGTTTACAAGATTTAGAGAGGGTTGGCATATCCCAACAGTAGGTTTAGCATAGGAATATCTATTTATGGTCTAGTAATATTAGTTTGCAAGTTATAATAAGCACTAGTAACTTTGTTTTGGCAAAATGTAATAGTGGATTTGGGGAGGTATGGTATTAGGCTTTTGTATATGGTCACCCAGATTTGGCGAAAAGAGTTAACATTTGGAATTATATTGGTGATAATGTCCCAGATTCCTAGTATTCCTTGATTTTTTTAGGGGATTTTAATCAAGTTCTTTCATCACAAGACAAGAAAGGTGGCCAACCTTTTCTATAAAATCAGAGCTCATACAGGTTACACTTCAATTGTTAGAACAACACAAATTGCAAGAGCTCAGGAATAAGGGTGTTTGGTTTACTTGGACAAATAAAAGGAGAAGGCAGAATCAAATTTTACAGAGATTGGACAGAGCATTTTTAAATGAGGCATGGATAAAGTTGTTTCCTCAGGCATTATTGTGGAATTTGCCTATAATGCAATCCTATCACTCACCAGGCATAGTCCAGATCTCTCAACCCAAGGTTAAACCAAAATTACAACCCAATTTGAGGCCTTCTGGGTGAATAGAAACGATCAAATAATAGCAAGGTTTTGGAGTACTATGACTTCTAGGGAAATGCCTCAAGTACTATCAACAGATCACATCTCTCAAAAGCTACAGTGTACTCTGAGAAATTTCAAGAACTGGAACAGTTAGGTCTTTGGCAAATTGGATAAAACAATTCAACAAAAGACAACAGAGTAAACACTGGTGCAACGTAGGATACAAGGAAACCAACTCACAGGCATCATGCATCAGGAGGAAATAGAGGAGAAGATACTCAGACAGGACATTGAAAGCCTTGTACAGTGTCAATCGGACTAGTGGCAGCAAAGAGCTAGGCTTCAGTATGTGACCAGAATACTAGGTTTTTTCATCAGCGGGCAACTAAGAGAAAAGCTTTTAACCACATATAAGCGTTAAGGCTTAAAAATGGTACATGGGTTCATAACACTCAACAGATTCAGACACTATTAACAAATCATATATCAGATGTGTACATGGTGCTACAAGATTATCCATAGCTAGTAGGACATGAAAAGACTCTTCAACTGGTTTTGGAAACAAACACCAACAGACTTAATCAAGACTAGGTTCAAGGTTTAATTCATTCTTTCTCCGGCCAAGAGATTCAGGAAGCGATCAAGTCCATGAAGTCCTGGAAAGCCCCAAGCCTTGATGGGATTCCAGCAGGTTTCAACAAACAGTATTGGCAGTACGCTAGGATACACATCACGAGCGAGGCTCTCAGAATCTTACAAACAACAGACATGCCAGAGGCGTGGAACCAAACACAGATAATGCTTATACCAAAAAAGAGGAATCCACAGAGGGTAGAGGATTTTAGACCAATTTCACCGTGTAATGTCAAGCACACGATCATAGCAAAGATATTGTCCAAACTTATGCAAAAGATCAAGGGAGACTTGATTAATACAACACTGATTAGTTTTATATGGGATAGGAATATAGCGGAGAATGTACTGATTACATCAGAGGTGCCACAAGCCATGAAAAGAAAGCAAGGTAAAACAGGCCTAGCTCCAATAAAACTGGACAAGAGTAAGGCATATGACAGGGTGTCTTGGGAATTTTTTGTCAGTGCACTACACTATATCGGAATGCCACTGCACTAGATAAGACTTATACAGGTTTGTGTCACCACGGTGACCCTCACAATTAAAGTTAATCAATGGAAATTAGAATGGATAAAACTAGTCAGAGTTTTATGGCAGGGCTTCCCACTCTCACCGTACATGTTTATCATATGCCAACAGTATCTTTCAAGCCTACTGTATACATTTATGTTATAAATACCCAAGGCAGGGTTCGGGCCTGGTAGAGGAGCACCGGTTATCTCACATCTCATGTATGCGGATGATAGTATTATATTTATCCAGTGCACACAACAAGAAATTAGGCAGTTGGCTCGCAACTTTGTTGATTTCACTAGGTATTCGGGGCAACGCATCAACGTGGATAAATCTTTTAAATAGGTCAGCAAGAACACAGAACGCACTATGGAAAATTATCTCCTATACACGCTGAATATACATGAATCAGGTGTCGAAGCATAATATCTAGGTATGAATATACATCTATTGCTCTCTCGATGTGATACATACAAGGCTCTAATTGACAAGATCGGAGTCACAATTGGAAAACAAGATCCCTAATTTAAGCGGGAAGGGTGACTTTGGCAAAACATGTTATATCGGCCATGCCCATTTATCCGTTAGGCATCTTTATAATACCATCGACTGTGGCTCAGAAGATAGATGCCATTATAGCGGCATCCATATGGAAAGGGGAGCTAGAGAACAATGGGATTTATTGGGTAGCAGACTCAACAATGTGCTTATCAACAAATCAGGGTGGTCTGGGCCTTTAATCAACAAAAAAGATGAATAAGGCTCTACTAGCTAAACATGCCTAGTTCATATTGCAGGATAAGAAATCCCTCTTCATTCAGGTTTTCAAAGGTAAGTACTGCAGGGCACAAAATTTAAAGGAGTACATTCCAAAGACTACAGATAGCTGGGCATGGAAATCAATTTTTTGGGGAAGAGAACTACTTTAACAGCACACTCGATGGGAGGTCAGGACAACACATATGACTTACCCATAGATGGATACTGGATTTCCCCAACTTACAAGCCACACAACCATTGCAAGTAATGCAGTAGTATACGACCCTGGAAGTGGCGGACCTGCTTATACAGAACAAAGAATGAAGGGAACCATTAATGAGGGTAATTTATCCTTCATACATTATTCGTAGAATCTTGGCTATCACCATTGATCACCAGAGCCAATCTCAGGATAAATCAATCTAGCAACTTACGACTATGGGGGAGTATTTTGTCAAGACAGGATATAAAGCTCAACATGTATCCACGAAAATAATTCAAGCATCATAGAATGCAAATTGGCAAAGGTTTTGGAAATTACCAGTATTAAGGAAAATCCTCCTTTTTCTGTGGAGAGCCTTAATAAACGCCATACCCACGACGTGCAATTTGGTTCTCAGGGGAGTAATCACTAACCCACTTTGCCAATTGTGCCACAACCAAGCTAGAGGGGATATGGAACACTTTTCTGCAGTGCCCACAGGCACAATCATTTTGGCATTGCTCACAATTGGGATTTGATTTTACACAAGGCACTCCACAAGCGTTCCACACTTGGTTTTGGAATTGGTTTAATACAGCCCCTGATCCGGATGTGGTTACTTTTTCCTGCCACATTCTCTGGAAAATATGGTTATAGAGAAAGGGGAAAATATTTAGAGATCAGGACCAGCCACCCCATATCTGGGTTAATATTGGTCACAATGGATTGAACATAGACAGAAGCAAACACAGAGCAATGGATATCAAAGACATAAGTTTAGGACTGGCCAAACAGCCACAACATGAAAATTATTGGAGTGATCCACAAATCTTACCAACACTCAAGATGGATGGGGTTTTTTGGCAAAATAATTGGCACGACTCCACTACTTGGATGCTATTGAACACTCTGCAAACCTAGGGAACTTCGTACCGAAAGCATTTCCCATGTTCGTCAGCCTTAGCTGCCAAAATGCATGCTTATCTTGCCGGATTGAAACATGCATCATAGCTAGGTTTACTTATCTACAAGTGTGAACGGATTCTCAGCAGCTCGTGGAACGGATTCTCAGCAGCCCGTGGTTCTGATCAAAGAACCATATCAATTTCCTCCGTTGGATGTTACTGTCGTGTCAAAGGAAGTCAGAAATTTGGTATCAAAGTTTCAAAAGATTGGCTTTCTCAAGGTTCCACGATTAACATTGCAAAATGAGCATGTTTTAGCAAACTCTTTGAATTGTATCTTTAATAATTGCTTATAAATGAATATGATTGTTATAAAAAAGGATAATACCGCCAGTCATGTGGAATCTAGCATATCGGCTGTCAACGGAAAAATTCCACACAAATACAACCTAAAGAAATGATACTTTTTTCAGACTTCTAGTATTCGTTATGTGAGATAAATATGCTATAGTGTATTTTATAATGTTCTTGCAGATCAGCCCTGTGAAAAAAGAAAACTATCACTACCTAAGTATAATGACTTGAATATCTACTTTCCCAGTTCTCACAATCTATGTTTTGCATAAACAAAAATGTTAACAGTCCGAGAGTGGGCTTCAGATAAATCAATCATCACTAATTCATTATTACTATATATACTTCAACTTCACAGTAGCATAAGTATACCCAATATTTCTCTAAGTCCTAAACAAAATCATAAGAACATGGCTTTTATAAACTACTATATAAAATTTCACCACAATTTTAACAGCTGACAACTGTAAACTACAGAAGTTAACTGGCAATTATAACAACAACTGACAATTATAAACTACAGAAGTTGACTTACATTTGTAGCAACAGCTGAAACTATATAACCAAAAACATTTGACTACCACATCAAGATATGTTCATAAACATAAAAAAAAAACCCATAAAGAATATTAGGTAAGAAAAATAATTAAAGTCCAGAGGTGCGCTGAATAAATCACAAGTAAAAATAGCTTTGCATCAATTCAAATCAATTCTCAACTAAGAAAAGGAAGAAAAAGGGATGTTCCAATAGGTTCTTATCAATTAAGTACTATATATCAGTTCAGCATTTAACGTAATTACACAAGTTCACCGAGAAAAAGAAATCAACACAATTATTCTGCTGGGAACATAAACAGAGGAGTGAAGAAAGATTATATTAACAGCATGGCTGAATGCATACAGTGTACTCCTACTCAGTTGCATCAGATTCATAAACAACATAACTAACACATCACAAATTAGGATTGGAGTTTGACCAATTGGTATGATCCTCAGTTATCATAATTTAGATATATAATGAAAATTACACGTGAAATTTTACAACTCATATGTACATATACATCAATAGCAAAGGAAAAAAGAATTTAGCAAATGAGAAGGTACCTCAGGACTCCAAACGACACATTGTTGATGAACCCATATGCCAGCTATACCAAATCTGTCATTGACAGGACCCAAAAGGCGTCCAAGCCATTCAGGTTCAATTCCGAACCCCATCTAATAAATCATGGATAGGTTCTTCAAAGGCAGAGCTACCATTACAAACATCATCATTGGTACCATAGCCACCGTGTACAAGCTTTTTTGGAGGTTTACTTTCAACACCTCCTCCACACAAACCACAACGCCTCCCTTCTTTTATCCGGATTGGTCTCTCAGCATTCTCTAAAGCCTCTTTTCCCTTATTTGAATTTCCAATAGATTCAACTTCTTCAAGTTTGTCATGAAGTTCTCCAACTTTTGATGGAACTTTTGATTTGTCTTTTGTGGTATCATCAACCTCTAAAGCACCAACATGTTGTTCCCCAAATTTAGGCATGTTTTCTATGGAAGCATCAATCTCTACATAAACAACTTGGTGCTTCCTACCTTGGGTGTCTTCTGTGGCATCAAAAAATTCCGACACCACCATTTTGGTGTTTTGCTAGGTTAAATACCATCTCATTGAGCTACATCTCAGTGTCATCATTGCTATGGTGCTCTTCTGAATTAAAACCACCAAGGATTTCTGTCTCTTCTCCCTCAATCATCTCGGGAATTCACTTATTCAAGTCCAAACCATTTCCATCATCACTCGATCCAAGTGCTATATCTTTGATCACTTCTTTTCCATTCTCTATACCATCACGTGAATCAATTTATTTATTCCCATTCTCTAAACTGCGTAAAACCTTAGCCCTTTTGTTCTTTTCGACTTGGCAGCTACATTAGCACGATCTTTGAAGATATAGTTTTCATCTTCATCTCATGCACAAATTCATATTCTCTGTGTGTGTTAACCTTCAGAGTCTCTGAATCATTTTCAAGTTGTACAAAAAGCTGAGGACTAAAAGTCATATTTCAAAGTGAAACTCACAAATACCTTTTTGTGAGAACTAAAATACAGACTCCACTGTTTCTTGTCCTGTAGAGAAACGCATACAAGAAATGTAACTTTAGTTTCCAAATACTCACATTCAAGAATGATGTGGAGATTATTAAGGACTCCTTACCTCAATTTGGGTTGCCTTCTTATTGTTCAGCGAAGCAACCTTATTCGAAGACCTATTAATGGAATGGAACTCTCATCAATGTTGTTGGTTTTGCATTCCAAATACAAAAACAATGAATGAAAATTAGTCTTGTTTGTAACATTAGTGAACCCAAAAAGTGGATGGAAAGATTGAATTCAAAATTAAGCTAGGCAAAAAATCAAACACCTCGAATGCTGAATCCAGTTGTATACGAAAATAGAACCCAATAAAGCACGAACCAAGTAATAAATATAAATTAAAATGAAAAACTACTGCAAAGAAACTATGGTACAAAAGTGAAAAAACCAAACAGAGCAACATAGAGAAGCATTATCATGAATATGAGAACTGAAAATGGAAATAAAAGTAGAGTAATAACCTATCGGTGAAGCGGAATTTGTGAAAATCGATGGCTTTATCTTGTGTGCGGCTACCGGCTTATAAGGTTGATGACTTTGACAAAGTGATTGAAAGAAGCAAGTGGAGGGATTAAAAATTTAGAAAGCTACCGGCTCTTGGGCTACCGTCTACGAATTACCGGCAATTGGGTACAGGGGCAAATATCGAAGAGGCAGGAGTCTCAAAATAAGGCGGGCGGACCGATCATCATACCTGAACCTTTGCACAAAGAAATTTAGCGCACTTTTAGTATAGTATAGATATAGATATAGATATGTTATCCATGTTCCTTTGTTGATATTGAAACAGTTTCCTAAATACTAATACTTCTTCTTCATGATTACAATTTCCATAAAGTTTCAATTAATTTCATTTTACTTTTTTTGTTTATTCATCTTTTTCAGTTCCTTATTTCAAAAATAATTGCACGGTTATTAAACATGCTCGTCATATCCAGTGGCGGATTTACAAAATAAATTTAGTAGGGGCACACTAATAATAAATAAAAGTATATTAGAAAATAAAATATATTAATGAAGGCAAAGTCTTTGGAAAGATAAGGTTTAACTAGAATAATAAAAAGTTAATATGTTTTAGTTGCAATATTAAAATTTTATTATGCAACATGCAGTATATATAAAGTTTATGATCCGATTAATGCAACCTAAAAATTTTATCTTCATTTCTTCTAATTTACAGTTTAAACTTTGATCTTTCTATAGCTTATGGAAACACCATATTCCAAGAGACAAACTCAATAATGAAACTTAAATCTCAGTGTAAATAATATAATATTTCTTTAACTCTTTAAAAATATAATATTATAATGATAGAGTTTAATAACTCTTTCTTCAATAGTTCAGTAAGATGTGATTTTTCGATTAAGATTGCAACGAGAAAATCATGGATTGAACTAGAAATATTTTATTCCATCGCACATGATTAGTACATTATTAAGCAGTATATAATGTACATTTAAATTACTCCTATCAATAACTTTCTTGCAAATTTTCTCGAAATATATTGATTAAAATTAGGAGGGTGCAAACGGACTCTTAAGGCAAGTAATAATGTGAGTATTTTGTTTTACGATGATGAATGAACAGAAGGATAACTTGCCAAAATTTTAAATTTATAAACATAAAAAAATCGTTCAGTACTTGAAATATAAGATAAAGAGAAAAAAAATCAAGTCTAAAGTTTATGATGTTAATTAAAATGGATAAAATAAAAAGTTGTACAACTAATAAAAAATTTTAAAGTTGATTATGAAAATTTATCTACATACTAAGAACACATACAATTAATTTTTTAAAATTAATTTAATAATAGGACTACCAAACATTAAGTGTGGGGTCAGTGGGGGCATTGCCCCCACCCTAGAACCACCAAAATTATGTTCATTCCAAGTACTTCTCACCTATTCCTTGACTATGTATGTTAAGGGTGTACCTTTTATACTATTGCATACGTGGGATGGTGTACACTTGTCCAAATTTTGCATGGACCAATGGGAACACTTGTCCAAATTTTGCCTCTGACCTGGGTATCTTGCATACATATTTGTTATCTTAATAAGATCATTCACTACTTGATACGTACACTTTGTGAAAATTATAAAATATCTGTGTACATGAGGTGACTAATTTGAGGGCCTCATCTAGAAAGCTGTACTCCTAGGTTTTTGTTTCCCCTGTACTTGTTTCCAACAATGAAGACATGTACAGTTGAGAAATAATAAATAAATAAATAAGATGATAAAAGGCAGCCTTGTCTTTAACCTCTAGTTTGGCATAAAGAAGTTGGACCCATTTCCATTCATAACCACCAGATACACTACCACAGAGATCCCTCTCTATCACCGATTTTGAAAATTTGTGCCCAAATTGTGTTACCACCAATTTTTATTATTATTTTAACACCAATTTTTAAAATCTGTGTAAATTTAACACCTGGTTTTTTTTATTTTAACACTAATTCTTAACACAGATTTTTTTTAAAACCGGTGTTACAATTTAAAAAATGATGCTAAAACTGGTGTTAATTTAATTTTAAAAACCAATGTTAAAAATAAAAACCGGTGTTGGAAGAAAATCGCACCATTTTTCAAAAATCGGTGCTAAAAAAATAAAAATACAATCTTCCCGTGAAAAAGTCAAAAAAATTGCTATTTAAAAAAAATCAATCGTCTCACCAAAAATTTAGAAAAAATTGGCTAAAATTTCAAAAAATTCGCCAAAGATTTCAAAAAATGTTGCTAGAAATTTCATGGGTTGAGCGCAGCTGCTCGCGGCCGCTCTCAGCAAAATTCTTTTTTTCTTAACTTTCAAAATCGTTAACTTCTTTTGCTGACTTTAACTAATAACTAAGTTGACTTAAATTAATCAACGAGCAACCTTTATTGACCTAATATATATAAATACAAATAAAACTGTTTGATATTAAATAATTAACATACAGAATAGGCACTCAAATAAGAAAAAAGTTGCAGAAAACGTCTTCTGAAAAAGCAAAAATCACTGTATAACGTCTTCATCTACTCCGGCCATGGCGGCGACGCCATGGAACCAGGCAACCCAAACCTTCGCACAAGCTCTCAAACAAAACTCACAACTCCCCATCCCACCTGCATCAGATCTCCATCCCCACTTCAATTACAAAGGGGAATTAGCAGTCTTATATCCGGAGGAAGAAATCGACATCCTAGCTGCTCCTTTCTCAAAAGCCCTAATCGGAAAATTCAGCAGAGGTCGTCCAACAATGGGGTTCCTCAGAGCTCAAATCAAAACCATAGGGTTTAAAGGCGAAGCTCACCTATCGGCAATGGACTCCAGGCACGTCCGAATCACCTTCGACCTAGACGAAGACTATCACCGCTGCTGGCTGAAAAGAACATGGTCAATGGGAGGGAACATCATGCACATCATCAAATGGACAAAAAACTTTGATTACGATGAGGAATCAGCTCTAGCTCCTGTGAGGCTGACAGTCGAATTCCCTCCGGTATATTTCTTTCACCCTAAGGCTATATCTGATTTGGGGAACTCCTTAGGTGAACTACTTTTTGCTGATGCTCCCACTAAGAATTTAACTAGGCCTTCCACAATTCGTTTGTGTGTTGAAATGGATGTCTCCGAACCTAGACCAAGTAAGATTAGGTTAGGTTCTATAGCTCACAATAAATCTTATGCTATAACCTATGAGGACTTCCCACAATACTGTAAGAAATGCCTTAAGCTTGGTCACAATGAGTTTTACTGTAAAAGGGACCTAGTGGTGTCTAATGCTAACCAAATGGAACACCAGGATCCAAGAAGTCACAACCTAAGAAAGGTTTTTTATCCTAAACATTCTATGGCAGACAAGTCATGGGAAATCAGGAACTCAACAAATAATAATAAGGATAAACATCAAGTCATCACTAAGGTTTACCAACCCAAGCCTAACCAAAATCATCAGAAAACTCCTGCCTTAATCCCTGTGGTTCCGACACAAAGAGAGGAATACAAAGCCTCACACTCTGAAAACAGATTTGCTGTCCTAGAGAAAATACAAACTATGGGTATACATGAAAATGACTTACAGACAGCTAATACTGAACAACAAGAAAAATTAGATAGAATTGAAGGGGAGTACTCAGAAAAGAACACTCAGATACCCCATGAAAGGATCCAAAATCAGCAAATCTTAGATACTGAAAAAATGGCTCAGACTCCAACTCAATGGAAGATCACATAGATGAAGGATATGAGTCCAGAGGATACAACACTGCTCCTTCGTCTCCACAAAAGAAGAATATACATTCAATATCCTTTAATGATGATACTATATGTGATAAAATGAAATTTCCTATAAATTCAGATATATTCCTGACTGATCAGTTTTCCTGGCTGCCTAACAAGGAAACCTCTTCAGATATTGATTCCCCACAGGTTATGGAGAAGCTCTCATCTAACAACACTCTCCGAGATCTTAATGAGGCTTACAGGAATGATATACAACAGGAGCAAGAACAAACCACAAGTGACTTACCTGCTGAGCCTCTGGTCACACAAACATCATCTCAGGTTAAACTCCCCAAGAGGAGCTCCAGGTTAGCTTTAAAAAATATAGTTTCCAATGATAGTTAAATGCTTAATCTGGAATGTTAGAGGATTATCAACTTCTAAAGTTAGACTAAAGCATTTTTCGAAGAAACATAAACTGGACTTGCTGGTTATTATTGAACCTAAAGGCAAATTAAATCAATTAGACATGTACAAAAAGATGTTTTGCTTTCGTCATCATTTGGGCCAGATACATAATAAGATATGGATCATGTATTCTGATAGGATTGACATAAATTTGCTAGCAAACCATAATCATTTCATTCATGTGGAAATAACCATAAAAGCTAGGGCAGAAAAAATTAAGGCTTTCTTCATCTATGCTCCACATAATAGAGAGGATAGAATTCAGGTTTATAATGATTTGAAGGAAAGGTTTGATGCATCCCTAACTCTGATTGGTGGGGACTTTAATGTGATAAGGTCTACTGATGAATACTCAGGCCCCAGCTCTCCAAATTTAAACTCTATTACTGATTTTGATTCCTTCATCAATGATGTTCAGATATCAGATTTAAATACTGTAGGTAATCACCTAACATGGAGCAACAATAGATCTATAAAACCAACCTCCAAGAGATTAGATAGGGTAATGGGAAATAATGGCTTCTTCAATCTATTTAACCACTCCTCTGTCCAAATCCTCAGTAGAACATCTTCTGACCATTCCCCTATGTTACTAGACCTTTCAAACTCTGACATCTCTACCCCTAAACCCTTTAGGTTTCAGGAAATGTGGTTTAACAGAAAGGAATTCATGGAACTCATATCCAACAGCTGGTCTCAACCCATCATGGAACAAGGTCTTCTTGGTTTCTCCTTAAAACTTAAAAGACTTAAAAATGAAATAAAAACATGGAACAAATTAGTATTTGGTAATGTACAGGATAACATAAAAAATTCTGAAACAGAAGTTGCTAACTTGGAACACCTTTATGACAGATCCCATTCAATTAATGACAGAATAAATTTGAATAAGGCTAAGGTAGTCTTAACTAGGCATTTGGCTGAACAAAACATTTTCCTGACACAAAAGACAAGAATGAAGTGGCTTAAGGATGGGGATTTAAATTCAAAATACTTTCATAAGTCTATCACCGAAAACCATGCGAGATTAGTAGTCATGAAAATCCAAGACCTGGATGGTACTTGGTTAAATTCCCAGCCCCTAATAGAGGAGGCAGCAATAAAAATTTTTTAAAAATTGTTATCAGATGGAAATGATGATCCATCTGGCCAATGTCTCTCATTCCTAATGAAGGAAATTCACCCTGCAATCTCTGATAATGATAACATCCAATTGTTAAAACCTATAACATTGGAGGAAATCAAAACTGCTGTATTTGAATTATCTCCCTCAGCAGCCCCTGGACCAGATGGTTTTCCAGGGCTCTTTTACAGAAAGGCTTGGGAGATAATCAAATATGATGTGTTAGTGGCAATGTTGGAACACCAAGCTGGAATTCCAATCCCAAAATCAGTGGCAAGCACACTAATTGCATTAATACCAAAAACAAAAACTCCAAAAGATTTCAGTGAATTTAGACTCATAAGTCTATCAAACTTCATTAACAAACTGATGTCTAAAATCATGGTTGAATGAATTAAACCACTCATGAACTCCTTAATTTCAGAAGAACAGTCAGCATTTTTAAAAGGAAGAGACATTGTAGATAACATTCTAATGATGAAGGAGGCAGTTAGGATGCTAGACAAGAAAAATGAATCCTTAAATCTAATCCTTAAACTTGACATGATGAAGGCTTTTGACCGTGTCTCATGGTCTACCATCAACTCTCTCCTACTGCATTTGGGATTTCATGGTCATATAGTTAAAGTCATAATGAATAACATGAACTCAACCTGGTTTTCTGTGCTGATAAATGGATCTCCTTGTGGGTTTTTTAAACCTACTAGAGGTTTAAAACAAGGAGATCCACTGTCACCCTTCCTCTTCAACATCTTGACAGGACTCTTAACCAGAAACCTCAGGATTCAATTCTTAAATGGGAACATTAAAAAAATTTAAAACTCCAGGATCATCAAATACAATTAGTCCATTATCCTTTGCTGATGACACTGTGGTTTTTCTAAAGGGGACAAAAAAATCCCTACAAAACATAATCAGGTTTCTGGAAATTTACCAAAAAGGCACTGGACAGAAAATTAATTTCCAGAAAAGTGCTTTTTACTCAGGAAAGTTAAGTAGAAACAAGAAAAAAGAGATTAAAGAACTAACCAACATGACTCAGGGAACACTACCCTTCTCCTATCTAGGATTCATTGTCTTCAAGGGAAGAAAACTAAACCTGCATTTCAAAACAACAATAGATTCAGTGAACAACAAAATATCAAACTGGAAAAATCAATGGTTGTCGGGAGGGGGTAAAATTATCTTGATAAACCATGTTCTGACAGCTATACCCCAACACACATGGGCTGTTACTTCACCAACTAAGCACACTATTCAAAAGCTGAAGTCCATATTCAGTAATTTCTTATGGGGTAAATCAGAACATGGTTTTAATAAATACTGGATATCTTGGAATAGAATTTCGTATCCTCAGAAAGAACAAGGGCTAGGTATAAGACACATTCAATCAATAATTAACTCATTTTCGACTAAAATCTGGTGGAAACTTCGAATAGGACAGTCTAATTGGTCTAAATTCATGTGGTCATTACCACCCCATGCCAGAAAATCAGAAACCTGGGCTAGATATAGGAAAATAAATAGTTTGGCAGAATCTTTCTCTCAGGTAATCATAGGTAAAGGATCTTCTAACTTTTGGATAGCAAATTGGCTAGGCTCTGGACCTCTCATTAACCAAGTGGAAGACCAGGTACATGTCCCTTTTCCATTTCTCACAGTAGCTGAATTCCAGCTCAACAAAGGTAACTATATCCCTCAACTCTCAGAGCTATTTAATTCTGCTATAAAAATAGAGTTGTTGAAGGATATACAACTCACATATCAGCAAGATTATATTATTTGGAAACCTGAGATTTATGGAAACTTTACAATTAAATCAGCTTACCAGGCATACAGACCCAAAAAACCAGAAATGGTGATTTTTGGAAAAATTTGGAATCAGGTTTTGCCAAAAAAAGTAAGCTTTTTTTATGTGGAAAATGCTATTGCGTGCTCTTCCTTTTGCTGATATTCTAATGGCAACTAGTCTTAACTTACCCTCCAAATGTACATCCTGTGGTCACATAGACTCTATCTCTCATTACTTCAACTCTTGTGCACCAGCTATGTTTCTGTGGAATAATTTTCATGATGCTTTAAAATTGCAAGCTAGATCCTTTAATACCATTTGGGAAAGATTGGAATTCTATTGGTCCTTTAAACCTGCTTCACCACATCATTCCTCCATAATGATTGTTCTCTCTGGATTAATATATTGGGAATTATGGAAAGGTAGAAACAAAATGATTCATGATAACATCAGAAGCTGCATTCATGTTCAATGGAAAAACATATCCGATCTGTGTTTTATGATCTTCTCTGTTCATCCTAAAGCTAGTTGCCATACACATTGTAGGTTGGTTTCCAAGGGATTAGTTCCTCCCTGTAAATGGAAAACCAAGAGGAAACTGAACTTAATTAAATGGGAACCCCCGGACTCTGGACTTAAAGTAAATTGTGATGCTGCACTACAAGAAAATTTTCTGGGGGTAAGGTGTGTTATTAGAGATCGTTGTAAAAGGGTGATACATGTTGTATCAATCCACATGGAAATTAATAACACCCATCTCATGCCTCATTTGGTTGTTCTGCAAGCTGAAATGTTGGCTATTCTTACAGGTCTTGATGCGGCAAAGGATAGGACTCAGCACGTTCATATTGAATCGGATTGTGCAGCGGCGATACTAATCCTCCACGACCAGAACTGTCTGTGGCCTCTCTTAAAGCTTCGGGATAAGATTAAATCAGCTTCTTCACAATTTCAAACAACCATCTTCAGTCATATCCACAGAGAAGGAAACCAAACACCAGACTTTTTAGCAAAACTTGCTATTCGAATAGGATACTCCTCTCAGTTCGCCGACATCCAAACGTCGCTCAGGTTCTCGTTTCTCAATCGCAGGGAAACTTTATTTCCCCAATTCAGATGGAAAAAATACTACACTAGTTAAGTGCTTTTTGTATACTCCTTGGACTGAATCCTTATGATTGTCTGGTCTTCATAAGCTTCACACAGGGGTGGAGAGCTTATAGAAGGAAACACATTCAAGAGAATTCATTCAAGTTCCACGACCTTCATGTTTGGTCTTAGAAACATGCTGCAACCTCTTGTAAAATTATCTTTTGGGCAGATTCATAGGGTGTGGGATCCCTTAATAAAAAACCCCGCTCATCAATGATGAGTGTTTTGAGTTAAAAAAAATAATTAACGTTCAACCCTTAATTGAGTTAGTATATATAAATACAAATAAAAATGTTTGACTTTCACTAATCAATGGTTAACCCTAATTTGACTTTCTACATATAAAGACTAATAACAAAGTTGACTTTAACTAATCGACGGCCAACCCTTACTTTGCTTTCTATATACAAACACTTATAACTAAGTTGACTTTAACTAATCGACAGTCAACCCTTACTTGACTTTCTATATATAAACACCTTAGTTAAGTTGACTTTAACTAATCCACGATCAACCCTTACATGACTTTCTACACACACACACACACACACACTAATAACTAAGTTGACTTTAACTAATCAACGGTCAACCCTTACTTGACTTTCTACATACAAACACTAATAACTAAGTTGACTTTAACTAATCCACGGTCAACACTTACTTGTCTTTCTACATACAAACACTAATAATTAAGTTGACTTTAACTAATCGACGGCAAACCCTTCCTTTGCTTTCTATATATAAACACTTTAGTTAAGTTGATTTTAACTAATCCATGATCAACCCTTACTTGGCTTTCTATATACAAACAATAATAACTACGTTGACTTTAAATAATCCACGGTCAACCCTTACTTGACTTTCTACACACAAATACTAACAACAAAGTTAACTTTAACTAATCGACGGTCAACCCATACTATGATTTCTATACACAAACTCTAATATATAGTTGACTTTAACTAATCCACGGTCAACCCTTACTTGACTTTCTACATACAAACACTAATAACTAAGTTGACTTTAACTAACCCACTGTCAACTTTTACTTGTCTTTCTACATACAAACACTAATAACTAAGTTGACTTTAACTAATCGACGATCAACCCTTCCTTTGCTCTCTATATATAAACACTTTAGTTAAGTTGATTTTAACTAATCCACGATCAACCCTTACTTAGCTTTTTATATACAAACACTAATAAGTAAGTTAACTTTAAATAATCCACGGTCAACCCTTACTTGACTTTCTACATACAAATACTAATAACAAAGTTCACTTTAACTAATCGACAGTCAACCCTTACTTTGCTTTCTATATACAAACACTAATAACTAAGTTGACTTTAACTAATCCACGGTCAACCCTTACATGGCTTTCTACATACAAATACTAATAACAAAATTGACTTTAACTAATCAACGGTCAATCCTTACTTTGCTTTCTATATACAAACACTAATAACTAAGTTGACTAACTAATCAACGGTCAAACCTTACTTGGTTTCACATTTCAATATATAAACACAAATAATTAGTTTAAATTTAACTAATTAACGGTCAACCCTTACTTGACTTTCTATATATAAGCACTAACAATTTGACTTTAATTAATCAACGAGTAACTCTTACTTAACATTCGATATATGAACACCAATAACTAAGTTTACTTTAATTAATAACTGTTTAACTCTTCAATGACTTTCTATATGTAAACACTAATCACTAAGTTGACTTCAATGATCAACTATTATTTTACTTAATTTGTATATGCTAATAAAATGTTTGACTATAACTTATCTACGTTCAAACGTTAGTTGACTTTCTATATACAAACACTAATAACTAAGTTGGCTTTAACTAATAAGCAGTCAAACATTACTTGACTTTTATACGTAAACACTAATAACTAAGTTGATTTTAACTAATCAACGGTCAAACCTTACTTGACTTTCAATATATAAACACTAATAACTAGGTTGACTTTGACTAATCAACAAGCAACTCTTACTTGAATTCCTATATATTAACACTAATAACTAAGTTAACTTAAACTAATCAACGGTTAACCTTTACTTGACTTCTTATATATAAACACTAACAGATTGGTTGACTTTAACTAACCAATGGTTAATCTTTACTTGACTTTCCACATATAAATACTAATAAAAAAGTTGACTTTAACTAATCGATGGTAAACTATTATTTGACTTTCTATATATAAACGCTTCTGCACGCTATCTATTTTAAGAAAACTTTAACATATTGAAAGACATGTATACGCTTAAAAGATTAAAATTTTACACACTTAAACCCATATTTTTTCCCAGATTCATTACTAATCAGAATTTTCCACCCTCACCAACAAACCCTCCATTATCAGATCTGCCCCAAAATCCTTACCACCAAAACCCTTTTCATACCCCTGCTATCCTTCTCTGATTCTTGCCATTAATGAAGACGACAATCACTCCTCCTCACCGACGGCCATCAATTTTTCCATCCTACCCGACGACGACGTCCATCCTCACCGACAACAGCCACTCCTCCTCCAGCGACTGCTACACCGACAGATACGACGAGTTCCCCACCACCTCATTGCAGAGCCGACACCTCCTCATCTCCTCCACCTTCGACAACTCCGATGAATTCATCGCCCAGATAGTCTCCGACCTCAACTCTCCATCGATACAATCGGAGCTCAATGACCTGTGTTTTCCTCGCACAGTCCAACCCCCAACTGCTACCGCCTTTGCAGCACCATGCCTTTGTCTTTTTAGGTTCGCTTACACACTCGCCTCTTATAATTTAGAGTGATTAACTTTATTGTTATGCTTTTCCAGTTATTCATTTGAAATTATGCTTTTCCATTTAAACTTGTACGGGTTTAGAAGATGAGTGACGGGATATCTTTGTTCTTAGATCGAGCATTTGTACGTCTTGAAGCAGATTCAGATTCAGTTACAGTTATGTAATTTCTTTTCCTCTTTCAGTTGTTGATATAATCTGTATATCTATTGCAGCTCACTAGGATATTGGATTTTGATTGTTACAGTAACAACTTTTGGTTGTTTTATCTCAGCCGATACTATTGTTAGAGATGATGAAGATGGTGAGGTGGATGACGAGGAAAAGAAACACTTTAGCCCTGCAGAGGACGTTGGCAATGAGGTTTCTCAATCAGGTTTGCTATGAAATTACTTGTGAAGAGTAAAGATCTACGTGTTTGTGTGTCTTGGATACTAATGTGTGTTACTTCTTATAGATGAAAGGATAATGCTTCCTTCAGTCTCTACCACCTTGGTACTATCACTTGGTATTGGTATATTTGAGGCTGCGGCAATGTTCTTTGGATCAGGAGTTTTTCTTAGCATGATGAGTATATCAACGGTATGGTTATCTTCTCCACTTTCGGACTTTAGTTGTAATTAGGACCTATACTGAAATGCAGATTTTTTTCATAGGCTTTTCTGATGAGAGTTCCAGCTGAGCATTTTCTCAAACTTAGAGCATTTGGAGCACCAGCAGTAGTTCTTTATCTAGGCGACAAGGCATTCTCCGTGGTTTTAAGGATACCAGGACCCCTATAGTATGTTTAGGTAAGGCTTATTAATATGCAAATTTTGGCATTGTAAAATTTTCTTTGGCACCATGAATTTGCCACTTCTACTCTTCTGATTGATGATGAAAATGTTTAGGACTAGGGAATTTTGCGGCTGTATTCTTTATCCCGATAACAATGTATATGTTTAAATTTGGCGTAACTGGTGTCGCCATTTCCACAATTGCATCTCAGTAAGTCCTTATAACATTATTACTACCGGTTTACATTTTTCTAATCTGACACTTAACCATTGATTATTCTGAATTCATGTACATTGTGGCCTTTTTGATGTTGTGGTATTTAAACAAAAGAATAGCCATCTTGGCTCCCAGCTTAAAAGTTTGCATTTTGGGGATTACATAAAATCTGGTGACTTTCCAACCTCCCTCACTCGTTACGTAAATGTAGTATTACTCCGTCCCACCCGAATGTGCACACTTTTTGGTCAACTTTCTCAGGTCATGTTTGACCAACGATAACTTTAGTTACGTATATTAACAATGTGTTAAAATTTGATATTTAGAAAAATACAGCATGCAGAGAATCCAACAATATCTCACATGATGATATTGGTATCTATATACTAGTTGAAATTTATGGTCAAACGTGTCTTGAGAAAGTTGACTAAAAAGTGTGCAGATTTGGCTGGGACGGAGGGAGTATATCTTTTGCTTCCAAAATTTGCTCTTCGGTAAAAATGGTCCTTTTTTGAAGAGGGTTCATGTCTATGTAGGCAGTTTTCTTCTGGGAAGAACTCTTGCTTGTGTACTGACTGTGACTCTCAGCACCTCAATGGCTGCTTGTCAAGAAACCTTGGCTATGGTTGCCCATCAAATATGCCTGGAAGTGTAGTTGTATGCCTCTCTCTTTGTAAACGCTCAAGCTTCCGCAGGACAGGTAAAGATTTTTATATTTATCCATTTTTGCTGAAAATGCATAAATTTGTCTTTTGATAAGTCTCTCATTTCCTGTTCATTCTACGTGAAGGCTCTCGTTGCAAGTGCTTTTGAAAAAGAAGACTACAACAGAGTTAAAGAAATTACTTATGCTTCTCTGAAGTTGAGTGAGTTAGTACTGTACCATTTAATTTTACTCTTACATAAGAAGTGCCATTCGAGTATGTTATATTGTTCATTTGCTGTCACAGACTGGACTATTCACCGGCATCTCTATAGCAATTATACTGGGCTTGTCTTTTCCATCACTAGCCAAATTATTCACCAATGACATGCAAGTCTTGGACATTATCAAATCTGGACTTCTGGTAAGATTGGTGGTTATATATTGGGCTTTAAACTTTCTGGTCAATCCCGATGATGATCATTTCTACAATTAGTGCTAGTCGACCTCTCAATACTCTGGCCTACATCTTTGATGGATTGCATTACGGTGTTTCTGATTTTCCATATGCAGCTTACTCCACGGTAAGTGGCCTTAAGTCCTAGCAAGGCTTGAAAAGGATAGTATGTGTAGATTTAGCCTAATCGTGATGTTCAAAATACCTTTTTAAATGCTAGTTGGTGCGATATCATCATCATTCCTGCTCTATGTTCCTTCCATTATCGGTCTTTATGGAGTTTGGTCTGGTTTGACGATTTTCATGGGACTGCGCACGATAGCTGGATACATAAGGTAACCAACTTGTGCTCCTGAGTTGTGACTGCCCCTTTTTAATGCTTTTAAGAGGTTTTCTTTTCCTATGCCCAGAAAGTGTTATTGTAAACATTGGTACACACATAATATCGACAAAGAATAGTTCGTGGTGGTTCTTGCAAGAAGTGAAGAAACCCGAGGTTGGCGATTTGAAAGTTTTCTCATGAGTACAACTGGATCTTGCAATAAGATACATTACTTGTAATCTTCTTGGCCTCTTGATCTCATATTGCCATAGTCTTGATAATGGAATCCTATTCCTAGGATATGGTTTTCACTACTTTCACTATTATTATGATTGATAAATTAATACCCAACTAAATTATTAATGTTGGGCCCTTTTCCCATCCTCCAAAATTAGTTGCGCGTGGTTGCTTATAGAGGTTCCCCTTCTTCTGAAAGCAGCTGCGCGCAGCCTCTTACAGAGGAAGGAGATTTTTTTAATCCCCTTAAAATTTTCAGCATCGGTGTTTTAAAATCGGTGCCAAATAAAATTAGTGCTAACAGGTCACGCAATCAACACCGGTTTTAAAAAATCGGTGCTATATATTAGCACCTTTTTTAAAAAACAATCGGTGAAACTGTTTCACTGGCTACTTAGGCACTGATTTTTTAACGAAATATTGGTGCTAGAACAAGAAAATACCAGTGCTAGAGGGGGTTCATGTGATAGTGATTAATGGTAAGCAAAAAAAAATTGAAAATCGAACTGAAAATCAAATGATCCAAAGTTAAATAATCTGAACCAAATTTAAAATATGGTTTTTGGATAACCGAGTTGAGTAAACCGATTATTGAATATGGTTTTTGGTTTGGTTTTGGATATTGAAGCTGAATCCAAAAATCGATCTGAATACCGAATTGCAAATAAAAAATAAAGAAAAAAGTGTTTTTATAACCCTACATAGTTGACATAAGTGCCCATATAACCTTTGAATATTCGAAAGTGTCATTATAATCCTATATAGTCAGTGAAAGTGCCAATATAACCCTTTCTGGCAACTTTTAGCTAGAACTTTATAAAATTATATGTTTGCCCTTCTGAAAAAGTTAAAATACCAAAAAATAGGAAATGACATTATTACCCTTAGATTCATCAATACGCCGGACCGCCTCTGGATTAGGTAGGGTTATATCACCACATTATGAAAACTGGTAGGGTTAAATCAACACATTCCTAAAATTTATAGGGTTATATCAGCACATTAGTAAAAAATGTAGGGTCATATCAGCACATACTATAGAATATATGGGTTTTGATGATATTTTATTTATTTTGTTGTGTTTAGTTCGAATTGATGATTGAATGACCATTAGTGTTGTGTGTGATTGTTATATTGCCGTGTTCTTCGACCTAGAGTTTTTTATGTTGATAAGTTTTGAAATGAGGCTATGATATATGATAATGGTGTTAAATATCAATGATGATGTCATGATGTCAAATTTTATGTTGTATAAGATATTGTTATGATGTTATAATAGTGTATATGATGATGTGGTCGCCCGTTAAGGCCAGCCGAGTACCACACACTCAATATTTATAATATGTGCTAATATAACCCTATAAGTTTTAAGAATGTGCTGATATGACCCTACAAACATTAGGAATGTACTGATATAACCCAATAATGTTTCATAATGTGCTCATGTAACCCTACCTGTTCCGAGAGCGGTCCGACGACGGCCCGACGAACTATGAGGGTAAAATTATCGATCTAATTTCAGAGTTAGCCAAAAGAGTATTTTGGTCAATTTACATAGAATGCTGGAAAATTGAGGTCAATGCCGGAAATGAGGTATGAGGGTTATATTAGCACTCTCAATAACTAGTTAGGGTTATTTTTGCGCTAAAAATCATCACAGAGTTATATTGGCACTTACTCAAGTAGGTAGAATTATATTGGCACTTAATTGTATATATTAATGTTTAACTTTAAATCTCTAAAATTTTTATGGTTGAATTTCTATTGTAGTTGTTGGAATTTTATTTTAAACACTTGACTTTGATGATGTAGAAATTAAATTACATATTTTTATAGAATTTTAATTTAGTTTATACTATATATTTTTAGTTACTTTTTAAAAAATTTCCCATGAATTTGGTTTATTCGATTTCAAACCCAAAATCGAATTTCGAATTTGGTTTGGATAATTTGGTTTTGGATCGGTTTCGGTTTGAGCTTGTAAGGGGCAAAATAAAATAACCCAAACCGTATAAACCGACTCGACGCCCACCCCTAATAGTAATATGACAATGTTTGAACACATTGCATGACCAGATCAATCCATGGTGGAGGGAGGTTCATTGCCGACATGATGAAATCCTTTGATAAAGTGTCATGGATTTTACTGAATACCTTATTGCTTAGATTAGGTTTTCATGGTAAAACTGTGAAGTAAATGATGAATAACTTGAACGGGGCTTGGTTTTCTACTCTAAACAATGTAATCCCTCACGGTTTTTTTTCCCTTCTAGAGGGTAAAAACAAAGAGACCCCCTGTCTCCATTTCTCTTTAACTTGGTTACTGAGGTTCTCATAAGAAACATTAAAATTAAGTTTCGAATTAAATGGACATTTAGAACATTTGAGAACACCATTATCGGCATATCATTCAATTATCTTTTGTCGATAATACTGTTCTTTTCTTAAAGGGAAATGATAAAAATTTTAAAAACATCTTGATCTTCCACAATATCTACCAAAAGTCTACATGACAAAGGATGAATTTTACAAAGAACTCTTTTTTCTACGCCCAAACTAAACTGAGGCAGTAACAGAGAATTACTGGTATGAGCCAGGGAGCTACACCTTTCTCATATCTAGATGCACAATTTTTTGAGGGTTGAAAATTTAACCTTCTCTTCAAAGAACTAATTGACAAAATCTCCTCTAGGTTAGGTAATTGGAAAAACTCGTGGCTATCCCAGAAGGGAAGACTCGTCTTGATAAACCATGTTCTTCCGGCCATCCCCCAACATGTCTTGGCATATTTTGGCTGATTTCTTTTGGGGGAATTCATATCACGGCAAAAAAAGATATTGGATGGTCCGGGACAAAATGTGTCATCCGACTATTGAAAATGGACTCTGTGTGAGAAAAATACAGTCTATAGTAGATGCTTCTCACTAAAGAATTGGTGGAAAATGCAAATGGTTAAATCACCTTGGGCTAGGTGTAGTAGTCTATTCCAAATTACAGTAGAACTTTTGATACATGGTCGCAGGGGTGGAACCAACAATTTTATGTAGGGGAATCAAAACTCTATTAAAAAAATTGAATTGACCATTAAAATAACAAATTATAGTAAATTATTTTATTTATTGGACAGAAAAATAATCAAATACTGAAGATAAACTAGTGCTAAAGAAAATATAAAATTAATACTTTTGAAATGGATTACCTTCTTGTTTTTGCTTAATTGTGCTCTCCTCTCTCTGATCATTATAAAAAGCATCGATGAACGAATCAATGTTAAATGTTTCTGCAATATCCTTTTTGATATATTTAAGCAGATAATTTAGAAGAAAATCATTTTCCATTCGATTGCGGAGACATGTTTTCACAATTTTCATGGCTGAAAAAACTCATTCAAATGTTGCAGTAGATGATGGAAGAGTCAAGATAAGGAACAGATATGAAGTAAAATTTAAATTTAGAGAATTTAAACACTCTAAATTATAGAAACATTTGATGAAAAAAAATGAAAATTATTATTATTATTTTTTTCCCTTGCTTCTTGATATCTTTTTGAAGATTGTTTTTAAAAATCATGTTTTTGATTCTTGAAAAAATGTCACATCTTTTTATACTATGTTGGTATAAGAAATTTTTTTTCTTGAGTGGAGTGAAATTATATCTATTAACTAGAACCCAAGTTTCACGGAAAAATAATCCTTTTGTTTTGTTAAAACCGGCGTAGGCACGTAGGATAAATATTCCTATTAACCGGTTAAGCCCGCGAACGGATAAATATTTAAAGACAATAGTTATTTAACTTATTTTGGTTAAACTTCTTTCAAGTACAACTTGAATAAATATTAACAGTAAAATATGATAAAAATAAATTCTATTTCTTGTAGGACTCTACAATTAAAAATAAAAAATATTAACATTTTAAACTATTTAAACAGTACTCTACGTATATTTTATTGTAAGTATTATTTTGGGGAGACCACATATAAAACTAAAAGTTGGCGGGAACCAATCACCCATTGATCCCCTCTATGTTTCGCCCCTTCATGATCGAGGTATCGAAAGCTAAATATGTTAGCTGAACAACACTCTCAGATTATCATAGGTCAAGGGACCTCTAATTTTTGTGTAGCAAATTGGACGGGATCAGGTCCTTTGATTAATGTTTGCCTAAGATATCCCTTTTCAAAACCCGCAAGTCAGCCAGTTCTTTAGCATAAAAAAAGCTTCTTCTTGCCTATAAAGTCAGGAGATTTGCACTGAATATTTAATTGATAGTTTTGTGAACATATTTAGAAATGGAAAACTTTTCATGTTGGAACATTCGAAAGTAGAATATTCACTCCAAGTTAATTTTACGGAAAAAGGGAGATAGAAGATTATGGTATTTATAATTTATGGAAATCTGAATATTCTTTTATATGAGAGGCGTGTGAAGCATACTTGATTAATGGAAAATCTCTACATATATGGAGTTGATATTTGCGAATATATGGGATATATTGTGATAAGGAAAATCCCTTTATTTATGGGATTTGGATATGCTTCAAGAAACAGATTTGGAATAGAAATATTGTGGAGATAATCAAGGAGTATTCAGATCTGTTCAGAGTTATAAAATGGGACAAATCACGGCTGCAATAGACACGGATTGAATCGCAAAAAATCTGCACACAGATTTTTTATACTTTCTAGAATTGCAAAGAGCCAGATTCCTATGTTCTAGCATACCTGACCTGCTGTTCAAAGTTCATAATCGTATACCTTAATTCCTCGGGAGGAGGAGATCCAGCATCAACGAGTTTCAGAGTCAGAGGAAGTCTGATCAAGGCGGATCGGTAGCTAGGGGATCTAGCAGAATTCACATATTATAGTTAGCAAAGATAAGTATTTTGTATGATGTACTTTGTACTATGTCTTTCTAATTAGTGGATTCATTCTTAACTGGGCCAGGACTCGCAGATGTAGGTGGATTTCACCGAACTGCGTAACCAAGTCGTGTGTCGTTTATGCTTTAAATTATCATGTACTTGGTTGAATAGGTTAAGTTGGAACATATTAATAAGGATTAGAAAATTCGGTAAAACCAATTTCAATTGGTATCAGAGCACGGTCACTTATTATTCCCTTAGTTGTGTCAAGGAAAGTGTGATCCGATTTTACCATGACGACTAAAGAAGGAGCTTCGGTGTCTCGGCCACCTCTGCTAGAAGGCAACAACTACAACTATTGGAAAGCACGCATGAGAGTCTTCATCAACCCGCTGGATGAACTTGTGTGGTTCTATATTGAGAATGAGTGGAATCACCCTGCAGAAGATGCTGAGGCGATAGAATGAGACTCGAGTCAAAGGGAGCAGAAACTCAAAGACAAAGCTACTTGGAAGCCTGACGACCTCAAAGCATCTCTGGCGAATTCAAAGGCACTGAATGAAATCTTCACTATGGTTGATGAAAACCAGTTCAAACTCATCTCCACATGTCGTCAAGCTAAGAAAGCATAGGATATTCTGCAAACAGTTCATGAGGGAACGAGTCGAGTTCGTGAGCTAAACTTCAGATGTTGGCTACAAAGTTCGAAGAAGTCAAGATGGAGGAGGATGACACTATTGCTATATTCAACGGGAAACTCAAGGACATCTCCAACATGGCATATCAACGTGGAAAGGTTTACAAAGAAACGAAGTTGGTGAAAAAGACCTTGAGATCACTTCCAAAGAGATTTGCAATAAAGGTTGCGGCAATAGAAAAAGCAAGAGACGTAGCCGCTATGAGTCTTGATGAACTAATGAGATCATTACAGACGTATGAGATAACTTTCCAACAAGCTACAAAAAGAGTCCCTTAGGAGTTGGCATTCAAAACATCTTCATTTAAAGACAATCACGAGTCTGACAGTGATGATGAATTTGAAAAACTTGCACTTATCACGAAGAACTTCTCAAGGATGCTGAAGAAGGTAGTTAACAAGAAATCTCAGGAGAGGTTTGGTGGAAATAGACCAAAGCCACAGGATACTGGAAAAAATTGTGGAACGAGGTTTGAGCAGGGAAATCAGTAGTTCTTCAGAAATCAAAGTAGTGAACCAAAATAGCCTGGACGAATTCAATGCAGAGAGTGTGAAGGATACGGACATATTCAGGCTGAATGTGCAAATACCCAGAAGAAACAGGGAAAATCATATGTCACCTCATGGAGTGAAGATGAAGAAAATGAGAAAGACGAAAAGGAACTTACAAGCAACTATGTGGCATTTGGAGCAAAAATCCATAATGTATCGAAGGATGAATGCGCCAACACACTGAACAAAGTTGAAGCTGTATGTTCCAACATAGATCCGTATGAAACACCCAGTGATGAAGACGATGGAATTTCTGTAAGTGATGAAGAAATCTACAGCACGTATGAGAATATGTACGCTATGTGGGTTCAAGTTGTTGACACAAACAAAGAGCTAAAAGAAGAAAAAAATGAAGTTGATGGAAATAGAAAGAGAATTGTGTATTAAAGTTACTGAACTCGCAAAGAATAATGAAGAAATAAATGGGAAACTAATATTAGCAATTAAGAGAGCTGAGACTTCTGAAGTAGCAATTTCTAAGCTAAACGCTGGAAAAGCAAAGCTTAACGATATTCTGGACATGGGAAGGAACTTTGGTGATCGACACGGTATTGGGTAGTGCAACACACATAAGGCTTAAGTACTTAAGAATCCAATAACCCTCAAGACCAAGATTCGAGAAGTAAAACGAAAGTTTGGCAAGCCTTATCAAAGAAGACCACTCATCTGCAGCTACTGCACATATCAAGGTCATTCAGAGGAACAATGCAGGAAACTGATCAGAGACCAAATGTCAGGACAGAAACTCTTGGTATGTTCCAACATAGGCGAAGTCCAGAAAATAAAATCGATCAGAAAGGTATGGGTTGTCAAACGATCTAGCATATGTCTGGTTGCACACACTTCACTTATATCATACTCCAGAGATTCATGGTACTTTGATAGTGGATGTTCTCTCCATATAACTGGCACTCCAGAATTTCTCAAAAATATCACACAATATAATGGCGGGTATGTGACATTCGGTGATGGAAAGAAGAGTAGACTGATTGGAAAAGGTGAATTAAAGATTGAAGGATTTCCAGTATTCACTAGTGTGCTGATTGTTGAAGATCTGAAGGCAAATCTGTTGAGCATAAGTCAATTGTGTGATGACAATATGACAGTGGAATTTCAGAAGGATAAATACGTTGTGAGACACGGAGAAACCAAGGTTCTTTCAGGAATAAGATCATCAGATAATTGCTATATGTTGGAGCAAGAAGTACGATGTATGATCTCAAAGCAAGATAAAGGAGTTCTGTGGCACAGGAAGCTCGGTCACATCAATTATAAAACACCGGTGAAATTTGCAAATATAAAAGTTGTACGAGGTATGCCTATCTTAACCACTAAGGACGGAATTATTTGTGGACCATGTCAGCAAGGTAAATAAATTTGACCCCCCATTCTTCAGTTCAGTATATAACTACTTCTAGAAATCTAGAATTATTGGATATGGATTTGATGGGTCCTGTCAATACACCTAGTATAGGCAGAAACTATCAATACAACTTGTTATACAATCAATCGAGTATATCTGCGGCCATTCACCAGCAAAACATCCTACAAGATTTGGAAGGGCGGGTAACCTAATGTCTCATACTTTCATGTGTTTGGAAGCAAGTGCTACATCCTCAGAGACAGAGAGCAGTTGGCAAAATTTGACAATCGGAGTGATACAAGAATATTTCTTGGGTATTCTTCAACAACCGTGCCTACAGAGTTTTCAATCATCGAACCAACACTTTCATGGAATCCATAAATGTTATTGTGGATGATTTAGAGGAAGAACAAAAGTCAGATGTTGTAGAAGAAGATCCCGATAACACTCATGTTCCAACACAGTCGCATCAATCTGACAAAGCAGATCCATTAGTTAAAGATAAACCTCATCAACGTGTTGGAACAACGGAGCAGATTGGTACTGAACCTGTCAAAGCTGAATATGTTGGAACATCGTCCCCCGCTAACGAACCCTATGTTCCAACACAGGACCAACCTGAATCCAACATGAGAAGTACTCGATCGGTTCCTCGATTGGATTACCGAAGGCTAGCTAGATTGCATTGCTTTGTTTCTCTCATTGAACACAAGAACTACAAAGAAGCCTTGCTGGATGAGTATTGGATTGCTGCTATGCAAGAAGAACTAAGTAAGTTTGCACGAAATGATGTCTGGTATCTTACTCCTTGCCCCAAAGGCATTAATGTCATTGGCACGAAGTGGATTTTCAAGAATAATTCTGATGCTGATGGTCTAGTTACTCAAAATAAAGCTAGACTAGTAGCTTAAGGATATACACAAGTGGAAGGGGTCGATTTTGATAAGACATTCACACCAGTTGCCAGGTTAGAGTCAATTCGAATATTACTTGCTATTTCTTGCTCTATGGACTTTATGCTGTATCAAATGGATGTCAAGAGTGCATTTCTGAATGGAGTGGTGAATGAAGAGGTTTATGTTGAACAACCTAAAGGCTTTGAGGATCCTCACTATCCACACCATGTGTATCGCCTTAAGAAGGCTCTATACGGTCTAAAGTAAGCACCCAGGGCATGGTATGAACGACTTACTAACTTTCTTCTTCAGAAAGTCTATCGTCGAGGGGTAGTAGATCGCACTTTATTTGTGATTGCTCAAATCTATGTGATGATATAGTATTTGGCTCTACTTCGTCCTCTATGGTACATGATTTTGTCACCATCATGCAATTCGAATTTGAGATGAGTATGGTTGGAGAAATCACATACTTTCTGGGATTGCAAGTCAAGCAAGGAAGGAATGGTTTGTTCATAAATCAGAGTAAGTATGCTTTAAATCTAGTGAAGAGGTTCGGCCTGAGCAATGCTCGAGCAGTTCGAACTCCTATGGGTGTTTCTAACAAACTGGTAAAGGATGAGAAAGGAGTTTCGGTTGATCAGAAATTATACAGAGGCATGATTGGAAGTTTATTGTATTTAACAGCTAGTAGACCAGATATATGTTTCAGCATTGGGATTTGTGCAAGATTTCAGGCTGATTCAAGGGAGTCGCATCTCACTGCAGTTAACCGAGTTATTCGATATGTAAGTGGAACTTCTAAATATGGTGTTTGGTATTCTAAGAGTCAGGATTCTGAGTTAATTGGGTACATTGATTCTGATTGGGCTGGTAATGCTGATGATCAAAAAAGTACCACAGGTGGATGTTTCTTTATTGGTATGAACTTAGTGTCTTGGTATAGTAAGAAACAAAATTTGATCTCTTTGTCTATTGCAGAAGCTGGGTATCTTGTAGCAGGAAGCTATTGTGCACAATTGTTGTGGATGAAACAAATGTTGAAAGACTATGGAATTCATCAAGGCCCCTTGAAGATTTTATGTGACAACACAAGTGCTATTGATATCTCAAAGAATCAAGTTCAGCACTCGAGAACCAAACATATTGATATAAGGCATCACTTTATTAGAGATCTAGTTGAAAGGAAGGAAGTGGAAGTAGTTTATGTTCCAACACACGAGCAATTCGCTGATATCTTTACAAAGCCGTTTCAGCCACTTTTAAAAGCCTTCGACAACACTTAGGTGTTTGTCAAATTTGAGGTAATTCTTACCTTAATTTTACTGTAAATATTCTATTTATGTTTGTTTAGAAAATAGAAAAAGAAAAAAATAGAAAGAAGAAAAATGTACAAAAATAGAAGATGGGTTTTATAGTATGTAAGTTATTTTTGATGTGATATCTCGAGTTGACAAGAGGTAAAAGGGTTATCATCAGACTTCTTGGAAAACCAGAAAGGAGTTTTGAGGGAGAAGAGGAGGAAAGTTGAAGAATTGGTGTTGGATTCAAAATTGTCCAAATCCTTTCGAATCCCTCTTTCTCGGCTATCTACCATTTTTCTTGGCATTCTTCGGAGATCAGCTATACACTATCCCCACGATCCTTCTCCACAGCAACTTCATGTCAGAAAATGTCAAACCCCAATTCTTCCATGTTTGCAGAAGAAATTCCAGAAACTTCTCGACCCTCAGAGAGCGTGGAGGATGAATCAATGACGGACCAAAATAAAAAGTATAGAAGGTGAATACTTGCATGTCAAAGTCCAAGAATTAGTGATGGTGATGTAGGAGATGCTTGGATTATTGAAAATTGGAAAGTAAAATTTCTAAGAGGGAAGTATGGGCTTTACAGAGGAAAAGATAAATTTCATGTGTATTGTCGTATTCCCATCCAAGTTATGTATTTCTGAGAGAGATAACTGATGAAGAAGCTGAAGGTAGGGAGGTTATAAAATACACAAATAGACTGCCTGTGGGACTATTTGATTCACGTGCTTCCCAAAGGATGGAAAAGCTTAGAAAGCCAGTAATAATTGAGTTGTCTAATAGTGATGAAGAGGACAGGGCTGTGTATGTTCCAACACAGCAAATTAAAAATGAAAGTTGTAAGGAGGTGGATTCTGATACTGACATGGGAGGAGAAGACCAGAATAATACATCCTTTAATGAATATTATGACAAAGAAGAAGATAAAATGACAAGTGATGCTGAGCAACCTGGAGAGCCAATGACTGGCCAGAATGATTCAGATCAACAAAAACATTGTGGGACACAATCTGATGAAGAAGGAGAAGCTGATAGTCTCGAGTATGTTCCAACACAGTTGAACTACTCGAGTGATGAGGTGCTTGATGAATTTTTCCAGATGGCAAAGGGCAAAAGGAAGGTGACTACTTCATAGGTTTCTTCACCTGCTAAAAAGCTCAAGACAGTTCAGAAATTACCCAGGAAGAAGGCACTGCCACCTGTTGCTGTAAGTGATGCTTTGTCATTCACTTATTTTGATTTAAAATGTGAGGAGATGGGTGAATTATTTGCTGAGAGAAGGTTTATCTCGGAGAGAACCATAGACTTAGAAGCTTATAGGGCAAGTTGATTTTCTGATTATCTGGAACAAATTGGAATGAAGAGAGCTGCAACCATTCAGCTCCAGTATAATAGACAGGTTGTGATGGAGGCTTATGCAAATTTGATAACTGAGAATCTGGATATTGAATCTCCTTGGTTTGGTAGAGTTTATTTAAGAGGGAAGATTGTGGATTTTTCGGCTGCTAGGATAAACAAATTTTTGGGGTTGAAGACACCAAATTTTGAAGGGGTATTTTCTGATGAGTTAGATGTAACTGATGATAAAATTCTGGAAATCATCTCGGGGGGATACAAAGTCAAATGGCCTGAAACAGGATATTCACAGGCTTCATGCATATCTTCAAGATTTTTTGGTCTGTACAACAATTAACAATTGTTGTTAATTGTTGGATGCCTTCGTCAAACATAACTGCTCTTACAAGGGAAATGGCAAAGCTTCTGTTCTGTGTTGGAACACAGAAGAAAGTGAATCTTGGCTTGTTCATTCAGCAAAACTTGGTGAAGCAGGCGACAGCTCCCAAAGCTAAACATGTCATAGTATATCCTGTCTGATTTCAGCAATGGCTAAAAGTGCAAAGGTCAAGGGCAAGGCTAAAGATTTGATCATAGATGCAGACTTCCTGAAGCCAAATAATAAAACTTTTGGAATGAGGCACATTCATGATTTACCCTGGAATCCAGAAGGCTCTACATCAGCAGCAGCAGGAAAAGAGGCTAAACTTGTGCTTCTGAATGCAAGATTGGGAGCCATCGTCGTTCAAATGGCAGCGCTGTAGGTAGAAAAGACAAGCCTGGAGGAAGAAAAGGCACGATTTGAAGCTTGAACCTGTTCTGGATTTCTGCTCAATGTTCCAACGTAGAGGTCAAAGTTAGGGAGAGCATACTGGATGCTTGTATTTTTTATTGGTTTTTTCTTTCTTTGGCATATGTGTGTTCCCAGGGGGAGAATTTTGAAGGTTGATTATGTGTATCTGTAATCTGAAGTTTATCTTGTGGTGGAATTCTTGGATTTCGGATATTCGATTTTCGGTTTTCATGTTTTATGGGAATTCTAGTATTCAAATTTTTGTTTAGATTCAGTTGTGCATATGTTCCAACATAGATGGATTTTTGGAGACCTATACATATGATGATAAGTTTTTCGATGTGTGATTAATGGTCAATAAAGTTATGGGTCCACAAAATGCCAAAGGGAGAGATTGTAAAGTCAGGAGATTTGCATAGAATATTTAATTGGTAATTTTGTGAACATATTTGGAAACGGAAAACTTTCCATGTTGGAACATTCGAAAGTAGCATATTCACGCCAAGTTAATTTTACGGAAAAAGGAAGATAGAAGATTATGGTATTTATGATTTATGAAAATCTGAATATTCTTCTATATGAGAGGCGTGTGAAGCATACTTGATTTATGGAAAATCCCTACATATATGGAGTTGATATTTGCGAAGATATGGGATATATTGTGATAAGTAAAACCTCATTATTTATGAGATTTGGATATGTTTCAAGAAACAGATTTGGAATAGGAATATTGTGGAGATAATCAAAGAGTATTCAGATCTATTCAGAGTTATAAAAGGGGACAAATCACGACTGCAATAGCACAGATTGAATCGCAAAAAATCTGCACACAGATTTTTCATACTTTTGAGAATTGCAAATAGCCAGATTTCTATGTTCCAACATACTTGACCTGCTGTTCAAAGTTCAGAATCATATACCTTAATTCCTCGGGAGGAGGAAATCCAGCGTCAACGAGTTTCAGGGTCAGAGGAAGTCTAATCAAGGCGGATCGGTAGCTAGGGGATCTAGCAGAATTCACACATTATAGTTAGCAAAGATAAGTATTCTGTATGATGTACTTTGTACTGTGTATTTCTAATTAGTGGATTCATTCTAAACTGGGCCAAGCCTCGCAGATGTAGGTGGATTTCACCGAATTGCGTAACCAAGTTGTGTGTTGTTTATGCTTTAAATTATTACGTACTTGGTTGAATATGTTAAGTTGGAACATATTAATAAGGATTAGAAAATTCGGTAAAACCAATTTCACTACCGACTCTACAATTACAGCCCCCCAAACCAGTATTAGCGACATTAGGAGGGAAAGGAAGCTTTCAGATCATGAGGGTTTTATGATTTGGAAACCGAATCAAATGGGATCTTTTACTATTAAATCTGCTTTCCATACTGTAAGGTCTTCAAGGCAACCGATACTCTCTTAAAAAAAGAGATGGAACAACTGGACACCAAAGAAAGTTTTAAATTTTTCATGGAAATTTCTCAGCAATTGTGTGCCTTTTGATAATATACTGATTAGAATGGGGTATAAACCTAGCTTTAAAATGCTCTCATTGACTAGAAGGGGGGAAAGAAAATTCATGGATATGGAAGCCACCTGTGATGCCTCCTACTCACCAAACAAGTCGGGTATTTGTTGCGTAATCCGAGATCATAACAAAATCATAATCCTTGCTATTTCTTCTCATAAGGTGGAAGACTCGGTATTGCATGCTAAGCTATTATCAATCCTTGCTGCCATCTCTTAGCCTGTACACAACAGAAGGCATTGCTTGATAGAATCACATAGCCTTATAGCGATTCAGATTGTGCAGGGTAAGACAAAGAACCATGGAAATTAATCCACCTAATCAGAGAGACCAGGAAGCTGGAACAACTAGTGGAAGTAACATTCAACCACATCATGAGAGAAGGGAATTGCTCGTTTGATTTACTTGCAAGACTGGCCTTGAAACACTACTGCATGACAGGGGCAATAGCACCGGTAACATACCCCAATAACACCGGTATTTTAGCCCCTAAAAATATCGGTCCGTAAGTATAGCGATGTAAAAAAGTAACTTATTAGCACTGGTAATATCAACCGGCGTAAAAATATTGTATGCACCGGTATTTTCAATCGGTATAGAATTTTTTAAAAGGTACGGGAGCACATAGTATTTGCACCGGTAGGTTGACAGAAACCGGTGTAAACTGTTTGCACCAGTAGTTATAAATTTGCATTGGTTTAAATGTAAAACAACTGTACATTATGCACCGGTATTTTCAATCGGTGTAGAATTTTTTTGAAAAGGTAGAGGGGCACATAGTATTTGCACCGGTAACAGAAGCCGGTGTACATTGTTTGCGCCGGTAGTTATAAATTTACACCGATTTAAATGTAAAACAACTGTAATTTATGCATCGGTATTACAAATTACACTGGTATGATAAACCACACCGGTTTATAATCAATTTTCTGCAATATCTGTGTAATTTTGTTTTCAAATATAAAATAAATTATATTAATTTGACTCATTTTTTACACCGGTATGTATAGTTTATACCGGTGTATGAGAAGAGAAAAATTAGCAACGCCCAATTTATTTTCCGGTAGCCCTTCCTTGATCACTTTCGGGACAATGACAGTTAGAAATACTTGAATCGGAGCTATTATAAATTTTAACCGGGGAAATTGTAAAAAACTTCAGACACCTATGATAATATTGATCGGAAAACATGAGAATTTATTGAAACGATGAATAGAAAAAGTATCTTTTGCATGAATGGAAATAAACTAAAAAAACCACACAAGTTTAGTATGACCAAACACCTTCATGTGCCCATTTTATATGGTTTTATTAGGACTTTTAGGATTCACTTTTGTACACTTTTATGCTCTAGATGTGGCATTTTACCTTGAAATTCTCTAAGGAGAGTCGAAAGCACCTTTGACGCTTTTATTACTTTTCTAGATGATTTTATGTGACAAGGCAATTTATTTGAACACTTTGAAGATCACCTTTGAAGATTTGAAGACTTGCATTTGAGCTTTTGAAGACTTGCATTTGAGCTTTTGAAGACTTGAAGAATTGAAGATAAGTGAAGTGAGGAGGATAGCTTGAAACTATAAGAAGAAAAAATCAAGATGTTGAAACTTAGCTCGGTCACGACTTGCAAAGGATTGGTCGCGAGTCGCGACGGACGTGTGGCTAGAACTCTTTCTTACTCTTTGTACTATAAATATCCACCTTATCCTCTATCCTTTCATCTCTTCTTCTTCCTGCAATCATCTGGGTTTCAAAGCCCCGGTTTTTCTTTTCTTAGTTTTTGTAGGATTAATCATGCATTTTCATTAGCTAGGTTAGTTTGTACTTGGTAGCAATTGATTGAAGCTTCCATACCTATGTCGTAAGAACCTCTATTCCACTCTATCTTAAAGCATTTGTTATTTATCATTCATGTGTTTTAATGTGATGTTTTACTTCATTTATGCTATGGGTTGTTTGAATATATGAAATGTTTGTATGATTTATTGAAGGGTGTTAGGTAAGTGGCTAATTTCTTAGCTCTTTGACATGAAATCCAAGAACATGGATTAATAACTTCTTGTGCATAATGTGTTGTGATTCTTGCTAGATAAATATGTTAATGTGGATTGTTCTCATGTTTATCCTATAGATGCAATGCAAGGTTAAATCTTGAATGTGGTTTGTTCTTGGTTTAGCCTAATGAATGCGTTGTTTGGTTAAATGGCTATGTCTTGGGTAGAAGACTTGTTATCAAATCTATGGTTCTTCTTGTATAATGTCATTGATGAAATACCTTTATGGTGTGGTTTGCTTAAGTGATTTTCAATGAGATTTGCAAATGGTCGTTGTTTGTCTTTGTGAATTACTATTAAGAAAAAATGATTGTTGATCTTCAATTGGGATGTTTTGACATTCCCCATAGGTAACAATGTGATAGAATGAGTGAATGGTTCAATAATCTACATTAGGTTTGGAAATGGATATCAATTGCCCCGAAGGCTTTGTCTTTTGTTCTCTTGCTTTGCTAGTTTTTTGTTTTTCAATTCATAATTTAGGACCAAAACCAACCCCCATTTACATGCTTTTATATGTATTTGTATATATCTATGCCTAGTATGTTTTCCGCTCTATATATTTAAACACTTGAAAAAATTCCTCTTCTTTGTGGACAACCCCGACTTGCCGTTATCTACTTAATCGTAGATAGGAAGCATTAGGGCTTATAAATTTAACTTTGAGAGGTACGGCGACGACCTCCCACACCTACAACATAATTTTAATATGATCAACCACAAAAAATCAATTATCAACCTATTATGTCACTTTTATTATCCAGAAGTTGCAACAAAGTGTTCGCCTAATGGTGGTACTCATCGAGCCAAGCCCCGCACTATCTCTCTGCAACAACTTGAATTTCGTACACATGGTACGACCCTTGGCCCTCTGGGAAGATTTGTCAATTTCAAACTTACAATATTAGTGAAGAATGTTTTGTGTGAGAGAAATTTAGAATAACTAATTTTGAGATTCAATGTTTACCTCCAAGATATTGTTTGTCTCTGGGTGTTTAACAAATTCTTCCATGACGAGCATGATAGAGTACCCGCATTTCCACGAACCATTCTGGGTTCGGGTACTGCACATGAATGGTATATGTCATTACCAATTTTTAACCTAATAGATGGTGTGGATGAAATGATAGAATGCATGACCTTAATGTTCTTGATTTTTCAAGTGTCACAACCTCAGAGACCACCCCTCTCTAGCACCGATTTTTTAGCACCGGTTTTTAAAACCGGTGCTAAAAATCTAATAGCACCATTTTTTTTAAACTTTTAACACCGGTTTTTTTAAAAAGCGGTGCAAAATTTTACAATAGCACCAGTTTTTAAAAATCGGTGCTAAAAATTTGAAAGTTTCATTTTCCCGTCAAAGAAATATCCAAAAATTTTAAAATAGCACCGATTTTGGAATATTAGCACCGGTTTTTTAAAACCGGTGCTAAATATTTGTAAAATTCTATCTTCTTGCCAATAGCACCGGTTTAAAAATTGGTGCTAAAAATTAAAACTTAGCACCGGTTTTTGTAAAAAATAGCGCCGATTTTAAAAACCGGTGCTAAAATTAAGAAATAGCACAGGTTTTTCAGAAAATAACACCGGTTTTTTCAAAAAATAGCACATATTTTTAAAAACCGATGCTAAAAATTAAAAATAGCACCGGTTTAAACCGGTGCTAAAAAGTTTTAAATTTTTCCTGCCATAGAAATCGCCAAAACAAATTTCCAGCCAAAGAAATATCCAAAAAAAAATTAAAATTCAATCTTCCCCCCAAAAATTCTTAATATTCGTTGAAATTTTTTAAAGTTCATTTTTCAACCAAAGAATTCAAAATATTCACCTAAAATTTCAAATAATCTTCCCTGAAATTTGATGAGCTGGGAGCAGCTGCACAGCCGCTCTAAACTCTTTTTTTTTAACTTTCAAAATCGTTCACTTCTTTTATTGACTTTAACTAATAATTAAGTTAAGTTAAATTAATCAACGATCAACCTTTACTGATCTAATATATACAAATAAGAATAAAATTTGTTTACATTAACTAATTAACGTTCGACCCTTAATTCATTCAGTATACATAAATACAACTTTAACTTGTTAACGGTCAAACTTTACTTGACTTTCAATATATAAACACTAATAACTAGGTTGACTTTGACTAATCAACATTCAAACTATACTTGACTTTCAATATATAAACACTAATAACAAAGTTGACTTTAACTAATTAACGGTCAAACTTTATTTGAATTAGTATATAATAAATACTAATAAAAATGTTTGACTTTGACTAATTAACGGTCAAACTTTACTTGACTTTCAATTAATAAACACTAATAACAAAGTTGACTTTAGCTAATTAATGGTCAAACTTTACTTGATTCTCTCTCTATATAAAAACACTAGTGACTAATCTGACTTTAACTAATCAACGGTCAAACTTTACTCGATTTTCAACATATAATCACTAATAACTAAGTTGACTTTAACTAATCCACGGTCAAACTTCATTTGAATTAGCATATATAAATACAAATAAAAAAATGGCTGGAAATAAGTGAAATGACTATTATACCCCTGTGAAAAAAATCAAAGAAGGAAACCTTGCTCTCATTTCTTCAATTTCTTTCTTCCCAAAATTCATCCTTCGCATTTTCCTCATCGTTGCTCGACTAATCGACAATCGACGGTGGTTCGACTGGTGTGGGCGCAGTGGTTCGATTAGAGATGAGTCAGCGGCGGCGCGACGGTGGTTCGATCGGAGCAGTTGTGGAGTAGCGGTGGCAAGGTAGCACGGTGCGGCGGGGAATAGATTTTTTTACGGAGCTAGGAGTTGGCAGAGCTAGGGTGGAGATAGGGGGTGGCGGAGCTAGAGCAGCGGTGGTGCACGGTTCTTTCTGGTGGCTGGTGGTGTGGGTTTCTGGCAGAGCTAGGAGCTTGCCGAGCTAGGAGGTGGTGGAGCTAGGGCGGAGGTAGGGGCATGGTTCTTTCTGGTGACTGGTAGCATGGGCTTCTGGCGGAGCTAGGGTAGAGGTAGGAGGTGGGGGAGCTAGGGCAGAGGCATGAATAATGCCTTGAAACAAGCTGAAGAAGTACGACATCTTACATTGTGGCTACACGCGCCGATGAATCCCTTCGTGTCCAGAAAGTTCACCTCGTCGCCGTGGGCTCCGGTTCCACCACCTCCATTTTTCCCACCATCGAGTGCCTTCTGGAACACCAGCAACATCTGCGAGACCCTCAAAAACTTGCACAAAACCTTCAGCCTCGCTAAAGCACTGTAAGAAACTGCTCAAAACATTAAAATGTTTCAATCGAATCAGATTTCTCAAATTCCAGGGTTAATTTCGATCGGTCTGCAGGGAGAAAGAGCTGGAGATGTTAAACATGGTGAGATTGGGAGATAAGTTTCAAAAGCACAAGAGGAATAAACTGTGGAGGAAGAGAAGGAGGAGGAAGCAGATTGCTGAGAAGAAGGCGAAGGTTTTTTATATGTCTTTTTCTGATTGCAATGCTTGTTATTTCTAGAGTTGGTTATTGTTTCTAGAGTTGGTTGTGATTTCAATTAAATTGTTTTGTTTTTTGTATATTCAGAAGCTCGAGGAGTTTGAGAAATATGACAAAGA
The DNA here is from genome assembly GCA_037428765.1 of Rubia yunnanensis. Taxonomy (NCBI): domain Eukaryota; kingdom Viridiplantae; phylum Streptophyta; class Magnoliopsida; order Gentianales; family Rubiaceae; genus Rubia; species Rubia yunnanensis. The sequence continues at coordinate 17,186,392 of CM075070.1, forward strand.
AGCTGATGAGTGGAGAGATAGACAAATAGCCAAGGAAGTTGCCCGAGGAAAGGTAATGATTACTGGATTCTTTGCTATTTTTTCTGCTTGTGGCTGCTTTGCTTGGTTTTTCGAATAATCTGATGTCGTTGGTGCCTTTTCGTGTTTTGATTGAGAATATTAACGCGTTGAATTTCTTGGAGTATTGAAATTTCTCAGTTTTGTAATTAAGATATTCCTGCCACTTCTTGTTTCTGAGAGGAAACCTTAATGTGCCTTAGGATCTGTATGTGAACATTTAAAGGAGCAGTGTGCCAATTCTTATGCATTGTCAATCAGATGGAACTCACTGTACTCATATGATATGTTATGAATTATTTGATTCACTATTGCACCTATCTTCTAGTCTTTGAGAACTGATGTGGCATAGAGTGAATTGACTTGGCTTTTAACTAGTCACAAATGTTTCTTGTATAGTTTATAAGACTTCTAACTTATCTATGCCAAGAGGTGTAACTTTTATTTTATTCCTTGTCACTTGGAATTGTTTCCCATACAGTTGGGAACTGAATATAGCTTCTGGCTAGTCGGTTGGTTTGTCCATTCAGGTGGAAGATATGAAGTGAATATCAAAACACAAGGCCAGAGAAGAGAAGAAAATATTAGAATCTGATGTAAGCAGTATTTATTTGTGCTCATGTTGTCAATTGTCTGTCCCTAGCTTGTACTGCTCATTTGATTTAACATGTAGCTTGAGGTAATGCTGATTGTGGAAAAATTGCAAGAAATACGATCATTTAAGGTTGAAAAATTGAAAAAACAAGGTGATATTCTCCTACATAAAAATCTCCTTGCTCTTGTGTTCTTACTTGCATCATTTTTTGTTAATCAATATGAGAAGCAATTGTAAAATGACAAACCATGATAAGTTTTTTTGTTTGCTTTGGTTTGGACATGTTATGTCCTTATTTCAACATTTCTGTATTTTAGTGTATATTACCTCAAAACACTTGACATGAGGCAGATTATGAAGGGATTGATTAATTTACCTTCACCCTTGCTAAATAATTGTTCGGCTTAACATTTAATGTGAGTAACTAATAAATTTAGTTATTGCATGTATAGAGCAATATGATTTAATCAATTTACTATATAAGTGTTTATATTGTGATGTTTAACCTTATGGTCTGGGTTTTAGATTTCTAGGTAAAGCCGATAACTTGCCTGTTCATAGGAAACTCTACATTGTCATTTTGCATGTCACTTTCTCCCCGAAGAGGATGATAAGTTTCTTGAAAAAGTTAGAGCTGCTGTTGAGGAAGAAGAACGCCTAGCATTGGTAGGAGCTGATACAGACGTTGCGAAGGATGCTATTGCAACTGCTGAGGGTCTAGGATATCTACCCTAACTCATTGACATGAAACAGGACAGTTTCATGAAAAGCAACGAAGTGAAATTGTTGTCTCTTTAAGAGAAATTGTTCATGAGCTTCAAAGAAAACTTGACATTAAAAGCAACAAAGTGGCAGTTGCAACTGCAGGCAAAGAGGAAGCCATGGCTTCTTCTTTGTTAGAAATTGCCAGTCTTAGAGAGAGTTGCTTCGTTACAGGGTGAAGTTTTTTGTTATAATAGTTTATTGTTTTATGTTAATTTTCTTCTGATTGCATGAACCATTTTTACTTTTACAGGTCTGAAATAGCCGTTCTTCACACCCAAATTACATCTTTAAAGGATGATTTGGAGAAAGAACGTAAAAAGTCAAGTGCTGCTCAAACTAATTACGAAAGACAGGTTATCCAGGTTTACCATCCATTCCTTAGAAAACATCCCTTGATTATTTTAATCTTAGTTTTAATGATAATATCTTATTCCTGCTTAATAATGTTCTACTCATAAATGGTTGAAGCGGAATGTGACCCTTTAGTTCCTGCCCAGTATCCTATGCTGCATTAGAGTTTTTTTTGGGTTTTCTTTTTTGGGTGCCTGTGTTTTCTTCCTGAAACCTATTACTCATTCAATGGGACAAGAAGTGTTTATCCAAAAAATAAAGTAAAATAAGGGAAGTTCATATACTGTTGAACAACAAGCTTAGATGAACTGACAAAGCAATTGTACATTGTATAAAGAATCAATCGTTCTTATCTGGTTGGAGCTTTAGTCTATTTCATTTCTGTTTTGTATCGAATGCAATGGTGTTTAATATTCGTAAACAAGCTTAACAACCATAAATTGAAGTTGCCTCATGGTACACTGTTCCATAATCATAGGCTAGTCAGTAGGCATTCACTAAACCTCTTCTTATTTATATAGGCTGCTTGTGACATTATTTTCAAATCGTAAAGTTAAACATAAAGAGATAAATAGAATGAAACGGCTAATTGCCAAATAGGATCTTAGAGTTAGAATACATATTATTTTATTTCCTTTTTTCCTCCGTAAGGAGAAGAGGAAATAGAATCAGATTTGGTTTAGGTTATTGACCCGGACATTAGAAAAAAGAGTTTTTGTTAGAAATGGGAATTACTTTAGTTAATTGGTTTTAGTTCTTTTTTCTACAGCCACAAGCTTGTTTTATTCTGATGAACAGTACTACGATCGAGCATCCGTTTGCTTTACGGAATGGTTGTTCGCAATTATTTAAGTAGTTACTCCTTCTGTTTCACTAATAGTACCACTATAGGTTTATGTGTATGGATTTAGATGAAGAAAATGAGTTGATGAAATTGAATGTAGAAAGTAAAAAGTAAAATAAGTGGATGAAATTGAAAGAATTTTGTCAAAAATGGAAAGTGTGCCAATATAAAAGAAACAACTCAAAAAGGAAAGTGTGTCAATATTAAAGAAACAGAGGGAGTAATTGTTATCATGTTAGCATATTATATTATATATTTGTTTTGTTTAATTATTATGAGTAACTAATTTATATATCGGTATGGAATAATGAGAATTAGTTTATGAATCATGAGATCTGTGAAGAAATGTGTGGTCTTCACCCAATTGTCCCTGAACATTCACTTCTTTGGAGGATAGAAAAGACAATCATTCAAAGCATTAAATTGCAACACTATTCTCATCCTATGCTTAGCAAGTTGAAGCATTATTTCTTTGACTATTGGGGTTCAACTATCATGGTTTTTTGGCAAGAACCATTTGAAAATAATGTTCACAACCCATGCTTGAAGCAAGAAGGGAGATTTCTTGGGATATTGGGATAAGTTTTGTTTTAGAGCTCTTGGCCATTGGTGAACTTGGAGTAGTATAAATAGGGGATGAACTTATGAGTTCAAACACACTTGAAGCATAGCATTCCTTTGCTACTTGCTTTCTTCTCCCTTTAGCTCTCCTTTTGTAGTTGTAGAAGCCAAAGCCCTTATCTTTATATTTTGCCACATAATTCCTTCATAGGTGGTAGGCAAGGTCTTGTAATACTTTCTCTACATATAGTGAAGCTTCCGGTCTCCTCCGGCCGTGGATGTATGTCAACTTGACCGAACCACGTAAATCCTTGTGTCCATTATTTCCTTTATTTTCTTTACGTTGTCTTTGTTATCCATCTTTTTGGGCTAATAGATATCTCGTGGGATTCGTATTCGTAACAAGATCTAATTGTTTTATAATTGATTCTTATGTGTTCTTGGTTTAATTTATTCTTGATATGTTTAACCATGATCAACTTGAATATTATTGGAATATTGCTATGTAGTTCAACCAATACGTAATCGTTGGGAAGTGTTAGTAAGTAGCAAGTTCTTGAGAAAAATAGCTAACTAGCTTAGACTGTAATAGCAGGATAGAGAACAATTAAGTGTGCGTTACTATTTTTTTTATTTTGGTAATTGTTATATCAGGTTCTTTTCTTTCTTAATGCTATCAAAATGTGTATCTGGTTCAACGAATACTTTCCGGGGACATTTTGGTAAGGGAAACGGTTAGTTAATTATAATTGATTAACTTTCGATAAAGTAAGAAAGAATTGGGGAGGTTAATCGTTCCTACTTTCCTATAACTAATAGATACATATGAATTGATTTATCTTTGCGCCTATAATCAATGTTTAACTAATGTGAGTTATTTCAGGCCGATTATATTCATCATATATATTCTAGATCTTTATATTTGTTAGTTTGCATTTTAATTCATATTTGATATTTGTTAGGTTGCTTCATTAGTTGTTAGAAAAATCTTGAAATTAAGGCGTGGTGGCTACACCGAAAATCTCTATATTAGTAGGTATTATCCATAGTTATTGCTCCGTTACTCGTGGAATCGACTTTGCTTGCTACTGTACTAATTTCATCATTAGCGTTTACAGATTATTTTGGTGAGTGAAACAACGTTCACCACCTCCGGCCTTCTTAATTGCAGCAACAGTGAGGGAAGTTTTCTTAGACATCTAAGAAACTGGTGAGCGTCGTTTAACTCACCAAATAGCCTGCATTTCAGATTAACAATAGTTAGTAAACCGGTAAGCAGAGTCGATCCCAAGAGGAGCAAAAACAATAGTTAATAATTATTTTCCTACTAATTTTGAAAAACTTTTTGGTGATGCCACCACGCCTTAAACTCAATGATTTTTTCTAACACTAAAAATGCAAATAATGACACAAAAATGAGGAAATAATCTATATGTGAATGATATCGGCTAAGAATAACTTCGATCATAGGCACAATAGTGAATCAATTCCTACACATCTATTAGTTATAGGGAAGTAGGTATGCTTAACCCTCAATTCTTTCTTACTTTATCGACAGTCAACTAATTATGATTAATTAACTGTTTCCCTTACCAAAATAACCCCATAAAATATTTACTAAATCATAACACATTTTGATGGCATTAAGAATTAAAAGAACCAGATATAGCAATTGCCAAAGTAAAAGCAAATAGCAACGCATACTTAATTATTCTCTATTTTGCTATTACAGTCTTAGCTATCTAACAATTACGTATTGGCGAAAATTAGATAGCAGTTTTTTAAAAATATTTAAGTTGATCAGGCTAAAACATATTAGAAATAAAGTCAACCAAAAACAATAACAACCATACAAGAAATAATTATAATACAATTAGCCCTCACGCTTTATAAATTAATATTTATTATTTTATGCCAATATATAAATTAACCACTCATAATAATTAAATCAAATAATTAAACCAAACAAACTAATATTATGACGAAACATGATTATGAAATTAACTAATTAAATAATAACGCGGTATAAAACTCTACTGCACACAGCAAAGCTACGCAAGAAAAAAATGAAAACAAAACAATAGCAAGGTGATTAACTCTATGCACGAAAACCAAGACAAGAATTAAATCTGCTATGCAAACAAAGTTTTTATTTTTTTGGAAGATGTTCCACAATTTTATTAAGTCCAAGTTGTCTCGTACAAATGGGGTGAGACTTCCCCTGTGTCTCACACATGACTCACACGAGGTGAGGCTCCTACACCTAACACGGTGTATATGAAGACGTAAACCCCATAATAATACAACTCCAGGACGAAGACGTAAATCTCGAAATAATGCAACTCCAAGGGAAAGAGGGATTCGAACCTAAGTTGCACCTAGTGAGATTCAAACCTAGATTGCACGTGGAAAGATTCAAACCTCGGTTGCAATTGAGAGGCACACTGCCCTGGACACTGACTATCCCAAGTGGTTAAACAAAGTTGAAAATCAAGAAATTAAACTAACCAATGCCTGCTATGGAATGAAAAATGAAACTCCAAAAACTGTTCGGCTATGCCTTGCGTCAGCGCAATTTATGGACTCTTCCAAAATATAATACTTTCCAAATTTGAATTCTGATCTGAAAAAATAAGATTTAATCAAATCTCTTCAATATTTTTAAGAATATCTCCAAATCAGCTCCATATCATGCAAATATGCTGCCACGGTTAATTGTTCTTTCTGTACATTAATTTTGACTACCTTCTTTTCGTCATAATTGCCCAATGCTCCTTACTCTCCTCCAAATTCCTTCTCAAACCCAAAAATTATGATCTGTGATAAATTAAACACCTAAAGTGCACATTAATCCCTTAAAATCACAGTTAACCCCAATAAAATAAACAACACAATTCATACACATCAGAAACAAACAACAACACAAAAATCAGCACAAATCCATAAGAAAAATTCATCAAACACCAAAAAACAGAGAAATCCCCAAATATTAGTTAGTATAACTTACATAAACCCTAGAAAATCACATGAACCAAAAAAAGTAAACAAAAATTGAAAAACAATATTCATAAAAAAATTAGAGAGAAGAGATTACCTTTGAAGAATATCACAAAACGAAGGTCGGATTGTGTTATATAGCCATGAATCGAAGCTAAAACAGGCAAAAACGCCAAAAAAGGAAGCGCAACTACCCTCCGTTCATCACGAATCACTGCAGACAAGAAATATGGAAGAAAAATAAAGGAAATAAGGGTAAAATCAAAGTAAGCGGGAAGAGAAATGGAGAGGAGAGAGAAGAACAAGAGCAGTTGCGCAGAAGAAGGAAGGGAGAGGAGAGAGAGGATATCAGAAGAATATGAGAGAAGAAGATTAAAAAATTGATATTTATACATGGACTTAAATGTAAATTAACAAAATTTCACATCCAATCTCTGAACTTTTAAAACTTTAATTTGAAACCCCACACTAGTGGAGAGGCTTCTATTAAATGTAGCAATGGAAGACAGTTTTAAAAAATCCGCCAAGAACTGCCTTTAAGAGCGGTTTCCAAGTTCAAAATTTCTCGTTCGTACCCGACCAACAAATTTTAAGGTGGGTTTTTAAGGTATTTTTTAATAACCGCCTTTAAATATGGTCAATGGAAGGCGGTTAAGGGTAGAACCACCTTTAAATTGCCATTTTAAAAGGCGTTTAGTCATAACAGCCTTTAAAAATAGCATTTTCCGAGATTAGAAATGGTGTCCGACCGGAATTCCAAACCCATAAATTAAAGGTTTTCTAGACTTGAAGATAAGAACACTTTTCCGAAGTCGTAATTTTTTCTTACCCTACTTCCGAACTCAGAAAAATAATCAATTGCGCCATGCATTTTCTTTTCATCAAATTCCGAGTTCGGAAATAGCCGAAGTATAATTAAAAATGCACATTAACCATTAAATTCCCACATTCCAAAAATTGTGTGAAGGGTTTGCTCCCATTTCTTGTCCTTTAATGAAGAAGTGATTCTTACTCTATAGCTGCCATTTTTCCCTTGGAAGAGGTTTATTTTTTTAAAATTATTTACTTCAAAGTCTTGAAAATATTAGGGTTGTGATGATTTGAATGATATGTGTGTGTGTGTGTGTTCAGTTATGGTTTGTGATATGGGATTTGATTATTGTTGAATGAATGGTCATGGGTTGCATTGTAATTGACTTAATTGTAGGATAATGGATCGAGATGAACTCATTGTTAATGATCTTAGGAAATAGCCCGAGTACATGCCATTGGTAGAATCATTTGTTTCTTTATCATTTGAAGATGCTTCTAAAAAAGGTGGGGTACGAGCACGATGTCCGTGTAAGGATTGTAGAAGTGATGCCTATTTAGGGAGGAATAAGATGCTGGAACATCTCGTAAGGAAGGGGTTTCAACTACCTACACTCCTTGGGTTTGTCATGGGGAAGTAATTGAGGATCTCTCTGAAACTATTGAATTGGGCAACACGAAGGTGGGAGGTGATGGAAATGTGGAGTTTGATGAAATGGTAGAAGATATTGCAGGGGGGGTTTAAAGTTAACTCGAGTCATTACAGGCATTGATTGATGACAAAGGGATACCTCTTTACAACAGTTATAAACACTCAATTTTGAGTGCGAAGTTGCATATAATGAATCTGAAGGAAAATTTTGGATGGATTGATAAGTCGTTGACTGAGGCTCTCGAGTTGTTCAGGAATTTGCTTCTTGAAGGTAATGTATTGCCCAATAGGTTGTATGCTGCAAAAAAAATCCGTGCCCCGTGGGATTGGAACTAAAAACAATCTATGCATGTCTAAATGATTACATGTTGTATAGGGGGGAATTAGACAAAGATTAAGAAACTTGTCGGGTTTGTGGCTAGTCTCGGTACAAGTTGATAGGCGGTGGAATTGTTGTGGGCACGGAAGTTGTGTCTAAATCAAAGAAAAAGAAACCAACAAAAGTGTTATGATATCTCCCTATCATTCCCCGTTAGAAGAAGTTGTATGCTTGTAGGAAAGATGCAAAGCTGCGTTGGCACGCAGATAGGGTCCGGCTAGAGGATGATGTGATTGGACATACTTCGGATGGTGAGGAATGGAAGAAATTTTATGCCTTGTACCCTGAGTTTGTCAATGAATCTCAACATTTGAGGTTAGAGTTATGTACAGATGGTATGAATCCATTTGGTAATATGAGCAGCCACACAAAGTAGTTGGCCTGTTATGTTGGTAATTTACAACCTTCCGCCTTGGTTGACCATGAAGCGCAAGTATGTTATGTTGTCTTTGATGATATCAGGGCCCAAGCAGCCAGGTAATGATATTGATGTGTATCTTGCTCCTCTCGTGGAGAATTTGTTGACTTTGTTTAAAGATGGCGTTCGAACATATGATGGTTTGGTTGAATATTTCTTCACTTTCAAAGCTATGTTATTTTGCACCATTAATGACTTTCCCGCATGTGGAAATTTTTTTTGGGTATTTTGTGAAAGGGCACTTAGCTTGTCTCATTTGTGACAAGAATATTGATTTTTGTCAACTAAAACACGGTTGTAAAACAGTTTATTAGGGACATAGGAGGTTTCTTCCGGAGGAGCACCCATGGCACTCGGCAAAGAAATTGTTCAATGGGAAAGTGAAGGGTAGAAGACTACCTGTGGCACTAAATGGTACACGGGTTTTCGATAGTGTGAAAAATTTGCCCAAAAAACTTTGGGAAGAAGAAAAGAAAAGCAGTTGTTGATGGTCCTTGGAAAAAATGCTTTTTTTTTCAGTCTCCCTTATTGGAAGGAATTTGATGTTAGACATTGTTTGGATGTCATGCACATTGAGAAGAATGTCTATGATTCCTTGATTGGGAAGTTGTTAAATACCCCTGGGAAAATAAAGAATGGGTTGAAAACTAGGCTTGACTTAGTTGAGATGGGAATGGAAGAATCCGGGGCCAGTAACTTCTGGGGAAGATGTTATTTACCACATTCTATTCTATGTCGCAGTTGGAGAAAAAATCTTTTTGTGATACATTGAGTAGTGTGAAGGTTCCGGGTATGTAGTCACCAAACATTAGCACTTGTTGTCAGTGGAACGGTTGAAGTTGGTTGGTTTGAAGTCACATGATTGTCATAACTTAATTCGGGAACTGAATGCCACTGTGATCCAAGCTTCACTCCCATCCCATGTAAGATTGTGCATTACGAAGCTATGCTTGTTTTTTAAATCGATTTGTTGCAAGAGTATACTATTTTGAAGTTGGATAGGTTGCAAGTAATGATTTTTGAAGTTTTATGTCGGATGGAAATGTATTTCCCGCCCTCATTCTTTGACATTATGGGCCACATGTGTGTTCATTTGGTTCGGGAGATAAAGCAATGTGGCCTAGTTTTTAAAGATGGATGTACCCCTTTGAGAGATACATGAAAATATTCAAGCATTTATTGAAAAATTGGTACAGGCCAGATGCTAGTATTGTGCAGCGGTACGTGACAAAAGAGGTCATAGAGTTTTGCACTGAGTATGTGATGCAAGTTGAATCTATTGGTGTTCCATCTAGTAGACATGATGGGAGGCTGGAGGGTGTAGGGGTGATACATGGGAAACTGTTTAGTCCTAGTGCTGGAGATTTAATTGCTGCTCATCTTTACATTTTGCATAGCCATGAAGACTCAGTCCCTTACATCGAAGTTCATATGGAAGCCATACGAGTTGTGAACCTAAATTTCAATGAGGCTCAGGTCTTCCAATTGCATAATAGGACATTTGCTTTATGGTTGAGAGACCACATAGTTGTTGGGGAACATTCCTCAAAAGTTAAATGGTTGGCTTGTAGACCATTGGGAACCGTTAAGTCCTACGTCGGTTACGACATTAACGGTTTCAAGTTTGCTACGAAATGAAATGATGAAAATAGTGTCTCTCTGAACAGTGGCATGTCACTTGTCTCTGAAGCTTTGCATGTAGGAGGCGGAAGTGAAGAGAATCCCATGTATGCTCAAAAGTGTTAATTTGAGATGATCGCTGAAATCTAGGAGCTTGACTATGTCATGATGAGGGTCCTCGTTTTTAAATGTTAGTGGATGGATATTAACAAGGTTTAGAGCACCGAGGATTTGGGATTCACCCTTGTCGATAGAAGTAGGGTGGGCTGGAAGGATGATCCATTCATTCTGGCATCTCAAGCGCACCAGGTTTTCTATGACAGAGATTATGTTGATCCGATGTGAGAGATTGTTGTAGAAGGAAAATGAGCTTTTTTTTGTAGGGAAAGAATTAGAGGAAATCATTGGATTCGTGCAGCATACTCCGAGTGGTGGATGAAAAGATGATAGTTTCCTTCAGGGGAATGATACGAGTCTTCACAGTTTCCTTGGCCGCAGTGACCAGGACGAGGGTATGTGGGTTGAAGCTAGCGGGAAGGTTAACCATAGAAGAAAAAAATCAAAGAAGAAGGTGAGGAAGAGGAAGCATAAGGGATTAATGGTTCCACCTCAAGGCTTGTTATCTCATTTATTGAGTTCGGTATCTCTGATTAGTGTATTTGTACCAAAATATCATTTCTTTACCTTGAAGCTACTAGTTTCGATAAACACTAAACAATAACAAAAAATAATTGAAAAGTATTCATAATAAAAATTTGGAAGTCAAAATATAAGTTTTAGTCAAAACATAAAAACTAATCTAGGATAAAACTTAGATCAATGTAACATAGTCAAAACATTCACTCGTTCACAAACATTCATTCTTCATCATCTTCAATGTTGGTTGTCGAAGTCGAACATTTGAGTCGTGGGCAGGAGGTTGACACGAGGTGTACCCCGTAAGCTCTTTGGGATTTTTCCAAGAATTTGATCTTTGCCTTCATTGCGGAAAAATTCCTTGCGCATCAACATGTAGCAAACTTTATAACCTTTTAGATAAGCTTTCTCAGTACCTTCATGGAAGAACAATTGTTATAAGTAAATGAATGAATCAATTTGATCAATTTTTTTTAAAAAAAATCAAATGTCACTAACCTTCCTCAAGTTGTGGCCTTTCCTCAACTCGTGGCCTTTTATTAGACTCGAAAGCTTCCCCAAGCTTATGAAACCACTTGTGATCGATCAAAACCCAATCCTTCTTCTCAAAGTAAGTTTTGTCAAAATACTTCGGGCCCTTCTCCTCACCGCAAATAACTAACCCCGGAACCTTCTTCAAAATTAGTGTGATCAAACGGCCATAAGGTAGGCCTTTGATCAATATCTTTAAAGTTGCTATGTACAACATATGCCTACAAATTTCCGCCCCAGAGTTATTTATCTACCCTCCATGATATAATATTATAGATTTGGCATGTGATAGTTATGCTCGGTGATGTGTCCATCCGAGGGAACGAGAGTTCTAGCAATAATCTTATAAGTGATGTGATAATCAGTTGGCAAAACTTCAAGATCAAAGGTTTCCGGCCTTCCTAATTTCCTACTATCACGTCCAAAACATCTCACGCTACATTCCACAAAGTCAACATATGGGTCCTCACTATTCAACGGTCACTTCTCCCTATGGTAACAATTATCCAATGGCCATGTAAATCTTCCTATTAAAACAAGTCTGGGGTGTTCATAAGGGCAATCCAACAACTTATTGATATACCATTGGCTAATGGGAATGTCTATGCCCCCAACCCTAGTCTAACAGTCACCGTTAGCAACTCCACGTAAATTAGCATAAAATTGACAAGTTAAGTCAAAGTAAGTGCTCTCATTACACGATAGAAACTTCTCGATATGTTGTTCGTTAAATTTACTAAGAGGTTCGGCCAAACCTATTGCAAGATATTCGCTAAAATCAACTAAGTAGAAATATAATAGCTTCCCATTTTCACGTAATTCTTCATAATGTTTTTGGGTAGCAGGAGAAACAGACCTTGTATCTGAAGTGTTGCCGGTGGATCGTGACCTAGGATTTCCGTTTTTGGATGCTCCTTCTCTTGATATTGAGTCCAAATTTAGGGCTTTAGGAATTTGGTTTAGGTGTTTTCCATTTGCGAGTTTGAAAGGACAAGTTTAGGGTTTAAGGATTTGGGGGTGGATTTTGATAATGAAACCCTGAATTGGCCCTTTAATAAAGAAGTAAAACCCGAAAATGATTTAATATTACATTTTTTGTTCATTCGTCAATTCCATAGAGGGTCTGAAAATGGCACAAGAGCTTGGAAACTTACTTTCCGAGTTTGGAAAGTAATTCGTCACTTATGTAAACCTGGTCCTAATCCTTTACAAACTCGAAAACTTACTTTCCAAATTTGAAAAGTAGTTCGTCACTTATGGTACACGGGAACCTAATTATTTACAAGCTCGGAAACTTGTCTTTTCTAATACGCTAAAGGGGAGAGCATATTCCGAACTCGGAATTAGCTCCTTACAACTGGTCATCCTCTAAAATTTTAACATTTTAAATTTGTTCTACCAAATACTCGCTCATTTCATTTTCACTCTAAATAAATGGTCATTGAGAATACTAAAACATGTTATCCCTTCTAAATAAATTTTTCCTTCAAAGATTAAATACTAAAACATTGTTTAAAATCCAAAACATATTATCTAAAATCCAAATGACCATCATAGGAAATTCTTGTACAAAATCATTGTGTAAATTGACCTTCTTATTACACCTCTTCAAACATGTCTTCAATTTTGGGGTCGGTCTCATCATTTTAGGCACCGCCACTTTCTTCTCCAAATTAACCTCCATACCCGGCCGTGTCTTGTCCACATTGACCTCCCTCCCCAACATACCCACCCTCATCACAATCACCACCACCGTTACCACCATCCTCATTACTTGTCTCTGAGAAAATTGGCTCGAAGTTTGCTTGCTCTTTATCTTCACTCAATTCAAGGTGAAGTCCTTGGGATTCAATGAACGCCACATGCTTCGAGTGTCCCAGCTTAACATATCGTGTGTCCCAGTCACGTTTGCACGCAAGCAACTAAAATTTTTCCTCAACCTAGCCTTTCAACCGGTCTGTGAACCTGTCAATTTTTTTAAAAAAATTATAATACAAGGTATTAGTAAACATAACATATATTTCATGTAATATAAAATGTGATGGATTACGTACTGGAGCTTGATGCCTCGGCTCTATCTAAGTCTGACTCGCGAGCTCTCTTCGCATTCTTAGAGTTTTTACTGGGAATTACCCCAGGCTCCCATTTCCCACTGCAACCGAGTTGAAGTTGTTTGTGTTGGAACCTAGCTTCATCATAATATTGAGTGTTGTGGGGCCTATTGACTGCTTGCAGTCCCACCTTCTTCAACATGGAGGTGATCAAACTACCGCAGGGGGGTCATTTTTTTGTGTTTGTCGCCTTAAGCATGAAAGATATGATAGTGTATCCGGGGTTTATATTAACCCCTCTCCATGACGTAGTAAAACAACATCAAGTTACTGATTTTCAGCTCGCATGTGTGGCCACCCACTGGCAAGACGTTTAGGAAATTCTACTCGTAGATGAGTCGTTGCTCGATGATCAAAACACTTATGTCATACGAATCGGCTTTCCCCCCATCACTTCCCAACCTCTTAAAATATTTCTTTGCCATAGGGATAGGACACAGAAGGGTTACCTCACTCCGCCCGACCAACAATGAGTGTGGTGAATTTCTAGGGGACCTTGGGAATCACCCGGTCTCAATTTTTTGGGGGTTGTGTAGGGGAATTCTAGGGCTTCATTTATAAAATAGTTAGACACTAAAAAATCCTTCCCATTGACTCTAGTTAATTCACAATTATTGCTATATAGTTCCAAATTAGCGTAAAATTGGATCACCTCGTCGACATGAACGGGTTCCCCAATGCAAAACAATTTCTTGAGATGTTGAGTCTTGCAACGGGCAAGCAAATAATCAACTCCTAAGTCACCAATATTAGCCTCTAATATACCCTTTGAATTTATAAATTTTCTCTTAGTAAAAGCCACATACCTTTCATCGCCCCAGTCATTGAAGAATTTTGTGGATTGGGCGATCTGCGTGAATAGGCAATGACTCCTATTGCTCGTCTTTAACTTATCTCCCTTGCCCCTACGACTCATTGTTGGTATTTTTGAGGTTTGGGTTCGATGGAATTGAGGGAATTTTGGGTTTAGGAGATGTTTGAATTTGAAGTGGTAAATTTGGGGGTTTTAGTTTTCTGCCCATTTTTTATATGAAAACCATCTCTGAGTTCGTAAATGGTTCTTGGCAACTACATGGAAGTGAAGATGGCTTTCCAAGCTTGGAAAGCATCCGAACAAAGTTTTCGAGTTTGGAATCCCTTTTATATGCGAAAAAAATTGTGTCAAAAGGGTTTCAAAAGGCATCCACTGCCCAATTGAAAACACCCATGAGTTTTCCACCCTTTTCCCCTTCCAAAACCTCTCCAACTCCTTACCTCAATTCTACATCATCTCCACTCCAAGATTTCAGCTTCACTAAATTTAAGGTATGTTTTCATCATGTTTTCCAACCATAGTCTCTTATATTCAATTTTCTCCACTAAATGCTTTGATTTTTCTAGGGTTTGGGGGTTTCCCCTTGAAGATGAGGCTAAAAGGGAAAATAAATGCTAATATAGCCACAAAAATATTTAGAAAATATTATTTAGTTTAAGAAATTGATAGATTGATAGATTCCATGTAAAATAAATATATTATATTATGTGTTAGTCACATATTTTTGGATATTTAAAATATTTTAAATAAAAATATTAAAGATAAAGTTAAATAAAGTAAATTATGATTTTAAACATGAACTCAAATTGCATAGTAATATATTATTCTATGTATTATTCTTTTAAATATATATTGTATGATTATAAACTATATATATAGTAAAAATGGATTCGATCTCTTAATTACTCAAATTCTATCTAATATTATTTTAATAATAAAATAGTTAAACATTATTTTAATAATATATATCGTCCAATATTATAAAACTAATAATTGTCTCATAGTCAAACTAATAAAAAAATACACATAGAGGATGCATTCTCTGAATCCATCTTCATCAACTACCTAAAAAACTTTTATACACATGGAGGACGCATTCTATGATAATCACTTGTTTTCTACCATGTGTCCTCCACATATGTTTCAAAACTTTCAAAATCAGCATGGTTGCATTTAGCACACTCAAAGAAACACCTCTCTTAAAATCCCTTGGATGTTTGACCATTGGGGCCAGGGGCGGAGCGAGAGGTACGCGAGGTAGGGCTCCAACCCTACCTAAATCGCCGGCCGTAGGTAGAGGAATCAATTTCCGGCGTCCAACGCATCTTTGCCTTCTTCCAGCGCGTCTTCCGGCAACGGGGGCGAGAAGGACGGAGAAGAAGGCCGCTTTGCGGCCTTCTCTTTTTTTTCAACTAAACTAGTAAAACTATGTCATTTTCACATTAGTGAAACGACGTCGTTTCATTGGTCATTAGGGCAAAAAAAAACCAAATATGGGTTTTGAAGTGTATTGGATTGGGCCAAAATCCCTAATCCAATACCATTTCTCAGTTTCTCCCAAAATCCGAATACGGATTAAGCTGAAGAGTAGCGGCCGGCCAAAGCAGGAGCTCAGCTCTCTCCCACCGCCACCGCCAGGTCTCCGCCTCCTGACGCCGGATGCCACCGCCGTCCCGCCGCCACAGCTGATGCCAATGCCACGGCCCATCACCGTCTAAAATTTTTTCAGCCTTCCCTAAAAAAAATTTCTTGTTCCACCACTGATTGGGGTGTCTGCAGCCTTACCGGATTTGGCTGCGCTTTCTGAACGACTCTAAAGCTATTTTTACTTTGATATTGAGGTGAACTATGATTATGTTTACCGAGTCAGTTAGTAATCGGGGTTCCTTTAACCGTATGTGAGGATTCATTGTTTACTCAGTCCTTGCAGGTATGATTGGTTATCTAACGAGAAACATAAAGAAGGATAGAATGATTGGATTTGGTTTTTTTTTTTGAAACCATGATATTGAGCTTATTGAGAAGCGATGATGATCCATAATATGTGTTTCAATTCTTTTTCTTGGCGTTCTTTCCTTCTACTCATTATTTGGGTGCTAAGACTTTAGACTGATTTGGTTCATGCGATGTAATCCTCTTCCATATAGTTGCCACATTTACTTGATTTCCAGTAGATATTAATCTAAGGTATTTGATGTTATCAGTGAACTTAAACTAAGATATTTGATGTTATCAGTGAACTTAGCGCTGACGCATGAAATTTCTAACATTGATACCTCGATGAAGTAGTTCCAGGAAAGGATTTTTCCATCTTACTACATTAGTTTTTTCGCATTCTTTCTACTCACTTAACTCGTGCATATAAGATTACCCGTATATAGACATGGACAGCCAGCTTTGCTCCATATTGTTCTGTTCACCCTAGGTAAATAAAAAGTGTTTATGCAAGATTTACCTGTATGGTCAATAGGCCAGAACTTATTGGAAATCCTATGCTTTGGTAATTTTTTATTGCTTATATTGACGTGTGGTAGGAATATTTTGGACACTGGGACAGGAGGGGCGATCTCAACAATCTGTAGACAAGAGGAGAGCTAGAGAGACCTTGCTTAGTGAATGACCGATTCGCTAATAGTCTTCCCATGCTGCCCAACATAGAGGTTAGCATGCAGAGAAAGTAGCTAATACTACATGTGTGTCCTGCATGTTAGGGTGTCCGAGCTTAAGGTAGTTGTGTCCTGACATATTCTTGTTGGGGTAGATGTGGTAATATTCCATTTCATTGGAATGGTAAAATCACGATTGAATGATGTTGGATGATGGTGGTAAAATCTTTCTTGGATATCGATGTGAGTCGCGTTACGTACGTTTTCCTTAAAGAGTAATTTGACCCTTACAGCCCTGGGTTACACGAATTCCCTTCGAGGATAAAACAATCGAGAATCCCTACTGTTCTAGGCTTAAATCAGGAGAAATGCTTTGAGTGCAGTATTTTGGTTACGGAGTAAATCTGAAAATTCTAAAATTTTCACTTCTTTTTCTAAGAATGCATAAACATGTATATATAGGAGATGTTCCGAAAAGATACTACCTATCGTGAAATGTGTAGGTTATAGGTCACCATGTTTATGATGCACCACTCTGATACAATTGTAATACAATGCAGCTTTCCACAAATGATTATATTTTCTACATACAATGTATCTCATTTGTCATAAATGAATTCTAAAACAACACATCTTTTCACGTAAATTATTACATTTTCCACATCATGTGTACCGTAGTTATCAAAATTTTAATAAACTCTGAATTGTGTATTTTTCCACATGACAATGCAGTAAGTTGAGCATGCCGCCAACACTGCATCCCGTACACATTCTTAGTTTATCCTCATCCTTTCAATCAAGGAGTCAGACATTATACACCACCACCGTTATAAGTATGTATAAACACGGATGTAGATAGAATGATGTATCTTTCCACATAAAGGATAGTACATGTTAGTCTTACCAACAATTTTAATACATATCCCAGAACTGTAAGCTTCGTAAATAGTTTATACAAGTGTGCACTCCGCACCACCAAACTTGTTTTAACATCCCGAGCTTACACCTAATCCCTAATCGAATCCAATCGTACTTAAATATCTTGTGTTTCTTTAAAACACCAACAATTCTCTCCATGAAATCCTTTAGTAATGTTCAATTCAGACATAATAAGCTAGGAAAAATAAGGCCTTAATATAGTTCTTCTTACTTGACTAACTTTAAAATTCATAAAATTGTTTCTTTACAATTTAAATACGAAAGGTAAAAATTACATACAATTTGTCTTAAATTTTATACTAATAATGCCACGCAAAGCGCGGTGGGACTCCGCTAGTTCTATTTAACATAGTTTACTCTACTATTAATACTTTTATTAAGTCCAGTTTTAGTTCAATTTAATTACTCCCTCTGACCCTAGTTAATTTGCAGCGAGAGAAATTTTGGGGGCAAAAAGGAACAGTGGAAATGGTACAGATCTGATGGGTAAAAGCAGAATTTGGCAGCCTTGAATTTCGTTATAGTACTGTATGAGTACTGCGGGAAAGCCTGAAAACGTGTTTAAACAAAAAAATTTGAGGATTAAAAATTTCCACCAAAACTAATCTTTGGCTCCAAAATTTTTGAATTTTGGAGCCAAAATGCAATTTTTTTTTTCTACTGCACACAACTGCTCCAAAATAGAGACTGGGTCCTATAAATACATCATTTAATGCACCATACATTTCAAACCCTTAAAAACTCAAAATAGAGCTCTCAGAAAAACCTTTGGAGGATCCTAACTCTCTTCTTCTGCTTTTTCATCCTTAAGCTTGAGGTTGTGATGATGGGTAGAAATTTGACGGATAAGCAGAGGAAACAGGTTACCCATTTTCTTCTCCAAAACTTAAAAAATGGGAAAATAAAACACAGTTTACGAGTTGAGTCAGCAGGAAGGTGGGCTGTGTCAATTAGAACCATCAGCACCATTTGGTCACGAGTGAAGCAACAACTGGTTAATGGTGAACCAGTGAATGCCCGCTTAAGAAGACACGGGTGGTGTAACCCAAACAAGAAGCCGATCGATCTCGAAGCCTTAATGGCACTGCCATTGAGGGATAGGCGAACATGTAGAAGCACAGCAGCAGGTTTACACGTAGGTAAGAGCAAAATCCAAAGAGCAATAGCAAACAAAGAAATATGGAGCTACACCAACGATATTTATTCATGCTTGACACAAGCATGCAAGGAAACAAGGTTAGAATGGTGCCTAACCAAGCTGGAATGCAACATGATGTTCAAGGACATGTACAATGTAATCCACATTGACGAAAAGTGGTTCTAAATCACAGAGGCAACAACCAGGTTTATTCTAGCCCCAAATGACTAGAACCATACAGAGTTATTCAAAGTAAGCATTACATTCTAAAGCTAATGTTTATGTGTGGTGTGTGTAGACCAGTAATACATATGCATGGTAATGTTCTTTTCGATGGTAAAATAGGGATCTTTCCATATATGGAGTATATAGCAGCGAAGTACACAACAGTGAATAGGCCAAAGGGTACACTGGTTGTAACACTCATTCAGTCAATTAATAGAGACACCATTAGGCAGAAGCAGATTTATGAACTCATACCACCCATAAAAGAAAAATGGCTGCCTTGGGCAAGTAAACAGATAATCATACAACAAGACAATGTCTCATCCCATATTTATGCTAATTACCCTGAATTTTTAGCTGCAGCCACCTCAGACGGGTTTCGTATCCAATTAGTGTGCCAACCTACCAAGTCACCCGACCTAAACATTCTGGAATTAGGGTTTTTTGCCTCAATATAAATCCAATACTAGAACCCTAGTGAAACGCTAGAGGGTTTATTAAATGCGGTGAATGATGCTTTCGAAAGAGAGGACCCTAAAGTTATTGACAAGATTTTCCTAAGTTTACAATGTGTCATGGTAGAAATCATGAAGTGTAGGGGTGGGAGTGAATTCAAACTGCCACATATGGGAAAAGATCGTCTAAGGAGGTTGGGATTACTTCCAGAAAACCTAATTATGGATTCAGAGCTGGTTAGGAGCTGTTTACAACATCTCATTGGGATTGGAAGAACCGGTAATGTTAGGGATCTGATCCTAAGTATGGAACTAGCTGAATAAAGGTAGGTTCATCTTATTTTTGTAGGGTTGTGCTTCTAGAATTAGTTCTAGAGTAAACATACAATGTATTTTGTGAACGTATGTTTAGAGGGAAACCTTGTAAAGGCTTAGATGGCTGAAATCCCTTTTGAATGAAATCTTTATTTAAAAGACTAAGGATGGTGTGAAGAAAAAAATGGAGAATGTCCAGAAGTAACAGACAATGGTAGGTAAGGCACAAATGCAGGACAAACATCATAGGCTGCCATTCTAATGTTTTAACAAAACATAGTTGCACCCTAAGAGTTTAATTATAATTAATGTCATCTTAGGTGGCTATCAACTAGGTAGGATCACAAACTCAAATAATTTTAGCGTTGTTTATATTCATTATCATGCCCCGCCAAGTTTCAAATCAGTTCATAGACTAATAAGCATGGCTGCATGTAATATTCATTCATCACAGCTTCATCATCAATAAGGGACAAGCATCACATATGGGACTCATAGTTCACATGCAAACTATGACTTATCAGAAAGAATCACATGTTATTGCTCCATTCACATCCCCAGACCAGAAACATGACAAGCTAGGTTCCGTGCAAATTAAACACACATAAGCAAGGCTGCGTAGCTAAATCAAAAAATGCCAAGCCAGGTTAAGTACAAAATAAACACACATAAGCAAGGCTGCATAGTTGAATGAGAAACATGTCAAGCCAGGTTAAGTGCAAAATAAAAACACATAAGCAAGACTGTATATTTAGTTATTCAGTATAAAACATGATTGCTGCCTCAGTAACAAACATCACCATCATGTACACCAAACACACAGAATAAGCATAATGATTCATGAAACAAAAAGAAAGAAAAAAGGAAACAGGAGAGACACAACCTGATTGTAGTGATGGAACTGGCAAGACAACCAGAAACGATCATTTTTTTCCATTCTCTGCGGAATCAGGCCCAGCTTCAGCCAAATACTTTTCGGCCCTCTCGACCATGGTATACATTTCATGTTGCACGGCTAACGTTGCAATGTCTTGCCTAATCCATGGTGTTTCAGGTGGTTCACGCTTAGGCCAATTACCGAGGTATAAGGCTGCACCTGTTTCAAAGAATCCCGGTTTCCCATATTTGGGAAACTCATTTCCTTTGAAGTAAACATAGGGGTGTGGGTCAAACTCAAAATCAGACTCTGAGTCACTGCCTGAGAGGAAATGTAACTCAAGTTTGGGATTCCCAGATGCATAACTGGGATCCAAATGGGGCTGTGACTCAGCATAAAGTAACTCAGAATTAGATTATGGGTCTAGCTAGGACTGTGACTCCAAAATGGAATGTACATAATCAAATTCTTCATCAGATAGGGGTTGTGACTCAGTCCAGTCCATGTGTGACAAATTAACTGGACTGAAATGCATAGCTATGGACTACTCCTCCAAACATGTTTCAGAATCGGTGAAAGACAATGGAGCATTTTCCTGAACACGTTCCAGTGAGGGATGTGATTTAATAAAACTGGGGATTTGAGTAGGACTGGGAACTGTTAGTGCGTTAGAGTCAACATCATTCAAGGGTTGCCTTGGGGCTAAAGGTTCCCACCCTTCCAAATCCATGTCCCTATGTGCCATTTCTAAACGTACAAACAGGGGGACAGAGGCTATTGACAACTAAAGAGTAACTAATGAACACTGTCGAACAATGACGGATCAACAGAGGAGAACAGAGGCTACAAACTCAGAGGCTATTGACAGAAATTGATGAATGTAGGAGAACACGAGCTGATGACAACTACAGAGACTCGGAAACTACGAACAACATAATAATAATTTCAAGCAATTATTGTGCAAAAACACATATCTGAAACAGATGAGTACTGAAATGTAGCCAAGTTTCATAGATCTACAACGGAGCACACGTATACCATGAAGTGTATGGGGAAAATAGCATATCCCAGAACATACATGAACATGCACAATTGTAGAGCGACAAATACGAGGATTAAAACATATTTGACTAGAAAATTGGAGTTACCAGATAGAAACCCTAACAAATCTCAAAGATTACAGCAAGGAAATGGACAGTGTACCCTTAAATCTAACTTTAAAACATCAACACAGGAAAAAATCATGCATGCAACAATCGACTGCTACTCATGCCTTGTAAACAACAGCGGCAAAAGTTGATTTAGGTAAAATTTTAAAAACCCCTAACTAGAAAAATCTTAAACCAAATTTTTGGAAATAGAAACCACAGATCTGAGATGCCTTTTCAATTAGTAAGCAAAATCAAGAGCAAAAATCAGTGAAACCCTAATTCACGAACACAAACATATGAAGAACGAACACAATATTATGAAGAACAACACAAAAAGAAAAGATAAAACCATCTTCACAGAATGAAAAATAATAGATCTTAAAAATTTCCTCTCGTTTACGAAACCCAACATAAAAAAATGATTAAAACCTAATCGATCAACACCAGATGGTGAAGAACAAGTAGAATTACAGTAAGATGAATAGAAACAGAGGCAAAATGGGGTCATAAAACGAAAGGAAATGGGAGAGGACAGGCTAGGGTTTGAGGGATTGGGGGAGAAAGGAGAGGAGCACTGTGGAATAAATGAGAGGTATCAGATGGCTGAGAACGAGAATGGAGAGAGCAAGCCTGATGGTTGAGAGCAATAATGGAGCAATGGGAAGAGTGAAAGAGCAATAATGCAGCAAGCGCATGTGATGTTGTCAGGCGTGGGTTCATTTTTTCAAAATGAATTCACACGCCTCCAGCCCAAAAACCGAGGCCATTAAATGGAGATAAAAAACACGCTTCCAGCCATAATTAATCAGCCATTAAGGCTGTAAATATGTATTGGCTTGGGGGCAATTTCATCTTTTCACTACGAGTTAACTTGGCCAAAAATGGTAAAAGTTGATCTTGTGTAATTTAAATAGGGACAACCCAAAATGAAAAGTGTGCAGTTTAACCTGGGACGGAGGGAGTAATTTAATTCCAATTTCGTAGAAAATCAAGTTGAGAGAACATGCCTACACTTAGGCCATATTTTCTAGAGCTTATCTGCACTTCAATTCAGTTCAGTTCAAGTCAATTCAGTTCGGTTTAGAAAACAATTAATTTGATTAAATTTACCTATATGTAGTCATGTTATTACTATTTTTCAGTACACTTATTTTTAGTTCAATTAAGTTTAAATCAGTTCAGATTAGCTCCAGAAAACAAGACCTTAATCAAAGTACTTTTATATGAATTATTTTGAATTTTGAAATCGTATTTTTTTAAAGAAAACTTTGCAATAAAAACTCATATTGCATATTAATAAAAGAGAATCTTATTTACTAAACCCTCAACTCCATAATGGTTCATTCATTTCTCTCTATCCTTTTTTCCAAAAAGGATTTGCTAAATCCTCATCCAATATTCTTCCCTATTGTAATTTGGTTTTACCTAATTAATTCAATTATCACTATTATTTTCTAACATAACCTATCTAACCAAGTATTCAATAAAGTAAAGGATAAAGACACAAGACTTGGCTACACAGTTCGGTGAAATTCACCTACATCTGCGGGGCCTAGCCCAGTTCAGAATGAATCCACTAATCAGAAAGATACCGTACAAAGTACACCATACAATTACTTATCTTATCTAACTATAGCGTGAATCCTGCAAGCTCCCATTGCTACCTATCCGCCTTGATCAGACTCCCTCTGACCTCGAAACTCGTCGACGCTGGATCTCCTTCTCCCGAGGAATTAAGGTATACAATTTTAAACTTTGAACAATAGGTTACGTATTTTGGAACATAGAATTATGGCTCTTGCAATACTCTCAAAAGATGTAAGATCTGTATGCATATTTCTTCAATTAGGTTTGTGAGATTAATGCAGCCGCAACTTCCTCTATATATAGTCCATGAGCAGATTGGAACTCTCCATAATTATCTCCTTAATATTCCTATTCCTTATCTTCTTCTGAAGCATATCAAAATTCCACAAGTAAAAGGATTTTTCTTATCTCAAATATCCCATAGATCCTTTTCCATAATTATAGGGATTTTCCATAAACTCAGTATGCTTCTAGCACGCGCCTAAGATACCATATTTCGAAATCTCCTTTCTTCCATAAATAAATATCCACGCAATATTCAGTTAACGGTTAAAACCTTTTAGGCCAAATTTCCGTATGTTCCAACATAGAAAGTCATTGCACCCATGAAGTTTATTCCATCTCCAATTCTGATACGCATGAAGTCATGTGCAAATATAATTCCTTCTCCACATATATATTTAGATAAAAAATCCCTTGGAGATTTGAATTATCAAATCTAATCCCTTAAAGAAAAGAATTAATATATTCCGTCCAAATCCTTCCACAAAGGATATTTATCAAATAAATTCCAATTTTTATAAATCCAATCCAATCCCATAGGATTTGATATATTCTGAATTTAAACTCCGTGGATGAAATATTTCCTTCTCAGATTTCTTTGTAAACTTCCATAAATCTCAATCATTCCATCTTTGATGTTTCAACACACCAATTCCATATTTGCATAATTTCCACAAATTGCCAACTAGATAAATCTAGACTTTACAATCTCCCCCTTTGGTATTTTGTGGACCAATCACCTTTTGGCATTTCATCACAAGAGCTTATGTTAATAAAAACATCAACCTTGAAAACCCCTCTGGATGTTAGAACATAGAAACATGACATCTCCCCCTAAATTCCAGATTCCCTCAACATTCAGGAATAATGATCATGTTGGAACATTAACCCAATGGAGCCAATAAAGTCATCCAAGAAATCTAAAACATCTCTCCCTTGGGACCATAAACATGCCAAATGCAATAGACACAAAAACCAAAATATCCAATAAATGCAGTTTCCCCCGAAGCAAATATCTGGCCTATGTTGGAACATCATCATAGCAGAACCTTTAAACCTCTTCAGGAGCAGCTACTCGTGCTACATCTAATCTAGCCTTTTCTGTCTCCAAAGTTACCATAAATGGCTAGAGCTCTCAACTTCGCATTAATGGCCACAAACTTGACCTTCTTCTCATCAACACCAGAAGTTGTAGCCTCAGGATTCTATGGCAGATCATGCACAAGTCTTAAATAAAATGTCCTCTTGTTTAACCGTTTCTCAAGTAAGAGCTGTAGTATTTCAAGAGGGGATCCAACTATTTACATCAATCAGAAGTACCTGATAGTTAAGCTAGATGCAGTAGCGTTCCCTTGAGTGGTCACTGAGATTAAAATCCTACAGTAATTTCTTGCCTCTGATGTTGTATCCCTCAAAATTTGGGTCAATGTTGCCTTCCTTATAATTCTTTTAAAATATCCAGATTGTACTCCTTGTAGATTGAGGTGGCAGTTTTGAGACCCAAATAGTCCAGGTAGGCTGTAAATCCACACCCATCATATACACCAAGATCAGTTATATTCTTAGCTAATATCATATCTCTCATGGAAGTCTGATCAGTAGCGTTTTCAATAATCTGCTCAACTTGTGTTGGAACATAGCAGCTCTCAACTTCACCCGCTTTCTCTATGTTGGAACATAAGATCCTTTCATTGCTTAAGAATCAACACCTCAAGTCTGTATCGATGTTAGAACATCACCTGCTCAACTTCCTTCACTTCATCAGTACTTTCTCCCCCTATCTCCATGTCCAGTGTTGGAACATAGGTGTGTTCACAATCCGAATCATAATCTTCTCCAGCCACATTTACTGATGTTTGAACATCAGAATCTTTGATCACACCAGGCTCATTTATTTCCATGTCCACATCTTCTCTACATGTCTTCATACTCTATTTTTTGTTCACTTTTTCTTCTTTCTGATTTTTTTTTAAAATTTTCTGTACAAAAAAATAAAAACTTTAAATAAATAGCTCAAATATGACAAACACCTAAGTGTTTTCTGAGGAGCTCAAATGTGGCAGTATCCAATGACTTTGTGAAAATATCTGCAAATTGCTCAGATGTTGGAACATAGGCAACCACCACTTCATTCCTTTCAACAAGATCTCGAATAAAAGGATGCCTTATCTCAATGTGCTTTTTTCTAGAGTGCTGAGCTGGATTTTTAGAAATATTAATAGCACTTGTGTTGTCACATAAAATCTTCGAACGGCCTTGATGAATTCCATAGTCTTTCAACATTTGTTTCATCCATAATAGTTGTGCACAACAACTTCCAGCAGCAAGATATTCAGCTTCCGCAGTAGACAGAGAGATTGGATTATGTTTCTTACTATACCAAGAAACTATATTCGTGCCAATAAAGAAATACCCACTTGTAGTGCTTTTACGATCATCTGCATTACCAGCCCAATCAGAGTCACTGTACCCAATCAGATCAGAGTCTTGATTCTTATAATACAAGACACCATACTCAGAAGTCTCACTCACATATCAAATCATTCTTTTGACTGCAGTTAAATGAGATTCCTTCGGGTCCTCTTGAAATCTTGCACATATTCCTATGCTGAAACATATGTTTGGTCTACTAGCTATCAAATACAATAGACTCTCAATCATGCCCCTTTATAATTTCTGATTAACTCCAACTCCTTTCTCGTCTTTCACCAACTTATCAGACACTCCCATAGGTGTTCAAACTGCTCTAGAATTTCTTAGTCCAAATTTCTTCACTAAATCCATGACATACCTACTATGATTTATGAACATGCCATCTTTCTCTTGCTTGACTTGAAGCCCTAAAAAATATGTGAGTTCTCCAACCATACTCATCTCAAATTGAGCCTGCATTACAGGCACAAAATCCTGAACCATTGATGATGAAGTAGAGCAAAACACAATATCATCAACATAGATTTGAGCTATCAAAATCTTTTATGCTTTTTCGAGCACAAATAAGGTGCGATCTACTCTCCCTTGGCGATACCTTTTCTGAAGAAGAAAGTTAGTAAGTCGTGCATACCATGCCATGGGTTCTTGTTTCAGACCATACAACGCCTTCTTGAGTTGAAAAACATGATGGGGGTAGTGAGGATCCTCAAATCCTTTAGGTAGTTCAACATAAACTTCTTCATTTACCACCCCATTGAGAAAAGCACTTTTGACATCCATTTGGTATAGAGTAAAATTCATAGTGCATGAAATAACAAGTAAAATTTGAAATGACTCTAACCTGGCAACTGGTGCAAATGTCTCATCAAAATCAACTCCTTCAACCTAAGTATATCCTTGAGCAACCAGTCTAGTTTTATTTTGAGTAATCTGACCATTGACATCAGATTTGTTCTTGAATATCCACTTAGTGCCAATAACATTTACACCTTTAGAACAAGGAGTGAGATACCATACATCATTGCGTGCAAACTGACCGAGCTCTTCTTGCATTGCTGAAATCCAATAGTCATCAAGTAAAGCTTCCTTGTAGTTCTTGGGTTCAATAAGAGAGATGAAACATTGTAGTCCTGCTAGTTCTCTGTAATTTACTCCAGGTATTGATCGAGTTCTCCTAATGTATGTTTCTGGTAGCACCTGTGTTGGGACATGTAGTGGTACCATGGGGGACAATGTTCCAAAATACTCAATTTCTTCAGGTTCACCAGGATTGTCAGTCTGTTCCGATGTTCCAACATTGTCCGGCTTATTAGGATAACTGCTTTGTGTTGGAACATGACCTTCATCTAGAACATCTTCTCTATCAGCTGATACTTGTAGGTTGACACAATGACATTTATGGATTCCATGAGTGCATTTGTCTGAAGATTGAAGACACGATAAGATTGACTTTTCACGGAATACCCAAGAAAAATCCCAACATCACTACGATTATCGAACTTCGTCAATTGTTCTCTATCTCTGAGAATGTAGCACTTGCTTCCAAATACATGAAAATATGATACATTTGGCGTCCTACCCTTCCATATCTCGTATAAAGTTTTGCTTGTGAATGGACGAAGATATACACGATTGATCATATAACAAGCTGTATTAATAGCTTCAGCCCATCACTTTTTGTGGATTTGTTTCCCGGCTAACATGACTCGAGCCATCTCCTGAAGAGTCATATTCTTCCTTTCAACAATGTTGTTCTGTTGAGGAGTGATTGGAGCAGAGAACTCATGCTGAATCCCAAGTTCATCATAGAAGTCACTAAACTGAGAGTTTTCAAATTCTCTGCCATGATAACTGTAAATTTCTGACAATCTTTCCTACTGAACTTCCCTTTACTGTCTACAGTTTTATCACCAAACTTCTATACACGTCCATCGTATCAGATTTTTCTTTTAGAAAAGCTACCTAAGTGTATCTAGAGAAATCATCAACACATACAAATATATACTTCTTGCCACTCACACTAGGTGTATTGACTGGACCCATTAAATCCATATGCAGTAACTCAAGATTTCTTGAGGTAGTTATATACTGTTGGGAGATCCAATTTGTTTACCTTTTTGACATGGTCCACAAACAAATCCATTTTTTCTTGTAAGGGTAGGTATACCTCGCACAGCCTTCACATTTGCAATTTTCACCAAGGTTTTGTAGTTGATGTGTCCGAGCTTTCTATGCCACAAGATTCCTTCCTCTAGTTTAGAGCTCAAATACTTCACTTCCTATTCTAGCAAATAACAGTTGTCTGATGATCGAATGCCTGAAAGGACTTTATCTTCGCCATGTTCACCAAGCATTTGTCTTTCTAAAACTCTAATGTCATATTCTCATCACACAATTGGCTGATGCTCAATAGATTTGCTTTTAGGTCTTCAACAAACAAAACACTTGTGAATGCTGAGAATCCTTCAATATGCAGTTTACCATTTCCAACAACCTGACTTTTCTTTCCATCACCAAAAGTCACAAACTCACCATCATATGGTTTGATGTTTGTCAGAAATTCCTGATTTCCAGTCATGTGTCAAGAACATCCACTATCAAAGTACCACGAGTCTCTAGAATGTGCTATGAGAGACATATGAGCAACAAGGCAAGTACTAGTGTGTTTAATAACCCATACCTTTCTGACCATCCTTGCTTGTTGAACATCGTCTATGTTGGAACATACCGAGAGTTTTCATCCTTTCATGATATCCTTGAGCAGTTTCTGGCATTGTTCCTCTGTATGACCTTGATACATGCATTAGCTACAGATGAGAGGTTTCCTCTGTTGAGTCTGAAACTTTCTTTTTATCTCTCGTATCTTTGTCTTGAGGGTGATGGTGGTTCGTGTTGGTTTGTCATACCTGATTCCTTGTCTATCTCCAAAGCCTTTGCCCATGGTCAAAATGTCATCAAGTTTTTCCGTACCAGTGTTTAACTTGTTAATGGTTGTTTCAGCCATCTCAGCTCTCTAGTTATTGAGACTAGACTTGATTCTAGTTACTTAATCTCTCCTCTGAGTTCAACTATTAAATCCAGCAAGACCTTCTCCTATGCTACAAGTTGAATTTTCCCTTCTTTCAACATTGTGTTTGTATCAACAACTTTCAGCCCCATGCCATACATTTTTTCATATGATATGTATATCTCCTCATCACTCACGACTTGTCATTCATCATCACTGAAAGAGTCATCAGAATCTGTGTTGGAACATACAACAACGTTCTTCTCTAACATGTTGGAACATTCATCACCATCTGATCTATTGAGGACTTCTGCTCCAAATGCCACATAATTTCTTGTGAGTTCATCTTCATCTTTCTCATTTTCTTCGTCTTCACTCCATGAGGTAACATATGATTTTCCCTGCTTCTTTCGAGCATTTTCACATTCAGCCTGGATGTGACCATATCCTTCACATTCTCGACATTGAATTCTTCCAGGTTGCCTTCCTTCACCACTTTGGTTTCTAGAGAATTGCTGACTTCCTTGTTCCATCCGAGTTCCATGATTACCAAAATCTTGAGGACAAGGTTTATTTCTACCAGATCTTTCCTGTGATTTCTTGTTTACCACCTTCTTTAGCATTCTTGAGAAATTCTTGGCAATAAAAGCAAGTTCATTAATACAATCATCACTGTCAGACTCATGGTTGATATTTGATGAAGATGATTTGAACGTCAACTCCTTTTGGACGTTCCTTACAGGCTGTTGGATGCTCATCTCATAGGTCTGCAAGGATCCCATTAGTTCATCTAGGGTCATTGTGGCTACGTTTCTTGCTTCTTGAATTGATGTGACTTTCATAGCAAATCTTTTGGGAAGTGATCTCAGGGTCTTTTTCACCAATTTTGCTTCCTTGTAGACTTTCCCAAGTTGATATGCCATCTTGGAGATGTCTCTAAGTTTCCCATTAAATATTGAAATAGTATCATCCTCCTTCATCTTTAGTTCCTCAAACTTAGTAGCCAACATCTGTAGTTTGGATTCACGTACATGACTTGTTCCTTCATGAACAGTTTGCAGGATATCCCAAGCTTTCTTTGCTTGATGACAAGTTGAGATGAGTTTGAACCGTTCTGTTGGTATGCCTTGAATACTGTAATAGCCACTTCTGCGACCCTGGCCTGGGGTCCGGGGGGGCGGCAGTCGCTCCCGGGAAACAAATGGGGGTCTCGCTGCCCGGTCAGCGAGTCGGGGGATCCAGGGGGGGCGGAGCGCACCCTGGCCTGGGGGATCCGGGGGGGCGGAGTCGCCCCCGGTCCGACGGTATAGCTTGTCTCTTTATTGGACTGCTGTTGATTTGGGCCGAATTGTGTTTTTGGCCCAGTTTGTTAGGGTTTAGTGAAGACAGCATATAAAGTGTCTCTCTTCTCTCTGTAAACCAACTCTAATTCTGATATAGTGGAATCCGTCTCCCGTGGATGTAGCCAAATTGGTGAACCACGTAAATCTTGTGTCTTGTTATTTTCGTTCATATTTTCTGTTCTTTCTCCATTCCGTACAACAAACTGGTATCAGAGCGGTTTCTTTTTCCGGTGATATCTGTAGTGGGTATATCGGATTCTGGGCTCATCAGATCGGGGCTAATCGGGGAGAAAGATGTCTGGGTTGAACGTGAAGATCGACAAGTTTACTGGGAGAAACAGTTTCAGTTTATGGCAGATCAAGATGCGAGCTTTGCTGAAATAGCAAGGTTTGTGGACTCCGCTAACGAAGGATTTCGCGAGCAGTTCTGACGATGTGGTGGGTCTGGAAAAAAAGGCACACTCGACGATTATGCTGTGTCTCGTGGACGAAATCATCACTGAGGTCTCAGATCAGGAGACTGCTGCACAACTGTGGCTGAAGTTGGAGAGTTTGTATATGACGAAATCTCTAACCAACAAGTTGCTTCTGAAACAACGCCTCTTCGGTCTCCGAATGCAGGAAGGTACGCAACTCAGAGACCATCTAGAGCAATTGAATACTTTGTTATTAGAATTGCGAAATATAGATGTGAAAATTGAAGATGAAGATGCTGCTTTGATTTTGCTAGTTTCTTTACCACTTTCGTATGAGAATTTTGTTCAGTCATTTATTGTTGGTAAAGATTCTGTGTCTCTGGAGGAAGTAAGATCCTCTCTCCATAGTAGAGAGTTGCGACATAAGGCAAACAGTACAGGTACAGAAAGTCAGGCCACTGGCTTGTTTGCTAGTGACGGAAACACAAAAGGCAAGGAAACCGGCAATAAGAAGAAAGGCAAGAAGTCATCTTCAAAGGGTCCCAAGGCTAATGATGTTTGTAACTACTGTAAGGAGAAGGGGCATTGGAAAAAGGAGTGTCCGAAGAAGGCTAGTAAATCTGGGAGTACATCTGGTACTGCTGCAGTGGCTGAAGGGGATTTCAGTTCTGAAGATGATTTTGCTCTAGCTGTTACTGGGCAAAATAATCATTCTTATGCGTGGTTTCTTGATTCTGGGGCATCTTACTATATATGCCCAAGGAGAGATTATTTCTCAACTTATGAGCAAGCTGAGGGCATCATTACTACGACAAATGGTGTTGCGTGCAAGGTAGTTGGGATTGGTTCAATCAAGATCAGGACGCATGATGGTAGTTTCTGTACTTTGAACAATGTCAGGCATGTTCCATCGATGACAAAGAATCTTATTTCTCTTCCTACGTTGGATAGAAAGGGTTTCGTCTACTCAGGGAGTGATGGAGTTCTGTGTGTCTGCAAAGGTTCTAGGCTGGTTCTGAAAGGTGTTCTGCATGGTACTTTGTATTTTCTACAAGGTTCCACGGTTATGGATTCTATTAATGTTGCATCTTCGGAGGTTCACCAGGATGATATGACTAAGTTATGGCATATGAGGCTTGGTCACATGGGTGAAAGAGGGATGCAGATTCTGTGGAAGTATGATCTTCTTGGTGGCCACAAGATCAAGAGCTTGGACTTCTGTGAGCATTGCATTTTTGGGAAGCATCACCGCAGCAAGTTTCCTAAGGCGATTCATAGAACAAAGGGCACATTGGATTACATCCATTCTGATTGTTGGGGACCTTCCCGAGTTGAGTCACTGGGAGGTCACATGTACTTTGTTTCTCTGATTGATGATTACTCAAGGATGACTTGGGTTATCATGATGAAACATAAGAGTGAAGCTTTCTCGAAGTTCAAGGAGTGGAAAGCTTTGGTGGAGAATCAGACCGGGAAGAAGATCAAGAGGCTTCGAACTGATAATGGGCTGGAATTCTGCTCGTCTGAGTTTGATCAGTTTTGTAGGGATGAAGGGATTGCTCGTCATCATACAGTCAGGAATATGCCACAGCAGAATGGCATAGCTAAGCGGATGAATCAGACATTGCTGGCAAGAGCGAGGTGCATGCTCTCTAATGCTGGTTTGGAAACGAGATTCTGGGCAGAGGCGGTGAGTACAACTTGTCACCTGATCAACCGCGGGCCTCACACGGGTATAGAGTGCAAAATACCTATGGAGTTGTGGTCAGGTAAAGTTGTTGATTACTCCAAGTTAAAAGTTTTTGGTTGTACATCTTATTATCATGTTAGTGATGGTAAGTTAGAGCCCCGAGCCAAGAAGGGTGTCTTTGTGGGTTATGGAGATGGAGTTAAAGGCTCCAGGATATGGTCTCCATCTGAGAAGAGGGTTATTCTGAGCAGGGACGTTGTCTTTGATGAAAATTCTTTGCTTAGATCTATGGTGAAGCCCACAGTTGTGCCAGAAACTAGTGGAGTTGATAAACAGGTGGAGCTTGAAGTCACTCAAGGTGAAAATAGATTGGAAGAATTTGAGGTGGATCAAGAGCCACAGACAGAATCTGACATACCAGAATCTCCACCACCAGATCCTCAACCATCAGGAGCTACAGTCCGCAGTTTAGCTCAGGACCGACCCAGGAGGGTTGGAGTTGGGGCGCCAAAGAGATATGGGTTTGAGGATATGGTGGGTTATGCACTACAGGTTGCTGAGGAGGTGGATACTCATGAGCCATCCACCTACAGAGAGGCTACTTCATGTACTGATGCTGATAAATGGCTTGCTGCAATGGGAGATGAGATGGAGTCTCTTCAAAAGAATCAGACATGTGAATTGGTCAAACAGCCTCAAGGGAGAAAGGTAATCAGTTGCAAATGGGTTTTCAAGAAGAAGGAAGGAATATCACCTGCAGAGGGAGTCAAGTACAAGGCAAGAGTTGTTGCAAGAGGTTTCAGTCAAAGGGAGGGGGTAGACTATAATGAGATTTTCTCACCAGTGGTCAGACACACTTCCATCAGAGTGTTGCTAGCCTTGGTGACACATCAGGATTTGGAGCTCGAGCAACTTGATGTGAAGACCGCTTTTCTACATGGAGAGTTGGAGGAAGAGTTGTACATGACTCAGCCAGATGGTTTCCAGGTTCCTGGCAAGGAAAAGTATGTTTGCAAGTTGAAGAAGTCTTTGTATGAACTTAAGCAGTCTCCGAGGCAGTGGTACAACAAGTTTGACAGTTACATGCTTCAGCTGGGATATACGAGGTGTGCTTATGACTGTTGTGTCTACTACAGCAGGTTGAGAGATGGGTCATTCATCTATCTGGTGCTTTATGTAGATGACATGCTGGTAGCCGCAAAGAGTAAGCACGAGGTTCAGAAGTTGAAAGGACTTCTTAGTGCTGAGTTTGAGATGAAGGATCTGGGTGTAGCTCGGAAGATACTAGGAATGGAGATTCTTAGGGATCGAAGTCAGCGGAAGCTTTTCTTGTCACAGAAAAGCTACATTCAGAAAGTGTTGGCTAGGTTTGGCATGTCTACAGCCAAGCCTATAGACACTCCTAGTGCTGCAAACATTCATCTCACCACTATGTTTGCTCCTCAGTCAGACGAGGAGAAGGAGTATATGTCTCGGGTTCCTTATGCCAGCGCGGTGGGGAGCTTGATGTATGCTATGGTTTGCACGAGGCCAGATTTAGCACAGGCAGTCAGTGTTGTGAGCAGGTTCATGGGGCAACCGGGAAAGGAACATTGGCAAGCAGTGAAGAGAATTTTCAGGTATCTTAGAGGTACGTCTGATGTGGGTCTCATTTATGGAGGTGATACCGAGTGCTTAGTTACAGGCTACTCTGATTCTGATTATGCTGGTGATGTTGACACGAGGAGATCGATGACTGGTTATGTATTCACTTTGGGAGGTTCTGTGGTTAGCTGGAAGACGACTTTGCAACCTACAGTGACGTTGTCTACTACGGAAGCAGAGTACATGGCTCTGACAGAGGCTGCAAAGGAGGGAATATGGCTGAAAGGGCTGGTTAGTGATCTTGGTCTACATCATGATCAGGCAACTGTGTACTGTGACAGCTTGAGTGCAATCTGCCTAGCCAAGGATCAGGTCCATCATGAGAGGACCAAGCATATTGATGTCAGATATCATTTCTTGAGGAGTGAGAGGAGAATCAGGGTGAAGAAAGTGGGAACTGCAGATAACCCCGCTGATAT
The DNA here is from genome assembly GCA_037428765.1 of Rubia yunnanensis. Lineage (NCBI taxonomy): Eukaryota > Viridiplantae > Streptophyta > Magnoliopsida > Gentianales > Rubiaceae > Rubia > Rubia yunnanensis. The sequence continues at coordinate 17,221,060 of CM075070.1, forward strand.
GTTCACCAAATCTGTTCCACATAGCAAGTTTCAACATTGTTTGGACTTGCTGAACATCAGAGCTGATTAGGTGCTCTATGGGCAGTCCTGGGAGTGGAGGGCGAAGTCTACTCATCTGGCACTGTAATGGTGCATCTGGAGGTTTCTACTTTGAGGATTCAAGTCAATGTGGAGATTTGTTGGTATGCCTTGAATACTGTAATAGCCGCTTCTGCGACCCTGGCCTGGGGGTCCGGGGGGGCGGCAGTCGCCCCCGGGAAACAAACGGGCGTCTCGCTGCCCGGTCAGCGAGTCGGGGGATCCAGGGGGGGCGGAGCGCACCCTGGCCTGGGGGATCCGGGGGGGGCGGAGTCGCCCCCGGTCCGACGGTATAGCTTGTCTCTTTATTGGACTGCTGTTGATTTGGGCCGAATTGTGTTTTTGGCCCAGTTTGTTAGGGTTTAGTGAAGACAGCATATAAAGTGTCTCTCTTCTCTCTGTAAACCAACTCTAATTCTGATATAGTGGAATCCGTCTCCCGTGGATGTAGCCAAATTGGTGAACCACGTAAATCTTGTGTCTTGTTATTTTCGTTCATATTTTCTGTTCTTTCTCCATTCCGTACAACACGTTCTTCATCCACCGCCGTGAAAATAGTATTTAATGCCTTTGAATTTGCCAATGATGCCTTCAGTTCATCTGGAGACCAAGTAGACTTGTCTTTGAGTTTCTACTTCTTCGAACTTAATTCTTCTTCTTTCTCCTTTGAACTAGTTTCAGCATTTCTAATCGGATGATTCCATCCAGTTTCAACATCGCATGTGAGCCTTCTAGTAGTTGTAATTCGTTCTTTCCAGCAGTGGTGGCTGAGACACGGAAGCTCCTTCTCTGGTCGCCATTGGTAAAATCGGATCACACTTTCGTTGACACAACCAAGGCACAAATAAGTGACTTCGCTCTGATACCAATTGTAATTTTGTTTTACCTAATTAATTTAATTATCACTACCATGTTCCAACATACCCTATTTAACCAAGTACATAATAAAGTAAAGCAAAAAGACACAAGACTTGGTTACACAGTTCGGTGAAATCCTCCTACATCTGCGGGGACTGGCCCAGTTCAGAATGAATTCACTAATCAGAAAGATGCAGTACAAAGTACACCATACAATTACTTATCTTATCTAACTTTAATGTGAATCCTGCAAGCTCCCCTTGCTACCGATCCGCCTTGATCAGACTCCCTCTGACCTTGAAACTCGTCGACGCTGGATCTTCTCCTCCCGAGGAATTAAGGTATACGATTATGAACTTTGAACAACAGGTTGCGTATGTTGGAACATAGAATTCTAGCTCTTGTAATACTCTCGAAAGATATAAAATCAGTATGCAGATTTTTTTCTATCAAGTCTGTGAGATTAATGCAGCCGCGATTTCCTCTATATATAGTCCATGAGCATATCGGAACTCTCCATAATTATCTCCTAAATATTCCTATTCCTTATCTGCTTATAAAGCATATTCAAATCTCATAAATAAAAGAATTTTTCTTATCTCAAATATCCCATAAATCCTTTTCCATAATTATAGGGATTTTCTATAAACCCCATATGCTTCTACCACACGGCTAAAATATCATATTGCGAAATCTCTTTTTCTTCCATAAATAATTATCCACGCAATATTCAGTCAACGGTTAAAACCTTTTAGTCCAGCTTTCCGTATGTTCCAACATGGAAATTCATTGCACACATGAAGTTGATTCCATCTCCAATTCTGATACGCATGAAGTCATGCGCAAATATAATTCCTTCTCCACATACATATTCTGATTACAATCAAATCCATTGGAGATTAGAATTATCAAATCTAATCCCTTAAAGAAAGGAATTAACATATTCCGTCCAAATCCTTCCACAAAAGATATTTATCAAATCAATTCCAATTTTCATAAATACAAACCAGTCACATAGGAATTGATATATTCTGAATTTAAACTCCATGGATGAACTATTTCCTTCTTAGATTTCTTCGTAAACTTCCATAAATCTCAATCATTCAATCATGTTTCAACACACCAATTACATATTTGCATAATTTCCACAAATTATAAACTAGATAAATCTAGACTTTACGCCTATATAATAAGGAGCTATAGCCTCCCATTGCAAACCCCACAGTTTCAGAGTCCAGTGACTTCGACAGAACAAGGAAATGGCTGTGGAGATTAAGATCCTGACAATGGATTCCCAAACGCACACAGTGCGAGTCGACAAAAGCTTTCCTGTTCCGACGCTTAAACAACAGATAGCCGAAGTTACCGGTGTGTTTCCGGCGCATTAGCGGCTTCTCTTCCGCGGTAAAGCTCTCAAGGATGAAGAAACCCTCAGTGCCTTCATCTGGTTGTGAGAGAGCAGGTCGATCCATCACCGGAAAGCGCTCGCGATACACTGATTGATCCTGCGCCAATTAGCCTTTCTGATGTAGATCGACGTGCACTCATTGGTCACCTTGTCAACCAAGTCGTCTTGGTACGGCAGTTTGTACGCGAGAATCTAGGTCTGATGGATTTGCTCGATCGTGTGAAGGAGGAACTCGCGGCTAATGCTGACACCGATACACAAAAAGCCTTAGAACGTGTTGAATCGCTTAATGAGCAGGTGTCGGGTGGCGTATTGCAACTTGTGGTGGATCGCGCGCAACTTCTCCGCAATGTAATAACGAGGCAAATGGGGCAAGCGCCGGCAATGGTTCAGGCTCCTGTGAATAATACTGATTCTGAACCAGGGCCTCTGATATCGGAATCCATGGATCCTTCATCTCTGCAGGCTTCTGGAGATCAGGAGTCGGGTTCAAGTAGACCTAGACGGGAGGATGATGGACTGGAAGCGAAACGCCGAAGGGGAGGATAGGCCGCCTTCCTGGAATGATGTTTTCTTATGTTCCTCTTTCGAGATGTACTGTGTGCTACAATGCTCTGCAAACAGTTGCAATTAATGAAAGAAGTCGACCAATGTTTTCTTTTTTAATATTGTAACACTTTCTTAGATACAAGAGTCCGTCTCTTGAAAGACGGTGTTTTCATAAGTTATGGAAAGACCAAGGTTTAAAGTGTAAATTAGAAGAAATTAAGATAACATTTTCGGGTTGCATGAACCGGGTTATAAATTTTATAACTACTACATGTTTCATACTAAAACTTTAATATTGCAACTACGACCTTTTACCTTTTATTATTCTAATCAAACCCCGTCTTTCCATAAGCCTATGGAAAGACCGTCTTTCCCAAGACTTTGCCTAGATACAAATACTTTCTCTGTTCCTCTAAAAGTTGCACATCGCTTTTAGTGATAGAATTTAGGAAATGCTAAATAAGTCGATGAAATTGAATTGAAAGAAGAAAAAAGTAAAATGAATGGATGTAATAACCTTAAACTTGCTATAAATAGAAAGTGTCAATATAAAATAAACATTTCAAATTAGAAAGTGTGTCACGATTAGAGAAATTGAGGAAGTACTTCATGCATTACAATTTTCTTAAGATTGTCTACTGACAGGCGATCTGTCTATAAGTTATGGACATACCATTTATTTTTTACCTTATACACTGCATTTTTTAAATTACATATAAAATTTAAAATTTTTGAAAATATTTTTTATATTATATATTTTTATATTTTCACTTTCAAATACATAATATTAATTATTTTAACTTATAAAACTTTATATTTAAATTTTATTAAAAAATTACATTTAAGGTAAAACCCATGTGGACTGTTCATAAGCTTATGAAAAAACCGCATTTTCTGACACTTTCTCTTTTCCGTAAAGTATCATTTAATTTCAGTTACTATTTTGTTTATTCATTTATTTCACCGTTTGTAATTTTTAAAGAAAAAATCGACGTAAATAGTCTAACTGAATCGACACTATAATGTGACCAACGTCAGTAAACCGTAACAGGAACTTGAAGGAGACCAACCTCGATTAAACCAAAAGCTGACCGATCAATATACTAGAACTTGAGAAAGACTGAGTTCAGTTAAACCAAAAGGCGATAACCCTCGTCCTCATGGCCCCGACCGTAACTACACCAAGCCCATAACCGAGGAGGTAAATCACTGCTCCCAAGAGTTCAGCGCGGTTTTCAAATGTACTCGGTAGGCACAAGGAGCACCTCCACTGGAGGATACTCTCATACTGCCGAGATTTGAACCCCTCCCTATAAAAAATGAAATCATAGCACCTAACCACTTGAAGTATTCAGTGGGTGTGAGTTCAGTTAAACCAAAAGCTGATTGATGTAGGCCATATATTCTAGTGAAAGCATCCCTAGCTCGGTTATATATGAAAATAAATTGAAACTGCATCAGGAAAGTGGCCGATGTTGCCTGATTTGTATTTCCTATTTAAAAAATTACCCAAAACAGAACCGAATTTCAAAGCATATCGGTTCTGCTTTCGATTGCTTATTTTGAGTAGTAACTCATTTTAAGAAATTCAACAAAACCGTACCCATGCAGTTTCAAATTCAGTATTTTATTCAATAAAAAATAAAACACAAATTCATAGCACAACTTCACGAGAATTGAAATAAAAGGTTCCACCCTTAACTAATTAACGTTCAATCCTTAATTGATTTAATATATATAAATACAACTTTAACTAGTCAACGGTTAATCCTTATTTGACTTTCCATAGATAAACACTAATAGTTAGGCTGATTTTGACTAATCAACGGTCAAACTGTACTTGACTTTAAATATATAAACACTAATAACTAAGTTGACTTTAACTGATAAACGTTCAACCCTTACTTTACTTTCTATATATGAACACTAATAACTAGGTTGACGTTGACTAATCAACGGTCGAACTTTACTTGACTTTCAATTAAACACTAATAACTAAGATGACTTTAGCTAATTAATGGTCAAATTTTACTTAACTTTCTATATGCAAACACTAGTGACTAAGCTGACTTTAACTAATCAACGGTCAACCTTTACTCGACTTTCAATATATAAACACTAATAACTACGTTGACTTTGACTAATCAACGGTCAAACCTTACTTGACTTTCTATATATAAATACTAGTGGCTAAGTTGACTTTAACTAATCAACAGTCAGACTTTACTTGACTCTCTCTATATAGAAACACTAGTGACTAAACTGACTTTAACTAATTATCGGTCAAACCTTACTCGACTTTCAATATATAAACACTAATAACTAGGTTGACATTGTCTAATCAACAGTCTACTTTACTTGACTTTCAATATATAAACACTAATAACTAAGTTGACTTTAAATAATCAACGATCAAACTTTACTTGACTTTCTATATGTAAACACTAGTAACTGAGTTGACTTTAACTAATCAATGGTCAAACTTTACTTGACTTTCTATATATAGACACTAGTGACTAAGTTGACTTTAACTAATCAACGACAAAAAAAATTGGTGCTAACAAAAAAAACTGGTGCTAACAAAAAAAATGGTGCTAAAATTAGTTCAAATTTTTAAAAAACTGGTGCTGAAAAAAAATCAGTTCTAAATTTAGGATTTAGGGTAAAAAACCGATGCTAAAACCGATTTTTTGGGTTAAAAAGTTGGAGTTAAAACAAGAAAAATCCGGTGCTGGGGGTTGGGCGGGGGGGTGATTTGGTCGCAAATGTCAAATTCTGAATAGCTTGCGTTACCATTCACGCTGTGAGGAAATGCTAGGTAATATATGAAAGTCTAGCCATTCGACACATGGGTGGAGTATTAAACAGTGGAAACACATCCATAAATATCTATTATGTTAAGGAAATAGAAATTCTTTATTATAGTGCATTCAGTGGTGGAATCAGGATTTTTTTTCAGGTGGGGCTGGAGGAGGGACGGGCGGATGGTGGTGAAGCGGCGTCCGGAGTATCTGGTCGGTGGTAGAACAGCTGCCGGAGCTGGAGGCTGGCTGTGAGGGAGCCGGTCGATCCGTCACCGGAAAGTGCTCCTGCACCAATCAGCATTTCTGAGGTAGATCGACGAGCACTCATTGGTCACCTTAACAACCAAGTCCTCTTGGCACGGCAGCTTCTACGCGAGGAAGTAGGTCTCCTGGATTTGTTGGATCGTGTGAGGGGGGAACTTTCGGCGCACCGATACATGAAGAGCGTGTCGGATTGCTTAATGAGCAGGCGACGGGTCGCGTACTGCAACTTGTGGTGGATCGCGCGCATCTTCTCCATAACGGGGCGAATGGGGCAAGCGCCGGCAGCTGGTCCTAGTCCGGCGATGGTACAGGCTTCTGTGAATTCTGATTCCATGGATCCGGAGTCGGGTTCAAGTAGACCTAGACTGGAGGATGATGGGCCAGAAGCGAGATGCCAAAGGAGAGGCTAGGCGGCCTTCCTGGAAACATGTTTTCTTATATGTTCCTCTTCCGATCGAGATGTACTGTGTGTTACAAAACTCTGCAAACAGTTGCAACTAATGTACAAGTCTTATCCATGTTTTTTTTAAAAATATTGGAACACTTTCCTAAATACAAATACTTCTACAATTTTTGTAAATTCTCAGTTAATTTCATATACTACTTTGTTTACTCATTTATTTCATTTCTAAAAAATTGATGTAAATAGTCTGACCGAAACCAACTCTAGGTGACTGACATAGCTAAACCGTAAGCGGAACTTGAAGCAGAGCGACCTCGGTCAAACCAAAAGCTGACTGATCGGTATCGTAACTAGAACTTGAAAGAGACCGAGCTTCGTTAAACCAAAAGCTGACAGACGTCGGTCATATATTGCAGTGAAAGCATCCCAACCTCGATTATATATGATAATGAACTGAAACTGCATCCGGAATGTGTCTGATGTCGGCTGATTCGTATTTCCGATTGTTTACTTTGAGCCGTAACTCATTTTAATGAAATTTATTAAAACCCAATTTCAAATTCAGCATTTTATTCAACAAAAATATAACTCCATTTCATAGCACAACTTCACGAAAATTGAAATAAAAGGTTTTAAAACAAATACACAGCACAACTTCACTACACTAACACTAAAATCTTAATCAGTACACTTGCAATTCGTACAAAGCTTGAGAATGAGTTTATTAATACTAAATCCTAAATCAGTATACAATCCTTCTACAAATTCAACAACAAACAAATAACATCTTCACAGCAGGGAGGGAATCAGACGATGAAGGTCAAACTCATTGAGGAAGGTAGGGAGAAGGGAAAAACAAAAACTTTTGAAGCATGGTACACATGAGGCTGACCAAGCTAGTGTGAGATGAAAGAATCAATACCTTGAGTGGGAAAAGAGAAGAAGGGAACTCTTGTTTTGCAAATATGAAAGCTTAGTCTTGAAAGAGCAAGAGTACAATACATATAGATAAGAATAGTGAATGACTAAACTACCCTTAAGCTAAACTAATATAATTACATATATGTTAACATCCCCCCTCAAACTCACGATGCTACAGCAAGAAGCATTGAGAGTTTGTCTGATAAGAAACGAAAGCGAGCAGTGGAGTGAGCCTTTGTGAAAAGATCCGCAATCTGGAGAAAAGAGGGAACAAATGGCAATGAGATCGTACTAAGTTGCAAGTGATGGCGCGTGAAGTGACAATCAATCTCAATGTGCTTGGTGCGCTCATGAAAGACAGAATTGTGTGCAATGTGAATAGCACTCTGATTATCACAATGCAATGGAGTGGGTCGTGAAAGTTTGATGCCAAAATCAGATAGTAACCAACGCAACCAAACAATCTCAGCTGTAGTCGAGGCCATGGCACGATACTCAGCTTCTGTAGAAGAGCGAGAAATGACATCCTGTTTCTTACTCTTCCAAGAAATGAGAGAGTCGCCAAGAAAGATACAGAATCCGGTAGTGGATTTGCGATCCTCAACATCACCAGCCCAATCAGCGTCAGAATAAGCACGCAACTCCAAAGATGATGATGAAGGAAATAGGAGACAACGAAACTGGGTGCCTTGGAGATATCTGAGAATGCGAAGAACACCAGCCCAATGAACCGATGTAGGAGCAGTGACAAACTGACTAACCACATGTACAGCATGCGCAATGTCTGGGCGAGTGACTGTAAGATAAACCAAGCTACCAACCACTGTACGATAAAGTGTGGGATCTGACAGAGGAATCCCATCATCCGGAGAGTAATGAGCATGAGTCTCAAGAGGAGTGTCAACCGTCTTATTGTCTGTAAGACGGGCATGCTGAAAAATATCAGCTATATACTTCGACTGAGACAACAGATAACCCTTAGCAGAAGAAGCAACCTCAATACCCAAAAAATAACGGAGCACACCCAAATATTTCATAGCAAAACAATAAGCCAAATCACGCTTCAATGATTCAATACCCTCGCAATCATCACCAGTAATAATCATATCATCAACATACAAAGAAAGGAGAATACGACCCTTACTTGTATGCTTGATGAACAAGGCCGAGTCATAAGAGCTGGGACGAAAGCCAAGAGAGGATACCACAGTGGAGAACTTCTCAAACCAAGCTCTAGGTGCCTGTTTGAGTCCATAAAGAGATCGGTGAAGCCTACAAACATGCCCCGGCTCATGTGGTACACCGGGAGGAGGAGTCATATAAACCTCCTCGTGAAGATCACCGTACAAAAAGGCATTTTTCACATCCATCTGTGAAATCTTCCACTGAGAAACAGAGGCAACTGCAATCAAGGTACGAATGGTGGTCATCTTGGCAACAGGAGCAAAGGTCTCATCATAATCCATCCCATGCTCCTGTGAATAGCCCTTTGCAACAAGGCGAGCCTTGTATCTCTCAACAGATCCATCAGACTTGGTCTTAATCTTATAGACCCAACGAGAACCAATGGTGTGCTTTCCCGAAGGCAAAGGTACCAAATCCCAAGTGTGAGTCTGATGCAGGGCAGCAAGCTCCTCAGCCATGGCAGCCTGCCAAAGAGGATTACAGACAGCCTCTCTATAGGATGTAGGTTCAGACAGAGAGTGAATGGAGACAAGAAATGAAGCAAATGAGGGAGAATAAGAAGAGTAAGCAAAATCAGGCTTCTGAGTGGACTTACAAATACGAGTAGACCGACGAGGGGGTGGATGCACCGCAATCTCAGAAGATGGTGGAACAGGCGGTGAAGGCAATGGAGGGGGAGAGCTCGGAGGAGTATCTGTATTCAGAGGATCAGAGTCTGGTGGCGGAACATCATCGGTGGTGACATCAAAAGGATCAATGCAACGAAGATCTGACTGAGTCAACTGATGGGAACTACGTGGAACAGAGAAAAAAGGAATATGCTCTAAGAACACAACATGACGAGAAACATATAATTTTTGACTGACTGGATCAAAGCAACGATATCCCTTCTGACCACTACCATAACCCAAAAAGACACACAAGGCAGACTTTGGGGACAACTTAGAGCGCTCAACATGAGGTTTAAGGACAAAAGAAGTGCAACCAAAAACACACAACAAAGTATAATCAGGTGCAACCCCATACAGCCTCTCAAAAGGTGACAAACCTGAGTTGTGAGAGGTTGGAATTCTATTAATGACGTGTACAGCAGTGTGAATGGCTTCCCCCCAAAATATCCTAGGAACATCTGCTGACAACAAGAATGAGCGAGCTGTCTCAACCAGGTGACGGTGTTTCCTTTCGGCAACACCGTTCTACTGAGGAGTATCCGTACAAGAAGTCTGACGTATGGTGCCATCAGAAGACAGAAGCTGGCAAAAAGCATTAGAGGTGTATTCACCTCCCAAATCACACCTAAAACACTTAATGACAGCAGAATGTTGTGTCCTAATAAGAGCTCTAAAATCACGATAAATATCCAAGAAATCAGATCTATGCTTCATAAGGTAAACCCAAGTATAACGAGTAAAATCATCAATAAAAGAGACGTAATATCTAGAGCCCCCTTTCGTAGGTACGGGAGAGGGTCCCCAAACATCAGAATGAACAAGATCAAAAGGAGCAAGAGATGATGAAGTACTGTTCTGAAAGGGTAAAGCAGAAAATTTTGCAAGTTTGCAACCACTACAATCAGAAATATCATGAGAGTTCAATGGTCCTAAAGCACCCGTAGAGGTTAGAAACCTTAAACGTGATGCAGAAACATGACCCAAACGAGAATGCCACAAATAAAAGAGTGAAGACGAACTACTCAAACGAAAAGATGACAAATCCACACTAGAGGCAGCAACATCATCTGACATTCTGAGGTGGTCCAAAATATAAAGTCTCCCCTGCCTATGGCCTGTCCCAATCATCATCTGAGATCGACGGTCCTGAATAAGACAATGAGAATCCGAAAACCAAACATTTAGACCAGAATCACACAATTGACCAACAGAACATAAATTTAAGGCAAGATTTGGTATATAGTAAACATGATCAAGAAGGATAGAAGGGGTGACAACAGAACCAATACCTTCCAATGGCATAGAAGTGCCATCAGCGGTCACAATAGGAAGCGACAAATGAGGAGATAATGAAACAAAAGACTCAGACTGAGGGGACATATGATGAGTGGCACCAGAATCTATGATCCATGTACCTGAGACAGATGATGATGGTGGCAAACCTGAGGGAGAGGCAGACATAGCATGAGGCTGAGGCTGTGAGGCGAGGAACTCCTGGATCTTCTCTAGCAGATGAGGATCCACAGAAGGAGCAGCCGCTAGTGCATTAGGCATCTGAGGTGGACGAGATGCCCAAGGAGCCACGGGCCGAGTAAGGGGCCGATAAGGAGGTCGTGGCTGATAAGGAGGCCGCGACTGTGATGGAGGAGGAGGACCACCACTGCGGGACAACAATGGACACTGAGACTTCCAATGACCCTTTTGATGGCAGAAAGCACACTCATCAGAAGAGACTCGAGCATAAGTACTAGATTTCCCACTTAAGGGTCGATGTGGGACAGCAAAAACTGATGACATAGGAAGGAGAGGAGTCTCCTTATCTCCCTTAGACTTAAGGCGAATTTCCTCAGCAAGCAACTCATTCACCACAGAATCAACCGAAGGCAGGGGACTACGATGGAGGATAGCCCCACGCAACCCCTCAAAGTCATTACGAAGAGCCATCAGAAACTGAACCAAACGCTGCTCTTCACGCCTCGCGATATAAGGCTCAAAGGCCCTCAATTCCTGGGACTCAGTGAGTGCCAACTGATCCCATAAGGAAGACATGGCAGAATAGAATTCCTGAATACTCAACTCATTCTGTCTAAGTGCTCGAATATCAGTCTCCAATTGGTATTGTTTTGCAAAGTTAGACTGTGTATAAATCCTCTCCAAATGCTCCCAAACCTCCTTTGCAGTCTCATACATAGCCAACTGAGCACCAATCGAGTGAGTCACGGAGTTATTAATCCAAGTAAGAATCTTCGCATTCTCAGATTCCCAAGTATCCGACAAAGTATCATAATCCTCAACTCCTAACGTAGGCAGTCTCTTCACACCAGAGATATACCCCCACAAACATTTGCCACGCAAAAAATTCCGCATCACATAGCTCCAATGCGAGTAATTCTTACCGTCCAATTGCACACTAATTGACTGAAGGGAATCATCCCTACCACCCACCATGATTACAATTCCAGAAATTCAAATGCACAAATAACACAACCAAATCCGAGAGCAATAAACTGGTCGAAAATAACTCAATCACCAAATCGACAACAACTATAAGCCCCACAATCAGAAATCCAACTATAAGCCCCACAATCAGAAATCCAACAATCACAAACCCAAACGATCCCAATAATAAACTCCAATTAGAAAAACCCCAAACAATAGCAAACCCTAAATACGCATACCAACAATCCAAGCAAACAGCCCCAATTCGAAAGAAATTGAACAACCCAATACCAATAATCCAAATATCAACTGTAAGATCTGAAAAATACCTTCACGAAAAACACAAGTCCTAAAACTGGATCAGCGCTGTTGGGCATCGGATCACAATCTACTCCAAGAATCACAACCAATGCTCTGATACCATGTGAGATGAAAGAATCAATACCTTGAGTGGGAAAAGAGAAGAAGGGAACTCTTGTTTTGCAAATATGAAAGCTTAGTCTTGAAAGAGCAAGAGTACAATACATATAGATAAGAATAGTGAATGACTAAACTACCCTTAAGCTAAACTAATATAATTACATATATGTTAACAGCTAGAAAATCCAAGAAATTCAAGCCCGATAGGTCACTCATCTACCTTGAATCGAACAAGAAGAGTGAACTGTGATACAATGTAAAACCCATAAATAATTGTGGTTGTGTGTATTCATATATATATATATATATATATACAAATGGTATACAAGACCTAAACAAATATGGAACAGGATCAGAAAGGGTATTCCTTTCTTATCCTGATTCAAAATCAACTATATCTCTATTACACCCCCCCTCCCTCAAGCGAAGTGTAGGAATGATCGCAACACAAAGCTTGGAACGTAAGAACTCAAACTGACGACGAGATAACCCCATTGTAAAGATGTCAGCAAGCTGCAAGTCCGTAGGAACATGAGCAACTGTGAGCTTGCCAGAAGACACCATCTCACGCACAAAATGATAGTCAATATCAATGCGCTTAGCTCTCTTATGCGAAACTGGATTTTGAGCCAAGAAGAGAGCACTATTGTTATCACACAACAAAACAGGAGGTGCACGAGTCGATACACGTAAATCCCGAAGAAGACGAGAAACTATAGATTGCTTTTTAGTACTCCAAGACACCAGGTTACCACCAAGGAAAAAATGGCATAACCATATGTAGACCTACGAGTCTCAATGCAACGAGTCCAATCAACATCTATTTAACCCAGAAATGGTAAAGCAATTGAATTTGCACAAAACTGAAGACCATAGTGGAGAGTACCACGAACATAGCGCATAATTCGAGTGACGGCTTAGAAATGGTCATCAATATGAACCTGCATGTACTGATTAACCGTGTTCACAGCATAGGACAAATCAGGATGTGTAATCGATAAATATTGAAGTGCACCAACAAGAGATCGATAAAGAGTGGGATTTAGAATCAACTATACCACTATTAGACTGTTCACCAACAAAGAAGTTGAGGTGTTGGCTCCAGAGTTTGTAAGTAGAAAGTCCTAAAATTATATTAACATATGTTGTTCAAGCTAGGGTTTTTCCCCTCACTCTTAACTTCATTTAAAACATTTCACTTCCAACAGTTAATGATGAATGAGGAGTTGGATTTGGGGGCATTGAATTTGGATCCCCGCGAGGATATTTTGATAAAAGCGACAAAGAGGAAGGACCACCCGGCCCGATCGTTGTTGTTGGGGGGGCAAGAAAATCCCCCACCGATGTTGTTGGGTGGGGAAGAAAATCCCCCACCGATGAACCAGTGATGAAAGCAATGGTTGCGTACCTTGACCGTCTGGTCAAAGGCATCGCCGCAGTGGGTGCAGTGGGAATTCCTCCCAAGCTTGAGGTTTAGAAGGCTGTCATCAAGAAGGCCATGACAAATCTATTCATTGGGCCCAACTTATTCCTCGGGATATGAGCCTAGTGATGGCGAGAATAATGAGGATGTAAAGCTCTACTATATCTACTATTACTGTCAAGTTTGGACTTTTAATAAAATTCTACAAAATATGCCACATGTACTTGTCTTCTTGTGAATTTGACAAAATAGTGAAGAAGAAAACATGTACATCAAGAGTATTGAATATTGACAGTGAGATAGTAATGGTTTCAAGGGGGTTGCTACAAAGTTGGGGCCAAGAGTGTGTCCCCAAGGAAGTGTACGACTAGCATCCGAGTTTGAGATCTGATCCTTCATGCAAAAGTGGGAATGTTATCCACCGACCACCAATCCAATGGCGTCGATGAGGTGTGGGGGAGCATTGTTAATTGTCCGCTAGCAAATAGAGCATAATATGTGGCAGAGAAGGTGATCTGAAAAAGTGTTGGAAAGAAAGAAATGTCAAATTTGGACAATGGCGCAGACATAGTAATTAATATTAAGGGGGATGGGCTAAATATTTAGTTTCTGGATGAGCTAAATATTTAGTTTCTGGATGAGCTAAATATTTAGTTTCTTACTTAAATTATTAAGGTCAGTTTTGGAATCGACTTTAATCATGTTTGTCCCATGAAACTAGGTATACATCGACGACAATGTCATCCAACTCGAGCTAGAGAACATGGTGGAGTATTTCATGTCCTTGGATATCTTCAAAAGGTAAATCTTTCAATTGATTCATTAGCTAGGGTTTATGATTTAGGAACAAAAAATTACATAGCTAAATATTTATTCCCAATATGGTTAGGGTCTACATTTTATGTCAAATATTATGAGTATTTGTACACTGAGTTTGTTATGCAAAAATTAGTGTTTTTTATTTTGTTTTGAGGGCCAAAATGGTGCTGGTTGGTAAAATGATGCTATGTAATGAGGAAATTTATTTTTGCAATAGGTGGATATATTTAACGAATAAGGTATTAGAGTGCATCAAATACTTGGTTATATAATATTTTGTTTAAACTTCAATTGCAATGTCAATATGCATTTTCTATTTATTTAATATGAAAATGTATATTTTTCTTGAATGCATGGGGATTTTAGCGTATTCGATAAAATAGTGAATTTTGTTTGTACAAGGTTAAATTATATTTTTTTAATTGTAGAGTACATAATGGCATCTAAGAAAAGGAATTGTGACGATGTGTCACTTTTGGCCAATGTTAATCCCCCGTCGACGGGCACGACATGGGTTGAGGATGACAGATTGGGTGATGTGGGAATACCAAGAACTCATTATAGAGCCTTAGACCGTAGAATGGCTAGGAAAGAGTCCACGTCGGTGAATTTCAACAAGTTGGGAAATTGTGTCTTGGAGCAATGTGCTAAATGGTCTAGTTGGGTTGCGAATGTGGGTAGAACAAGGATGGATATCCGCTACGATAGTTGGCATGAAGTGCTAAGAGATACAAGGACATATTGTGGCTAGAATGCAAGGTAGTGTTTTGTCAATCAAGTTCCATATAATTTATCTTAAAAACTTTAACCTACTAGTGTCAACCCCGTAATTCAATCCATGTTCTAATGATAATCCCCTTAGAGACCTTTTGAAATCGAAGCACCGGATGTGGGTGCTTTACGGAAGAAGGCTATGTTTATGATGTGCATGAGTTGGCGTGAACATAAGTACCAATTGTACAAAGACTACATATTTGGCAACAAGAAAGGTGATCGGCCATGGCTAACGTACACGCACATTCAACCAGAGAGCTGGGAGTTTCACAAGAAAAAGACATTAGAGAATAATGAAAATGTTAGTAACGTAATATATTCTAAAGCTTAATTAGATTCAAATATCTTTGTTGATTGCACTAACTTATCCTTTAAGTTAGGGTAGAAGGAAAGAAAAATAATGTGTTGCCGAGGAGAATAAGATTCCTCACCGATTGAGTCGAAGAGGTTAAGTGCTTGCACCATTGGAGATAGTGAAAGAACGACTAGAAGAAGAAGTGAAAATTGCAATGGTGGGTGGGATGACAGAGGATGAGGCAAGAGTTTCGGTGCAACTGATTAATGTAGATGACACTGAAAGGTGTGATCTTTTTCTCCGAGGTCGGTGAAACAAGGATGGTATATACGTAGATGAAGATGCGAAAGAACTGGCGGAAAAAGTTGTATATCAAACTAACTTTATTAAGGTTGTTGATTGTTTAGGGTATTACAAACTAACTTTCATTTATCTATTTATGCTTTTACTTAGGAAAAATTGAAGAAAGATCAATCGATCGGGAAATTCATTCCCACTGGAGAACACGACATACTTTGTGAAGCCACGCAAAAATCCGACCACGCGGGGCGTGCGAGAGGTGTTGGTGGTTTCTTGACACAACGAGATGTATTTGGCACTGTTCGGTCCTACAATGGAGCGGAACCCTCGGGAATCCACAATTTGAAAGACAAATCACAAGAACAACAAAAATAAATCGAGCAACAAGACATCCTAATCTGGAGATTGGTCCAATACACAGGGCTCGTTCTTCCTGACAATTTAGAGGACTTGACGCCAGATTGGACACCACCGTTGAGGGGTTCACGGAATTCTCCTGCTGATGTAGAGGTCAATCATGAGTCAATACTTAAAAATCCAAGAATCAATAGGCAATATTTCAAACCAGACAACCTCGACAATGCCTTACTTGCAAATGAGAAAAAGGTACATAATTCCTTCTAATATTATCGCTCTATGAATACGTATTGAATTTAAAATATATTTTATCCATTTCCGTAAAAATCATGTCCGTGTGAACTGTACATTGATCAAAACACAGAAGGTAAGACGCTCCATGTTGGCAATGGAATTTTGCATGAGTTAATGAGACATCATCACTCTGTGCCTATTGCGTATGGTCTTTCGAGGGTTTCATTGGAGAATCCTTTGGTGATAGGCACACCTTTACCAATCCCGGGCGGAGAATACGAGAAAGTTGGCCCTACCCGGTGAATGTTCCTTACCTGGCCCCGAAGACTTATTTACAGCGATCCCATCAAGGATCGACATTTGAAGGAAACAAGACTTGCATTAGCTAAACCAGTGAAGACTACACCAAGACCAGTCAAAGAAAATCCCAAATCCATCCCAACAACATCAACTAGGGTTAGAACTCCACTGGGAACGGAACAAGCCCTTCAAGACTCACCTTACTTTATACGGGTGCTTTATAATTTGCTACACCGCATGATCGAAACTCAACATACGCATTCTTAGGAAATGAAAGCGTATTTGGATGAAAACGTGAAATTATGGCGTTATGGAGTGATTTTGAAGACCCGTGGAGATGTGACCAAGTTAATCAAGCGATGATGTTAATCTACACCGTGTGAGCGATTTTTGAAAATTCATTTATAAAGTTCAGTTTTAATGCACTTGCCATTATTGCTAATGAAGACTAAATTGTACTTTTTGAGGTACATGTATTTCAATACTAATAAAAAAAAGGGGATGAATTGGATACATGTGTCTGGTCATGATACAAGAAGTTGGTTGTACGAAACAAGAGAGGATCGACTACATTCGTAATTGCCTTGCCCGGAAGGATAAAAAGATTTTTGTTGCACCATACATCGAGTGGTTATCTATTGCATTCATTATATTTTCCAAAATCACTATATTGTCATTTATATCATAATTTAAATTTTGTTTTTAGCTACCATTGGACATTGATATTGATAGTGGCCGCAAATAAGCGGGTGTATTGGCTGGATCCCATGCACTTTCCACCGTTGGATGCATTCGTTCACATTTTGGAATCTGCAATGAAGAACCAAGCAAACAAACTAAAAATTTGTTTCAGTTGATCGACATCAAGGTGGTCTACCGATAAATTTATTTTTATTTTAATATACACTATTGGTCAAACATAGCTAAAAATTTGTGTTTTTCACAATTAGTACAAGAATTAGATACAAACGTGGGAGTGTGGGTATTTTGTCATGTTATACGCGACTGAATGCACGGAGAAAAACGAGAAGCATGCACTTGAACTTGACAAAGTAATTGTGTAATTGTTTGTAGTCATCTTTTTATATAACCTTTTCCTAAATATTAATGGTGTACCATATTGTTGTTAACGGATTTTTAAAAAAGGATCCGACGCCCTACTCGCTAGTTGAAATTAACAATGCGCAGAATTGTTTGGCAAAGCATCTAATTCTCAATCGGTCCCAATCTCTGGGGAATTCTACCATTGGAAGGGTAGTGCAACTTAGATAAATATTGTAGCTTAGAAATGGCAGAATAGATTTGTGGTCATAGCTATTCGTATCTATAGATTATTGCTTGCTTAGATTTATCTATAGATTTTTGTTAAGGTAGAACATACTATCGTGTATTGTCTTAACATTGTGGCTGTGAATCGTGGATTTTTTGGAGCCGGAATAGTTAATGAAACACATTTTTGGCAAAAAGACCAGAGGAAGTTTTCAAAACCGGAAATCATATTAGCATAGGCCAGAATGCAATTACGAACTCAGAAATAAAAGCTGCCTTAAAAGTTTCCGAGCTCGGAAAAAATTGGGTTTAAAAAAATTTGTGCGCCTTCCATATTACAGTAAGGGAACGGAAATGCCATAAGATGTCGGAAACGGAAATCAATAACGCCAAAGAAACGAAGCTGACAAATAGTTTCCAAACTCGGAAACTCTTCCACGACACGACCATCAAACTTTCTGATCTCGTAAAATTAATTTTTCCGAGTTCAGAAATAGTGCACTACATACTATGACTTGACTAGAGTTTTTGAGTTCGGAAACATTTTAAGGCGGTTCCGTCTCCAATTTTAAGGAGGTTTAAAACCGCCTTAAAACGGCCATTTTTAAGGTGATTCCGTAGACCGCCTTATTTTTAAGGTTGAACCATTAAATACACCTAAAAAGTGCCTTAAAATTGACAATAGAACCGCCTTAGATAAGTTGATTTGATTTAATTTTTTTTATCGACCGAGTTGTTAACTACACTAGAGTTATACTAGTATTAGTCTTCTTTTATACACTATTTATTATCATCAGTAATATCATATTCATTACAAGAAATCATTATATCATGGTATCTGAGCAAATTCTGGTCCGAAACCTAAAACCTTTTTTTTCAAATTCGGCCGCCACATCTCCATACCCTTTTCCGGCGACGGAAACTCCATCCCTCCCTCCCTTTTCCGATCATCTTCCGGCACATTCCCAGTGCCTTTTCTCTCCTTTTCCGGCTGACCAAACCACCACCTGATTCTAGTGAAGCTTCGGTCAAATCCCAGAGACTTTTGTCCAAATTATGGCGATAACCTACTGCCCTTTCTGTCCTTCGGCAGTGATCCTTTCGGCATCCTTCTTCATTTTCCGGCCTTTTTCTTGATACGCCAGGCGACAGATCCACGACATTTTATTAATCTCTTCTGGCAGCGCATCCCCTAGCACCAGCAACCTCCTCAGCACCAGTGATCTCCGCCGTGTCATTAGCATCCCTCAAGATTTCTCAAATCTCCAGGTACGGCCCCTCTCAGCGGCATCTTCCTTCGGCGTCTCTAGTTTTCTTAGCGACATTGGCCTCTGCTTTTTCCAGCGTCTTTTTGCTCGCGATCGACTCATGCGCAGTGGCGGAACTAGGATTTTTTTTCAGGTGGGGCTAATCAGGCAGGGACGGACCAGACGATGGTGGGTGGCATCCGGAGTCTTCGGCCGGTGGCGGGACGGCAGCGCCCGGAGCTGGAGGCGGATGTGAAACGCATTTTCGGCGGAGGTGAAAATGTGAAATACTTGTTTTTTGCTTCTGCATTTTTGGCCCAATCCAGTAAACTCAAATTTGGAATTTCATTTTTTCCTTCACTACTAATCAAAACGACGTCGTTCGACTTGAGCCAAAACAACGTCGTTTTGATGAAATATGGGAAAAAAAAAGGCCTTCATCGGCCTTTTTCTCTCACTTGCAGGGGCCGGACCGGAAAGCGCAATTGACCACTACTACCATGGCACCGGAATCTTAGGTAGGGCTGGAGCCCTACCACGCGCCATGATAGTTCCGCCCATGCTCATGCTTGCGACAACTCCTCAGTGCGTCAGCACACGCGCCAGCAGTACCTCAACGAGTCATCAGCAACTTCAGCACACGCGCAGGCCACTTCGTTAGCGCGTGTGTTTCACGCACGAGATGGATATTTCGCGCTTTCTCTTCAACTGGGGTCCAGCTTCACAGAATTTTCTTCGAAACGCGATCAACCTTGTTAAATTGCATTATGGCACACTTTCGCGGTAAATCTCAATATATGAAACATGCCTTCGGGTGGATTGTTGACTCTAGAGCCATAAAACATATGACATCGTCTTTATTGTTGTTGATCATGCAAAATTTTATGACGGTTGTCATCGCATTGTTGTTGGTAATGGTTCTCAACTCCTTATTATCCATGTTGGTAATTTTAAATTTCTAAATCTCTATCTCTTTATGATGTGCTTATCGTGTCTGATATTACTAAAAATTTGCTTTCGATCAGCAAATTAGCTCGGAATTAAATGTTGTTGTCTGCTTTGATGATCGCTCATTTATTATTCGGCATATAATTACTAGTGACACACTTTGGGTTATGGTCATAGTAAAAATGGGCTTTATATTGAGTTAAGGGCTCATATAACCCTATGTTTTGAAGGTTTTTGCTAATATGACCCCGTGAAGTTGGAAAGTGACATTGTAGCCCAGTGTTTTGCTAGAATGTGCTAATATAACCCTGGAGACCTGAATTTGAACGGAATTTAGTAAAATGACCAATATACCCCTAATTTTAAAAATAAAAAAATTAATTAATAGAAGAAGTCCTTCTTGCCCTTCCCTCTCCTTCTTTCCCGATTTTCTCCTCTCCTTCTTCCCCATTTTCCTTTACAATCATCCACGAAGGTGATGAAATACTTGTTACATCCTCTTGTTTGCACGAACTTAAGATCACAGGTATCGGTAGGGGTTCGAGAGGTGGTGGTGAGGTTCGAGAGGTGGTGGTGACCATCAGGGTTTCGAGAGGTGAGGTAGGGTTTCGAGAGGAGGTGAGGTAGGGTTTCAAGAGGTGAGGTAGGGTTTTGATATGTGGTGGTGAGGATTCGAGAAGTGGTGGTGACCATCAGGGTTTTGAGAGGTGAGGTAGGGTTCGAGAGGACGGTGGCGGTGGTACAAAATTCCAGTGGTGATGGAGTGGAACTCCAGATTCTGGCATCCCGATGGAGAGGCGGCAGCGAAGCGGCAGTAACAACGGAGGTGGCAGAGGTAGCGGAGGTGGCAGAGCGGCGGAACGGTGGCTGTGTTATGGAGAAGAAGAAGAACTAGGGGTAATTTTGTCTTTACATTTTTAGTTTTAAGACTAGGGTTATTTTAGTTTTTTTAGTTATGGTCAATGCCAGAAAATGCCAAGTCAATGCTGAAATAGTGTCAAAGGGTTATATCGGCACTTCTGATGCAAAACACGGAGCTACAATAGCACTTTCCAACTTCACAGGGTCATATTAGCACAAACCACCAAAACATAAGGTTATATCAGTATTTTGTCCCTTTATATTTTAAACTATAGTGCATCGACTTTGTTGTCTACTGTGGAATCCAATAAGTCGCGTGCATCTTTGAAACTTTGGCATGCTAGACTTGATCATATTCCGAATTCCATTATTTCTGGTTTGCGAGCTTCTGGATGTTTATCTGTCTCATCGGTTTAGCCAAGACGTACCCTTTGTGATGCTTGTGAAAAGTTTAAAGGGAAGCGTTTATCTTTTTATACAAATGATAAATGTGCTGCTAGGGTACTTGATCTAGTTCATTGTGACTTATGGGGGACTCTCTCCTATTTTATCAACTGATGGTTTCTCCTACTATGCTATTTTCCTCGATAACTATTCCCAACTCTAGTGGTTTTTATTCGCTGAGCTGTAAATCTGATTTTTGGGATGCTTATCACCAGTTTGAGGATTTTGTGGAGAACCAGTTCTCTTCCACCATTAAGGTGTTTCAGAGTGATATGGGGACTGAGTTCGTAAATGGTAACTTACGCTCTCACTTCAAACAAAGGACATTCACCATCAGATTTGTTGTCCGTATACTCCTGAGCAAAATGGTTGGGCTGAGCGCAAGAACCGCCACATTGCTAAGATGGGCTTGTCTATGTTATACCACTCCCATATCCCTCTATCTCACTGGCCCCATGCCTTTGCTGCAGCGGCTTACACCATAAATCAGCTGCCCACTCCATTTCTTGGCAGATGATCATAATATTAAGTTATTAATGCTTGGGTTTCCATATACACAAGCTTCCATGTATTTAGTTGTCGTGTGTACCCTTATCTTCGTCCAAATGCAACTCACAAACTCACTACTCGCAGGTTGTCTTGTATATTTCTTGGGTACAACTCTCAGTACAAGGGATATCGATGTTTGGATCCTACGTCTAGAAAGATATATGTCGCCAGAAATACTCGGTTTGATGACACTTCATTCCCTTATACTGATGGTTCTACATTCGTATCTCTGTTCTCTCTGGATGTCTTTACTTGTTTGGATCCAACTGATGCATTACCTGATATTCCTGCTATTCCACGGTGGCATCTCCTCCTGCTTGGCTTGACACTTCGGTTGCCAGCCCTTATGGCTCATCGGTGCTATCGTTCTCACTGACTACGACACCATATTTTGTTTGCTCTGATAATTCAGGCCATTTACTGGCTACTCATATGCATCCTGCTCCGCCTATCTCGCCATCGACCAGCCCATTCGGTTCGCCGACTGCCTCACCAGCCTCTTCGCCGGGATCTCCACCGGGATCTCCACCGGGATCTCCACCGGTCGCAACTGCTCATCCGGTCTCTCCACCTCAGCCTCACACTCATCAGATGGCTACTTGATTAGTGACTGGGGCTATTCAGCGCAGATATTATTCTGATATCGTTGCTCACGGTCTTACTAATGCCTTACTTACTCGGTCAGAGCCCACAGATTATCACACTGTTCATCAGGATTTATCTTGGGTATCTGTTATGGTCAATGAGATAACAACTCTTCGTGTCACACCTATCAGATGTCAACATTGTTGGCTCCAAATGGGTTTCAACTGAAGTATCATCCAAATGGCACCGTTAAGCGTTATAAGGCCAGGTTTGTTGCACATAGTTTTTTTTGTAGATTCTAGGTTTTGACTTTGACCAAACTTTCAGTCTAGTGGTCAAAGCATCCACAGTTCGTACTATTTTAGATATTTCTACGATGCGCTCTTAGCCTCTTCATCTGCTGGATGTTAAGAATGCCTCTCTAAATAGTGTTCTTGATACTATGGTCTATATGGCGCAAGTCGTTGGTTACAAGGATCCGCTTCACCCAGAGTATGTTTGATGCTTGAGGAAGGCCATTTATGGTCTTAAGCAAGCTCCGCGGGCTTGGTTCCAGTGATTCAGTACTTATCTGGTCCAACTTGGTTTTGTCTGTAGTTCTGCTGATACTTCACTATTTGTTTTGTCTCGAGGATCATCACTATTGTATCTGTTTGTCTACGCCAACGACATCATTCTTATAGACAATGACCCAACTTACTTCGGAAGTTCATTGATCGGACGCATTGGGATTTTGCTATCAAGGACTTGGGCCATCTTCACTACTTTCTTGGCTTGGAAGTTACACCCCCAGCCTCAGGTTTTTTTCTTGGTCAAGCTAAGTATGCCAAGGATATTCTTACTTGAGTGGGGATGTCAGATGCTACACCAGTCTCTACTTCATTTGTGTCGAGATTGTAGTTACACAACTCCACCAGCCCTGCTTTTCGGAATTCGACACTTTATCACTCTCTTTTTAGGGCTCTGCAGTATCTGACGATCACTCATCTCGATTTGTCCTTTACAGTCAACATAGTCAATCAGTATCTTTAGGTTCCCCGTGACGATCACTTTGATATGTCCGAAGAACTCTTCATTTTGGACTTGCATTTCGATCAGCCAGTTCTCCTGAGATTCTAATATACTTTGTTGCTGATTAGGCTCGTTATCTGGAGACTCGACAATCCACTTATGGTATGTTGTCTTTCTTGGTAGAAACCTTATTTTCGGGAGTGCCAAGAAACCACCCACTATTTCTCGTTCGAGTACGGAGTATGAGTATCGTGCCCTAGACAACACCGCTTCTGAGGTTGTTTGGCTGACTCGTTTGCTTTGTGATCTTTGTGTCCCACTTGCTGGATCTCCGCTACTAATATGTGACAACAGTAGTGCTGTCTTTTTTACCCAAAATCCCATCGCTCATAAGAGAGTTGGTTGCTTCTAACAAGCTGCATGTTGCTTATGTTCCTACTGCTCTTTAGATTGTGGACATTTTCACCAAAGGGCTCTTTATCCGCTGTTTGAGTTCTTCAGATCCAAAATTACATCACTGAGCATTCGACGGTTCGCTTGAGGGGGGTGTTAGAATAAGTCAAGCTGTTGATTAGATTTGATTCTATTGTAAATAGAGTTGTTGATTAGACTAGAATTATACTAGTACTATCCTTCTTTTGTACTCTATCTATTCTCATCAATAATATCATATTTATTATGGAAAATCATTCCATCAATATCCACGTTCCTATTTTTGTATTGTGCCGTAGTAAAATCATTTAGTAAAAATTATTCCATAGTCTTACTCCCTCTGTCCCTATTGAAGCTGCAGAAAGAAAAAATTTGAACACAAAAGCTATCCAAAATGTCAAAATTGCCCCTCTGCAACACCACTTTCCACCACCATCCATTCACCACCTCTGCAACTCCACCTTTCACCATTTCATACCACAGGATGAAGCTTCATGGCAGAAACAACAGATCATTCTAAATAGACAGAAAATCAATCTGAACCCAAAACAAACATAACTACAAAAACCCAAAACTCACAAAACATAATTTAAAAACCATCAAGAACATCTATACAACTGATCATATTCTGCACAAATGAATTAGTACTCATTCGTAGCGAAAATAAAAATCAAACTCTCTAAATCACCGACCTGGAACTGTGAAACCACGATGTCACAAATGAAGCTTGTCCGCTCAACTTCTTCGCCAACGCCTTCAATTTCTTTGCCACCAGAACCATATTCCTTTCTCGCCTTTCAAATCATTTCACCACCGCCATCTCATCTTTCAAATCCTTCCTTCTGGTGGAGATGATGACTCCCACCAACGTCTTCATTCAGAGAAAAAGAAGCGGTCGAAATTGGAGCTCCACGGCGGTGGTGGTAGGGACGGCGGCAGAGAAGAAGAAGTGGCCGAAGTCGCTGCTGTAGGAGCCGATGTGGAGGTGCGAGTGTGGGGCGTAGGAGTGGAAGGTTGTGAACTCAGTGAGGCCCATCACAATAGGGTTCGGGGTTATGTCTAAGTCCGTCAAATGAATCGGATCACCCGTTGGATAATCGTTATCCATATACTATTTTCACTTATTGGATAAGACTTATTGGATAATGACTCATTGGGTTAATGGATATAATTGGGTAATAGTTATTGGATTTAGTTGGGTTGGATAATGGGTTACCCATTGGATAACGGTGGGTGGGTTGAGTTGGGTTGGGTAATGGATGACCCGTGGATAATTTCATATCACAAGATAACTAAATTTTTACAAGTTTGATTACTAATGATTTGATTTTTTCTTAATATATAATCATTTATTATATTATATAATATAATATTATGTACATTATATTATATTATATTTAATAAAATACAAAATATGTAACATGTTGGCTTTGTATACTCGATGAAATTAACGAACAATATTAGTTGGGATCGAGCTCGAGCTCAAATATTGTACGAACTTGAATACTGTACGAAATTGAGCTCGAATACTGTACGAGATTGAACTCAAATACTATACGAACTCAAATAATGTACGAGATTGAGCTCGAATACTGTACGAACTTAAATACTGTACGAGATTGAACTTGAATATTGTACGAACTCGAATACTGTATGAGATTGAACTCAATATTGTATGAACTCGAATACTGTATGAGATTGAGTGTGAATTTTGTACGAACTCAAATACTGTACGAGATTGAATTCGAATACTGTGTACAGATTGAATTCGAATACTCTACGAGTTTGAATACTGTACGAACTCGAATATTGTACGAGATTGAACTCGAATAATTTGTGAATTATAATTTGTATAATTTGTGAATTACAGTGAATATTTATGTTAAATATTACACATGCATTTAATTGGGTAATTTTGGATATTTATTACGTATTTGTTAGGTTCCCATTGAGTTAAGATAATATGGGACCCATTGAGATCAAAATTTCCCATTAACATAATTATTTTCATCCCGCCAAATCCCAAAAAATAATGAGCATTTAATACCTGATCACATTGGATAATGACAACTTGTAACCTAAATCAGAAGAAAATATTGAATGATAACTTGTTCGGTTAGTTACATAATGACTTATTGGATAATGACTTATTGGATAATATATTTTAACACATTGGATCATATGAGTTATCTCATGAGTTACCCAATGGGTTATCCATTTAATGATCCAACCCATTTATGATCCAACTCATTATGACCCATTAAGAAGAGATTGTCTCCTGCGAGACAGTCTTACCGTAAGACCAAGGACTAGAGTGAAAATAGGTACATGGCAAACCAAATTTGAGGTCAAATTACAATAAAAAAAATTCGGTTCCTGGATGAAAAATTGCAAAAAAAAATGGAGGATCATTCTGCAAATAAACAAAAAAAGCACACAGAACGCAGTTGACACACAAGAGGCGTCTTCTCCTCTTCCCTGCTTTTTCCGCCATTGCCTCTCATCTTCAACCAAACTTCCTCCACCTCTCTCCTCCCCTCCTTCTCTGGCCGCGATGCCAATTTTCTCTGGCGTGCCTCCTCATGTTAGCCAAACCCTAGTTTCCTCGATCAATTCTATATTGCCTTCACCATCTTTGTAATTCATCGTAGTTGAATACCCTATCGAATTTGCGATGGTTTTGCATTGTCTTCTTGACGACTTTGTCAAGGTAGGATTCAATGGGTTACGTCGATTTCATGGTGAGTTTTACACCATTTCTCGGTGGGTTTGATTTCCTGGTTGGGGTATTGTTCTGATGATTTAAGCCAAAATCGGGCTGATTATTTGGTCTGTATAGCGTCTTTGTTTTTTGTCGTCTACAAGTGGAGTTGGATGCCACAAATTTTGAGATAATCAAATTCGCCACCGCCAGATCGATGCCGCAAAGAAGTAGTACTACTTCAGGTAGTTCGTTTGGTCCATTTTTTTCCTCCTTCTGGTTATGTTGATGGTGATAGTAATTGAGTTTTAGTTGATAAGTTGAGTACAATGAAACAATTTAGATGTACTTTCAGTTAGTATTGTTGAATGAACATCATATGCTTGATTCTGGTATGATGATTCAAGCCAAAATAGGGCTGATTGTTTGATCTGTATAACGTCTTCAATTGTTGGTCTGTATTTGGTCGGTTTGATGTTTTAGACATACAGATAGATGTTATATCAGCAAATGTTTGATGTTTCAAAGAATAAGGGTTGTGCTTATTGTTTGGTCTACATAGCATCTTTGTTTGTTGGTCTGTATATGGTCGGTTAGAAGTTTTAAACATGCATATAGATATTATATCAACAAATGTTTGATGTTTCAAAGAATAAGGGTTGTGAGTTCACTGTTAGTGGAAAGCTTAGTGGTTAGGGAAGGAAAATACATATACACCAGAATACTAAATGGCACTGTACCTTGATCAAACCAGTTTTCTTGTCAAGTTCATGCTTCACTTTGCTTCCGTTGGTTATTCCTATAACCTGCAGTGTACGAGATAAAATTAATGAAGCTACATATATATCAGTTCTATGTATCAGCCATAATCACTTTAGATGCAACTGCAACAAAGGATGGAACATGATCTCCTCTGGACAACCCATCAAGGAGTACATTGACTCTGCAGTGACACATGTTTTACTCAGACAAGTTAGTTACAATTCAAAACTCTATCATTACTGAAAAACTCATTTGGACCCTAGTTTATTGGCTCTACCAAGTTTCTGATTTTTCTTGTTTGAATTATTGTTAGGGTGTCCTCGATATTAAGGTCAAGATCATGCTTGCCTGGGATTCCAAGGGTAAGGTTGGTTCTATCACACCATTGCATATTGGTAGTTATGGTGAAAGAGGCTTTAGTCTCGATGTGCACTCACTGGATGGTTTGTGCTTGGAGAATTGTTTGGTCTAGTCTGCTTGGAAATTTTTTTTGTCTGCTTGGAGAATTGTTTGGTGAATTGCTTGGTATGCTTGGAGAAGTGTGTGGTTAGACTCATTACAATGGTTCTGTATACTACATTACCGGAACCCTTTACCAGTTAAACAACATTAAGTTGCTGGAGTTAAAGAGATGGAGACACAATAATGTTTTAGATGTTTTAGACATACAGATAGATGTTATATATAGCAACAATTTTCTGATGTTTCAAACATATAGATTGAAGTTTCAAATAGATGAATTGATATTTCATATTGATCTATCAGCTAGATATTTGATGTTATATATTTGATGCAGCAGGAGTTTGAAGAAGTTTGAAATGTTATAATGTTATACTGCAAAAGTTTGAAGATACCTTTTTAGATAATCAATTTCTGAAGTTTGTTTTCTTTGGCATTAAATTTTATATATTTAATGATGCTTTAAACATATTTATGTTGTATAAACCTATTTAGGTTGGATGTGATGCAAGAATTAGGTTTATTTTGCTAAACAAATTGTTTAAAACAAAATTAAATATCATCAAACTAAATAAATAAAATATCAATATGAAACTTGAAAGATCAGTTCGTTTGAATAATCATTCAATTCAAATGCATAGAGAAAATTGAATGTTGGTTTGTACTGCACATTAAAATCCTCTCTCACACTTGGTTGAATCCTGAACCAGTCTCCTAACATCTTATGAATGTGAGAACATATCATCCTCCATGACACTAGGTATCTCTCACAAAACTGTAGATATTCAACCGATAAATTGGCTTGATTAAGTTCGCCATCTATGCAGTTACGTTCACTGTCAGTTCCCCATTCAGCAGTCTCATATCCAGCAAATAGAGCTGGATTTTCTAGTAGAGACTCAGTTGAGAGTACGCCTTGAACCCCTGTTTCCTCCAAGCAGCTCCATACATCATCCATGTATCGTATATTACCATTAGCAAGGACAGAAATCCGGGCATTATCTTTATCAGCCTTGATCACACTCCAGTTGGCACAGAACTTTCTTCCATCCTTTTCATCCCTTGTATGACCATGTACAGCCAATAAAGCACAACCATCTTCTTCCAACATTTTAGCATAACTAACTATATCAAACTAAAACTTAAACACATCGCAATAATCAATTAAAATTCAATTAGATCAAATTTTTATTGATCAACAAGTAAAGCAACTAAACGTAACTTAAATGATCACCATGTGAAGCAGATCATCAAACTTTACCATATCAAATGACGTAACCAATCTCTCAAACCAATCCAACTCCACTTGTAACATCATCTATAAATCACTAAATATCAATTTAAAACCTTAAAACATCAAATCAAATTAACAGTATATATAACATCGTCTAAAATTAATAACACGTCTATATGAAAGCTTGAAACGTCATATTAAAACTGAAAGCACTATCAGCTTTGATTTTAGCCGAGGCTTAAAGATTGAAACATCAAGCTTACAAATTTACAGAATGAAATATCAATTCGGTCAATCAATAACATCATTAATATCCTAAAACTAAATATTAGCATCACCTCATCAAATGATAAGAACAATTAGTCAAACCAACTTCACTTATAACACCATCTATGAATCACCAAATATCATATTAAAACCTTAAAACATCAAATTAAATTAATAAAATATCTATATGAAAGCTTGAAACATCATATTAAAACTGAGAGCACTGTCAGCATTAATTTTAGCCAGTCTTACAGATTGAAACATCAAGCTTACTCAGTCTATCAAAAACATCAGTAGTATCCTAAAACTAAATATTAGCATCAAACTTTACCTCATCAAATGATACGAACAATTAGTTAAACCAACTTCACATATAACATCATCTACGAATCACCAAATATCATACTCAAACATTAAAATATCAAATCAAATTAATAAAATATCTATATGAAAGCTTGAAAAAGCAAATTAAACCGAGTGTTATCATCCTTAATTTTAGCCGAGGCTCACAGATTGAAACATCAAGGCTCACCGATTGAAACATTAATTCGGTTTATTAGTAACATCCTGAATAAATATAAACTAAAAAGCTTATAACATCATATAAGATTAACATTATAGCAAGGTAAAGAGTTTGCCGTTATGAGTTTAGCAGAGGCTTACAGAAGAAACAATTCTGTAATATTGGGGCATACAAAAGCATCAATTCAGTAATATCGAGACTTACAGATCACAAGCATCAATTCAATAATATCTACGCTTACAGAAGCATCGATTAGTAATATCTTAAATAAATATCAACTAAAAAAGCACGCCAAATAGAATCAGTAGAATGTATAGCAAAGTTGCAATAGGTACAATTTAAAGTTACCTTTAAACCCTAGGTATTGGATGCCTTTTCGACTGCAATCAATCGTTGGATGCAGAATCAAGGCTAAATACCGACGGAAAACACCAACAAAATGGACGAACAACATGATTCTGTGCAGATTGAGCATCAGAATTTCCTAGAATTGACAGAAATCAAGGCTGGTAAGATTTAGCGTCG
This sequence comes from Rubia yunnanensis, assembly GCA_037428765.1. Classification (NCBI taxonomy): domain Eukaryota; kingdom Viridiplantae; phylum Streptophyta; class Magnoliopsida; order Gentianales; family Rubiaceae; genus Rubia; species Rubia yunnanensis. The sequence continues at coordinate 17,251,379 of CM075070.1, forward strand.
ACGGAACCCTGCAAAAAAAGAGAGAAAGTGACGATTTTTTTAGAGAGAAAGTGAAGATGAAAAGTGAAGGTCGTCATCATGAAGATGCTAGAACAATAGGGTTAATATTTCATTTTTTATCAATTCAGTCCCTATAGAATTTTATAATTATAATTAATACCCCATCAAAAATTAAGTCTCTATTATTTACCAATCAACCCTGGGTCTCGTTGTAAGACCGTCTCGCACACAACTTTGTCCATTAATAAATGGGTTAATTGGATAAAGACCCATTGAATAATGGGTTAATTGGGTTTGGATAATGGGTTGATCCAACTAATCCATTTGACAGGCCTAGTTCTATCGCCGGAGCAGCGAACATGATTGTGTTGGCGGTGATGGCCGGAGAGGAGCGGGGGAGGTGATGCCATCTCAAATATGGTCTTGGGGTGGAGAAATTGGGGAAGAACGGGTCTTGAGGAGAAGATTAGGAGGGATGAATTGGAATCAGATTAATGAACCCAATTAAGTACCATTAATTTAGGCTTAATTTTACCAATTGAATTCATTGTCATATTAAAATTTTAACATTAGATTAAATTTAAGTTTAACATTTAATTTTATTTGATACTTTAATCACAATTTAATTTATTTTCATGAAATACTAAGGGTAAAAGGTTTATTTGTTATACTCCCTCCGTTCCAGAGAAAATAGCCAATTTAACATTTGAAAGGCAACTGAATAAATTTTTAATAACTAATATCTTTCTATATGTGTATAAAAATTCATAAAAAATATAATTTAAAATACATGTTATAATGAATCCAACAACAGATAACATAATAATAATCTTACATATATAATAATAGAATATAATGGTTGAAGTTGTCTTAGTTTGACTTTGGGATGAAGGGAGTATTTTCTTAAATTAGAAAGCATGCAGATTTGTATGGACATACTTAAATGGAAAGTGTGCAGTTTGAAATAGTATGGGGTTTAATATTTTCCCAGATTCACGTATAGAATCCATACCAATTATTTTTTCTGAAATTCGTATTCACGTGGTTTCGAAAAATGTAAAATCTTGGGAAATATCATTTTTCCATAAGCAAATGAAAAAATGAGTTTAATTTAAAAAATAGAAGGTAAAAGAGATTAATTGTAATATTAAAAGTGAGTCCGTCTCTTGAAAGACGGTCTTTCCATAAGTTATAGAAAAAATCAAAGTTTAAAGTGTGAATTGGAAGAAATGAAGATAAAATTTTTGGGTTGCATGAATTGGGTTATAAACTTTATAACTATAACATGTTGCATAATAAATTATTAATATTGCAACTAAGTCCTTTTACCTTTTATTATTATGATTAAACTCCTTCTTTCCATAAGCGTATGAAAAAACGATCTTTTCCAAGACTTTGCCTTAGTAAAAATTTAATATACAATGTGTAGTAGTTATGAATTTATAATTCGATTTATGGAACCAAAAAATTAAATTTTATACTTTAATCCTTGATTTTCTCATGACTCATAGAAAGATCGTTTTTTCAGAGATGAACTCTTCAAAAAAATATACTCCCTCCGTTTCTTTAATAGTGACATACTTTCTAATTTGAGGTGTTTCTTTTATATTGACACTTTCTATTTATGGCAAGTTTAAGGTTTTTACATCCACTTATTTTACTTTTTCTTCTTTCAATTCAATTTCATCCACTTATTTAGCATCTCCTAAATTCTAACACAAAAAATGATGTGCCACTATTAGAGAAACAGAGAAACAGAGGGAGTATATAGTAAATAAAAGAGGATCTGAATTACGGTATTAAATTCCAATTTGAAGACTTTTTGTGGACTCCAAGAAAGCAGCATTATTAGACCAGATAAAGCTGTAGGAACAAAATAATAATATCACGTGAGGCAGCACGTGAGGTAATAAAATAAGGGTGTTGCTATATTACGCCATGTATTTTACTAAGAGGTTGTTTGGTATGCGTACCATACACGGTGATTATAAATTCTGCGTATTTTAGGATTGGTAGAACTGTTTGGTTGACGGAAAGTAGTAAATACATGGGAAGTTGTAATTCGGAGGAAATTAAATTTCCCACATAACGTGGGAAATATGTTACCGAGTACCTCCTCGGTCGAATGCAATTCTGCGATACTTTTGTGTGATATTACACTTTTATCCTAACTATGGCGCGTAAAACGTTATGGTTTCCCTCCTTCACACTGCAATTTTTTACAAAATCGTTAGATTCCAAAGAAACAAATGAAGTCAACCAAACAACATGCAGAAAATTAATTCATAGGAAATATAGAATCCGCATGTGCAACCAAACACGATTTGTGTATATCCTAGAAATTTGATCACGGAAACAACTTCCCATGAAATACAAATTACCGTAGAATTGAATTCCCACATGAACCAAACGACCCCTAATTACGCCCTAATACGTATATATATGTATGATACTAATTTAAATTTTCAAAATAAAAAAAAATCAAAAACAAAAATAAAAACAATTTGAAGCCATCGCCACCGCCACCGTCGCCGTTCTCCGGCGGTCTCCGCCGCGGCTGTCGCCGTGCGCCACCACCTTCTTCTCTTCTTCTTCGTCTTCTCCGGCGGTCTTCGCCGTGCGCCACCACTCATCCCGCCGTCCCTCATCTTCCCCAGCTCATCCCGCCGCAGTCCATCTTCCCTAGCAAAACCCTAGCCCCACCGCCCTTCATCCCGGTTGAGCGAAACCCTAGCCCCGTCGTCCTTCATCCTCGTCGAGCGAAACCCTAGCCCCACCGTTCTTCGTCCCCGTCAAGCGAAACCCTAGCCCAGCCGTCCTTCGTCCCCATCGAGCGAAACCCATCCCGAGAGGAAAACGGCGGAGAAGCGGTGGCAGAGAAGTGGGAAGTGGCGGAGCTCGGAGGAGAACTGGGCAGAGGAGAGTAGAACAGGAGAAGGAGAAGGAGAGCGGGAGAAGGGGAAGGAGAGGAGAACGGCAGAAGAAGGAGAACGATAAGGAGAGCGGGAAAGGAGAATGGGAGGAGAAGAAGAAAGAGAGGGAGAATGAGAGCGGGAGGAGAAGGAGAAGGAGAGCGGGAGAGGAGAACGGAAGAAGAAGGAGAAGGAGAACGGGAGGAGAAGGAGAGCGGGAGAGGAGAAGGAGAAGGAGTCGTCGTAGAAGAAGAAGAAGAAGAAGAAGAAGAGAAAGGGAGGAGGTGGTGGCGCACGGCCAGAGAAGACGAAGAAGAAGGTGGCGCACGGAGGAGGACGCGGCGGAGCTGCACGAAGAATAAGGTGGCGCCAGAGGCAGCAGTGACGGCAGAGGCGGAAGTATTAATTAAATAAATAATAAATTTTATTTAATATTAATAAATTTAAATTATTTAAATTAAATTAAAAACACATATTGTATATTAAATAGTATAAATACAGGGCGTAATCAAGTAAAATACAGGGCGTGATATAGCAATTATTCGTTTCCTTTTCGTAAAAGGATTTCTAAAAATCCTAATCCAGTTCGAAAACAACAGCTTCCTCTCCTCTTTTTCCCTATATATAATAAACGAGGATGTAGAGCAGCCCATAATTATCACTCATCCGAATTGGATAGACAATATCGATCGAAATCACAGAAGACGATGGGAAGCGATATCGAGATCAAGATCCTGACAATGGATTCCCAAACGCACACAATGCGAGTCAACAAAAGCGTTCCCATTCCAACGTTAAAGCAATAAATAGCAGAGGTTACCGACGTCGTTTCCGACCATCAGCGGCTCATCTGCAGCGGAAAAGTTCTCAAGGACGATCAAAACCTCTCTGCATATCATGTTGAAGACGACTATAAGTTACATTTGGTCGTGAGACAACCTGTTGCTCCGTCGCTGGAGATTTCTGATATCTCCGGGGAAGATGAAAATCAACTGATATAATGATTTGCTGTAATCAATTGTATTATTGATATCTAAATATATAGAGAGTACAATAGAGGTGTAATAAGGAAAAAACTCTAGTCATAATAAATCATAATCTAATCAGGAGTATGATTTATCCTAACACCCCCCCTCAAGCGGAGCGTCGGATGGTCGCCGACGCACAGCTTGGACCTGAAGAACTCGAATAGCGGACGAGAGAGCCCCTTGGTGAAAATGTCCGCAATCTGAAGAGAAGTCGGAACATGAGTAACACGCAGCTTTCCGGATGTAACCAACTCACGAACAAAATGGTAGTCGATGTCGATGTGCTTCGCCCGCTTGTGAGACACTGGATTCTGAGCCAAGAAGATAGCACTACTATTGTCGCATAACAGCAGTGGAGAACCAGAAAGTGGAAACCGAAGATCACGAAGCAAATGAGTGAGCCAGACCACTTCTGAGGCAGTGTTGGCGAGAGCACGGTATTCAGACTCAGTGCTAGAGCGAGAAACAGTGGGCTGTTTCTTGGCACTCCAAGAAACCAGATTCCCACCAAGAAAAACTGCATAGCCATAAGTGGACCGACGAGTCTCCAGACAGCGAGCCCAATCAGCATCAGAGTATCCTAACACATCAGGAGTACTAGCAGAACAAAACCGGAGACCAAAATGAAGAGTGCCACGAACATACCACAAAATCTGAGTCACAGCAGTAAAATGATCATCTCTGGGATCCGGAAGAAACTGACTCACCGTGTTGAGCGAGAATGCCAAATCCGGGCGAGAGGTGGTGAGATACTGGAGAGCACCAACAAGAGAACGATAAAGTGTAGGATCCCAAAATGGAGGATTGGCAGAGCTTTGAAGCTGAGAACCAGCAACAAATGGAGTAGAAATAGGGGCCACGGCAGACATACCGGCTCGATTCAAAATATCTCGAGCATACTTTGCTTGGCCAAGCAGTAATCCTGAGGAGGTAGGCGAAACTTCAAGACCAAGAAAGTAATGAAGAGCACCAAGATCCTTGATCGCAAACTCTCTGTGTGTCCGATCAATGAACCGGCGAAGAAGAGTCGAGTCATTTCCTGTAAGAATGATATCGTCCACATACACAAGTAGGTACAGTAACGATGACCCTCTCGAAAGGACAAACAAAGAAGTATCAGCTGAGCTGCATCGAAAACCAAGTTGTGTCAAATAACTACTGAAACGCTGGAACCAAGCCCGGGGAGCCTGCTTAAGACCATAAATGGCCTTTTTCAAACGACAAACATAGTATGGATGGACAGAATCCTGAAAACCAACGGGCTGCTTCATGTAGATAGGAACATCAAGAACACCATTAAGGAAAGCGTTCTTGACATCCAACTGATGAAGTGGCCAGGAACGTATGTTGGTTATGGCAAGAACCGTCCTAACAGTGGAGGCTTTGACCACAAGACTGAAAGTGTGGTCAAAATCAAAACTCGAAATCTGCGAGAAATCCTGTGCCACAAGTCTAGCTTTGTGATGCTCAATAGTGCCATCTGGTCTATACTTGAGCCTATAGACCCATTTGGAGCCAACAATGTTGACATTCAAAGGTTGAGGCACCAAATCCCAAGTGTGCTGACCACGAAGAGCATCCATCTCATCATCCATGGCTGAAACCCAGGCTTGATCCTGAAGGGCAGTGCGATAATCAGTGGGCTCTGTCTGAGAGAGAAGTGCAGCAGTGAGACCATGAGCAATAATATCCGAATAATCTCGCCGCTGAATGGCTCCAGTAGAAGACCGAGTGGCCATCCGATGAGTACGAAGCTGAGGCGGAGAATCTGGAGGAGTTGAACCAGGTGATGACACAGAGGAAGATTGAGCTGTGCTGACCGGAGAGTGGCCGTCGGAAGTCACCGGAGAAAGAATAGCCGATACTGGCTGAGACGTGGTGGCCGGTGGCTGAGGAGTGCTGGTCAACGGCTGAGATATGGTGGGCATTTGGTGAGGAACTGGGTCCAGGTCGGCCGTCCAGATAGAAGATGGTGGTGAAGGAGGGGCAGCTGGAATAGACACAGACACAGGCATGGTGGCCCCAATCGATGAAGTAACAGTTCCATCAAAAAATGATGAAATCTCCAGATCTGAAATCGAACTACTGTCCGTGGAAGATGAGACATAAGGGAAGAAAGTTTCATCAAAACGAACGTGGCGAGAGATATAGATGCACCCAGAAGTCGGGTCGAGACACTAGAAGCCCTTGTTACGAGGGCTATAGCCAATAAAAACATAGGGAATAGATCGGGGTGCAAACTTATCAGTAGTAGTGGCACGCAGACATGGAAATGCACGGAAACCAAACGGGTGAAAGAGGGTATAGTCAGGCACATGACCAAAAACAACCTCAAAAGGTGATTTGCCCCTCAGAACTGAACTAGGCAGACGGTTAATAATGTAAACTGTAGAGGAGAAAGCTTCCACCTAATAACAGTGCGGCACAGAAGAGTGAAAAAGCATGGCAAGACCAGTGTCTGTGATGTGACGATGCTTCCGCTCAGCCCTACCATTCTGAGCAGGTGTATAGGGCGAGGAAATTTGATGATGAATGCCACATGATATGAGATGAGCCTGAAGTCGGTGATTAGTAAACTCGGTGCCACCATCGGTCTGAAAATTTTTAACCCTAGCAGAAAACTAATTCTCAATGAATTTCTGAAACTGGATAAATGTGTCATAGAAATCTGACTTATGCCGCATCGGAAGAAACCATGTGAATCGCAAAAAATCATCAATGAAAACGGCATAATAAGAGAAACCACCAACTAATAAAACAGGAGCTGGTCCCCACAAATCACAATGTACTTTATCCAATAAACCAGTCGTGCGCTTGTCACTAGTGGAAAAGGGCAAACGGCTACTCTTGGCCATCTGACAAGGAGAGCAACTGAAAGGTGCAGGCATAGCAGAAGTGACAGAAATAAGGCCCCGTCGATTCAATGACTGAACAGTATCATGAGACACATGACCGAGGCGAGAGTGCCACTGCTCAAAAGAAGCATGAAGCTTTGTAGAGCGTAGTTCGCCTAAAAACCTGGAATCACCAGTCTCAAGAAAATAAAGACCATACCTATGACGGCCTTTACCAATTATCGCCCCTGTAAGCTTGTGCTCAATGGAAAATGCATCAGCATCAAATATAACATGGACATGTAGATCACGAGTAAGCTTACTAATGGACAATAAACTTCTAGTAATCTTAGGGACCACAAGGACATCATTAACAGAGAAACCAGATAAATGACATTGGCCGATGTGAGAAATATATAATGATTCACCATTTCCAACAAGAATATAATCAGAACCACGATAACGTTGTACCTTATCAAGATGACCGGTGCAAGCAGTGATGTGAGATGTAGCACCCGAATCAGTAATCCACTGATTTGACGAAGAATGACAGTTGGGACCATTCAAACTGGCCTGAAACAACTCCTTGTCTGCAATCTAATTAGTGGAGCAATCTTCCCGAGATATAGGGCCCAAATAAATCATAGCAAAGGACCAAAAATTACACAAAAATTGACTGGGTGAAAATTGTCTGGAGAAAACAAAAAGAATAAATTTTTGGAAAATTTTGGATGGGATGGAAAAACAAGCAGATAAACAAGTTGGACAAAGACTTGTTTAATGTTTAATGTGAGCAGAGAAAGCAGGGAATCTTGTTGAATGTTGAATGTGAGCAGACAAAACAAAATGTGAGCAGACTGCGGATGGGATCAACGTGTTTGGAAAGAGATGAGATGTATATTTATGACAAGAGAAGCAGAGCATACAAAGTTTTGTTTAATGCGAGCAGACAAAGGATTTCGGTGGCAGAAAAAATAAAGGTTGCGGCCGAAAGAGAGGAGGGTTAGGTGATATCATGATAGAATGATTTGTCGTAATCAATTGTATTATTGATATCTAAATATATAGAGAGTATAATAGAGGTGTAATAAAGAAAGAACTCTAATCATAATAAATCATAATCTAATCAGGAGTCTGATTTATCCTAACATCAACCACTAGATAGCCTTCTCACGGAACTCCATTATTTGCTTGGATCCGGTTCCGTGGATCTTGAAATTTGTATTACTGAAGATGCGGAACCCGAGGTTATGCTCGATTCATTAACAACGATAACGCAGAGGTTGAATCATCTGAGGGCTACATTCGCGCATCATTAACATACGGCGCAACTTTGACACTCTGCAATAAAATACCGATGCACAGAGAGATTCTGGATCACCAGCAACTGCCCTAGCAGGTGTAGTGATGAATGCAAGGCAGGTTCTTAACCAACAAGTGTCTGAGTGCTTGTTGCAGCCCGGTCAACAGCTAGAGGGTTACTCGAATGTGACTGATTCCGTGGAAAGATATTGGATTGAAGATAATGATTTGAGATCAGGGGATTTTCTCCACAATCTAGGGATTACCATGCTCGAGCTTGCGCATGCTGCAACAACTACGCGAATGGGGCAAGCTCCAGGTGATAGCGTTGTAAATTCTATGTACATGTCACCCATTAGTCCTAGTCCTAGTCCTAGTCATGTACTGGTTTAGCAACTTCAACTTCCATCTCAGCCGGCTACGCGTTCTGCGGATTCAATCGGCCCCAGCCGTTGCCCGTGGAAGGCAATGTTACACTCCTCACCCTAGAATGTGTAGCTATAGCCTGGGTGCTTACACAGAAGGAGGATTTTCATCCCGCTTATGTAGTGGTAGACGGGATAACGATCCTCCTTCGGTGCAACAGCCAGAAGTAAAACGCCAAAGGAGGGGTTAGGAGGTGATTTTTCTTGTAATGGTTTTCAGTTTTCAGAGGAATGGTCATGTTTAGATCGTTGTAGTAGATGTTTTTGCATCCGCTTTAGATATTTTACTTTGTAATGTCAATTGGTTGAATTGATTGATTTTCAGTTTATTACATTCTTGAAAGAATTGTGAAATTTGGTTTTACTCAATTAATCCAATTATCACTACTGTGTTCTAACATAACATATCTAACAAAGTATGCAATAAAGTAAAGCATAAAGAGACGTGACTTAGTTACGCAGTTTGGTGAATCCACCTACATGTGCGGGGTTTGGCCCAGTTCAGAATGAATTCACTAATCAGAAAGATATCGTACAAAGTACACCATACAATTATACTTATCTTATCTAACTATAACGTGAATCCTGCAAGCTCCCCTTGCTACCGATCCGCCTTGATCAGACTCCCTCTGACCTCGAAACTCGTCGACACCAGATCTCCTCCTCCCGAGGAATTAAGGTATACGATTCTGAACATTGAACATCAGGTTCGAATGTTGGAACATAGAATTCTGGCACTTTACAATTCTCGAAAGATAAAAAATCTGTATGCAGATTTTTTCTATTAAGTCTGTTAGGTTAATGCAGATGTGATGACCTCTATATATAGTCCATGAGCAGATCAGAACTCTCCATTATTATCTTCATAATATTCGTATTCTTTATCTGCTTCTTGAACCATATCCAAATCCCATAAATAAAAGGATTTTCCTTTATTACAATATCTCTCATATATTCGATAATATCAACACCATATTTGTAGGGATTTTCCATAAATCAACTATGCACTATACGCCTAATATATAGCAGAATATTCAGATTTCTATAAGTCACAAATACCATAATATTCTGTCTTCTTTTTTCGTAAATATTCTCTGTGTAAATATGTTGTCTTCAACTTTCTATATATTTCAACATGGAAAGTCTTTTTACGCATGCAGTCTTGTGCAAATGTAATTCCTTCTTCACATAATATTCTGATTACAATCAAATCTCCTGGAGATAAGAATTACCAAATACAATCCCTTTAAGTAAGGAATTAGAATATCTCATCCATATCCTAACCATAACTGAATATTCCAATTCCATAACATTAATCTAATCCCACATATATAGGAACTGATATATTCTCCAACTCAAATACAACTTGGACGAGATGTATCCTTCTTGGATTCAGTCTTCAACCTTTCCTTATTTCACCAAAATTCCTTCTTTGATGTTGCAACTCAGTAATACCATATTTGCATAATTTTCACAAATTGCCAACTAGATAAATTTAGACTTTACAATCTCCCCCTTTGACATTTTGTGGACCAATCACCTTTTGGCATTTCATCACAAGAGCTTATGCAAATGCAGACGTCAACCTTGGAAACCATTCTGGATGTTGGAACATATAAACATAATGTCTCCCCCTGAATTCCGGATTCCTTCAATATCCAAGAATAATAGCACGTTGGAACATCAACCCAACGGAGCCAATAACGTCATCCAAGAAATCCAAAACATCTCCCCCTTGGGACCATAAACATGCCAAATGCAATAGACACAGAAAACCAAAATCTCCATTAACTGCAGCTCCCCCTGAAGCAAATATCTGGCCTATATTGGAACATAGCCATAACAGAACCTTTAAACCTCTTCAGGAGAAGCTATCTGTGCCTCATCTAATCTGGCATTTTCTACCTCCAAAGCTACCATCTAAATTGCTAGAGCTCTCAACTTCACAGTATTGGCCACAAACTTGACCTTCTTCTCATCAACATCAGAAGTTGTAGCCTCAGAACTCCATGGCAGATCATGGACATGTCTTAGATCAAATGTACTCTTGTCTTGTTGTTTCTCGAGTAAGAGTTGTAGTACTTCAAGAGAAAATCCAACATTTTACAACAACCTGGAATAGACAGAAATACCTGGTAGTCAAGCCAGATGCAGTAGCATTCCCTTGAGTGGCCATTGAGACTGAAATGCTCCACTAATTTCTTGGTTCTCATGTAAACTCTATTGTACCACTCAAAATCTGGACCAATGTTGCCTCCCATAGAATTCTTCTACAATCTCTATATTGTACTCCTTGTAAATTGAGGCAGCGATCTTAAGACCCAAATACTCCAGGTAGGCTGTAAATCCACACTCCTCATATACACCCATAACAGTTGTCCTTTTGGCTAAAATCCACCTGTGACACAAAATAGTATATCTTTCATGGTTGTCTGCATCAAAGAATAAAGAATTGAGTGCATATTTGATTGAGGGAGCTGCTCTTGAATGATGACCTCCTTCCAATTTAATCTTCTTCTTTGTGACTGTGCTTCTTCTTTCAATGATTCTGCAGTCTGATCAGTAGTGCCTTCAATAATTTGCTCACCTTGTGTTGGAACATCAGCCACCGATGTTGGAACATAACAGCTCTCAGTTTCACTCGCTTTCTTTATGTTGGAACATAAGATCCTTTCATTGCTTCAGAATCAACACCTCAAGTCTGCATCGATGTTGGAACATCACCTACTCAGCTTCCTTCACTTCATCGGTACTTTCTTCCCCTACCTCAATGTCTCGTGTTGGAACGTAGGTTTATTCACCATTCCGATCATGATCTTCTCTAGCCACATTTACCGATGCTTGATCATATGAATCTCTAATCACACCAGGCTCATTTATTTCCATGTCTACATCTTTTTAACCTGTCTCCATACTCTGTGTTGGAGCATGACCAGCATCACTGTCTTCCAACTCCTCATCATCATAAACCAGAATACCAGGAAGAACCATCTTTCTGATATATTCGACCATCATTTTTTCACCAACTTGTCATCATATCAATCACCATAATGTCTTCACAACTTCTATTTTTTCACTTTTTCTTCTTTCTATTTTTTTGTTTTTTTTCTAATTTTCTGTACACAAAATAAATTAAAACAAAACTTCTATAGCTAAATAAAAGCTTTAAAGAAATACCTCAAATCTGACAAACACCTAAGTATTGTCTGAGGAGCTCAACCGTAGCAGTGTCCAACTGCTTTGTGAAAATATCCGCAAATATTGGAACATAGACTACCACAACTGTCCTCTCAACCCAAATTGTCCTTTTGCTTTCATTCAAGTGAGATTCCTTAAGATCATCCTGAAATCTTACAAATACTACCACCATACTCATCTTCAATTCAGCTTGCATCAAAGTTACAAAATCTTGTACCAAGGATGGTGAAGTAGACCCAAAGATCATATCATCAATATAGATTTGAGCAATCGGTGTATTTGATGATTCTCAAAAAACAAGCAAGGTGCGATCTTCTCCCCCTCGACGATAACCTTTATGAATAGGAAATGTAGTGAGTCGCATAAACCATGCCCGTGGTGCTTGTTTTTATCCATACAAAGCCTTCTTGAGTCGATGATATACTTCCTCATTAACCACACCATGTAGGAGAGAACTCTTGACAGTTTTTTGGTACATCATAAAATTCATAGTGCAAGCCATAACAAGGAGAATGCGAATAGATTCTAACTTGGCAACTGATGCAAATGTCTCATCAAAATTAACTCCTTCATCCTGAGTGTAGTCCTGAGCAACTAACCTTTCTTTATTATCATTGAGTTCAAATTGCTCAAGTTCTTGAATTTCCGCAATCCAATACTCATCAAGCAGAGCCTCTTTGTAATTCTTGGGTTCAATGAGGGAGAGAAAAAATTGTAGACCAGCAAGTTCCCTATAATTAATTTGAGAGATCGATCGAGTCTTTCTTCTGCTTGATTCAGCCTGCACTGACGTTGGAACATGGGAGAGTTCTAGAGAGGACGATGTTCCAACATTGCTGAAGTTATGAGTGTCATCAGCTTCATCTTTAAGATCTGCCTCATCTGATGTTCCAACAGCATTACGTCTCTGATCTGAGAAATCAACCGATGTTGGAACATGGTCAGCCGTACGATCTACTTCATCACATTTGACACTGTAGCAGTTCACTTCTTGTTCCAATAAGTAACATTTGTCTGATGACCGAATACCAGTAAGCACTTTGCTGTTGTCATGTTTCACTATGCACTTTTCCTTATGGAATTCCACGGTCATATTATCATCACATAGTTGGCTGATACTTAGGTGATTAGCCTTTAGATCTTCCACCAACAAAACACCAGTGAATACGGGGAATCCTTCAATATGCAGTTCACCTTTTCCAACCACTTGACTCTTCTTTCCATCGCCAAACATAACAAAACCACCATCATATGGTTGGATGTTTGTCAGTAATTCCTAAGTTCCAGTCATGTGGCAAGAGAAACCACTATCAAAGTACCACGAGTCTCTAGAATGTGCAATAAGAGACGTATAGCAACATGGCAAGTACTTGTGCGTCTAACAACCTATACATTTTTTACCATTCTTGATCGTTGGACATCATCTATGTTGGAACATGACGCAGACTGACGTCCATTCATAATATCTCTGAGAAGTTTAAAATAATGATCCTCTGTATGACCTTGATAGGTACAGTAACCACACATTAAGGCTTTTCGTGGGAGAGTTTTGCAAACGTTTCTCTTCATAACTTGAACCCCTTGTTTAAATGCTTCAGTGCTGGTAGATTGTTTTTCATAGCCTATCCTTGTCGATTTCCCGAACTCTGACCCATGGTGAGAAATTCATCCAATTTTTCTTTTCCAAAATTCAATCTTTTAATAGCTGTCTCAGCAACTTCAGCCATTTTTGTCATCGAACTCAGATTTTATTCCAACACCTTAATTTCCTTTCGGAGTCCTTCCATTAGGGATGCCATCTCTCTTCCTACTTCAGCTAAAAGGTTTTTCTCCCTTTTCAACACTTTATTTGTATCAACAACTTGAAACCACATGTCATACATTTTCCCATATGCATTGTAGATCTCTTCATCACTCACAACTTTTTCGCCATCATCACTGGACATGTCATCAGAATCTGTGTTGGAACATACAGCTTTGTCTTTCTCTGACATGTTGGAACATACCTTATCTGATCCACCGTGAAATTTTGCTCCAAATGCCACATAATTTCTTATAAGTTTCTCTTCGTCTTATTTATCATCTTCATTCCATGAGGTGATGTATGATTTTTCTTTAGGGTATTAGCACATTCAGCCTGGATGTGGCCGTATCCTCCACATTCTCGACATTGAATTCTTTCAGACTGCCTTCCTTTACCACTTTGGTTTCTAGAGAATTGCTGACTTCCTTGTTCTATCCGAGTTCCACGATTACCAAAATCTTGAGGATGAGTTTTATTCCCTCCAGATCTTTCATGTGAATTCTTGTTTACCACCTTCTTCAGCATTCTTGAGAAATTCTTGGTGGTAGGAGCAAGCTCTTCAATTCCATCATCACTATCAGATTCATGGATGACCCTCGATGAAGAGGATTTGAAAGCCAACTCCTTCTAGAATTTCTTTACAGGCTGTTGCATTGTCATCTCATAGGTTTGTAGTGATCCCATTAGTTCATCTAAGGTCATGGTGGCTACATCTCTTGCTTCTTCTATTGCTGCTACTTTCATAGCGATCTTTTAGGAAGAGATCTTAGCGTCTTCTTCACCAACTTGGACTCTTTGTAAAATTTTCCCAATTGATGCGCCATGTTTGTGATGTCTCTGAGTCTTCCATTGAATACTGCAATAGTCTCATCTTCTTCCATTTTTAGCTTTTCAAATTTTGTGGCCAACATTTGTAGCTTTAACTCATGTACACGACTTGTCCCCTCATGTACAGTTTGTAGGATATCCCATGCTTTCTTTGCTTGTTGGCACGTAGAGATGAGTTTGAACTGATCTTCATCTACTGCAGTAAATATGGTATTTAATGCTCTGGAGTTCGCCAAGCTTCCCATTCTTTCAACTGGTGTCCACGACTCTTTAGGCTTAGATTCTCCTCCTTCAGATCTTCCAACAACAGGGAGTTTCTATTCTATTTCAACATAGTACCAAGCCAACTCATCTAGTGAATTTATGAACACCTGCATGCGAGCCTTCTAGTAGTTGTAATTTGTTTCTTCCAGCAGTGGTAGCCTAGACACAGAAGCTCCTTCTCTGGTCGCCATTGGTAAAATTGGATCACACTTTCCTTGACACCACCAAGACACAAATAAGTGACATTGCTCTGATACCAATTGAAATTTAGTTTTAACTAATTAATTCAATTATCACTACTGTGTTCCAACATAACCTATCTAACCAAGTATGCAATAAAGTAAAGCATAAAGACACGTGACTTGGTTATGCAGTTTGGTGAAATCCACCTACATCTGCGGGGCCTGGCCCAATTCAGAATGAATCCACTAATCAGAAAGATACAGTACAAAGTACACCACACAAGTATACTTATCTTATATAACTATAACGTGAATCCTGCAAGCTCCCCTTGCTACCGATCCGCCTTGATCAGACTTCCTCTGATCTCTAAACTCGTCGATGCTGGATCTTCTCCTCCCGAGAAATTAAGGTATACGATTCTGAACTTTGAACAACAGGTTCGTATGTTGGAACATAGAATTCTGGCTCTTTGCAATTCTCGAAAGATAAAAAATTTTATGCAGATTTTTTTCTATTAAGTCTGTTAGATTAATGCAGCTGTGATGTCCTCTATATATAGTCCATGAGCAGATCGGAACTCTTCATGATTATCTTCATAACATTCCTATTCTTTATCTACTTTTTGAAGCATATCTAAATCCCATAGATAAAGGGATTTTCCTTATCACAATATCTCCCATATATTCGATAATATCTAACACCATATTTGTAGGGATTTTCATAAATCAACTATGCTTCTATACGCCTAATATATAGCAGAATATTCAAATTTCCATAACTCACAAATACCATAATATTCTGTCTTCTTTTTCCATAAATCTTCTCGGCGTAAATATGTTGTCTTCAACTTTCCATATGTTTCAACGTGGAAAGTCTTCTTACGCATGCACTCTTGTGCAAATGTAATTCCTTCTCCACATAATATAATATTCTGATTACAATCAAATCTCTTGGAGATAAGAATTACCAAATCTAATCCTTTTAAGTAAGGAATTAGAATATCTCATCCATATCCTAACTATAACTGAATATTCCAATTCCATAACATTAATCTAATCCCACATATATAGGAACTGATATATTCTACTCAAATACAACTTGGACGAGATGTATCCTTCTTGGATTCAGTTTTCAACCTTTCCTTATTTCACCAAAATTCCTTCTTTGAAGTTGCAACTAAGTAATACCATATTTGCATAATTTCCACAAATTGCCAACTAGAGAAATCTAGATTTTACAAATTGCAATTTATGATAACTTGTAGGTTCTATTATTTTTTGGTTGTTTCGTGGTTGTTCATTTGTACGTGCGTTATATTATAAGCCCAATTTTCTTTTGCGTAAATCTTTATTCGTTAACTGCTGAAGGTTTGGGATCCACACTTAATGATCAGTTGTTTAGAATTAAAAACAAAAATCTGAAGAAAAAAATAAAAATTCATCTGAGAGTACTTGTCAGTACTCTTTGTCGAGGGCTCCCCAAATATAGAGATTTTGGTCCCAAATAAGAGATTACAAATCACTATGTAAGCTATATGTACACGTTCCTTTATCAGCCTTTTCATTGGATGAGTTTGATTGTTTCTCACAATGTTTACCATTTAAGAGTTGGAATAATTTGAGAAATCAAATAAAATTTGTAGAAAATAAGAGTTAATAAATATATATCCATATGCATGTATATTGCAGGAACAAATTTACAGCTTTAGTGTTTAAATTCCTAATGAACAGCTATTCAATATATGTTGATCTCATACCACACTAATTGGAGTACTTGATTGCAACATAAGTATATGTATACACAGGCATACAGACTAAACAATTAATTTCAAAATCCTCCACCACCCCTTCCCCCGCCTCCCCCTCCCCCTCCGCCACCTCCACCTCCACCTCCACCTCCACCTCCACCTCCACCTCCACCTCCACCTCCACCACCGCCGTAACCACCACCTCCACCTCCTCCTCCACCACCTCCATCACCACCACCTCCCCGTCCACCACCACCACCTCCACCACTTTCAATATCACCTCCATCTTCACCGCCGCCATCACCACCATCTCCACCATGACGGCCATCACTACCGCCTCCTTCGATATCGAAATTTGTCCTTAGACAGCATGAGAGAATTCCTGTTCCTGCTACACAGGAAAATAAAATGACTGGTATTAAAAAGAATTCCATGTTTAATACTCAAACAAATTGCTACTTGAACGTTTGGATGGATGCTATCCTTTTCCCCTCTGTTTATGGCAAAAGGCGATCACCGCTCGCCCTCAGCGGCCCATACCAACTGACACCCCGGCCAACGTATGAGAGGTAAATCACGGTAGCCCAGCACCAGGACCAATGGGCCGATCCATAGTGAAATTTAGTTTTACCAATTTTTCTAGTCCTTACTAGTGTGTTCCAACATGACTAATTTAACCATGTGCATAATAACGTAACACGTAAAAGACACACGACTTGGTTACGCAGTTCAGTGTAATCCACCTACATCTGCGGGCCTGGCCCAGTTCAGAATGAATCCACTAATTAGAAAGATACAGTACAGAGTACAGTTTACAAAATACTTATCTTTACTAACTATAGCGTGTGGACTCTGCTAGCTCCCCTAGCTACCGATCCGCCTTAATCAGACTCCCTCTAATCTCGAACTTCGTCGACACAGGATATCCTCCTCCCGAGGAATTAAGGTTTATGATGCTGAACTTAGTGCGACAGGTCAGGTGTGTTGGAACACAGTGTTCTAACTCTTTGCAACTTCTCGAAAGTCTCAAAAATCTGTGTGCAGATTTTTGCTCTGTTAAATCTTTGAGTATGCAGCCGTGTTTTGTCCCAATTTATATCCACTAACAGATTGGAATACTCCTTGATTATCTCCACAATATTCCTATTCCAAATCTGCTTCTTGAAGCATATCCAAATCCCATAAATAAAGGGATTTGCCTTATATCATTCTATCCCATATATTCGAATAAATCTTCTCCATATAAGTAGGGATTTTCCATAAACCAATTATGCTTCACATGCCTGATATATATAGTCAGATATACGAATTCCATTTATTCCAAACTACTGCAATATTCTGACTTTGATTTCCATAAAACCTTGGCATAAATATTCTGCACCAGCATATTCCAACATGGTCAGAATTTCTGTTCAAAATTAATTCACACAAAATTGCCAATAAAATATTTACTTGCAAATCCCTTGACTTTACAATCTCCCCCTTTGACATTTTTGTGGACCCATAATATTTTGGATTTTGGACATGTAATTCCCAAACAGTAACTGTCAGTATCGATATCATAAACTTGTAAACCAGCAATCAACAAGATATAGAATTCCAGAATTCCATTTGGCATGAAATCCGAAAACCAGAGACCAGAAATCCAAAACATAAAAATCATTACATCCAAATTGAATCAAAGTCTAAATCATGCCATCCAAAATTTCACCCCCTGGGACCACACATAGGCCAAATGCACTATCAAAAACACAAAATAAACAGTGCTCCCCCTGCATTCAATCTTCAAGTCATGCTTCCAACCTTGACTTCTCTGCCTCTAGGCTTGCTTTTTCTGCCTCTAGCGCAGCCATCTGTATGCCTAAAGCTCCAAGTCTTGAATTCAGAACTAGCAGCCAAGCCTCCTTTTCTGCTGCTGAAGACGAAGTCAACCCAGAAGGTTTCCCTGGGAGATCATGAACATGTCTCAGCCCAAATGTCTTCTTGTTTGGCATCAAAAACTCCGTGTCAATCACTATATCTGAAGCCTTCCCTTTCACTTTAGCAGTCTTGGCTAGAGCAGAGATTAAAGCAGGGTAGATAATAGCATCATTTACTTTCGGAGCAGTAGCCTGTCTGACCAAATGCTGCTGAATGAGAAGTCCAAGAATAACTTCTTTCTGTGTTCCAACACAGTATAGCAGTTTAGCCATCTCCCTTGTCAGCGCTGTAGTATTACTCGAGGGCAACCAACAGTGCACAGCTACCTGATATAAGCCAAAAAAATCTTGATGATAAGCAGGATGCTTGTGAATATCCCGTTGCTGGCCATTCAATCTTATAACCCCCAGATATAACACCTAATATTTCATTGTCAGACAATCCCAGATTTTCAGGAAATACTCCCCCTGTTTCAGGTGTGTTCAGACCCAGCAATGTGTTGATTCTAGAAGCAGAAACCTCTATTATCTTCCCCCGTACATATACTCTACCAAACCATGGGGAGCTAATCTCTAAATTACCAGGCATAAGATTGGAGTATACCTCAAGTACAACCTGCCTGTTGTACTGTAGCTGGATTGTTGCTGCAGTTGTCATGCCAGTCAGCTTTAGAAAACCTGTGAAGCCGCTCTCCTTATAGGCTTTTAAATCCAGAGGCCTTTCTGCTATGAACTTATTTTCTGGGAAAATATCTCCCATTTCTGCACCTTTTTCATCAAAATAAACAGCAGAGAATGCCTTGCTAACAGAGGGTGGAGGTAAAACCTTCTTTTCCTTGCTGCCATGTCTTCTCTTACTCCTTTTTCGCTTGAACAGAGTCCTTGTCTTTGTCAACCTTTCTCTTTCCTTTTGCCATCTGATAGTACTCATTCAGTACCTCATCACTTGAATTTTCCAGATCAGGAATATCCTGTGTTGGAACACTCTTTGAGCCTCCAGCTCCATCCTTCTTCTCAGATTCTTTTTCATACTTCTCATCTTGATTCATGTCCTTTGGTTCAGTAATATCCTCATCAGATTCCACATCACATTCATACATATTATTCTAGTCTTGTCCTCCTAGATCAGTATCAGAATTCATATCCACAGAATTTGCGTGTCCATACTGCTGTGTTGGAACACTGTCTTCCTCATCACTGTCTGATAGTTCGATGATCACAGGTTCCCTGAGTTCTGCCATCCTTTTGGCAGCAGTTGAATCATAAATACTCACCTGTAACCTATCTCCATACTTCACAATCTCCCTTCCAGCAGCTTCTTCCTCACTAATCTCCCTTAACCATACATAGCTTCGACTAGACATGCGACAGAAGATATGAAATTTATCCTTTCCCTTTCCATTTAGCCTACCATACATCCCCCTCAAATAACTCACTTTCTTGGTTTCTATATCCCAAACATCCGTAAAATGACCCGAGACAATTTCTTCAATTTTAACATGCAAGAATTCCATATCCTTCTTTATACTTCTGATTTTGGTTAGGTCTACAGAATAACGATTTGCTTCTAACCATTCCAATATCTCATCAACAGTTCTGAATTCCATACCCAAAATTTTTAGAGGACGAGGATCAGGACCAGTTACTTTCCCATGTTGACCTTTCCTTTTGGCTCCGAGGTGTTCTTCTTGAACGTCACCACTGTTACCCGAATCCAGAGTCTCTGCATTCTTCACACCCTCATCAGTTACCTCTGCTTTGACATTCTCCTTGGGCATAAGTTCAGCATCAACTTTTTCTTCAACCTTTGCATCTTCTATGCTTCCTCCGATCATAGTTTGTTCATCATATTTTCTCGGCTCAGTAACCACCATCAATTCCAAATTCGATGAATCTTGAACTTCCTCCATGATTTCTGGTACCACAGCTTCCACCATAGGCGAGTTTGGGGTTTGACATTCTTTTACACAATGCCGAGATGGAGAGAATTGTTGCGTATAAGAGTTTTTCTCGGCAAGGATTTTGGGGAGAAAATAATTGGTCTAGTGAGCAGAGATGCGAAAGAATGTATACCAAATTTGAATCCCACTTTAACTCTTCATCTTATTCACCTCTTTTCCCGCGAAGCCCTTTTTAGATTTTCCAAACATGGTAATGATGGCCCTTTCTCTTCTTGTCACATCAAGTTGTCATTCCTTAATTATTTTCCAACACACCATACTTACCATCTCCTATTTTTATACACCTTTGCTACTTCCATTTTTTTATTTTTTTTCCTGTTTTTGCAAAATGAAAATACCCAAAAGAAATATTTACAAGGAAAAATAATTTTGGTAAAAATTACCTCAGATTTGACAAACACCTAGGTGTTGTCGAAGGCTCTCAAAAGTGGTGGCATCCAACGGGTTTGTAAATATGTCTGCAAGTTGCTCGTGTGTTGGAACATAGACTACTTCCACTTCTTTTCTTTCAACCAGATCTCTAATAAAATGATGTCTTATGTCAATATGTTTGGTTCTCGAGTGCTGAACTGGATTTTTCAAAATATCAATAGCACTCGTGTTGTCACATAGAATCTTTAAAGGGTCTTGATGAATTCCATAATCTTTCAGCATTTGTTTCATCCATAACAGTTGTGCACAACAACTCCCTGCTGCAAGATACTCCGCTTCTGCAGTAGATAGAGAAATCGAATTCTGTTTCTTGCTATACCAAGACACCAAATTTGTTCCAATAAAGAAACAACCACTTGTGGTACTTTTTCGATCATCAGCATTACAAGCCCAATCAGAATCACTATACCCAACCAACTCTGAGTCTTGACTCTTAGAATACCAAACACCATACTCAGAAGTCCCACTTACATATCGAATAACTCTTTTAACTGCAGTGAGATGAGATTCCTTAGGATCAGCTTGAAACCTCGCACATATCCCAACACTGAAGCATATATCTGGTCTGCTTGCGGTTAAATACAATAAACTTCCAATCATGCTTCTGTATAATTTCTGATCGACTGCAACTCCTTTTTCATCCTTCACCAATTTATCAGAAACACCCATTGGGGTTCGAACTGCTCGAGCACTACTCAGACCGAACTTCTTAACTAAATTCAAGGCATACTTACTTTGATTTATGAATAAGCCGTTCTTTCCTTGCTTGACTTGTAATCCCAGAAAGTAAGTGAGCTCTCCTACCATGCTCATTTCGAATTCAGAATGCATAACGGTGAAAAAATCCTGTACCATAGATGGTGAAGTAGAACCAAAAACTATATCATCAACATAGATTTGAGCAATCAGAAAAATTGAAGCCTTGTCAAGCACAAACAAAGTGCGATCTACTCCCCCTCGACGATAACCTTTCTGAAGAAGAAAGGCAGTAAGTCCTTCATACCATGCCTTGGGTGCTTGCTTTAGTCTGTATAAAGCCTTTTTGAGACGATATACATGATGTGGATAATGAGGATCTTCGAAGCCTTTAGGTTGTTCCACGTATACTTCTTCATTCACCACTCTATTTAAAAAAACACTCTTGACATCCATTTGATACAAAGTAAAGTTCAAAGAGCAGGCAATAGCCAGTAGAATTTGAATAGACTCTAACCTGGCAACTAGCGCAAAGGTTTCATCAAAATCAACACCTTCCACTTGTGTATAACCTTGAGCAACAAGTCTAGCTTTGTTTCGGGTGACTAAGCCGTCTGCATCTGATTTATTCTTGAAGATCCACTTCGTACCAATGACATTAATGCCTTTGGGGTGAGGAGTAAGATACCAGGCATCATTCCTTGTAAACTGACCAAGTTCATCTTGCATTGCAGCAATCCAATATTCATCAGGTAAGGCTTCTTTATAGTTCTTGGGTTCAATTAGAGAAACAAAACAGTGTAGTCCAGCCAATCATCGGTAATCAACTCGAGGAGCTGATCGAGTGCTTCTCATGGTGGAACCGGGTTGGTCATGTGTTGGAACATGGGTGGCAGTAGTGGGGGACTGTGTTCCAACATGGTCAGCTTCGGCAGGGTTAGGATTCTATGGCTCAGTTGTTGTAGCACGTTGGTGAAAGTCAGAGTCAACTGATGGATTTTCCTTGTCTGAGTTTTGAGATTATGTTGGAACATGAGTGTGTTGCTAGGTTCTTCCTCTACACCTTCTAGTTGTTGTTCCTTTTCTAAATCATCCACAATAACATTTATGGATTCCATGAGAGTGTTGGTTCGATGATTAAAAACTATGTAGGCACGGCTGTTGATGGAGTACCCTAGAAAAATTCCTGTATCACTTCGATTATCAAACTTTGCCAACTGTTCTCTATCTTTGAGAATATAACATGTACTCCCGAACACGTGAAAATATGAAACATTTGGTTTCCTGCCCTTCCAAATCTCGTAGGCTGTCTTGCTGGTGAATGGTCGAAGATACACTCGATTGATTGTATAACATGATGTATTGATTGCTTCTACCCACCATTTCTTGTGAATATCTTTCTCTGCCAACATAACTCGAGCCATCTC
Organism: Rubia yunnanensis; assembly: GCA_037428765.1. Classification (NCBI taxonomy): domain Eukaryota; kingdom Viridiplantae; phylum Streptophyta; class Magnoliopsida; order Gentianales; family Rubiaceae; genus Rubia; species Rubia yunnanensis. The sequence goes on from CM075070.1 coordinate 17,274,339, forward strand.
TTGAAGAGTTCTGTTCTTTCGTTCTACGATACCATTCTGTTGAGGAGTGATAGGAGCCGAGAACTCATGTTGGATTCCAAGCTCATCGCAGAAGGAACTGAACTGTTCATTTTCAAATTCTCTACCATGATCACTTCGGATTCGAATTATCTTTCCTACTGGGCTCCCCTTTTCAGTTTGTAATTTCACTACAAGACTTCTGAAAACTTCTATTGTATCGGATTTCTCTTTCAAGAAGGCTACCCATGTGAATCTAGAGTAGTCATCAACACATACAAATATATATTTCTTTCCACCTATACTAGGTGTATTAACCGGACCCATCAAATCCATATGCAATAGTTCTAGATTTCTAGATGTAGTAATATACTGTACTGAAGAGTGAGGAGAACGAATTTGTTTACCTTGTTGACATGGTCCACACACAATTCCATCCTTGCTGGTTAAGGTAGGCATTCCTCGTACAGCTTTCACATTTGCAATTTTCACCAGTGTTTTATAGTTGATGTGGCCGAGCTTCCTGCGCCAAAGAATTCCTTCATCCTTTTTTGAAAGCATGCATCGAACTCCTTGTTCCAGTAAATAGCAATTTTCTGATAATCTTATTCCAGAAAGAACCTTGTTTTCTCTGTGCTTTACTATACACTTGCCCTTATGAAATTCCACTACCATATTGTCGTCACACAGCTGGCTTATACTTAGCAAGTTTGCCTTTAGATCTTCAACAAATAATACACTTGTGAATACTGGAAAGCCTTCAATTTTCAATTCGCCCTTGCCAATTACTCTGCTTCTCTTTCCATCACAAAAGGTTACATATTTGCCATCATATGGAGTAATGTTCGTGAGTTATTTTGGAGTGCCAGTCATGTGGCGAGAAAAACCGCTATCAAAGTACCACGAATCACTGGAATAGGCTGTTAAAGAAGTGTGTGCCACCAGACACGTACTGGATTTTTTAACAACCCATATCTTTCTGATTATTTTTCCCGTATGAGTATCGCCTCTGTTGGAACACAATAGAAGTTGTCTTCCTGTCATTTGATCTCTGATCAGTCTTCTGCACTGTTGTTCAGCATGTCCTTGGTACGTACAGTATCTACAGATAAGTGGCTTTCTTTGATACGGCATCCCATACTTCCATTTTACTTCTCGGATCCTAACTTTGAGAGTTACTGGTTTTTCATGCAATTCAGTCTTGGGTTCTTTCCCGTATCCAATCCCGTGTCTATCACCAAAGTTTCTTCCCATATCCAGAATATCATCAAGCTTTGCCTTTCCGGAATTCAATTTAAAGATAGTTGCTTCAGACATCTCGGCCCTTTTGACTGCTGCTATCAGTTTCTTGTTTAGTTCTTCATTATGTTTTCCAAGTTCTGCAACCGTGGATCGTAATTCTTTTTCACTTTCAATTAGCTTTCTTTTTTCTTCATTTAGCTCTTTGTTAGTGTCAACTACTTGAATCCACATGGCATACATTGTTCATATGTGCTATAGATTTCTTCATCACTTACAGACAGATCATCATCTTCATCGCTGTGTGCATCGTCCAGATCTATGTTGGAACATACAGCTTTACCTTTGTTCAGTGTGTTGGAACACTGATCCTATGATGTATCATGGACCTTTGCTCCAAAAGCTACATAATTACTGGTAAGTTCCTCTTCGTCTTTTTCATCATCTTCATCTTCACTCCAAGAGGTGACATATGATCTTCCTTGTTTCTTGCAAGTGTTAGCACATTCAGCCTGAATATGACCATATCCTTCACATTCTCTGCATTGAATTCGTCCAGCCTGTTTTGGTTCGTTGTTCTGATTTTTCCCGAACTGCATATTCCCTTGTTCAAATCTCATTCCACGATTATTGCTCGAATCTTGTTGTTTTTGTCTGTTTCTGCCAAGCCTTTCCTGAGATTTCTTGTTGACCACCTTCTTTAGCATTCTCGAGAAATTCTTTGTAATAAGTGCCCATTTTTCAATCTCATCATTGCTGTCAGACTCGTGACTTTCCTTAGCTGGAGAAACTTTGAACGCAAAATCTTTGGAGACTCTTTTTGTAGGTTGCTGGAATGTCATCTCATAAGTTTGTAATGAACCCATTAGTTCATCTAGGCTCATGGTGGCTACGTCTCTTGCTTCCTCTATTGCTGCTACTTTCATTGCAAACCGTTTGGGAAGATATCGCAAAGTATTTTTCACCAGCTTAGTTTCTTTGTACACCTTTCCAAGTTGATAAGCCATGTTAGAGATATCCCTGAGTTTTCCATTGAATGTAGCAATGGTGTCGTCCTCCTCCATTTTGAGTTCTTCGAACTTGGTAGCCAGCATCTGTAGTTTGGATTCACGCACTCGACTGGTTCCTTCGTGAACAGTCTGTAGAATATCCCATGCTTTCTTTGCTTGGTGACACGTAGATATAAGCTTGAACTGATTTTCATCAACAACAGTGAAGATCGCATTAAGTGCCTTCGAATTCGCTAGAGATTCTTTAAGGTCATCTGGAGTCCATTTAGCCTTGTCTTTGGGTTTTTGACTTGACTCCCCTTCTACAGCCTTAAAACTTGTATCAGCATCTTCTGTAGGATGATTCCATTCATTCTCAACATAAAACCATGCCAATTCATCCAGCGAATTGATGAAGACCCTCATGCGTGCCTTCCAATAGTTGTAGTTGTTGCCTTCTAGCAATGGTGGTCGAGAGACTGAAACTCCTTCTCTTGTCGTCATGGTAAAAATGGATCTTACTTTCCTTGAAACAACCCAGGGAACGATAAGTGACTCAGCTCTGATACCAATTGAAATTTAGTTTTACCAATTTTTCTAGTCCTTGCTAGTATGTTCCAACATGACTAATTTAACCAAGTGCATAATAAAGTAACACGTAAAAGACACACGACTTGGTTACGCAGTTCGGTGTAATCCACCTACATCTGTGGGGCCTTGCCCAATTCAGAATGAATCCACTAATTAGAAAGATACAGTACAGAGTACAGTTTACAAAATACTTATCTTTACTAACTATAGCGTGTGGACTCTGCTAGCTCCCCTAGCTACCGATCTGCCTTAATCAGACTCCCTCTGATCTCGAACTCCGTCAACGCAGGATCTTCTCCTCCCGAGGAATTAAGGTTTATGATTCTGAACTTAGTGCGGCAGGTCAGGTGTGTTGGAACACAGTGTTCTGACTCTTTGCAACTTCTCGAAAGTCTCAAAAATCTGTGTACAGATTTTTGCTCTGTTAAATCCGTGAGTATGCAGCCATGTTTTGTCCCAATTTATATCCACTAACAGATTGGAATACTCCTTGATTATCTCCACAATATTCCTATTCCAAATCTGCTTCTTGAAGCATATCCAAATCCCATAAATAAAGGGATTTACCTTATATCACTCTATCCCATATATTCGAATAAATCTTCTACATATAAGTAGGGATTTTCCATAAACCAATTATGCTTCACACGCCTGATATATATGGTCAGATATACGAATTCCATTTATTCCAAACTACTGCAATATTCTGACTTTGATTTCCATAAAACCTTGGCGTAAATATTCTGCACCAGCATGTTCCAACATGGTCAGAATTTCTGTTCAAAATTAATTCACACAAAATTGCCAATAAAATATTTACTTGCAAATCCCTTGACTTTACACATAGACTCGGTGCGCACAAGGGAACCTTGCAAAGCAAGAGCTCCCCACACTGCCGCTGCTGAGTTTCGAACCAGAGATAATTGGCGATCCCACCCATCTCTCAACCAGTGGGGTACACTCATGGGTGTTTCCCCTCTGTTTATGTATTTATATAGTTCCCATCCTAAGTGACGTGTACTATGGGGTTTAGAATTTTCAAATATTGTGCATTTGTAATAGGAATTTGACTTGGCTAGGTCAATATGTTTCGAAAAATTGAACTATCTGGGAATTATCATGCAAGACTTTTCTCCATCTTGTATTGCTTTTCATTATTTCTAATATCTTTTAGAATTGAGTTCGTCTCTTGAAAGACGGTCTTTTCATACTTCCGTGCTTGGTTACGAAGAAGCGAACAAAGGTACGCTCGGTTGCTCTCCAACGTGCAGTGGAACAATTCTACGCCCCTTCTGCAGGGGGAATGTCTGGGGCTGGAGGGGTAGTAGTGGAGGCTCCAGGTGGACATCCTTTGATCTAGGCGTATTGGACGATAATGATGGGGAAGAAGTCGTACGTACAACCTAACCCACACTGACAAAGAGCTCGAGTAGATTCATGAAAGTTCTGGAATTTCAGTATGAGTTTAACAGGTCGAGAGAGTCTTATGCCGCACAATCTCTTGTCGAATCTATTTATTCATGATAAGGCCACTAATTTCCTGGCCAAATGCCGACGGTTATAAACCACCGACATGTCAAGATCCAAATTCTAATAGGTTCCCGGTCTTGGTCAGAAACCACTGTGTTCACGCCGGCGTTAAAAGATCGTCTTTCAAGATACGAACTCAATTCCAAACGATATTATAAATAATGAAAAGTCAAATGAAATGCAATACAAGATGGAGAAAAGTCTTGCATGATAATTCCCAGATAGTTCAATTTTCCGAAACATATTGACCTAGCCAAGTCAAATTCCTATTACAAATGCACAGTATTTGAAAATAAAGTTATGAAAAAATCAATGTTTAAAGTATAAATTAGAAGAGATGAAAATAAAAATTTTGGATTGCATAAAAAATTTATAACTACTACACGTTGAACAATAAAATTTTAATATTGTAACTAAAATATTTTATTTTTATTATTTTAGTTAAACTTCACCTTTCCATAAGATTATGGAAAGGAGATATTTCCAAATAGCTTACCTTTGGAATTTTGAGTTTGACATTTCTAAAATAGAATTTTACCTTTCAAAATAAAGTTAATAATCGAAATAGGAACATTGGAATGAAAATTTCATCCCGGTAAAATCCCAAAGTGTGCGTTATATATATTTTTAAAAATTACATACAAGCAAACAAATTACATACTCCCCGTCTCTCTATAAGTGTCTTAATTCACTATTCATTAATAAGGTTGACACCATTTCAATTGTAAAAATATATAGATATATAAATATAAAAATTAAATTATCGTACGAGATCTTGCTACAATCATCACAACGTGTAATTTTTAAAAATCTACTTTTAAAATATTTTATACGTAATTTAAGATATTAAACTTATAAAATCTTCTATGAATAGTTAATAAAGACGAAGTAAGACACTTATAGGGAGACAAGGGAAGTATAAACATCCTACTCTATGACTAAACTACGAGATACCACAATTGAACCTACTCCCTCCGTCCCATTACAAATTGCACACTTACTTTTTTCACACATCTATCCACTAGTGGAGGGTGGGTGATTAAAGAAGTTTTTTTCGTACCAGAGAAGTCACTTTGGTGGTGACTTCTTTGGGCCCGACTTTGATTGTCCATGATCAAAGACGGTTCTTAGAACCGCCTTCAAAATGGCCAATGGAAGGCGGTTATTTTGTGTCTTTGTCGAGCTAAAGGAACCGCCTTTAAACGCGTTCCAAGCTCGAAAACTACTCAACATCCTCGGCTGTGATGAAGAGTCCCGAACTCGGAACAAGGGATGAGTTCTGGTACCTGGTCCTGGGTCGGAGCCGATATTTATGTTCCTCAATCATTTGTCAAATCTGAACCCGGTATGTATTTTGAAGCTAAAATTCATATGAATGCATATTATTCAGTTCCGATTGCAGAACGTGTTCTAGAAAAACTGGTTCCGATTGAGGAACCAGTTGTCCCATCTTCCTGATTTGAACATAGATGTTGAGAAAGAACTTCTTATTTTGAAAGATGTATTGAGAGGAATGCTAAAAATATATTAATTTTTTATAGCTGGCCAATAATCACCACAAATTACAAATTCTTTTTGCAATATATGTGTTTATGCTTGTGCAATGTTTCAAAAATTTATAGAAACCGCTAAACTAACACTTATCTATACATAGGAATAGAAATCATTAAATTCTATTCCGGTCATAATGTCTAACTATATTAGCCAACATAATACTACGCAACATGAGTGTAGTTCTACCAAAAACATATTGACAAAGCTAATTAAGTAACTATCTAAAGAAGGGAATAGAAAACAAGCAATTTCTGTTCCGCAAAATTCATGTCACTAGTGTTGAGATGTTTGTTATTCTACCACCTTAGGTCTTCCAAGAGTTGCAGATCGAACATTTACTATATGTCTCGTCACACATTTTCTTATCACATCGATGTCATCTTGTGAATACGACTTTTGTTCCTTTGGGAAAATCTGTGGACATTAGAATATAAGAAAACAAATCTTGTAGAGAATTTTATCAATAATTACAAATAATTGACATGCTTATGCACTGAATATTTACCTTATCAATTTCTATGTAATCCAACTGTACATCTTTAATGAACTCGGCCGCGTATAAACATAGTAGCCACACTCCCATGTTTTTGCTTGTTTCTTGTACTAATATTTTATAATGTAAATTAGTGGACAGTAATTAACATTAAAATTTGGGATAAGTGCCAATATAATCCTATCTACTTGAGTAAGTGCCAATATAACCCTATGATAATTTTTAGTGCAAATATAACCCTAACTAGTTAATGAAAGTGCCAATATAACCCACAGACCCCATTTCCGGCATTGACCTCAATTTTTTGGCGTTGACTCTAAGTAAGTTGACCAAAATACCCTTTGGGCTAACTCTGAAATTAGGTGGACAATATTACCCTCATAGTTCGCCGGACCACCGCTGGAACATATAGGGTTATATCAGCACATTATGCAATCTTATTGGGTTATCTCAGCACATTCCTAATATTTGTAGGGTTATATCAGCACATTTTTAATGTTTGTAGGGTTATATCAGCACATCCTTAAAACTTATAGGGTTATATTGACACTTTCACTAACTAGATAGGGTTATATTGGCACTTTCAAATATTGAAAGGTTATATTGGCACTTATGTCAACTAGGTAGGGTTATAAAAGCACTTTTTTCTTAAAATTTTATGTCATTAAAATTACTAAATTCAAACATTGATTTGGACTACTTGTAAGTCTTTTTGAACATTAGATACGATCCTCAAAATATGTTGAAACAATTGTGATGGTTCACAATGTAATGGATCCATCCAATATACACGCTTAGCTTCCAGGACAATCAATATCAATGACCAATGACCCCTATATTGAAATTGTTACATTAATCAAATAACTTGTGAATTTTAGAATGTATCAATACGTCTAATAATTGTAAAACTGAGAACGCCTGGTGAACGTTGTTTCACTCACCAAAATAATCTACAAACTCTATGGATGAGATTAGCACAGTATAAAACAGAGTCAATCCCACGAGGAAATGAGCAAAAACTATAAATAAATAACTACTAATATAGAACACTTTTGGTGTAGCCACCACGCCTTAATTTTCAGATTTATCTAACAACTAATAATGCAACTAATTAATATAAAATAATAATGCAACTAGCAGATATAAAAATCTATAAAATATATGAATAAGGTAATCGGCTCGGAATAACTCACATTAGTTAAACATCGATCATAGGCGCAAAGATAAATCCATTCATATGCATCTATCAGTTATAGGAAAGTAGGTACGCTTAACCTCCCTAATTCTTTTGTACTTTATCGACAATTAACCAATTATAATCAACAAATTATAATCAACTAATTGTTTCTATTACCAAGATGCCCCTGAAAAGTATTCGCTGAACCAGATACACACCTCGATAGCATTAGGAAAGAAAAGAACCCGATAGCAATTACCAAAGTAAAAGCAAATAGTAACACACACTTAATTGTTCACCATCTTGCTATTACAGTCTTAGCTAGTTAGCTGTTTTTCATAAGAACTTGCTACTTACTAACCTTTTCCAACGATTACGTATTGGTGGAATTAGATAGCATTATCCCAATAATATTCAAGTTGATCAGGCTTAATTATATCAAGAATAAAACAAACCAAGAACAATCAAGAACACATAAGAATCAATTATAAAATAATTACGCCTCACGATTCATAAATTAATGCTTGTTATTCCATGCCGATATATAAATTAGCTACTCACAATAATTAAACTAAACAAATAAATAATATAAAATGAACATAACTATAATATAATATAATACTAAATACGAATTACGATTTACGAATTACGAATTACGGATTACGGATTACGGATTACGGATTACGGATTACGGATTACGGATTACGGATTACGGATTACGGATTACGGATTACGGATTACGGATTACGGATTACGGATTACGGATTACGGATTACGGATTACGGATTACGGATTACGGATTACGGATTACGGATTACGGATTACGGATTACGGATTACGGATTACGGATTACGGATTACGGATTACGAAATCAAACCAGACCATGAGGAGTTCGATCTCCTTGCATGAAAAACAATGTGAATAAGAATTGATGTGCCTAATGTAAATAATTCTTCAAACCAAGCAATACAACCATGGAGTCGCCGAATTTGACTAATAAATATTTGGTGACTAAATCTTGTATGAAGGAAGAAAAAAATTCTCCCCGTATGCATGCATATACATGTTTATATATACACATGAATCACAATCCCAAGCCCATTCAGATTCTTCTTTCGAAAGAAGGAAATAAAATATTCTAATTCTATTTAACTAATTCCTAAAATTAAGGAATTTCAAATGGAAGGAGATTATACAATCCTTATCAATATGGGAAGTGAATATCTTTATTTTCTTCAAATCCACATCTCTTCAATATTCATTTTTTACCTCATAACTTCAGCAATTCTTTTTTTGTCTCTCTTCCTTCATCCCTGGAAAAATGTCGTATAAAATAAGAACATTTTTCCATTGGAGCACATCGCCTCATTAAAAACCTTAACCTGGAAAACCCAGTGGGAAAAAACCATTGGTTAAGGGAAAAGGAGTACAATGTATTGCTCCCTCTCAATTCTTTGCAATCCATTAATTCCAGCACCAAAAACACCTAAAAGTAAAAATTATATCTCAATAAAATCATAATAATCCCACAAAATATGAACACAATATACTCATCAAATATCCTCACACTTGAATCATGCTTGCCCTCAAGTATGAAGTGAAGAATATAAGATCAACCAATAAGCCACATTGCTCATAAGTTCTCATTCCCTAATAAGACTCTATCTAAAATGACCCTAAAAAGAAAAGGGGAAAAAAAGACAGACGAAAATGATTATTTGGCTAGACTTTCGGCTGCCTTTAATGATTATTTGTTGGGCACAATGGAATTTCTTCCATTAATGCCACCTGAGAAGCATCATAGTACGACGTAAGGCGATGAATATCGACGAGGAATGCCCTTTTTGCGTCCATGCTTATAATCTCTATCATCCCATTAGGCCAAACATAAGCCACTTCGAATGGTCTAGTTTATTTAGACTTGAATTCCCATGACATATGTCAAAAGTTTGACTCAGATATAAGAACTATCTGCCCAACTACAAATTTCTCTAACTTCAAAATTCTGGCATGCCATATCTTATTGCGCTCCTTGTACCGTATAACTTGATCAAATCCTTTCAATCTTAGATCTCCTAATTCTTGGAGTTGGAACTTTCTTTCATCCTCACACTTGAGAGACCCCATACTCTCTGGAAGAGCATCATCATCTCCTTGATAAACATGCTTCAGATCGGGTGGTGACTCCTTCAACTCCAAATTTGAGGTTTTCACATCCAATAGAACAAGTCTAGCGGACGGGTTCCGTTTGGGCAAACCGAACCCTGTACGCACTTCAGAATTTTTTTGAACATTCGCTTCGGACTGAGTCGAGTTGGGCATTCCTTGATTTATTTCAGTTCTGGGCACCACTTTCTGAGAGTGCATCGAACACACCAATTTTTGGATTTCCTTATCGCTCGAGACTTTAACATTTACCTCTTCTGGACTTGTAGGAATTTTAATTCCCATCTTATCCTGCAAAACTTTAGTCTCAAGAGAATCTTGGACAAACGGGTTAGTATGATCAATTGCATTCACATTCTCAGCATCTATAGATTTCTGCATGGGTTTATCAATGTTGAGTGTGTACTTATCACCAAAATAATCAAGAGAAATAGTTCCATTCCCAACATTAATAATGGTGTTTGCCGTTTTCAAGAATGGACGACCCAACAATAACACTTGTGTTCCCTTATCATTAGTATGATTCATTTTTACCACATAAAAATCTGCGGGGTACATAAAGTTATTAACTCGCACAAGCACATTTTCCAACAACCCTTTAGGAAACACACAAGATTTATCTGCCAATTGAATTACCACTCTAGTGTCTACCATTTCAGCTCCATTCAAAGTTTGATACACAGATAATGGCATAACATTAATCGAAGCTCATAAATCACACATGGCAGCATCAATCTTCTTATCGCCAATGTAACAATGTAAGGAAAACATACTTGGGTCCTTGCATTTTTGAGGCATTTTCTTTTGGATCACAACTGACACAGATTCACTCATCATGATCTTGCTTGAATCCTTTGGCTTTCCTGCAATAAAATCTTTCAAGAACTTGCTTTTGATGGTAACCTTATTTCCTGCAAGAAAAGAAGATTAATATCAAATTTTCCAAAAATTGATACAAAATCCATAGGCTCTTCCTTTTTCTTTTATAATCTACGAGGGAATGGTGGAAGAATTTTAATCGAGGGATCATGTAAGGTTGGCTTTTTACTTACCTCAACTGGTACCCTAGACTTACAGTCATGAATGAACTCTGGAAGTTTAGGATTTGGGTGTTGTATGATGGTGGTGTCGCATTTCTCCTCCAACTCTTGAATCTGATTTTCTGTCACAGGGTTCCGTTTGGGCAAACTGGACCTCTCCCCCCATTAGTGAGTTCTTTCAACTTTTTGATCTCGGATTCAAAAGGCAATGCATCAACTTCTTCCCTACTTCTCAACGTGACCTAATTTACTGTCTCATATGGATTTAACTGAAGTTGAGAGGGTAACCCTGGTTGTTTCGTTCTGAGTTCGTTTATGGAATTTGATAAATGGGTGATTTGTTGCGTATGCTCCTCTAAAGTTGCTTTGATCTTCTCAAACCTTTGGTGTTGTTTTTGCATCTTGTCCATCATTATGTCCAACTTATCATTCAAAGATTTCTCTTGACCACCTTGGGGGCTGAGGAAAGACCGGAGCTTCTCGTTGCATTGGTGGAACATAGGGTCGTTGGTAATGCTGAGGGTGCTGCAGAGGGGGACCTTGTTCTCTCCAATGGAAGTTTGGGTGATCCCTATACCTTGGATTGAAATTTTTAGGACATGGAACATCTTTTTTCTGCCACTCATTGTAATTTCCCATAGCATTTGCTTGGACAGGTCTCTCTCCCATGGTAAGAATGCATTGCGATGTCGTATGGTTGACTATTTCACACGTATCGCAAGGCCCTTCTTGTACATACGCAACCTTGTCAACGGCCTTGGATAGCATTTTCTCCATTCTTTCCATCCTTTCCTTGATCTCATCTTATTCAGGAGTGGATGTATGTGCCACCTTCTTCAAGATTTGGACTTCCTTTTTATCATACTCCTTCTCGGAATCCACCAACCTCTTGATGATCTCTCTAGCTTCATTCACTTGAAGGTGAGAAAATCCAACACTACTGGAGAGTTCACCAAGTCCTTGTTGCTAGATGTCATCCCTTGATAGAAGCATTGAAGCAACTGGCCTTCCGTCATTCGGTGATTAGGGCAACTGTCTACCAACTTCCTAAACCTCAGCCAATACATACTCAAGGGTTCATTATACTCTTGCTTGATTCTTGTGATCTCATTTTTCAAGGCATCTATTCTTGTGGCTGGAAAGTAGTACTCCAAGAACAATTCCTTCAATTCTGCCTATGTCGCAATGGAGCTGGAGGCAAGCTCGAAAACCACTAATTTGCTACTCCTGTCAAGCTGAATGGGAATGCCACCAATTTGAATTGATCTTACGGTGGATGGCCTATTCTAAACCATACAAATCTTGACAAATTCACTCAGAAAATCATAAGGGTCTTCAGTGCTTCTCTCGTGGAACTTGGAGAGTACGTTGAGGAACGCCAACTTGATTTCAATAGGATTTTCGGTCTCTGGCAGCTGAATAGGGGATCATCTTCACTATGACCAGTAATGTATGGATTGTTTGGGTTCTGCCCAGGATTCAGATTTCGGTCAGCTTTGTCCATCTCGATGTCAGTTCTCGAATCAGAGGTAGTTGCTGAAATCGTGACGGGTTCGGTTTGGCCAAACCGAAGGGTCTCGGCAGAAACTGCTTTCCGCGCCTTTCTTCGCTTTCTGTTCTGCTTGGCTGTCTTCTCAACTTTCGGGTCGAATATTAAATTCTGCATGGATGATCTGCTCATAAACCAAGCACAATAACACACATATTAGTAGGGGAAAATAGAAATTAACTTACCGTTCCCCGGCAGCGGCGCCAATTTGGTGAACGTCATTTCACTCACCAAAATAATCTGCAAACTCTATGGATGAGATTAGCACAGTAGTAAGCAGAGTCGATCCCACGAGGAACGGAGCAAAATATATAAATAAATACCTACTAATACAGAACACTTTTGGTATAGCCACCACGCCTTAATTTTCAAATTTATCTAACAACTAATAATGCAACAAGCAGATATGAAAATCTATAAAATATATGAATAAGGTAATCGGCTCGGAATAACTCACATTAGTTAAACACCGATCATGAGTGTAAAGATAAATCAATTCATATGCATCTATCAGTTATAGGAAAGCAGATACGCTTAACCTCTCCAATTCTTTCGTACTTTATCGACAATTAACCAATTATGATTAACAAATTATAATTAACTAATTGTTTCTCTTACCAAGATGCCCCCGGAAAGTATTCGCTGAACTAGATACACACCTCGATAGCATTAGGAATGAAAAGAACCCGATATAGCAATTACCAAAGTAAAAGTAAATAGTAACGCACATTTAATTGTTCCCCATCTTGCTATTACAGTCTTAGCTAGTTAGCTATTTTTTACAAGAACTCGCTACTTACTAACCCTTTCCAACGATTACGTATTGGTGGAATTAGACCAATAATATTCAAGTTGATCAGGCTTAATTATATCAAGAAAAAAATAAACCAAGAAAAATCAAGAACACATAAAAATCAATTATAAAATAATTAGGCCTCACGATTAATAAACTAATGCTTGTTATTCCATGCTGATATATAAATTAGCTACTCATAATAATTAAACTAAAAAAATAAATAATATAAAAACTGAACATAACTATAATATAATACGAATTACGAAATCAAACCAGACCAAGAGGAATTCGATCTCTTGCATGCAAAACAATGTGAATAAGAATTGATGTGCCTAATGTAAATAATTCTTCAAACCAAGCAATACAATCATGGAGTTGCCGAATTTGACTAATAAAAACTTTGGTGACTAAATCTTGTATGAAGGAAGAAAAAAAGTTCTCCCTGTATGCGTGCATATGCGTGTGTATATATACACATGAATTACAATCCCAAGTCCATTCGGATTCTTCTTCCGAAAGAAGAAAATAAAATATTCTAATTCTATTTAACTAATTCCTAAAATTAAGGAATATCAAATGGAAAGAGATAATACAATCCTTATCAATATGGGAAGTAAATATCTTTATTTTCTTCAAATCCACATCTCTTCAGTATTCACTTTTCACCCCATAACTTCAGCAATTCTTCTTTTGCCTCTCTTCCTTCATCCCTGGAAAAATGTCTTATAAAATAAGAACATTTTTCCATTGGAGAATATCGCCTCATTAAAAACCTTAACCTGGAAAACTAAGTGGGAAAAAAATGTTGGTTAAGGAAAAAGAGTACACTGTATACCTCCCTCTCAATTCTTCGCAATCCATGAATTTCTGCACCAAAAATATCTAAAAGTGCAAATTATATCCCAATAAAATCATAATAATCCCACAAAATATGAACACAATATAACACTCATCAACGCCTCTCTATGTAAGGAGCAATGTAGAACTTTATACCCTTCCGGCTTAATCATTTGTGTATGTAATCGATTCGCTCTTGATCCGAACACCCTATTCCTTGAGTCATCAACAGACACAAATAGCCCACCCATCATTTTGCCTTTTGATTGGCAAAGTGGTACATGTACCTTACACCAATTAGGTCTCAACCCGAATATGTAGTCGACTGAATACATAGTGAACAAATAAAACCAAACATCTACGTACAGTAGAAAAAGAGACATGATCGGTTGGTTGACTTGGTCACACTGGAAAAATTCATTGAAATCACTCCACAACACGATGATGTCTCGCTTTCTACCAAACACGCACTCATTACCAGAAAAAATGTATGTTGAGTTATGTTCGTGTGCTGTGAACAAAAGGTGGTGACCCCTTTTCCACTTGTGCTCTTGGCTTTGGAGTTTTATCTTTTTTTCCAGCTGGTACGATTGACTTTGTGGGTGTTGGCGGGAATTCTTTCAAATGACCGCCCCTCTCCGGATTAACGTAAATAAGATTCTGAGGCCATTGGAGGAACATTCCTTGGGCCGGTGCCACGTTCTTGTAATCTCCTTCGGGGAATGGGCAAACTTGTATTGTGCACCAATGGTTTCTCAATGGAAACCCTTGCATTTCCTTTCTCGATAGGTATGGAGTGATGATGTCTCATGGATTCATAATAAATATCATAGGCCACATGCATCGGCGATGCTTTCTCACCGACCTCTGTGAAAAGCTCGCATACTTAATTACCTAAAAAGAATAAAAAGAATGCCATCAAGAATAACGAACCAACAATTCATTTAATTATTTTGATTAAGATCGAATATTTTTTTTGGGGGATAAGATAGCCTTGTTTGGGCTTCCATCAATTGCCTTTTTTGTGGCGGATAAGGACTTGTAAGGGGTTCCATCAATTTTTGCCTTCGTAGCTACAATTTTGTTAACCTCAATGTCACCCGGAGAGTGGTGAGCCCTCTTGAAGGGGGCTCTCAATCGCTACTTAGATCTTCTGGATTATCGGGTGGTTGAAGACCCGTGTGGTTGGCTATTTTGCGAATCAAACTTTTTTGTCGCTCTAATCCCTTGTCCTGTAAAAGGGCTTCATTCTTCAATTCATTTATTCTTGATGACTTTGCCCCAATATAAGAATGTAGAATTCCAAAAGCTACTCGTTGCGTCAAGAATCCACCCACCCCTCTTGCGCATCCCACATGGTCAAATTTACCCGTAGCCTCGCATAATATGTCGTGCTTACCCGATAGAATGAATTGGCCATCAATTTCATCTTGTTTTAATTTCGCATACACAATTACCCAAATACAATGTGAAAGTTAAACAAAATTGTAATTGTAATTGTAATTGTAATGATAACATTCTTACCACTTTCTCCGCAATTCCAATTTCATTTTCTCTAAATACCAACCATAATTTAAAAACCATCAAGGACATCTATACAACTGATCATATTCTGGCACAAATGAATTAGTACTCATTCGTAGCGAAAATCAGAATCCAATTATCTGAATCACCGACCTGGAGCTGTGAAACCGCGATGTCACAAATGAAGCGCGTCCGCTCAACCTCTTCGCCAACGCCTTCAATTTCTTTGCCACCAGAACCATATTCCTCTCTCGCCTTTCAAATCATTTCACCACCGCCATCTCGCCTTTCAAATCCTTCCTTCTGGTGGAGATGACGACTCCCACCAGCGTCCTCGTTTGGAGAAGAAGAAGCGGTTGAAATCGGAGCTCCACGGCGGCGATGGTGGTGATGGCGGCGGAGAAGAAGAAGTGGTCGAAGTCGCTGCTGTAGGAGCCGACGTGGAGGCGCGAGTGTGGGGCGGAGGAGTGGAAGGTTGTGAACGCGGTGAGGCCCATCACAATAGGGGTCGGGGTTCTGTCGCCGGAGGCAGCGAACATGATTGCAATGGCGGCGATGGCCGGAGAGGAGCGGGAGAGCTGATGCCATCTCAAATCTGGTCTTGGGGTGGAGAAATTGGGGAAGAACGGGTCTTGAGGACAAGATGAGGAGATGAATTGGAATCAGATCAATGAACCCAATTAAGTACCATTAATTTAGGCTTAATTTTACCAATTGAATTCATTGTCATATTAAAATTTTAACATTAGATTAAATTTAAGTTTAACATTTAATTTATTTGCTACTTTAATCACAATTTAATTTATTTTCCTGAAAACTAAGAGCAAAAGGTTTATTTGTTGAACTCCCTCCGTTCGAGAGAAATTGATCAATTCAACATTTGAAAGTCAACTAAATTAATTTTTAATAACTAATATCTTTATAGATGTATATAAAAATGTATAAAAATAATAATTTAAAAATACATATAATTATAAATTCAATCACATATAACATGATATTAATTTTACATATATAATAATAAAATTTAATGATCAAAATTGCCTTAGCTTGATTTTGGGACAAAGGGATTATTTTTTTAGAATAGAAAACTAGCAGATTTATATGGACACTCTTAAATGGAAAGTGCTCCATTTGAAAAAGTATGGAGTTTATATATTCCCAGATTCACGTATATAACCCATACCAATTATTTTTCCTAAATTCGTATTCGCGTGGTTTTGAAAAAGGTAAAATTTTGGGAAATATTTTTTTTTATAAGTTTATAAAAAAAATAGGTTTAATTAAAAGAATAAAATGTAAAAGAGATTAATTGCAATAATAAAAGTTTAACATACATAGTTATAAAGTTTATAAGTTAATTTATAAAACCTAAAAATTTAATTTTTATTTCTTCTATTTTATACTTTAATCCTTGATTTTCTCATTACTTTTAAAAATACCATCTTTTAATAAACGAACTCTTCAAAAAATATAGTAAATGAAAGAGGATCTGAATTACGGTATTAAATTCCAATTTGAAGACTTTTTGTGGACTCCAAGAAAGCTGCAATATTAGACCAGATAAAGCTGTAGGAACAAAGTTAAAAATATCACGCGAGGCAGCACGTGAGGTAATCAAATAAAGTCTACGTTATTCGTTTCCTATTCGTAAAAGGATTTCTAAAAATCCTAATCCTGTTCGGAAACAGCAGCTTCCTCTCCTCTATTTCCCTATATATAATAAACGAGGATGTAGAGCAGCCCACAATTATCACTCAACCGAATTGGATAGAAAATATCGATCGAAATCACAGAAGACGATGGGAAGCAATATCGAGATCAAGATCCTGACAATGGATTCCCAAACGCACACAATGCGAGTCGACAAAAGCGTTCCCGTTCCAACGTTAAAGCAACAAATAGCAGAGGTTACCGGCGTCGTTTCCGACCACCAGCGGCTCATCTGCTGCGGAAAAGTTCTCAAGGACGATCAAAACCTCTCTGCATATCATGTTGAAGACGGCCATAAGTTACATTTGGTCGTGAGACAACCTGTTGCTCCGTCGCCGGAGATTTCTGATATCTCCGGGGAAGATGAAAATCAACCACTAGATAGCCTTCTCACGGAACTCCGTTCTTTGCTTGGATCCGGTTCCGTGGATCTTGAAATTCGTATTACTGAAGATGAGGAACCCGAGGTTATGCCCGATTCATTAACAACGATAACGCACAGGTTGAATCATCTGAGGGCTGCATTCGCGCATCATGTTAACATACGGCGCAGCTTTGACACTCTGCAGCAGAATACCGATGCGCGGAGAGATTCTGGATCACCAACAGCTGCCCTAGCAGGTGTAGTGATGAATGCAAGGCAGGTTCTTAACCAACAAGTGTCTGAGTGCTTGTTGCAGCTCGGTCAACAGCTAGAGGGTTACGCGAATGTGACTGATTCCGTGGAAAGATATTGGATTGAAGATAGTGCTTTGAGATCAGGGGATCTTCTCCACAATCTAGGGATTACCATGCTCGAGCTTGCGCGGGCTACAACAACTACGCGAATGGGGCAAGCTCCAGGTGATGGCGTTGTAAATTCAATGTACATGTCATCCATTAGTCCTAGTCCTGTACCGGTTCAGCAGCTTCAACTTCCATCTCAGCCGGCTACGCGTTCTGCACAGGTTCAATCGGCCCCAGCCGTTACCCGTGGAAGGCAATCATACGCTCCTGACCCTGGAATGCATAGTGATAGCCTGGGTGCTTACACCACCGAAGGAGGATTGTCATCCCGTCTACGTAGTGGTAGATGGGATAACGAACCTCCTTCGGTGCAGCAGCCAGAAGTGAAACGCCAAAGGAGGGGCTAGGAGGTGATTTTTCTTGTAATGGTTTTCCGTTGTCACAGAGGAATGGTCATGTTTAGATCGTTGTAGTAGATGTTTTTGCATCCTCTTTATAGATTTACTGTTGTAATGTCAATTGGTTGAATTGATTGATTTTCAGTTTATTACATTCTTGAAAGAATTGCAATTTATGGTAACTTCTTGGTTCTATTATTTTTTGGTTGTTTCGTGGTTGTTCATTTGTACGTGCGTTATAAGCCTGATTTTCTTTTACGTAAATCTTTATTCGTTAACTGCTGAAGGTTTGGGATCCACACTTAATGATCAGTTGTTTAGAATAAAAAACAAAAATCTGAAAGAAAAAAATCAATTTCATCTGAGAATACTTGTCAGTAATCTTTGTCGAGGGCTCCCCAAATATAGATATTCTGGTCCCAAATAAGAGATTACAAATCACTATGTAAGCTAAATGTACACGTTCCTTTACCAGCCTTTTCAGTGGAGGAGTTTGATTATTTCTCACAATGTTTACCATTTAGGAGTTGGAATAATTTGAGAAATCAAATAAAATTTGTAAATAATAAGAGTTAAAAATATATATATCCATATACATGTATATTGCAGGAACAAATTTGCAGCTTTAGTGTTTAAATTCCTAATGAACAGCTATTCAATATATGTTGATCTCATACCACACTAATTGGAGTACTTGATTGCAACATAAGTATATGTATACACAGGCATACAGACTAAAAAATTAATTTCAAAATCCTCCACCACCCCCTCCGCCACCTCCACCTCCACCTCCACCACCGCCGTCACCACCACCTCCACCTCCACCACCTCCACCACCTCCACCACCTCCATCACCACCACCTCCCCATCCACCACCACCACCATCACCTCCACCTCCCCATCCACCACCACCACCATCACCTCCACCACTTTCAATATCTCCTCCATCTTCACCGCCACCATCTCCACCGCCACCATCTCCACCGCCACCACCATCTCCACCATGACGGCCACCACTACCGCCTCCTTCGATATCGAAAATTATTCTTAGACAGCATGAGAGAATTCCTATTCCTGCTACACAGGAAAATATAATGACTGGTATTACAAAGAATTCCATGTTTAATACTCAAACAAATTGCTATTTGAACGTTTGGATGGATGCTATCCTTTTCCCCTCTGTCTATGTATTTATAGAGTTCCTCATCCTAAGTGACGTGTAGTATGGGGTTTAGAATTTTCAAATACTGTGCATTTGTAATAGGAATTTGACTTGGCTAGGTCAATGTGTCGGAAAATTGAACTATCAGGGAATTATCATGCAAGACTTTTCTCCATCTTCTATTGCTTTTCTTTTGACTTGGTTAGGTTAATGTGTTTCGGAAAATTGAACTATCTGGGAATTATCATGCAAGACTTTTCTCCATCTTCTATTGCTTTTCATTTGACTTTTCATAATTTCTAATATTCTTCCGGAATTGAGTTCGTTTCTTCACAGGTTTTTTATAAATCATAGAAAAATTAAGGTATAAAGTACATATTAAAAAAAATAAGATAAAATTTTTGGGTTGCATGAATCGGATTATAAATTTTTTATTACTACTACATGTTGCATAATAAAATATCAACTAAAATATTTTATCTTTTATTATTTTAATTAAATTTCGTCTTTCCATAAGATTATGGAAAAATTATATTTCCAAAGAGTTTGCCTTTGGAATTTTGAGTTTGACACTTCTAAAATAGAATTTTACCTTTCAAAATAAAGTTAATAATCGAAATAGGAACATTGGAATGAAAATTTCATCCCGGTAAAATATCCCAAAGTGTGCGTTATATATATTTTTAAAATTACATATATGCAAACAATTACATAGTCCCCCGTCTCTCTACAAGTGTCTTTGTTCACTATTCATTAATAAGGTTGACAACATTTCAATTGTAAAAATGTATAGATACATAAATATAAAATTAAATTATAGTGTAAGATCTTGCTACATTCATCACAATGTGTATTTTTAAAAAATCTACTTTAAAAATATTTTATACATAATTTAAGATATTAAACTTATAAAATCTTCTATGAATAGTTAATAAAGAAGAAGTAAGACACTTATAGAGAGACATGGGAAGTATAAACATCCTACTCTATGACTAAACTACGAGATACCACAATTTGAACCTACTCCCTCCGTCCCATTACAAATTGCACACTTATTTTTTTTGACACTCTTATCTATCCACTAGTGGAGGGTGGGGTGATTAAAGACATTTTTTTCGGACTAGAGAAGTCACTTTGGGGGTGACTTCTTTGGCCCCGACATTGATTGTCCATGATCAAAGATGGTTCTTAGAACCGCCTTCAAAATGATCATTGGGAGGCAGTAATTTTGTGTCTTTGTTGAGCTAAAGGAACCGCCTTTATACACGTTCCAAGCTCGAAACCTACTCAACATCCTTGGCTGTGATGAAGAGTCCTGAACTCGGAACAAAGGATGAGTTCCGGTACCTAGACCTGGGTCAGAGTCGATATTTATGTTCCTCAATCGTTTGTCAAATCTGGACCCATCCTATATTTTGAAGCTAGAATTCATATGAATGCATATTATTTAGTTCCGATTGCAGAGCGTGTTATAGCAAAATTGGTTCCGATTGAGAAACCAGTAGTCCCATCTTCCTAATTTGAACGTAGATGTTGAGGAAGAACTTCTAATTTTGAAAGATGTATCGGGAGGAATGGTAAAAATATATTAATTTTTCATAGCTAGCCAATAATTGCCACAAATTACAAATTCTTTTTGCAATATATGTGTTTATGATTGGGCAATGTTTAAAAAATGTATAGATACCACTAAACTAGCACTTATCTATACATAGGAATAAAAATCATCTAAATTCTATTCCTGTCATAATGTCTAACTATATTAGCCAACATAATACTACTCAACATGAGTGTAGTTGTACCAAAAATATATAGACAAAGCTAATTAAGCAAATATCTATAGATGAGAATAGAAAAAAAGCATTTTCTATTCCGCAAAATTCATGTCACTAGTGTAGAGATGTGTGTTATTCTACCACCTTAGGTCTTCCAAGAGTTGCAGATCGAACATTTATTAGATGTCTTGCCATACATTTTTCTTGTCACATCAATGTCATCTTGTGAATACGACTTTTGTTCCTTTGGGAAAATCTGTGGACATTAGAATATAAGAAAATAGTTCTTGTAGGTTAGCATTTTATCAAAAATTATAAATAATTGACATACCTATGCACTGAATATTTACCTTATCAATTTCTAGGTAATCCAACTGTACATCTTTAATGCACTCAGTCGCGCATATACGTAGCCACACTCCCATGTTTTTGCTTGTTTCTTGTACTAATATTTTATAACGTAAATTAGTGGACAACAATTAACATTAAAAAATTATGTCATCAAAATTACTAAAATCAAACCTTGATTTGGACTACTTGTAAGTCTTTTTGAACATTAGGTCCATTGCATGCAATCCTCAAAATATGTAGAAATGATTGTGATGGTTCAAAATGCAATGGATCCATCCAATAGACACGCTTAGCTTTTGGGACAATCAATATCAATGACCTCTACATTGAAATTGTTATATTAATAAAATAACTTGTGAATTTTAGAATGTATTAACATGTTTAATAATTGTAAAACTGAGAACGCCTCTCTATGTAAGGAGCAATGTAGAACTTTATATCTTTCCGGCTCAATCATTTGCATATGTAATCGATCCGCTCTTGATCCGAACACCCTATTTCTTGAGTCATCAACGGAAACAAATAGCTCACCCATCCTTTAGCATTTGGATTGGCAAAGTAGTACATGTACCTTACACCAAATATTATGTAGATTAGGTCTCAACCCGAATAGTAGTCGACTTAACACATAGTGAATAAATAAAACTAAACATCCACATACAATAGAAAAAAAAGACATGATCGGTTGGTTGACTTGGTCACGCTGGCCAAATTCATCAAAATCACTCCACAACACGATGATGTCTCGCTTTCTACCAAACACACACTCATTCCCAGAAAAAATTTATGTTGAGTTATGTTCTTGTACTAAGACCCAATGGGACAATATGCGAACAAAAGGTGGTGACCCCTTTTCCACTTGTGCTCTTGGCTTTGGAGTTTTATCATTTTTTCCTGCTGGTACGATTCACTTGGTGGGAATTCTTTCAAATGACCGCCCCTTTCCGGATTGACGTAAATAAGATTCTGAGGCCATTGGAGGAACATTCCTTGGGCCGGTCTCACGTTCTTGTAATCTCCTTCAGGGAATGGGAAAACTTGTATTGTGCACCAATGGTTTCTCGATGGAAACCCTTGCAATTCCTTTCCCGATAGGTATGGAGTGAAGATGTCTCATGGATTCATAATAAATACCGTAGGCCACATGCATCGGTGATGCTTTCTCACCGACCTCTGTGAAAAGCTCGAATACTTGATTACCTAATAAGATAAAAAAGAATGCCATCAAGAATAACATTCCAACAATTCATTTAATTATTTTGAGTAAGATCAAATCTTTTTCTTGGGGGATAAGATAGTCTTGTTTGGGCTTCCATAAATTGCCTTTTTTTGTGGGGGATAAGGACTTGTTAGGGGTTCCAACAATTTTTCCCTCGGTGCTACAATTTTGTTAACCTCAATGTCACCCGGAGAGTGGTGAGCCCTCTTGAAGGGGGCTCCCAATCACTAGTTAGATCTTTCGAATTATCGGGTAGTTGAAGAGCCGTGTGGTTGGCTTAGATCTTTCGAATTATCGGGTAGTTGAAGAGCCGTGTGGTTGGCTTACTTGCGAATCAAAATTTCTCGTCACTCTAATCGCTTGTCCTTTAAAAGGGCTTCATTCTTCAATTCATTTATCTTGATGGCTTTGACCCAATATAAGAACTTAGAATTCCAAAAGTCTCTCGTTGCGTCAATAATCCACCCACCCCTCTTGCGTGTCCCACATGGTCGAATTCACCAGTAGCCTCACACAATATGTCGTGCTTACCCGATGGAATGAATTGGCCATCAATTTCATCTTGTTTTAATTTCGCGTACACAATTATCCAAATACAATGTGAAAGATAAAAAAAATTAAATTGTAATTGATAACATTCTTACCACTTTCTCCGCAATTTCAATTTCTTTTTCTCATATACCAACAATCTTTGTCTTATTGAGCCTTGAGGAATAGATCACAATGTTTAATTTTATCCATGTCAATCGAAATATCATGATGCCCATGCCTCTTCCTCGGACATTCCCCCCTCTATTGCCAACAATACATCTTTTATGAATTGCTCCTTTACTATCTCGAGCACGGCCAATGCATAACCCCCGCGACTCTTCCTATGTGGAGTTAAGTTGAGGCCATAAATTCACTTTTCTCTTTCCTAGTCCCCTACGTGAGATTATTACAATTCATGTTAATTAAAATTGAAAAATTAAATTCAACAATCAATTATGGGTAATACTTACATTTTGCTCATTCTCTAACGCTATTCTCTTGTGGATCTCCCAACTCTTTGGTTATATGTGTGTGTATGTTATCCACGGTCTATCGCTTTTTTTATGGAGAAGATGTAATCCCTTGATAGTGTGTACTTGTGTTCTCGCCAAGTTTTGGATAACATATTCATAGTCCTCTTCTTCAAGTCGTCCATGTCCGTGGCATCATTTCATATGGTCTCTAAAGGGACATAAATGATAAATTCATCAAAATATAGTTCATTTCAACACTATAAAACAAATTGTTTAAAACCACGAATGCCAACTACAAAGTTGAGTTACCTTGCACTCCAACCATAATCACTCCTTGTAATGTTTGGGAACCTCGTGCCAATTATCATAGCGAATATCTATCCTAATCCTACCGACATTCCCAACCTAGCTAGACCATTTAGCATGCTCTTCCGACAAGCAACGCCCCATCTTGTTGAAAACCAATAAGGTAAATTATTTTTTAGCCATTCTCCTTTCTAAAGTTCTACAACGGGTCTTAGCAATTCCTACCTTATCGGACCCCTCGCCGTCCTTTGGAAACCGTTGTTTCTATATTCCCATTTCTAAGGAAAGATGATCACAGAACCTTTTTTTGACATTTTAAAGCCTAGCAACACCGATGGAATCTCAAATAAACATATATATATATATTAAAAAAATTCAACTCAATAAACACAAATACAACATATATTTTAATAAAAATAATATTAACAAAATCATTGGTATAATATTTTAAAAAATAAGAGGAATAAACAAAAAATTTAGTCATCCAAACATTTAAGAAGAATATATATGTGAAACGTGTGAGAAATGGATGTTAAAATCATTACGAAGGAATGTTTACCCAATTCTTGGCCCTGGAGTTATGATTATGTTCTCGAACCCTCATTTTGTACCTAAAAAACCAAGATTAACATACCCCATTTCCAACTTGTTCTTTGAATGAAAGTATACATAGAGTAGAATAACTAGGGTTTGGTGTGACTGAACATTGATCTTGGCATTGGGTGATGATTTGTGGTGGTTTTATGTGGAATGGCGGTTTTGGAGTTTATTGTGAGTGAAAATTGGGGGAACTCCTGCCTATTATTGGCATTAAATACCCCCCTCCCTTTGAAAATGCCTTTAATGCGTTTAGGGTGGATCCCGTCAGAATAAAGTTCCGAGTGATGAACTTTCTCATCTCTATATTTTAAAATAAAATGACCAGTTCCTCAATTGGAAGTTGATCTTTTCAATTATAACAAAACGCACTCCCTCCGGTCCTCTATTTATGGCCCCCTTTGACCAGTAATGTTTTCATTGCATGTTTGACCATCGATAACTTTTGTTATATATAGTAATGGGCATTGTGTGAGATGTCTTTGGGTTTTCCGTAACGTATAGTTTTTGAAAAGTAAAATTTTATAATCTATTATTGTACGTAAAAAAAGTTATCTATGGTCAAACATGCCTTGAAAAAATGTCAGAAAAAAGGGGACATAAATAGAGAACCAGAGGGAGTATGACCATTTTCCGAGTTTAGAACTGATTGTAATATATATAGAAAAATAGTGAGATCAGAATTAATCCCCCATTAGTTGAAGAACAAAGAACCCTAGTTCCCCTTGTCATTTGCTCATTCAAAATTTCTAGGATTATGTCGAGAAGAAAAGGAGGAATGAGGACAAGAAACCACGACAATGCATCGGCAAGGAGCCACGAACCAGTTGAAGAAATTGGGGCGAGTCAGAAGTTCTTTAGCACTAAGGCGGAACAAAGGTATGTAGAATTCCTTTGTGTCCGTAAGTGTACGAATCCAAAGGTTGTTCTTGCTGATAGGTTTGAACAGTTATCATTAGTATATCTAGTGCTCTATTTCAAAAATCAACATATGGATAAATTATTAACAGTGGAGGATAGGGTTCACACTGATGAAGTGGTCCAGTTTTATGCAAATTTGGGGGAAAATTTTAACAATAAGGACTTAACCAGGGTTAATGGTATTAATGTGACGGTCACAAAATATACCATAAATGTCATTTTAGATTGCCCCTACATCAACCCCTCTAAGTTGCGTCTCGATACCCTTGATGGTCCATTGGAAATATTTCACCAGCAAAGTTGGCCTGCGGTTATAGAGTCCACACTGTTAGACCCCGTCAAAATGGCCTGCAAGTACTTCCAGAGGGAAAGGCCATGGGCGGGTAGGGTAGACACTTATGATGTGGGAAAGTTGTTAGTCGAGCAACGGATGGTGTACGAGTGCATTTGTATGAATTTATTGTCGTGCGGTGGACATGCATGTGAGCCGACAATAGGAAAGTTGATCGTGTTTTATTACATTATAGAGAGTATCCCAAATAACCCGGGCTACACAATTGTAAACTATATGTTGAAGGACGCGGCCGGGAAGAAGAAGGATCTCCCATATGGGAGATTTATAACAGCCTTGCTAAAGCAGTTCGGTGCAGTACCACTTGATAGACCACTGTGCATTGAGTACTACAACGAGAGTTGGTTCGCCTACAAGAAGCTGGATAACAAAGAATAAAAGATTCATAACATAACTTATGCACCACCTCATGGCAAAGGTTTGCTATTCATAAAAGAAATTGATAATTGTAAACCATATGCATATTTTTATTTAAACAATACATATTGTAAAGTAATTAATGCAGAGTTAATATGACAATTTTAAATTGTAAAATTTTAACTTAACTTATACATGATCTCCTGGAAAAATTTCATAATTCAAATTTAGAGGTTTTTAAAACAAATGCATGTTTTAATACAAATGATATGTATAGTAAGATATCAGGTGCATAATAAATACAAAAAATTTTAGTAGAATTTAGTTCATTTTTGGAATATTTGCCACATATTTTTTACATGTTCATAGCACCAGAATTCATATGTCTAGAAGTTTTAACAACAATATCCAAACTTCCAAATACGCAACAACATCTTTTGGATCCCCAGATGAGGATCATCCAAGTGTTCTCGGCGTCGGAGTTTCCTCCAACATTGTATTCATAATCAGTGACAGGAGCTTCATCTTTTTGTGCCTCCTTGGTCTCCTCAAGCTCCCTGTAGAAGAACAGATCAACCTGCAAACACACAAACACATCATTCACTCATTGTACCATATTGGCTCGTGCATGGCGGAAAACCAAACTGAAAGCATCATAATCAATTACCATGACATTCCACTTGTGACCTTGTGGAATAACACCGCACATCTACAAGACCATCCTGGCCAAGATCCAGAAGAGACACAAAATGATGTGCCTTCCCTTGTTATTGGAAGGAATACCAATGTCAACATAGTTCATCGGGGAATTAGTGTCACAAAAAGCAATTGTGAGAATGTTTCCAAGAGCAGTTTCCTTAATGGGCTGCAACCATCAAAATCCAACAATCACTACACCAAGTTGAAAGCATAAACAAAAAGCTGCATATACAGAATGCACACAAAAACCAATATGATGATCAGTCCTTGGGTCACTGAGGATAAGCAGACGGGGCTCACTGAACAAAGTCTGCATTTGATTGGTGTAGGTACCTGGGGTGTGGCGACCAACAATAGCATTAGTGTGCGTGTATTGAGAAAACTCAGCACAACCCTTTGATCATAAGGCCTAGCTGATTGGACAATGATATCTTGAGGGTTCTCAATCGCAACAATAGCCTTTGCCGCCAGACTGAGCTTCTCTTATGTCTTATCAAGGTTAATGATGTGAATTCCTAAACCAAAACAATCAAGACCTTAACTTCAACAGAAACATAAACAACATAGTTCTAACCAAATCCTTAATCCTAACACAAACAAATGATCATTTACAATTCACAAACTTAAACCCTATCAGCTACAATCTACTGGCACAAACAGCCATCAATTATGAAATCTATATCCAGACATAACATTCATTCAACAGCAATCAAACACCAACATTACGACCTAAATCGAATCAAGCCATAAAAGTAAAGTATTGAGGTCGAAAAGAGGCGTACCGTTGTTGTGGCTCTTGTGGACATATCACTCAATCTGGAAATCGCATTCCTTAAAAAATTGAAATTAACTGTTCATATTGAACACAGCAAATGCCAAGAGCAAAGCAAATAGAGTACAAATTACAGAAGTAACATTTAACCCTTCTTCTTAAGACTGAATGATAACATATTAGGTGAACACATATCATATATCTCCATTAAAATCCCAGAAAATCAACCATACCAAACTTTGTATATAGTTTTACTACCAAATTCAAAAATTTTAACATCAATACTGAACAGCAACTAAGCAATGAACACCAAACACCTGGATAGAGGATCATCCAAAGCATGAAGTTAACGAGCACAACAACAACAAGCTCTAAACATAGCGGCGCTCCGTCATTGGAGAAGGTGAAATCAACCTTCCTAGTCATGTTGGGATAGAGAATCCCCCAATTCTCTGTGCTATTGGCGTTCGCTGCCTCGCTATCATCGTCGAACAACTCATGAATGTAAAGCTCTATTACGTCTTCCTTTCTCGGAGGAGTTCCCATGCCGGACTTCAGGTGCGACATGAGCCCTTTCATGTACATCTTCGTGTACGTTGGATTCACCTCCAGAACTGTCGGACCGCTGACAGCATTCGGCCACCGGGTCTGCGTCACGATCACGGGGATATTTTGGTGTCCAATCTTAGCCAAGGCGCCGATCACTTTGTCCACCATCATGTTTAACTTTGAGCTTATTTTGAGCATTGGATAATCCAAAGTGCAAAAAAAATTCAATCACTAAAATTTAAGATACATCTAAAACCCGTGTCCCGCCATGAATCTAGTAGGTTGCGCTGGGGTTCAAATTGAGCTAGGATTCTTGGTGAAATATGAATTTGGGGATTTTGGTGCTCTCCCCACGTTCATGCTCGGCATCCTCGCTGGCTCCACCGGGGATTCCATATCATCATCAATTTGGAAGCAACTAGAAATACAACATCCTTATCAGTTGCCAGGTTCTTGGTTCGCTGGAGCAGTCACTCATCGAAGCTGAGTTGGAGACCTGGAGACTGTGGCTGGACTGATAGTTGGGTTCTCGAGCTGAAGTAGAGCTCTTTATCGGCGATTGTGGTGAGAGGTGGCATATCGTCGGAGATGGCACATGGAGCTTCATCACCGTGGCGAGACTGGCCGATCTGGAGCGGCGGAGGTGCATTGGATATTTGAAATTTAACCGACGTATTTTGTTTAACTAATTTTAATTGAAAATTGGTCTCTAGCCTGTCCATAAGCTCATGGACATACCGCCTGTTAGGAGACCTGTTAGAATAAAGCAAGTAGATGATTATATAATATTTTATTCCATGTTGATGACTAGTACTAGAGTTATATTTAGACTAGTCTTCTTTGTACTCTTTATATATTTCTCATCATTAATCATAATCATTTTGGGAAATTACTTTATCATGGTATCAGAGCAAACTTGGTTCTAAAACCCTCTTTTTTTATTTTCGGCCGGCCGGAGCCCCTTCTCTCCTTGCTTCCGCCGCTGGCAATCTTCCCCTTCCCCCTTGCAAATTTTTTTTCTTCCCTCATCATGCCTGACGAGAAATTGTCTTATAATACCTTGCTCCACATAATGACTATCAAATTGTCCTCATCCAATTATTTGTTGTGCAAGTGTCAAGCTGATTATGTTCTCAGACCCCAGAAGCTGTATGGTTTTCTTGATGGTTCCACTCCAAGTCGCGGCTCCGCCACTAAGATTGATCTCATGGAGGCTTACTTGAAAGCCCAATCTGATTATGAGATTTTGGTTAATGAAGATCAACGTGTGTGCAGTCTTCTTTTTTCTTCTCTCACCCCAGAGGCCTTGGCGGTTTTGCCTGACTGTGCCACTTCAAAGGAAATTTGGGACAATCTTCAGTCAATTTATCACGACAGCAGTGCATCATCCATCATTCGTCTTCGTGCTGCTGCCCATGGTATACGTAAGACTAGTATAGTTCATGAACTTCATCTCCAATTTAAAGAAATTTTTGAGCAGTTGTCTATGATGGGTTCTCCTGTATCAAATAATGATCAACTTATTTGGTTATTTACTGCTCTTGGAACTGAGTTTAAGGATTCTTCTGCACCTTTAATTAATTCCTCACCTACTCTGTTGTATGCCGATGTTTTATCTCGTGCCAAAAACCACAAAGCTTTTCTGAAAAATTTACAGGACTATTCAGCCCCAGCCACTGGGCCTGCCGCCTTCACAGCAGGCATTTTCCCTTGGCCGGCCGTGCATGGGATCACGCGCCGGTGAGGGGTGGCATGCATCCGGTTCACGCACCGCCAGGGGAGGCCATTTTGGCTGACGGCGAGGTGGTAGGTCCGACGGTCAATTCATGGCAGAGGCTGGTCGTGGTCGGCCACAATGTACTTGGTGTGGTCGTCCTGGTTACTATGCTACGACTTGTTACAAAATGCTTGCTCAGACTGGTTCTCAGGGTCCAGCTAATCGTACAGACTCCACTTATCTGGCTGAGCATTTTCAGTCATCACTGCAGTTAGAGCCTACTGCACGATCCTCCGATTGGTATGTTGACTCTGGTGCCACTAGTCATATGGCATCCTCCGTCTCAGGCTTGGAGTCTGACTCCCCATATTCTGGTAATTCTCATGTTTCTGTTGGCAATGGAACTTCTATTCGAATCTCTCATATTGGTGATGCTAAACTTTCTGATGATTTATGTCTGTATGATGTTCTGGTTATTCCCAATATTACTAAAAATCTGTTGTCTATTAGTAAACTGACCAGAGATTTAAATGCTTTTGTCACTTTTGATGATCGAAACTTTATTATTCAGAACAAAGTTTCCAAGGTGGTCGTGGGCAGGGGTCACAGTGATGGTGGTCTCTATGTTTTGGATAAAGGCGATTCATCATTTTTCTCGCATTTGCAGCAGAATAAAGGATGGGCATCTTATAAGTTGTGGCATGCTCGCTTAGGTCATGCTTCGGCATCAGTAATTTCTAGTTTGCATAAGTCTGGTTTAGTTTCTTTTTCCTCTTTGTTGCCTAAACTTGTTGCCTGCGCCCCTTGTGTTATGATGAAAGGTCAACGGTTGGCGTTTGTTGAGAACCATAAGCGTGCTACACATGTACAGGATTTGATTCATTGTGACTTATGGGGACCTTCCCCAGTTTTATCGACACATGAATTTTCATATTATGCTTTATTTTTAGATGACTATTCTCGTTTCACCTGGCTTTATCCACTTCGTCGCAAGTCAGATTTCTTTGATGCTTACTTACAATTTGAGGCTGACCACAAGTTATCTCCTTGCAGCATTCCATGTGTTTTTCTTGGCTACATTTCCCGGTACAAAGATTTCCGGTGTCTTGATACTTCTACAGGCAGAGTCTACATCACTTGTCATGCTCGTTTTGATGAGACATACTTCCCATTTGCTCCTTCTACGTCTTCGGGGTCTTCCGCATCCACCCTTAATGTCTCTGCTTTTCTTGATCCTGATGGCAACCATGTGATCTCTGTGCCAGTTTCAGCTTCGTCTCACGTGCCGCCATGCACCATGTGCTCACCGGATCCTGAACCAGCTTCTTTGCCGCTGGTTCCGCCTTCTCCACCGCGGGTCACGGTCCCACGGCCAGCCTCGACCGCGTCTTCTCTAACCGTGTCTGTAGCTTGCCACTCAGACAGCTCTTCCGAGTCTTCTCCGGCTTCGTCCGCTAGTTCTCCTCCTCCGGCCTCGCCGCCTCTACCTCGTCCTCATCGGATGGCCACTCGGTCAGCCACTGGTGCCATTCAGCGACGGGATTGTTCAGACATTGTTGCACATGGTCTTACTGCTGCACTGCTATCTCAGACAGAACCCACAGATTATCGCTCGGCTCTTCAGGATCCAGACTGGGTTTCAGCTATGGATGATGAGATGACTGCTCTTCGTGGTTAGCACACTTGGGACTTGGTGCTTCAGCCTTCGGATGTCAACATTGTTGGCTCCAAATGGGTCTATCGGCTCAAGTATCGTCCGGATGGTACGATTGATCGTCACAAAGCCAGACTTGTGGCGCAAGGTTTTTCGTAGATTCTAGGTTTTGACTTTGACCATACTTTCAGTCGTGTGGTCAAAGCCTCCACTGTTCGGACGGTTCTTGCTATTGCCACCATGCGTTCTTGGCCACTTCATCAGCTGGATGTCAAGAACGCCTTTATTAATGGTGTTCTGGATGCTCCGGTCTACATGAAGCAGCCAGTTGGTTATCAGGATTCTTCTCATCCGGACTATGTTTGTCGTCTGCGGAAGGCCATTTATGGTCTTAAGCAGGCTCCTGGAGCTTGGTTTCAGCGGTTTAGCAACTATCTTACCCAGCTTGGTTTTCGGTGCAGCTCGGCTAACACTTCTTTATTCGTTCTGGCGCAGGGGTCCTCCTTGTTGTACCTTCTTGTATATGTGGACGACATTATTCTTACTAGGAATGACTCGACTCTTCTTCGTCAGTTCATTGCTCGAACGCATAAGGAGTTTGTAATCAAGGATCTTGGTTCTCTTAATTACTTTCTTGGTCTTGAGGTTTCTCCTACTTCCTCCGGGTTGCTTCTCGGCCAGGCGAAGTATGCTCGGGATATTTTGACCAGGGCTGGTATGTCCGATGCTGCGCCAGTTTCTACGTCGTTTGTTGTCGGTTCTCAGCTACATAGTTCCACTAGTCCGCCGTTCAAGGATCCTACTCTTTATTGCTCTCTTGTCGGGGCACTTCAGTATCTCACCATTACTCGTCCGGATTTGGCTTTCTCGGTTAACACGGTGAGTCAGTATCTTCAGGATCCTAGAGATGATCATTTTGCTGCAGTTACACGGATTTTGCGTTATGTTCATGGTACTCTTCATTTTGGTTTGATTTTTCATTCCGCAAGCACTTCGGATGTGTTAGGCTATTCTAATGTGACTGAGCTCGCTGTCTGGAGACTCGTTGTTCCACTTATGGATATGTGGTCTATCTGGGTGGGAATCTTGTTTCTTGGAGTGCCAAGAAACAACCCACTGTTTCTCGTTTCAGTATGGAGTCTGAGAATCGTACTCTTGCCAACACTGCTTCGGAGGTTGTTTGGCTCACTCATTTGCTTCGTGATCTTCGGGTTCCGCTTTCTGGTTCGCCGTTGTTATGTGACAACAGTAGTGCTATCTTCTTGGCTCAGAATCCGATGGCGCACAAGCGGGCCAATCATATCGATATTGATTATCATTTTGTTCGTGAGCTGGTGACTTCTGGCAAGCTGCGTGTTGCTCATGTTCCTACTTCTCTTCAAATTGCTGACATCTTCACCAAGGGACTCTCTCGTCCGTTGTTCAAGTTCTTCAAATCCAAGCTTTGCGTCGGCGAGCATCCGACGCTTCGCTTGGGGGGGAGGGGGGGGGGTTGTGTGTGTGTTAGAATAAAGCAAGTAGATGATTAGATAATATTTTATTCCATGTTGATGACTAGTACTAGAGTTATATTTAGACTAGTATTCTTTATACTCTTTATATATTTCTGATCATTATATATTTACCCGGATAACTTTTTCTCAAAATTGAAATTATTGGTGGAGTCTAGCGGATCCTGGGCAGGGCGGAGTGCGGCGAGAGTCCGGTTCAAACACTAACGCAGCATCTTTCTTAAGGCTTAGCCTTGAAAATATATGTTTGCTAAAAACCTGAGCTTAAATTGTGTAGTTATTAACTTAAAATATGCAATAGCGCTTCATCCCAACCGAAATTGCTTAAGGTGACCTTTTGGAATTTACAACATCAATGTCTTTATTAACATGTATATACAATTTATGGAGAAATTATATTTTTATAATAAATGTTATATAAAAGTATAAAAGGGGCAAAGTGCTGGTAAACACCGTCTTTCCATAGACATATGAAAAGACGAGACTGAATTAGATTTATAGAAATGTAAAAGATTTTAGTTGCAATATTAAAAATTTATTATGCAATGTACAACAGTTAAAAGTTTATGATCTGATTAATGCAGCTCAAAAATTTTATTTTCATTTCTTCTAATTTGCAGTTTTAACCTTGGTTTTTCTAAAACCTATGAAAAGACTGTCTTTCAAGAGACGGGCTCTATAAAAAGTGACAGATAGGTACCAGAAATTGATTTTATATATATATATATATATATATATATATATACATATATATATATACACACACCAAACGAGACTTAACCACAAGATAGGTATAATTTACTTTAAAAAAAATACTAAACTGAAAAGTATAGTAATTGTTACATAACTCATAGAAAAATTGTGTTTTACAAGATTAAGCACTTTTAGGGACGAAAATCATTAGCTAGAATTTGATACTGACCTAAAAGAATTACTTATATTTTTTGCGTGTGTATGAAACTCAAAATTTGTACTACCTCTGTTCCATTTCAACTAACAATTTAATTATTCATTTAGTCAAAATTTCTTAACTTTGACAGTAAAATCGAATTAGTATATAAATATAATTACTATTGAGAGATATCTTGTTAGATTCGTTATAATATACATTTTAAAAATATCAAATTTTCACAAGTTTTAATTATCCCTAATAAAAGATATTAAAGATCACATATTTTTTGAGTCAACTGCTATTTGTCAAAGTGTGTAGATTGAAATGGGATAGACGAAGTAGTTAGAATGTGTTTGACATCAGTGATGGACCTAAACTTGTGGGGGCCTGAAGCAAATTGAAATATTGGACACCACATATAATGTTTAGGGTATGTATATTTGTAAAATTGGGCCCCATATGAAAAAGATGAGAATATTATTGAGGCGGCTAATGAGAATTGCATTTTTTTTCTACATACACAACACTTTTTTAAAAAAATTGAGGACCCTATATAACTAATAAATCAGGGGCTGAGGCAAACCTTTCACTTGTCTCCCATATGGGCCGGCCCTGTTTGACATGGCTTATAAGTTGCTTTGCTTGTAAGTGAATCAGATTCTAGTGTTTGGTAAATTTCTATAAAGTAGATTATTTTAAAAGCATGAGCTATTTTTAGAGGAAAAACCATTAATTGATCAGCTCCAACTTTTGGATTTAGGGTTTAGTTTGACTTATAAGCACAAATCCACCATAACGAGAGCATTGTGTATTTAATAGTACTACTATTATAAACACACACTTGTGAAATTAGGCCTTGATTTAGTGGTTAATCTACTATCTCTATACCAAAGAAGTTCAGGATTCAAGTCACATACACGTCAAGAATTGCAAATTTTAAAATAATTTCTTGATAGGGATTATCCAGCATTATGAGATCGTATCACAACCCGCATGCGATCGATGAAGGTGTGATCATGGCGGTTTCGGTCCCAGCGGTGGTGGTTCATTATTGGCGCAACGTTTAGGTGTTCTCAGGAGAGCATGTCTAACTATTCAAATGGATGGAGTTTCAAACATACTAGGTTTCAATACTCCCTCCATCCCAGTTCAAATTGCACCACAATCATTATCACATTATTCAAGAAACATTTTTGATTGTTAATATGTTTACCTCTCTATAATAATGATAAATAAAAAGTTAATATTTAGAAACTATTTGCTAGGACGAATTCAACAATCTCATATACGATAGTATTGATATTCATATATCTATTCAAATATGCAGTCAAACTTTGCACTAGTGGAGGCTGTCTGATTAAAGACAGCCCACAAAGGCGGTTCCTTTTTTTTTTTCTTGGAACTGCCTTCCTGGGGATGTTCAAAGGTCGGAACCCCTCTATATCAGGAGGGTGAATTGCGCAAAGGCAGTTCAACCGACAAAGAAGGCGGTTATCCAAGAATCGCCTTCTAGAAATCACAACAGTTCATTATTGAACTGTTTTTTATTTGGACTCATAGAAAGCAGTTCTACCAAACCGCCTTCTGTTGTAAGTAGTTACGAAATTGGAACCAGTAGAGGAAGGATGCTACGAGTTCGAAACATCGGCATCACAAGGTAATATAGGGTCACGACACGGCAGAAACTGCAGCAAAGAGAGCAAGGGATGCAGAAATAGACAGGGCAAAGTCATCTAGATCATGTAAATTCTATAATTTGTTGTTCAATTTTTTGTTTACCATTGCATCAATTACAAAACTATTGATACATTATTATTGATTTTTTTTGTAGGTGGTGGACATAACTAGAAGAGCGTCGTTAGTCGCTACTTGCAATGCATCCGTGTCAATGTTAGAAAGGCAAACAAACAAATGGAGCTAGTGAAGGTCCGCCATGCGAAGTTCATAAAACTGATGTAGAACAATAGCTAGACAAAATTGAAATGGTGCTTTTCCGATGACAGAATCGGAAAATCTTGCCATTTTTCTGCAGCTTCCCTATTTACTGGACACTAACCTGAGTATGCAAAATTTCCCAGTTCAAACACTTGAGAGCACACAACATGTAAAATCATGAGAAAAATATAAATCAATAGCACAAATCACCTATTTTCCGGGAGATGCCTTTTTCTCAACTGGTTTACCCATGACCAGCTCCTCTATGACCAATCCATTTGGGATGGTCCTTATTTAAGCTTTAGACTTCTCTACTGAGTCCAAGAACATGAGCAAATAACTTGGTAATTAAGGTCAAAATAAGACCCAACTAGGCATAATGAGAAAGCCTATCAGTTGCTGCATTCTTAAGCTCAAACAACACAGGATCCTCAATATGAAGAGATGCTGCAGAAACAATACGCGAGCTGTTTAATAATCCAAATACCAGGAGAACAATCGACATAAGATTTTCCAAAAATAAAATGAAAGCAACTAACTGAGACGGTCAAGAGTAGATGGCGGCGTTATAACTGTTAGTCCATTTAAAATAAGCAGATATTAGATCATACGCAGAAGAATATGGCAAAGAAAACTTTCAAGTAACCACATTTAGAAAAAGTAACTGAAGTAACCACATTTGGTTTAGTTTCAGAATTCCTTCTCCACCTGCAAATTTGAAATATACAATCTAAGTTTTGAGAGAAGAATTCCTTCTCCACCCACAAATTTTCATTAGGCTTCATTAAATGGTTCGTATTAACGGATATAGTAGTCGATAAGGATTCACATCCATTTCAGTTTTTTGATAGTTCATCATGTTTTGTAAATGTACCTAACCTTGTAACTACGTGAATATCTTATGATTACTCGTTTTTCTTCCATTCCTTGAGTCAAACAAACAAAAATAAACATTTATGAACACCATATATGAATCATTATATAACTGATTTTTGAAATATCTCAGTTAACTCTCGATTATCTTGTAGAGCATGTTTGGGCAGCAACATAACACTGTGCAGCCAAGAACGTAAAACAAGTCAAGAATCAAAAGAATCCTATTTCTGATTTCATGATTTCCATGCAAAAAAATCCTGTGAAATGAGAACTACAGAAGGGTTCTTATATAACAGCAAATCAAACTGATGGTTCAATAAGGCCACTCTTATGGTTTTTAGGATAAAATTGAGGAACTAACGACAAAGACAAAGTGCTAGCCAGAAAGGACACCGAAATTCTGAACTAGAATAATAAGAACAACGATGTGAAATGATGGTTCCAAGTAGGTTTTAAAAGGTGACTGTTCATCAGAACCTATCTTTAAACCCTACTGCAAACTGGAATGAGAGAGAAAAAAACAAATGGTACAATGTGAACAATTTCTGTTTATGCAATAGCAAAACCAGTGAAAGATCAATGGTATCCTATTATATACATCGAACCCTGTAAAATGAGCACAATAAATGATAGTTTTTTTTCCCCATTCACTGGGAGGTACAAAAGGATACATATAACAGTAAACCACAGTCATAAACTTTTAGGTCTTACAGAGGGACATCGTGGAAAGTTTTTCTACATCTCAAAACCGAACAGAAGGCTTCTTAACTGATAAATCGGGCATAAAAATTGATCTTGCAAGGGATAGAAACAGACAATTCAAATTCAATCAATAACCAAATTAGTTGCAAAATCACAAAGATAAATCTTCTTTCTTCAAGAAAACAAACTCTTTCACCACAAATTACATCAGGAACCGAGTTTTTCAAGGTTATTGAGCACAAATACTCGACAAAGATATAAAATCAGGCATAAAAAACTAATCTTGCAGGGAATAGTCGCAGACAATTTCAATCCAATCAATTATCATATTAGTCACAAAAATCACAAAGAAATATGCTGTCTTCAAGAAAGCAAACTCTTTCACCATGAATCACATCAGGACCCAAAATTTTAAGGCCATTGAGCGTATATACTCGCTAAAGATGTAAACCTTCATCATCATCATATAATCAGACAAACTAATTTTCTCAAGCTGTCTGATAGAACATACACGAAATACAACAGCAATACTCCAATCTTGGAACCAAAATAGGATGTATAATGCAGCATATTACGCAAAAAGATCTCAAAAACAGAAACCAAGAAAGGCCTTACTTGCAGCGGATAATTACAGGCACAAGTTTGAGAGCCTTAGATCCATTTCTTATCCCTCTATTGTGTTTAGAAACCTGAATCATACCTATGCATGCTACTTTTCATACTCATACTACTATGGCTGCTACTTTTCCTAAAACTCAGATTATCGGACACTGATACATGTAAACTTCAGAAAACTGAACTACAAAGAGCAGACTCAGAAACCCATGAGTCCATGACTATAAAGCAAACCAGAGAATTAAACCAAAAAATCATATGCCAAGCTAGACAATTGTGATCCTTGATCTCTCTGAGTACTTAACCATGAAAAACTAATGGCCCCAACCGAGCAGCAGGACATATAAGTTCGGACCTACATTGCCTAATTGGTATTACTTTATTCCTCGTCTTTCCTTGCTCTGTCTCTTCTCCTAAGGCCTAACTTTCTCAATTTAGCACTATATTGACTGTACAGTAAGGTTGGATGAGCCGAAACTATCATAAGGACTAAAAGAATTGCAGTAGTAACAGGAATCTAAACTAATACTCAATGAATCATTATTAACCAAAATCGAAACAAATAACACAGGCCTGGCGGCAGGGGGTCGAAGAACAAAAATAAACCGGAATCAAAACAACATAATTTGAATAAGTCGCATCAAAACATACCGTCGATTTCAATTCGAGATTGTCGGCCTGGGGTTTCTGAGCAAAGGAAAATCAGAGGGCGAGTAAGCGAACGCGACCAATATATGAGGCGGGAACGGTAGATTTCTTTGAGGGGAGGAGAACGCCGAGCAAACACTAGCAATTGAGCACTTGCGCGTTCGATCGAGGTTGCAGCAGGGTCGCAAGGCATAACACGATGAACAGAGGTAATTAATTTCTTAAATAAATTTATCCAAAAAAAATAAGTTGAATGTAAAATTTAATATAATTATTAAAATGAAATTAAAAAACAAATAATAAGAAAATTTCATGTTTTTAAAATTATATAAAAATTATTAAAATTACAAAAAATAATTATAATAACTATAAAAATTACAGAAAATACTAAATAAAATATTGATCTAGTCCAACCAATTATTACAATTTGAAAATCAAAACTATATTAAAATTGAAATTCTTAAAAAATAAAAAAAATTGGAAAAAATTTCAAAAAAAATACGCTTGGGACACGTGTCGCCACTAGAATGGGACACGTGTCCCATTAAAAAAAATTCCATCGTCCACACAAGAAAAAATCGTTGCGGACACGTGGGCCAATTCCTGGGTGACACGTGTCCGCAATTTTTTTTTTAAAAGAATAGTTGCAGCTGAGTGGGACACGTGGCCCACTCAGGGGGCGACACGTGTCCCACTCGGTCAAAAAAATCAAACGCTTTTGTGCCATGTGCGTGTGTCAGTAGCCTTAGCCCAACAGCGGTCTCTTGGCTGGTCTCTTAGCAAGAGACTCTTAAGTGGTCTCTTGTTAAGAGACCACTCTAGAGACCACCACTGTGGTGGTTTTCGGTCTCTAGAACGGTCTTTTAATTTTAAGAGACCACCATTGCCCATGCCCTAAAGAAGTAATTTATTTTTACAACGAACAATTGTGGTAGTAAAAGTATGTTGCAAAAAAATAGGATAAGTAATACTTTTTACAACGGTTTTATAACCAATTACAACTACATATTTAATTCTTGTAAATAGATTGAGTGCTATTACAACGACTTCTCATGTTTTGTTGTAAATACATATTTTCTACAACTATTTCTTAATCCTTTTGTAAAATTAGGTTGTAAAAGAAGGGTAATTCTATTAGTGTGTGCCACACCCAACAAATGTAACTAGTTTGAAACCCTCGCATGATAAGATATTCATGTAGCTTCTTCCTAACCAAATATACATCGTTTCTACAATCCTTACGCGAGCAGCGGGCTCGCACCACGCCATTCTTGGAAGCGTGTTCAAATGCAACCACACGAAATGATTCTATCATCGGGAAGTAATCGGGTGATTTTCTCAAGTCCCTACTAATCAATTCAATTCAATTCATAATCGATTACCTATACTTGAGTGAAATTAACAACCCCATTAAAAAGGAAGAACAGGAAGCATTACCATTTAAGCAACAAACAATCACATTTAACCATTCACATCAACATTTATTTCTAAATTAGGTCTCAAAAACATTTCAACCAAAAATGAATGCCCTAAAACAAGTGTAATTGAAATGTCCGTACCTTTGTCGTAGCCAAACTTATACATTGCTAGTGACACCAAATCTCCAAATTCTTTTTACAGAATGGGGTTTCATGAAAAATGAAGTTAAAAAACACGTTTTGTAAAATATTAATAATGTACGTTCCGAACTCCGAAGCAATAGGGAAGACCATTGGACCCAATCCGATTGACTTCTGAGACCGGAACAAGCATCTGAATCACTGCCCGATTCAGGAACACTATGATTGCAACAGCCATAGATGTTCCGAACTCGTAGCATCCTTCCTCTATTGGTTCCAATTTCATAACTACTTACAATAGAAGGCGGTTTGGCAGAACCACCTTCTATGGGACCAAATCAATGATGGTTCAATAATGA
Organism: Rubia yunnanensis; assembly: GCA_037428765.1. Taxonomy (NCBI): domain Eukaryota; kingdom Viridiplantae; phylum Streptophyta; class Magnoliopsida; order Gentianales; family Rubiaceae; genus Rubia; species Rubia yunnanensis. The sequence continues at coordinate 17,315,190 of CM075070.1, forward strand.
ACCATTGTGATTTCTAGAAGACAGTTCTTGGATAACCGCATTCTTCGTCGGTTAAACCGCCTTTGTGCAATTCACCATCCCGATTTAGAGGGGTTCCGATCTTGGAACATCCCAGGAAGGCGGTTCCAAGAAAAGAAGAAGAAGGAATCGTCTTTGTGGGCTGTCTTTAATCAGCCAGCCTCCACTAGTGCAAAGTTTGACTGCATATTTGAATAGATATATGAACAACAATATTATCGTATATGATATTGTTGAATTCGTCATAACAAATAGTTTCTAAATATCAACTTTTTATTTATCATTATTATACATAGGTAAACATATTAACGATCAAACATGTTTCTTGAACAACGTGATAATGATGTGGTGCAATTTGAACTGGGATAGAGGGAATATTGAAACCTAGTATGTCTGAAACTCTATCCATTTGAATAGGTAGAGATGCTCTCCTGAGAACACCAAAACGTTGCACCAATAATGAACCACCACCACTGGGACCGGAACCACCATGATCACACCTTCATCGATTACATGCAGATTGGGAAACCATAGCGAGAACCACTGGTACGATCTCATAATGTTGGATAATCCCTATCAAGAAGTTATTCTAAAATTTGTAATTCTTGACTTGTATGTGACTTGAATCCTTAACCTCTTTGCTATACAGATCGCAGATTAACCACTAAATCAAGGTCCAATTTCACAAGTGTGTGTTATAATAGTAGTACTATTAAATACAAAATGCTCTCATTATGGTGGATTTGTGCTTATAAGTCAAACTAAGCCCAAAAGTTGGAGTAAATCAATTAATGTTTTTCCTCTAAAAATAGCTCATGCTTTTAAAATAATCTACTTTTTAGGAGTTTACCAAACACTAGAATATGCTTCACTTACAAGCAAAACAACTTATAAGCCATATCAAACAGGGCCGCCCCATATGGGAGGCAAGTGAAAGGTTCGCCTCAGGCCCCCGATTTATTAGTCATATAGGGCCATCATTTAAAAAAAATACAGTTTCATTAGCCGCCTCAATAATACTCTCATCTTTTTCGTATGGGGCCCAATTTTACTAATATTACATACCCTAAATATTATATGTGGGGTTTAATATTTCAATTTGCTTCAGACCCCCCACAAGTTTAGGTCCATCACTAATGTCAAACACGCCCTAACTACTTCCTCTATCTCATTTCAAGTTACACACTTTGACAAATAGCAGTTGACTAAAAAAATATGTGTTCTTTAATATCTTTTATTAGGGATAGTTAAACTTGTGAAAAGTTGATATTTTAAAAATGTATGTTATAACGAATCTAATAAGATATCTCCCAATAGTAATTATACTTATATACTAATTCAATTTTACTCTCAAAGTTAAGAAATTTTGACTAAATAATAATTAAATTGTTAGTTGAAATGGAACAGAGGGAGTACAAATTTTGAGTTTCATACACACACAAAAAAAAAATCTCTATAAGTAATCCTTTTAGGTCAGTATTCAAATTCTAGCTAATGAATTTCGTCCCTAAAAGTGCTTAATCTTGTAAAACACAATTTTTCTGAGTTATGTAACAATTACTATACTTTTCAGTTTAGTATTTTTTGCAAAGTAACTTATACCTATCTTGTGGTTAAGTCTCGTTTGGTGTACATATTTATTATTTTTTAAAATTAATTTCTTGTACCTATCTGTCACTTTTTATATAGCTCGTCTCTTGAAAGATAATTTTTTTATATGTTATGGAAAAATCAAGGTTAAAACTGCAAATTAGAAGAAATGAAAATAAAATTTTCGAGTTGCATCAATCAGGTCATAAACTTATAACTACAACACATTAAATAATAAATTTTTAATATTGCAACTAAAATCTTTTACATTTCTATAATTCTAATTCAATCTCGGCTTTCCATATGCCTACGGAAAGATAATGTTTACCAACACTTTGCCCCTTTTATATAACATTTATTTTTAAAATAAAATTTCTCCATAAATTGTATATACATGTTTTTTTTTTGAAATAATTTTGTATATACATGTTAATAACTACACAATTTAAGCCCAGATTTTTAGCAACATATATTTTCAAGGCTGAGCCTTAGGAAAGATGCTGCGTTAGTGTTCGAACCGGACTCTCGCAGCACTCCACCCTGCCCAGGATCCGCTAGACTCCACCAATAATAACTTCAATTTTGAGAAAAAGTTATCAGGGAAAATATATAAGAGCGGGTCTCCTGACAGACGGCTTATGAACATGTCAGGGACCAATTTGCAATTAACATCAGTTAAACAAAATACACCGGTTAAATTGCAAATATCCAACTCACCTCCGCCGCTCTAGATCGGCCAGTCTCGCTGAGCTGATGATGCTCCCCGTGCCATCTCCGACGATATGCCACCTCTCACCACAGTCGCCGGCAAAGAGCTCTACTTTAGCTCGAGAACCTAACCATCAGCCGCATCAGTCCAGCCACCGTCTCCAGGTCTCCAACTCAGCTCTGATGAATGACTGCTCCAGCGAACCAAGAACCTGGCAACTGATAAGGATGTCGCGCTTCTAGTTGCTTCTAAATTGATGATGATATGGAGTCCTAGGTGGAGCCGGCACGGATGCCAAGCACGAACGTGAGGAGAGCACCAAAATCCCCAAATTCAAATTTCACAAAGAACCATAGCTCAATTTGAACCCTGACGCAACCTGCCAGATTCATGGCAGGGCACAGGTTTTAGATACATCTTAAATTTTAGTGATTGCACTCTTTTTGTTGCACTTTGGATAATCCCATGTTCAAAATAAGCTCAAAGTCCGACATGATGGTGGACGGAGTGACCGCCGCCTTGGCTAAGATCAGCCACCAGAACATCCCCGTGATCGTGACGCAGACTCGATGGCCAAATGTAGTCAGCGGTTTGACAGTTTTGTAGGTGAATCCAACGTACGTGAAGATGTACTTGAAAGGGCTCATGTCGCACCTGAAGTCCGGCACGGGAACTCCTCTGAGAAAGGAAGGCGTAGCTGAGCTTTACATTCAAGAGTTGTTTGACGATGATAGCGAGGCAGCGAACGACAATGGCATGGAGAATTGGGGTATTCTGTATCCCAACATGACTAGGAATATTGATTTCACCTTCTCCAATGGCGGAGCTCCACTCTGTTTGGAGCTTGCTGTTGTTGTGCTCGTTAACTTTGTGCTTTAGATGATCCTCTATCCAGGTGTTTGATGTTCATTTTTTAATTGTTGTTCAGTATTGATGTTAAGAATTGTGAATTTGGTAGTAAAACTATAAGCAGAGTTTGGTATGGTTGATTTTTTGGGATTTTAATGGAGATATATGATATGTGTTCACCTAATATGTTATCATTCAGTCTTAAGGAGAAGGGTTAAATGTTACTTCTGTAATCTGTACTCTGTTTGCTTTGCTCTTGGTATTTACTGTGTGCAAGATGAACAGTTAATTTCAATTTTTTAGGAATGCAATTTCCAGATGGAGCGATATGTCCACAAGCGCCGCAATAACAGTACGCCTCTTTTCGATCTCAATACTTCACTTTTATGGATTGATTCGATTTAGGTCATAATGTTGGTGTTTGATTGCTGTTGAATGAATGTTATGTGTGGATATAGATTTCATAATTGACGACTGTCTTTACCAGTAGATTGTAGCTGATAGGGTTTAAGTTTGTGAGTTGTAAATGATCATTTGTTTGTGTTAGGATTAAGGATTTGGTTAGAACTATGTTTTTTATGTTTCTGTTGAAGTTAAGGTCTTAATTTTTTGGTTTAGGAATTAACACCATTAACCTTGATAAGACATGGGAGAAGCTCAGTCTGGCGACAAAGGCTATTGTTGCGATTGAGAACCCTCAGGATGTCATTGTCCAATCAGCTAGGCCTTATGGTTAGAGGGTTTTGCTGAAGTTTGCTCAGTACACGTACACTAATGCTATTGTTGGTCGCCACACCCCGGGTACCTTCATCAATCAAATGCAGACTTCGTTCAGTGAGCCCCGTCTGCTTATCCTCACTGACCTAAGGACTAATCATCAGATTGGTTTTTGTGTGCATTCTGTATATGCAGCATTTTTTATGCTTTCAACCCGGTGTACTAATGGTTGGATTTTGATGATTGCAGCCCATTAAGGAAACTGCTCTTGGAAACATTCCCACATTTGCTTTCTGTGACACTAGTTCCTCGATGAACTATATTGACATTGGTATTCCTGCCAATAACAAGGGAAGGCACAACATTTGGTGTCTCTTCTGGATCTTGGCCAGGATGGTCTTGCAGATGTGCGGTGTTATTCCACAAGGTCGCAAATGGGATGTCATGGTAATTGATTATGATGCTTTCGGTTTGGTTTTCCGCTATGCACGAGCCAGTATGGTATAATGAGTGAATGATGTGTTTGTGTGTTTGCAGGTTGATCTGTTCTTCTACAGGGAGCTTGAGGAGACCAAGGAGGCACAAGAAGAGGAAACTGCTGTCGCTGATTATGAATACAATGTTGGAGGAAATTCTGACTCCGAGAACACTTGGATGATCCTCATCTAGGGATCCAAAAGATGTTGTTGTGTATTTGGAAGTTTGGATATTGTTTTTGAAACTTCTAGACGTATGAATTCTAGTGCTATGAACATGTTAAAAATATGTGGCAAATATTCCAAAAATGAACTAAATGCTGCTGAAATATTTTGTATATATTATGCACCTGTTATCTTACAATACGTCATTTGTATTAAAACATGTGTTTGTTTTAAAACCTCTAAATTTAGATTATGAAATATTTCCAGGAGATCATGTATAAGTTAAGTTAAAATTTTACAATTTAAAATTCTCTGCATTAATTACTTTACATGTATTATTTAAATAAAAATACGCATATGGTTTAGAATTATCAATTTCTTTTATGAATAGAAAAAATTTACCATGAGGTGGTGCATAAGTTACGTTATGAATCGTTTATACTTTGTTAAAACATGCATATGTTAGGTTACAACTAGTATATGTTATAGTTTTCACAGACAAAGAAGACTAAAATTTGACAATTTAACATTGTCATATTAACTCTACATTAATTACTTTACAACATGCATTGTCTATATAAAAACATACATATGATTTTAAATTATCAGCTCCTTTCTTGATTAGCAAAGCTTTTCCATGATGTTGTGCATAAATTACCTTATGAATTGTTTCTGTTTTGTTAAAACATACATATGTTAGCCTACAACTACTATTTCTTATAGTATAGTACAGAAAAGAGGTTAAAAAAATTTTGTAATTGTTTTTAAAATTTTCATATGAACTGTATTTAATACCTTACAATGTGTAGTAATTACATTAAAACATGTGTTTGTTTTCAAAAACATGAGCAGATTTCCTTGATTTAAATCAAAGAGACGCCACCTAAAGTATCGTTGGCGTGAAGCATACTTTGTATAAAAAACATGCAAATTTTGTCAAATTCAAACACGAGAGGGGCTCTCAACATCCAAACAAAATGGAAGATAAAAGTGCTTGTGACAGAAATCTTCCATTATGGAACTTACAATTACAACAATATTCCTATCTAAACTAACTAACAATCTCTAATACAATGAATCATCAATTATTAATCTTCAAAAGGGGATCATCTTCGAATCTTCAAAGTTCAATATCATCTTTGTATGAATCCTCCTCGTGTTGGAGTGTCTTGTGTAGTCCAATGTCCAGTGTTGTCCGATTCCATAAAAGTTAAAACCAAAAAAGTTATTGATCAAAATCCTGAAAAAAGTCATACATACTGGATATTAACAGTTGCAACATATAAGCAAACATGTACAATTTTTAATTCAAAACGAACAATAATCAACAATGAAAGTGAAAGTCAAACTCAATAAAACTAACAAGTACATACTGGATTCTAATAGATGCAATATATAAGTAAATAGATGCAGTTATGAATTCAAAATGAACAACCAATAACAATTTTTTTATAAAAAAAATAGTCACACACAACACAACTAACAAGTTCACACGAGATACTAACATATGCAACATATAAGTAAACAAATGCAACTCGTTATTCAAAACGTACAACTTACAACAAATGAAACAAAAGGTCATAGTTAGTACAACTAACAAGTACACATTGAATACTAACAGATGCAGCGTATAAGTAAACATATGCAGTTCAAAATTCAAAATGAACGATTAGCAAAAAAAAGAAAGAAAAAAAATCATTCACAAAAGGTTACAGATAGTACAACTAACAAGTACACATTGAATACTAACAGATGCAACATATAAATAAACATATGCAGTTCGTAATTCAAAACGAACGATCAGTAAAAAAGAGAAGAAAAAAAAGTCATTCACAAAAGGTTACAGACAGTACAACTAACAAGTACACACTGAATACTAACATATGCAACATATAAGTAAACAGGCGCAACTCGTAATTCAAACGGATGAGCATATGTATACGGACCCTACCGCTGTGGAGCTGAATAATTACCCTGGCCTTTCATCTATACCACACATAAACCTTTCAAGAAATATCAAGAATGACTGGTTAAAAGACTCTTCCCCATAGACAATATCGTAGACGACCAATCATGAATTCACACACAATTAACTCCTCTGGAAACACAAAAGATACAGTATTAGAACTAAACAAGTACAATTCAAAGATGCCAGAAAATAAAAATCACTATTCCACTAGAATTATACTGTCGCATTCTCTATTCCACTCCTTTTCAATTGTGTGCCAGGTTAAATGCACAGTCTAATCATAAAATACACCAATTGCATGAACATTAGCATCAAAATAAACACAACATTTCAATCCTACAAGCAACAATATTAGCTTAAGAAAATCCCCTCCAAATGGATCAAAACAATAGCAAAAAAACACTCTAATTCAACCACAATATCCAATCAAGAATAGCCAGTTATATCCATTCAGAATCATCAGACAAGCAGAATACACAATGAGAATCCCTCAAACATAACTGGGTTTAAGCTGACCAGGAAAAAGCTCGACGGCGGAAACAACATCAATGTCTTTAGGCTAATCCTACATTCCAACAGAATCAATCCAAACATCAACTATCTGTGCTCTTCACACAATCCAACAGACACAATCTATTGATCAACACATTATATCCTCACATATAGTTATTATCAAACATTCAATCTCTTAACCCATTCTTCTTCACATTTTAATACATAAATTAGTCCAAGTATGTAATTGCACAATATTATCTAGTCCAATTACACAATATACGTCTATTAAAAATGAAATCAAACACTGAATTATCCAAATGAATAGCTCGAATGAAACAATACAGAACAGAGGTATGAAGGAGTGAACCTCCGCCATCAAACTTGATGGCGCTCTGCAATTTGACGGCGGTGGGGGCTCGCCCTTGTTAACTGCATAGTCGAGCTGCTCGAGAGCTTTGTTGTAATTGGTGATGTAAGTCTGGTGGTGCTTCTGGTGATGGAGCTGCATGATCTCGGTGCTTATGGCGGGTTCCAGAGCTCCATAGTCATAAGGGAGATCTAGCAGCGTGAAGATCTACAATCCGCGGAGCTGCTGCCAGAGCCCTAACGAGCTTCCGCTGGCGAGGAGTTTTTTTGTGATTGTCGCAAATTTTTGAGGAAGAGTTTTGGGGAAGAATCGATGGTCTTTTAACCTGGCCCCGACTCGTGAATTTTTTTTAACTTTCCCAAATTTTCAAATTGATCCCTGGCTTGTCCATAAGTGTCTTTCCTGAGACTTACCCAATATGTAATACCAGCTAGTATAAATAATATTTTTAATTTTGAGAAAAAATCTACATGGGTAAATATACAGCTAATATAAGGTGCCGTGCATATGTTCCAATCAATTATTTAGGCAAGACCGTTGAAGAACTATACTGATCAGAACGCAAAAATTAACCTCTTAATGCAGTGATACACAAAAACGAAGGTTATCAAAAGATGAGAGTCGAGTCTTATAAATACTTATTTCTTTTATTATTTTTGTAACATTTAATTTTCTTCAAAAGCAACATTTCACTATTTATTATACTCGTTAACTTTTCTGATTTGTTAAATTTCAATTTTCTCGTCTATACTTTTGTATTTTATTGTAGTTTTCGTCTATCTTTATCATTCCATGCATCCTTCAATTCTCTTCCACATACTTATCTGTATATATCCTATCATAATACTCCATCCGTCCCATCTATTTTTACACACTTTTCTTTTTGGGATGTCCCAACTATTTTTGCACTCTTCACTTTATTTTTAATTTGGGCCAAGTTTTATTCATTTTTTAATTGGGATGACCCAATTGTAAGGCTGAAATAAAAGCAAAAGGAAAATAAAATACAAGTACCCCACCAGCACATGAGACATAAATCATTAAATAAGGAACCTTTAAAAATACTTTATATTAAGGAATTAGAATTAGAATTGTATTCTTACCATAATTGTAGATGTAATTGTATTCTATTACCTTTTCCTAGCTTGTATAGGTATCTTGTACTACTATATAATGTATCATGAATTCATGAATACAAACACAGATTATTACCCTTATTTTCTACATGATATCAGAGCCTAAAATCCTGAAACCTTAAATATAAATTTTCCACTCCTCTACAATTTCCGAGCCGCCATCGCCAATCACCACGCGCCGCCGCTGCACCGTCACGCTCTGCCAGTTGCTGCCGCTGCCAGCCACTCGCCGTCCGCCGGTTCCGCCGCCGCACGCCACTCACCGTCAGCCGCTCGCCTTCGTTCCGCCGCACGGCCGAACTCCTCATGCGTCGCCGCTCGTTTGCGCCGGTGTGTTCTGTCGATCCGATCTGTCACTGGTTATTGTACCTGCTCCTGATCTGTACCTAATTTACCACAATGTCTGGCACTGAAGAACATAATGGTTTTGATGCTCCTGGGGTTTCAAATCTCCATGATATGAGTGGTTATGATGTAATTGCAGTTTTACTTCAGCAGTTGCAGTCTGGCCCTCGGACTACTTTACCTATTGGTCGTATGTCGACTATCCTTACTTTATTGGTTCTGGCGATGGTCTAGGTTTACAAAATTACATTGAATGGTCCGATGCAATTTTTCGCGCATTCCTTGCTAAGCACAAGATTGGGTTCATTGATGGATCCATTGCCAAACCCTAGGTTGGCCATCTTGATGCTGCTGATTGGCCTGGGGTTAATGCTACTCTTGTCTGCTGGATCTTGCAAACCTTGGATCCGGTGTTAAGATCTTCTCAAGTTCGTTTGCCACAGTTATGGATTTGTGGGATGACCGGAAGGCACGATTTATTTTGGTCGATGGTATGAAAGTTTTGCAGACGCAAGAAGCCATTCAGAGTTGCAGGCCAAACGGCCATCGACATCTACTTTGCCAAACTGAAGAAGTTGTTTGCAGACTATCACTGCATGCGACCTCCCCTGGTTTGTACCTGTGAAGATTGCAAGGCATTATGCCAGTGGAATCTTGCTTCGAAAGTCTTCCAAGAAAGAGAGAAGGATTTGATCTACCAATTCATCTCTGGCCTCGATGAAGGTTTTCACACCTTGCGATCACACATCATGAGCATTGATCCAATGCCATCTGTCATGAAAGTGTATGCCCTTGTTTCTCAGGAGGAGAATCATAGAGCTTTCATTCGAGTTCGTGAGCCTTCTTCTAACTCCATGGCGTATGCTGCCCGCCGTTCACCACCTGCAAGTTCTTCGCCAGTTGTTTCTTTTGCAGCCGACCTCAAGAATCTTGTTTGTACCCATTGTTGTCGCAAGGGTCATGATAAAGATACATGTTTCCAGTTACATGGTGTACCAGACTGGTTCAAGGAATTGAAGGAGAAAGCCGGTGCTAGTAAGCTTCTCGGACATCAGCCACTGCCACCAGTCCCGAAGGCGTGGCCGCGATGCTTTCTCTCCCGCCGTCATTCGTCGCCGCCTAGTCTGGTGGCGGCGGCTTCTTCTGGCAATGTCCCTGCACGTTCCAATTTTGGCCCTGCTCTATCCGATGACTAATGGAGCACGACCATGCACTTGCTTAATCAGTTTAATTCTCTTACTGGCGATGAGTCTGGTAAGAATACTTTACCATAGATACTTGATTCGGGAGCCTCATATCACATGACTGGTGACAAAGGTTCTCTTACTGATCTTACTACTACTATTGATTCTGTGAATGTTTTTTTTCCTGATGGCTCGATGTCATCAACTACTCAATATGGATCTATTTGCTTTGGTGGTTTTATTCTGCCGCATGTTTTATATATACCTACATTGCGATGCAACTTACTGTCATGCTCTAGATTGTTATCTACCCTGAACTGTCTATCTTTGTTTACTGAAAATTATTGCATTTTACAGACAATCAGTACGAGGAGAGTGATTGGCGTGGGTGAACAGAAGGGGGGGGTGTTTTGGCTTCGTATGCTGGATACTCGTGTTCACCGTCCTGTCCTGCAGTCTCTTCATACAGTTGCTTCCGTATCTTCTTTCGACTTATGGCATCACCGTTTTGGTCATCCATCTTCCACGATGTTGTCTTCTATTTCTTCTAGCATTAATAAACATTTTGTACCATGCTCTATATGTTATAGAGCAAAACAGACTAGACATAGTTTTCAATTAAGTTCTACAAATGCTACTGCATTGTTTCAATTAATTCATTATGATGTTTGGGGACCTTATAGAACACCATCTTCTAGTGATGCATTTTATTTTTTTACTATAGTAAATGATTATTCCCAAGCTATTTGGGTTTATTTGTTAGTAGCTAAATCTGAAGTAGCTTCTGGATTTTTAGAATTTAGTGCCTTAGTGAAAAACCAGTGGGGCCTAACAATTCAACGAGTTCAGGCTGATAATGGCACTGAATTTTTGCCTATGCGATCTCACTTTACTGCATCTGGGATCATTTTTGAGACATCTATGGTTGATACTCCACAACAGAATGGTCGAGTTGAAAGAAAGCATCATCATTTACTCAATGTGGTGCGTGCTTTACGGTTCCAAGCCAGTCTTCCTATTGAATTTTGGGGAGAATGTGTTCTTACTGCTGCCTACCTGATCAACCGAACACCGACTCAGCATCTCAACGGTTGTACTCCCTTTGAGTTCCTCTATGGGCAAGCTCCAAATTATTCATCATTAAGATTTTTTGGATGCTTGTGTTTTGCTGCTCATGTTCCCAAATATCATGACAAGTTTGCACCTCGAAGTTGGCGGTGTCTGTTCCTTGGTTATCCTGCCGGAAAGAAAGGCTATCACCTTTTTGACTTGGAATCCCAAGTGATCTTTAACAGTCGAGATGCCAATTTCTTTGAAGACAAGTTCCCGTACTCTGCAACTCCGACATCTGCTTTATCCAATGAACCTGGCGGCGCCACCACATCACCGCTGGATTCCTCCTCTTTCTTGCCGGAGATGCACAGAATTTCAATTCCGCCTTCCGCTGCTGATTCAATGCCACCGGTTGCCTTTGATCTTCCGCCATCCATCGTCGGCCAGTCTTAGCCGTTCGCCGCTGGCCATTCACCGTCGGTAGCCACCAGCCAGTCTCCGCCAATCGCCACTGGCCAGTCAACGTCGGCCAGTCAACGCCAGCCAGTCAACGCCGGTAGTTACCGGCCAGTTCCTGTCAGTCGCCGCTGGCAAATTCCTATCGGTAACCATCGACCATTCTCCGTCGCCCAACACTGGTACCTCCATGCCGGCCATCGCCAGCCTACCTTTGCCATCCGCTGCCGGTAATTCTCCGCCAGTTGCCGCCGATGCTACATCCTCAGTATCTACTTTACCAGCTTCTCTGATACCGGATAGTTTCGCTACTGAGTTGTCACCTACCAGGCAGAGTGTTCAATCTCGTCGTCCACCATCGTACTTGGCAGATTACGATTGTGATGATTATGCTTGTGCTCTTACTACTGAAGACCCCCCCTTCGACTACTTTCCCTCACGCGTCATCACTTTCCTCAGGTGTTCTCTATCCTCATACTGATTATGTAAATTGTGATAATTTTTCTAGTATGCATTCTAGATTTTTGGGTGCTGTAACATCTAGTGCAGATCCCACTACTAACTCTGAGGCTTCCCATCATTCTCATTGGCGAGATGCTATAGCTGAGGAAATTACTGCGCTGGAGTGAAATTAGACGTGGACTTTGTCTTCTTTGCCTGCACATAAGAAGGCAATTGGGTGCAAATGGGTATACCAGATGAATTTTCGTTCAGATGGTACTATTGAACGTCATAAGATGGGCCTAGTGGTTCTTGGAAATTGCCAGGTTGAAGGAATTGATTACCCTGAGACTTTTGCTCTAGTTGCGAAGATGAGTTCTGTTCGATTGTTCCTGTCCGTTGTAGTTATCTGTGGTTGGGAACTGCATCAGATGGATGTTCATAATGCCTTCCTGCATGGTGATTTGCATGAGGAAGTATTCACGCGTCCTCCACCTGGCTACGTTGTACCGCCTGGTCGGTTTGTCGCCTTCAGAAATCTCTTTATGGTCTTCGTCAGGCTTCTAGAAATTGGTTTGCTAAACTGGCTCAGGCTTTACGAGCAGTTGGCTTTGTTCAGAGTAAGGCCGATTGCTCTTTATTTGTCTTTTCCCGTGTATCAGTTTCTTTACATGTTCTGGTTTTGTGGATGATTTGGTTATTGCTGGTAGTTCTTCTTCGCTCATCTCTGAGTTCAAGAAATACTTAGGTTCTTGTTTCCACATGAAGGATCTTGATTTGCTTAAGTATTTTTTGGGCATAGAGATTGCTAGAAGACCGGAGGGGATGTTTCTTTCGCAAAGGAAATATGCTTTGGACATCTTATCTGTTACAGGTTTATCTTCTTCTAAACCAATTGATTTTCCAATGGAGCAACAATATAATTTGGCACTTGTTGAAGGTCCAGCCTACCATGACCCAGAGCAGTATCGACGCTTGGTTGGGCATCTGATATACCTGACTATTAGTCATCCTGAACTTAGTTATTCAGTTCATACTCTTGCGCAATTCATGAAGTCTCCTTGTGTTCCTCACTGGCAAGCCGCTGTTCGTGTGTTGCACTATCTGAAAAGTCATCATGGTCAAGGTTTATTCCTCTCTTCTCGTAGTACTTTACAATTGACTACTTATTGTGATTCGGATTGGGCTGCATGCCCGATTACTAGGCGTTCTCTATCTGGTTATTTTGTTATGATTGGTGATTCTCCGGTTTCCTGGAAAACTAAGAAGCAACCTATTATTTCTCGGTCTTCTGCTGAAGTGGAGTATCGTGCTATGACAGTTACCTGATGTGAGTTGTTATGGCTTAAGTCTTTACCGAAGGACTTAGGGGTTTCACACTCCTCTCCTATGCAATTGCTTTGTGACAGTCAATCTGCTCTTCACATAGTGGTTAACCCAGTTTTTCATGAATGCACAAAGCACATTGAAGTTGATTGTCATTTTTTCCGGGATCTTGTTCAATTTGGCGCACTCATTACTCAACATATCCATACGACAGACCAACCTGCGGATTTGTTCACTAAAGCCCTCAGACGTAACCGGTTCCATTCTTTATTTGGCAAGTTGGGCATTTACGATCCCCATGCTCCAACTTGAGGATGAGTGTTAAGGATTAGAATTAGAATTGTATTCTTACCATAATTGTAGATGTAATTGTATTCTGTTACCTTTTCCTAGCTTGTATAGGTATATACTACTATATAATGTATCATGAATTCATGAATACAAACACAGATTATTACCCTTATTTTCTACACTTTCTCTTTCTCTCTCCGCAAAAATATGTGGGACAGGGGAAGTACATAACAATGTGTAACATGAATGAGAGACTACTTTAAACACAAACATCTTAAGAAAAATAAACATGGAAATACTAACTATAAACAAGATACATGATTAACATTCAAATCTTCAGCTTACAAAACCAGGTCACCAGTTTACCAACACACACAAATATCATTGAAAAGCAAGAAAAAAACCTCTTAAAAGAGAAAGATAATACTCCCTCCATTTTACTAAGAGTGACACACTAGATTTAAGCCCTTGGATTAATGTAAAGAAAATGAGAGGTTGAAATTGAGTATAGAAAGTAAAAAGTAGAATGAGTGGTTGAAATTGTAGGAATCTTGGCAAAAATGAAAAAGTGTCATTTAAAAGAAACGTCACCATAAGGCAAGCGTGTCACTCTTAGTGAAACGGAGGGAGTAAGTAACTTGAACAAGAAGCCGACGCCTTTAACCACTGCCACTGCCACCACATCCACCCGTGTCGCCGTCAACACAGCCACCGTAGAAGCTAGCTACCGGAACTTTTCGGAGCTCGAATGCCGGCGCCTTTTAGAGCTCTAGCTTTAGCGCTGCCCAAGATGTTAAGGAATTAGAAACCCTTTCCTTGTAGGAAAGGTTATAGATGTTAGTTACCTTATAGAATTAGTTATAGATGGTAGTTACCTTATAGGATTAGTTATAGATGATAGTTTCCTTATAGACTTAGAATTATATTCCTGTTAGACTTTGGTTTGTTGTAAGCCAATATATTGTAATCCTCATCATTGATGAGATGTGTCATTGATTAATATCAGTGCACCATAATAAAGTTCTCTATATTTTATCATGGTATCAGAGCTTAAAATCCTGAAACCCTAAGAAAATATTCCGCTGAATTTCTGAGCCACCGTCGCCGTAGTCAAGCCGCACGTCGATCCATGCACTGATCGCCACCGCTACCGTCTGGTTGTGGTAATCCGTGTGCCGCCTATCCTGATCTGATCGGTCCATGTGTTAAGCCACATTTGTCGATCCCGAAGCTCACACATCACCGCGTTCCTGTCACGCACCGCCGTCGATCTGATCTGCCGCCGGTTGCTGCACCTGCTGCTGATCCGTACCTGATTTTGCACTATGTCTGCCTCCGGAAGTAATCCCGAAGAACAAGCCCGTACTGATGCTAGTTGTGAGGCTACTGCGCTTCAGAACATGACTGGCTATGAGGTAATTGCGACTTTACTAAAACAATTGCAGTTGCAATCTAGCCCTAACATACCTATACCTGTTGGTCGTTTGTCGACTGGCCCCTACTTCATTGGCACTTCTGACGGATCTGGTTTGGTTATTGCACCCACCGTCCCGAAGGGTCAAGAGAATTACCTTGAATGGTCTCCTACAAATATTGCTCTACCAGCTGCTACTGTTACGGTTGTTGCTGCTACTTCTACCCCTACTGAGAATTTTAATTTTTTTTTTGTTTTATTGATTAGCAATTTCATAATTTTCTTCGCAAGTTGGACATTCTTGTCATCATGCTCCAATTTGAGGGAGGGTGTTAAGGAAATAGAAACTCTTTCATTGTAGGAAAGGTTATAGATGGTAGTTACCTTATAGGATTAGTTATATATGATAGTTTCCTTATAGATTTAGAATTATATTCCTGTTAGACTTTGGTTTGTTGTAAACCTATATATTGTAATACTCATCATTGATGAGATGTGTCATTGATTAATATCAGTGCACCATATTAAAGTTCTCTATATTTTATCACAAGATCAACATTTTCCGGTGTCTCCTACTGCTGTAGAGTGGCGCTTGGCCGAATGCATACGAAGGCGGGGGAGAATAACCAGCGACGTCTTTGGTTGGCTTAACAACTGGACGTTGTTTTGGGTGGTAGAAATCCGGAGCCCCGGTTCTCCTTCTACTTACCATTGATGGACAACACGACATATTCAGTGTCTTTATTGCTGAACTAAATTATAGAAGCATAATTGTTTGATGGTTTGAGTTTAGATGATTTGAGTTTATATATGTACACATGCACCACCTCTCAAGTCTCATTCATAATTAAAGTTTCAGTTGACCAGAATACCTATTTTCACTGATTAGAAACTCTACTGTACATAATTATCTAATACAAAGTCTTGTTTTATACTACCTAAACTTTAGATAGAGTTTATTATGTAATTACAGTAAGCTTTAGGTGGCATGGAGTTCTTTTTAAAAATAATCTAGAAAAGTGGGGGACTTTTATTGTAAATATATAAAAAATTAGTCCATATACAGCTTCAGTGGAGGAATTTTGATCATCTGAGCTGATGAAAACTGAGAAAACATGTCATTCAAACCACGAAAAAAATAGCAGAACAATGTCATCACTGGTAAGAGTGTGACCCATAACACGTAATTCATCAAGAATGTCCTTAAAGCAAGAGAAATAATGAACAGATTTATCATCCTGACGAATGTCGTACATGCGATCACAGAGATGAAGACGACGAGCACAAGAACTGTTATGATATTTAGGCCAAAGCATCTCATACCTAAGTAGCTGTGATCATAACCCTACTGACATCGCAAATGGATTAAGGGATAAAAAAAAGCAATGCTTGAATTAGCTGAAATGATTGGATCCAAGCATTGTAAGGACCTGCAAAAGCTTTTGAGGATTCAACACCTTCGGAATTCTTGTCGGAGGATCCCTTAGAGGCTGAATCAATCAGTGGATCTGGGTATGATGTAGATCCATCAACAAAACCAATCATCTTAGTAATATGTAAAACAGAAGTAACCTGAGTACGCCATGGAGAGTAGTTGGAATCACTAAGCTTGATGGTGATGCAGCTAATCAACGAAGGAAGCGATAAGGACGTCATCAGGGTTCGAGCAGGAAACAGATCCAAACACAAAAGAAAAATTAAATCGCACCAACCACACAACAAGCTTGTGATTAGTAGTGGACGACTGATCTAACTTTCGTGCACGGATGTCAGAGCAGTAAAGGCAGCAATGGACAATAGTAGGCGACACCCAAGCATATCAACGGCGCGTGTGGAGGACGTGACAACACATGATCGACAGAACGGCGGCAAGTGTGTGGATTTTTGATCGGCGATTGGCTACAACTCTGAGGTGGCGACGATTGGTAAAAGAAGGAAAGTGGGCGCGACCGAGGATCAGAAAGCATGAGGAAATTTTTTGTAATTTTCGTGTAAAGCCATGAATATTTAGAGAGACCTAACTGATATCATGAAAGAATGTAAAATTGTGGCTGTGTGTATTCATATATATATATATAGTGAGTACAAATGGTAAGAAGAAATAAATATGGAACATGATAAATATGGAACATGATATATACAAAATTAATCAGAAAGGGTATTCCTTTCTTGTTCTGATTCTAAATCAATTATATCTCTATTATATATATATATATATACATATATCACATTTCAGATATTTATTTCATTTTACCGTTTTGTTTTTTCTTCCGAAAACCACTGCCTGTTACCGGGAACAGCCTGTCAACGGATGACCGTTCACCTCAGCCGACCTCTAGTTTTTCTTTGTTTTCCACCGGTGATATCTGTACTCCACCGATAATCTCCATTTTTCACCGGCGAGATCAATGAGACGGCAGAGCATCGTATGGTTGTTGCGGAGCGCCAATCTAAGGAGAAGAATTCCAAGAACGTCAAACGGTTGCTGCTTGAGAGAGGTCCCATCAGCGATGCTTCCAGTGACTTAGAGGCCTCCGCTGCTGGATCCATCGACGTTTTCGATGATGGGGCAGTTGTTGAGTGCCGCTTCCCTGAGGCTGAGGTGCAACATTGTGAGAAAAAGAGCGTGAAAGAGTAACGACTAAGCCCGTCAAACGGATCGGGTCACCCGTTGGATAACCGTTATCCATATACTATTTTCACTTATTGGATAAGACTTATTGGATAATGACCCATTGAGTTAATGGATATAATTGGGTTGTAGTTATTAAGTTTAGTTGGGTTGGATAATGGTTTACTTGTTGGATAATTTTGGGTGAGTTGAGTTGGGTTGGGTAATGGGTGACCCTTGGATAATTTCATATCACAAGATAACTAAATTTTCACAAGTTTGATTACGAATGATTTAATTTTTCCCTAATATATAATCATTTATTATATTATGTAATATAATATTATGTACATTATATTATATTGAATAAAAATAAAAAATATATAATATGTTGGCTTTGTAAACTCGACGAAATTAACAAACAATATTAGTTGGGATTGAGCTCGAGCTCAAATATTGTACGAGCTCGAATATTGTACGAACTCGAATACTGTGCGAGATTATGCTCGAATACTGTACGATATTGAACTCGAATACTGTACGAGATTGAGCTCGAATATTGTACGAACTCGAATACTGTACGGGATTGAACTCGAATATTGTACGAACTCGAATACTGTACGAGATTGAGCTCGAATACTGTACGAGATTGAACTTGAATATTGTACGAACTCAAATACTGTATGAGATTGAGTGTGAATTTTGTACGAACTCGAATACTGTACAAGATTGAATTCGAATACTGTACGAGCTCGATACTGTACGAACTCGAATATTGTACGAGATTGAACTCGAATAATTTGTGAATTATAGTGAATATTTATGTTAAATATTACACATGCATTTAATTGGGTAATTTTGGATATTTATTGGGTATTTGTTAGGTTCCCATTGAGTTAACATAATATGTGACCCATTGAGATCAAAATTTTCCATTAACATAATTATTCTCATCCCAAATCCTAAAAAATAATGAGCATTTAATACATGATCCCATTGGATAATGACAACTTGTAACCCAAATCGATAGAAAATATTTAATGATAACTTATTTAGTTAATTATATAATGACTTATTGGATAATGACTTATTGGATAATATATTTTAACCCATTGGGTCATATGAATATCTAATGGGTTATCCAATGAGTTATCCATTTAATGACCCAACCCATTACGACCCATTAATAAATGAGTTAATTGGATAATGACCCATTGAATAATGACCCATTGGGTTTGGATAATGAGTTTATCCAATTAACCCATTTGACAGGCCTAGTGACGACGTGTTAGAAGAAGAGCGCGGCGGTAAACGCTGAACACATTTCCGTCAACGAACGCCAGAAGAAAATTGTGTGAGATTAAAGCGCTCTATTTGGGGAAGATGCCTGAATCGCGTGAACTTCACGCCCGGCGTGATATTTTGCGTTGTTCTGCGCGTGAAGCCACAGGCTTTGCTATATAAGATCTCATGTTATCTCTTTGTTTTAAATTGATATTTAATTTGATGTTTTATAATTTTTTGTTGATGTTTTGTGATTTTTTATTGATGTTTTGTTAGTTGTAGTTAAATTTTATGATTTTCTGTTTGACATATTGAATTTGATACTTAATTTGACAATTTAACATTTGTGGATGTTTTATAATTTTCAGTTGATGTTTTGTTAGTTGTAGTTGATGTTTATGAATTTCAGTTACATTTTGAAATTGCTATAAAATTTGACAATTTAATCTTTCTTAATATTTTATGATTTTTAGTTGATGGTTTGTTAATTTGAGTTGATGCTTATGATATTCAGTTTGACGTTTTGTAATTGATATTTAATTTGACATTTTAAGATTTGTATTCTTAGTTGATGATTTTCTAGTCGTAGTTGATATTTATGATTTTCACTTTGACGTTTTGAAATTGATATTTAATTTGACAATTCAAGTTTATTTGATGTTTTGTGATTTCCAGTTGATATTTTTATAGTCGTAGTTGATATTTATGATTTTTTAATTTGACATTTTAAATTTGATATTTAATTTGGCAATTTTAATTTTTTTTTATGTTTATGATTTTCTGTTGATGTTTTGTTAGTTGTAGTTGATGTTTATGATTCTCAGTTTGGGGATTATGCTGATGTTTTTCAAAAAATATTTATATTTATTTGACTTTTTAAATTTTTTTGTTTCGATTGTAGTTGATGTTTTATGATTTTCAATTGATGTTTTTTTAGTTGTAGTTGATATTTATGAAATTTAGTTTAGGGAATATGTTGATTTTTAGAAAATTTTTTAAATATTTATTTGATTATTTTTTTGCAGATTGGAGCATGAGGGGAAAATGACGGGAAACAATTAGGGAAAGGTCCCTGGAAAATAACTGGGGAAAGGTCCCCGAAAAAGAATTGGTAAATGGTCTTTGAAAAAAATATTAGAAATAGATCTCTACCGTTAGATTAGAGCTAAAATACCCTAAAGTTTAGTCTGCTTAACAGAGACCAATGTCACTATTTAATTCATATTTTCTCTCTAGAGTTTTTATCATTTATAGTTATATATAACTATAAAATTTAGTTTACCTATATTGCTCTATGTTACAACATCAGCATTATCGAAGTAAAACTCTTTCTTAGTAATAAACCGAATATGATACTCCCTATCCCATTTCAAACTGCAATTTAACTATTCATTTGGTTTAAAATATTGCATTTTACTTAACTATTCATTTAGTTAAAAATAATTATATTTGATCATAAAATTTAATTAGTTTATAATTATAAAAACTGTTGAATGATATTGAGTACCTACTTTGCATAGATTAGGCATGCAAGCATGATTTTTGAGTTGGTCTGTGGAAGTTCATGGACCCTTTCATGCATTATGAGCACGTGGAGCTATCTTCTTTTTCTATCAAAAGAAAAATGAGGCTATCTTAATTGAATCTACGCCAGGCAAATTTGGTTAATCTTTTTTTCAAGATTAGGAATTTCTAGATTTCGTATCATTTGCGAGACACCGTTATAAGTTCTGTCCATACATGTTATGCCTTTGGTATCCCCTCCTTGCGGTTAAGGTGACATATCATGAGGTCGCCCTAAGCGCTCATGGTATCATTTTGAATATATAAACTTATATTGTGATCCTAGAAATTGAGTGCGTAGAGGGATTTTTTATGCGGCTATTGAAATTACCCTTCTAGCTATATTTCTTGTTGGGCCGAGCTGGATTTGAAGCAGTGTGGGCATATTGCCAATGAATTTACAATCTGTCCCCATTAACCGCTCCTTGTTAGATTCGTTATAACATATATTTTCAAACTATCAATTTTTCACAAGTTTTAATTATCCTTTGTAAAACTTATTAGGAATTAAAAAAATTTTGAGTCAACTGGTGAAAGTCATAGCCTACCTTTATATAGTACCGATTGATTTGATAATATGAGCTCATGATTCTAATATGGTCTTAGAGCCCACGGTTGGCCCATGACCCTTTATATTCACGTTTGTGCGATGATTAATACCGCGGCATGTGAGAGACGTGTTATGATAGAAGGCCATGATTCTTACTTAGCATCAAAGCCTTGGTATCAGATCCCAAGGTTGGCTGATCGGCCTAGTGGATATGTATTTCCACTGATTTACTAGTTGACAAATCAATTGCTTAGTATATAAACGAAAACTGTGTTTTTTTGGTGTCCAGTACAGCCCCATAGTGGTGGCTCGGCGGCAAGGAAATTGTCCGGTATAATTAGTGATGGCCAGTTCAATCCAAACCCTGAAATAATCGCTGTCAATAAGTGTGGTGGTTGCATGTGCACCTAGGATATCACCGGGTGCGAATTGACTTCACCTTCTAGTCGATAATCTTCCACTCCAACCTCCATAATTAGGTGTTAATTATCAATTGGCAGGTGCAAAGTGCGTCGATGGATATAGGTGTGGCTTTTCGATGACGGTTGAAGGTGCAGCAGCGAGTCTATGTGGCGGACGAACAAATGAAGGGGTTCTTGGCACACAGGTTGTGCCTTTTGTGCATGTGCCATAAAATTTTTCTCTTAAACCTCATTGATCCTTGATGTGTGTTATATTGTGTTCGTATTTGGTGGGATTATTATGATTTTATTGAGATATAATTTGCACTTTAAGGTGTTTTTGGTGCAGGAATTCATTAATTGCGGAGAATTGAGAGGGAGCTATACATTGTACTCTTTTTCCCTTAACCAACGGTTTTTTCCCACTGGGTTTTCCAGGTTAAGGTTTTTAATGAGGCGATGTGCTCCAATGGAAAATGTTCTTATTTTATAAGACATTTTTCCAAGGATGAAGGAAGAGAGGCAAAAGCAGAATTGCTGAAGTGATGGGGTGAAAAGTGAATTATTGAAGAGATGCGGATTTGAAGAAAATAAATATATTCACTGCCCATATTGATAAGAATTGTATTATCTCCTTCCATTTGAAATTCCTTAATTGTAGGAATTAGTTATTTAGAATTAGAATAGATATTATTTTATGGCAAAGTCTTGGGAAAGACGGTCTTTCCATAGGCTTATGGAAAGACGGGGTTTAACTAGAATAATAAAAGGTAAAAGGTCTCAGTTGCAATATTAAACTTTTAGTATGCAACATGTAGTAGTTATAAAATTTATAACCCGGTTCATGCAACCCGAAAATTTTATCTCCATTTCTTCTAATTTACACTTTAAACCTTGGTCTTTCCATAACTTATGGAAAGACCGTCTTTCAAGAGACGGACTCTTATTTTATTTCCTTATTTCTTCCCTGAGAAGAAAAGTAATTAGAAGTTGATTTGGATTTGGTTTTGGTTTGGTGTATATAACTACACGGCCGGGAGGAGGAGAGAGATATTTTTTTGAGACGGAACAGAGGAGGAGATATATATACATACGGAGAGCAAACATTAGACGCAAGGTTTTTTGCATGCAAATACACAGATTCCAGATTCCTGGTTTGATGTTTAATTTTCGTTACTTATTTTATTATTATTTTGATTATGTTTAATTATTATATTATATATTTGTTTAGTTTAATTATTATGAGTAGCTAATTTATATATCGGAAGAGAATAACAAATGTTAGTTTATAAATCGTGAGGCCTAATTGCATTATAATTGATTCTTGCATGTTCTTGATTGTCCTTGGTTGAATTTATTTCTAATATGTTTAGGCCTGATCAACTTAAATGTTTTTAGAATACTGCTATCTAATTTCCGCCAATACGTAATTGTTGGATGGGATTAGTAAGTAGCACAGTCTTGTGAAAAACAGCTAACTAGCTAAGACTGTAATAGCAAGATAGGGGATAATTGAGTGTGCGTTACTATTTGCTTTTACTTTGGTAATTGCTATATCGGGTTCTTTTAATACTTAATGCTATCAAAATGTGTTCTGGTTTAGCGAATACTTTCTGGGAACATTTTGGTAAGGGAAACAGTTAATTAATCATAATTAGTTGACTGTCGATAAAGTAAGAAAGAATTGGGGGGTTAAGCGTACCTACTTCCCTATAACCGGTAGATGTGTAGGAATTGATTCATTATTGCGCCTATGATCGATAATAACTAGCATGAGTTATTCTTAGCCGATATCATTCATTCATATATTTATTTCTCATAAGTTTAAGTCTTCATTTGCATTTTTAGAGTTAATAAAATCATTACATTTAAGGCGTGGTGGCATCACCAAAAAGGTTTTCAAAAATTAGTAGGAAAAATAATTAATGATTATTGCTTTTGTTCCTCGTGGGATCGACTCTGCTTGCTACTATACTAATTTCATCATTAGAGTTTGCAGATTATTTTGGTGAGTGAAACGACGTTCACCAAATTGGCGCCGCTGCCGGGGAGCAGTAAGTCATTTTTTTTAAATTTTTTTCTACTAATCCGTGTGTTAGTGTGCTTGGTTTATGAGCAGATCATCCAGGCCGAATTTAATATTCGATCCGGAAGTTGAGAAGACAGCCAAGCAGAACAGAAAGCGAACAAAAGAGCGAAAAACAATTTCTGCCGAGACCCTTCGGTTTGGCCAAACTGAACCCATCGCGATTTCAGCAACTACTTCTGATTCGGGAACGGACATCGAGATGGACGGAGCTGACCAAAATCTGATTCCTGGGCAGAACCCAAACAACCCATACATGTGGGAACTTACCGGTCATAGTGAAGATGATCCCCCCACTCCCATTCAGTTGTCAGAGACCGAAAATCAGATTGAAATCAAGCTAGAGTTCCTGAATGTACTTCCCAAGTTTCACGGGAGAAGCACTGAAGACCCTTATAATTTTCTGAGCGAATTTATCAAGATTTGTAAGGTTCAGAAGAGGCCATCCTCCGTAACGGAAGATCAATTCAAATTGGTGGCATTCCCATTCAGTTTGAAAGGAGCAGCAAACCAGTGGTTTTCGAGCTTGCCCCCCAATTCCATTACGACATGGGCGGAATTGAAGATATTGTTCTTGGAGTACTACTTTCCAGCCACAAGAACAGATGCCTTGAAGAAGGAGATCACAAGTATAAAGCAAGAATATGATGAACCATTGAGTATGTATTGGCTGAGGTTCAGAAAGTTGGTAGACAGTTGCCCTAATCACCGAATGACGGAAGGCCAGTTGCTTCAATGCTTCTATCAAGGGATGACATCCAGCAACAAAGACTTGGTGAACTCTTCCAGTAATGGTGGATTTTCTCACCTTCGAGTGAATGATGCTAGAGAGATCATCAAGAGGTTGGTGGACTCTAAGAAGGAGTATGATCAGCAAGAGGTACGAATCTTGAAGAAGGTGGCACAAACATCCACTTCTGAAAAAGATGAGATCAAGGAAAGGATGGAAAGAATGGAGAAGATGCTTTCCAAGGTCGTTGACAAGGTGGCGTCTGTACAAGAAGGGCCTTGCGATACGTGTGGAGCAGTCAACCATACGACGTCGCAGTGCATTCTTACTATGAGAGAGATACCTGTTCAAGCAAATGCTATGGGAAATTCCAATGAGAGACAGCAAAAAGGACCATATCCCCAAAATTTCAATCCAAGGTATAGGGATCACCCTAACTTCCAGTGGAGAGAACAAGGTCCCCCGCCGCAGCAGTCTCAGCATTACCAACGACCCTATGTTCCACCAATGCAACGAGAAGCTCCAGTTTTTCCCCAGCCTCAACAAGGAGGTCACGATAAATCTCTGAATGAAAAGATGGACATGTTGATGGACATGATGATGAAGCAATCAAAGAAGACCGAATCAACATTGGAAGAGCATACTCGGCAAATCACCCAGCTATCAAATTCTCTGAATGAACTCAGGATGAAGCAACCCGGAGAATTGCCCTCCCAGGTCCAAGTGAACCCCCATGAGACGGCAAATCAGGTTACACTCAGAAGTGGAAAGATAGTTGGTGCGCCACCGTCGAAATCCGCGAATAAAGAAGCAAACCAGTTCACTGACGGAGGGTTCGGTTTGGCCAAACGGAACCCTGCGGCAGAAATTCAGAATCAGGTAACGGAGGAAAAAGGCGACAAAACCACCACAAACTCTGAGAATCCTGAGCATGCTAAGGTCCAAGATAAAGGTAAATCCGAGGTAACACCTGAGGTAGGTAAGAGGTTGAGTTTACATGATCCTTCACTTAAAATTTTGCCTCCTTTCCCTCGTAGATTAGAAAAGAAAAAGGAAGAACCTTTGGATTTTATATCGATTTTTGGGAAAATGGATATTAATCTTCCTTTCTTGCAGGCCATAAAGTTGCCACCGGTTAGCAAATTCTTGAAAGATTTCATTGCAGGGAAGCCAAAGGATTCGAGCAAAATAATAATGGGTGAATCGGTGTCTGCAGTAATTCAAAAGAAATTGCCACCCAAATGCAAGGACCCAGGTATGTTTTCCCTACCTTGTTATATTGGAGATAAGAAGATTGATGCTGCAATGTGTGATTTAGGAGCCTCTATAAATGTGATGCCATTATCTGTATATCAAACTTTAAATGGAGCGGAAATGGTTAACACTAGAGTAGTGATTCAGTTGGCCGATCGATCTTGTGTTTTTCCAGAAGGATTGTTGGAGAATGTACTTGTGAGAGTCAATAATTTTGTATATCCTGCAGATTTTTATGTGGTGAAAATGAATCATTCTAGTGGTCAGGGAACGACAGGAGTTTTGTTGGGTCGTCCCTTCTTGAGAACTGCTAATACTATCATTAATGTGGGAAATGGTACAATTTGTCTGGATTATTATGGTGAAAAGTATACTTTTAGTATTGATGAGGCCATGAAAAAGCCAATTGATGCTGAGAATGTATTTTCCATTGATCTCATTGAACCTCTTGTCCAAGAACATCTTGAGACTGAAATTTTGCAGGAAAGAAATGGAATTCAAGTGCCATCGGGATTGACAGAATTAAATATTCAAGGATTGAGCGACAAGGAGATCAGTGAGTGGTTGTACTCAATATACTCTCAGGAAGGGGTGTTTAGTACTGATATAGACCCCGAAAAAATCAACTCATCTGGGTCAAGTATGGAAGTTCGAAAAAATTCTGAAGTGCAGGGAGGGTCCCGTTTGGCCAAACCGGACCCGTCCGGCAGACCAGTACCATCAGACGTAAAAGCCCCAATTTTGGAGTTAAAGCCCTTGCCTCCGAATCTGAAATATATATATCTCGGTGACAATGATACTCTTCCAGTAATAGTTAGCACGGAGTTATCCACATCTCAAGAGGAGAGATTACTTGCCTTGCTGAAAAGATACAAGAAGGCCATAGGATGGACATTGGCGGACATTACGGGAATCAGCCCAGACATTTGTATGCACCACATTTTGTTGGAGGACAATGCCAAACCGACTAGGGAAGTTCAGAGGAAGCTCAATCCCAACATGAGAGAGGCGGTCTTCAAGGAAATATTGAAATTACTCTCACTTGGGATCATATACCCCATTTCTGACAGCAAGTGGGTGAGTCCTGTTCATGTGGTACCTAAAAAGTCGGGGTTGCAAGTAGTGAAAAATGACAAGGGAGAGATGGTGACTACAAGGCTGGTTACTGGATGGAGAATGTGCATCGACTACAGGAAGTTAAATGCCGCCACTCGCAAGGATCACTTTCCGCTTCCTTTCATCGATCAGATGTTGGAGAGACTTGCGGGAAATAGTTTCTTCTGTTTTTTGGATGGGTACAGCGGCTATTTTCAGATTTGTGTGAACCCCGAGGACCAGGAGAAGACCACATTTACTTGTCCTTTCGGTACTTATGCTTACAGAAGAATGCCCTTTGGTTTATGCAACGCCCCAGGCACATTCCAGCGTTGTATGATGAGTATTTTCTCTGATTTGATTGAGACAAGCATCGAGGTGTTTATGGATGATTTCAGTGTCTATGGTGACTCATATGATGTGTGTTTAAGTCATCTAGAACAAGTCTTAATTAGTTTTGTGAAGAGGAACCTTGTTCTTAACTTTGAAAAATGTCACTTCATGGTGAAGGATGGCATAGTCTTGGGACACGTGATCTCAGAGAAAGGAATTCAAGTGGACAAGGCCAAGGTGGAGACCATAGAACAGCTTCCATACCCTTCTAATGTTCGTGAGGTTCGTGGTTTTTTGGGTCATGCGGGATTTTATCGGAGATTCATCAAAGATTTTGCAAAGATTGCTCAACCTTTGACGAAACTTCTCCAAGATAATGTCCCTTTTGAGATGAATGAAGAGC